>OU975420.1:8562988-9943626 GCA_918857605.2 Philereme vetulata | reverse complement strand
TGTCAGGAACGTTTACTGATGTCATAGAAATAGAAGTGTTTGACCCAATTTACTTGGAAAATTCTTAAAATTTTATCACTCTGCACCTATTAAAGATTTTAAAGTAATTTATAGGACATATCACGTAATGGACATAGTTGATTTATTAAAAATTGCTATTACGTAATTAAAAGAAGTTGTTGTCGGTAAATTCTGGAATTATGTATAGCCATAGCTAAAAATCTGACAGAAAAAGTTTACATTATTGTCACTGGTGATAATTATTTTATTTGTTGGGTAAGTACTTTATTGTGGTGTTGTAGATAAAAATAATATCTTAATATAAAATATTTTCATTTATTAGTCAATTTTTAGTTATAAAGTTATTTTTTTTTAATATATAAATCCCTCGGCCCCTTTTTTGCGTGGGATATTAAAAACTGACATAGCTATGAACCACCCCAGTTAAACTAGCTTTCATTAAAAAAACCGCGACTGAATCAGTCCATCCATGCCGCAGGCAGACAGATATACCGACAGAAGTGTCAAACTTATAACGACCCGGTCAAATACCAGCTCACTACCTTAGACTCGATAGAACGTAGAGCTTTTAGGTTTATAGGTGAGCAATATATGGCGGAGATTAACACTCGAATAAACAAGTAACTACTTGTTGCTAAGTAATTTCTCAACTAAGTCATTACTTGAGGATAGAATTCTTGGATAAGAAATCTTATTCTAGAGTTAAGTAATGCACGTTACTTATATAAGCAAGGGCATAAGTAAAAGTCAATGCTCAATATTGGCAACATTTTATAACTGCGTTTCTTTTCACGTAAGTATTTTTCTTATGGAATGTTTGGAAAAATGAAACGTCTATCATGATATAACCCAACCAAATTTGAATGTATACATTTAACTTACAATTTGTTACTGACACGTATTTTTTATTTAATAAGGATTATTTTATTTGTTACAGTCATAATCTGTCATAGATAATTGGTTGTGTTTACGAATTCGTTACGTATTTTCATTGCAAATTTTGTTCACTACAAAAAATGTCTGAGGTAGAACGTAAAAAGCCTTTTTCTTCTTTGGAGAAAGATGTTTTCCTAAACATTATCCAAAAATATTGGAAATAATATAGAACTACAACTTTGTTTAGGAAAATTAAAAAATGGACATAAAAAAATTATGAATAAATTACTGCCATACTTGTATTATTTTAGCGTTATCCCAGTTGCATTCTTTTGCTGCCCGAGGTCCTCTTCTGACCATGATCATAGGTTTGGCGAGTTGCGTTATTAGTTTGATGCATGGAGCAACTACCCTTCTGACAGATACAGAATTCTGAATGTGGTATAAATCCACAAATTTGAATTTGAAAAACCCAGAAGTACCTATGGTAGGGGTTTGAATGTGAGAATAGAAAAGTCATTTGTCAGAAACGGTTGCTCTGTAGTAAGTAATAGTAAAATCAAACCGAACTGCGATTGTCTCCAATGATGACTGCCTGACTATCCCATATTTGTAGGTATTATTTGAAAAATATGTTACAAAATAATAAACTAAGGTTCACTAGAAAAATCATGTATTATTATCATGTTTCATCCATATTATATACTGAAGAGCTTGCCTACTTTGATAATAAACCAGTTATTACACAAAATTTCTTGCTATAATATTGGCACGAAGAACCATACCATCATTTGTAATGGTTTCTGATGATGAGCTAATTTGTTGATTTTCCATGAAATCAGTCTCTTCAAAATCTTCCATAGTATCATTAGCTTGTAAAGATATATTATGGAGCACTGCACAAGCTAATATAATATTGGCTGTAGTCCGTAAATTTGTATTGAGGCCTTTTTGTAGACAAGGAAATCTACATTTCCAAACACCAAACAGTCTTTCCACACTGTTCCTTGTTTTTATTTGGCACTTGTTGAAACGTTCTTCTGCTGCAGTGCGTGGATTGGATATGCGTGTGAGTAAATATCTGGTACATGGGTACCATGTTTCCATTTAATTCATTAGATTGGAGTCTCAAATTCAACCTTGAATTTCTGAATATTCGGCTGTCATGTGTACTTCCAGCCCATCTAACTACATATCAAATATCTCCAAATTTGGACCACCAACAACTTAGACGTTCAGGGAAAAATAACCCTTACGATTTCTATATTGGTGAGTATGCTCAATGCCACGAGGCTTATTTATTTTTATATGAGTGCAATCAATTGCTCTGAGTATATTCTTAAGCTCACTTGACCTACCAATTCGTCCAAGGTTTTCGAAATCTGCCATCACTCTTCTTAATTCTGATGAACTGGGAAATTTCACGTAATCAGACATACGGAAGGCTAACGCGCGGCTCACTTTTTTCACTATGTGGCAAACAGTGGATTGTGATATAGCAGATCTCCACAAACCATTTGAAAACTTGCAGTAGCGTAGAACCTTAACGCTGTTAGTAACTGACACATGGGACTAATTGGGAGCCCTCTTTGTTTGTCTGAACGTAAGTCTCCAATTATCAAAGGTAAAATAACATTCACCACAATATGTTTTGTAAAACGAAATCTCATCCTAATTGTTTTTTCCGAATCTTCGCGAAGAGGATCTGCATCACGGAAATACCTACACTTTAGTTTTTCTAGGTTCATGAATGGTAATATTGTTTGTAACTTCTTCAAATGGGTTATTCGAAATATTGTGCAAATACAAAAATAAATTCTCGATATCTTCCATATTTACAGGTCAGAATGTAGACCACAGATTAGTGAAAACTGAACTGAGTTCAATAACAAAAAAGGTTTTAATTATCTACAATGCTGGCTGAGTAATATACGCTGCTCAAGTAACCAAAATGGTTTCTATTACTTGACTAAGTATTCAAGCTTTTGACAGTTCTTACTTCGACCGATTTCTTGTCTATGAAATACAAAGTGTTGCTCAAGTTAATAGTTTTGCTCAAGGAATTACTTTGACTTGACTATAAATACGAGTGTAAGACTCAAAGTCTCGAACACTGCTGTAAAGTTTTATTGCCTCTCGATCTTTTACAGAATACATTTTGGGGAATATGCCCAGGAACTATACGATCTGATTTCGCCATTTCCCTTCCATCAAAGGACAAGCAGGCGCACGGCTCAGTACCATCCGTACCTACCTAGTTGTTAAACCACCCATTCGCACACACCGTTTTGGTTCTACGTTCTTGATGCGCACAGCTAAGGTATGGAACACTTTGCCGTCGTCTGTTTTTCCTAAAGAATACAATCTGGGCCTCTTTAAGGTAATAGTAAATAGGTTTCTTCTAGATCTTCGTGCTTCATCTTAGACCACATCATCGCTCACCATCAGGTGAGATTATGTTCAAATGAAGATATACCCAGTTGTAAAAAAAACCTTCATTTTGCGTTGGGGTTTAATATAGATTTAATATGTTCAAGTTCAATCTGTTGAAAAATGTAGATATGTACTAGGGTGAACAGTAAAACTATAACCAAAATTGAGTTGCTCTGAAAAGAGATTGATTTTATTAAGTAAATTAACCAGATATTACACTTATACAAAACATTCATTAATTAATCACAAACTTACCTGAAAAGAGAAACAACATTTAAAGCTATTGCTTCACCAGTTCCTATTATTTAAATATTCAAATTACAATATTATTCTCACTTTATCCTCCATATTTATCATGCTGTGTCGTTCAGTCAATATGACAGACAGCTCCATAGATTCAAATGGGTTCATAGATAATTTATACGTCAAACTCATTACGCGGCAATACAAACTAAATGAGGTGTCACGCACTTCGTTTACATGTATACTAATTGGGAAAAGTAGCAATATTTCACAAGAATGGTTTAGACAAATTGCCCCAGTCCAGTGCAGAATATCATTGCTACGAGTAAGGTCGTATGTCGCGAACAGCAACACATTCTCTGAGGGGAGACTAATCTCTACACAACATTCGAGTCTGGCAACATCAGCATTACACTAATAATATAAATGCGAAAGTTTGGATGTTTGTTTGTTACTCAATCACATATTAACGGCTGAAACGTTTTCGATAAAATTTGGTTTATAGATAGAATATGATCTGGATTAAGGGGATACCGGAGGGGAATCGCTTATACAACACGTACAACCAAGATCATTTTTAATTGGAGCATATTTCTACCTTAATAAGATATTATTTTAATTTGAATAATATTTATCTAGGTTCCAAACCATATATTAGATAAAAATACTTACCTAAAATGAAATAGAAGCGTATCGCATTCTGCATGGTTTTACGTCATAAAAGACCTGTTTTCAACCTAATTGTTTCGTATTAAAAACAACAACATCTTACGTATCCTAGTCATGGGAACATAGATTATATCGTCTAGTTACAGAATAACAACACAATGAGAAAAATACAACAAGTTTTCAGTCATCATTTTTGGTATTACGGAACACGGTCAAAATCTAATCAAATTTAGAATCGTTTATTTGTTATCACTGTCGCTCTGCGTGGCTAAACTTCATCACTAAACAGGGATAGCGATATTCAGGCTGAAGTTTTTGACGCAGCCGAATTGAAGTTGCGCTCGGGGTTCGCCGGCTTCTTAAAACATATGCTACTATTTATTGACAGACCTTACTTCTTGCCAAATTAATTATTCTAGGTCAACGGGAAGTACTTATCCTATTTAGGTTTTGAGTTATTTACGTTCTTAAAAGTTTTTTTTTATTGGGCTGACTTAGATTTTTATACATTAATTCAGACTTCAGACAGACAGACAGATATTAAGACAGATATACTGACAACGAAGTGATCCTTTAAGCATTCGTTTTTTTCCTTTTGAGGTACAGAATCCTATAAATACGGCAAAAGTATCAATATCCACACAATGGATTAGCTAACAGAAACAGCTGGACAAGGGGTCGGAGTTAGATCGCACGAGCGCGTAAACTGAATCGCTTCGATTGCAGAACCCCCTTCCTTCTCCGAGTCTGATTGTCGGACACGACGTCTTTTTTGTGAATTATTTTTTGTGGTGGCAAGAACGAGGTTAGGTTTTTTTGTAGCGAATTAAAAATAAAAAAGTACTAGCTGGCGTGATTGCCAGTGACTTTTCTTTTTTAAAACTACATATTCTCGAAAAAAACCGCAATGTTATCAATATTTAAACTAATCTATACTAATAATATTATTGTTTTGGCCAAGGGCTATCCACCAGACTTCAGGATCACTACAAAATTGCAAAGGAGAGAACTCCACCACTCACCTTAGTCGCTTCGCCGCTCCCGAGGAAATGAATTGGCCGCAGGCGCCAACTGAGATTGTATTATCCTCTCTCGTCGCAGTTTTGGTCTTATCTTCAAACAATTTCTTTATTAATCTTAAGTCTCCAAAAAAACACAACCGTACACAATGAAATCTTCACACCAGACGTAATTCCATTTTTTAAATCTATTTTTCTCTTTCTTCCCGCACTGCGAGCACCAAGGAGGTTTCATGGCGCCTGCATGAAGGCCAGTTAGAAACGGCTTTACTTCCAAGGTTCGCGACAGCGTTCTATCCATTACAAAAAGCAGTAATCCCAAAATCTAGCTCAAACAATTATAAAGAGGAAAGATTTGTATTTTTGTGTGTATGTTTCTAATGAATAAATTCAAAAACTACTGGTCCGATTTCAAAAATTCTTTCACCATTGGAAAGCCACATTCACCCTGAGTAACATAGACTACTTTTTACCTAACTGCGTAAAGGAGGGTAATGTTTTTATTGAAAAACTACGCATGCGAAGCTGCCGATTGGTCAGCTAGTTTAATATATCTTAAGAAGTGCATAGTTGTATGTATATAAATAGTATATGTAACTTAGTTAAAGAAAATTCAGAACGATTTCTAAAACACTCTGACAAAACTCAAAGGCATACAAGCCATCATAATAGACTATATCTACCACATTGCAAACTAGATATTTATAAAAAGAATGTATATGTAATGGCTGTAAAAATATTTAATAATTTACCAAAGGACATTCAAGAACTGCCACTTCTTAAATCTAGGCACAAATTAAAATTATGGCTTTTATATAAGACCTTTTTATACATTAGAAGAATACTTGAATAAATAATGACATGATTAATTTGATAGAGAATAATTATAACTGAATACTAAACATTTTTGACATAAATAGTTTAATGTAACCTATTAATAGGTTTATAATTAAACAAATATGAACGCTTTATAATCTTGTTATTGCACGCCCCTGAGTGGGGTAGAGTTTAATGAAACAAATTTAAATTAAATGTGACATCTTTCTGTATAACCTATAATCTGGCAATAAATGATTAAGATATGATCGTTCTAATGGTGGCCTGTAATTGGCGCTTACCAGCAACTGGAGTCATACTAACTTTGGCCTATCGGTGTTTAACTTCCTACAGATTAATGACTAAGTTAACAGATTCTCAAGGGATTTACGAAAACCACTAAGAAAATCTAAGATATCCATCTTCAAAACAGAGCCGCGTGAACCCCAATCTCAGATATGGAGTATAAATGAGTTTGATTCCAAACTTTTGCCATCAAATTAGGCGGAAACTTTATTTACACCCCAATCGATAATTCTTATTACCGTGCAGTAAAGTCTAATATTGAGCTGTTATCGAGGGTCAATTACTGTAGTAGCCAGTGTAGGGTAAAGTCATGGTAAAGCGACATACGTTGATAAAAGAGTCTGAGATAGTGGATGGGCAATGGGCAATAAAGCATGTCAATAATTGGTGGGGGCTACTATTTGGGCGAGGATGCGAGTTGTACGTTTGGCACCCCAATAGTATCTTACTACTTTTAGTGGCCGCAGCTTTTTTTTCTTCTGGCTAAAACACTGTGTTATTAATAATCCTACTATCCTTCTACTGATATAATTTTGCCACTACCTGCAAAATTATTATTTAATGCCAGTTACAAACTTAATTTAAATTTTTCAAGTTTAATTTATCAGTGCAGCCGACGACGTAAAACTCGAGCCCCAAAAGTACTAAAGTGTTTTAAAATAGGTTAATCCCAATCAATATTTCATATTTAAATTTGTAATTCAGATCTTGTTTTGTTTGATATATATGATAATTGATCTATCGAAGCGAGATCTCCAAATCAACTTGGGCAAATCGACGTTGTATGTATGTATGTAGGTATGTATTTTTGTCCGAGGATAACTTCCAAAGCGTTGATCCAATCATCCTAAAATTTGATACATAGGTAGGTAGTGATGGCACAATTTTGGTGTGACTAAATGAGCTAAAATGTTGGGAGGTTGTTGAGATATTGGAGTTCAAGAGGGGTAAAAAAATGAAAATGAGACTATTAGGTCAAATGAGACGTCAAATGAAAGGTCTTTATTATTAAATTTCCACCCTGTTTTTATTCTTAGTTTAATCTTTGTAGTTTTTAAGTTATTAGCCATAATAAAAACAAAATTTCACAAAATTCACAGGGTACACCAGTGACCCCACAATGCTGAATTTCGGTATTCATGTACTCGTAGCTTTAGTGACACAAATATAGGCAAAAGTTTGAAATCCAGAATAACTGCAAATTGTACCGCAAAAAAGGGAACCAATTAACATGAACATGAATGGTCAAGTAATGCGTTAATCATTTCGTGGCACTATTTTGATAGTCAAAGATTACGGATACTATTTTTTTGTTTTTATGGGATACTCGCGAGATCTCAGTTCGGGGCGAAACACTAGTGTTAATAGATATATAATATGATCATAATTTAGGTACTTTAGATTACTAAAGTATAAAGAGGTAAGCTTTATAACTATAAAGGACGATGTCCAAGTTTATTCACAAAAAAATAGTGCTCCCAAAAAGTAGCATACTCTGAACGCTGACAATAAAGTAAGGGGACAGACCTCGTCTTGCACTGTAATTTATGACGTACACCAATTTGTAAGTCGTATTAAAAGACGGACGTAACTTGGTTGAATGGCCCGAAAAATGGGGTGACATCCTCGAATAAACACGGCGTTGTTTTGGTTGACACTTGTATCATTTTATAGAAAGTGCGTTTCTATGTTTTGATATCAAGTACTACCACCATACCTATTTTTGCCGCTGATTAGCATTGCTGTGTTTCGGTTTGAAGGGTATGGTTGCCGGTGATAAGACAGGCACATGAGGCTGAAAAATGGGGTTACATCCTCGAATAAACACGGCGTTTTGTTTTGGTTGACACTTATATCATTTTATAGAAAGTGGGTCTCTATGTTTTGATATCAAGTACTACCACCATACCTAATTCTACCGCTGATCAGCATTGCTGTGTTTCGGTTTGAAGGGTATGGTTGCCGGTGATAAGACAGGCACATGAGGCTGAAAAATGGGGTTACATCCTCGAATAAACACGGCGTTTTGTTTTGGTTGACACTTATATCATTTTATAGAAAGTGGGTCTCTATGTTTTGATATCAAGTACTACCACCATACCTAATTCTACCGCTGATCAGCATTGCTGTGTTTCGGTTTGAAGGGTATGGTTGCCGGTGATAAGACAGGCACATGAGGCTGAAAAATGGGGTGACATCCTCGAATAAAGACGGCGTTGTTTGTGTTGACACTTGTATCATTTTATAAAAAGTGCGTCTCTATGTTTTGATATCATGTACTGCCACCATACCTTATTTTGCCGCTGATCAGCATTGCTGTGTTTCGGTTTGAAGGGTATGGTTGCCGGTGATAAGACAGGCACATGAGGCTGAAAAATGGGGTGACATCCTCGTATAAACACGGTGTTGTTTTGGTTGACACTTGTATCATTTTATAGAAAGTGCGTTTCTATGTTTTGATATCAAGTACTACCACCATACCCATTTCTGCCGCTGATCAGCATTGCTGTATTTCAGTTTGAAGGGTATGGTTGCCGGTGATAAGACAGGCACATGAGGCTTTACCTGTATGCCTCAAGTTGATGAACCCAGGGCAGTGCATCGCAAGGCACGCTCCTAAGGTGCGTGACCTACGAGCCAATTCTTTTATATAGGCGATGGTTACCACTTAACATCAAGTGGGCCAAACGCTTGTTCCAGATAGTCTAAAAGAACAGTCGATCTCAAAACTATTGTTAGGTTAAAAAAAAGTAGCGCAAGTATTTTGGTTTATTTTCATAAGGTCTTGATTTATCAAACGTATGAGGCTATGTAACAAACAGATTCACTGACCACTTGACTGACCAGATACTAATAGGCAGTGGCAAAGTCTTTAAGAGCTCTTTTGTGTATTGTGTACTTACTATTAGGTACTATGTAATTTTGAAACTAGTAAAGCAGTCAACCTAATTGCATAAGTTTAGTATAGTGTCGGCGTTATAAACCAAATTATGCGCGCCATAACCCACTGACAACTCACTCGTGTAATGTCAATGTCACATTTTAGCGGGAGAATTTGGCGCGAACCACCGAAGCAGAGATGGCAACGGCAACACTATACAGCCAACGTTTTGACTAATGCGAAAGCGTTAATGGTGGGTGAACGATAAAATACGTTTATGCATTTCTGTAAGTAATTTTATTACTTTGCGACAGCTTGGGATTCAATTGTAGTCGTAATGATTTTGTATTAAAAATATCGAGTAGGTTTGGACCACACAAAACTATTTTTTTTTTTCGTTTATGGGTTCGGCATGTATTACTCTATTTTCCGCCTGAAAAGTACAGATTTACCTTCATAATTTATTGAACCTTATTGTCTCAAAATAAAAGAAGATATAAACAGCGATCTATTATTGTCAAAATGACTCATTGATAAACTGACAATCCTAATTTTTTACAAAAACTAGAATACTCCAAAAAAATATAAAAAATTCAAAATGTGTTGGCTAGGCTGGGCTGTTGCAATGTCCCTGTTGTCTTACATGTTCATGGTGCCACAAACGAAGCCAACCTAAACGAAGATAATGTAAGGTAAGCTTTAGTACAAAATAATCACTACCTACATCAAAGATTTTTTTTTATAAAGCTGGACATTACACACAGCGATATCAAGCCCCAAACTAAGCAGAGCTTGTAACTATGGGAACCAGGTATCTGATATAATACTTATATACTTTTTTTTGTAAATGAATACTTATAATCACACAGACCCGGAGCAAATATCTGAAGATAATGCAAACATTTGTTCCGCAACGGGAATCGAACCAGCTACTTCCTGCGTCTCAGCCGGCTATGCGCCCACTGCGCCACGGAGGTCGATTAACTAGGAAGTAACAAGCTTGGGAAAGAGTCCCCACTCTTCCCTAGCTTGCTATTTTTTAATTGTAATCCTACGCTGTAATCTAACGAAAAACTTACCTATACTTCAGATCTATAAAAGAGAGAATGGGTCCAGCTACACTGGACAGTGTATTGGCTAGTCTAGACGGAGGTTTTGGCCGCTACTGGTCCTGTGCGTGATCCTACTTGTGAATGACGCCAACGGGCCAACGTTTGGCATCCCTATTTCCGGTCCAATACCCAGAATTGACCTTAAAAATCCATTTTTTTTTTACTCTTTTCTTTTTTGTTCCAGATCTGAATGTCCTCTAATTATGAACGTAGACCTCCTTCCAACTGTTAAAAATAAGTGTTGGAATTTTTAAATTTATAAGAATAAAACAATATCACGGAACAAATGGATATTTTCAACTTACTATTTCTACCAAAAAAAACTTTACCTTATAGTTAGAGACACGGTAAAAACTTTTATAATACTTCATAGCTTACCATTCTACAATTGCAGTGGCATAATAACTCTACCAGAAATCCATGTTCATCGTCAAATTTTAAGTTTTACTGACGAACTTTGGACATAAACTCAACTTGAAAAGTATTCCTAGCCAAAATTCGCCGTCATAAAAAACCTAGCATGAAGCCTAAATTCAAACCAAGTTGTAAGATTTGAATTTGAAAGGCATAAACTGAAGTTTTGACGTTATAAGGCAAGCGACAATTGACGACAAGTGTCGCGTGCATTCTACCGGTAGGCCGTTACAGGCCTGGCTCACAGTGAGTCGATCTTCAATGTAAAATGTGTTTTATATGAATGATTTTAAAACCATTATTGCTCGTATGCTAAATAAAATGTCTTCAGGTACCATTATACATGGGTTGTGTACATAAGATTAATGGTACCTACTATCTATGCCTAGTACACACGGCTACACATCAAGCTATAAATTTCCAGTATAAGCTGACAGTATTCTACGAAAAGCCTACACAATGCGAGGTCAGCTTATACTGGAAATATATAGCTTGATGTGTAGCCGTGTGTTAACGTTAGTTTACCGAACTTAATTCAAACTAAGATTCTGTACCGAACTGCCTTCTTCTGTCGATCTAAATGTGATTTGAAAATTGGTAACAATTGACGTGTTCTACCAAAATATTTTTTTTACTATGTTGGTAACGTAGAAGTGAAATTTCTGTATGTAAGTTGGCACTATTGTTTACTCCGTGGTTCGCTTGACGCATAAATCCACGTTATAAATCAGAAGACACTGTCACCCAACAATAGCTAACACGAAAATTGCGCTTCGCCAATACTGAATGCATTTGCTGCATGCAATTTTTGTTTGCGCTTTTAGAGAGCGTATGCGGCATTTTGTAGTTTTTCAGGGATGCCAAAAAATAAAAAGAATGTACAATGTGTCATTTTTTTGAATCCATAAGAAAGTATGTGATCTCCAACTTTTTTTCGATTAAGCTAAGCTTAGACGTACCTACCTACGAGTAATGGGTAAAGTAACTAGGTCCAAAAATTTTACATTTTGTTTATGTGTAACAAGAAAAATCATTGTAAATTTTAGATTTTATCGGCTTTGGTAGAGTAAGTATCCATACTAATATTATAAATTCGAAAGTAAGTTTCTGTCTGATTGTTACGTTTCACGACTAAACGGCTGAACCGATTTCGATGAAATTTGGGTTGCAAATAGATTATGACCGGCATTATGACATATGTTAAGTTTTACTCGATTGCTCAAAAGGAGGGTAATGCTTTTATTGACCAACCACGTGTGCGAGCGGAGGCGCGGGCTGGTCAGCTAGTAAATATATAAAAAACATTTATTTCAAGTAACTAAGACTATTATAAAGACACATAAAATAGATTAAAAACTAGTAGGGTTGGTGGTCACTTACAACAGCGCCTTGTGTATGGGCAGTCTACCCTGGAGGCTATCATTTCCAGGATGGTGTTGGAGCTGGTTCGCAACCTGCGCACCAGGGACGATTGAGGTGGATGGCACTAACAACTAGGGGAGGCATAATTATGCCTTATACCGCAGCCCATAATCTTAAAAAAAAAATTTTGTCCAACAAATATAATTAGTTTTAAATAAAATAAAAAACGGAGCGTCCATGGTTGGTATATCACTCGTGGACCACATACCCAATGTAGAAATCCGACGTCGAACAAAGGTTGTGGACGTGGGTATGAAGATCTCAGGGTTAAAGTGGATATGAGCTAGACACTTGGCTAGAAGGGATGATGGGCGTTGGACGAAGGCGATCACAGAGTGGTGGCCAAGGGATGCTCGTAGACCAAGAGGCAGACCACCCGCCCGATGCTCGATGCTCGAATGGATGAGACTCGCACGGGACCGGAAGGAATGGTGTAATAAAGAGGAGGCCTATACCCAACAGTGGGCGCAGACGGGTTGAGATGATGATGATGAAAATAAAAAAACAATGTTTTTGAAAATTTGTAATTTTCCCTTGCCACCTTATCGGCCACGTGAACTCAGTAATCCGATTTTACACCCAAACTTGTGCACTCGAATCGTACAGCATAAAATATTTCGTCACGAACCTCCTTTGACAAACTCCTGGAATAGCAAACCAGTGGAGGTGATATAGAGCAACATTTCTCAGAGAGTGAATGTAGAGCTACATTTAAATAATATATAATGCTGGACATTTCACACAGCGCTATCTAGCCCCAAACTAAGTAGAGCTTGTACTACAGAAACCAGATAACTGATAGAATACTTATATACTTTTTTTTGTAAATATTTACTTATAATATATTGTAAACTAGCAGTTGCCCGCGACTTCGTACGCGTTACACTACTAAATGTGTAGGTAACCTAGAAATAAAGCTGAACTCGCTGTTGCGACTTGACTTGACACCCCATTTTTATCCCATAGGAACTGATTTATGGGATAAAAGGTAGCCTATGTCGTAATCCAGGTTATAATCTACGTACATTACCGAACCGATTTTGATGAAATTTAGTATGTACATACTAAATTTCATCGAAATCGGTTCTACCGTTACGACGTGATGGAGTAACAAACACACATCCAAACTTTCGCATTTATAATATTAGTGAGATGCTGAAACCCGGAATAAATATCTGTAGATCATGCAACATTAAAAACGGGACTCAAACCCGCAACCTCCTGCGTCTTAGCTGGCTATTCGCCCACTTCACCACGAAGGTCGAATAACCTCCGCGGCACCTCCGTAAAAAAAGTGTAACTTACCTAAACCAAAGTAAAGAGTGGATGTGTTTGTAGCGGCCGCGGGATAACAACGTAGGAAGCGTTTCGCCGGTAAATAAAACTGTAGTTCGGCTTTGAATTGGGATAGGTACAGAAACTTCTTATTATAAATTATAGTTCTATTTTCTTTCTATCAGCTATTGTCACTTCTACCAGAATTTTCCAGACTTGACTCGAAAAATCAACCCTGCTTTTCTCCCGCGAAAGGCACCTGTCAGGCAAAATTTTTGACAATCACAATACTTGTCAATGATATTTATCTGACGTGGGTATAAGCTGATTGGCGACAAAGAGACAATAAAATATATGGATTTATAGACTGTGCCTATACCTTAGGTACCTACAGTCAAAATTAGAATATGGAAATGTGACAACTTCTAGAACAGTTCAATCCATTCAATTGTCTAAAAAGTTTTTAGACTGCACAGCGCCAGCGTAATGTTACTAATTTAATAGAGATCACAGACAGATCCACAGCTCACAGAACGCATTCATGCTGGTGAGTGTGACGTCACACGAGCGCAAATTCCAAATTCAATTTAACAAAAGGGTTGCCAGCTACGCGTTACGAAAAACGCACAGAAAGAAGGGAGATTCGAGAAAAGTAAAGGGAAATTCTAAATTCAAAGACATGTAGGGGCGGTGACACGTCACGTCGAATGCGGTTTTCGGGACGTTGAGATAATTGATGCGTTCAGGGTTTAGACAGCTTTTTGGGTGTCGGTTGGAGAGAATCCGTTTCCTTACATCAAGGGATGGGAACATCGTTTTGTAATCATGCTGCCTTTGATTAAAAATGGATGGGGGAGTTTATGGAGCAAGTCATTTATCGAAGTGAAAAGTAATTATTCAGGCGAGATACGATTTTCAGATACAAATACAAATCAATTTAATGTGTAATATGGGTAGGTACAATGCGTTTAGTATAAGTGCAGCTATATTCAGCGTTTTACGCATGCAATGGCGAGTTTAAATAGTAGGTACCATTTTTATTGTGATAACAATCTCAAAATTATAGAATTTGTTATATATCATCATTATAAAACAAGATTCTTGTCATCTAAATATTCCTTAGAACTATAATAAGCTTTTCCTACAAGCAATGTTTTTCAGTTTTGCCTTGAATACGTTCAGACCGGAATATCTAATACAGACTTAGGAAGTTTTTTATAATATATACAGATAATAGGTAATTTATATCTACTTCCATTGGTACGGCTATTTAAATGTTATCTAGTTATTTTAAGTAATATTGGCCTGTAACTTAGTTTACTAAACAGAATAAAAGTAATAGTAAGTAATCCTTGAAAAGAACTAGACTGAAAATTGTCAGATTAAACTGTGGCACCTACTATAATATATTCAGCGGCGGCTTTAACCACTGTGAGGCCCCGGGTGGCAGATAATTGCGAGCCCTCCGGTCCTTTGTTTGTTTTTTTTTTATATTATAGGCTTGCGTTTGACCACGATCTCGTCTGATGGTAAGCGATGATGCAGTCTACGATGGTACACGCTTGCCTAGAAGAAACCTATTCACTCGCGACCTAAAGATACCCAGATTGTAGCTATCAGGAAACACAGACTCTGGCAAGGCGTTCCACTCTTTGACGGTGCGCATAATAAAGGTCGAAGAGAACCGCTTTGTGCGAATGGGAGGTATTTCTACCATATAGCGGTGGCGCACCGCAGAGCGTCTGGTTGTCCGTTGATAGAAAGGAGATGGTGGGATCAGGTTGAAAAGTTCCGCCGCACACTCCACGAAATGTGCTCGATAAAAAACCGAGAGGCTAGCAACCCTTCGTCGATGCTCCAGGCTGAGGAGCCTTGCATCAACTAGCTCATCGTTGCCTATGAGCTACTTGGTTCTTCTTTCAATTGATTCCAGAGCTTCAAGTTGGTACTTCGCTGATCCGTCCCAGAGGTTAGAACAGTACTCCAAACACGATCGGACTTGCTTGGTACAAGTTCAGCAACTGTCCCGGTGTGATGTAGTGCCTCACCTTTGCGAGTATACCAAGCTTTTTAGCAGCCAAGTGGGCTTTCGACTCAATGTAGTACAAAGTAGGTATGTGAATTGAAAGTAGGTATTCCTTTCTGATGATAGACGAGAAATATAATAGCAGCGATACCCATGACGATGTTGCAGTAATAATTTCAGCATGGTTAGGGTTAGAATGTAACAATGTGTAATTTTCTATCAATGACGGGTTTGTAGAGGTTTCTTTGCTATCACTTTTGAAGTAAAACTTCTTTACGTACGCTTGACTTGGGGAGTAAGTTGGTGAATACGTTACGAAAAGTGCGAACGGAAGTTGAGAGGGACATATAAGTTAGTGAAGATAGAAAGAGAGAGAGTTACGTTTCATATATTACTGTAGGAGCAAGAGAGAGAGGTGCGCGTGCACAATTTTTTTCTCTCTTCCTCTCATAGCCAGATCTCAGTTAGTAGTTCGTTTGATTACTTTTTGTAATTTCATTTCGTTCTTGAACAATTTTAAAAATTAATATTTTGAAAGAAGTTTTACTTCTGTCGTGTGGTCTAAAGCACACTCGTTTTTTTGTATATTTATACTAAGACTGACGTAGATTTGGTTGCGCGAGTGAGGCCCTGGGCGATTGCTCTGCCCGCTACCGCCTAAGGCCGCCTCTGTCTAAAAAATAAAGTTGATTAAAGTTTGACATTAAAATTGCCGGAAATAACCTTACCATAACCCATCACCTAAAACTTTTATTTCCATCAAAAATACCATTAAAACTTATTCTGCAGCGACAAATTATAAATTCAACTTTTAAAATGCTGCAATTTCACGTCAAAAGTTTTCCCAAGACTCCGTGTTGCCAGCTTAAAAAAAGCAAGCTTATTGAGACGTCAAACTGGCTGACAGAACGAAAATTGGGCGCGAAATTCGTGACCAAAATGCTTGCGGTGGCCATCACCCGCCAAAACCATATGCCTTGGGGTTGAGTTTTTCTCAGACAGCGTCGCATTGAATTGTAAAAACTAAGCGAATAAAAGTATTTTAAACTGACAGTTCATTAGTTTCGCTAATAAAAATAGCAACTAAGTTGCAGTTCGCTGAACAAAACTGCGGTAGGTAAACTAGGTAGCTATGATTATTCATCGTCCAGTTTTTAAATTAAATTAGGTTGCGATTACGAAGTACAGTCATCTGGTTCAAGCATTAACAGGCAACCCGTTTTGGCTGGAGCCAACAACCCTATGTGACGTCATGCATATTGCCTTGTGTGTGTAGGTTGGCCGGGCGCTATCGGGCTATCCATAATCCATCGGGATACCGAGATACCCGTAAAAAAGTGGTACTCCAGGAGTGCCGACAGAACTGAAAACTTGAACAAGTACGAGATACTTATATACAGAGGTGTCGGTAACGGTAACAATGTCGTGAGTTCAATGGTTTTTTCTCATCTCAAAAAATGCCCAACGCACCTAAAGAAGTTTCACTACTTATATACAGAGATGTCGGTAACGGTAACAGTGTCGCGAGTTCAATCGTTTTTTTCCATTTCAAAAAATGCCCAACGCGCCTAAAGAAGTTTTCACTTCAAAATATAAGTTTTTATTAAAATATGTATATGTACCTAAGGTCGTAGAATAAGTTATTTACTCGTACTATCTCGTAACTATTTTATTGTTGCCTGAATTAAATGATTTATTAATAATATTATTTTGATTTTTTGTACTGGTTGGATGGTGGGGTCACTATGTCAAATCTGGTAGTTAGATCCAGCCAAATGAGGTCGTCTGTTAATCACACTAATATTTTTGTTTGTTTGGATGTTTGTTACTCAATCACGTCGTAACAGCAGAACCGATTTTGATGTAATTTTGTGTGTCGATAGATTATGACCTGGATTGGTAGGTACTTATGCTACTTTTTATTGACAAACCACGTGAACCAAACAAGCTAGTGCTTTATTACACAAATACTATCCAAGATAGACTTTAGTTATGAGAACTTTTATCACTGTGAGTTTTGGATTTCCCGATCTTACAAATCGTGGTAAATCTCCGTTTTTAGTGAAAATTGAGTTCTTAAACAAGTAGTTCATATAATTTGTCTCAAATGTACCCAAGTACTTACAGCTTCATAAAATGAATCCGTGCAAATGTAAGGTAGGGGAGAGCGGTGCTCAAAGTGCCGGGGTTCGAAAACAGAAAGAGATAGATATACGATCGTATTGTGTCGCGTAATGCCTAATAGTAGGGCACACGCGGCTGCTATTTTAGTTGCGTCTGCGACGCGGACCGAGAGACAGTGCATGTGAGGGTCTTCCAGCGCCACGTAAGTAAATATTTTCGTTTCGATACTTTTTGGTCGCAAAAACGGTTTTTCGTGCTTTTAATATGAGAGTTTTAGTAAAATGTTTGTTATTTATCCTATGTTGTGTAATTTGTTTGTTATGCAGTGTAATTTTAATGCTTTGAGGTGATTTTTATATGTGAGACAAAATGGCACACTCTCATAAGCGGGGTAAAATGTGCCGTTCATGTGGCTCCGTGGCTTCCGTGCTTGTGCCGTGGCACAACCAGCCCCTAAGCAAACTTTATTGTTTCAATATTGTTTATGTTTACGCGAGCAATTATTATTATGAAAGCAAGAAAATGCTTTTTGACATGATACTTTATTGTCTTTGACAGAATGAGGACATACAAGCGAAAAACTCAAAGGGGAACTTCATCTCAAGATCTTTTACAAAGGGCTGCTGATGCAGTCATCAAGGATGGACTTAAATTAAAAACTGCTGCACGTGAATTAGACTCCAAAGACTTATTAATAAGATGATAACTCCGGAAAGAACTCTATTACTCTATAATTTAAGAGAAATCTTTATTTTTTTTTTGTTTTATAGTCCTAAGAGACTGATATTTTTGATAAATGATCTCATTCGCATAAAAATATGTACAAACTATTGATTAAAAATATGCTTTAATGTTTGAAATATTTACATAAGTAAAGGTAATTTGTTGTTTTTATTATAATATTATAAATAACTAAATTGTAATAACTGTTGATTTATAGTAAAAAGTATCATCATCATCATCATCTCAGTCCGTCTGCACCCACTGTTTGCTATAGACCTCCTTTTTATTACGCCATTCTTTCCGGTCCCTTGCGAGTCTTATCCATTGACACCCAGCTACGCTTCAAGGTCATTCGACCATCGGGTGGTGGTCTGCCTATTGGTCTACGAGTATCCCTTGGCCACCACTTTGTCTTCGTCTTCACAATCGCCTTCGTCCAACGCCCGTCATCCCTCCTAGCCAAGTGTCCAGCCCATCTCCACTTCAGCCCTGCGATCCTGATACCCACGTCCAAAAGTAAAAATTATAACGAATAAAATATATTATTATAAAATTGATGTCTAATTATCAACGGCACAACCGACCTCAGCTACGGCACATTTTGCCCCAAAGTGGGGTTGGTAGTGCCTTGCCGCCGCTGTATAAAAAAATCACTTCTTCTTAAAAACTATTAATAATGTGCAAAATTTGTAGGTACATTCGTATTATAGACTAAATTTGACTTAGGATGAACCACTACTTTCAGACATAGTACTTGTTTCATCCGAATCATATAAGGATTCGTCGAAATCGGCACTTTGAGTCCCGCTCTCCCCTATTTAGTTAGGTCAAAGAGAGAAAGTTCTATGGAGATGGAACGAGCATTTAGTCGTGACCCCACTTAGAATCCTTAAAATAATTACTGTTTTAAACGGGTATTTATCGCGTATGTACTTAGTTTTTAGGGTTCCGTACCCAAATGGTAAAACGGCATCCGATTGCTGAGGCTTCGCTGTCTGTCTGTCCGTCTGTTACTAGGCTGTATCTCGTGAACCGTGATAGCTAGACAGTTTAAATTTTCACAGATAATGTATTTATGTTGCCGCTATAACAACAAATACCTACTAAAAACAGGATTAAATATTTAACAGGGGCTCCCTCTTAAAGCGTGACTTTAACGTGACGTGAAACAAGCGTGATTTTGTTGCTCGTTTTAGCTCGATAATGATAACGGCAACAGGTAGACGTTTGAAATATTTACAGAATATTTAATTATATATTCATTTTAAAAATATCTAATTAAATTAAAATAAAACAAATAACTAAGGGGGGCTCCCATACAACAAACGTGATTTTTTTGCCGTTTTTATAGATAATGTTACGGAACCCTTCCGAGTCCGATTCGCACTTGGCCGGTTTTATTTATCCAGACGTTTCGACTTTGTTGTAACAGCCGTGGTCGCGGGCAGGCTGGACTATCCTTATAATCAAGGGCGGATCCAGCTTTAGTGCCGGGGGGGGGGGGGGGGGGGGTCACATAGTCGTGGTCAAGTCACAAGAAGCTATAATTTAATTTTTATAATCATAGATACAAGTAAAAAGTAGGTATTTTATGAATGTACTTACATACTGTACTTAAAAATACCTATATTTAAATAACTAAATCAATTTTTCAAATTAAAATATTATTTTATTTTTTTTAAATATTGTGTCCAAAATTACATTCAATATTAATTAAATATTGAATGTACTCCAATATTGAAGGTCCACCTAGGTCCTGGACACAGCCCAGGGGGGGGGGGGGGGTCATGACCCACATGACCCTCCCCCTGGATCCGCCCTTGCTTATAATTATAATACACAGCGCTCCAAGAATTCTCGAACGAAACCCCACATTCCAACACCAACACCTTTTCTTCTGTGAATAGTGAAGAATAGCAGAATTCCTACAAACCGACTACTAACTGTGCAAGAGGCGATCAGTGGTTGGGTAAAAAAGCTGGACATTACTTTATAAGCTAAATAGTTCCACATAAAGGTACGGGGTAACGCGAACCTCCTGCTCTTTAACTTTTTTGTAGCACTTCAATTTAGTGCAGGAGCTAGAGTTTCGCTTTTTATGAAGTCTAATAGTTACTTAGTAACTAGGTTTAGAATCTTCGAACAAAGTATCTATTGTTATTTTTTTGCAATAGACCATATACCGAGACGGAGATGGCGGGACGAGTTACACAAATTTCTAGAGGACTGGGCAGATTTGGCACGGCATTGAGATGTCTGGAAGTAGAGGCAGGCCTTTGCCCAGCAGTGGACTAGGGAATTTGTGTAACTCGTCCCGCCATTAACGTAAAGGGGTACAAAGTTGTCTTTTCGCGTTTTAAATTTTATAGATTTATGACTCGATTTTAATTAATAAAAAATATTGGCCTCAGTGCTAGCAAATAAAGGACAAATAAACACCTAAGGAAAATTAATAAAGATTCATGTCAGTGATTTTCAGGACAAAATAGGGTATTTTGCATTTTGTTTGAAAATCACCAACATGAATCATATAGGTATTTAATTTAATTTTATTTATTTCACAAAATCCACAGGCCTTTTATTATGTAAGATACAAACTTATACTAAGCGTAGCAAACGGCCAAAAACGGATTTACTTTATATAAAAAATAATTTATAAATAGACAGTCTAAATTAAACTAAAAATACGAACAAAACAAATTACGTGTAAGAACACAAAAAGATTGATAAAATACATTGAATACATATATATATATATAAGTATGTAGTTACATTACGGTATTGTTATCATTACCGCCTTACTTTCCTCGATACGGGCTTAATTGATTTTTAAAATCGTGGATAGATCTTCGTTTAACCACAATCTCACCTGTTAGTAAGCGATGATGTGGTCTAAGATGGAGCACGAAGTTCTAGAAGACACTTATTCACTCTTACCTTAAAAAGACTGGATGTGTTCGGGAAAAACAGATGACGGTAAAGTGTTCCACACCTTAGCTGTAAGCATTATGGTTGTCGATTCCTATATATCCTACAATCAGTGTTCATTCACTAGATAACTGAACAGTAAACACAGTGCCGTAACTAGGGCAGTGCCGGCGGTGCCCAGGCACAGGGCGGAGACCCTGGAGGGGCACAGAAATGACCAGACCAGAACCGGTTATGATTAGAAAATATTTCAAGGGCGCGGTTATAGCAGCTCGCACCGGGCGCATAAAAGGCTAATTACGGCACTGAGTAAACATGTCTAAAAATATGCTCTCTAATTAGTCATGTCGGTAAATCAATGAAATTGCACACTTTTTAGGGTTCCGTACCCAAAGGGTAAAAGGGCACCCTATTACTGAGGCTCCGCTGTCTGTCTGTCTGTATGTCCGTCTGTCACCGGGCTGTATCTTATTAATCATGATAGTTAAACAGTTGAAATTTGCACAGATGATGTATTTCTGTTGCCGCTATAACATCAAATACTAAAAACTCTCGTTTCTCCCATACAATAAACGCGATTTTTTGCCGTTTTATAAATAATGGTACGGAACCCTTCGTGCGCGAGTCAGACTCGCACTTGGCCGATTTTTTAAAAGACATACCTACTCGAAAAAAAATACTTATTATTTCAAATAAGTGAAAATGATTATTATTTAGATATTTATGAATGAAAGCAATTTTATTAATTTGCTGACAATAATAAGACGTTACGATACACCTAGGTAACTTATGTTTAGAAATTTCTTCCTTTCAATTATCTAGTGGATGATGTGCACTGATTGCTTGAACGTAGAACCAAAACGGTGAGTTTGATTGGGTGCTAGCTTGCGCCCGCGGCTTCGCATGCGTGTATTTTCAATGAAAAGCAAATTTCATTGAAGTTCAGCGGTTATGACGTGATTGAGTAACAAACATTCAAACTTTCGCGTTTATAATATTAGTGTGATTTAGTACACTACCTTCCATGGCCTCTTTGACTAGCCTTTTTGTACACTCAAATAATAATTACCAAGCGGAATTCTCATGGAATTTCAATATAAAGTTGTCCTTGCCGTAACGTTTACTGCAATTCGTTTGTGATGCGAACCGTGTATCATTTTATTGATGTCCTCACGCGTAATTGTACTCGGTTATTTAACACCCAGTTTGATGTAATTTTTTGTCGCGATAGCAGCTACGAATTAATTAGCCATTACAATCGCCGTTGCCGCGACTGTGGACTTTTTATTGTGTACTAGCTTCTGTCCCCGACTTTTCTCGTACGTACTCAAATATAATAATAATAATCATCCAGGCCGTTTTCGACCACGGCGACCGCTCTTCCACTTTATGAATTACGTTCATGCGCTCTCATATAGAATAGAATAGAATAGAATAGAATAATCATTTATTTGGTACACACAAAATGACACATGAAATAATTTAAAGGAACAGTAGATACAATTGAATCCATTAAAACAAGTTCGACTCATGTGTCTGCGTACCAAAATGGCGTTCAGCTCAGCATAATGTTGGATGTTAAGCACCCAACGCTGATTTTCAGCTGAAACCAGAAGCAATAGGTAGTGCAGCAGCTACGTAGAAAAATAAAAAAATAAATAAATAAAGAAGTGATTAAATAAAAGGTGTGTAGAGTTTTGTTTAAATGTAAATATAAATTTTATAAACATACTTTACTAAAATAATATTACATACCTATATATATAAACATACAACTTATGAACTTTCTTACGATTTCTAAGGTTATGGTAAATGGTTATATGTATATATAAATAAATATGGGTGACTATTTAAAATATATATGGCTTATATACCCTATCTTTGCTGTGAACGTGCGTTTGCAGATACTGCACGTAAGGGCATTATTCTCGTAATGGTAAATTATGTCATTTTGCGGTTTATTTTTCAGTGCGACGCGTTTTTGGTCAAGATCGCGCCTTCTGTCGTCTTCAAATGACCAAACTTTTTGCTGGACTTGTCTCCTCCATTCCGTGCGGTTTTCCACTAGTTTTTCCCAACAAGAGGGCTCAATGTTACATCTTTTCATGTCTTTTCTGAACATCCTTGTACCTGAGAAACGGGCCTCCATGTTTGCGCTTGCCTTTTTGGAGTTCAGAAAAGAAGATAAAGAAAGAAAGAAAGAAAAAACATTTATTTGTTACGGTACAAAACACACACAGCACACAAGTAAGGTACGCACAAGTTAACATATTCATACACACAAAAACAGCAATACCTAACAAATGTGTGTCTCACAATTACCTATATCTAAATGTCCGACGTCACAAAAAGGCGTCCAACTCATCATTTGATTGTGTGATCATTTGTTGTGCTTTTGGCACAACGCTAATCTTCCGTTCAAGTATCAATACATCTCCCTAAAAAACGAAAAAAAGAAAAACTTATTTACCTAATACTATTGGAATACGAGTTCATCTTAGGGCTCGTACACAAAACTGCGATGCGACGTCGCAACGTAAAAATCTGCGAGCTCCCTCGACGCATCGCAACAACTTGCGAATTGATTCGCATCGCGCATTCCAGTAATAAATGGATGAACCCAAAATCTTCTTTGTTTCTTTTTCCTGTATCTCCTTAGCAATAACAAAAGTGCACACTTCTTTTTACGATCCATGTCACCACCTAGTTTTCAAAATACGTTCAGTACGGTTGACGGTCGTCGAAGGAATGGTCACCTTGGAAGACGCGTTGCCGCACGAAATCGCATCGCAGCAATTCGTGTCGCAAGTTTCTGCGTTGCGAATTCGCATCGCAGTTTTGTGTACGAACCCTCATCCCCAGTGTTTATAATACAATAAATGTTTACATCGAAATTTCAAAAAGTATTCTATTACAATGAAGTTGTAGTTTGCCTACGAATCAGCAATTTTTTGCGACTTTCCTTTAGCTTATCAATCAGTCGAAATGTTTGGTAGAGTCATTCGAAACAAACAGTTTTTTTTTATCAAATCAGCTGATTTTTACAAGCGAACATCAGGGCCTAAAGAGAGGAAATGTAAAACATACCCCTATGCGAGGGACCCTCTATCAACCGAGACATGGTGCGTTCTCGGAGATCCGGATGACGAAATCACTGGAGGAGACTTCTGAGTCATCTGAACATCTCGGGGTCATCTCTGGGTATCGACATCTCCAGTGACGTGCAGTTTCGGAGTCACTTAGAAGACAAGGCAAAGTTGGCATCCAAAAAGCTCGATGTGCTCAACAGGGCAAAGCAGTACTTCAGTGCGGGGCAAAGACTGCTTCTCTATAAGGCGCAAATCCGGCCCCACATGGAGTATTGCTGTCATTTATGGGCAGGAGCACCTGGCCATTTGACTCTGGTCAAATACGAGCTGTGAGAATTGTTGACGATCCCATTCTCACAAGCGGTATTGTGCCCGAGAGATTTTGCCTTCCTGTGTGTGTTATACTGCTTGTATAATGGGTTGTGTTCTGAGGAGTTATTTGATATGGTGCCTGCAGGTTCCTTTTATCATTGCACCGCTTACCTTCGACAGGGAATCCATCCACACATCTTGGAGACGATCTGGTCGCGTACCGTGAGGTTCCAGAGGAATTACCTCCCGCGAACACTTCGCTTGTGGAATGGTCTCCTTGCCGAGGTTTTCCCTAGGGACTACAGTATGGGGTTCTTCAAAAGGGGCGTTTTGAAAATTTTAAAGGGTCGGCAACACGCGAGTAATACCTTTGGTGTTACAAAAGTCCATAGGCTACGGTAACCGCTTACCATCAGGTGGGCCGTATGCTTATTTGCTAGCTTAGTGGTATACAAAAAAAAATCTACATTAGACAGAGCAAACACTTCATAGATACACTGACCTCGCCGGCGAGGTCGACGAGTCCTTTCAGATGGGGATAGGAGAGAAGCACCCGGTACATGTTTGTACCATATGTCTCCTACATATGGTACAAACATGTACCGGGAGATGGCGCTCAACTCTGTAAGTTTTGAAGAGGCAACTAGCGCAATAGTACCACTTAGGTACAAACCTTGGCTTGGGCCGCTGCTAGGATGGGGATAGGAGAGAAACACCCGGTACATGTTTGTACCATATGTCTCCTACATAGTACAATAGTACCACTTAGGTACAAACCTTGGCTTGGGCCGCTGCTAGGATGGGGATAGGAGAGAAACACCCGGTACATGTTTGTACCATATGTAGGAGACATATGGTACAAACATGTACCGGGCTAATTATTATTATAATAAATTCCGATTGAGATTATTCTAAAGTCAAAGTCAAAATCTTTTATTCATTAAAATCACAAGGATCACTTTGAAACGTCAATTTTACTGCCTGTTCCTTGGCGACCAAGCCAGGAAAGAAAAGCAAGAAACAAGGAACAGGAAATAAATTACTTCTAAATTGTAACATTTTGAACGAGTTGGAGCAATTTCAATCCCAAGCTTCTCTATCATTTAAATACTCCGATATTTTATACTAGGTTTTTTTTATAAAGAT
Organism: Philereme vetulata; assembly: GCA_918857605.2. Taxonomy (NCBI): domain Eukaryota; kingdom Metazoa; phylum Arthropoda; class Insecta; order Lepidoptera; family Geometridae; genus Philereme; species Philereme vetulata. Next base: position 9,917,791 of record OU975420.1, on the reverse strand, counting down.
TTTGTTTATTTGCGTTTTTAAATTTGCTAATTTTCAGTTATCACTTGGGAGTTTGTTATAAAAGCGAACACCTTGCCCTTTAAACGATTTACTAACTTTATGGAGTCTACAAGTGGCAACAGCGAGTTTATCTTTATTTCTAGTGTTAAAATAATGATTATCGCTATTTTCTTAAACAAATTAATATTTTTTGTGAACATACATCAGATTTTCATAGATGTATTGACAAGGGAATGTCATGATATTTATTTCTTTAAACGTATTGCGTAATGATTCTCTGGGGCCCATATTATTAATGTATATACGAGTATCTACTCCCGGTATATAGGAATTCAACCGAAGATTTGTAAGCAGGTAGAATTGATAGGTAAAAACTTCCAACTTGTCTATACTAGACGCCAACGCTCCTAACAGACGGGGTTATAGAACGTGGGGCAAGCGACGCCGACGAATGCTATCTCGCTCGCTCTCGGAGCCCTTACGGGAGCCGTTAGTGACGCGCCTATAGTTATCACTTATACTACACTACACTATTATTATCATACTAATATTACTCTAGTGGTTCGCCCTGAACTGATCTCGCGAGTCTCACATAAAAACAAAAAAATATTATTTGTAATCTTTGACTATCAAAATAGTCCCAGGAAATATATAACTATTATACTTGACCTACAGTTCCATTCAAATTACAGTTCATGTCATTTGGTTATCGTTTTTTGGGGTACAAAATGCAGATATTCTGGATTTCTGTCTGTTGCGTGTCGCTAAGCACGAATACCAAATTTCAGCATTGTGGGGTACCCTAAGAATTTAGTCAAAGTTTTATTTTTATTATGGCTACTAACTCAAAAGCTACAAGTATTAAATTAAAAATAAAAACAGAATTAAAATGTACTAATGAAGACCTTTCATTTGACGTCCCATTTGACCTAATAGTCTCATTTATTATCATATTTTTTACCCGTCTTGAACCCCAATATCTCAACAACCCCCCAACATTTTTAGCTTATTTAGTCAGAGCAAAGTTGTGCCATTACTACCTACCTTTAGACCAAATTTAACGATGATCAGATAACCTCTTCGAAAGTTATCCTTGGACAAACAAACATACATACATACAACAACGCCGATTTGCCCAAGTTGACTTAGAGATCTCGCTTCGCTCGATGAATAAATGGATAAATGGGTAAATTTATTTATTTTTTGTTTGTTAGTATGTTTTTCTTTCACGTCGTAACGGATGAACCGATTTCGATAAATTTTTTGTATGGATTATGACCTGGATTGAGATTTAAGCTATTTTTTATTGCGAAACCACGCGTGCGAAGCCGCGGGTGGCAGCTAGTTTTATGATGTACATAAAAATATTAGGTTGGGGAAAAAGTTTCTTTTTGTAATTTAAAGCATTTTTTAATAAAATTCAAAACATTTTTTAGTATAGGTAGTTTATTTACATTTAACTAAAGTGTGTAAGGTACCATTTTGTTCGATAACTTTTTGCCATCTTGTAGGTAGAGACATGATCCCATTGCTATAGAAATTTTAGGGCTTCTGATCAAAATACCGCAACAAGTAGTTTTGGCAGTCTTCTCGTGATGTTAACCTGACACTGCCTACAGAATTCTGAAGAGACCGAAACAGGTAGAAATCTGAAGGTGCAAGGTCAGGACTATACGGCGGATGCATTAACACCTCCCAGCCAAACTCTCTTAATTTTTGCTGAGTGGCTAAAAATGTTTGAAGTCTAGCGTTATCATGATGAAAAACCACACCCCTTCTGTTGATTAATTCCGGTCGCTTTCTCTCAACTTCTTGCTTTAATCTCATCAGTTGTTCGCAGTAGAGTTCAGAATCGATGATCCTGCCTGGTGGTAACAGCTCATAATGAATAATGCCCTTCCAATACCACCACACACACAGCATCACCTTGTTGCGAGTTAACCCGGGTTTCGCCACAGTCTGTGAAGCCTGACCAGCCTTTGACCACGATCTTTTTCACACATTCTTGTCGTACGTGATCCACTTTTCATCACCAGTTATCAGCAAAATTCAAAAATGGTTCGGTTTCATTACGTCGTAATAAAGAATCACAAATGAGTACACGGTTCACTAGGTTTTTTTCAGTGAGCTCGTGGGGTACCCAAATATCGAGCTTTTTTGTGTACCCAGTTTTTTTCAAATGCGCCAAAACTGTTTTGTGGTCGATTCCCAGTTCTTCAGCTACGTCGTAACTACTGATATGCCGATCTTGTTCTACTTTTTCAAAAATGGCATCAATTTTATCCGTAATATTTATACCGTATACCAGAGCGACGTGCATCTTTGACATCAAAATTTCCGGATTGAAAACGCTTAAACCAAATTTGTGCTACTCTCACAGACACTGCACTATTTACCTGCATTTTTGCATTTTTACCTTTTTCATAGTAAAATTTTAAAATGTATCGAATTTCTTCATTAGATTCACTCATCTTTACAGTACGAAAACCAAATAAAAATCACACATTTTCCTAATTTGAATTTGGAATTATCTTCTTTAAAATTTAAACTTTGAATGAAAAACCAGCCAGATACAAATAGTATAGCCAAAGAGATTTTATTACAAGTTCATACATACTAAGTATAATGCGTAAAGACTTTTTCCCCAACCTATTAGTTCAGTATTCTATCAGGTATCTGATTCCCATAGTACACACGGCTACAAATCAAGCTATAATTTTCAGTATAAGCTGACCTCTCATTCTACGAAAAGCCTACACAATGCGAGGTCAGCTTATACTGGAAATATATAGCTTGATGTGTAGCCGTGTACACAAGTTTTGCTTAGTTTGGAGCTAGATAGCGCTTTGTGAAATGTCCAGCATTATTTGTGGCTCTGTTGTGTGTTTTGTTTGTTTCACTGGACAATTTAGTGTCCTTTAAGGTACCTACACGGTAGGTATGTAGGTAATTTGCATAGTAGTCACAATTTTTTTCTTTAAATGTTTCAATTGTTGTCCAATTAACAACACATCCCCGTTTTTACAAAATGTAAGTTCAGAGGCAGTTGTTCAGGCCTAACTTGGTGTTGGAATTTATTGGCTACAATTAAAATTTTAATGGGTAATTTATATATCAGATACTCCACTGCACTGCCACAAACGACGCAAGACTAAGAACGGGTCTGCAAGGGGTCATCGAATCCTCATGTTCCACTAACACCACTACTACTTCAACATCCACGGGGACCCTGGAAAGCTGCTGCCACCAACCCAAAGTCCTACTCCGTTACTTCAAGGAGTTAGGATGGCTGGGATCAGGTTAGAAGGGGGGTAATGCACAATACACCCCAATGCGGGACGTCAGTGCAGATAGTTTATTCCCCCCACCCTAGAATTAGAATTAGAAATAACATATCGGACAAAAAGTCAAAAATGTACAACTTTGTATGGTGTGGTGGGTCAGTACACTATAAGACGCTAAAGTAACGTGTTCAAGAGTGAAGAGTTTACATGAAGGTATTTATGAGTAAAAATATTAAAAAAAAAAATATTCAAAATTATTCCACAATAAAATTAATGAGTTTCAAATTAAATAAATAAATAAATATTGGTGGACATTTCACACAGCGCTATCTAGCCCCAAACTAAAGCAGAGCTTGTACTATGGTAACCAGATAACTGATAGAATATTTATATACATTTTTTTGTAATTGTGTTTTTATGTCTTTTTATATTACTAAGAATAAAAATATAAAAATACAACGGGACATTTCACACAGCGCTGTCTAGCCCCAGACATAGCCACGAGGATTAGCAAGCTGAAGCTGAGCCGTTGGGGCAAAAAGATTCTAGAATTGAGACCACGCACTGGAAAGCGCAGCGTAGGTCATCCCCCCCCCCCCTTCCCCACTAGATGGAAAGAAAACCTGATAATGGTTGCTGGGAGCTGTTGGGTGTAGGGCGCACAAGATCGGTCGCTCTGGGATATCTCTGGAGGCCTATGTTCAGCAGTAAACCTTCTGTCGCTGATGGTTGAATAAAATATTTATTGCGCAAATTAAACATTATCTGTACACACGGCTACACGTCAAGCTATAAATTTCCAGTATAAGCTGACCTCTAATTCTACGAAAAGCCTACACAATGCGAGGTCAGCTTATACTGGAAATGTATAGCTTGATGTGTAGCCGTGTGTTCATAAGCGAACTTAGCGCTAGTAATCATTATATTCCAGTTGAACTTTATGTAATGTAGAAAATATATTTTACTGACTGATAGAATAATTAAGTTATTTTTTTAAAGAATATGAATAAATAAATATTGCTGGACATTTCACACAGCGCTATCTAGCCCCAAAATAAGAAGAGCTTGTACTATGGGAACCAGACAACTGATAGAATACTTATATACTTTTTTTTTTGTAAATACATACTTATAATATATAGAAACACATCCAGACTCGGAACAAATATCTGTAGATCATGCAAACATTTGTTCCGCGGCGGGAATCGAACCCGCTACCTCCTGCGTCTCAGCTAGCTATTCGCCCACTGCACCGCCGAGGTCGTCTTAATATTTTGAGAGACACCCAGACAAAATGTAAGTGAAGTAATTTTGCCAGTTTTATCACTGTGTATTCTATGGGCATGCCAGGTGCATTTGTATGGTACCTAATACCGGCACAGAGTTCCAGATAGGGCACCTCGGATTCCCATCGTGCGTGAATCGGTTTCGAGATCTTCATGACAATTATCCTAATTTGCATCCTACGTGCGATGCAGAGACGTCTTAAGATAAGATAGTATACCTAGGTCTCTAAGGCCCGTAAGATCAGAAGTAGTTTAAACTAAAATTCTAAGTTTAAACTTTTTTTTGTATTTGGGATCTGCGATCACTCATTCGACTTTTTTATACTACTTATATGGCAAACGAGCATGCAGTCCACCAGATGTTAAGTGGCTACTGCAGCCCATGGATATCCACATAGAATTCAAAACAAGCTATTATGTTGTCTTGATCTCTATGTGGATACGTTGCCATACTATAGGACTAAGCTGTTATGCCTATGTGCCAGTAATTACAGGAACATAACATTACCATCTAACCGGAACACAGCAGCACAAGTACTGCTATTTGGCGGCAGGTACAGGTAAGGCGGTGGTGCCCACTTCCTCGAGCCCGTTCACAAAAGCTCTACCATCAGCACTATGAGCAAATGTGTTCAGGGATGTGTTGTCATGTGACTTGTGCTCCACTTTTGGGCGCACAACTCTTCCTGTTTACTACTAGCATCTCTGATCTAGCGTTTCAATGCCTAGTCTCTGTAATCGCTTTTGATAGCCAGGTTGCACAAGCTTGATTGCCAGTTGGTTGGGCACCATCCCAACCAACTGGCACTCAAGCTTGTGCAACCTGGCTATCAAAAGCGATTACAACCAAGCGCTCTATGTATTTTGCAGCAGTTATCCTGAAGCTTAAACTAAAGCTTTCATTGTCAGTGGTGGTTTAAGCTTAGAATTTTAGTTTAAACTGCTATTGATCTTACGGGCCTTAGATAGTAAAATATAGGTAAGTACAAGACAGTACAAAATAAACGGCCATTTATTCCGCATAATTTGGCCCACAGCACAGTATAAGTAAAGGAAAACATCTGAAAATCATTCATTTGTAGTCACACATCATAAAAAAAATACCAAACCCTCTATCACTTCTGTAGTTAATTATTGATTAAAACGGGTATTTATCGCGTATGTACCTTTTTTATTTGTTATCCCGACGTTTCGGCTGTGTTGCAACAGTCATGGTCTCGGACTGACTGTCAGCCTCAGACCAAGACTGTTGCAAAACAGCATAAACGTCGGGATAAGAAATAAAAAAGGTACATACGCGATAAATGCCTCAGACCATGACTGTTGCAACACATCCGAAACGTCGGGATAACAAATAAAAAAGGTGCATACGCGATAAATGCCTCAGACCATGACTGTTGCAACACATCCGAAACGTCGGGATAACAAATAAAAAAGGTACATACGCGATAAATGCCTCAGACCAAGACTGTTGCAACACATCCGAAACGTCGGGATAACAAATAAAAAAGGTACATACGCGATAAATGCCTCAGACCATGACTGTTGCAACACATCCGAAACGTCGGGATAACAAATAAAAAAGGTACATACGCGATAAATACCCGTTTTAATCAATAATTATGCACAGTGATCGCAAAAGTTTGGAAAATACTTCTGGAGTTTTTAATTTTAGCTGAAAATTTTAGAAAAAGTATCATATCCCGACATATCGAGACTTACGCTCCTCTGAGACCTTGCAACTTAAAACTCCTGTACACTCTTCTAACTTTTATGATAAATCCTTCACTGTATAAGCTATCCGTCTATGGAACTCTCTTCCTCTACACACTAGAACTGCCAAATCCCTTCCCATCTTTAAAACAGTTCAATTTAAACATCTGTCTGCACTACAATGTTGATTTCTCATTTTCTCATCTATCGTTACGCTACTCCTGGTTTTTTTATTTCATCCTTCTATTGTACACCTATATGTATCTACTTATAGTATTTTATATAATATACCTTTTTTATTATTAGTATGGAATATTTATGATAAAAAAAAATATTATGCACCTTATTTATTTATTTATATATTTGTTTGTAATTATTTATTTTGCTTATGTAAATACACTGTTTATTCAATATTCAATTATTTTTATTAATAGCTACCGTCCTATAACGTTCTCGTTAAATCCAGTCCATCCAAAGGTTGTCTGGAAGAGATCGCTTTTAGCGATAAGACCGCCACTTGTATTTCTGCTTGTATTGTTATTTGTTTTTTATATTGTTTTTTTTAATTAAGTGTGATTTACAATAAAGCGTTTTCTATCTATCTATCCCGGATTGTAATTACAAATCAAGATATCAAAAATACTGGCTTCGTAATAATAATGTTCAAGATGAATTACGTCGCGGCGCGCCGGCGCGGCATCTTGTGGGAAGTTTCTGCACTTTATAAAAACAGTACTAAAAACCTCTTTCATGACCCATTACGACTCTGTCCACTTTATAAACATTATTCGGTTCCTCCTCGGGCTGATTTGTCTTTTTAATTATTCCGCTCGATGCCACCTGTTCCGGCCCTACTCTCGACTTTATCATCTACCTCCCGCGTCGCGCTAATTCCCAGCAAGGGTTGCTGGCGACGTCGTCGCGTCGTAAACGATATTTACGACATCCTCCGATTATAGCATTCCTAACCCCTGCACGTTATCAACCTTACAGCCAAAGAAATAAGGTCGATAAGTGTCCAGGGAATTTGGTGGCACATTTGCATAGTTTACAAGCGTTCGCTATGATAGCTCCCTTCGAATGCTTCCGGGTGACGGTACGAGCTATAAATCCAAATAGAATTGGACTAATCGATTGCCGATGGAAATTGTCTACGAATTTGGGGGAACGGGACATTTTTAGTTACGATGATATTTTAGAAGTAAGTTCTACAAGATCTTTATCTATAGGTATTTTAATACATATTATAAAGAGGTGAGCTTGTATGTTTGGATAAGTATAAGCTTCGGATATACTGACCCGATTTTGATAATTCTCTACCTACATTATTTAAAACAAGCTTTTATAAAATTCATAATCGGAACCGCAAACAGATTCAAATGAGCCCAAACACTAGCAGCCTAGTATAATCTATTCAGAAGTTCCGTTGTCTAGCATTCGTCTCCATCATGAGACCACCTCCATGGTACCATATTATTGCTAAATCACTAAAGCTACATATGTATTCCAAATATCAACTCAATTGGTTTAGGGGAACGGGTTCAAAATTCAGCTGCAAGATTCCACTCGGACAAACATACATACATTGCAAGTTAAATAAAAAGCTTGTAACAATACATGCGTGACTGCGGCGAGTACAGCTACTGTTTGATAAAGCGAAGGCACAGATAATCTAATTAAGGGGAGGCCGGAGGGGTATCGCCCATACAACATGTACCTACTACCAAGATCATTTCTAATTGGAGAATATTCCTACCTAAATAAGGTATTATTTTAATTTGAATAGTATTTATCTAGGTTCCCAACCATATATTACATCAAAATACTTACCTAAAATGAAATAGAAGCGTATCGCATTCTGCATGTTTTTACGTCATAAAAGACCTGTTTTCAACCTAATTGTTTTGTATTAAAAACAACCACATCTCACGTATCCTAGTCATGGGAACATAGATTATATCGTCTAGTTACAGAATAACAACACAATGAAAAAAATACAACAAGTTTTCAGTCATCATTTTTGGTATTACGGAACACGGTCAAAATCTAATAAAATTTAGAATCGTTCATTTGCTATCACTGTCGCTCTGCGTGGCTAAACTTCATCACTAAACAGGGATAGCGATATTCAGGCCGAAGTTTTTGACGCGGCCGAATTGAAGTTGCGCTCGGGGTTCGCCGGCTTCTTAAGGCGTTCCCGACCAAAACGCTACGCAAGCCGTTTTTGTGCAATCAATTTTTGGAGCTATCTACTTGTTATTTAAAACAAATATCAACTAAAAACAAATTATTAAATATCTACATAATCTTGATTCCATAATTGCAGATTTATTTTTATTTCTTATTGAGTATATCTTTAATAAATCTCCTCACAACACAACCCCAGAAATGTGAAATAGTGATTAATAACACGCATCTCCTCGTAAAGTTAAATCCACAATCCACAGCTAAATAAGGCCACGTGCCAGCGAAGATTAAAATACAGCTCAGTACTACTTACAGTTTCGTTTCATCACCATTATCAGCCACAGGACGTCCACCGCTGAACCTCCTCCATAGATTTCCAGAGCGACCGATCTTGTGCGTCTGCGTTATTCTATAGCAACGGGTTTAGGTAGATAACTCTTTTTTGAATTATCACACAAACAGAAATAATCCAAAAAAAGTACTAGAATAAAAAAACGACCAAGTGCGAGTCGGACTCGCGCACGAAGGGTTCCGTAACTTTATCTATAAATCGGCAAAAAATCATGTCTGTTGTATGGGAGCCCTACTTAAATATTTGTTTTATTTTAATTTAATTATTTATTTTTAAAGTGAATATACACGGTGTCCTTTAAATCACTGTTTTCCCAGAACAAACGTTGTTTAGACCATGGTATACTAAAAGTTTATATTGCATTGCAGTGGAAAAATGTGATCGTCTCCTGTTGGTGAAGCTCATCCACTAAACCACAACTACTTAGTCAAAGTTAAGTAGTATAGAAGTTGTTAACTAGACACACAAGAACACAGAACGAATATATTTAAACAAAGTGTTTATAACAATCAGAGGACAGGACACGTACTGGCACAGTTACCTAGTTAGTTTATATTTATATATATTTATTTGGAAAACCAACAGCTAATTATACATAATATGAAACACAGTAAATAAAAGAAAGCCAATAATAGGTTTTCACGACTAAACAACATCATCATCATCCAGACTTACGCCACTGCATTCACAAGTGTGTGCCATCCACCACGATCCTGCGCTAGTCTCACCCACTGACGACCCGCGACTAAAACGATGTCGTCCACCCATCTCGCTGCTGGACGTCCTACCCTTCTACAGCCATTCCTCGGTCCCCATTCAGTTGCTACCCTGCTCCACCTGTCATCACCACGTCTTGCCAAGTGTCCCGCCCAAGACCATATGAGCTCCATAACTCGATTCCCAACGTCATGAACCTTCGTTCTGCTACGGATCTCGACGTTTGGAACTCGATAGATGAGTTTGATGCCGAAACAACATAATAAAACAAAATGTGAAGTGAACAATAAAATAGTCAAAACAAAGTGGTTATAAATAAATATGGATAATAAGTTCGAAGAACTATCGACCGTGGATGGAAGGACCACGTAAGATTGCTGGAAGCCGCACAAGATAGGTTGCTCTGGTTTATAAGAGAAGACTTAACTTATGTTCAGCCATGGACGTCCTTAGGTTGAAATGAGCTCCTATAAACTCGTTTTGTCAAATAAAATTATTCATACTTCACACTAATATTACAGAAGCTTGTATGTTTGTTCGTTACTCAATCACGTCATAACGGCTGAACCGTTTTCGATGAAATTTGGTGTCGATAGATTTTGACCTAGATTGAGACATAGGCTACTTTTAATTGACAAATCACGCGTGCGAAGTCGCTGGCGAAAGCTAGTATATTATAAATTCAAAAGTGCGTACGTTTTGTTTGTAACGTTTTCACGACTAAACGGCTTGACTGATTTCGATGAAATTTGGTGTACAGATAGATTATGACCGGGATTGGGACATATACTCCTTTTTACTCGACTGCGCAGAAGGAGGGTCACAACGCGTAAGAAGCCGCGGGCTGAAGCTTGTTAAAGTTAATATCTTTGAACGCATATATTATGTCCAGAGACCAATATTTTGTTAGTCTGTTCAAAATACTCGCATTTATCCCACTTTATGCTAAATAGCCACAATACGTTCCATAACACGTGTAGTGGAACTGGACTATATGCTAATATGGAAACGGAACGTTTTTCCAACCTATGTCGAACATAATGGCACTTTGTTAGTCTGTGTCGAAAGGGTCGAATGAGACCTTATGGAATAGAATTGCTATGTTTATGGAACAAGCTTATTTAACCTACTGTAGATGTTTATTATCGCTTATAGTAAAAACTAAGGTCGGCTTGCACAACGATCCCTAAACGTATTTAGTGATTAAACATGTTTAAATTTGACGTATTTGTATTAGTATGGTTGCAGGAGGTTCGAAGGTAGAAGTGGGAGGCAGGGATTAAATTGAACAGCTCTTCAGATCATTCGCCGTTATATATTTTGTAGAAAACGCAGAGCACTAATTAATTTAAACGAATTCAATACATTAATAACATAAATTGTCAAATTAAATTAAATTATAAATCTACATATACAAATTATTAACAATAAAACTCAATTTAAATAATACACAATACTTTAATAACAAATTAAAATAATACAACCAGACGACCGACGCTCCGCGGTGCGCCACCGCTACATGGTAGACATACCTCCCATACGCACAAAGCGGTACTCTTCCACCTTTCTTATGCGCACCGCTAAGGAGTGGAACGCCTTGCCTCAAGTCGCGAGTGAATAGGTTTCTTCTAGGCATAATTCAATGATATGCTGCACATAAGCGGCCTTCATTGTTATGCGGATGACAGTACGGGTGATACTTTCTACACTGGTCGCCCTAATGTCTCTCGGTCGGAAGTGGAAGACAACAGACAAAGACTTGTGTCTGAGGTTGAAGGCTCTTTGGAGCGTGTGTCAGTTTGGGGTAACCTTAATCTGGTCACCTTTAACCCAACCAAGACGCAAGTCTGTGCGTTCACCACAAAGAAGGCCCCTTTCACAATAGCTCCACGGTTCCAGGGCATTCCTCTCCCCGTCTCGGCAAGTATAGGGATTCTGGGAGTCGAAATTTTTAATGAGGTCCAGTATGGGAGTCACTTAGAAGCAAAAGCTGTGCTCACCTCCAAAAAACTTGGAGCCCTTAACCGTGCCAAACAGTATTTTACGGCACAACAACGGCTATTGCTGTACAAAGCGCAAATTCGGCCGCACGTGGAATACTGTTCCCATCTTTGGCACGGAGCTCCAAAGTACCAATTGCTTCGTTTTGACTCCCTACAGAGAAGAGCCATTAGAATCATCGGTGATACCAAACTCGCCGACAGGCTGGAACCGCTGAGGCAACGCCGTGACATCGGATCGCTCAGTGTATTCTACCGCCTGTATAATGGAGAATGTTCTGAGGAGCTATTTGATCTCATCCCGTCGTCGAGATTTTACCACCGCACTTCTAGACAACGCAATAAAGCTCATCCACATATAATCGACAATTGGGTATCGCGCACCATACGCTTCACGCGATCTTTTCTACCCCATACTTGCAAGATGTGGAATGAGCTACCATCTGAGGTTTTCCCATTAGACTACGACATGGCACGCTTCAAAAGAAATGTAAAGAGGTTTCTTCAGTGTAGGGAACGCATCGACAATACCCCGGGTGTTGCCGGTGTCAATAGGCGACGGTGACCACTTACCATCAGGTGGGCCGTAAGCCTGTTTCCCCACAAATAACATAAAAAAAAAGGCAAGCGTGTACCAACGTAGACTGCATCATCGCGCGTCATCAGGCGAGATCGTGGTCAAACGCTGGCCTATAATTTATATAAAAAAAACAATAATACAAATAAATTTATTCAATCACACACATAAATAATAAATTGAATTGTTAAATTATAGACCATTCATAAATGCCATAGCCATCACAGTCAGGGTTCGCAGCTAGGAGTTTGTTAAGGGCGGTGAGTGTGCGAGGCAGCGAGGAGTTAGCACGGAATACAGTAAGGCTCGAGGACACAGCAAGAAGCCTATGTCTTCTGCACCGGAGATATTTATTTGACAGAAAAGCGAAGTAGCTCTTGTATGATTTGACAACTTCTTAAATCATATTTAGCCACTACATATGTCTAGGCATCGTTGCGCAAGTCGTCCTAAGAATAGGAGTAGAGTATAGAAGAATCAGCGTTGGGTGCTTAACCTCCAACATTATGCTGAGCTGAACGCCATTTTGGTACGCAGACACATGAGTCGAACTGTTTTATTGAATTCAATTGTATCTACTGTTCCTTTTAATTGTTTCATGTGTTATTTTGTTTGTACCAAATAAATGATTATTCTATTCTATTCTAAGCTGCAGAGAAAATGTGACTAACGAAGAATTATTGGTAGTAGTACTGTATTTGAAAGAAAGAAAGAAAACTTTCTATTCAAAAAACCATACAGTAATAAAGAAAAATAAAAAAAACAACAACAATAAAATCTAACTTAACCACTAACAAACTTAAAAGCGCTGTGTGGAGATGAATTGGTACTCAGCTCAGCATGATGCTACGGCATGTTAATATGCCGCAACGCTGGTCTTCCGCTGAGTCCAGATTACGTACATCTTGATCAAGGGTAGCCTTCATAAAAAAACACAACTATTGTTAAATTCAAAGAAAACCATATTAAAAACATACTTAACACAATTAAATACCCACTATTTTAATCCAATAAAACTATCACTACCAACTTATTGGGGTTAACACTTATTGGGGTTTACTGATACACATGAGGATCTTCAAATCGCGAGTCAACTAGTTTCAGCGTGTTCAGGCAAGCGTGCTTCAGCACAAACTGCATCATCGCTTACCATGAGGCGAGATTGTAGACAATGTTTTTTTTTTAAATACTTAAAATGTTAAAACTGAATTATTTTTGCACTTAGCACCTTTGATTTCTATACCATCAAATAATCAAATAATGTTTTCATCCCCCCATCTCGGAAAGAGTATTTTTGCTCTTCGATATCTGGAGAGCAAAAGCCGTTTATATCCGCTAGCGCTAGAGGATAAAGTAAATTAAATTTAGAACATCGCGTGCACTAAGTTTGTGAATTCAAAACATCATTAAACCTATTTACTTCTACCTCCATGGTGCCGAATTTATCATACAACCTTTTTTAATCTGTTAAAAACTCAGACTCGGAACCTTCTTGGTGTATTACTTTTTTTTGCATTTAGTCATTTCTTCGTGGGATGAAAAGTTACGTGTTACACTCGAGTGCAAAGATTTTTCACTTCGTTCTCTTTTGATTCCCTCGCTAACGCTCAGGATTCTAATTTTTGACAATTTTAGAATCCTTCGCTTGCTCGGTCATCAAAATTGAGCACGAGGTTAAAAAACAATGTTCGCGCCATTGTGCTCGATACTTTTTATTTTCCTACCCGCAACTATTAGCAAATCGCCAACAGGTTTCGTTCGTTACTTTCAACACTTGCACTAGCATCTACGCGTAACTTCGAGTCAGTTCCCGATTGACCTATATCGATTGTGGATGTGTTGTGCCAGCTCGAGTTTTAACCGCTTTCAAAACCGCATAACTTTTAATTATAAAATCTAAACTATACAACAACTTTGTGTCGTAAGCAAATTCGACAAGCCAACGTCGTTACCGCGCCGCGTCTACTTCTGCCGCTGACAGATATCGAAGGCCGCTACTGGATTAATCAAGAAGACAAGAACAGCCGAGAAGAAGCGCTAACAGGCTCAGGATCTGTCCGAAAGGCCTATCAACGAAAAAACGCTTTGGAGAGACGGCAACGTGTCCATATTGAGGTGATCGTAGCGTGTTAAGTGCAGCGTTCTAAGAAGACGAAGGTCAGTATATTTTCTTCTTCTATCTCTTGTACCAGTTACTTTCTGTGCCCGCAAGTGGAGTCGCGTTTAATGTAAGGTAGTTTAAAAAGTTTCATTACCGCGCCGAAACAAGCAACTATGCACTCTTGTATAACAAATAACTATTATTGGTATCATATAGGTAGTTCGCTGTATGGGATCGAATCAGAAATGAGGAGATACGTAGGAGAACTCAAGTCACCGACATAGCCCGACGGATTAGCACGTTGAAGTGGCAATGGGCGGGCCATATAGCGCGCAGAGCAGATGGCCGATGGGGCCGGAAAATCCTCGAATGGAGGCCACGGAAGGGCAGGCGCAGCGTAGGACGTCCACCTACAAGATGGGCAGACGACTTGGTAAGAACCGCAGGTCGGCGTTGGATGCAGGCCGCTTCCAACCGTATTTCCTGGAGATCAATGAGGGAGGCCTTTGTCCAGCAGTGGACGTCCTACGGCTGATATGATGATGATGATGATAGGTAGTTACATAGGTGCATAATAACATTAATTATATTCAGGGCACTATTTCGATAGTCAAAGATTACTAATAATATTTTTATATTTTTAGGGAGACTCGCGAGATCTCAGTTCGGGGCGAACCGCTAGTTATTTTAATTTTAATTAAATCTAATACAGACACAGGTTATTCATTTTAGTTTAGTTATATGACAATGAATAGATACTTAGTTCATGACTACAAAGCCGGTAACAGCTCCAAGCCACGATAGTAAATAGGTAGTAAAATTTTGAATATCAAAACAGTTTTTTGTTCATAAAAATTGTAGATTATGGGCTGATGCGATCGCGCTTTATCTTTGTCGTGCTTCTACATTTTTCTGTAGGTAACATTGTAAAGAAATGGAAGGGGTGAGGAAAAAGTTTACTAAAAATAATTCCTGCCCTACAATACTATGCTCATATATTAACAGCATGTTTCCGGTGGGATAGGCTACGGATCTCTACATGCTACAAGGTTATAAGATATTTCTTGGATCTTTTAGTAATTTTAAATACTAACAAGTAACTTTTAAACAAAAATATAACCGTCTGAAGAATAGTTTATTTAATAGAAAAAATAATATATAATAGTACATTATGATATTAGTGCGGTAAGTTGAAAATTACAGCCGAGGCGATATCGCTTGCCCGAGCCGTAGGCGAGGGCTACAAGAAAGCAGAGGCTGTAATTATCAAAGCGCACGTATGCCATACAACGTTTTATAACATATTAGCGAGGAAATAAATAAAACTTGGACTTACTTAAACGAATAAATCTTTAATCACTCAATACAGGAAAAATTTTTACTTGTTCACAAATTAACGATGCGCGCGCATCAGCGCTTTTTTTTAAGGCAAAGGCACAAAAACAGCCACTATTACTAATAAATAAAATTAGTATTTTTTATTTTTGTTACATATAAATGGTTGTAATATAATCTCAAAATTAATTAAATTAAAGAATAAATTGTTTATTTTTTATATGTTATCTCCCAAAGTTAATTTTATTCATAAAATGTTGACCACTTATTATAAATACGGGTATAAGTGCGATCCGCCTCGCACGACGTTATTCGGAGCGGATCGCACTCACCCTGATGAAGGTTCACGAATTGAACCGAAACATTGTCGGTCGAAACACCGATAAGACGGTACGTGATAAATCCCGTATTTATAATAATGTTTGAAATTAATCACGAAAGTTTTCTAAGTAAAATGTTGACCACTTTTCTGACATAAAAACTCTTTGCTAAGATTTAAAAAAGTACCGTTCGTTTTAGACGGATCATCTTTATAAACCGT
Source organism: Philereme vetulata (assembly GCA_918857605.2). Lineage (NCBI taxonomy): Eukaryota > Metazoa > Arthropoda > Insecta > Lepidoptera > Geometridae > Philereme > Philereme vetulata. The sequence continues at coordinate 9,901,698 of OU975420.1, read as the reverse complement.
ACGTTTTACATTACAATAATGCACAAGTACGTAATGACATACATACATTACGATATTGAAATTTGTGAAATAAGATACCCTTTACGAGCAAATGTGTTATAAAACACATTACGCGTCCCTATAAAATTTGAGGGTTGCCCTCGATTTATTTGGGATCCCATCATCAGATCCTGACTTGGTGCCAATGGGACCGACTGGGAATTCTCGAATAAGAGTTCCTCCCATCGGTCCAGGCGTATTCGAATAATCATCCTTTTTTAAGTCGGTTAAAAAGTACTTTTAAAGTACTTCTTGTGATAGAGTTCGTTCTGGGAATTATTAAGACCATACCTGGTTCTACTGTCTAGGAGTAGTTGCTGTATTCCGGTCCCGTATGAAGGGTTATGAGTTCCTGTGAAACAAAAGACAGGTTCTTTATTTAATTTTAATCTACCAGTCTAAAACCGATGCAACTATTCCAAAGGCAATTCGATTTTATTAGTGTCGCGTTTCTGTAGAGTTATATGTGTTATTATTATACGTGTATTATTGTTTTGAATATAAATCTTACATTTGTATTCTTAATGATTTCTTCAAAGCCGGTCTGGCGCCAACTACAATCTTTTAGAATACCATCATGTTACAGAAGCGTTTTCTTACGAGCATGTAGCAACATAACTTCGATTTGAACCACAAAATGTTTTAACATTACTGTTATAATCCTAACAATGTTGTATATTTAGTGTTTTTTAGTGATTACACCACGTTCAGTATAAAACATTGCGAAAATAAACACGATTTACTTAATTTTTAGGATGATTTTACGCTTCATTTGAGCTCTAATGTGAAACGTTTTGAGTGAACAATTTATGGTGACGTCACCTAAACTGCTTCGCCTTTACAATAATAAAGTAAGCTTACTAATTGAAGGTCATGGTACTAAATATCAGTGTAATATTATTTTAATATCACTCTAAGAGATTGGGTTTGGCCCGATCTAGGAAAGTTAACTAACAATAACAAAATTAAATATTAAATATGAATAAATATTTTTCTTTCTTTCTTTCTTTTCTTTCAAAATAGCGTGTTTGGATTATCAAAAGTTTCCTTATCGAACTAAGCAGTTAAATCGGTTTTAAAGGATCAAAACGATTTCGCTTTGTCATAAATATCGGTCGCGTGTCGCCAACTCCGGTTATTCGTGATTCTCACTGTCAGATGGCGTTACTTTTTGTTTTTCGAGTTAACTAAATTTTAAAGCCATTTTGCAGCAAATCTTGGAACTTGTCTTTTTGCATAAGTTTTCGGGCTGTCTGCTGTAAAGACTGGTTATAAAACACTAGCTGAACAATCCGCAGCTTCGCACGCGTAGTTTTTCAATAACAACATTACCCTCCTTCTGCGCAGTTAGGTAAAAAGTAGCTTATGTCACCCGGGGATAGTGTAGCTTCCCAACAGTGAAAGAATGTTTTAAATCGGTTCAGTAGTTTCGGAGCCTATTCAATACAAACAAACAAATTTTTCCTCTTTATAATATTAGTATAGATAAGATATGTTAAAGTGAAAACACATTATCAGTTAAAACCGACAGGTAATGAGACGGCAGTAGGTCGTTTGGTATTTTAAAATTGTGAATTCTTATAGGAATTTCTGTATATCCCTTCCAGCACTCAAAGAGGTTCCGTCTAAAATAAATTTGGAACGTCGTTATTAACAACTAATTTTGTCTTTCGCGGTGAAAATCAGTTTTAACCGGATATGAGCGTTGACTATAACATATAACTAGTCGCAAATTATATTATAATCTAAGGTTTTAACCATCATAATCATTATAAACCTCTAGCAGTTCACTACTGGACGTAGGTCTCTCCCAAGATGCACCACGGAGTCCGACCGGCATGGTTTAGTCATCATCATCATCAGCCGGTAAACGTCCACTGCTGAACATAGGCCTCCCCCTTAGATCGCCACGACGAGCGGTTGGTAGCCGTTTGCGCCCAACGGCTCCCCGCGATTCTTACTAGATCGTCGGTCCACCTTGTGGCCTACGCTGCGTCTTCCAGTCCGTGGTCTCCACTCGAGAACCTTTCTTCCCCAACGGTTATCGGTTCTACGAGCGATGTGGCCTGCCCATTGCCACTTCAACTTGCTAATAATGCTTGCATGGTTTAGTCATACTAAGTAAATTTTTATTTGCATATTTGTTTTTTTGCTATTTCTACTAATAATTTATATATTGTGTTTTATTTTCTATTTGATTTGATGTCTATAGGGCGATTTGGTTACACATAATAATAACAAATTACATACCTTAAGTCAGGCCATTTTAATAGGTAACATTTGGCAGTTCATCAAAATTCAACAACGTAACCTTGTAACTGCGGGCATAAAATAATATATTGTTTCGTTGTGTTAGAACTGCACAATTGCTTAACTTTTTTTCAATTACGATTACATATTTATTGTAATAATGACCGACACGAGTACGAGTTCGGTACGCGTTGTACCGAACTGACAGACGTCAACAGACGTCAAATGTTACCTATTAAAATGGCCTGACTTTAATTAGTTTTCAGCTGAGATATTCGATTCCCTAATATTGTGGCACCTAGTTCAGCTTGATACTTACTATTATATTAATATCTTGAAAATACTTTATTGCACTTATAAAACTAGTACACACGGCTAAACATCAAGCTATAAATTTCCGGTATAAGCTGACCTCTCATTCTACGAAAAGCCTACACAAAGCGAGGTCAGCTTATACCGGAGATGTATAGCTTGATGTGTAGCCGTGTGTACAAAGGCGAACTTAATGCTAAAGAGCATTCTCTTCCAGATAACCTTTGTGTATTGTAGATAAAGATGTGTAGGTAGTGCACAGGAAAGGGAACTAATGAAAATTTGTACAGGACCAATAAAAATAGCATAATATAGGTACATACTACATAAATAAACCTACTTAAATACTTTATATCATAGACTAAACTATATCTATAACTATACGTATAATATTAATATTTAGGGTTTTCATATAGTCTACATATACAATAGTTTATATTTTTTTGTCAATAATTTGTAATTAAATATGACATACCAATATTTGATATGGATTTTATTTTCACTAAATTTATTTTTTGATTGATTTTATTTGATAATTTAATAATAGTTACTAAAAAATATAATAACAAATGTGTTTAATAAAAACCTATTAACATATGGTATGTAATGAACATTATTAAGTATATTGAATTTAATTACGACGTCAGAGTTGCCAACCAGGCCAACCAGCTCATACTAACATACTTCTCTACCACTTGCTAAATAAAGGAAGCAACACGCCTTTAGGGGAGACCGGAGGGGAATCGCCCATACAACACGTACTACCAAGATCATTTCTAATTGGAGCATATTTCTACCTTAATAAGGTATTATTTTAATTTGAATAGTAGTTATCTAGGTTCCCAACCATATATTAGATAAAAATACTTACCTAAAATGAAATAGAAGCGTATCGCATTCTGCGTGTTTTTACGTCATAAAAGACCTGTTTTCAACCTAATTGTTTCGTATTAAAAACAACAACATCTTACGTATCCTAGTCATAAGAACATAGATTATATCGTCTAGTTACAGAATAACAACACAATGAGAAAAATACAACAAGTTTTCAGTCATCATTTTTGGTATTACGGAACACGGTCAAAATCTAATCAAATTTAGAATCGTTCATTTGCTATCACTGTCGCTCTGCGTGGCTAAACTTCGTCACTAAACAGGGATATCGAAATTCAGGCCGAAGTTTTGACGCGGCCGAATTGAAGTTGCGCTCGGGGTTCGCCGGCTTCTTAATAGCAGAAAGAATACACAATTATTTACATGTCTAAAATACAGAAGAAACAGTTGAATCATCTAAAGACCGTTGCAAACGATCTATAGGTAGCTCAACTGCTCCAGATCACTACTAGGCGGAAGTGTCCCAAGACACTGGCTGCATTGCCCCGCTGAATTGCAATGCTTATGCGTTGACCCAGATAAGCTCAAGCTCTCGGATCACAATTGGATCTCGGAATTTTAAAAACGCGATGGGCCAGGTACCCTTTCGGACCCAGGGTCTCGACCAATGGATCAAATACGTAAGCTCTGTCGAGACTTCCATATTTGCGCTGCTTGAGATCTTCGACTGAATTTGCCGCCTGACCAGACAGATGAGATGGCACTTATTATACCTATAACTTGTGGAATATAGCCAACCCACACAGATTTTCATCAAACTAAAATACAGTAGGTATATAACTTTAGAATCAGTTCAGTAATTTCTAAGACTACCCCCTACAAACATACAAACTTTATAAAACAATTATCAAGATGTTAACAAAATCAGACTGCGGTGATTACAGGGGATGATATGTTATAAAAATTAAATTTCCAAAATTCCCCTTTCCTATTCATTACTGTGTAGATTATAGCTTATTTGTCTTATAAATCGGTTTTTTCTTGCCATATTCTTAATGGAAATTTTACAGTTTTGAGCACGTCAGTCCATTAATAGCATTGCTGTTCGTGACTGTCCTGATGGTTTTTATAAATGATGTTTTTTTCCTTTGTTTTTGTTGTAAAATGATCATAATCGGTTGGGAAACGAAAATAACGTTACTGTGCACTTATTAAATAAATAAATAAAGCCTTTATTCCCACTAAATAACTATTTACATACTTCCGTGGCTCTTTGAAATGTAGCTATCTTTTTTCTATTTCGTTTGTCAATGGCCAGGTCTGACAGCCGTAAAGCATAGAAGGAAGAATTGTGCACTTATTAGCGTAGTTGCAATCTTCAGATATTTCCTGAGATGGCTTTTCTTTAAAATATTAGGGTCTTACCACGAACAAGTAACTTTTTAACAAAAATATAACCGACTTCAGACAACAGTAGAAAATATAACCGACTTCAGACAACAGTAGAAAATATAACCGACTTCAGACAACAGTAGAAAACAAACTACTAATTCTATTTTGATAAAATTTCTATGGGACCAATCTAAAAGTATATCCTTTCAAATGATAAAATAATTTTCTAAATCGGTTGATAAATGACGGAGGTCTGAGCTAACAAATATAACATAACATAAAAATTTAACAAATTTAAGTCTAGGTTTTCTCATAGATGCCATTGTCAGAAAAAAAATCATCAAATCGGTTCACCCAGTCGAAACTTCTGAGGTAGGTAACAAACATAAAAAAATACAGTCGAATTGAGAACCTCCTCTTTTTTGAAGTTGGTTATAAAACTAAACACTGTTTTAAAACTTTTATCTCCATGAAGAGTCATGATTCATCTGATCTCTAATATTATTATTGTAAGTATAAGTATGTAAGTACTTATTTATTTATTTTATATATGATATTTATTTATTTATTTAAAGTTATTTATGTACCTAATATGTATGTATATAACTAATTTCTTTTTCTATTATTAAGTTTATTCTTTTTACACCTCGGCCAATCTTCCATTGAGCAATGATCCTCTCCATCCAAAGGTTGTCTGGAAGAGATCGCTTTGTTAAGCGATAAGACCGCCCATTATGCTTACTTTTATTTGTTTTTTTTTCTATAAATCTGTTGTGTCTAAACTGTAAGGTATAATAAAGAATTTTCATTCATTCATTCACTGTTTAGCGCATATCTAAAAAAATCCTATACAAAAATAGGTAAAGATTTTTTAAACACACGCTAAACATTTGTTTAACGTGTTTGTGGTAACAAAGATAAATATGTTATTTAGATGATGCAACTGTTTCTTCGGTATAAAGTATTTTAAATAATTCGACCTATATTATTTATATTAGGTCCTTACATATGAAATTAGCGTTTTGTCGTACTGACCACTTTGATCAGAAATATCTCCTCTTTGGTTAAGAATTCCAAATTCAAATTTATAAATTCATTTAGCTGGTACATTTGAGTTTCGAAAACAGTCATTCATTTGTTTTATTCTCATTTTTTTTTCCATGGCGTCGCTTATTACCGCACAATGGAAAACATGAAATATCGGTATATTTACGAGTACGAGTTCTACCGTGACACCAGTGCTACAGAAACAGCTCGAAAGATTATTGATGTGTACGGCGCTGGTGTCGCAAAAGAAAGCACGGTACGTTTTTGGTTTCAACGTTTTCGTTCTGGAAATGTTGACCTTCATAACCAACCCCGTGCACGGCCGGAGACAAAAGTGGAAAATGAAGAATTAACGGCTATTGTGGAAGCGGATCCATCACAAAGTACTTCAGAGATAGCTGCAATCTTCGGGGTAAGTGATAAAACTGTATTAATCCACTTGAAACAAATCGGGAAAGTAAAAAAACTTGAACGATGGGTACCTCATGAATTGAGTGAATCGAACTTGCAAACACGCGTCGACTGCTGTGTTACTTTGCTCAACCGACACAATAATGAAGGGATTTTAAATCGAATCATTTCTTGTGATGAAAAGTGGATACTGTACGATAATCGGAAGCGCTCGTCGCAATGGCTGAACCCTGGAGACCCAGCCAAACCCTGCCCTAAACGAAAAATGACTCAGAAAAAATTACTTGTGAGTGTTTGTTTAGTGGACTAGCATCGGTGTCGTTCACTACAACTTTCTAAAATCTGACCAAACGATTACGGCAGATATTTATTGTCAGCAACTGCAAACCATGAAGGAAGAACTAGCTGCTAAACATCCGAGATTGGTCAATCGCTCTAGGTCACTGCTGCTTCACGACAACGCAAGACCACACACTGCACAGCAAACAACCACTAAGTTAGATGGAATGTCTGCGACATCCACCGTACTCCCCGGACCTTGCTTCAACAGATTACCATTTTTTCCGGAGTTTGGAAAACTTCTTACATGGAAAATAGTCAACTCCGATGCGGCAGTCCAAACCGCCTTAAAAAAGTTTATTGATTCTCGCCCCAATGGTTTTTTAAGTAAATGGATCAATGAACTACCTATGAGATGGCAAAAGTGCATAGAAAACAACGGTGCAAACTTTGATTAATTAAATATAGTTTACAAAACAAATTGACTTTATATTTCTCCCGTACCTACAAAACGCCAATATCATACTTAATAAATAAATGTTTTAACATGAAATATTACTTAGTACGATAATTATAATGTAAGAAGCTTCCTTTCCCTCCAAAGGTTGTCTGGAAGATATCGCTGCTAAGCGATAAAACCGCCCATTGTACTATTATTTTTGTTTTCAATTTTGTTTGTGATTTTTTTGTTTATATGGTGTACTATAAAGTGTTTTTATTCATTCATTCAAGCTTCCGCCGGCGGCTTCGCACGCGGTTTGTTGATAAAATGTATATAAAATAATGTATTCCTTTCTTATGAGTTAAAGAATTTAATATAACAAGCGTTTAAGTACCGTAATAATTTCCAAGTTTTATTTTGTTTAAACAGTTCGGAAAAGTGACCGGTGTTGCCATCTAGCGGGGAGTAGCGGCATCTAACTATATAAACATTTCGAATAATCACAATTGCATGTATATTTTGAGGAACCCAGCTTTTGCTTTGGTATCGCTCGCGTATTCAATAAAAAAATATTTTTGTTTATAATGTCAAAGGATATCCGGCTACATTTAAGTAGCCAACTGCTGTAACCAATTGTTTTTTTCTTTCATTGCTCTGCATAATATTGTTTTTTATTTATTCCTTTTATAATCTGGGATTTGTAATATATTTTTGACATACCAATATTAAGCAATCTAATGAAATGGTAAAATGAATACTAAGTACCTACATCCAAAAATTATAGAGACTGCAATTTGTTTTATTAAAATCTGTGGATAATATATTAAAGTGTATGAATATTAATGTGTGTAATTATTATTCATAGGAATTTTCCTATTTGTAGTTGCAAAAACCATAGAGTAACTAATATTACGTTGTGTTTTTCTTATGGCTTTACTCATAATCCATCCATCTATATACCAAACTAGTTGGCCCGCCGAACTTCGTACCGCCTTGACATGCATATAACGCGGGCTGTCAATATACGTCACCCTGGTAGAATTGTCAGTTGTTGTCCCCGGTCATCATTACTTACCCAATTTTTTAAATATATATATCTTTATGACCATACTTAACCATAGACAAAATTACGTTTATTCCATGTCAGATGCGTTTTTGTTATACCACGTTTTGTAGTGACTTGTATTCTTTTTGACGTTTTATGTGACGTCATACGGGAAAACGGTCGAACGGGATAAAAAGTATCCTATGTCCGTCTCAGGTTCTAAACTACCTCCCCACTAATTTTCAACCAAATCGGTTCAGCCGTTCTTGAGTTATAAATAGTGTAACTAACACGACTTTCGTTTATATATATATATATAGATTTCATCGGTCCAGCCGTGAAAACTAACAAACAGACAAACCCTCTACTTTTTGTGAATATCTTAAGTTTAGATACTGATAAGAAGATGATGGTAAGTTAACTAATGATGGAACATTGGTTGAATTAATCATAGATAATCCGATTAAAAATTTTTGAATGACCTGACATATCTTTCTTTACATAGCATAAAATGAAGTCGCTTCCGCTGTCTGTTATCTTTTAAACTACTCAACGGATTTTAATGCAGTTTTCAGCAATAGATAGAGTAATTCAAGAGAAAGGTATAATGTATATTACATACATATTATAGTACAGAAAATATATTTTTGTGCGCATAAATCGCAAACGCTGGCTAAAACTTACGAGATAGATCAAATTAATGTACCTACTACGGAATTGTCTATACTAATATTTTATAGAGGAAAGATTTGTATGTTTTTTTGTTTGTATTGAATAGGCTCCGAAACTACTGGACCGATTTAAAAATTCTTTCACTGTTGGGAAGCTACACTATCCCCGGGTGACATAGGCTACTTTTTACCTAACTGTGCAGAAGGAGGGTAATGTTTTTATTGAAAAACTACGCGTGCGAAGCTGCGGATTTGTCAGCTAGTAGGTATATCATAAAAAGATCGATTACTGCGCAGGTGGGTAAAGCTTTACGAAAAAACGTGTGCGAAGCCGCGGCCAGGTCAGCTAGTTATTTTATAAATAACTCTGAACATTTCACACAGCGATCTCTAGCCCTAAACTAACCAAAGCTTATACTATGGGTATCAGAAAGAATACATACATATATAGGTAAATTTTTTTTAAACAAATATCTTTAGATAATACAAACATTTGTCCCGCAGCGAGAATCAAAAGCGCAACCTCCTGCGTTTCAGCCGGCTATTCGCTGCCTGGAAGGTTGTCTGGAAGAAATCGCTTCAAAGTGATAAGACCGCCCATTGTACTATATTTTGCTTTGTGTCTACTGTTTTGTCTGTAATTTTTATTTTTTAATGTATACAATAAAGTGTTTTCATTCATTCAATCGCCCACTGCGCCACAGAGGTCGTCCTTTTGCATTTGTCATACCTATCTACTTTGTGATTTTAATTTTCGAATCCATAGATACTGAAATGATAAATATAATGTGGGGATTTAGTGTTAATATTAATAAAATCCTGAATAAATTATCCTGAAAATAAAATAATAATCTTAATAATTAACAGGAACAAAGGCGAATAATTTTACGCAAGCGCCGACCGATCAACACACGTGATTGCTGGCCGCCGCCGCCGCGGCATATTTGACGCTCAAATATTCCTTCCCTTCTTACGATAACTACATTTTTTGTTTATCAATGTCAAGTCGTTTAGGTGAAGAATTACAAACAAACGCACACCGTTATCTTTTAATATGTAGGTAAATAAAAATCTCGTGTTATGATTTTTGTGGTCGCACTCCTCCGAAACGGGTAAACGATTTTAAATATTTTTTTTTGTATATTTGGGAGATATGAGAAAAGGTCGTAAAGTATTTTTCGCCCTTCTACCCCCACCCCCCATTTTTATTCGCGATTTTAGTATATTTGTATGAACAATATCCATTTAATTTAACCATCAGTCATTGAAATCATTTACATGAAGTGTCGCGTCACTTTGACAAGTGTTTTATATAGTTTTTATCCCGAATTTCCCACGGGAACGGGAAATTTCAAGCGTGCGAAAACGCGGCTAGTATTTTAATAGGTATAAAGATTAACTAGAAACAGACCTCTCCTGCCATCTGTTATAAAGTGGTTGAACTAACTTCCACTGTAGTTTATCGCAAGACGCGCTTGTTGCGAGCTCGCTACTAGCGCCATCTATCGTTTCGTTGAACTGTAACTGATGTTTTATCTCCCCCTGTTTAGCTAGGCCGCACACTAGACATCCACATATTTTTTATATATATAATTCTTCTGTACGTAACTGAATACCTCCTAAACTTCACGCCGACTTTAGGCGTCAGCAAATAGTTTTAAGTATTACTAAAATATGTAGGTATGTTAGTCACTAAATCAAATCAAATCGAATCAAAAACATTTATTTCGGAACAACACCAATAGTTTAACAGAACAAATACACACAGGAGACATAACGGTATAGGTATGGGTATATAAGTATTTATATAGGCCGTAGAATTAAGTTTTAACATCTTATACTTTTATATTGTTGTCTAAAATACAGATTTATTAGTATCATCATAATTTAACGACTGGACCGATATTGAAGAAATTTATTAGATTTGTTATCGATATCGTTCTTAGCTATTTTGGTGAAAATCGATGAGGCCAGTCCAGAGAGAGAAAGAGGTTTTGAATTGGTTTTTAGGTGTATTTATTATAAACATGGCTTATGTATAAGATACAAGCTACAGCCCGCGGCTTCGCACGCGTGGTTTCTCAATAAAACATTACCTTTATGGACAGTCGGGTAAAAAGTACCCGTGTCTCATTATTATAAATACGGGTTTTATCACGTACCGTCTTATCGGTGTTTCGACTGACAATGTTTCGGTTCAATGGCGTGGTGGTGGGGATTGCGTCAACGATGGCTCAGCGTGTTGACAGGCTGTGTCATCGTCATTATCATCACTGCTGCTATCCTCGGTAGTTCTCGGTACAAGCAAACACACAACACTAACTATGTCTCTACCAGGTTCACTCACTCTTCTGTCGCTTGCAACATGAAGACATACCTATGTCTCAATTCCATCATCATTATACCAGCCAAAGGGCGTCTACTGTTGAACATAGGCCTGCCCCATAGATTTCTAGAGCAACCGATCTTGTGCTGCCTGCACCCAACGGCTCCCAGCAACCTTAATCAGGTCGTCTTTCCATCTAGTGAAGGGTCGTCTTACGCTGCGCTTTCCAGTGCGTGATCTCCACTCGAAAACCTTTCTGCCCCAACGGCCGTCAGTTCTTCTGACTATGTGACCTGCCCACTGCCACTTCAGCTTCATAATCTATCATATAGTATGAAGGACGACGGAATTGTAGCGTAAAACTCCGGTGTGCGGCCAGCCTTATTCGTTATAATGATGGTGGGACCTTTACTGTCTTTGTTATAGGGACGACAATCGCTTGACTTGTAATATTTTATTAATGTTCGTAGGCGTTGGTTGGCGTCGGCGTAGCAACGTAGCACCATCGTAGACATAGGATGTCCCTTAGATACCTTTTAATAGGGAATGTTATAGATACAAGCTTATTTTAACAAACTATGCCCGACTTGCACAACGATCATAAACGTACTTAGCGACTTTTAATTTGACGTAGGTATTTGTATGATATGAAAACTCACTAAAAAACCGGCCAAGTGCGAGTCGGACCCGCGCACGAAGGGTTCCGTACCATTATCTATAAAAACGGCAAAAAATCATGTCTATTGTATGGGAGCCCCACTTAAATATTTATTTTATGCAATAGCACAATTTTATTTCTTTACTTTATTTGAAGTCGGTGCCGATTAAGCTAGTCCTCTAAATTGTATGAGTGCCTATACAACTCAGAGGACTAACTTAATTGGCGTCAACTAATAAGGTATGGGGACACACTTTAATTTTCTACTTTTTTATTTTTTGGAATTTTTCGTTTACTTTAGACCTTGCTTTTTTGTGCAAATTTCATGTTTCTAGGTCAACGGGAACTACCATATAGGTTTTCGACCCAAAATCTATAGAGTACTTTTGTTGATCTAGAATTGTCAATTTTGGTTAAAAGCAAGGTCTTGCAGCACAAGTAAAGGGAAATTTTCGACAAATAAAAAATGTTGAAAATTAAGGTAAATTTTGGTACTTACAAGTTCTTGCGAAAATATAAATTTGCCCATATTTTTTTATCGTGTTGACTCAGGACCTTGATTTTTATACACCTAATAGGGACTATAGACCTTAGTATCTGGTATAAATTTTAACTTGCTAGGTCCACCCGTTCCTGAGAAAATCGGTGGTGACACACGAACAGACAGACGGAAAAGAGAGTGATCTTATAAGGGTTCCTTTTTTTACCATCTGAGGTGCGGAACCCTAAAAACAAAAATCATGTTAGCTTATTATCATAAAATATTTTTGTATCATATTTAACCTCTAAATACGTTTAGGGGTCTTTGTGCAAGCCGGGCTAAAACAAGTTAATTTTTACAATATTTAAAAAACCCTCCGACGCCCTATTTTAAATATGACATAACTAAGAACCACGTTACACCGGTAAAACTAGCTTTTTATTGAAAAACCGCATCCAAATCAGACATACAGATATACATATGGGTCAAATTTTTAGTATCCCTCTTTTTGCACGGGGTGTAAAAAAACAAAACCGATCGAAATGGATGTCCTTTCTCATGGTACACAGATTTCCTTGTTTAGTCTCATCAAGATCGGTCAAGCCGGTTACCCGTGAAAACGTAACAAACAGACAGACAAAGGGACAGACAGAGAGACAAGCAGGCGGAGTTACTATAGAATTTATGGAATTAAATATAGATTACTATTATTCCAATATTGACCAGCAACTCATACAAGTAACTGTTTTACAAAAATAAAACAGACTTAACCAAATTACTAAAGCGATTTTGATGAAATGTATATGGGACTAATCTGAAAGTATATTCTTTCAAATAAAAAAATAATTTACGAAATCAGTTGATAAATGACGGAATACAAAAATATACAAATATATATAGATAAATATATAAGTATTCGAATATACAAAACATAACACAAAAATTAAACAAATTTAAGACTTAAATGGTTTTCTCATAGATGCCATTGTCAGAAAAATGGAAATAAAAAAAGAATCATCAAAATCGATTCGCCCAGTCGAAAATTCTGAGGTAACAAACATAAAAAAATACAGTCGAATTGAGAACCTCCTCCTTTTTTGAAGTCGGGTTAAAATAAGAGTTTTCATACAACCTGTTTTGTTTATGTACGACATTAATTTAAAACACACATCTGGAATCTTATTAACTGATTTTAGAGGTGGGTTTAATTCCGGTTGCTTGAATATTTATCCAGTAATCGATACATTTCCAATAAACAATTTTTTATTGGCGGCCCTTTTGCGGCGAGGCCGCTTAGTCAGTTTAATAGGTACCTACTTACATCTGTAGGTACTTACATTTGTTTACCTATTTTATACAATCTATTGCATTGATATTTTAGGACTTGATATTAAGGTTGTTTGAAAATATATTTTTTTCTATAGAATTGGAAAAACCCTATTAATTTTGATACTCAAACCGTAGGGACAAACATTTAATATACATTTATGCATCTAAACACTGATTAATAAGTATTTAAGATTATAGCTGCTCTAGATGGGCATTGTCAAAGAATTTATTATTGATAGAGCGAAGCGAGATCTCCAAATCAACTAGAGCAAATCGGCGTTGTATGTATGTATGTAAGTATGTACGTACGCATGTGTATGTATGTATGTAAGTTTGTACGTACGCATGTGTATGTAAGTGTGTACGTACGCATGTGTATGTAAGTGTGTACGTACGCATGTGTATGTAAGTGTGTATGCATGTATGTAAGTATGTATGCATGTATGTTTGATTGTCCGAAAATAACTTTTGAAGCGTTTAATAGATTTTCACTATGTGTGGGCTTTTTAAAATAATATGCAAACCCCTTTATATAGATATTTATTTTATTCATTAAAGTCAAACCACAATTGAACAGTAAATCAAATTATATTATCGTTAAACAAATATTTATTTTAACTTTTTAAACTACCCGCAAAATCAATATTGGTATATGGTAACTACCTCATAGATAACAACAATACTAAAAGAATCTAAATCTAAAATACTTAATAATAATTACTTAGCTTTTAGCTCAGCACCTAACACGTGGTATCCCTCACTTGGGGTATGTATTTTACTTGTACAAAAGGGCAGAGCTTCGCCCTCTCCGGCGGTCGGTGGCAAAATACCACGAGCCGATTTTTATTTTTTTTGGTTCGAATGGACTAATCTCGCTGTTGGCCTCTGAGGCCGTTGCAGCTTAACCGAGCTTTTGGCGAGCGCAGAAGGCGCTCAGCCCTGTAATTTTTTTAATGAGGCAACTAGCAAGGGCACCACTTAGGTACGAACCTCGGCTTGGGCTGTTGCCGGGACGGGGATAGGAGAGAAACGCCCGGGTACGTGCTTTTACCTCGTATAGACGGCGACTGAAGGGACTCGTCGACCTCGCCGGCGAGGTCGGTGTATTTGTGTTTGCTCTGTCTTATGTGGATGACTCTTCCGCATTAGCGGAAGTGATTTCGTCAACCGGGTCTCCGAGAACGTGTCTCGGACGACGGAGGGTAATACCACGAGCCGAACCGAGCTCCGAACCTTTATAGCAGCGAGTAAACAAGTCCGAGAAGACACGTGTTTTAGTAGGAAACTCAATTCTATCGTATAATATTTTAAAAATCATACTATAATTTAAATGATTGTTATCGCTATTGAATACATAGGTACTAATAAACAAGTTGGTAACAATGTACATACCTAATTCTCTATAAGAACATCCAAGTCTATTAGTAATTTTAAAACAAAAGTGCACACCCATTATCTGTCCTTATGTTGAAGTTGTAGCTGCTTGTTAATTCAACATAACCACTTTTAGAGTTGCTTATTTAAATTAAATTTGTGTTATTACTGGTAATTTAGGTTTATAGTTAGTAGATATGTTTTTAAATTTATATAGATGCACCGCCGTTATGTGTTACATTTTGATCCTGTCCATACAAAGGTTGTCTGGAAGAGATCGCTTTTAGCGATAAGACCGCCCATTGTACTAAATCTATTTGTAAGAATTATGTTCTGTATTTTACTTTGGTGTACAATAAAGAGTTATCTTATCTTATCTAATTAGACAAAGAAATATGTCATTTTTAACGGAAACTGAACAAGAAATCATTTGCTTTACAACGAATAATAATTATATAATTCTAAAACTAATTATGTAGTAAGTATTAGAGCAACATGTATTAAATTGACCTATTTTACCACAGATTTTGAAAATAATCTATCACGGCCATACTGATCATCGTGAAATTTGCATCATAGGTAGGTAGTGATGGCACAATTTTGGTGTAACTAAATGAGCTAAAAATGTGTGGGGTTGTTGAGGTATTGGGGTTCAAGAGGGGTAATAAAATAAAAATGAGGCTATTAGGTCAAATAGGACGTCAAATAAAATGTCTTTTTATTACATTTTAACCCTGTTTTTATTTTTAATGTAATCCTTGTAGTTTTTGAGTTATTAGCCATAATAAAAACAAAACTTTGACAATATTCACAGGGTACACCAGTGACCCCACCATGCTGAAATTTGGTAGTCGCGTAGCTTTAGTGACACAAATATAGGCAAAAGTATTAACTCCAGAATAACTGCATTTTGTACCTCAAAAAAAAAACCAAATGGCATTAACTCCCGTTACCTGTAATTTGAATGAAACTGTAGTTCAAGTAATGTGGTTGTTTATTTGGTGGCACTATTTTGATAGTCAAAGATTACGAATAATAATATTTTTGTGTTTTGGGAGACTCGCGAGATCTCAGTTCGGGGCGAACCACTAGTTATACCTAATTTTGATTCTAAATTGATATTTGTTATAAACATTGAATTAGTCATGCATTACATATTGAGGTATGTCAAGAAATAGGAAATTTTTGCTGAATAATTATGTCAGATCATAAAACAATATAACAGCATTGTCAAAGAAGTATTAATGGGCTGCATTCCGGATCACGCTAAAATCGATATCATCGCAATAGCAAGCGTTCCGAGTCACCGTGAGCGCGACATCGATGTCCCGTGGATCGTCATAGATGACGTCATTACATCCGCCATTTTACGCAGACAACGTCTTTACTCTAAATCGATATCACCGTGAGCCTCCCTGTCAAAAGTGACGTGGCAGCTGGTTGGTTGGTCGATTGTGAGTAATAGTGTACTACTGTGGTCGGTTGGTGTTATTGTTGTTAAGAAATTAAAGGAACACTGACTTGCACCGCGTTCATGAGCGTTCCGAATCCTTGACAGCACTCAACTGTCATCAGCGCGATAACGGAATCGGTACGCAAAATAGCTACGTAACGCTAGTAACGATTATGGTGTGATTCGGAATGCAGGGTTGGTATTTTACAACAATACTAGGCATTCGCCCTACCCTTGTTTCCATTTAACGTCATAACAAAACACGTAGTATACGTAGTACCAATAAACAATTGCACGGGATTAATTTAGTCACGATTTCATTTTCACTTAAGTGGTACAAAGGGGTACAAAGCTGTCACGTTCAGGGGACTAAGACATGGCCACTGCAAAATAAATAGCATTAATACATACAACTTCAAAGGCACGAGGTTGACACTAAGCGCTGCCATAGGGCCCTGTTTTGTCAATCTACAATATATTAATTCACACCCCTAGCTAATTCACCCTTCAAGCTAAACCAGCTCTAAATCCATCTTAATATGATTCAAAATTGATTATCAACGGTTTTGAACGAATTCTCTTTCAGATGCTAATGCTATTATTAGCGATATTTGAAATTCGGCTTTATCAGCAAGGATATAAGGTTGATAGTTTATTGGTGAGAGTTTCCTTTTTATTAGGGGTGTACGTAGTCAAAGCCAGTGTTAAGCGTAGGGTTTGTCGGTACTTTTTGTAATTAATACATATAGCGCCATTGATACGCCAAATTGCCAGGGAACAAAGGAGTGTGTTTAGTCGTTTGTGATTTTTGTATAACTTTTGAAGTTATAGGTACCTACCTACCTACTTCTTTTGGCGCGTTTGGATAAAAATATGAGAGTAAAACTTTTACGATGCGCGCGCACACCGACAGCCAAAAAGCGACATGATGAAGTTAGTTGATAACTAACTAATGCGCGCGCACAGCGACAGCCAAAAAGTGACATGATGAAGTTAGCTGATAACTAACTCATGTGCGCGCACACCGACAGCCAAAAAGCGACATGACGAAGTTAACTGATAACTATCACATGCGCGCGCACACCGACAGCCAAAAAGCGCCATGATAAAGTTAGCTGATAACTAACTCATGCGCGCGCACACTGACAGCCAAAAAGCGACATGATGAAGTTAGCTGATAACCGTCTCAAGTTTCCAAGAAGTATAACTTCTTACGTTCGTACAATGTTAACTATTTATTAACCTATTACGCAAACGAGGGGTGTTATAAGTTGACGACCTCCGTGGCGCAGAGGGCGAATAGCCAGCTGAGACGCAGGAGGTAGAGGGTTCGAATCCCGCCATCGCCATGTTTGCATGACCTACAGATGTTTGTTCCGGGTCTGGATGTTTTTCCACATATAATAAATATGTATTTACAAAAAATAAGTATATATGTATTGTATCAGTTATTTAGGCCCCATAGCTTAGCTTAGTTTGGGGCTAGATAGCGCTGTGTGAAATATCCAGCACTATAAGTATATATATATAAGTGACGCTTATGTATGTGTGTCTGTCTGTCTCTATAGAATCATAGTGCGCATGCAGACGGCGCTATTCGGACGCGGTTTTGTTATTAAATGTTTGTTTTTAGGGTATTTCGCTAAGTGTGATGAGATGAGGATCGGTCAGATCCAAAGACTATCATAACTTTTCCTTTTTAAGGGATCTGAGTTTAAATTTATTGTTGTATCTGACTGCACAGAAGAAGGATGTTGTTTTGAATAAGTCTATACTAATATTATAAAGAGGAAATATTTGTTTGTTTGTTTGTATTGAATAGGCTCCGAAACTACTGGACCGATTTAAAAAATTCTTTCACTGTTGGGAAGCTACATTATCTCCGGCTACTTTTTATCCAACTGCGCAGAAGGGGGGTAATGTTTTTATTGAAAAACTAAGCGGGCGAAACTGCTGATTGGTTAGCTAGTCTTTTATAAAGGCCGAGTACAAGTTTCCAATTTGACTGTTCCTTACTAATATTCACAATCACACTAATACTAATCCGTCTGACTATACTCCATACATTGGAAAGTAACCCTGTCTCTGTGTTTGTTGTTTTCACGATTATAAGGCTGGACCGATTTAGATGAAATTTGATGTATAGATAGATTATGACAAGGAAAGGGGCATAGTCTACTTGTCCCTTTCCCTACTTTTTTTATTGACAAACCACGCGTGCGAGGCGGGTCAGCTAGTACCTACTAGCCTGTACCTACTGACTGTACCTACATATTTTAACGACCTCTGTGTGCGGTGCTGTAGGCGAATAGCCGGCTGAGACTCAGGTTTAGGTTCGATTCCCGCTGCGGAACAAATCTTTACATGGTCTACGGATATTTGTTCCGGGTTTGTATATTTTTCTATATATTATAAGTATGTATGTATTTACAAAAAAGAATGTATTGTATTATATCAGTTGTCTGGTTCCCATAGCCACGTTTTGCTTAGTTTGGGGCTAGATAGCGCTGTGTGAAATGTCCAGCGTTATTTATTTATTTTTCTTGCAAAAAATAATAAAAACATATTTATAAGAGATTTAAGATAACAACAACAATAACAATGGAAAGATATGGTATTTTTTTTACTTGAACTAAAATAGGCGGAATCCTGAATTCCCTGAGGCGTGCGGCCAATTATTTGCGGACTGGACCTTTTGGACTCTGATTTCTATTCAGGACATTTATAATCAAACTTTATCTTTTTTTTTTTAACAAAACAAGTACTAAACTTTTTGTTAACTGAAAGGTATTAAACATATTAACTATAAACACTACAATTAAATCAAATAACTTAATCTTGTATCTATCGTTATTTTCTGTTAAATTTCTTTTAACTTTCGTGTTTATTTCTTAATATGTTCTTCATCATCATCATCATCCGTAGCCGTTTGCGCCCAATGGCTCTCCGCGATTCTTACTAGATCGTCAGTCCACCTTGTGGGGGGGCCAGCCTACGCTGCGTCTTCCAGTCCGTGGTCTCCACTCGAGAACCTTTTTTCCCCAACGGTTATCGGTTCTACGAGCGATGTGGCCTGCCCATTGCCACTTCAACTTGCTAATTTTGAGAGCTATGTCGGCAACTTTAGTTTTTCTGCGGATTTCCTCATTGCGGATTTTGTCACGCAGAGAAACCCCGAGCATAGCCCTCTCCATAGCTCGTTGAGCGACCTTGAGCTTGGTCATGAGGCCATGAGTAAAGGACCACGTTTCAGTGCCATAGGTCATCACAGGCAACACACACTGGTTGAAGACTTTAGTCTTCAGGCTCTGGGGAATTTTGGCCGAGAAGATATCGCGAAGTTTCCCGAACGCTGCCCAGCCGAGTTGGATTCTTCGTGCGACCTGTTTGTTGAAGTTGGACTTACCTAATTGGACAGTTTGTCCTAGGTATACATATTCGTCGACAAATTCGAGAGTATCGCCCCCAACAACTACCGGTACGGATGCAACATGAATACTTGACATGATTTTCATCTTATCCAAGTTGGGAGAACCTACTGAGGTCGCTGAGCATGGTACCGAGTTCCTCGAGCGATTCGGCCATAATGACTATATTATCGGCAAAACGAAGGTGGGTGATGTATTCGCCATTGATATTGATGCCAAGTCTGTCCCAGGCCAAGAGTTTGAAAACGTCCTCCAATGCGTTCGTGAACAGTTTCGGAGAATATTTTTTTAAATCGCTCCTATAGTTTCGGAGCCTATTTAATACAAACAAAGAAATCTTTCCTCTTTATGATATTAGTATGGACAAAAAAAATTAACATTAAGACACATTAAGAACATATTTATATGTCTTAATGTTAATTTTTTTTGTAATACAAACAAAGAAATCTTTCCTCTTTATGATATTAGTATGGACAAAAAAAATTAACATTAAGACACATTAAGAACATATTTATATGTCTTAATGTTAATTTTTTTTGTCCATACTAATATCATAAAGAGGAAAGATTTCTTTGTTTGTATTGAATAGGCTCCGAAACTACAGGACCGATTTAAAAAAATATTTCACTGTTGGAAAGCTACACTATCCCCGGGTAACAAAGGTTACTTTTTACCCAACTGCGCAAAAGGAGGGTAATGTTTTTATTGAAACTACGCGTGCGAAGCTGCGGATTGGTCAGCTAGTGTGTGATAAAGTGATAATTGTTTCCTTTTTTTAATATATTAATTTGCATCCCAGTTGGGGAATGTGTGTGTGAATAATCACACTAATAGCACAGTTTATAGAATCTTCTAATAGTATAAATGCGAAAGTTTGGTTGTTACTCAATCACGCCGTAACGGCTGAACTGATTTCGATGAAATTTGGTCTATACGTAGATTATAACCTGGATCACCACATAAGTTACCATTTATCTCATAAACCAGTTTCCAGGGGATAAAATGTAATATCAAAGTTTATATATACATATGTATTTTGCACCCCAGAATAACGCAGGTGAAGCCGCTGGCAACAACTAGTGTTACAAATTTAAGATTTTTGTATATAAATGAATAATTAATTACTGGGCAGGATTTAAAATAGACTGATCTTTAAGGTAAATTTACATTGTGCTCTTTTAATGTCTTTAGAATTAAATATTGTTTGCCATCGTACACATCAAAATAAATGTCACATCTACACATCCTCTCTCTAATAGTGGTTCACCCGGAAATGAGATTTCGCGAGTCTCCCAAAAAACTAAAAAATATTTTTAATCTATGACTATAAAAATAGTGTGTGAGTCCACGAAATGCATGACCAACTCACTTAACCTATAATTTCATTCAAATTACAAGTAACGGGAGTTCATGTATACTGGACAAAGTTTTGGGGTACAAATAGTAGTTATTCTGGGTACACTGTGATTTTCGCAAAAGTGAGGTTTTTTATGGTAACTAATAACAACAAGGTTTAAACTAAAAATAAAAACGGGGTCGAAATGTACAGATTTACAAGACCTTTCATTAAACGTCTCATATGTCCGCCCCTGTTATTTTTTTTACCCCTCTTGAATCTCAATATCAACAACCCTCCCCCCACCCACCCCCCACCCCACATTTTTAGCTCATTTAGTCACACCAAGATTGTGCCACCACTACCTAAATACGAGTCCATACTAAATTACACGATGATTTAATCAACGCTTCGAATGTTATTCTCGGACAAACATACATACAACGCCGATTCGTCCATGTTGTTTTGGAGGAACATTTTTTGTCCTGTAATAAAATAGGTGAAGTTCTAAATCCCTTGAGGCGTACGGCCAATTATTTGCAGGTACCGAGACCCTTGGGATACAGACATTCAGGATATTCATAATCAAACGTTAGCTTGTATCGCTACTGGGCTACAAGATTTCCGAAACGCGAGAGGTAGGTAGCGATTCCCGACGCGGAATAAATGTTTGCATGATCTACAGATATTTGTTCCCGGTCTGGATGTTTCCTATATATATTATAAGTATGTATTTACAAAACAATAAGTAAATAAGTATTCTATCAGTTATTTGGTTCCCACAATACAAGCTCTGCTTAGTGGGGGGCTAGATAGCGCTGTGTCCAGCAATATTTATTTATTTATTATTATTTAAAACAAACTGATCTTAAGGCCGCGCCCGGTCAGATACATTTAGAATTCCGTTTCACAACCGAATCGGAATTTTAGAGGCATCAAAACCGGACAAAGTCACATAAAAATCGAGACTCTGTCTTCAAACAATGTTTTGCATCGCAAATACTCTACGTGTATTACTTATTATCCCTCACTTATATCATCATCATCATATCAGCCGTAGGACGTCCACTGCTGGACAAAGGCCTCCCTCATTGATCTCCAGGAACTGCGGTTGGAAGCGGCCTGCATCCAACGCCG
This sequence comes from Philereme vetulata, assembly GCA_918857605.2. Lineage (NCBI taxonomy): Eukaryota > Metazoa > Arthropoda > Insecta > Lepidoptera > Geometridae > Philereme > Philereme vetulata. Next base: position 9,879,454 of record OU975420.1, on the reverse strand, counting down.
ACCTGCGGTTCTTTCTGCTGATGTCCTCATACATAGACTCTACTTCTTCATCTGGGTGTGAAGAGGTCGGCGCATATACCTGAACGACCTTCAGCGAATATCGCTTAGATATTCTGAGTGTCAGGTACGCGACCCTGCTTGACACACTGTCGATGGTGATAATGTTGTTGATGAGTGACTTGTGAACGAGAAACCCTACACCACCTTGGGACTGTTGGTCGCCCTCTTGACTAGAGGGATACCGTGTCCTCGCCCTTTCTACGGACTTCTGATAACCCCAAAATATCTGTGACTTCAGGATCGCCACGAAATTGCAAAAGATCAGAACCCCACCACTCACCTCAGTCGCTTCGCCGCTCCAGGTGAAAAGAAGTGGCCGCAGACGCCAAATGAGATTGTCACCTCTCTCGTCACAGTATTGGTCTGGTCTCCAAATAACTTCGATAAAAATTTCAATTATCCAAATATCTAACACCACAGCATACCTCATTTGTCAAAATCCGTGAAACCACTTAGCGTACAGAATGCGCCAAATGAACATGCCAATTCCAATGAACAAATGAACCCTAAAAACATAACCCTCCTGCATTTTACTAAAAAATGATGTACTCTTCATGAACTACGATAGTTTCAAAGATAAGTATTTGCCGATTCAGCAATCTATGGTCCCACATTGTAGAATCCATAACCAGAATCTATGATAATCATTTTACATCATCATTCGAAAGCATCTACATTTTTTGTATCACGATCTTTTCAACGATTGATTTCAACAATTGTCATCCTTTTAATCCTAACAAGATGTACAAAATCCATATCTACACACAAACTAAGTACTTCCTTTCAATTCATTGTATTTGCAATGATATTTTTTGCAAATATCGAAACAAGTTCTAGTGTTACTTTAACTATAGTCCTTTGTTATGTTGTTCCATATCTGTTATTCTGCAATCGATTTTTTATCGTTTGGGCTTGAAATTGCGTTGGTTTTGCATTGTGTATTCATGTTTATTGATGACGTTCCAGTTAGATCGCTAGAGGAGATTGTATTTTGACATTTTCATCCTATTTTGCTGCATTGTCACCGCTGGAGGCTAATCGTTCGAAATGATGCGACATTGCAATGGTATTTGGACAATGTATTGTTGTTTTTGCTCGGTATAATGCTAAGCGGGGAATTTAAGTCGTTATTTTGGTGTTACTTCTTTTGATGGTTGGCATGGTCGGTTTTGTGTTTCTTTTCAACTGTTTTGCAAAAACGCTGTGAGCTTCCATATTTCCTGTTTAAATGTAATTCAAAATGTTCCACAACTGGACTCTTCTTGTGCAATATTATATTCTACGTAATGGTAGAATTGATAACATTTTAGCTGTATTTATTAATTGATAACATCAATATCGTAAAAACCGGCTATGAGCGAGTCGGACTCGCGCACAAAGGGTTCTATAAAAACGGCAAAAAAATCACGTTTGTTAGATGGGAGCCCCCCTTAAATATTTGTTTTATTTTAATTTAATTATTTATTTTTAAAGTGAATGTATAACTAAATATTCTGTGAATATTTTAAGCGTCTACCTGTTGTCGTTATCAATATCGAGCTAAAACGAGCAAAAAAATTACGTTTGTGGTTTGGGAGCCCCCCTTAAATATTTATTTTATTCTGTTTTTAGTTTTTTTTGTTATAGCGGCAACAGAACTACATCATTTGTAAAAATTTCAACTGTCTAACTATCACGGTTCATGAGATACAGCCTGGTGACAGACGGACAGACACCCGTCACCCGTACCGTTTTACCCTTTCGGTACGGAACCCTAAAAATGTGCAAGTGGTTGGAGACGCATCGGGCGTCCGAGATACCACTAGCGCAACTAAATCGAGAAATACCTGCATGTTTTATATTCTTTACTAGTAACCCGCCCCGCCTTCACACGGATTTCAAAATAAAATATAGCCTAATGGCCTTGAGTTCATACAAAAATCCCATAGCAAAAAGAATTTTCAGTTTTTCCAGAATTTTCATATTTCCCAATGTGTGATGGCATGGTCGAAGATGTAGTACGCTTGCCTAGAAAGAACCTGTTTACTCTGGACTTGAAATCTCCGAGATGTAATACTTCTATTCTATTCTACTGTGTCTTACTAAGCAGATGTTCAAATCCAAAATAATTTCATCATAATCCCACTCAACCGTAAAAACGTACATGAGTTTCACAAAAGGTGGCAAATCGTACAATTAGCTGCTATACAATGCGAACAACAAACTTAAAATATCATTTCCAAATGCGATTTAATAACGTTCTGAACCCATGTTCTTTTTCAAAACCTTTATTTTTCAACCAGATTTATTTGACCTCTGTTTCACTTGGACTTTTTTAATTCTAAAGCCGAGTAAGAGGTCTTTTTGTAATGGTGGAGCACCTTCATCCTTTTTATAAGTTTGTTTTTGTTATTAATATTGAGTAATACAAATGGGGTGCTATTCAGTGAAGTTCTATTGGTATGTACCCTTCTTTAAGACATCTTTTATGTCGTGAGCTTTAAGAGAATGTACGAGTAGTTGAAGTGGGCTTGGAAAGTTTTTAAGACTCTACTTTGGGCCAAAAAAAATATAATTAATTTTATAGTATACTTATGTTATACAGAAAAGTTGGTTACAAGAAGATATCAGTCAAAACTGCTATTATAGACCCTATTATATGTGTAAAAAGTCGAAGAATCTTTTCGGCAGTTTGCTTCGAGATTAATATATAATTAGATCTTAATAAAATAGTGCGAACTGCTTGAATCTCAAATCAGTGTTGAATTTACTTCAGGAATAGTACGTGCAATTTGCTTCGATCCCACCATCACTTACCATCAGGTGGGGTAGTAGTCCAGCGCTTGACTGTCACCAATATTAATAAGAAAAGTCAAAATCAAAATCTTTTATTCATTAAAATCACAAGGATCACTTTGAAACGTCAATTTTACTACCTGTTCCTTCGCGACCAAGCCAGGAAATAAAGGCAAGAAAACAAGGCTGGTTGTTTTTTTTAATGATCCTTTTAGAATACATAACAATACAGGTAATAAATTACGTCTAAATTGTAACATTTTGAACGAGTTGGAGCAATTTCAATCCCAAGCTTCTCTATCATCTAAATAATCCGATATTTTATAGTAGGCTTTTTTATAAAGATTTGGTTATTTGCGTTTTTAAATTTGTTAATTGTCAATTTTTGTACATCACTTGGGAGTTTGTTATAAAAGCGAACACCTTGCCCTTTAAACGATTTACTAACTTTATGGAGGAACAAGGGGCAACAGCGAGTTTATCTATATTTCTAGTATTAAAATTATGATTATCGCTATTTTTCTTAAACAAATTAATATTTTTGTGAACAAACCTACATCAGATTTTCATAGATGTATTGGTAAGGGAATGTCATAATATTTATTTCTTTAAACTGATTGCGTAATGACTCTCTGTGGCCCATATTATAAATTGCACGAACAGGCCTCTTCTGCAGCACATCATATCAGAGGCAACCCTTGCCCTCGTTCTACTGAACCATAGAAACATCTCCTTACTAATGTTCTCCTCGAATTCTCGTGGAGACATCTCTCGTCAGTAAATCTGTTTCAATCTCCTTTATCTTCTCTCCAAATCGACGGATACCTGTTACAATCTAAACCTCTGAACCGCAGTCGGCCTGAGGCTTACAATTTAGTTGGGAAATGTACAAACTTCGGAAATAGGTACATAACTAGTTTTGACATTACGGATCCTCTTTAGGGTAGGGGTAGGGGTGGGGGGGTGCGGTCGGGATGTCGCCCTCGGCGTCAATATTGTCCCTCTGTCCAAACTGGAGTATACTTGGAATTGTATAGGAGATTCGATGTCGGATGTATGTGTTTGCGTTTTATTTTATATCGACTGGTTTCTATTGCGGTTTGCTTTTCAAAGTAATTTAAGTACTTCAACGATTCCGTACTTTTTGAAGAAAAACTTCTTTACGCACGCTTGACTTGGGGAGTAGGCTGGTGAATGCGTTACGAAAAGTGCGAACAGAAGTTGAGAGCGAGATATAAGTTAGTGAAGATAGCAAGAGAGCGTTACTGTAGGGGCAAGAGAGAGAGAGAGGTGCGAGCACACATTTTCTTTCTCTCTTTCTCTCATAGCCATTTGATTTGTCGCATATCTTCTATCCCAAATTAGCATAAATTATACAAACTGCAAAAACAAAACACTCCTTCAACTAATTTTGTATGTAGATAGATTATGACTTGGATTTAAACATAGACTTCTTTTTTTGACAAGACACGCGTAAAAAGCCGCGAGCGGGAGCTATTCAAATATATTTTGTGAAACACAAACTTTTCTTTTCAGTTTTCCATTAAGAAACTAGAAAATAAATAATCATTCTTTTTGTACTACTTGTTACAAATAATGAGTAATAATACAAATAATTAAAAATAATACAAATATAATAAATAAAATAATAAATATTACTGGACATTTCACACAGCGCTATCTAGCCCCAAACTAAGCAGAGCTTGTACTATGGGAACCAGATAACTGATAGAAGGCTTATATACTTTTTTTCTAAATACATACTTATAATATATAGAAAAACATCCAGACCCGGAATAAATATATGTAGACAGGTTTAATAATAATTTATTCTCAAAAAGATAACAATTATCACTTATATGAGAATCAGTACACATAGAGAAGTTAATGTAATTCGTTCGAGTTATGTAGGTAGGTACACAATTAACGCATTCAGGTAGATCGTTTGTTAGTTATATAACTACTTTATTTAGTAAACATTAGTTGTAATATGTTGAGCGAGTTTAATAGATCATACAAACATTTGTACCGCGGCGGGATTCGAACCCGCTACCTCCTGCGTCTCAGCCGGCTATTCGCCCACTGTACCAAAATAAATTAATAATAAACCAAATATATATATAATAGCAGCCATATCGCTAAAAAGCAATCTCTTCCGCGAGCGTATTTTCATTATCGAAGTATCAAATAAGGACTTCAAAAGTCACAACGACGCCAAGCATCTTATATCTGAATTGTTGAATGTTAGAAGTTCCCACTGCTACCTTCTCACTGGTGGGCATGGGTACTTTGGAAACTTTAATCCGAAATCGCTACTGACCATCCTACGACGTAGCAGTGCTGCGACACCACTGCGACGCCAAAAAAAACTTATTTCTCTTTATTTAGCTTCAATAATATAATTTAATATATTTCGGAACAACAAACAGTTACACTATAAAGGTTAGGTAAGATTCGTGTGATAGAAGTATCAATAATGTAACCCAATACGTTATCCACATATTGGTAAGACAGAGTCAAAAAGTAGATGCAACTGGAAGGCCAGAAGGACCTTATATCTATTTAAGACAAAACTATAATTATATAAGTACATTAAAAGTAAGTATCATCATCATCATACAACATAGGCCTCCCCCTTAGATCGCCACAACGAGCTGTTGGTAGCCGTTTGCGCACAACGGCTCCCCGCGATTCTTACTAGATCGTCGGTCCACCTTGTGGGGGGCCGGCCTACGCTGCGTCTTCCAGTCCGTGGTCTCCACTCGAGAACCTTTCTTCCCCAACGGTTATCGGTTCTACGAGCGATGTGGCCTGCCCATTGCCACTTCAACTTGCTAATTTTGAGAGCTATGTCGGCAACTTTAGTTCTTCTGCGGATTTCCTCATTTCGGATTTTGTCACGCAAAGAAACCCCGAGCATAGCCCTCTCCATAGCTCGTTGAGCGACCTTGAGCTTGGTCATGAGGCCATGAGTAAAGGACCACGTTTCAGTGCCATAGGTCATCACAGGCAACACACACTGGTTGAAGACTTTAGGTTTCAGGCTCTGGGGAAATTTGGACGAGAAGATATCGCGAAAAGTAAGTATACAAAGTATATATAGGAAAAAAGAGTTAAAGAAAAATCACAGAACGCAATTACGCTAAGACAGAACTACAGGTCGTGTTTTGAAAATATTATAGACACTAAGTTCTTAAATTGATAAGTTGTCAACATGTCTACAGTCGATATGATAGTTATCTAATCATTATTTAATGTGGCAGAGCCATTATCAAATAATCATATCAAATCATGTTTATCGGAACCTTAGAGGTACCCAGGTGGATTAAATTGATAAATAAATAACATTAGGGATATTACACATTGATTGATTGATTGAAAATTCTTTATTGCACAAAATACATAAATCTGTACATAGGCGAACTTAATGCTAGCAAGCATTCTCTTCCAGTAAACCTTTGCGTAGTGTTAAAAAAATATTTTTGTAGGTAGTGCATGACATAATGTAGCAGGAAAAATGTTATAATAAAAAAATAAGAAAGATATATTGAGAATACGAAGGAAACATCAAATATATACATATACATATAGAGTATTTCCAATAAACGTACTTTCAAATATTACAAATCAATAAACACTAGTTGAAAAATAATAGATAAACTAATAAGTTACAATAAAACTAAATAAACTCATCCTACTGATATTATAAACGCGAAAGTTTGTATGTATGGATGTTTGTTACTCTTTTACGCAGGAACGGCTTAACCGATTGCGATGAAATTTAGTATGTACGTAGATCATAACCTGGATTAACACATAGGCATTTTTATTGGCAAACCACGCGTGCGAAGCCACTGGCAACAGCTAGTAAGATATAAAGTTAACACAGTGGATAAATGACATTAGATGCTATGTCATTTATCTACTCTGTTATCTTCCACCACTCATTTTGTAGGCTTCGTTCATTGCCGTGGCGGTCGCGGCTTAAGAATCGACACCTCCAACTCAGCCCGTGGATTTCGTAAAAGCAGTCGGCTTTTGGGATCTTACCAGATGAAGGGCAGCAGCTTCCTACTCTGTATTGTCTATACCTTTACTGCGATCACCATTCCGCCTGCCAAGCGTAGCGATTATGGCAAAACCCTCCAGCTTTGGAGGAGGCTCTGTCCAGCAGTGGACACTAATGGGCTGTTGATCTGTATGTGGGATACACATGCGTGCACTATTGTCTAATTATAATGGTACATGTCAATATTCATATAATCACACTAATATTATCATTGCGAAAGTTGAATGTTTGTTTTTTTTTATTTGTTAATCAATCACGTCGTAACGGCTTAACCGATTTCGATGTAATTTAGTATGTACATAGATTATAACCTGGATTAACACAAAGGCTACATTTTATCTCATAAATCAGGTCTCATCGGACAAAAATTGGGTGTCAAGTTGCAAAGTTGCCCGCGACTTCGTACGCGTTATTCTACTTAATATATAGGTAACCTAGAAATAAAGCTAAACTCGCTGTTGCAACTTGACTTGACACCCCATTTTTATCCCATGGGACCTGATTCATCACAATAAGTTTTTTTTTTTTATTTTATTTTATTGATGATAGCCAAGCGCTTGACCACTACCTCACCTGATGGTAAGTGAAGGTGTGATCGAAGATGGAGCCGCTTGCCTAGAAAGAACCTATTCACTCTGGACTTGAATACTCTAAGATTATACAAGTGCGAAACAGGGCTTGAAACACCCTGTCCGTGTCTCGGCTTTATAGCGGTAAGAAAAAACTTAAACGTCTCTGTCGTGCGGGAGGCATAACTTCCATCTGGTTCAGTGTAGGAGAGAGATTACTTTAAATCTGAGATGTGCTATTGATTCCTAGTTCTATTGTATACCAACCGGGTATCTAATGCCGGGTTTCTTAGACCTCGTGCCGCACACAAAAAAACCGTACACTTTATCTTATTTGGATTTAATATTCCTCGTGCCGCCACAATCTCTGGTTTAGGACAAGGTTTAAAACGACCCGTAACGCAGTAATGGAAAGAACCGATAAATCTGTGCCGCTGGGAACGTGCTAAGGGATAAATTGTAGCCTATGTGGTGATCCAGGTTATAATCTACGTATTACGACGTGATTGAGTTACAAACAAACAAACATCCAAACTTTCGCATTTATAATATTAGTGTGATTGTACTAGCTGACCCACTCGCGGCTTCCCACGCGCGGTTTGTTAAATATATCTTGTTTACTTAAAAAATGCAATTTTAAAAGTGTGGGTACTAGGTTTTTAAGGCCAGTGTATTAGTGTGGATTTATAGGAACGCGAACGCTTATACACCCAACATCGAATCTTCTACACAATTCCAAGTACCTACGCTACAGTTCGGAGAGAGGTCGCTTATTAACAAACTTACGCAAAGTTTCTAAACTGCCTAATCTTTTCTGAAAAACTGTTTTCGCAATAGTTAAATATATTTTTTGTACTTTCCAGGAAATCTAAGCTAAAGTTTAGAATTACGTATTTGTAGAGCATCTCGGAAATGTCATTGATTGATTGAAAATACTTTATTGCACTAGCTGACCAATCCGCAGCTTCGCACGCGTAGTTTTTCAATAAAAACATTACCCTCCTTCTGCGCAGTTGGGTAAAAGTAGCCTATGTAACCCGGGGATAGTGTAGCTTCCCAACAGTAAAAGAATTTTTTAAATCGGTCCAGTAGTTTCGGAGCCTATTCAATACAAACAAACAAACAAATATTTCCTCTTTATAATATTAGTATAGATAAAACTAGTACAAAGGCGAACTTAATGCTAAAGAGCTCTTCCAGATAACCTTTGTGTATTGTAGATAAAGATGTGAAGGTAGTGCACAGGAAAGGGAACTAATGAAAATTTGCACAGGACTAATAAAAATAACATAATATAGGCACATAGATACGACATAAAGAAACCGACCCGCAACATAAATAATATTGACGACGAATAATTGGAAACATACCTACTATTGTACCCTCATTATCATCGTATCGGCCTTAGAACGTCCACTACTGAAAATAAGCCTCCCCCATATATTTCCAGAGCGACTGAAAACTTGCGGACTGCACCAAAAAATTGTACCTTCAGGTTGTCATAGAAATGCCTTCACAAAGCCCTTATTTTTTTCATGAATGTTTGTAATTTCAGCAAACAGTACCTTCCAAGCATCCTCCATTCTCAGCATCCAATTAATAAAACATCAGAAACGTGCCTAATTGACCTCCCAAAACACGAAAATCTAAATAAAACTCCAGAGCGTCCAAATTAGGCGCGAAATCGCTCACGAGCCGCTCGCAAAAACCTTGTTAGCCCGCCATGTTTGCTCGGTGACAGGGGCACACCCTCTATATACAGAATAACTACCAACTTACCACCAAAAAACCTTTCCCTATCTCTTATTCCTAGGCCTCAAAGTTCAATATCGAACGCCACGGAGCTGTACATCTACCCGTGAGAATTGGCAGGGGTGTATGTGCCAGATTACCGTCAGAAGAAAAAAATTCATCTCGTATTCCCAAGTTATAAAGTTCAATATTGGATATCACGGTGGAGGTTGTGGGTTAGTCTAAGTTGGTAAGGGTGTATGTGCTAGCAGGGGTGTGGGTAACACCCCTGGTGTCACGTTGTGCGACGCAATACCACGTATGTGAAACGGATATGCAGCGATATACGAAAGCGATATTTGTTTGTTAATTTGTCGGGAATGGCTTTAGTGATTGAGTTTGGCAGATAACTAATTATTGGAACGGATTCACTGTACAGACTTCACACCAGGATTTGTGTAGGTATCGTGGGTATAAAGAACTTCGAGTAGATATAAAGATGAGATAAGAACAATAAAACAAAACAATTACATGGCATCTTAAACCTATGTTATACAAATGGCGGTCTTCTCTATATAGCAATCGCTACCAAAACACAAAAACACTTCACCTATCTTGTACAATTTACCTGTATTTCGTAATCAAAGTCAAAGTCAATACCTTTTTTTCATTAAAATAACAAGAATCACTTTTAAACGTCAATTTTACTGCCTGTTCCTTCGCGACCAAGCCAGGAAAGAAAGGCAAGAAAACAAGGCTAGTTGTATTTTTTAATGATCCTTTTAGAATACATAACAATACAGGTAATAAATTACTAAATTGTAACATTTTGAACGAGTTGGAGCAATTTCAATCCCAAGCTTCTCTATCATCTAATAACCTAACCATGGTAGTTATCACAACAGCAAGACTCGAAACAAAATATTTGTGAGAAGTACGGAGCCGACTGCATGAACGCCTACGTTACGGAGACACTGACAAGACGCTTCCAACAATACCTCATTTATCAAATTAAAAAATATATGTATAAATATTACTGGACATTTCACACAGCGCTATCTATCCCCAAACTAAGCAGAGCTTGTATTATGGGAACCAGATAACTGATAGAATACTTATGAGTATGGTTACTTTTTTTGTAAATACTTAAAACAGAAAAGCAACCAGACCCGGAACAAATATCTGTAGATCATGCAAACATTTGTTCCGCAGCGGGAATCGAACCCGCTGCCTCCTGCGTCTTCGCCCACTGCGCCACGGAGGTCGTCAATTTTGTTAATTATTTGTTACTTATCGTGAAACAGCTAAATCCGCTTGTCAACATAGTTTTAGTGCATGTTGTGTTCACCTGTAATTGGTTGTGCACGTAGCTGTAAGATATCAACATAAGAACTCCAGCATTATAACATGTAACAACTGTTGGTGGACATCCTACTAATATTATAAACGCGAAAGTTTGTATGTATGGATGTTTGTTACTCTTTCGCGCCGGAACGGCTGAACCGATTGCGATGAAATTTAGTATGTACGTAGATCATAACCTTGATTAACACATAGACTACTTTTTATGGGCAAACCACGCGTGCGAAGCCGCTGGCAATAGCTAGTAATAAATAAATCTAAACCCAACGATACCTCATTTGTCAAATTATGTTAAGTAGTTTAGAAGTTATGAGGGAACAGATGAACATACATACATACATACATACCGGGCAAAATCATAACTATCCTTTTTGCTTCGCTGTAGTTGGGTAAAAAGAGATACAAATAAAAAAGATACCATACCCGATAAAACTCGTTTAAATTAGTCATTATGTACATACAGTGATCGTAAACGTATGAAAAATCCTGTTGTATAAATATAAATGAAAGTTTTTCATTAAACCTTACAAGCTAATCGTAGATACTCTAAAATGAGAAAGAAGTAAATGAGCGATCTTATGGCTAAAGACAACCATCATTGATCGAGCGAGGCGAGGTCTCTAAATCAACTTGGGCAAATCGGCATTGTTGTATGTAAGTATGTTTGTTTGTCCGAGGATAACTTTCGAAGCGTTGATCCGATCATCGTTAAATATGATACATAGGTAGGTAGTGATTGCACAATTTTGGTGTGACTAAATGATCTAAAAATGTGGGGGGTTTTTGAGATATTGGGGTACAGGAGGGGTAAAAAAATGAAAATGTGACTATTTTGTCATTTGACAAAATTAAGGGACGTCAAAATTAGGTCATATAGACGCCGTTTTTGTTTTATCAAATTCTTTATAGTTTTTGAGTTAAAGCCATAATAAATACTGAACTTTACCAAAATTCACAGTGTACACCAGTGACCCCACAGTGCGGTAATTTGGTATGGGTGTAACTTAAGTGACACAAATATAGACAAAAGTCTGAAAACCAGAATAACTGCAATTTGTACCTACCCCAAAAAAGAATAACTACAATACACGAACTCCGGTTACCTGTAATTTGAATGAAATTGTAGGTCAAGTACTTTGGTTACGTATTTCGTGGCACTGTTTTATTGGTCAAAGATTAAGGCCGGCTTGCACAACGATCCCTAAACGTATTTAGCGACTAAACATGTTTAAATTTTACGTATTTTTTGGATTTGACAACTCTTTAAATCATATTTAGTCACTAAATACGTTTAGGCATCGTAACGCGAGTCGCCCTAAGAATATTTTCTTTTGTGTTTTGGGAGACTCGCGAGATCACTAGTTATATTATAAGTTCTTATGTATTTACATACAATTTTGATATATTATATAGTACAAGCTTTGCTGAGTTTGGGGCTATATTATCTATAAAAATAATGTTATATGTTATATCTCAAAATAATGTTATATCTCATACATCAAGGCTCAGTTTTTTTCTAATCAGTCTACGAGACCTAAATCTTATATAACAACGGGTACGAACTCCTTTTCAAGACTGTATTTTTGCCATTATTTATAAAATCTGTAGGTACCTAAGTATTGTAAAATGAATTAAAACGTTTTCGTAGAGCCACTACGAGATTATTTCTGTCTTCATATCTCTTTTACATGTAAATTGAATTGTGTGAAAAATACAAGTGTGTGAAAAGAACCTATTATAGAGCGGCCTTACCGACCTGTCCGCCTGACACTATAAAAAAGCCTTTATTATTATTATTATTTGGAGGCTGTACTGTCCCACTGCAGGGCAAAGGCCTCCCTTCCTTCATTCCACTCCACTCTATCATGCGCGTGTGTAGTCCAGTCTTCCGTATACGAGTCAAGTTCGTCTTTCCATCGGCGTCGCGGTATGCCGCGTGGTCGTTTTCTGTCTTTTGAGATCCACTCGGTGGTGGATTTTGCCCTAACTCCTCCGATATCTAGTCCCACTTTAACTTGCCTACTTGGTGCGCAACGTCCGCGATTTGTGTTTGGGAGCGCAGTTCACAGTTAAATAGTCTTTATTATTAAAACATTTGCATTTTTTTTTCTTCCATATTTTAATAGTTACAACGTTTTCTTAATTAAGAAACCCCCCTCGACGGGTAAAGACTTCCTCCAAAAGTTTACAGTATTTTCTGTTTTTGTTTCCTCCAGCCATGTCTTGTCTCGTCCTGCCATCTTTCTTGTGGTCTCCCTTTTCTCTTGCCAATTTGGGCCTTCCATAGGGTTGTTGTTTGGATCCACCTGTCGTCTACCCGTTCCAGGTGGCCTGCCCACCTCCAGTTTAGAACTGTGCGTGTTTGGCAAACTTAATCATTTTTTTTTATAATAGGGAACAGACGGACGTTGTACTATACAAGTTATAGCACAAGTCTGTCACTACTGATCAGCAATTACTGAACCCATTAAGTTAATATTTTGAATTATTATAGACTAGATTCCGCCAGCGGCTTCGCACGCGTTGTTGGTCAACAAAAAACGAGTGTGTTGAGAGGGAGATATAAGTGAAGATAGAAAGAGAGAGAGTTACGTTTCGTACATTTTTAAAAGTTAATGTGCGAGTGCGAGTTGCGTCTGTCCAGAATGAACAAGGCTGATCGACCTGCAGACATGTGGACAATTTTGTATTTGAACAATTTTATAAATTAATAATTTGAAAAATAAGTTCTACTTCAGTCGTGTGGACTCACACTCGTTTTTTTATGTCGTATTGTATGAGATTTATAATAAAAATGTCGAAAAAAACAGTCATTAGTAAATTTTTATAGGTAAGTAAGTATTGTTTATTTTTTGTGTATTTTTGTCTTTTAATATTTAATTTAAAACCCCCGTTAAACTTATTACTAAAGCTCAAGATTAGGTGTACCAATTTTGACCAACCATCATTAACCACCATGTAAACCATTGATTCCCAAAGTGTTCCAGCTCCCGTGGGACCCCCAGGGGCCCACGGAAGACTCGACGAGAGTCTACGTTGGCTTGACAAAAAAATGGGGGTTCACATTTCGTAAGCGGGGTCCGCGAAAATGTACCTAGTTTCGATAGTGAAGAACTAAAATATTGGCTTGACTTCACATATCAATTTAGGAAGATAAGAAGCTCAGCAACAGTTACTTCAAAAAACTTGCATATTCCCAGTACAACGTGTCGAGACTTGAAAAGCGAAAACCGTTAATTTGTGGTTGATCGTATCTAATCGTAGCGTAGATCTAATCTTCACATTTTTGTTGACTAGGAATATGGTAGAAATGTAACTGCAGGGTTTCCACAGGAACCAGCAAAATTTTGAAAGTGGTCTATGAGAAAACAAGTTTGGGAACCTCTGATGTAAACAAACTAAGCTATTATTACTAAAACGTAAAATAGAATAGAAAAGCGTTTGTTTTGCATCACAAATGTACATTACAGTGTAGACAAACGAGTATAAATTATACAGCCAATTTTGTGAACAAAAACAGTCGCCACTCAGCATTGTGCTATAAGTACCATATTTAACCACTATAGCGCTAGTCTTCAGTGGTTCCAGTTTTGTGAAATATTATCTTATATGTTAGGTGTGGGAAAACAGGCTTACGGCCCACTTGGATGGTAAGCAGTCACCGTCACCTATTGACACCGGAAACACCCGGGGTATTGTCGATGTAAAAACCTCTTTACATTTCTCTTGAAGCGTGCCATGTCGTAACCTAATGGGAAAACCTCAGATGGTAGCTTATTCCACATCTTGCAAGTATGGGGTAGAAAAGATCGCGTGAAGCGTGTGGTGCGCGATACCCGATTGTAGAAGATATGTGGATGAGCATTATTACGTTGTCGAGAAGTGCGGTGGTAAAATCTCGACGACGGGATGAGATCAAATAGATCCTCAGAACATTCCCCATTATACAGACGGTAGAATAAATAAATAAATATATAAATATTGCTGGACATTTCACACAGCTCTATCTAGCCCCAAACTAAGCAGAGCTTATACATTAGGAACCAGATAACTGATAGAATACTTATATACATTTTTTTGTAAATACTTACTTATAATATACATATAGAGAAACAACCAGACCCGAAACAAATATCTGTAGATCGTGCAAACATTTGTTCTGTGCCGGGAATCGAACCCGCTACCTCCTGCGTCTCAGCCGGCTATTCGCCCACTGCGCCACGGAGGTCGTCAAATACAAGTACACTGAGCGATCTGATGTCACGGCGTTGACTCAGCGGTTCCTGCCTGTCGGTGAGTTTGGGATCACCGATGGTTCTAATGGCTCTTCTCTGAAAGGAGTCAAAAACGAAGCAATTGGTACTTTTTAAGTTTGGTATTAAATATGTGTATAAACAGACAAGCAAAAACTTCAAACATATGGCACGAACTTGTACCGTCGAGGGGTTATAAGTAGGTACATAAACTACGACGTACAATAGATATACCTTGTCGACTGCTAAACTAAACCGCACTAAGGCACACTATACGACCTCGCCAGCGCCGTAATTGGCGGTGAAGTGGCAATTACGCGGTACTAGACTCTGTCGCGGCAGCCTTACCTCTTGTTAGACCTAGGATGAAGATATACCTAGAGAAAACGTATGCACTATACGCCGACAAATAATTCAAATCATATTTTTGACGTTTATGATATCGTCACCTCCGTGGGAAAAGTGCGAAACTGCAAAAAAGAAATTTTACAGGAGAGTAAAATAACACTGGTTTTCCTGTTTTGAAAGGATCACTTTTGAGTTTTTCAGCGCATTTATACAGAAAAATAAATGCCTGATCGTGAGTAGTACCTATGTATAATAATTTTATATACAATAGTTTAACTGCAAACGTTAAATAATGCAGGTTCCTAATGCAACATCATAGATTAGACCTATTTTGGTTCTTTAGTGAAGTAACGAAAGTGCCACATTGCATGCGAATGTTACTTTTTATTTTGTACATATCGTTTTATATTATTGCAATTTCGTTACTTTACTACTTATGGTTTTCATTTCATAATTGAAACTACAAAACAAGTATTTTAAAAGTAAAATATCCTATCTACATTTCGTAAAACCAACATATTTAGAGATTCTTCTGTTTCGCACATTTAGAGCATTTTTAACTAGTTAGTATAGTTAATAGATGGGGGACTTTGCCACGGTGCGTATTAGCACATTTTAGATTGTTTCACATCAAAAATGTTTTTTCGTGTAAAAGGCAAATTTGCACTTTTGCCATAGAGGTGACGAAATGTCAGAATGTATTGTTCCCACACCCCACACAATAGTGTTGGTACACACTAGTAGTATGTAGTAGTTATGTGAAAGTCTCAGCACTTTAACTCTCATCAACCCAATGAGCCAATGAGTCGTCAGATCAAGACACAATTCTTGAACACGTCACAATTGCGATGCTAATTTCCCATGGGCCCGTGGCGAAAATGGCATCGCACCCTTGTATCAAAAGGAAGATTGTGGGTTCAAATTCCGATTGGCTCGAAATTTAAGACAAGCTTTTAAAAATCTATGAAGATATGTGATCAACTGCTCCAGATCCACTACGAGGCGGAAGTGTACCCAAGAAACTTGCTGCATTGCTCCGCACAGAACAATTAGATTTGCTCCACTGAATTACAATGCGTTGACACTTATGTTGAGTTATCTAAAGATCGTTTGCAACGGACTTTAAATGATTCAACTATTTCTTATAAATAATAAACTTGATGCTGGACGTTTTACAAAACATTTTACTTCCCTAACTAAGCAGAGCTTGTACTATGGGAACCAGATAACTCATAGTATACTTACTTATAAATAAATAAATAAATATTGCAGGACATTTCACACAGCGCTATCAAGCCCCAAACTAAGCAGAGCTTGTAATATAGGAACCAGATAACTGATAGAATACTTATAAATAAATAAATATTGCAGGACATTTCACACAGCGCTATCAAGCCCCAAACTAAGCAGAGCTTGTACTATAGGAACCAGATAACTGATAGAATACTTATAAATAAATAAATATTGCAGGACATTTCACACAGCGCTATCAAGCCCCAAACTAAGCAGAGCTTGTACTATAGGAACCAGATAACTGATAGAATACTTATAAATAAATAAATATTGCAGGACATTTCACACAGCGCTATCAAGCCCCAAACTAAGCAGAGCTTGTACTATAGGAACCAGATAACTGATAGAATACTTATAAATAAATAAATATTGCAGGACATTTCACACAGCGCTATCAAGCCCCAAACTAAGCAGAGCTTGTACTATAGGAACCAGATAACTGATAGAATACTTATAAATAAATAAATATTGCAGGACATTTCACACAGCGCTATCAAGCCCCAAACTAAGCAGAGCTTGTACTATAGGAACCAGATAACTGATAGAATACTTATAAATAAATAAATATTGCAGGACATTTCACACAGCGCTATCAAGCCCCAAACTAAGCAGAGCTTGTACTATAGGAACCAGATAACTGATAGAATACTTATAAATAAATAAATATTGCAGGACATTTCACACAGCGCTATCAAGCCCCAAACTAAGCAGAGCTTGTACTATGGGAACCAGATAACTGATAGAACACTTATAAATAAATAAATATTGCAGGACATTTCACACAGCGCTATCAAGCCCCAAACTAAGCAGAGCTTGTACTATAGGAACCAGATAACTGATAGAATACTTATAAATAAATAAATATTGCAGGACATTTCACACAGCGCTATCAAGCCCCAAACTAAGCAGAGCTTGTACTATAGGAACCAGATAACTGATAGAATACTTATAAATAAATAAATATTGCAGGACATTTCACACAGCGCTATCAAGCCCCAAACTAAGCAGAGCTTGTACTATAGGAACCAGATAACTGATAGAATACTTATAAATAAATAAATATTGCAGGACATTTCACACAGCGCTATCAAGCCCCAAACTAAGCAGAGCTTGTACTATAGGAACCAGATAACTGATAGAATACTTATAAATAAATAAATATTGCAGGACATTTCACACAGCGCTATCAAGCCCCAAACTAAGCAGAGCTTGTACTATAGGAACCAGATAACTGATAGAATACTTATAAATAAATAAATATTGCAGGACATTTCACACAGCGCTATCAAGCCCCAAACTAAGCAGAGCTTGTACTATAGGAACCAGATAACTGATAGAATACTTATAAATAAATAAATATTGCAGGACATTTCACACAGCGCTATCAAGCCCCAAACTAAGCAGAGCTTGTACTATAGGAACCAGATAACTGATAGAATACTTATAAATAAATAAATATTGCAGGACATTTCACACAGCGCTATCAAGCCCCAAACTAAGCAGAGCTTGTACTATAGGAACCAGATAACTGATAGAATACTTATAAATAAATAAATATTGCAGGACATTTCACACAGCGCTATCAAGCCCCAAACTAAGCAGAGCTTGTACTATGGGAACCAGATAACTGATAGAATACTTATAAATAAATAAATATTGCAGGACATTTCACACAGCGCTATCAAGCCCCAAACTAAGCAGAGCTTGTACTATAGGAACCAGATAACTGATAGAATACTTATAAATAAATAAATATTGCAGGACATTTCACACAGCGCTATCAAGCCCCAAACTAAGCAGAGCTTGTACTATAGGAACCAGATAACTGATAGAATACTTATAATATATTTTTTATTATATTTTTATTTGTTTTATTAAGTATATAATTTTTTCTTTTTTTTGTAAATACATACTTAGGTATAATATATAGAGAAACAACCAGACCAGGAACAAATATTTGCAGATCATACAAGCATTTGTTCCGCAGCGGGAATCCAACCCGTAACCTCCTGCGTCTCATCCGGCAATCCACCCACTGCACCACGCACGGATGTTGACTTATGTTATTATTATAGTCATGTAAATATTTAAAATAATTTTAAAAGAAAGTTATTTAAATTAATTTTTATTTATTTCAATAAAACATTAAATAATTATTTCTTAAGTAATCTGTTTCTTCTCTTTGGCTTGCGAGAAGGTCCCGGTGTA
Source organism: Philereme vetulata (assembly GCA_918857605.2). Taxonomy (NCBI): domain Eukaryota; kingdom Metazoa; phylum Arthropoda; class Insecta; order Lepidoptera; family Geometridae; genus Philereme; species Philereme vetulata. Next base: position 9,860,786 of record OU975420.1, on the reverse strand, counting down.
CCACAGCCTATGCTCTCGTTAGCTTCTACTGTTTTAAAGTTGGTTACTGCGTTGTTGACGCTTTTGGTATTTTTCAAGTGGCGGTTAGCGGCTGAATTTTCAGCTAATTGGAACTGTACTGGGTCTAAGGACTATAAAAACTGGGGGCAATTCCAATGGCATATACGAAACTAAAGAGTTCCTTGTGAAACCCGAAGATATACTACTATACCTATTTCTGCCGCCAAGCAGCATTCGGTTTGAAGGGTATGGTTCCCGGTGAAATTACAGGTTTATCACCTGTATGCCTCAAGTGGACGCAGGGCAGGGTATGTTAGAGCACAGTTCTAACGTGCGTGACCTACGAAGCAATTCTTCTTCCTATAAAGGCGATGGTTACCACTTAACATCAGGTGGGCCATAAGCTTGTTCCATCTCCATCTATATATATAAAAAAAGAAAGTCGTGTTAGTTACACTATTTATAACTCAAGAACGGCTGAACCGATTTGGCTGAAAATTGGTGGGGAGGTAGCTTAGAACCAGGAGATGGACATAGGATATTTTATATCCCTATTTCAGAAACAGGAGACTGACATAAGATACTTTTTATTCCGTTCAACCGCGTTCCCGTGTGACGTGACATAAAACGTCAACGAGAATACCACTATAAAACGTGGTATAAAAAAACATGGAATATGATATGGAATAACAAAACGCAAATGACAGCTAAACGTAATTTTGTCTATGATTAAGTATGGTTGTAAATATATATAAAAAAAATCGGGTTAGTTACACCATTCATAACTCAAGAAAGGCTTGCCCGATTTTGATTATCTTTGATTTCTTGGATTTTTCTCCGCCCCAAATAGCAGGATAACTATTAAAATATCGGAAAAATTCACGCAAAAAGAAATTACGAAGAAAATTCATTTTCTCATACATAATGATGACCGGGGACAACAATTGACAATTCTACCAGTGTGACGTATATTTACAGCCCGCGTTATATGCATGTCAAGGCCGTACGAAGTTCAGCGGGTCAACCAGAGTAGTATAAAAAATATTTTTATTCATAGCTTTAAAATGACAACTGTCACTCTCTGTCAATATATAACAGCAAAGACTGGCAATAGGTTTAGTGCTTCCAAATCTAAAAGTGGTTTGTGCAACCAGAATTGCCCCCACTGTAAGGCACACGTCAGATATACAAGTATAGATTTTATAACAGCTTTTAATTAAAAATCTTTCTAAAATGTAAACTTGTGTCTTGATTCAACTGTAAGTGTAGTTTTGGAATATAAGTCCCAGTATCTGTTTACTCAGAGAATACCTTCACCGCAATGAGGAAATCCGCAGACGAACTAAAGTTGCCGACATACCTCTCAAAACTAGCAAGTTGAAGTGGCAATGGGCAGGCCACATCGCTCGTAGAACCGATAACCGTTGAGGAAGAAAGGTTCTCGAGTGGAGACCACGGACTGGAAGACGCAGCGTAGGCCGGCCCCCCACAAGGTGGACCGACGATCTAGTAAGAATCGCGGGGAGCCGTTGGGTGCAAACGGCTACCAACCGCTCGTTGTGGCGATCTAAGGGGGAGGCCTATGTTCAGCAGTGGACGTCTCCCGGCTGATGATGATGAATACCTTCACTAAAAATGAGATATTTACCATTAATAATGGTTGATAATGGTTTTTAGTGAAAATAGTATTCTAAAAGTAGTCTACGAGATTTTTCATAGCTCTATTTATGGTAGAAATTGGTATAGCCAGATCAAGGATATTAATCTGGTGGATATTAATGGATATAATTCTGGTTTTATTAAAATGTAAATGATGTCCTAGTTTATAATTAAGTTTGTTTATTGTCAGTTTATTAATTTTAGGTTAGTGTTTATTAATTAGCTGGGGTCACCGTCATCGAAACCGATGTGGAGGACTATATATGTATTAAATATATATTTATACACATGTAAAGTCAAAGCCCAAAGTCTCGAACGCCGCCGTAAAAATGCAAGCCTGTCGATCTTTTACAGAATACATTTTGGGGAATGTGTCCAGGAACTGTACGATCTGATCCCGCCATCCCCTTTCCATCAAAGGACAAGCAGGCGCACGGCTCAGTACCATCCGTACCTAGTTGATATACCACTCATTCGCACACACTGTTTTGGTTCTACGTACTTGATGCGTACAGCTAAGGTATGGAACACTTTACCGTCGTCTGTTTTTCTTATTGAATACAATCCGGGCTTCTTTATGGTAAGAGTAAATAGGTTTTTTCTAGATCTTCGTGCTTCATCTTAGACAACATCATCGCTTACCATCAGGTGAGATTGTGGTCAAACGAATTTCCATCAAATTTAAAAAATATATATATATATATATATATATATATATATATATATATATATATATATTAATCTGGATCAACGCATAAGCATTGCAATTCAGCGGGGCAATGCAGCCAGTGTCTTGGGGACTCTTCCGCCTGGTACTGATCTAAAACAGTTGAGCCATATATACTCATAGATCGTTTGCAACGATCTTTAGATGATTCTTCTGTATTTTAGTCTATTTAATAAGTGTATATTCTTTCTGCTAGAAATTGGTAGAGCCAGATCAAGGATATTAATTATACTTTGATAAAGTGAATGGATAACATGATAGATATTTCGTTTTCTTTTGTAGACGTTCGTCAAAGTTATCACGGCATACAAAATGATAGACGTCAAATCTGCTACAACACCAATAATTATGTTTGTCTAGAAACAAATAAATCTTCATTCAAGGGTAATGAGACTAAAATAATATCTTTATAGTTACTAGTTATAACTAAAATAATATCTTCTTCCGACGAATTTGGATCAGCAAGTCGTCAGCATCTGCTAGTCAACACAATATCTATCTCACTCGAGTCGAGGGCCAGAAGGGATATCGATTGCGATTAGAGGCCCCTTCCTGCCACCCTCTGAGGGACGTAGGTACTTACAACAATCTGCTGTGCAATAGGCCTGGAGTGCCGGAAAATATATTACCTACTAGCTTCCGCCGGCGGCTTCGCACGCGTTGTTTGTCAACAAAAAAGTAGTAAAGTACCTTAAGGCCTAGCTTTCTTGTCATTTGAGTTACCTATTTATTTATTATTTTTTTAATTATGCCATTTTAGAAGATTTGTAATAATTATTGATTTAGGTTATTAGTTGGGTATATATTAGACTCTTTAGTTATCTTTAGGTATTTAATTATGTATTAGGATTATAGGTATAGTTTTTTATTAGGTATTATTTTTCTTCATTTGTAAATATACTCTGTGCACCGCTGTCCATTGCTGCTTCGCTCATTACTTTCCATCTAAAGGTTGCCTGGAAGAAATCGCTTTCAGCGATAAGGCAACCCATTGTAAGTACTATATTTAGCATTAATTAGTTTTTGACGTGGTAAGTTCTTTTATTATGGGTTTCTTAATTTGGGGGGAGGGAGGGTCTTGTAAAACGTTACGATGCGTTACATGGGCGGGAGAGGGGTTCGACCAACGCGTAACGTAACATTGTTTTTTTTTTTTGACGTCTTATAAATCGATGAACGCCGGCTGCACGCACGAAAAAGCATGACTCATTGTCACGTTCCGCCTGAGTCGAGCGTGCAAGCGAGAGCGCGGAACAAGCGATAGAGAGGCACGATCGGCCTAAGCGTTCGGCTTGTGACGCATCTATTTCTCTCGTTATTACGTAAAAATATCGTCTATAAACCGACTTTACAGACAGCCAATTTTTTTAAGTATTCCTGGTGTACAATAAAGCATTATTTTATTCCATTCTCAAACCTATGTTTGAATCCAGTTCATAATCTATCAACACACCAAATTCAACGAAATCGGTTCAGCCATTATGACGTGTTTGAGTAACAAACAAACAAATATCCAAACTTTCACATTTATAATATTAGTGTGAAGAGTGCAAAATACCTACGTGAACCAAATATTTTTTCTGCTGAAATAGTTTATTTGTCAAGAACAAAATACTTACCTACTATTTTTTCCACCAGCTAATAACATTCTGAAGATTTTTTACCCTGACAGCAAAATCAAAGATCCTCGCAGAGATCGAAAATTACAAAAAAAAACACCATAACATTTATCATTAAGCTTAATGATGAAATGAGGGTATATTCTACGATTATTTTTGAATTTTGTGTACAATTTTAAGGAGCTTACCATTCGCACAAAGCTGTTATCTTCCACTGTTAACACAACCTGAGAGTCATCAAGTCATCAAGTGAACAGGTTTCATTTTAGGCAAGCGTGGTGCATCGTAGGCTTCATAGCTTTCCATCAGGCGATATCGCATGCCTTTAATAATGATAAATAAAAAACTGTTTTAGTACGGAACCCTTCGTGCGCGAGTCCGACTCGCACTTGGCCGATTTTTTTGTCCCCTGTGTGTTTTCGGTTCGTTCTATTCGTGTTGTCACAAATGTTTTTTGATTTGAAAATACCAACAGCCTCCATCTTTAATCGTCTGCAACTAGGGAAATCGATTAAAATCACTCCTAAATTCAAATCTCCTAAACCGGGAGGGTCCAAATGAATTCCGGCAATTAATAGAGGGTTTTGGTCCCTCGTGGATTCAATTACCTATTGATTTCAGCCGGCTTTGTGCAGGCGACTGCCGAGATGGGTGGAATTAATTGGGATGATGTGACATTTCTGACAACTCGGGGTTTAATTCTGTCAATGCCAAAATGGCCATCTTGATATTTATATATCTACAAGATATTTTATTACTACGAGTTTCATGGACTAGTTACAATAAAATAAACATATTTATGTAAGGTATACTTCTAGTTATTACAATAATGTTTGAGATATCTGTGTTGTATGTTTGTTATTCACTGAAACCTACGCGGTAAGCAGTTAAAACTGAGGTTTGACTGAAAAAGTTAGGTAAATCCGAGCAAGTAGATTGGTTCTTATATATTTTCTTTTTCTTTCTTGTTTTTCTATATACCTATATTTTAAGTATGTATTTACAAAAAAAAAGTATATAAGTATTCTATCAGGTATCTGGTTCCCATAGTACAAGCTCTGCTTAGTTTGGGGCTTGATAGCGCTGTGTGAAATGTCAAGCAATATTTATTTATTTATTTATATACCAAATAATAACATATAAATCGGTCTAGCCGTTCTTGAGTTATAAATGGTGTAAATAACCCGACTTTGTTTTATATATTTATAAAGATTAGTTCCTACTATCAGTGTCTGTTTTAGTTTTCATTGTATATAACATTTTAAGTAGGTATATCAAACTCTTATTTAAATTGATGATACGAAATCGCTGAATAGCCGTGATGCCTTACACTGTGTTGAGCCTAGGTAAGGCCGTCGAACTAATTTTGTGTCGAGTTTTGTGTTAGAATAAACACCTAAGTTTCCCTAAGGCAAATTCACAATACCGTGTGACGCCAAAAAAATAAAAAAGGCTATCGAAATTAACAGCTTATTAAAATAACCAGTACGTCATTTTATTTACACTCATTGCTATCCAAAGGTTGTCTGGGAGATATCACTGTTAGCGATAAGGTGGACCTTTGTACATCTGATTTGATGTACTCGTATCTTTATAATGTGTATAATATTTATGTAATCCAAAGGTTGTCTGGAACAGAGCGATAAGACCGCCCACTGTATGTTTATTTTTGTGTATTACTTTTGTTTGGTGTGTACATTAAGGAGTATATCATAACTGATTATTTATTTTATTAGAACTAGCACATGCAATGTAACTATTGTTACATTGCATGTGCTAGTTCTAATAACCACCTATTGGTGGACTTAATAAATAAATATTGGTGGACATTTTACACAGCGCTACCTAGCCCAAAACAAAGCAGAGCTTGTACTATGGGAACCAGATAACTGATAAAATACATCAATAAGTAATACATTTTCTAACACCTAAACCCATGTAGGTACATAGATAAAGATGGTTGGCGTGCTACAAAAACTTAGACACTACTTACACTGGTTCTATCTCAGTAATTGATTAGATCTCATAGCTAACGGTAAATTTAAATTATTGCATACACAAAATCATGAATATTTTTACATCAACAAAACAACGAATATCTTTCGCAGCAGAAGCTAAAACTGAACAATTTTAAATTTTCCACCGCTTCAACCACCTAGGCCTTCGGATGAAGTGTCCCCCGCGAATGAAGAGCGAGCGCACGTGAAACACTCAAACCATCACGAGTACACTTCGTCGACTCCACCGAGCCGAGCGAGCCTAACAAAAGATGTCGTTAGAGCGTAGCGAGCCACTTCAAAATATTCCCTCCTTTAAAACTTCGTTTGCTGTTTTATGAAAGCATGTAAACATGACATGTGAAAATTAAAATACGCGCATTATGGTATTTATTACCTAATAACTTTTTCCCTTTGCGTATTTTCTCCTTGAATGTAGGCTCTTGATAGACCTAGTCCTGATATTATAAACCCTGTTTCTCAATGTCTGAAAAATCGTATTTGGTAGATAATAGTACATTGTTATACGAGGGGAGTAAACGACCGATATAATATTTTGGCGATATATTTTGGCGTACGAGCGAGTGAAAGTATTGTTACGCCGAGGCTGTTACAGAATAAGTAATAGTCGGCTTTTCTCGAAGTTATACCTACTGTGTCACAGAATATGTAATACTTGGTATGGAATATACCTACATACCACGTTTTTTACCTACAGTTGCACAGATTAAGACAGTTTTCTAGATACTAGTGGAAGGTTCTGGAAATAATGCTCTGTATAAATAGTGCGTAGAGACGTCCGCAGAGCAGTCTTGATTTGGCGATACGTGCGAACATTTCGGTGACTTTTGGTGCTTTATTGTGTAACAGTGGTGTGATTTTGTGTATTGTGAATATTTGTGATTAAGATCGTGTACTTATCGTTTTAGTGTTGAATAAAAGTGTTATTTTGGTTAGATTCATTTTCATTATTTTATCTCGAACTCTCAGCTCGTAACAGTAGATATATCCGAGTATAACACAACTTTTGATAACGAATGCGAGGAAAAAAAGTCTTTAACAAAAACTATGGCCTCTTTTATTTAATTAACTGACTTCAAAAAAGGAGGAGGTTCTATGTTCTACTATATGTTTTTGTTATGTATGTTCACCGATTTCTCAGTCAATTGTGGACCGATTTTCAAAATTATTTTTTTTTGTTGAAACGATATACTTTCAGATTGGTTTCATGGAAATTTCATCGAAATCGGTTCGGTAGCTTGTTGTTTCTGTTAACTGAAGTTAGTTATATTTTTGTTAAAAGTTACTTGTAGAAATAAGGATTGGTCATGTAGGTTGTATTTTATTTATGTATATTATGAATGCAATGAACCTTATTCTATTTTCAAATTTACGGCTTTAGGGTAAATCGCATTTACACATCAGGTATCGAGTTAACAATGACCAATTTTGAGAACATGAGTGATGAAAAAATAATTTGCTATCTCTCTGTTGACATGTCAAATGAAGGATAATTAATTTAATTCGATAGTAGGCTAACTCTGTTTCTCTGTCTGTTTTTACGTTTCCCTACTGAACGGCTGGACCGATTTCGATGGGAATATATTTAGATAGATTATGACGTGGTTTGCCAATTCAAAGTAGCGTATGACATGTATTAATCCAGGTTATAAAACAGAGTGTTTGATAATATACGCACAAAAATGAAAGGGGTTATTTTGATGAGCATAATAAATAAGTTTATGAAATATTTACTATAGAAATGTGAAATTTATTTTGGTATGTAAAAACAAACACTTTATTAAACTTATGTTGTGCTATTGCATAATGCTTGCCATCTAACCACAGATACTGTATTGGTGACGTCTCGAGATATCTCTTGTTGTCCCTTTCTACCCCAAAACCCGCAGCCATTTCCGAAAGAGATATCAAATAGGCCTTTATTTTTGGATGTCGATTGCAAGAGTAGGCAGTAAGTTTTATATCGAATTAATCACCTAAACTTAGTTGATTTTCTTTAAAATTTGTTAATATAACTAGTAGTTTATTTTTCGAGAAGTCTTTTTTTATGTTTTGAGAAACCGTCACTTGAATATCGTCGGTATAATTACCAAACACTGTATACGTACATACCAAATTTCATCGAAATCGGTTTAGCCGTTGCGACGTGATTGAGTAACAAACAAACATCCAAACTTTCGCATTTATAATATTAGTGTGATAATGGATGGATTGAGGAATGTGTAAATGATAAGTATTTTCTCAGTAACTTTTTATGGTTATCCTAGAAAACATAATGTATAATATTACTCAATATTCTGTGAATATTTCGAGCGTCTACCTTTATCAATATTGAGCAAAAGCTATCAAAAAATCACGTTTGTTATATGGGAGCATCCCATAAATATTTGTTTTATTTAAATTTAATTATTTTTTTCAAAGTAAATATATAACTAAATATTTCAACCTGTTGTCGTTATCAAAATCGAGCTAATACGAGCAAAAAAAAACACGTTTGTTGTATGGGAGCCCCCCATAAATATTTATTTTATTCTGTTTTTAGTATTTGTTGTTATAGCGGCAACAGAAATACATCATCTGTGAGAATTTCTCTCTAACTATCACGGTTCATGAGATACATTCTGGTGACAGACGGACAGATAGACAGACAGACAGCGAAGTCTTAGTAATAGGGTCCCGTTTGACCCTTTAGGTACGGAACCCTAAAAATACCTATGATAATTATATATCTAAGTCTGTTTCATCTCTACGAAATCGTTTGACCATGTTTAATCCTGTTACAATTCACTAAATTCGCCGTAGAACCTTTTAGCATCATAAGCGATATCCGAAACAAAATAAAGATGTACGTAAATAATATATAGGAGACACCCCTGTTTTCCTGTTTATGGGCACAGTGCGAATTGAACAGCTGGCACTCTTCAGCTTCAAACATTAGTTGCTACTAGTACTAGTCCACACGATTTTCACACGCCATATTCAAAGGAGACATACAAAACAAAGGGCTGAGAAAAACCCACCATTTTTTGCGTTCGTGAGGCTACCCATGGGTCCCATCTGAAAACCAGCGCCGCTTACATTCCTCGGATGGTAGGCAGCAATACGCTGAGACGGGGCCTGTTTGGCTCACACAGCACTAAAGATCATATTATCTGTACATACCTATGTTTAAGTACTAAATTTTTATCTTGTGTTTTTCCTGTATTTCTGTAAATATTTTTTTTATCATTATAATCTTTATGTATGTAGGTATGTTTGTTCTGTATATGTTCCGTTTTGTATGGTCTGTCCTGTGTGTGGTCAAATAAATGCATTTTCTTTCTTTCTTTCTTTTATCAGCCGCCAATGAAAAATGAATGAATGAATAAATGGAAATTACTTGTATTAACAATTTGCCTCCCTTTGAGATTTTGCCTCCCTGTGTATGTCCTACCGCTTGTTTAATGGGTTGTGTTCTGAGGAGTTGTTTCATATGGTGCCTGCAGGTTCCTTTTATTATCGCACCGCTCATCAGCAGGGAATCCATCCGTACACCATGGAGACGATCTGGTCGTGTACCGTGAGGTTCCAGAGAAATTTCTTCCCGCGAACACTTCGCTTGTGGAATGGTCTCTTTGCCGAGGTTTTCCCTAGGGACTACAGTATGGGGTTCTTTTTAAAGGGCGTTTTGAAAAATTTAAAGGGTCGGCAACGCGCGACTAAATACCTTTGGTGTTACAAACGTCCATAGGCTACGGTAACCGCTTACCATCAGGTGAGCCTTATGCTTGTTTGTTACCTTAGTGGTATAAAATAAAAAAAAGAATAAAATTATACGTGTAAGTATAACTAGCTGTTGTCCGCGACTTCGTACACGTGACACTACTAAATGTGTAGGTAACCTAGAAATAAAGCTAAACTCGCTGTTGCAACTTGACTTGACACCCCATTTTTATCCTATGGGACCTGATTTATGAGATAAAAAGTAACCTATGTGTTAATCCAGGTTATAATCTACGTACATACTTAAGTTTCATCGAAATCGATTCAGCCGTTACGACGTGATTGAGTAACAAACAAACAAATACATAAACAAACATCCAAACTTCTCATTTGTAATATTAGTGTGATGGGCGGTCTTATCGCTAAAAAATGTTATCTTACAGATAGCATCAGGATAAAGAGGATCTATACGTAATAAAAGAAATGCTTAAGTGTAAAAATTACTAATAAAAAATAGATTCGTTAATAAAAATTGATTATGCGATGGTGATTATTCTAAAGACGGTATTTCACATTTCCATACACAGCCTCCACCCGCTAAAAACTTTACAAGAGCTTTTATGTTTAGGTATAAGAAAACCATTTCTGTTTTGCTTGGTTTTGGATTCACTCACAGAGGCCGCGCAGACCTCAGCGTTGTGGACGTTTATATATGCTGACGACGTGGCCATTTACACTGAGAGCCGTGCCGAGTTACAAGAGGCGCTTTTGTTGTGGAAGCATCAGTTACAGACCGGTGGCCTAATGCTGAGTATATCAAAAACCCAGTTCATGTCGTGCAATGAATCAGACCCAAGCAACAATAGCCCGATCAACATCGATGGGCTATTGGTCACATTGTGTGATCAATTTATCTATCTGGGTAGTATGATGCATAACTCTGTGAACGTGGAATGTAATATTCAGCACCGAATAGCCGCAGCATGGCTAAAATGGCGAGAAGTAACCGGTGTCACCTGCGACAAAAGAATGCCAGTAAAAGTTAAAGGTCTTATTTATAAGACTATCATAAGACCAGTCTTAACGTATGGAAGCAAAACTTGGGCCGTAACGCAGAAGAACATACATACCATCCAAGTCGCCGAAATGAAGATGCTAAAGTGGATGTGCGGCGTTACCAGGCTTGATAAAATCCGTAACGAGTACGTGCGAGGAAGCCTGAGGGTGCGCGACATCGCTGACAAGATGCAGGAGAATCGGCTGCGATGGTACGGTCACGGTCACCTGACTACCTAGGGAATTTGGCACTACAACTTTCCATCCCCGGTTGAAAATCTAGAGGTAGACCCAAGACAAGGTGGAGAGATGTAGTGTCAAAAGACATGAGAGAGTGCCAAGTTTCTGATGACGATGTCGAGGATAGAGCGAAGTGTAGAAGAACGACCAGGAAAGCTAACCCCACCACCATGTGGGATACATAGCTGGGAAGAGAGAGAGTATAAGAAAACCATTTGACCCGCCGCGGCATCTCATGGAATTTGTGTTTTAATAATAAAATATAGTATAGAATAATATATATATATATATATATATATATATATATATATATATATATATATATATTTAGGCCGGTCACATACAGTCGGAATTCCGTTTCCTAATATCAAACCAGAATTTGGCAGCAAAACCGTACAAAATCGTTAAAAAAATTAAACGGAAATTTACGTTTAATTTAATTTATTCATTACGAAAATGTACAACATAGCAACAGATGATATATAAATAAAGAATTCAGATCCTCCATATTCAGCTTAGGAGCATGCAATATTAAACAATGTGAATTATAAAACAAGATTATTAAATTCAATTATAAAAAATGCCAATGGAAAATAGCGGCACTCCGGGAGTGCCGACTGAAGTGAAAACTTGAACAATTACGAGTTACTTATATACAGAGGCGTCGGTAACGGCAACGGTAACAGTGTCGCGAGTTCAATGGTTTTTTCCCCTCTCAAAAAATGCCCAACGCGCCTAAAGAAGTTTTCACTTCATATACAGAAGTGTCGGTAACGGTAACAGTGTCGCGAGTTCAATGGTTTTTTCCCATCTCAAAAAATGCCCAACGCGCCTTAAGAAGTTTTCACTTCATATACAGAAGTGTCGGTAACGGTAACAGTGTCACGAGTTCAATGGTTTTTTCCCATCTCAAAAAATGCCCAACGCGCCTAAAGAAGTTTTCACTTCATATACAGAAGTGTCGGTAACGGTAACAGTGTCGCGAGTTCAATGGTTTTTTCCCATCTCAAAAAATGCTCAACGCGCCTAAAGAAGTTTTCACTTCATATACAGAAGTGTCGGTAACGGTAACAGTGTCGCGAGTTCAATGGTTTTTTCCCATCTCAAAAAATGCCCAACGCGCCTAAAGTAGTTTTCACTTCATATACAGAAGTGTCGGTAACGGTAACAGTGTCGCGAGATCAATGGTTTTTCCCATCTCAAAAAATGCCCAATGCGCCTAAAGAAGTTTTTACGTCAAAAATGTCTACGAATAAATAAACACATCTTTATTCATTTTTCATATTGCTAAAATTAACATTAGGGATTTATCTACTAATAGGTAAGATTTTATACATTGCCTGAACTAGGAAAACTTGCATCTCAGGCGAAAAAGGCTGGACGGGGGTAACTTATGAATACTCAAATTAACAAAACTTAGAATCTATTTACATTATGAAAAAAATAAAATTAACTTAATAAACTAAGTGCAACCATGGAAGTATGAGTTTACGTACTATACAATCTTTAAAATCTTACTTTATAACGGTTAGTAATTGGTCAGTTTCCTCATAAGATAGATTGGATAGAGCAGACTGTAAGGCTCTTTTACAGTTTGGCAAGTTCATTGAGTGAATGCTCAATTTACGATTTATTATGTTGTACAGCAATGGTCCTAGGAACATTAGAAATCTGGATGCAAAAGCATGCTTTACTGGGGTGTTGTTAGTGCGGACGATATCTTTTCGTGTTTTGTTAGTACTTTCAGTGTTATTGGGAAGTGCTCTGTGATGTCTTAAAACTATGTTTAGTATAAAATACAAAAAATAGAATAAAATTATATGCCAACATATACAAAAAAAATTCAACGATTACGTTATGGTCCTTGATTTTGTATGGATTTGCTGTCTTCGAAATTCTGATTCGATATTGAATACTGACTATATAGGCTGTTTGATATTAGACGCACAAAAATGAAAGGGGTTATCTTGATGAGCATAATAAATAAACTTGTGATATGTTTGCCATAGAAATGTGAATTTTATTATGGCATGTAAAAACAAACACTTTAATAAACTTATGTGCTATTGCATAATGCTTGCCATCTAACCACAGATACCGTATTGGTGACGTCTCGAGATATCTCTTGTTGTCCTAACCCTTTCTAACCCAAAACCCGCAGCCATTTCCGAAAGAGATATCAAATCGGTCTTTATTTTGGGATGTCGATTGCAAGAGTAGGCAGTAAGTTTTATATCGAATTAATCACCTAAACTTAGTCGATTTTCTTTAAAGTTTGATAATATAGTAGTTTTTTTTTCGAGAAGTATTTTTTTATGTTTTGAGAAACCGTCACTTGAATATCGTCAGTATATTACCAAACACACTATATGTAACCGGTCTTATTTAGACTGACTTAGCTATTCTTGTATATCTACGAGTGTATGGAGGTAGGTGTGTGGGTACTGGGTATCATCACTATCCTCTAGTGCGTTATTAATTGCCGGGGCCGTCCGCGTCGACGGGTCCGCTTTATTAAATTTTAGCGCTTTCTGACTACCCCTCCAGCCCTCCCCCTTCGGTGTTTGGGGTTGCCAGAGGAGAATACAAGCTTTTATTTATCTAGTCTTGTATGAAAGGTCCAATTAGAGGATTGGAGGATATGAGGACCTTCATTTGACTACAATCTCATCTGATGAAGCGCGAAGATCCAGAAGACCGTAAAGAGGCCCGGATTGTCTTCAGGAAACACAGGAGAAGATAAAGTGCTCCATGCCATAATCATAATTGATCGAGCGAAGCGAGATCTCTAAATCAATTTGGGCAAATCGGCGTTGTATGTATGTATGCATGTATATTATATGTATATATTAAGTGTTTATCCGATCATTGTGAAATTTGGTATATACGAGTAGGTAGTGATGGTACAATTTTGGTGTGACTAAATAAGGTAAGAGGAGTAAAAAACACAAAAATGGGACTATCCGGTCAAGTGACATGTCTAATAAAAGGTATTTGTGAGTACATTTTGACCCCATTTTTAGTTTTAGTTTAAACTATGTAGTTTTTAAGCTATTAGCCATAATAAAAACTGAACTTTGACAAAATTCACAGGGTACACCAGTGACAGCACAGTGCTGAAATTTGGTATTCGTGTAGCTTTAGTAACACAAATATAGGCAAAAGTCTGAAATCTAGAATAACTGCAATTTGTACCCCAAAAAAGTAACCAATTAACATGACTCCCGTTACCTGTATTTTAATTGAAACTGTAGGTCAAGTTAGTTGCTTCTGCATTTCGTTGCACTATTTTATTAGTCAAAGATTAAGAGTTGACTATACCTCAGCCCAAACTCGAATTTCACCCCCGCTTCTCCGCGCGCCGCTGCACGTCCTATCTCGGTGTGGTTCATATGTTTGCCGGTTTTTTTTATCATGCAGTCCCTTCATTATCTTGTTGTGTTTATTTCTCATTACTGCGTCTTTACAAAAACCAACTAAATATAAATTCTACCTAAGAATTACGTGTTCGTTTGGAGCGACAAGCGTCACGGATACCCCGTCTGAAAGCCGAGGCCCGACTGAATCGCGAAACGGGCGTCCGGAGCGAATGGTTTCATTAGTGCAAAACTTAGATATTTTCATTTTATGATAAAATCAAAAGGTATTTTGAAAAATTAAAACACAGGTGCCTTTATTTAAGTTGTGTAGAAATACTCAAGTCAATACAAAATTTCAAGATTATAGTATTCATCGCATAAGAACGAGTTAAAGATAAATTTGGAGTCATCTTTGGATTTTTTTTCTATCGAGAAAATTTTACGGAATCGTGTTTTCACAACACAGGCGCTCTAGCACGTATCCGTATCCTTAACTAGAACATATATGAATTACAAATTGAAATCACAAAATTTGTTGAACAAAACATTGTTTCAAAATAAGCGATTTATCGTCTCCCCAGGTATAGTGCGCCCATAAAAGATCGATGGCCATGCAACTTTACGGCGGTGTTCGAGGCTTTTCTCTTAGCCTTCGCCATAACCTACCTATTGCTCGCTTACAAGCCTAAACCCCCTACCTTTTATCGAATTTAAGGCAGCGAGCTGGTATTAATTCGATAGATATATTCGATAGTATGTACTTATGTTTAGTTACGAGTACCATTATTATTATTATTTAGTTTATTTGTCAGACATAATATTATAAAGATTAAAAATTAAAAAAATAATATACATGAGTCTTTTATTTTTACCGACTACAATTTAATGTTACCCTGATCTGGCAACACCAGCATCATCCCTTAACAACCCCTCGGAATGAATAGAGCCATCACTTTTACTATTCACAGGCTGGGGAGGATTAGTAAGATGAATTCCCGATCCTCGGGGGGTGAAATGCACCCCTATCTCCATTCTGTTTTGATAACTCAGCTATGTTGTAGGCGATTCATGTGGTAAATAATGTGGAAATGATGGCTCGGTTCAATGAATGCCGAAGTCTTCAATTCGGGACAGGTTCTTAAGTTTGACCTAATGAAAAGTGATGACTTTTCACGTCAATTTAATGCCCTCACCGCTTCGAACGAACAACTCGATATTTTTACGGATATATGGCCTGCTATAGAAAGATTTTGCTTGTTATATTGAACAATAAAATATAAGTAGGTAGGTAGATATATTAGGTACCTACAATTATGTTATGTATATTTTTAGTTTTATTTTGTTATTAGAATAGAATAATTCTTTATTGTGCAACAGGAATACTTAACAACTATTTTATGTTAAATAAAGTACAATGGGCGGCCTTATCGATGAAAGCGATTTCTTTCAGGCAACCTTTGGATGGAAAGTAAAGATCGAAGCAGTAATAGACGACGGTGGTATTTAGAAATAAAAAAAATTAAAAAACTGTACCTACTTATAATCCTAATACATAAATAAATACCTAAAGATATATATATACATATATATAAGACTAATATATACCAGACTAATAACCTGTTATTATTATTAATGTAATTCTTTTAAATCTACTGTGTAATTGTTTCCTAATGTTTAATTTGTTTTGTGGTAAAAACCACTCCACACAACACGGGTTCCATACCCAAAGGGTAAAACGGGACCCTATTACTCAGACTCCGCTGTCTGTCTGTCTATCCGTCTGTCACCAGGCCGTATCTCATGAACTGTGATAGTTATACAGTTGAAATTTTCACAGATGATGTATTTCTGTTGCCGCTATAACAACAAATACTAAAAAACAGAATAAAATAAATATTTTAAGGGGATCCCATACGACAAACGTGTTGTTTTTGAACGCTTTTACTCGATATTGATAACGGCAACAGGTAGACGCTTGAAATATTCACAGAATACTGAGTTATATTATTTACTTAAAAATGAAATTAAAATAAAACAAATATTTATATACATACAACACACGTGATTTTTTTGCCGTTTTTATAGATAATGGTACGGAACCCTTCGTGCGCGAGTTGGACTCTTCTCAAAAATCATCTCAAAAATTTCAAGCCTAGACGGGACTTGAACCCGCGACCTTCCTCTTGATACGAGGATGCACTACCATCTGTGCTACAAGGCAATTCACGTGTAGGTCGAAATTAGTGAGATCATTCAGAATTACGACTAAAGCGCCGTTATATCTATCTTTTATTTGATTAATTCTTGTGTTTTGTATTAGTTTAACTATTTGGATAATTATGTATTATGTTACTGAGCTGAGGAAATGAATCTTGAATCAGATAGTGGTCAAGCGCATAACTATTGTTAATGAAATGTCATTGAAAATAAATTATTATGACTCTAACTTATTTGTTCTATAGAAATAGATAGAGAAGCAGAGTTACTTTCGAATTCATAATATTAGTATGGATTCAATATCGAATCTATTAATTCTTTATTTAATTTATAAAACTTCGTTTTTTTTTTTTGCTGCATGCTCTCTCTTCTCGCAATACTGGTGCTTTAATGGATCCTATAACTTTCCAGATTGCAACTTGCGTACGGTTGGGTGCGCGGTGTTGCGCCCCTCATCAGTGCCAGTGCGGTTCGGCAGTCGAACAGCTTGGTCACCATGGACTATCGTGGTCCAGGCCCGCCGGTTGGATTTCCCGTCACGCTAGTCTTAATTATATAATCCGCTGGGCTTTTTGCAGCGTCAACGTTCCAGCCGTTCTCGAACCGAACGGTCTGATACGTGACGATGGTAAGAGGCCTGGCGGTATGACTCTTATACCTTGGGAGAAGGGTAGGCCTTTGGTGTGGGACGCCACGTGCGTCGATACCCTTGCGTCATCTCGTCTGTCTGGTACAGGAGTTGGGGCCAGGGCGGCAGCAAATTCAGCCGAAGATCTCAAGCGGCGCAAATATGGAAGTCTCGACAGAGCTTACGTATTTGAGCCATTTGGGGTCGAGACCCTGGGTCCATGGGGTACCGGTGCCCATCGCGTTTTCAATTTTTTTTCTGGACGTCTGGTCGAAGCGACGTGTGATCCGAGAGCTGGGGCTTATCTGGGTCAACGCATAAGCATTGCAATTCAGCGGGGCAATGCAGCCAGTGTCTTGGGGGCACTTTCGCCTGGTAGTGATCTGGAGCAGTTGCGCTACCTATAGATCGTTTGCAACGGTCTTTAGATGATTCAACTGTGTCTTCTGTATTTTTATTGTAAATAATTGTAGGTATATCCTTTCTGTTAATACAGAATTATTTCATTTATAAGATTTTGTAACATTTGCCTTATTTTTTTTTATTGATGATAGCCAAGCGCTTGACCACTACCTCGCCTGCTGGTAAGTGATGATGTGATCGAAGATGAAGGACGCTTGCATTGAAATAACCTATTCACTCTGGACTTAAAGACTCCGAGATTGTATTGGTTTGGAAAAAGATACGCCGGAAGTGAGCTCCACCCACTCCTTACTTGTGCTAACAAGAAAAGTTGAAGCAAATCGTTTGGTACGGCAAGGTGGTATGCCGACCAGGTATGGGTGGTACTTCTCGGTACGTCTGCTTGTCCGGTAGTGGAAGGATGAAGAAGGGATAAGGTCATGAAGATCTTGCGCACATTCACCAAAATGAATCTTGTAAAAAACTGTAAGTCCCTACCCTAAATGGCCTAAATGTAAGTTGTTAAATTTTTATATGTTTATTTTATATTTATTTATTTAACGCAAAAACACATTACAACCCCTTACAATTTTATTATAAAGATTACAAAAATGCTGTTTTGAACTGGATTGCAACTTATACGCATGTGCGTACAGCTTAAATAACTTACAAATCAAACACACATTAAGTTGAAAAAGATAGAATATCTTATCTATATAGATCCTATATATATTATATAATATAACAAAATATCTAACCGAATAACATATAAACATATATATGTATTACAATTGGGAATGTAACAACTTAAATTAAGCATCTGAGTGACAATATTATGTTAAAGATAATATGTACCTAAAAATTCCAGAAAATTGAGCTATTGTTCTTATTTTTTCGCCGACAATCGTCATACAAAGATCATAAAATTTGAAACCCATATCAAATCCGAACAAATTCTTTAGAAAGATTTGATTGAAAAATAGAGGAGCGATCGGCGCGGCGGTGCCTCAAAAGGTATTCAGGGTGTAGTGTATGTATAGTTCACGTCTTTCAACAGCTTGAAAAGGCAAGGAACTGGTGAGAGGAAATCCGATATCTATTGAAATCGGTGATTCTCAGAGCTTTGCCATTTGCCGACCGCTTTACCTATACTTAATTAGGGCAGGTTTTTTAATCGGCTGCCAAAAGAAAGGGCTAATACATGGTAGATACTTCAGAATATCGAGCGCTGTGTTCACAAAACGTATTCATTTACTACCACAATCTTTTTATATAACTTTTGAAACTACCAGAACACTATTTTCACTAAAAATGGGATTTTTTTTCGCTAATCAGCATTGCTGTGTTTCACTTTGGTTGCCGGTGAAATTACAGGCACATGAGGGTCTACACCTGTATTCCTCATGGACATGTTTTTTTTTCATAATTTGTTGTAAACTTTGCAACTAAATATGTTTACTGTGAAGATTTAGTTAGTGATAGAGCGAAGCGAGATCTCTAAACAACTTGGGCAAATCGGCGTTGTATGTATGTATGTTTATTTGTCAAAGGATAACTTTCGAAGCGATGATCCGATCATCGTGAAATTTGATACAGTATGTAGTGATGGCACAATTTTGGTGTGACTAAATGAGCTAAAAATATTGGGGAGTTGTTGATAAGTCAAGTGGGACGTCAAATAAAAAGTCTTCATTAGTACATTTAGACTCCGTTTTTATTTTTAATGAAATCTTTATAATTTTTGAGTTATTATCCATAATAAAAACTGCACTTCATTCACAGGGTTACACCAGTGATCCCACGTTGCTGTAATTTGGTATGCGTGTAGCTTAAGTGACACAAATATAAGCAAAAGTCTGAAATCCAGAACAACTGCATTTTGTGCCCCAAAAAGAGGAACCACATTACATAAAATCTCGTTACCTGTAATTTCAATGAAACTGTAGGTGAAGTTAGTTGTATCATTTTTTCGTGGCACTATTTTGATAGTCAAAGATTACAAATAATATTTTTTGTTTTTATCGGAGACTCGCGAGATCTCGGTTCGAGGTGACTTTGAGTGGATATAGCCCAAAGATAAGACCAATACAATAAATTATTTTTAACGTCAAATTATCAAGGTTATAAGTAAAAGTGAAGCTCGCAATAGCGTGATATTCATCAAAATAATGCCACCAAAAGACAAACGAACCACGGAAACAACCCTTCACTAATAAAAAAGCGGCCAAGTGCGAGTCAGACTCGCGCACTAAGGGTTCCGTACCATTATCTATAAAAACGGCAAAAAAATCACGTTTGTTGTAAGCCCCGCTTAAATATTGATTTTATTTTAATTTAATTATTTATTTTTAAAGTGAATACTTTTTTTTATTGCTGGACATTTCACACAGTGCTATCTAGCCCTAAACTAAGCAGAGCTTGTATTATGGGAGCCAGATAACTGATAGAATACTTATATACATTTATTTTTGTAAATACATACTTATAATATACAGAGTGTTTTTTAACTGTAACAGTACGGCAGCACCCATAACCAGAAGAGTTGCAGTTTCTTTTAAAACATCAGCTCGTTTTCGAAGAAACACATTTTGGCATTAAAAATTTTTTGGTCAAGTGTGAGTAGCGCCTTAAAATTAATCATGTCGGTAATTTTTTTTTTTTGATGCTGATCGATGCAGTCCTTTGTAAGGATCATTTTATTGTATCGGATAAAAAAAATCTGAACAGCGAAAGTTAGTCAAATTTGATAAAAATATTCTCATACAACAGGACAAACAAAATTCCTTCTACAAACATTTTACTAGATTCTAATTGCACATTAAAGAAGTATTAATACTGTTGTGATAAAGAAGTTTAGGAACTCCATGCTCTCATGAGCAATTCAAATACATTTCGTATATCAGAACAATTTTGAATTTCGAACATGGTTCTTGCACCTGTTGGACTTTTATATAAGTCACTGCATCATCTTATATGTCTTATCATGGCATTGTCAAATACGCAAAAAGTAGACTTAATTGAAGCATACTTCCTCAATCGCAGTCTGGGTAGCGTTCCTGATACCAATACCACTTCAGCGCATTAGTTGGGCTTCGTCGGTTAAGGAAGTATGCTTCAATTAAGTCTTCTTTTTGCGTATTTAACAATGCCATGATAGGACAAATAAGATGATGCAATGACTGATATAAAAATCCGACAGGTGCAAGAACCATGTTCGAAATTCAAAATTGTTCTGAAATACGAAATGTTTTTGAATTGCTCATGAGAGCATGGAGTTCCTAAACTTCTTAATCGCTACCGTATTAATATTTCTTTAATGTGCAATTAGAATCTAATAAAATGTTTGTAGAAGGAATTTTTTTTGTCCTGTTGTATCTTACTATTTATCACTTTTTATCAATATACTTTTTATCAAATTTGACTAACTATTTATCACTTTTTATCAATATACTTTTTATCAAATTTGACTAACTTTCGCTGTTCAGATTTTTTCATCCGATACAATAAAATGATCCTTACAAAGGACTGCATCGATCGGCATCAAAATAAATTTTACCAACTTGGTTCATTTTAAGTCGCTATTCACACTTCACCAAAAAAAATTTAATGCCAAAATGTTTTTCTTCGAAAACGAGCTGATGTTTTAAAAAAACTGCATCTGTATCTCCTCTGGTTATGGGTGCTGCCGTACTGTTACAGTTAAAAAAACACTGTATAGAGAAACAACCAGACCCGGAACAAATATTTGTAGAACTAAATATAACTAATTATATAACTAAAATATTCTGTGAATATTTGAAGCGTCTATCTGTTGCTGTTATCAATATCGAGCAAAAACGAGCAAAAAATCCCGTTTATTGCAAAAAAATCCCCTTAAATATATATTTTATTCTATTGTTAGTATTTGTTGTTATATCGGCAATAGAAATACATCTGTGAAACTATCACGGTTCATGAGATACAGGTGTACCTGGTGTACCCTTTGGGTACGGAACCCTAAAAACAAAATACCCAAAAACATCGATACAAAACAGGTGATTACTATGATATAGTACCGATAAAATACTTTACTGCGGCCTCATTTAAAAACGAATAATACAAAGGATTCGTGATTTAAAAAATAGAATTATCGGTTCTCGTGATGTTTGGATGTTATTGGTAAACGATAAGGTTGTCGTGTTAACCCTTTATCTGATGGTGGCGGGTGGGGATGTCACCGTGCCCGTTTCATTACTTCCAAAATTATTCATCACGAAACATTTCATTGTGGATAAAATAAAAAGGGCTCCGTAAAATTAATAAAACAGTGTCACGTGCTCATACGATTATAATCTTATTCCCATTTCCAACAATAAATTACGGGACTTAGGACGTGGCATGTCCAAGAGTTTATTTCTTACTAGCTTCCGCCCGCGGCTTCACACGCGTGGTTTGATATTCAAAGTAGCCTAAGGCTGCTTTTCTACCAGAGATGTACTATGCAGCTATGCTGCGAGGATGTAAAAGCTATGCTATGAAACTATGTGACCGTTTCCGCTGATACTAAGCTATGTTGCGGAGCGAGTAAGATGTGCTATGCAGCTATGCTGCGAGGATGTTAAAGCTAAGCTATAAATAAATAAATATTGCTGGACATTTCACACATGGCTATATAGCCCCAAACTAAGCAGAGCTTGTACTATGGGAACCAGATAACTGATAGAATACTTATATACATTTTTTTTGTAAATACTTACTTATAATATATAGAGAAACAACTAGACCGGGAACAAATACCTGTAGATCATGCAAACATTTGTTCCGTGGCGGGAATCGAACCCGCTACCTCCTGCGTCTCAGCTGGCTATTCGTCCACTGCACCACGGAGGTCGTCAAGCTATAAAACTATGTGACCGTTTCCACTGATACTAAGATATGTAGCGTAGCGAGTAAGATTTGCTATGAAGATGAGCCGCCGCAAAGTAGCTGTGCGAGGAATATGCGCAGCGGTCGCGCAGCAGAAGACGATGGCATGTCTACTTTCAGTGACAAACGCGGGCCTACTGAGTACTCTGCTCTTCACATAGCTACTACTCGCGACCATCCATAGCACGCATCCTTCCATATAAAAAGATAGCTTAGTTGAATCCGTTTCCACCCAGTGCTATGCTATATGGATCAATGAATATGATTGGTGGATATCAAACGCAGCCATAGCAACGTAGCATAGCACATCTCTGGTGGAAAAGCAGCCGTGTTAATCCACGTATCTACATACCAAATTTCATCGAAATCTGTTAAACCGTTACGGTGTGATTGAGTAACAAACAAACAAATAAATAAACAAACAGCCTAACTTTCGCTTTTATAATATTAACGTGATCGATGACGTAGCATGTCCAAGTGTTCATTTCTTATCGATGGTGAGGAGTGCTATGGAAAGGGCTATGCTTGGTGTTTCTCTACGAGGAATGAGGAGATTCGTAGATGAACCAAGGTCACAAACATAGCTAAGAGGATTAGCAAGCTGATGGAGCAGTGGACGGGGCATATAGCTCGAAGGGCTGATGGCCGTTGGGGCAGAAAGGTTCTCGTATAGACACCACGCACTGGAAAGTATAGCGTAGGACGGCCCCCAGATGATGGAAGGACTGAAATATTAGCTTTGTTTTGTGATGAGTAACTTGGTAAATGATGGGTACAATACAGGGTCTCAAATTGTAGATTCACGACTATGTAGATGTCTACAAGCTGTTTTGTTATGTACGACATTAATTTAAAACACACATCCGGAATCGTATTAAATAATTATAGAGGTGCTCAAGGTCGCTCAACCAGCTATGGAGAGGGCTATGCTCGGGGTTTCTTTGCGTGACAAAATCCGCAATGAGGAAATCCGCAGCAGAACTAAAGTTGCCGACAAAGCTCTCAAAATTAGCAAGTTGAAGTTGCAATGGGCAGGCCACATCGCTCGTAGAACCGATAACCTTTGAGGAAGAAAGGTTCTCGAGTGGAGACCATGGACTGGAAGACGCAGCGTAGGCCGGCCCCACAAGGTGGACCGACGATCTAGTAAGAATCGCGGGGAGCCGTTGGGCGCAAACGGCTACCAACCGCACGTTGTGGCGATCTAAGGGGGAGGCTTATGTTCAGCAGTGGACGTCTGATGATGATGATGAGAGGTGGGTTTAATACATTTCCAATAAACAATTTTTAATGTAAATCGGCGGCTCCTTTGCGACGATGCCGCTTAGTCAGGTTAACAAGTACCTACTTACTTATATGAATAATGAATATCATTTGTTTACATATTTTATTTGGGCTGTTTCATTAATATTTTAGGATTTGATGTTAAAATTGTTTTAAAATTTAGTATTTTCTATGGTAATGAATTTAAAAAATACTTTTTTTACAAGAATACTGGCCATTAGCCCTACCCGTGTTTTCATTTAATGTCGTACATAAAAAACACGTAGTATATTCAGGAATGTAATTTATCTGATGTATTTTGGGCACAAAAATAAACCAAAGCTCAAAAAAAACAATCCAAGCTTCGATTAGCCCTCCATGTAGCCCACGATCACTTAACACATAGCGTAGCCTGGGGGTGTAATATTTTTCACCCCATGCGAGCAACAAAAGCACTTCCTAGCTCGTCGCAAAAGTTTCACCCCATTGTCCGAATACAATACCCTGTACAGCCTGCTTTTAGGGTTCCGTTGCGAAAATAAAAATACTTTACTTTCGGTCTATGACAGACAGACCGAAAGTAAAGTAACTTTCAAGTTATTTCAAGTAGGTAAGTATTCACTCCAGAAAGCTGAGTCATCTTATTCTGTTATCATATAAATAAAGTAAATAAATATTGCTGGACATTTCACACAGCGCTATCTAGCCCCAAACTAAGCAAAGCTTGTATTATGGGAACCAGATAACTGATATAATACTTATATACATTTTTTTTTTTGTAAAAACATACTTATAATATATAGAGAAACAACCAGACCCGGAACAAATATCTGTAGATCATACAAACATTTGTTGCGTGGTGGGAATCGAACCCGCTACCTCCTGCGTCTCTTAATTGTATTGTATTTTATTATTACATACTACCAAGTACTTTTTTTATTAGTATTATGTTAATAGTAAAGAATGTTTATGTTATTTAAACGCAGTTATGTCTCTTCTCGGCGAAAAAGAGTCGGTTTCTCAAGTTCCAATTTTCCGAGATGTACCCGTAGCTGTAAAAGATCACCTCGAGCTTCTAGGGGTTTCGCTCACGCCTACTCTCAACTTTAGCTCATACATCGAGTCTAAAGCCATGAAGCTGGGCATCCTCAACAAGAACAGGAGATACTTCACACCAGGACAGCTTCTTAGTCTTTACAAAGCACAAGTCCGGTCTGGTATGGAGTACTGCTGCCACCTTTGGGATGGTTCGGCCAAATATCAGCTCGCTACCTTAGACTCGATAGAACGTAGGGCTTTTAGGCTTATAGGTGAGCTATTTATGGCGGAGACTAAGACCCAAAGTCTCGAACACCGCCGTAAAGTTGCAAGCCTATCGATCTTTTGCAGAATACATTTCGGGGAATGTGCCCAGGAACTTTACGATCACATTCCGCCATCTCCCTTCCATCAAAGGACAAGTAGGCGCACGGTTTAGTGCCATCCGTACCTAGTTGATATACCACCCATTCGCACACACCGTTTTGGTTTTACGTTCTTGATGCGTACAGCTAACGTATGGAACACTTTGCAGTCGTCTGTTTTTCCTAAAGAATACAATCCGGGCCTCTTTAAGGTTAGAGTGAATAGGTTTCTTCTAGATCTTCGTGCTTCATCTTAGACCACATCATCGTAAACGATGACAAACTGAGTGAGATTGAGGTCAAACGAAGATCTATAGATACGAGTATAGTTCAAAAAATGTATTAACGTTATATTAATTTTACTTACCCTGATATATATGTTTTTTTATTTTAATTATTTTATTTCGCTTATGTACACAGGTAAGTACACAGTTAATTTTTTTTTATTATTTATAAACCCACCGTCCTTTAACGTTCTCGTAAAATCCAGTCCATCCAAAGGTTATCTGGAAGAGATCGCTTTTAACGTTAACACCGCAAATTTTACTCTGGCGTATCTAGTTATAGGTTTTAAATATGATTTCTTAATTTTGTGGTATACAGTAAAGCGTTTTCTATTCTATTCTATTCTATTCCATTCCTTCCAATGTATGTTCCAATTTTTTCAATGCTCTAGAGCAGGACTTCCCAACAGGTGAAAGTGAGATCCTAAGGGGGGCATATTCAGTTTAAATCTACCTGAATAATGAGAATAAGGAAATCTCTTAATCAGTATTAATGTTCAAGATTTAACACTACACAGACTTAGTTACGCAAACTATTTCCAATCGGGCGAGCCAGCTATAGTGTGACCATTAGTGCTGTGCACTCCCTGAGGTATGCGCGCGGCGAGACGGGGGGGAAAATCGGCTGCTGCGCTCTGTCAGTTCGCCGTCAACGCTCGTGGCGGCAGGTAGTGTTATTTGTATCGGACTGTCTATGTCATGTGCGTCTGACACGTGACGTGTCACACTATACCACTTTATGTTTAATCACTCATTGTACTAAACAAGGCGCATACAGTAAGTAGCACCAAAGATGTTGTTTAATTTTCGTGAGATAAAAATGTCTTGGAAATAAATTGTGTGTTTTTAATGAAGCAATGGAAAAAACCGGGGCACGAAAATATTTTTTACAATCCGGGGGGCGTCAGACAAAAAGGTTGGGAAACCCTGCTCTAGAGAGCACAGTGAAAACTAACGCAGAAAATAGTAAACTTTAGATTATGTGTATGGCATTATATGCAATTATCTTCTTAGTATTTATCTAGATTTAGACAAAGCTTTAATATAGAAATCAATATAATTAAGCTTAGCTTGAGGCTCTCTGTAAGCAATGTTTTGTAGCTTCTTGTTTTCTTTTGCCAATGTTACTTTTAAAAATTTATTTTATATTAAAATAGTAAGTAAGGAACAACAATTGTACTGGTTTAGGAGACGGGCGCTGACACTGCTACACAGTTTTTCCTAACTTTTTGCAGCTGTCAACGTTCACTATTTGTTCTTGATTCCTATGTGTTTTTGAACCAAATAAATAATTTGAAATTTGCCAAAAAAAAAAAAAAAAATATTTGTTGACAGCCAAATTTGTAAACTAGCACTGTATCTGTATCATTATATGTTTACTCTTAACTGATTAAATGAAAATGATAAATGAAATAAATTGTCAACGGTTCTACCGTTCAAATCTGACTTCTAACGCGATGTACATAAAGTTGCGGATTTGAATGACTAACATAATCTTTGCGCGTATGTGAATGCTTAATGTAAAAACCATGCAAAAAGTAGTCTATAAGGACATATCATCATCATCATATCTGCCACAGGACGTCCACTGCTGGAGATAGGCCTCCCCCATAGATTTCTATTTAAAAAAAACTATTAAGTTATAAAATAAATAATCATAATCACACTTCACACTAATATTATAAATGCGAAAGTTTAGATGTTTGTTTGTTACTGAATCACGTCGTACCGACTGAACCGATTTCGATGAAACATCGATGGAAACATAGGTGCTACTTTTTATTATCAAAGCACGAGTGCGCCGCGGACGGAAGCTAGTATAGTATAAATTTCATTTCATTTAATTTATTCAAGAAATAATTAACAATTGTATTTGAAATTACAAATTACATCAATATTCATTATTACAAATGTCATATAATTCAAATTATTAAAACTAAAATAAAACGAACATACCCTAAACATAAGGAAATGTCTAAAGAAAAATAATAAATGTCAACAAAAATGTAATAAAATTACTTAAAATTACAGATTCATTAAAACATTGAAACAACCTATGCGTCAGAATAATACTAAATAATTATTAAATGTCATAAAATCATCAATTGTATAGAAACACCTCTTCAAATTTACATATAATATGTATGTGTATAAAAAATTACGTACATGTACATTCAATAATTATCGTGATCGCAGTTTAGTAATGCTAAAATTTGACTTAACTCTAGCAAGATATAACTCGGTCAAGTTAACTCGGTACCTGATCCGAATTACAGTTCTGTTAAGTACAGTCAGCAAAACAAAATAGTACTAAGTTTAACAAATACAATTTTAATATAATGAAAAAAATATTCTCATAATATTATATAAAAGGTTCGAAACCCTCTGGCCTCAAATCCCACTCGCACTTGTCTGTGTTTTTTGAATAAGTCCCGGATCGATGGCCTCCGGCTAGGCGCCCAATCCCAGTTAATTATTGACACATCCGCTTTTTACCTCAATTCTTTTGTGGTACCCTGATTTTACAGCAATACAATTTTAGTATATTTGTACAGCAACTGCTTGTTCCCTTGCTTTTGTACGGGATTAGGGCGAGACCTTTGTGCCGGTCTAATCATTGGTTATCACTTTACATATTTTTGTGTGATTTGATTTTTATTAGGTATGAACTAGCCATATACTTACGTATTACTCGTGCGCGATAACTTGGGACCTGCTAGGAATGCGACTCCCCGACCGCTTCCCCTGCACTTCCCCGATGGCGCCCGTATTGTACCGTTCGCATCACTATTTTTTACTAGGGTTTTTAGTCTCCTACTGGCCTACGTCACGTAACGACGCGCTCTGGAATTCTTTTAGTTTTCGTTTGTGCTATTGTTTTGTTGTTGTAGTTTTTGTTGTTATAGTTTGTGTCATTGTTTTGTTGTTGTAGTTTTTGTTGTTATAGTAAATGTTGTAAATTTATCGGATACCTCTTCGTCAAGTGATTATAGTGAGACTGAGGACGAAGAACAACCTCTAGAAGGCATAAATCCACTAAGTAGTGACGAAGATGAGATATTGTAAATAATAGATAAAATAAATGTATAAACTTAAACATTGTATTTTTATTTTCTTCAAATAGTGTAAAAAAGATTAGATAAAAAGCAGCGTCCTCCCTGAGTAACATAATAAATTAGGTTAAAAAAACAAAGACGAAGCCGCGGGCGGCTGCTTGTTATGTTCGCTTTTTTGCGGGCGGTACAAACACGCCAATATGACGTCACCGCGCTCAGGTCCCAACTTATCGCGCACGGGTAATAAGTTATAGAAAACTCTTTTTGGACAACATAAAATATAACAATTCAAAATATCTACATAGTATAAAATGAAGTCGCTTCCGCTGTCTGTTACCTTAGATCTTTTAAACTACACAACGGATTTTAATGTTAGTTATCAGCAATAGATCGAGTGATTCAAAAGGAAGGTTTATATTTATAATACATACATAAATAATAACTGCGAAAGTAACTGTTTGTTTGTTTGTTATCTTTTCATAACTAAACGGCTGAACGGATCGTAATGAAATTTGGCTAGAGTCTACTTTTTACCCGAGTGCGCAAAAGGAGGGTAATGTTTTTATTGAAATATCACATATGCGAAGCCGCGAGCAGGTCAGCTAGTAGGTAATTTAAAGATGTTAGGTAATAAACTTTTAGTGGTCGTACCTTTGTCCATTTTTTTAACATGCATAGATCTTCGATTCTTTTAGCGATAAGACCGCCACTTGTATTTCTGCGTGTATTGTTATTTGTTTTCTATATTGTTTCATAATTTGAGTGTGATTTACAATAAAGCGTTTTCTATCTATCTATCTTCGTTTGACCACAATCTCATCTGATGGTAGCGATGATGTGGTCTAAGATGAAGCACGAAGATCT
Source organism: Philereme vetulata (assembly GCA_918857605.2). Lineage (NCBI taxonomy): Eukaryota > Metazoa > Arthropoda > Insecta > Lepidoptera > Geometridae > Philereme > Philereme vetulata. Next base: position 9,831,384 of record OU975420.1, on the reverse strand, counting down.
AGAAGCACTAGATTCACTTTTACCTTAAAGAGACCCGGATTGTACCTAATCTTTAAGAAAAAACAGACGACGGTAAAGTGTTCCATACTTTAGCTGCATCATATTTCCTCTTCATGCAGCAAAAAAACAAAATACAAAGCAGTCTTATCACTTAACAGACTCTGCGCCTAGGTAGGCTCCTATATAATTAATTTGGTTAAATCGGACATTATCAACCCAACTCTTGGCCATTGGGAGAAAGAACATGCTGCACTTGCTTCTCAGCCCCTGTGCACCTGCACACAGGAACAGCTCAATAAGGCGCTGATGAGGCTGATGAGGCCACCTTCTGTTCCAAATTAATAGAATTCTGTAGATTTAAGAGTCATTGGCACGAGAAAACGAAGTATAGAGATCGCAGAGTAGCGATCAGCCTTTGGATGATATGTGTTAGTTTTTTGTTAGGTATCAATAGTGTATTAGGCATTTAATAAAATAGACAAGCGTAATCTGGAGCTTTCTCATCGTCATCATCGGCAAAACTGCTGAATACAGTCTTCTTTCAACATGATCTTTCTTTTAATTTTTTTTTCATACTGAAATCAGAAATCAGAAACATTTATTGTTGTACAATATGATCTAAAAGCCATAGAAGGAAAGGCCATAGATAATCTAAAAACTTGGTGGACAATCAACAAGTAACATTTTTGAAAATTAAAACATCTATTGCTGAAATACTCCATAAGTTTACTTTAGAAGCGTAATGAAAATGTCCAGGCTCTGACGACACAGTTTCAAACTTTGACCTGATGGACGGTCAACTTTATCCAAGTGAGTTAATGCTGTGCTTCTTCTAGCTTTATAACTTAGGAACTTATAAAGTTTCCTAAGAAAATGTCTTTTTTTAATCCTCTGTTGAAGTAAAAACTAAGAAATCTATGGTGATAGAAACATCTACTTATCATTACGAAACCTTTTCCATATTGCTGCTAGTTTATAATGTTTTCGGTTTTATAAAAAACAGAATATCAGCCATTCGAAAAATGATAATGCTGAAAGCGAGTGAAAAAAGGTAAATGAAAATGGCTCCGTGCAAACAGGACACAATGAGGTACAAACAAGGAAAACCCACGCGCAGATTTCACTTTTCAAAATTGAGGATAGCATTCGACAACTCTTCAAGCCCATCCGAGTCTAATGGAAATGACAAGACTAATGTAACTGAAAACATTCCCTCGGATTCAGTGATACAAAGCCTTCATTTACCGATGGCGGTAATCTCGCCAAAGGGCGGCATTGTTCGTCATTTTCTCCGTATTTTTTTCTCGTATTTCCTTCAGAATAACAGTACAGTATTGTCGACGCCAACGCTCGCACCGCGATCACGCTAAAACCGGTCGGATGACAACGAAATGACGGCTCGTCAGCGGGTGCCCCCCTCGCCCCCTTGGAAAAATGTCGCCGAGTAGGGGCATGCCTATGAGAAGACGGCATTTTTACCCAGCCTGTACCAAAAGACCACATCTTTCTTTCACTCGACAAGCGAAACCCGCCTCTAGTTAGTCGCGTTTGGTGCTAAAATCGCGTCGGAAGACACCACTTGACTTTTTCAAAACACGATTCGCGTTTGCTATAAATCGATAAGTATACACGTAGGCTAGCCCGGGGTACGAATTGCAAGGATTTTACGGTGCTTTGTTGACAAGGGTGGGGGTCGCAGTTTTAGGAAATATCAAGTTGTGGGTTTTATTCGACGCTGAAAGAGTTTCGATGGCAATTTGCGACTTTAGGCTTTTGTGTTGGGCTGTATCGTTTTGATTGCCAGCGTTTTATGCTGTTCATTTAGGAAACATTCCGAACAAATCAGGGAGATAAAACAACACTTTTGAAGCTCTAGAGACATAAGTGAGCTCTCTTTTAATTCCGAACTTCTAATAGTCAAATAATTTAAGAATAGAATGAATGAAATACTCTTTATTGCACGCCAAACAAAAATACAGTAATAATGGAAATAAACAATAAATAAAGGTACAATGGACTGTCTTATCGCTAAACGCGATGTCTTCCAGACAACCTTGGACAAAATAAACAAAATCCAAAGACGGCGGTGTAAGAGTAGGTACCTACAGACATAAACAGAACCCACAAAATAAAATATACCTATTGATTATACTAATAAACATAAACTTAAATACATACAAATCCTACTAATATTATAAACGCGAAAGTTTGTATGTATGGATGTATGGATGTTTGTTACTCTTTCACGACGGAACGGCTGAACCGATTGCGATGAAATTTGGTATGTACGTAGATCATAACCTGGGTTAATACATAAGCTACTTTTTATTGGCAAACCACGCGTGCGAAGCCGCTGGCAATAGCTAGTAATATATATATAAACTACACTACATAAAGAGGATAAATAACACATAGAAGATTTTAATTTAGCAAAAATAATCAACCTGCACTTGAACTTAATGCTAGAAGGCATTCTCATCCAGTTAGTAACCTTGTAATATCTGTGTCCACGGATATTACACGTCTCGTTGTATCTATCAATCCAATAGATAGTAAACTTGTACAATCACCCCAAAACTACCGTATCTGCGCAAACGCAGTTCACGCCCCAATGCCTTTCCATATTCAAATCAGCAGATCTGTCCATCAGGCGCGAAGCTTCCATTCGTATCTATTGAAATGAACAAGTTCATACATTCATACAAGATCGGCTTTTGTTGAAGTGCGCATCTGCCTGTCTGGTTGTATGGAATTAGATTTCATGTAGAGATCAGTTTTTGTAGCGGTGCATTGATTAGGATTGCCTTCTGGCGTTCGGCTGCGGGCAGAACGTTATATTTTTTTAAGTTTTTCATCTAAATCTATAGGTAGGTACTAATATTATAAATTTGAAAGTTAGGTATTCTGTCTTTCTGTTCATTTGTTACGTTTTAACGGCTAAACGGCTGGACCGGTTTCAATGAAATTTGGTATACAAATAGATTATGACCAGGATTGAAATGTAGACTACTTTTAATCCGACTGCGCAAAAGGAAAGTAACGTTTTTAGTGATAAACCACGCGTGCGAAGGCACATAATCTACACTAATATTATAAAGAGGAAAGTTTTGTATTTTTGTGTGTGTGTATGTTTGTAATGAATAAACTCAAAAACTACTGTGCCGATTTCAAAAATTATTTCACCATTGGAAAGCTACATTCACCCTAAGTGACATAGGATATATTTATTGCTAGAAAAGATTAGGAATCCTTACTAAAACTTAAGTAACGTAACCCAAGGTGTAAAAAAATGCCCTAAAACGTCTTGCGTCGCATGCGCTGCGGAAACTATTGATGATAGGACAAAAGTATGTTGTACAACATTAAAGAATATATCAATATCTACAAAAATAATATTATAAAGAGGAAAGATTCGTTTGTTTGTTTGTTTGCATTGAATAGGCTCCGAAACTACTGGACTAATTAAAAAAAAAATCACCGTTGTGAAGCTACACTATTCCCGGGTGAATAGGCTACTTTTTACCCAACTGCGCAGAAGGAGGGTAATATTTTATTGGAAAATTACGCGTGCGAAGCTGCGGATTGGTCAGCTAGTGCCAAATAATTAATGTTATTCATATACTATAAGAACGAGTACCTACCTACTTTAATTAATAAGCACCAAGTTTCACTTTATATAGATAGACTGATTAATCCTGAGTCAATATTTCGTGAGGATGATATTCCAATGTTGTAGCATCATTGTATAGATAATTCTTCTCGTGTTTGTTACCTAACACCTTCTAAACGAGCTTGATCGATTTAGATGAAATGTTGTGTGTCTAATTCAGTGGGTTACTGGATGGTTTGAAAACACAACACGATTTTTTTTATTGATGATAGCCAAGCGCTTGACCACTACCTCACCTGATGGTAAGTGAAGGTGTGATCGAAGATGGAGCACGCTTGCCTAGAAAGAACCTATTTACTCTGGACTTGAAGACTCCAAGATTATACTGGTTTGGAATAACATACGCCGTAAGTGAGTTCCACTCCTTACTTGTGCTAACAAGAAAAGTTGAAGCGAATCGTTTGGTACGGCAAAGTGGTATGCCGACCAGGTATGGGTGATACTTCTCGGTACGTCTGCTTGTCCGGTGGTGGAAGGGGGAAGGAAGGATAAGGTCATGAAGATCTTGCGCACATTTACCAAAATATAAGTATCTTGTACGATGTCAAGATCTAGAAAATTGCGGACGAAGTCGCGGGCATACATCTAGTTTTTATTATATATTTGCAGAGTATAAGTACAGCAGATGTCATGTTGTTATCCATGAAAGCAGATTGTGTAAGAGTGCGCCCTTAAAAACTCTGTCCAATCGTCACCTTTCGTGTGAAATGTAGGCGGGGTTTAGCACCCCTGGATTAAATCGATTACCGGGATAATACTCGTTTCTGAATAACTACTTACCAAATATATTCTATCTTTATCTGCTTTTGCCTTACCAGTACTGCGCGCAAAAGTTTTGCGCACAGCCAAACATATGACATTTTGATTTGTATACCACTAGGCAAAGGAAGAGATAGATAGGGTTCGACCACTATTCAGGGTGAGTTTATTCGGGCCTTTTCACGTAAGCTAATTGATGTCGCGTCGCTGTCGCTGCTCAAGCCGATCCTTTTAAACCTCAGTGTATAAGTATATATATGTTATAGCACTTGGAGATGGAACATAGGCACAGGCATATTGTTATATAGAACCACACAATACTTATCATAAAGTACAAACGGACGGTAAATATAAAAGCTAAAACGTGACATTTCCTGCATTTAGCCACGTAAACCGTTCGCAAACAGGAGGGAGTAAATGAGGGGGATTGGGAGTCCTAAACAAAAGGTGCGATCCTCCCCCCACCCACGGCACATCGACCCGGTCGGGGGTGGGAGAAGTGGTGACCATGATGGTGGAATAAATAGAAATAATCTTTACTAATATTATACTTAGAAAACTTTCGTGATTGATTTCAATCATTATTATAAATACGGGATTTATCACGTACCGTCTTATCGGTGTACCAAGAATACCGAAGAGAGCAGCAGTGATGATAATGATGATGACAGAGACGGTCAACACTCTGGGCCTTCGTTGACCCAATCCCCAGCACCCCGCCCGTCCACTTGCGCGCAGAGGGCAGTGGCACGCGGTGCGAGGCGAGACGTTATTCGGAGCGGATCGCACTCACCCTGATCAAGGTTCACGAATTGAACCTTTACTAATATAAAAATTCGAAAGTAACTCTGTCCCTCTGTTTGTGTCTGTCTAGCTGTTTGTTACGTTTTCACGATAGTTCTCAAATCCTGCCATTTTTTTTTATTTATTTTTTTTATGTTATTTGTGGGGAAACAGGCTTACGGCCCACCTGATGGTAAGCGGTCACCGTCGCCTATTGACACCGGCATTACCCGGGGTATTGTCGATGAGTTCGCTACACTGTAGAAACCTCTTTACATTTCTCTTGAAGCGTGCCATGTCGTAGCCTAATGGGAAAACCTCAGATGGTAGCTCATTCCACATCTTGCAAGTATGGGGTAGAAAAGATCGCGTGAAGCGTGTGGTGCGCGATACCCAATTGTCGATGATATGGATATATTTCTATGGATTTTGATAATATTATATGAAAAACCATTAATCGCAATTAAAAAAAATTCTCTAAAAACGTGCCAAGTCTCGATTAAGATTCTTGGCCACAAAATGTAGTGAGATCAAATAAAGAGTCAGTGAATAATTTAAAACGAGTGGTTAGAAACTTAAAGGGTTAAAGGCAAGAAACAAGGCTAGTTGTTTTTTTAATGATCCTTTTAGAATACATAACAATAAAGTATAAATTACGTCTAAATTATAACATTTTGAACGAGTTGGAGCAATTTCAATCCCAAGCTTCTCTAACATCTAAATAATCTGATATTTTATAGTAGGCTTTTTACAAAGATTTTTTTTAATTACGTTTTTAAATTTGTTATTTGTGAAAGCGTTCACTTTGCCCTTTAAACGATCTACTAACTCTATGGAGTCTACAAGTGGCAAGAGCGAGTTGATCTTTATTTCTAGTATTAAAATTATGATTATCGCTATTTTTCTTAAGCAAATTAATATATTTGTGAACATAGGTACATCAGATTTTCATATATGTATTGACAAGGGAATGTCATAATCTTTATGCCTATATACTTATTGCGTAATGATTCTCTGGGGCCCATATTATAAATTGCACGAACAGCCCTTGAAGGGTATGCTAGCTGGTATGGTAGCTCTTTGAAGCTCTTGATTCAGAATTACGACTATAGCGCCGTTAGCTCCATCTACAGGAAAAACTTATATAGTTCTTTGATGATTTTAAAAATCTTGGAACTAAAATATTGGTTTGACTTCACATATCAGTAGGCAGATAATATTTTAAGAAACTCAGCGACTGTTACTTCTAAAAACTTGCATATTCCACATTCAGTAAAACGTGCCGAGACTTGCAAAGCGAAAACTGTTAATTCGTGGTTGGAACTCAGCCGCAACGCAAATTTCCATAGTTAGATCCAACCTTTACATTTTTTGTCGACTGGGAATATGGTAGAAGTGTAGCTGCAACGGGTCCACCGGAACCAGCAAAATTTTGAAAGTGGTCTATGAGAAAAAAAGTTTGGGAACCTCTAATTTAAATGACAAAATGGGTGTTTTATGAAGAACGTTTTAAGTTTGAGTATTAACGAAGCTTATTGTACATAGCGAGTTTTATACAAGTACCTTATTTTAGGTTTTTACAAGTCTGGTTCTTGGTATGTATAATTTTTCTCTGTTTCGAGTATTATAATTATGTATGCGCATTTTCATCAGGTAGTTCGTCTTTTTTCATGTATTTCTAGCAAGGAATTAAGTATAAGTAACGAAATTACTGTAAATATTTCCACTTCCTCGGACGAACTACTACTACATAAAGGGGCAAAATAAAATAGGGTTGCCGAAACCATGCGCGCCCTACACACAGGGTGGTTGTGCTTTTTCGCAGCGCGTGTCACTTGAGCGGCGTGCGGGGTGCGGGGTGGCCCGACACGACCGGGCGTCAGAATCCCGCGACCGGGCGCCAAGTTACCATGGCAACGACACCGCGACACCCCACACCTACCCTCAAACACGCGAAAACCAACCTTATCCCCTACACCATAGAGGCTTCTGTATAGGGTGGATAACACATAAGGGTCGACTACATAAGACACGGTCAATGTAAATAAGATACTTCGTCTAATGGAATAGGGAATGGTTCGAAAGTGCCCGGAGATGCTAAGGGTAACGGGATACGATAGGAAATTCGATTATGCCAGAATTGACGTTGAATTAATGATTTTGATGTTGGTAATTGAGTGAGTGTGGAATAACATACATATTATAAATGGCTGAATTAATTGTCATTAGTAGAACAATCAATTTTTGTTTCCAACTCACTTAACATAATTCAAATCATTTCATAATCATCTTTTTTTAGGGTGCCGTACTTCAAAAGATAAAAATAGGAACCCTTATAAGATCACTCTCTTGTCCGTCTGTCCGTCTGTCTGTCCGTGTGTCACCACCGATTTTCTCAGGAACGGGTGGACCTAGCAAGTTGAAAATACCAGATACTGCGGTCTATAGTTCCTATAAGGTGTATAAAAATCAAGGTCCTGAGTCAACACAATAAAAGATATCTACGGGCAAATTTAGATTTTCGCGAAAATTTGTAAGTACCAAAGTTTTTCTTAATTTTTAACTTATGCTATTTTTCAGAATTTTCCCTTTACTTGTGCTGTAAGACCTTGCTTTTAACCCTAACCCTATAGGTTTTGGGTCGAAAACCTATATGGTAGTTCCCGTTGACCTAGAATCACGAAATTTAGCAAAAAGCAAGCTTCACAAATAAAGGAAAAATGCCAAAAAAGTTGACGCCAATTAAGACAGTCCTCTTAGTTGTATGCGCGCTCATACAATTTAGAGGACTAGCTTAATCGGCATCAACCTCAAATAAGGTAAATAAATAAAATTGTGCTTTTGAATAAAATAAATATTTAAGTGGGGCTCCCATACAACAGACATTACATTTACATTTTTTGCCGTTTTTTATAGATATTGTTACGGAACACTTCGTGGGCGAGTCCGACTCGCACTTGGAAGATTTTTTCAATAAGTTATAGGCTCGCGTTTAACCACGAGACACCATCTCGCCAGATAGTAGGGATGATGCAGTCTACAATGGTACACGCTTGCCTAAAAGAAACCTGTTCACTCGTGACTTGAAGACCCCTAGTTATAGTTATCAGGAAACACAGAATCAAGCAAGGACTTCCACTCTTTGACGGTGCGCATACATTTTTATACCAGAAAAATAAAAAAATCTCCATTTATTTTCTTTCATTTGCCTATAAATTTAAATAACATTCCTTAAACTAAAATTACGACTAGAAAATTGCCATCTTTATCATGTTTTCACCAACTTGTAATATCTCTTTACCACTTTTTTTAAACCTTTGGCCGTTGTTGTCTGAAAAAAAACAAATATTAAGTTACTTTTTAACACTCATTTGCTGGGCATGCTAACAACTATCACAGAGAAATATAACCAAGGCCTGGGGAACACTTCCGCCTGGTAGTGATCTGGAGCATTATACACCAGGTATATATACCAGGTTGTACACAATATACACAAAAAAAATACAAACAAAATAGAAAACACAAAGCAATTTGTACAATGGGCGATCTTAGAAGCCATCTCTTCCAGACAACCTTTGGATGGAGAGGATTTTGTTATAACAAAGATAATGGTCGGGGGTGTACATTTATGGCCAGACTATATAAGAAGAGAGTGCGTCCAATACCAAAATAAAAATATTACTAAATAGTAAAATTTATAAATAAATATTAATACAAATAGAACATATGTACTTACATTAAATATATACATATAAAATATAAACCAATTAATGTATAAATATATTATGATTTCGATGATTAACTGAATGAATCAATGAATGAATGAAAATTCTTTATTATACCTTACAAGCTAGACACAACAGATTTATAGAAAAAAAAACAAATAAAAGTAAGCATAATGGGCGGTCTTATCGCTTAACAAAGCGATCTCTTCCAGACAACCTTTGGATGGAGAGGATCATTGCTTAATGGAAGATTGGCCGAGGTGTAAAAAGAATAAACTTAATAATAGAAAAAGAAATTAGTTATATACATACATATTAGGTACATAAATAACTTTAAATAAATATGTACTTACATACTTATACTTACAATAATAATATTAGAGATCAGATGAATCATGACTCTTCATGGAGATAAAAGTTTTTGAGTCTAGCTTTAAATACGGAAGGTGAGGGGGATTTCTTAATGGAGACCAGCAAGGTGTTCCATAATCGGACAGCTTGAACGGAAAAGGAGTTTGCATAGAAACTGGTTCTATGTATCGGGGTTTTGAGAAGGAGGTTTTCAGAGGATCGGAGTGTTTGGGAATTTGTGCAAAAAAGGAATTCAAAGCGTTCCTTCAGATAACAAGGCGTGGAAGGATTACGAAGGATGTTTAAATAGAAGGGATAGGATGTGAGTATTCCGGCGAAGTCGAATGGGGAGCCATTTGAGTTTATTACGAAATTCGGAGATTTGGTCGTATTTCCGGAAAATAAACCTTATGCAAAAATTTTGAAGACGGTCAAGCTTGTTCCTCCGTGAGGTCAAGATAGCAGGAATCAGCGTAATCTAAAATTGGGACAAGAAGAGATTGTGCAAGCGCAATTTTAGTAGCTATCGGAAGAAAGTTTCGCAGTCTCCTGAGCGAACCAGCAGAGGCAAATAGCTTCCGACTCACAGATTCGAGCTGAGGACCCCACGACATACAGCTATCCATGAAGATGCCCAAATTTTTCACAACCTTTGAGTAGGGAACAGTTACATTATCAAACTTAATTTGAGGGAGTGTTGTGTAGTTGATTTTCGATAAGGTGCGTGAACTTCCCAGTATGATGGTCTGTGTTTTATTAGGATTAACTCTTAATCCATAAGCCATGCTAGATTCACCTATATAAAGCAGGTATTATTAGTGACGGTGATCGCATCAGGCAACTCATTAAGTGGAGCCTGGGTGTAAATTTAGAGGTCGTCTGCATAAAAGTGGTAGGATGAAGTGAGTTGACGAGAAATAGAATTTATAAAAAGTGCAAAAAGAAGAGGAGATAAGACGCCACCCTGCGGTACACCAGCTGATGTACAACACCAAGACGAAAAGGAATCGTCACAACGTATCCGTTGCCGGCGTCCGTGCAAATAACTGCGAAACCAGTCAACCACCGATGGAGATATGTTAATTGAGCGAAGCAAACCCAGCAGGATGTCAAAGTCGACAGTATTAAAAGCATTGCTAAAGTCGAGCAGTGTCAGAATAGTAAGGTAGCCGTTTTCCATGCCCGATCTTATATCATCCGTGATTTTAACAAGTGCGGTTACAGTACTATGACCGGGACGGAAACCGGATTGAAGAGGATTGAGTAGGGCATTTGTCTTAAGGAAGGAGCTAAGCTGGTTGTGGACGAGACGTTCAAGGACTTTTGATAGGAATGGGAGAATAGAGATGGGACGATAGTCGGTAAAGGAAGTGGGTTTGGATTTTTTAGGATGTGGAATTATATGCGCTTCTTTCCACAAAAGTGGAACAGAACTAGACAAAGTAGAGAAATTGAGGATATGGCAAATTATTGGAAGTACCTCAGCAATAATTGGAACTAACATATTCCGTCCAATATTGTGACTACCCATGGCATTTGAAACAATTGACAGAATGCTCTTTTTAACATCACATGCGGTGAATTGACTAAAGACAAAAGAAGAATAATTATATGTTCATTATATTTTTGTTAAAAAGTTAGGTAGGTACTTGTGTTACAAAGGAACCGATTTTTGTTAGAAAGAAGGTATCTCAGGAGTTGTCCCATAAAAGTTTGGTCAAGATCTGATGTTGTGATCCGTCCAAGAGATTCTTACTTTTGCAAAGGCATCTACACGACATATGGAAGAATCATTCATTACTACGTCAATCGATTTCTACGATTATCTGAAGTCCATTATATTTTTGTTAAAAATTTACTTGTGTTAGAAAGGAACCGATTTTTGTTAGAAAGAATGTATCTCAGGAGTTGTCCCATATAAGTTTGATCAAGATCTGATGTTGTGATCCGTCCATGAGATTCTTACTTTTGCAAAGGCATCTGCACGACATATGGAAGAATCATTCATTACTACGTCAATCGATTTCTACGATTATCTTTCTGAAGTTCATTATATTTTGTGTTAGAAAAGAAACCGATTCTTGATAGAAAGAAGGTATCTCAGGAGTTGTCCCATAAAAGTTTGGTCAAGATCTGATGTTGTGATCCGTCCAAGAGATTCTTACTTTTGCAAAGGCATCTGCACGACATATGGAAGAATCATTCATTACTACGTCAATCGATTTCTACGATTATCTGAAGTCCATTATATTTTTGTTAAAAATTTACTTGTGTTAGAAAGGAACCGATTTTTGTTAGAAAGAATGTATCTCAGGAGTTGTCCCATATAAGTTTGATCAAGATCTGATGTTGTGATCCGTCCATGAGATTCTTACTTTTGCAAAGGCATCTGCACGACATATGGAAGAATCATTCATTACTACGTCAATCGATTTCTACGATTATCTTTCTGAAGTTCATTATATTTTGTGTTAGAAAAAAAACCGATTCTTGATAGAAAGAAGGTATCTCAGGAGTTGTCCCATAAAAGTTTGGTCAAGATCTGATGTTGTGATCCGTCCAAGAGATTCTTACTTTTGCAAAGGCATCTGCACGACATATGGAAGAATCATTCATTACTACGTCAATCGATTTCTACGATTATCTGAAGTCCATTATATTTTTGTTAAAAATTTACTTGTGTTAGAAAGGAACCGATTTTTGTTAGAAAGAATGTATCTCAGGAGTTGTCCCATATAAGTTTGATCAAGATCTGATGTTGTGATCCGTCCATGAGATTCTTACTTTTGCAAAGGCATCTGCACGACATATGGAAGAATCATTCATTACTACGTCAATCGATTTCTACGATTATCTTTCTGAAGTTCATTATATTTTGTGTTAGAAAAGAAACCGATTCTTGATAGAAAGAAGGTATCTCAGGAGTTGTCCCATAAAAGTTTGGTCAAGATCTGATGTTGTGATCCGTCCAAGAGATTCTTACTTTTGCAAAGGCATCTGCACGACATATGGAAGAATCATTCATTACTACGTCAATCGATTTCTACGATTATCTGAAGTCCATTATATTTTTGTTAAAAATTTACTTGTGTTAGAAAGGAACCGATTTTTGTTAGAAAGAATGTATCTCAGGAGTTGTCCCATATAAGTTTGATCAAGATCTGATGTTGTGATCCGTCCATGAGATTCTTACTTTTGCAAAGGCATCTGCACGACATATGGAAGAATCATTCATTACTACGTCAATCGATTTCTACGATTATCTTTCTGAAGTTCATTATATTTTGTGTTAGAAAAGAAACCGATTCTTGATAGAAAGAAGGTATCTCAGGAATTGTCCCATATAAATTTGGTCAAGATCTGATGTTGTGATCCGTCCATGAGATTCTTACTTTTGCAAAGGCATCTGCACGACATATGGAAGAATCATTTATTACTACGTCAACTGATTTCGCTGATCAATGATTTCAATGATGATGTCAACTGATGATTATCGAAGCCCATTATATTTTTGTTAAAAAGTTACTTGTAACTTACAATGGTCAATGTGGTAGGCGTGAACTCATAGACATGGTGAAGTGTTCTCCCGTTGGCTTCCTTCTGAGTGTGTTTGATGGTGTTCTCTTCAAATGTGAGAATAGCTTGGACCTGATAACAAAACATATTGAAAGGATTGGTGAAATAATTATAATACCTTTGATAATAAACATCGCGCAAGATAGAGACAGGTGAAAGAAAGAAAGACTAGAAATCACCCAAAAACTTTAACCATGTTCGCCTGGAAGAGATCTCTTTCAGCGACAAGGCCGCTCATTGTATTGTTTATTCCAGCCTAGTAATTATTTTTGTATTAGGTATTTCATTTTGTGTGGTAATTCAATAAAGAGTCCATCTATCATGTTCGTTGCCAAAATATGTTACTTGAAAGAATTGTCACTTTGATAAGATAATTTGATTGATAAGGTTTTTGGTTCTAAATAAATATTACTTTATTTAAAAATTTTAAATAAATAAAAAAATCTTGCCTTATTAGGGTAGAACATAAATCTGCTTAACTTATATACTTCGAGCTACTGATGTATTTACTATGTTGTGGCAAATAAACGTTATCACACTAATATTATATATGCGAAAGTTTGGATGTTTGTTTGTTACTCAATCACGGCTGTAACAGCTGAAACGATTCCGATGAAATTTGGTATATACGTAGATTATAACCTGAATAAATGGTAGCCTATGTGGTGACATAGGCTACCATGTATCCCATAAATCAGTTCCCATGGGATACAAATGGGGTATCAAAGTTTCTATACGAAAATAATTTTGGTCTTTGTTACCCATCACACCAAAACTACTAACGGATTAGGCACAAACTTAGTTCTAGACCTAGAATACCACAAAGGCTACTTTTTTATCTCATAAATCAGTTTACATAAGATAAAAATGGGGTGTCAAAGTTTCTATAGAAAAATTATTTGGGTCTTCGTTACCACTTTACGCCAATGCTACTGAACGGATTGAGCTCAAACATTGCAAAAAAACAGTTCTAGACCTAGAATAATATATAAGCTACTTTTTACCATATAAATCAGTTCCCATGAGATAAGAACGAGCTGTCAAAGTTTCTATAGAAAAATACTTTTGTTCTTTGTAACAAAGAACACGCCAAAGCGACGTAGCGACCGCAGCCCATTCTCTTCAACGAAAATAAGGTCGCAATCATGAATCAGACTCAATTTTTCTAGATGTCAAAATAAGCTGTATGTAACTGCAACGCGGTCGAAGCCGCGGGCGGGTCATAGTCGTATATAAACGTTCTTATCTTATCTTCACAATATTTGGCTTATTAATGTCAAAATTTCACTAAACATTAGTTAGAAGGAGTTTAATACCTTGACACCATCAGGCTTGATCTCTTCAAACTCTTCATCAGGCACGAAGCTGAAAGCATACGTCACAAGTACTGAAGCGAAGTGAATGGAGTAGGTACCATCATCGTTCCTCGTCACGCCCTGGACTGGCTTGAGGGTGGCTGCCAGTTTCCGCTGGACGAAGCCGATGTCTGGAAAATAAAGTCAGGAACTTTTTTAATTTACCGTACGTCGTTGATATGAACTTCACCTGACAAACCAGGATACCCTAGAGTTCTGTAAATATCCGTTCGTTAGCTTAACATGTAAATAATTGCGTGCTAGTTAATTATGGGTAGGTAGGTACTACACCATAAAACTTGTTAACAAAACGAAACAAATAGAACGGAGCTAATAATTTTTGGTCATGTAATTGATCGAGTGAAGCGAGATCTCTAAATCAACTTGGGCAAATCGGTGTTGTATCTATGTATTTTTGTTTGTCCGAAGATAACTTTCGAAGCGTTGATCCGATCATCGTGAAATTTGATACATAGGTAGGTAGTGATGACACAATTTTGGTGTGACTAAAGTAGCTAAATATGTTTGGGGGGGGGGGGGGGGGGGGTGTTGAGGGTTCAAGAAGTGTAAAAATATATGAAAATGAGGCTATTAGGTGAAATGGGACGGTGAAATGAAAGGTATGCTTTAGTACATTTAGACTCCATTTTTATTTTTCGTGAATTAATTATAGTTTTTGATTTATTAGCCGTAATAAAAACTAAACTTTGACAACATTCACTCAGAGTACACCAGTGACCCCACAGTGCTGTAATTTGGTATGCGTGTAGCTTAAGTGACAAAAATATAGGCAAAAGTCTGAAATCCAAAAACTAAATGAAACAATGTAAATAAAAACATTTATTTGACACGACACACGTACAAAATAAAAACAAAAGAAGATGGTGACAAAGTTGTAATGTAGAATCTTGACTTCTGGCGCTAAGAAGTAAGTGGGTGTAAATAGAAGGATATGAGACATAGAAGGACAAGAATGCCAAAAGTCAAAGATTACAGGTTAATAAAAAAATACAGGAATATCTCACGCAACTTCCATCATAAATTACAAGGTCGAGTCATGCCAAAATGGCGTCAGCTCAGCATGTGCCAAGTAGGTAGGCTAGAACCTTGCTACTTAACGCTGGTATTCTGCTGACCCCAGATAGTGTCGTCACGGACGTCAGAAGCTTGCACTGCTCTCGGGGATTGAGTGAAGGTACCTATGTGTAGCACCCACCTACCTACCCATGTAAATAATTGGTATTGTTTGTTAGGCGTGTGGGTGAGGTTAAACTACAAAAATATAAAATAATAATAATATATTATATAAACAACATACATATGTACATATAACATACCATATACTTAGATACATAATATATAACTTATAACAGTATGTAATGCTAAAATACTCAAATAAATACATATCTACTTTTATAGCCTAGTTCGTATTTTACGTATATACAAAGAAAAAAATTTAAAATCCTAACTGCAATTTGTACCTACTCCAAAAAAGTATATCCACATAACATGAATTCCCGTTACCTGTAATTTGAATGAAACTGTTGGTCAAGTACCTAGTTTATTTATTTCGTGGCAATATTTTGATAGTCAAAGATTACAAATAATATTTGTTTTAATCGGAGACTCGCGACATCTCCGTTCGAGGCGAACCACTGGTATTAAGTCCGCCAAGAACTAATATAAAAGAGGATCTGTTTAAACTCTACCTATGTTAATGAATAGTATCCATTAGATATGTCAATTTAACGTCAGAGTATCGCACATAAATTCATGTATATTTATCGTATTTAACTAATGTATGTATTATAAATATTATATACATCATAATTTTATATATATCATAATCTCTATATATAAAAATGAATCCTTATTTCCCTTGGTCACGCCATCACGCGTGAACGAATGGACTGATTTCGCTAATTCTTTTTTTGTTTTATTTCTTATTGTCAGGAGAAGGTTCTTCATCATCATCATCATCATCATTATATCAGCCGTAGGACGTCCACTGCTGGACAAAGGCCTCCCTCATTGATCTCCAGGAACTGCGGTTGGAAGCGGCCTGCATCCAACGCCGACCTGCGGTTCTTACCAAGTCGTCTGCCCATCTTGTGGGTGGACGCCCTACGCTGCGCTTGCCGGTCCGTGGCCTCCACTCGAGAACCTTTTGGCCCCATCGGCCATCTGTTCTGCGCGCTATATGGCCTGCCCATTGCCACTTCAACGTGCTAATCCGTCGGGCTATGTCGGTGACTTGAGTTCTCCTACGTATCTCCTCATTTCTGATTCGATCCCGTAGAGAAACCCCGAGCAAAGCCCTCTCCATAGCTCGTTGAGCGACTCTGAGCTTATTCATAAGGCCAATAGTGAAGGACCACGTCTCGGTTCCATATGTCATCACTGGTAACACACACTGATTGTAGACTTTCGTCTTAAGGCACTGAGGTATGTTGGACGAAAAGACGTTGCGAAGTTTCCCAAACGCTGCCCATCCGAGTTGGATTCGACGATTGACCTCTTTCTCGAAGTTGGATCTACCTAATTGGACTGTTTGTCCTAGGTATACATACGCGTCGACAACTTCAAGAGCCGAGTTCTCAACCATAACTGGGGCAGGGACGACATGGACATTCGACATGATTTTCGTCTTGTCCATGTTCATTTTAAGTCCTACCCGTTGGGAGACTCGATTGAGGCCTTCGAGCATCGTGCTGAGCTCTTCCATCGACTTTGCCATGACCACAATATCGTCGGCAAACCGAAGGTGAGTGATGTATTCGCCGTTAATATTGATGCCCAGTCCTTTCCATTCCAGAAGATTGAAGGCATCTTCCAATGCGGTCGTAAACAGTTTCGGAGAGATGACATCTCCCTGTCTTACGCCTCTTTTTAAGGGAATCGCCTTCGAGCTCTGTTCGTGTACTCGGACTGACATAGTGGCGTTTTTATACAAACACTTCAACACTTCGATGTACCGATAGTCAATACGGCATCGTTAGAGAGACTCAAGCACTGCCCATGTTTCGATCGAATCGAAGGCTTTCTCATAGTCCACAAACGCTAGACATAGCGGCATGTTATACTCTTCGGTCTTCTGTATGACTTGCCGCAGCGTATGTATGTGGTCTATGGTACTGTAGCCTTTACGGAACCCGGCTTGTTCGGGAGGCTGGAAGTCATCAAACCTGCGTTCGAGACGGTTCGCGATGACCCTCGAAAACAGCTTATAAACATGGCTCAAAAGCGAGATGGGTCTGTAATTCTTAAGCAAGGTGTTGTCACCTTTCTTGAAGAACAGAACCACCACGCCCCCGTTCCATGCTTTTGGCGTCGTACCTTCAAGCAAGGCGGAATTAAAAAGCTTCTGAAGGACTTTAAGTACCGGTGATCCACCCGCTTTCAGAAGCTCTGAAGTGATTCCGTCCTCACCCGGCGCCTTGTCGTTCTTAAGCTGATTCAAGGCCATCCTGATCTTATACAGGCTGATGTCCGGAATATCTTCGGTATAATGTCGGGTCAGTTTGGCTCTTGGGTCGTTGGCCGCACTGCAAACAGGTTTAGTGACCGAATCGTAGAGCCGTCCATAGAACCTTTCGACTTCCCTTAACACTTCCGCTTTACTTGACGTTATGCTGTCATCTTCCCTTTTCAGCTTCGTCATGCGGCTCTGCCCAATAGAATTATCTCTCGCGAACACTTTGGAGCCTTTATTCCGCTCTATCGTATCTTTAATACGAGATGTATTAAAGGTACGAATATCGTGCCGCAAGGATTTCCAAATCTTCCTAGTGAGCTGCCTATGTGACTGAGCATCATCGGGAGACTGCAGTTGCAAAGAACGTCGTTCAGCCATGAGGTTAAGGGTGTCATCAGAAAGTTTCTGAGGTCTATTGGTACGGGGGGTCTTAAAGAACTGGGACCCCACCGTATGGACGGTTTCAACGAACCTGTTATTGATCTCGTCCACTGATGCATCTACTTCTAGACAGTCAAAGCGATTTGCAAGTTCGAGTTGAAAGCTCTCGAGGTTTTGGATATGTGCGCGAGTGGGTCGGAGCGTAGATTTCATCAAACGGGACCTTTCAAGTTTAACGTTCATATTCAATGTGGCTCTAACAATTCGGTGATCACTGCCGGTTTTCACCCTGTGAATCACAGAGACATCATTGAATATCCGTTTCTTGTTGGTCAAGATGAAATCAATCTCATTTCTCGTGGAACCGTTGGGACTCATCCAGGTCCATTTCCTGTGAGGCGGCTTCTGGAAAAAAGAATTCATCATAAAGAGTCCTTCTTTCTCCAGAAAATCGGCCAGCCTCTGTCCCCTGGGGTTCCGTTGCCCATATCCAAATTGCCCCACTCTCAACTCATCATCGCTTCTCATGCCTAGCTTTGCATTGAAGTCCCCCATAACAACAATAAAGTGAGTTTTGTTCGTATGTATGGCTCTACTGATGTCCTCATACATAGACTCTACTTCTTCATCTGGGTGTGAAGAGGTCGGCGCATATACCTGAACGACCTTCAGCGAATATCGCTTAGATATTCTGAGTGTCAGGTACGCGACCCTGCTAGACACACTGTCGATGGTGATAATGTTGTTGATGAGTGACTTGTGAACGAGAAACCCAACACCACCTTGGGACTGTTGGTCGCCCTCCCGGTAGTATACTCGTAGTAGGTTACCAGACTTAAGGGATATCGTGTCCTCGCCCTCTCTACGGACTTCTGATAACCCTAAAATGTCCCAGTGTAATCTACTAATTTCTTCTTCCAGCTCAACAATCTTTTCGTCTGTCCTCAAAGTGCGGATGTTGTGTGTTACCAGGGCCAGTGGTCGTCGTAGTGTTTGGTAGCCGATCGTCTCCCGGGGATTCTTAGCACCCCTGGCCCCGCCGTTACCGTGACTGCTCCGTAGCCAGGATTAGCGGGGCCGCCGGGGACTCGGGGCCTGGTTTTATGTTGCACTATATCCATAAGGGGGTTGTTGCCATACTCGCCACGCTTGGCAGGCGGGTTGGCGAGCGCAGTATAGGCATTGAAAACACGAAAAGACGCTGCGGCCCATCT
Organism: Philereme vetulata; assembly: GCA_918857605.2. Lineage (NCBI taxonomy): Eukaryota > Metazoa > Arthropoda > Insecta > Lepidoptera > Geometridae > Philereme > Philereme vetulata. Next base: position 9,812,095 of record OU975420.1, on the reverse strand, counting down.
TTCGGAGGTATCCCTTAGCAGACTCCTACTGCATTCACGGGCAAGAGCGGAGGGGCAACATTCTATTGTCGGCGCCCCACGGCAAGAAGGTTCTTATGAAAGAAAAAATTAAGAAAATTGCGCGCAAAATTAGAAAATTTAAGAATATTTAACCACCATATAAAATTATTTACTTATAATCTAACCTTAGCGAATTTTATAATGTAACCTTATGACGTTTGACATAGAATTGACAGAATGCGTGCTGCAAATATCGTCAAAGAGGATGTAAAAAAAACTATTTTGTTTGTAATTTTTATTTGTAAATAAAATAATAAAGTGTTTAAAGTAAGTAAGTAATAAAGTGTTTTCATTCATTCATTTGAATATACACAGCTTGTCTAAATAGACAATCAATAATAAATAGATGATCAAATGATCGTATACTTAATCCGATGCCAAATCGCGTACATACAATTCCAATAAGAGTCAATTCAAAAAGACAATAGGTACTTATCAAAATGTAAATTTCTATGAAATCTTGTACTTAGATCATTTTGAATCAATTTAGGTACCTACGCCTATTTCTCGCGAACAATCACCGAAAAGACTCGGACATCAAACCGGCTATACTCGTGGAAATTGAATTATTTCGGATTTGACAGGGCATATGAAAATACTACACGAACAACAGAACCAAATGAACCACAACATTGAAATACACGGTGTCCTTTAAATCGCTGTTTTCCCAGAACAAACGTTGTTCAGGACATGGTCTACAAAGGGGTTATAACCTCAAATTAAATAAAAATGAAATCGGTCTTTGTAAAACACAAAAAGTTGCTAACTTAAAAAGTCTATTTTAACGTTACGCCCTACAACATGGCGCCGTATCGCCACATAAATAATAATAGTAGGTACAATACGGTCAACGTATCTTGGCGAGTCTGAAGTTCGTGCAGAAGGCTGCGCAATAGCTCTTTTTAGGAACCAAATGGTGGTATGAGGCGACGTGCGGGGGGCAGTGGTCTAAGCTAGAGATGTGATGTTACGTAAACACAATCGACCCTTTATTCAATCAAATATCGCAATCGATTAGTTTTATTTGTAATTTATTGATAATAAGTAATTTTCTCGGTTTTTTTATGACTTAATTTCAGTCGATTTCACTAAAATCGATTAAACAACACCCTTAGGCACGCGTATTGGACATCCCTTTGTGGTAACTTCGTAAAACTTCGTGCTTATTCGGCAATGCTCGGTACACTAATTACGTCTCAGTCACACGTTAGCATTGGTGTCGTGTTTGCGTCGCTGTCTCTGTCTTGGATATAGTCGGTTACAAAAGTTTTCTTTGTTATAGTTTTTTGTGTAGTGTTAAGTTCATAGATTGTTAAGTTTGTTTTATTTGTGTTATTTGCAAGTATCAGTTGCCACATATATTATTCGCTAAATATGCCACCAAAGCATAGTAGCGTCTTAAATCGCCAGGCGAGAAAATTGAAGTCAATATTTCGGGCTTACTTTCGGTATTCCGCACGCCTGGTAAAAAAAGATCTAGATCAAAACCTATAACTAATATTGATAATTTTGACCAGGGTGTAATAAAAATATACATTCACAACTTCCACAAAACCGAAAAAGAAATGCCGTCAATAAACAAATTACTAGCAAAACTCAAACGAGATATTAATTTTCAAGGTGCTAAAACGACCTTAAAAACAATAGTAAAAAACTTGGGTTTTAAGTGGCAAAAAACCGAAACTAATAGAATGGTTCTTATAGAGAAGACCGACATTCGCCTGAAAAGGATTTTGTACTTGAAGGCAATAAAAAAATACAGAGATGAAGGGCGACCAATTGTATTCACTGACGAGTCGTATGCCCACTCATCACATGCTAGTTGCTAGTTGGTTATAAAAAGAAATTGGCATCTACAGTTTTCTACACGAGTGTACATGCGCTAAAGTTCGCAAAGCCTATGTTCAGACTCGCCAAGATACGTCGGCCGTCGGCTGCTGGCGTGCCAATGAACTTTATGTCACGGCTAGTTTTTGAATAAAGTTAGACTTATTTGAGAAGGTCTAGATTTTTTTTAATTCTCTTGTTTGATGCTATAAACTGTTAGCAGGCCATGGTCTGAACAACGTTTGTTCTGGGAAAACAGTGATTTATAGGACACCGTGCATAGTCCTGTCGAAATATTGATCCAGGCTAGTGTTTCTAAGAGTTTTTTTTTATTTTTTTTTAATCTATCCTACATTTTCCTACTGCTGGGCAAAGGTCTCGTCCAACTGCTTCCACCTATCGCGATCCTTGGCAGATTCCCACCATTCCTTCTCGAATCCATGATGATGTCGTCGCGCCAACGCTTTCGCGGCCGACCCCGACGTCGCTGTCGATCCTCCTGTCCATTTTTAGGATTCCGTACCCAAAGGGTAAAACGGCACCCTATTACTGACGCTCCACTGTCTGTCTGTCTGTCCGTCTGTCACCAGGCTGTATCTCATGAACCGTGATAGCTAAGCAGTTGAAATTTTCACAGATGATGTATTTCTGTAACCGCTATAACAACAAATACTAAACACAGAAGAAAATAAATATTTAAAGGGGCTCCCATACAACAAACGTGATTTTTTTGCTCGTTTTAGCTCGATATTGATAACGGCAACAGGTAGACGCTAATTCACAGTATATTTAGTTATATATTCACTTTAAAAATAAATAATTAAATTAAAATAAAACAAACACTTAAGGGGGCTCCCATACAATAAAAGTGATTTTTTCCGTTTTTATAGATCATGGTACGGAACCCTTCGTGCGCGAGTCCGACTCGCACTTGGCCGGTTTTTTTTTAATATAACAAGTAACTTTTTAACAAAATATAACCGACTTCAGATAACAGTAAAAACCAAACTACTCTACCAATTTTGATGAAATTTCCATGGGATCAATTTAGAAGCCTTTCAAATAAAGAACTAATTTTCCAAATCAGCTGATATTAACTAAGTTCTGAGCTAGCAAGTGAAACATATCATAAAAAATTAAACAAATTTAAGACTTATTTTCTCATTGGATGCTATTGTTAGAACTGGACCAGATGGAAATGGGACCACACGGGAAGCACCAGCTTTCAAATAAAAATAGATTCATCAAAATCGGTTCACCCAGTCGAAAGGTAACAAACATTTAAAAAAATACAGTCGAATTGAGAACCTCCTCCTTTTTTGAAGTCGGTCGAAAAGCAAATTGGTGCTTCTGCGCAACGATGCCTACACGTATTATAGGTATTTAGTGCCTAAATATGATTTAAGGAGTTGTTAAAATATAAATACATGTTTAGTCGCTAAATACGTTTAGGGATCGTTGTGCAAGCCAGTTTATGGATACAAAATAATTATTTGGAATTATGTAGTTGTTTTTTCGATTTCTTGTGTAGACGTTCATACAAAGTTATCACGGCGTGCAAAATGATAGACATTAAATAAATTAATAATAAAAATAAATATTGCTGGACATTTCACACAGCGCTATCTAGTCCCAAACTAAGCAGAGCTTGTATTATGGGAACCAGATAACTGATAGAATACTTATATACTATTTTTTTGTAAATACATACCTACTTATAATATATATAATATGGGACATATTATTTGATTTCCTTTAGTATAAGCTGGTTTAACAAGGGTTGTTCACAAAAGATTCGAACAAGAATAAGAAGCATAGGGATAGGATATACTTAGTATCTAGCAATACTCACCCAAAAATATTAACAAATCGTCGAAGTACTCCGAGTGATCCAACTTGTACTTCAATCCAAAATAGGGCTCCATCTTACTAGGTTTGTCAGACATCCTTATCCACTAAAAGTAAAGACAATGCAATCTAAATCAGATAAAAACCAAACATCAATAAACCTGAGATCAAATTGACAAACTAGATTCTAAATTAGACCTAGGCCCTATTCTAGGATATTGTCGACCTATCTCGAGATGAAATTGTCAAAAATCTACAAACTTGTCAATGTTTGATCTAAAACCCATATTCTAGAAGTATGCTCATAACTAAAGCATAAGTTTTGGGCAGTTAAATAATAATAAATAAATAAATATTGCTGGACATTTCACGCAGCGATATCTAGCCCCAAACTAAGTAGAGCTTGTACTATGGGAACCAGATAACTGATAGAATACTTAAATACTTTTTTTTGTAAATACATACTTTTAATATACACGGTGTCCTGTAAATCATTGTTTTCCCAGAACAAACGTTGTTCAGACCATGGTCTACTAACCGTTTATAACATCAAATTAAAAAACAAAACGTAAGTGGTCTTTGAAAAACATAAAAAGTTGCGAACTTAAAACGTCTATTTTAACGTTACGCCCTACAACACAGTCAGTGCGCTGACCGGTAGCTAGGTACTAGGTACCTATCTAACTAAGGAATAGGTAATACGCTACGGCTAGCGTACCCATGAACTTGTCAATGAAAATGTCACTGTTAGCTTTTGAACCAAGTTAGACTTATTTGAGAAGGTCTAGATTTTTTTCTTAATTCTCTTATTAGATGCTATAAACAGTTATTAGACCATAGTCTGAGCAACGTTTGTTCTGAGAAAACAGTGATTTAAAGGACACCGTGTATAGAAAAACAAAAAGTTTCGCTGAATACTGATATAAAACCTACGCTCGCGCCTTGATTATTGTTACAGTTTTATCTACCTCAGATTAATCGGCTCTGAACCATCTTACCACCAAATCTCACCACCGGTGGTCAATTGGAAGAACACTTCCCACTGGCAACCAAAGATAGAATTGTCAAGTTTGTCAATTTGATCTCGAGATGGTTTGCTCCTTTTGAATGCATTCACACTTTTGATAATTTTGATCGCTTAGTTAATTGATGTCTGTATTAAATTGCATTTTTCCTCACTTTGAAAATGTCATTTTACTCGTCCACACACTCCTAACACTACGACAAGTAGGTAAAGGTAAATTATCAATGAAACGGAACGATAGAGTCCGTAATTAGTTCATGATAAGAATGTTTATCAAATAGATAAGCTAATTATTACTTAAAGTGAGTATGCACTTAAGAATTCACTTTTTTTCATTTATTTTATTAAGCACTTTGAGTCGTCTTGAAATAAATAAAATAAATATTGCTGGACATTGCACACAGCGCTATCTAGCCCCAAACTAAGCAGAACTTGTACTATGGGAATCAGATAACTGATAGAATACTAAAATACTTTTTTTTCGTACATACATACTTATAATATATAGAAAAAACCCAGACACGGAACAAATATCTGCAGATCATGCAAACATTTGTTCCGTGGCGGGAATCGAACCCGCTAATAAATAAAAAAATAATAATATTAATAATCTAATAAATCTTACAATTTAATCATTAATAACTAGACGTAAGTATATCCTACGCCATTTTATAGAGTTATACCCTGGCCGGATCGCATAACGGGGCAGACAGGATACTTTGAAATACGCCAACATATAACAAATTTACTGAATATAATTAATACTGAATATAATTAATTTATTGAGTCTGCATATGGGCATATGGACTCTCAAAGGCTGGCTCCGAACACATTCCACCAGAAGATGATGAACATCCTCTGTAACTCCGCATGTAGCACAAATGGGGGAGTCAGATTTTTTTTATAATATGTTTAAACATAGCAAGAGTAATATGTCCCGATCGAGGTCTGTGAGCCATTACAATCAAACTTATAAAGTTACTATTTACAAACCAAGGTATAGGTACGCGGAGGTTCACATTGTACTACTTTATACCAAATTCCTTTTGATTCTGATGCAACCGAAAAATGGTTTTTTTTTCCATTTTTCATATATTTTATATGTATATTTTAACAACACTTCTGTAGGTATGTCCAGGGATAACAAACGTTAAGCATTTACTTGTAATAGATCGATCGAGCGTCGAGCGTCGGTGACACATTTTCTAATGTGTCACCCTTCCACGACGTTCGACGCTTTAGTAGGTATTGATTTTACAAACCAACGAGCGAATTTGTGTTTTTTCATCGACACGAACGCGGGCAAAACGCGCGACATTGCAACGAAGACCAAACGCAAAATAGAAAGGAATGTTACAAGCAAAATTAAATGCTCACTCGCCGCCGAACAGAGCGTCGCGCATTCCCAATGGATGGTACATTGATGGAAATGCTTTTTCAATTTGCGATTTTGCTTGTACAATTCGTAAGAACGTTACATTACATGGAAACGCTCGAGAAAATGTTCTAGTCTAGTGTATACTCACCTTTACTGTTAACGATATATAATGACTTATCTATGTATTATACTTATTAACTTCCGCCTAGCTACTAGCGCGGCATCGCACGTGTGGTTAGTCAATAAAAAAACCTCTATACACTTAGATGTGCCATCTTTCATGGTAATCAGCCGGTGTCGGAGTTTATCAATCCATCCACATACTTACTAATATGATAAATTCGGAAGTAACTGTCTCTGTCTGTTTAAGTTTTCTATGCACCCAATCAAGGGCGGATCCAGCTTTGGTGCGGGGGGGGGGGGGGGGGGGGGGGGGTCGCATAGTCGTCGGCAAGTCACAACAAGTTATAATTTATTTTTTATAATCACAGATACAGTCGAATTCAAGTAAAAAGTATGTATTTTATTGATGTACTTACATGCTGTACTTAAAAATACCTATATTTAAATAACGAAATCTATTTTTCAAATCAAAATATTATATTAAATTAATTAAATAATGTACCTACATACATAAAATCTATATTATGACAAAAATATATAAAAACATTTATGTTTAACAATTTTAATCAGTGGTCCACCTAGGTCCTGGACCCAGCCCAGGGGGGGGGGGGGGGGTATGACCCCATGACCCTCCCCCTGGATCCGCCCTTGCACCCAATTTCATTGAAATCGGTCCAGTCGTCGTGAGAACGTAACAAACACACATACTCGTTAGTTACCAACCATCGAATTTATATTATGGATTGCTTATTTAGTAGAAATAAATAACCACTTTATTTAGGTACGTTCACTATTTTAAACCACTGGTGACTGAATGACGTGTTTTATAAAATTATTTGAAGAAACAATGACGTAACTTTTAGAGTTCCACAAAAAAACAGTAGGTAAACCCTTCATAACCGATCCTGAGAGTAGCGGTCACAAGTACCTACATATTGTCACGGTTCATCTTGAGAGGGAATTACATTCTCTTTTATTGCAGGTAAGTACAATAACAGCAACTACAGAACAAAATTTTAAAATTAAGATCGGTACCTAACTTATTATGTTCTGAATATTCAGAATTTCAGAACTGGATTCTGTTTATGTATGTACCTACTCTTACACCGCCGTCTTTTGATTTTGTTTATTCCGCCCATCCAAAGGTTTGTCTGGAAGAAATCGCTTTTAGCGATAAGACCACTCATTGTACCTTTATTTCTTATTTATTTCCATTAATACCTACCTACTGTATTTTTGTTTGGTGTGCAATAAAGAGTATTTCATTCATTCATTCTAACTTATAAGTTTATAACCCACAGAAATGCACTGTACGTCGTACACAATTTCTGGGATTGTTGTTCTGGGGTGCAAGAATATATATAGAAACTTTGACATCCCATTTTTATCCCGTGAGAACTGAGTGAAAACGTAGCCTATGTGGTAATCCAGGTTATAATCTACGTACACACCAAATTTCATCGAAATCGGTTCAGCCGTTTCGATGTGATTGAATAATAAACAAACATCCAAACTTTCTCATTTATAATTTTAGCGTGATAGTGTGATATTAATATAATTAAATATAAATTAATTATTAAAACAAAAGTAGACAACATTTAAGTAAACAAGTACCTACTCCTTCCAAAAGCATAGGTACCTACGCTGAAGGTACTCTGAACTCGGAACCCTTATAGTTTCGCCATGTCCACATATCTGTCCGACAAATTACATTCAATCAATCAATCATTTATTTGCATAAAATAAGGTTGTAAACAATGTTCTTAAAATTATACATCCACTTATTTCTAAGCTTTTAATAAGTATCTACCTTTTCTTCACTTAAAATAAGTATGTACCTACCTACAGAACCCTCAGAGTACATGTACACAACCCGCACTTAATCTAAATTGTTTTACAAAATAATGGCTATTCATAAGCCTACCGGTAGAAACTCCGGGTGTAGCTCATCATTAACTATTTGAGTTGCTAGGTAGGTAACTGGGTATCATCATTAATCTCATGCATTACTAGCGACTCCACGCGCGTCTATTTATTTATACAGATGTTAGTACAGACGTAGTACCAAGGTAGGTAATAATAATGTAGCAGTTATGTTTTACAAGGTCAGACCCCAATTCTGTTTTTAAACTAATTTGACGTCAGAGCACCACAGCTTGGCATTCCAAAATTCAAATCTGGATTCCTAAGTACGTAGATATTATGAAAGCAGGATGTAGTTATGTGATGTAGACGGTTTTACAGTATTTTTAAGCGACTTCAAAAAAAAGAGGATCCGTCGGATTTTTTTTATGTATAATATTCCCCGATTACTCGAAGACGCCTGGACCGATTCGAGAAATTCTTTTTGCAGTAAAACTTCTTTACGCACGCTTGACTTGGGGAGTAAGCTGATGATTGCGTTACGAAAAGTGCGAACGGAAGTTGAGAGGGAGATAGAAGTTAATGAAGATAGAAAGAGAGAGAGAGAGTTACGTTTCGTATATTACGTTTGCATTCGATTCATATTTGTCTTGCGCAAATATGATCATATTTCCGAGTTTCGCGTTAAACTCAAGTGGTTGCCAATCCGCTCTCGTCGGAATGCTCATAGATTCTAACTCTTTTATATAAAATTCTATTTACTTCTTCTTCTCCGCCGTATCTCAAACAATGCTTTGAATTCCTAAATATATCCCATACCCGCAATCTGCGTTCTTCCACTACTCTCCAGTTGAAAACTCCAGCCCATAATTCCAACTTCTTTAGTAACTCGTTTACGGTACGAGCTGTCCGATTATGGAATGACTTGTTCGTTTCCATCAGACTTGCTAAATCTTTACCTATTTTTAAAAATGAGGTCTGCAAATTATACTTAGTGGCTTCTTTAGAGTAAACATTGTATTTCCTTGCGATATTTATTGTAAACGTATATGTATATATTTTATATTCATTTATGTAAGTATGTATATGTATGTATATTTTAGGTTTAGGTATTTATTTATTTTTTCCTACATAAATAGGTATTTATTGTAACACCAGGCGGTGTTACAATAAATATAATTAATTATATATATATATAATAAATATAATAATTAATATTTTGAAAAAGAAGTTATACTTTAGTCGTGTGGTATAAAGCACACTCGTTTTATATATATATAAAAAATATATTAATTTATAATTACGAAAAATAATCGAACGACTGAGATATATATATATAAATATTTAAAAGGTAGATATACTTCCTAGCCTCCCAGGTGGTCTCATTGGCAGCAAGTCAGGATCTGATGATGGGATCCCAAAAAAATCGAGGGCAACCCTCAAACTTTACAGGGACGAATCATGTGTTTTCTAGATTTTCTGTATAAAAAAAACTATTTTAAAGTCGGTTAACTATTTTTTTGTTAAAAAGTACTTACTTAGGTCTACCTAATAGTTAGGTACGTTAGCTAACCTCTAAGAATATCGGTATTAAATATCAAATACAATAAAAACCCCCACCTTTCTTTTATAAAGTCAGATATAAAAAAATGTCGCGTAAGGAAAAAGGGTATACAAGTAGGATCACGGTGAATGATTACAAATAGACCACTCGGCACGGAACGAGGGAACGCAGAGCTATTCTGCGTCTCAATACTTTCATTACCTACTCGTTGATGTCCCAACGTCCCTCGTAATCCACGTAATGGTGGTATTGTTATTACTTTATATTCTGTGGTATTGTTATCTCTCCGCCATCTTGGATTTACAAGTACGGGCGGTATCTGAGAGTGATAAAAAAATACGTAGGTATAACAAGCGAGGTTATTTTCTAACTTTGAATACGATGACGTATATAAAAATCGCTTATGTATTTCATCCTCAGTTTCTGATCTCGAGGGTTACTGACAAAAATCCCACAAAAAGTTCATGTTCAAATGAAGAAAATTATATCCCAAGATTGGAAGACTGGCACCGTCAAACCAAAGTACCTGACCTCAAGTTTTGGTAGGGTAAATTTTGATTATTATCGTCGTCATCATCAACCTATAACAGTCCACTGCTGGACGTAGGTCTCTCCCAGGGTGCGCCATTGAGCCCGATCCTCAGCTCTTGTCATCTAATATTTGCCAGCCACAGCGCGCAAATCGTCACTCCATTTAGCCGTAAGGCGTCCTACACTTCGCTTACATAAACGTGGTCTCCACTCCAAAACACGTTTACCCTAACGGTTATCGGTTCTGCGACAGATATGACCGGCCCACTGCCACTTCAGCTTGCTGACCCTCTGAGCTATGTCGATCATCTTGGTTCTCATAAGTTATTTACCTACTAAGTAGATATCCTGTAACTATCTTATTATTGCCTGAATTAAAAGCCGCTCGTACGCCAAAATATCACGGGCATAATTGATCGCTTACCCCCCTTGTAATGTAGATACTAAATGATTTCGGTTTTATTATATACTGCCTAGAAAATTAATTAAAACTGTATGCCAGAAACCTTTAAGTACAGTATTCTTTGCCTTTGATTGAATTGGTAAGATGTATCTATGGGTCATAGCAAGGTCTCTAATAGCTTATGCTAATATAGACCTTATGCTAAATCATATCATAAGCTAGAGTCTGGCTAACGAAATTAGATACTGGATTTTTTTGCAAACTTTTTATATGACAACACTAAAGTGTTCCTACCATCGGATATTTACCCTACAAATTGGGGTATTTTAAGCAGAAAGTACTTAGGAACAATTCATTCCAAAAAGGCATTTTTAAAACCAACTTATTTGAAACATTTTATAAAATGAGTTTTAAAAATTCGTACGTGTGCTAAAATTGTATTCATCGAAAATAAGTATCGTATGTACGTGTTGGAACATTTCAAGAGCAACACTAAGCCTTAAGTTGGTCTAATAAATAGCTTAATTAATTAAGTACACTGTTTACTAGAGAAAAACTTGGCAATTTTATTTTAAAGAAATTAATTTTCGGCTGTTTTCCGAAAGAGTTGGTAAAATCAGAATCAGTGTATGGTATCCCTATCTCTGACACAACAAGATGGCGTGTTGTTGATGTTTTGTTGTGGTTGACTTGCGTATAGTTTTGTTGTGATATATCCGTGTTTATGCTATAAAAATGAATAAAACTATAAAGAGTGAAGTGCGAAAACTATTGTTTTGTATGATTTCGAAATATGAAGAGAAAAAGCTTGTGAAACAAGCCGTATTGCGAGAAAAACAGGATTGTTTACGTACTGTGACTGATTTTTTAGGTTAGTACGGTCAAAATGTCTTGATATTTTTTTATATTAAATAAGTACATATTAGTTTTAGTTACTTTATATAATGTTATTGTTCTTTTACAGATAGTCTTGAGGATAATGCACGAACTGCTGAAGTAAAACAAGCAATTGAAAAGATCACAGATTTAGATCAAAAAGATATGATGAAATCGCAAAACCAGTACTTAGAAGAACTATCTTCACTCACCGGTAAGTTTTCACTCAACGTTAATCTTAGACTAGTTTTGTAATACTTGTGTATTTTCTATTATTTCTTAGTTATGAGACTCGCGATAATTGACGTTTTATTTTATTCTTTTTACAGATGTAAGTGTTATTACATTGAAGAGAATTAAAAAAGAAGGTGCGGTGAACGAAGGGGTCTGGAGGACTCCAGGTAAAAAACGACCTCACCCTTCAAAAGTGTCGAACTTAGATAGTTTCGATATGGATGTTATTCGTAATAAAGTAAACGAATTTTACATTGTGAGGAAACAAGTACCAACATTAAGATCTTTGTTGGTAGAGTTAAAAGAAAGTATAGAATTTGGTGGATGTCGTGAAACTCTCCGTCGCATATTATTAGCCAACGGTTATGAATTTAAGAAAAACAAAAATGAACGTTCATTATTAATTGAACGGTATGATATAGCTGCATGAAGACATCGCTTTTTGCGTACCATTGCATCGAAACGTGCAGAAGGCAAGCCAATAATCTACTTAGATGAAACTTATGTCCACAAAACCTATAAGCCTAAAAAATGTTGGCAAGGTCCATCAACAAGTGGAATAATTGAAAATATATCGTGTGCATGCAGGATCAGAGAAAGGCCCTGTTCCAAACTCATTGTTAGTATTTAGCACCAAATCGAAAATGGCCGAAGTTTGTGGAATTCATGTCATGGTCGTAACCATGACATGAATTCCACAAACTTCAACAAATGGCTTCAAGAAAAGCTTATGCCCAATTTGAATGAACCAAGTGTAATGGACAATGCATCATACCATTATGTCATAATAAATAAAGCGCCCACATCTCAAAATCGAAAGTTAGAGTTACAGAATTGGCTTACATTGAATCGTATTTCATTTGAAACATACAATTCAAAAGCAGAGTTGCTCTGCTTAGTAAAACAGAACACACCAGAACCTATTTATGAAGCTGATGAACTTTTAAGCCAAAACGAACATGAAGTGCTAAGACTTCCTCCATATCATTGTGACCTAAATGCTATAGAACTCATATGGAGTCTAGCTAAAAGAAATGTGGGAAGCAAAAATGTAAGCCGAACTCCAAAAGAGTTCGAGGATCTCATAGAACAATCTTTTGAGTGTATTACAGCAGATGATTGGAAAAAAATGACAGACCATGTCATTCATGTGGAAGACAAGTACAAAAGAAGAGACCATATAACTGAAAATAATTTACAAAGCTTCATCATCAATTTAAGAGACAGCAGCGACTCCAGTGATTCTGACGATTCACTCCATGTTGAATTTTTAGATTCAGATTTTGATTATAGTGATTAAAAAACAGTATAAAAATATATGGTGTTGTTTTCTTTGATACATACTCACATAGATTTACAAATATTTAAACTCATGATAATATTGATACTCATGATAGTGTTTGATAGCCTGTTTGTTCCTTTAATACGCCACAATGGAGTGACGTATCCGTGTGATGTTTGGTATAGAGTTAATAAAGAGTTAACAAGTGATATAAGCTACTTTTAATCTCGTCATAACGCGGACAAAATTGCAAGCATCCACTAGTAAAATAAAAATAAATGTCAAAGTATCAAAGTGAGTTGTTCCAACTTTCCTTTTTACTTTAGGGCTGCCATGCTGATATTTTTTAAATTTGCCGCGCTTTTTCAGTATCAACTTTCATTAGCCAGACTCCGGAAGTTCCACTCTTTTTGTGTTTGGCTGTACCTACGTGAAAATAACACCATCTGACATATTAATAACGTCAATGTCAAATTGACAAATTAATGTGCTAAATTCACGTATTCAATAACAACCAACCATCATGGGTTTATTGTATCATTAGTGTTTGTAATAAATTATTTTATCTTTTACGTTACAAAATTATGTGAAAATGGATTCTAACTTATCTTATTTTAGTTTACCAGTAAGTTTCTTTACCATTATCATTCATACAAACTCTCAAAAACAATTCTTTGTCGTCACCAAAACATTGCAAATAAAATGTTATTCTTTCAGTTTGTGGACACCACAGATCTTGATTTTGGAAAGATCAGGGGTCAGGAGTGCGAGTACGATGACCTGCACCCTACACTACCCGCACATGGGTCTCTACTGGGCGCAGACGATGATGTTTTGGCACAGTTTCTCTCAGGAGACGATCCACTCGAGGAGCCCGACCTCAATGGCCCCACTACATTGCACTGTGAGATATGTAGGAAGCAGTTTGATAATGCAAAGAAGTACTACGGTCATCTGAGAGTACATTCGAAAGACAATCTATGGAACTGCGGTGGGTATTTCTTTACTAATCTTACTTGGTGAAACTTTGTATTAGAAGGCATAGTTTTTGCCAAACTTTTTATGAATTGAATATCAATTGTTTGCGCTTGTGATCCAAGTGTCATTATTTTAACTTTAGTCAACAACAAAACAACATTATTAAAATCTATTTACTCATGCTACATGTTCATACACAATACCCTGCGATTAGATAAAGACTTGAACTCATTTTGAAAAAAAAACAGGATTGATTTTTTCAGGGCGACAGCAGGACAGATTATTTTCCATGATTTGTGAGTCTTTGAGTGTCCTAATATTTTGAATCTGAACTTGACTTTATTTGAGTAAGGGAATTGACCTTTATGTTCAGGATCGATGGCCCTTGTAACTGATAGTGAAAAAGTTATTGTTTTTAAAGATTTTAAAGCACTTTGTTGAGGGCCTTTTCTTACTAAAATTTTGTAACGATAAGTTGTTTCCAGGTCTCCTATTTGAGGACTATGCTCAGATATAAATCAAAACTCAAGTATAGTCAGATAATTTTTGATAAAAGAACTGTCCCAATTCAAGCCTTAGTGCCTATTCACCACCTCTGAGTAATGCTATCCAATAGATAAAAAAATATTTAATATTTGTATTTAAGTATTTGTTTTGACATGAAAACAGATAATTTTAGTCTGTTAATTAAAGTTACTTGTAGATTGTGAAATAGCCACTTAGGCGGACCTGCGCAATGATACCTTAATGAGTTTAGTGCCAAAATATGATTTAGAGAGTTGTCAATTTATACAAATACCTCAAATTTAAACATGTTTAGTCTCTAAATACGTTTAGAGGTTACAAGCCAGCCTTAGTCATGTATTACATTCCAGAACTGCCACTTCACCTTGCTAATCCTCTGGGCTAAGTCAGTGACCTTGGTTTGTCTATGAATCTCCTTATATTATATTACTATTTATATTTCTTTACAATCTAAATTGCATGTATGTGCGGTGGGTGATTATCGGGCAAATGTTTTGGAACCAAACTAGGCAGAAAGGTTCTCGAGTGGAGACCGCGCACTGGAAAGCGCGGCTTAGGACGGCCTCCACTAGATAGAAAGACGACCTGATAAAGGTTGCTGGGGGTTTTGGGTGCAGGCCGTACAAGATTGGTCGCTCTGGAAATCTATGGGGGAGGCCTAATTTTTCTTATATTGAATTGTAGACACACACGCCTCCTGATGTTCAATGGTGACCGTCGTCTATAAACTCCTGCAGCACTTGTGATACTGCAGTTGCTAGATTGGTCACTAGAAATCTATGTGGGAGGCCTATGTTCAGCAGTAGACATCCTATGGCTGATATGATGATGATAATGATGAATAATATAGCTCACAACTATATTAATCCCCATGATGGACATTCTAGGATCTCTTAATCGGTATGGAGACCCATAAGTGGATATTGGATATTAGTGACCAATTCGCTAACATTGCTCTGTAAGAGCACTATTCATTTTCTCAACAAGATCTTATTCAATTTGTGACCTCCGTGGCGCAGTGGGCGAATAGCCGGCTGAGACACAGAAGGTAGCGGCTTCGATTCCCTTGCGAAACAAACGTTTGCATGATCTACAGATATTTGTTCCGGGTCTGGATGTTTTTCTATATATTATAAGTATTTACAAAAAAGTATATAAGTATTCTATCAGTTATCTAGCTCCCATAGTACAAGCTCTGCTTAATTTGGGGATAGATAGCTCTGTGTGAAATGTCCAATTATATTTATTTATTTATTATTATTTAATTAGTTTTCAAATTTTGTGTTGTGTGGAACTTTTAATTATGTTATTTAGCAATAAGTCACAGCCGCACAGGCAAATCAAACATTCTTTATAGTACACAAGGAAATATAATCATTACTAAGTAGACATTTACAAAGGCGAGCTTAACGCTAAGAAGAGTTTTCTTCCAGCAAACCTTTGAGGCTATTATGTTATGTTTGATGTTGATATCATTATGTCTGATACATGCCTACTCGTTTTCAGAGACCGGTTACAAGCCCACCTTTCATTATTTGTTTTGTTGTTTCAGAGAAATGTCCCAACGAGAAGTTCTCGACTAAACAGCAGCTTATGAAGCACACCCTCTCGCACAAACCTCTCGAAAAAGAATGGCGCTGTCCACAGTGCGAGATGGCCTTCGAAGCATTGTGGAGACTGCAGCAGCATCTGTTTGCTAAGCATTTGGATTATAGGTATGAATGTAACATCCTGTCCATCCAAAGGGTGCCTGGAAGAGATCGCTTTTAGCAATAAGGCCGCCCATTGTACCTTTGCTTTAATTGTGTATTCTCTTTTATTTGTTTTATTTTTAATGATTTGCAATAAGAAATTATCTAATCTAATTTAACCATCAAACTGTTCCCAATATATTTTTTATTTGCTAAACCTACTCATCAATAAATTTAATTAGTGTCCATACTAATATAAATACGAAAGTAACTCGGTCTCTTCGTTCGGTCTGTTTGTTACGTTTTCACGACCAAACGGCTGGACCGATTTCGGTGAAATATGGTATATAGATAGATTATGACCAGGATTGAAACATAAGCTACTTTTTACTAGACTGCACAGAAAGAGGGTAGTGTTTTAATTAATAAACCACGCGTGCGAAGCCGCGGGCGGGTCAGCTAGTCTGTTTATAACATTTCGGGATTAGCCCGAACTAAAAGATAGATGTGATGTTTCATAAATATTTGATTTGTAAATATTACGGGATTTTAATTTATACGACTGAGAGATCGAACCAGCTTATGGCCCAACTAATGTATGATTAATGATAACCAATTAATCATCGCCTATAACAAATTATTGCCTCGTAGGTCACGCACCATACGAGTAGAAACGTGCCCTATGCACGGTTATTACCATATTTATAGGTTTTATCGTGCACATCAAGTTTTGGGAAAAAACCATTCAGCGACAGCTGACCACCAACCTTGCCAAAACCTTACAACCCCTTTTAGTTATTTTTTTTGTAATTTCAGGCCGCACAAATGTGATATCTGTGAAAAGACATTCCACAAACTCTCAGATTTGGACAAACATAAGGATGTACATGAAGGTAATACATCAATGTTTTAATAAATACTTCTTTTTACCAGACTACGCCAAAGCCAAAAGCAAGGATTGTGTTTTAGCAGTCACGCCTAAACTACTCATCCGATTTTGATGAATAAGGTATCAATGAAACGGTTTTTTTTTATTTGACCTACTTCTGCTGTCCAGATTTTTATACTCCAATACAATGAAATAACCTCGCCGCGTGTAACGGGCTGGACTTACCAACCGGTGGGCTGTGCCTCCCTGGGGGGGCGTAGAGAGATCATAAGGGGGGCATAATGTATTCAGACATTTTAATCTATCTATTCATTTACACAGATTCATGATTTCATGATTCACTTTCACACAGATTTAGTCGCGCCACCTAGATCCAATCGGGTGAACTAACTACTATACCAATATTTGTTAAATCACTCATTGTATTAAACAAGGCGCCTTCTCGCTTCATTCGCGCGTGCGCGGAGGGTACTGGGTACATAGAGTAAATAACACCAATATTTAATATTCATCATCATTATCATCCACAGCCTGACTTCACCAATTGTTGGGTATAGGCCTCCCCAAGTTTGTGCCATTCGCCACGATCCTGCGCTAGTCTCACCCACTGACGGCCCGCGACATTAGTGAGAAATAAATGTTGTAAAAACAAATTATATGTTTTAATGTGAAATATCTATTGCCGCGCCTTAGCAGAAAAAATGACTCGTATGCCGTGACGGCATGACATACGGCATACCATCAACTTCTTTATTGAAGCAATGGAAAAAAATAGGGCATGAAAGTTTTTTTTATAATGCGGAGGGGCGCCAGGCATAAAAGTTTAAGAAACCGTGATCTTGACCATTTTATTGTATATATTAATATTCATATTCATTTATTTTCAAACCATGGGTACATACATAATAGGACACTTAGTTACGTCAATTATTCATAATTATAAAATAATTATTCAAAAACACATATTCATAAAATAAATTATTAGTAATTAAATATGTAAAGGTACCATATTATTTAAATTGCAGTTCTGGGCTAAATACTAATAGGTGTATCTCAAGTGGTTGCAAGGGGCTTTGTCAAAAATGGATGACAAAGATGTATGCGTGTCAGTATATGCTAATTAATAATATCAGTACATATATACCATATTAATTGTAATTAAATAAATTTTGTTTCAAATAATTAACATGTCATTATAATTAAATTTCAATAATTTTTAGCTTTATTCATAATGTTTCTAAGTCAAAAATAATACTTATATTCACAGTTACATTACCGTATATTATAAACGTGATCAATGATCGTGTTACCCCCAGAGCCGATTACAGTCGCTGGAACTCTTCTCGAGGTTGTGAAGGAGTATGTCTATCTTGGACAGACTCAGCGATTGGGTAGATACAACCTCGAGATAGAAGCAAATCGGCGAATTCAGCTGGGCTGGGCAACGTTTGGAAAACTTCGTCAGGTCTTCTCGTCACCCATCCCACAATGCCTAAAAGCAAAAGTATTTAACCAGTACGTCCTACCTGTGATGACCTACGCAGCCGAAACGTGGACTCTTACGGTAGGACTGGTCCACAAACTGAAAGTCGCTCAGCGAGCTACGGAAAGGGCTATGAATTTCTCTGAAGGATAGAATCCGAAACGAGGTTATCCGACAGAGAACCAAGGTGATTGACATAGCTCAGAGGGCCAGCAAGCTGAAGTGGCAGTAGGCCGGTCATATCTGCCGCAGAACCGATAACCGTTGGGGTAAACGTGTTCTGGAATGGAGACCACGTCTAGGCAAGCGAAGTGTAGGACACAAACCACTTAGATGTACTACGTACAGACGGTCATGTGACGTACATTGGAGTTGGAGCGTAAAGGAGTGAATGGACCGATGCCACAATAGATTTTGACAAGTGTTTTTTTTTCCTTTTCGGTCACTCTTTTATGGCAACTGCCAGCATGCGCATTCTACCAGCGAACGAGGTTTTATTATACGTACATACTACATCCATATTATGTTGCACTACCAATATTACTTGACATCAAAAAAAGAACAAAACAAGCAAAGTCAGTCAAACTATTTTATTCAATGGTACATAAAATTGCATTTTTTAATAATAGAGTAGATACATAATCTTCTATTACTTAGATATAGAAAACAAGTCCACTGACACTCACTCATCACGATATCTTCGAAACTACAAAGAGTACGAGTTTGAAATTTGGCACATACGAGTATGTTTGTTTTAGTATGTAGGCGTATTTATTTATCCTTTTGGTCTTGAATTCAACATTCCTTAGACTTTGACGTTTTATTCTTCTAAACTTCTCGTTTAGAAGCTTGCATTTCAATGTCAAAGATTTTAAATCTCTGACCAACCTCGTTTTTTTGTTTCTTGTAGTTGAACAGTCTGAAAATAAAGAGATTTACAATTTTCTTTACGCTACACTTTGTACCCAGAATATTTATATTGACACTAAAACCAAGAATTTTGTACTAAATTTTGACCACGAACATATTCTCTTTTATTTGCTAGTTTTAACCTGCCTATTGAAGCTCATAAAATAACTCGAATCACCTTGTATATTTTGGGTCTCAGTTCCATGTTCCAGCTGGTCAGGTATGGTGCTCTGTGTTAAATTTATGGTGTCCATGACGGCATCTAAAAGAAAAATCGTAACGTTTGTAAATAATGGGAGTAATATTGAATTTATCAAGATATACATTTGTCAAAATTGACTGAAACAGATCTCAATTGAAAACGCTAATAGGGGACTTCACCAAGAGGCATACTGAACTGAGTGACTAACATAATGTGTGGAACAACAGGTGGGAACAATAACTTCAAGATGCCATGATTCACCAAACAAACATAACTATGTTTTACCTGATTCAATGCAAATAGAAGCTTTGTGAGCTGAACTGTTGATCAGTGATGTCTCGCTTTGAGTGCTGTTTGATGCACAATAAGTGTGATCACAGTAAGGCTGCCTGTGGTTGTGTGGATTTGCGGCACTGAAAATTACAATGAATTTTATTATTTCATGCTGCGCCGCCGAATAACATTAACATTCAACAACCAAACAAACTGTACATATGTTTTACCTGTTTCAATGCAAATTTAAGCTTCATGAGCTGAATTGTTATTGAACTGTAAAATTACTGAATATTGTAGCAGAAATTAATAAATAATAACAAATTATTCAACACGAACAAACAGAAATTTAATGGCAGCTATTTCAATTGACAACAAATCGGAATGAATTTTGAAATGAATGAAATCAAATTTGAATAAATGAATGGAAAAATATCGCACATGTCACAGATTAGGACATTTAGTGCTTACCTGTCATCGGACTATTGCATCAGTCTTTCATTCATTTCTTACGGTCGTCGATCTTGTAGGGGACATTACCAGGCATGGTGTAGGATGCCCTCCGGCTAGATACACTAAAAAACCGAATAGGCTTTTTTCAAACTATATTTTAAGTTAATTAATATAACATCTACCTACATGATTTGTTGAATTAAAAAAATAAAAATAATTGAACTATATAGTTATAAAATTAATAAAGGTAAATTTGACCTGATTATATATATTTAACTTAGTTATTTTGTTGACACTACTTCGTTAACATGTTGGCTTTATTAAATTGACAGTTAGACTCGGACTATATGGCATCCGGGCTTGTCAGGGACTGTTTTGTTAACGGCCCCTGACCAATCCGTCGCACAACCAAACATTTGAATTTTCCTGCATCGATTACACACATCAACATTATGGAGTTCAACCTATTCGGTTTTTCAGTGTAGAGTGGCGATTTGCGCGCTGTGGCTGGCAAGGATAGGTTGAGAAGAGCTGAGGATCGGGGTCAATGGCGCACCCTGGGAGAGACCTACGTCCAGCAGTGGACTGTTATAGGTTGATGATGATGATATTATAAACTAATGAACATAGCACTGAACTTAAACCAAATTGAATCTACATTATGTAATGCTAAAACTCTTCTATTTTATACAACTTATATGGCAAACGAGCATGCAGTCCACCAGATGTTAAGTGGCTACTGCAGCCCATAGATATCCACATAGAATTCAACACAAGGTATTATGTTGTCTTGATCTCTATGTGGATACGTTGTCATACTATAGGACTTAGCTGTTATGCCTATGTGCCAGTAATTACAGGAACATACCATTACCATCTAACCAGAACACAGCAGCACAAGTACTGCTATTTGGCGGCCGGTAAAGGTAAGGCGGTGGTGTCCACTTCCTCGAGCTCGTTCACAAAAGCTCTACCACCAGTCTTCTACTGTAGTGTTGAAAGATAATATTATTTTTTTACAATTTCAGCAATAAAGAAGCACGCTTGTAGTATTTGTCAAAAGAAGTTCGTGGACAAATCTAATTTAAGAAGGCATATGAATATCCATGGGGGTGAGAAACCCTACCCCTGTGCTGGGTGCGGCCATCGCTTTAAACAGGTATCTAAATACATATTTCTTTGTTTTTTTTTATTTTATTTTTTTTTAATTGTTATGTAGGTAGGTGAAATAAATAAATACTGGACATTTCAAACAGCGCTATCTAGCCCCAAACTAAGCAAAGCTTGTGCGTAGTACGTACTGTTACGAGCTGAGGGTTCGGGATAAAATAATAAAAATTAATCTAACCAAAATAACAATTTTATTCATCACTAAAATGATAAATACACGATCTACACTAATTCACACAACTGTTCCACTTTAAGTCACCGAAATATTCGAGCGTATAGCTAAATCCACACTAACTCCTTTTTTTTCGAATGGTCTTATATCGCTGTTGGCCTCTGAAGCCGTTGCAGCTTAACCGAACTTTTGGTGAGCGTAGAAGGCGCTCAGCCCTGTAAGTTTTTAATGAGGCAATTATCGCGAGGGCACCACTTAGGTACGAACCTCGGCTTGGGCTGTTGCCAGGGTGGGGATAGGAGAACGCCCGGGTACGTGCTTGTACCTCGTATAGGCGGCGACTGAAGAGACTCGTCGACCTCGCCGACGAGTTCGGTGTATCTGTGAAGTGTTTGCTCTGTCTAATGTAGATGACTCGGAAATCTCTTCCGCATTAGCGGAGGTGATTTCGTCATCCGGGTCTCCGAGAACGTGTCTCGAACAACGGAGGGTTTACTAGCTCCTTTGGGCGTATCTGCGCTCTATTTATACCGCACGCAGTTACTAGATGCTTCGAGAACGTTCTCAGTGGTCCCACTGCCAACTAGAACTTTGTAGGTATTTCACAGGACTACTGTTTCTTATTCTGTGCAACTGTAGGTAGAAACGTTATAGATATATGCCATACCAAGTATTACCTATTCTGTGAAACAGTAGGTATAACTTCGAGAAGCCGACTATTACCTATTCTGTAACAGCCTTGGGCGTAACAGTATTAAGGGAATCAGATAATTGATAAAATACTTATATAAGTACATTTTGTTATACATGCTGCCTAATAATATATAGAGGATCCAGGATAATTAGAAAGGGTGAATTTGGGCCTTAAAAAGTTAGTAAGATATTTAAAATAGTCGCAAAAATTACAAGCAGGTCGGGATTTGAACTCACAACCTTCCTCATACGAGAATTTGATGCCAATATTTATACTATAGGTTTTGTTATATTTGACATTAAATGAAAACAAGGATAGGACTAAAGGCTAGTATTTTTTTAAAATAGGTTTTATCTAATTCATTACCATTGGTAATTTTAAATTTTCAAATAACCTTCATATCAAGTGCTAAAATATCAATGTAACAACCTTACTAAAATATTTAAAGAAATCATATTCATTCAGTTAGTAGGTACCTGTTAAACTGACTGAGCGGCATCGTCGCAAAGGCGTTGATTTACGTTAAAAATTGTTTATTGGAAATGTATCGATTACTGGATAAATATTCAAGCTATCGGTATTAAACCCACCTCTAAAATTAGTTAATACGATTCCGGATGTGTGTTTAAATTAATGTCGTACATAAACAAAACGGGCTGTATTATGTTAATGAGCATATTTAGGGTTCCGTACCTCAAAAGGTAAAAAAAGAAACCTTTATAAGATCACTCTCTTATCCGTCTGTCCGTGTGTCACCACCGATTTTCTCAAGAACGGGTGGACCTAGCAAGTTAAAATTTATACCAGATACTGAGGTCTATTAGGTGTATAAAAATCAAGGTCCTGAGTCAACACGATAAAAAGATATGAGTAAATTTAGATTTTCGCGAAAAGTTGTAAGTACCAAAATTTACCTTAATTTTTAACTTTTTTTATTTTTCGGAATTTTCCCTTTACTCGTGCTGTAAGACCATGCTTTTAACCAAAACTGTCAATTTTTAAAAATTAAAAATTAAAGTGTGACCCCATACATACATAGTTGGCGCCAATTAAGATAGTCCTCTGAGTTGTATGGGCGCTCATACAATTTAGATGACTAGCTTAATCGGCACCAACCTCAAATAAGGTAAATAAATAAAAGTGTGCTATTGAATAAAATAAATATTTAAGAAGCCGGTGAACCCCGAGCGCAACTTCAATTCGGCCGCGTCAAAAACTTCGGCCTGAATATCGCTATCCCTGTTTAGTGACGAAGTTTAGCCAAGCAGAGCGACAGTGATAGCAATAGAACGATTCTAAATTTGATTAGATTTTGACCGTGTTCCGTAATACCAAAAATGATGACTGAAAACTTGTTGTATTTTTCTCATTGTGTTGTTATTCTGTAACTAGACGATATAATCTATGTTCCCATGACTAGGATACGTAAGATGTTGTTGTTTTTAATACTAAACAATTAGATTGAAAACAGGTCTTTTATGACGTAAAAACATGCAGAATGCGATACGCTTCTATTTCATTTTCGGTAAGTATTTTGATCTAATAGGTATATGGTTGGGAACCTTGATAAATACTATTCAAATTAAAATAATACCTTATTAAGGTAGAAATATGCTCCAATTAGAAATGATATTGGTAGTACGTGTTGTTTGGGCGATTCCCCTCCGGTGTCCCCTTAAGTGGCACTCCCATACAACAGATATGATTTTCTTGCCGTTTTTATAGATAATGGTACGGAACCCTTCGTGCGCGAGTCCGACTCGCACTTGGCCGGTTTTTTTTATAAGTAGAGTTATTTATTTACAGATAGCATCAATGAAACGCCACAGCTTAAACTGCCCCATGGTACAGCACAATCAGAGTGAAGCCAAAATGAAATCATACCGGAAGAACTACTGCCATGTCTGCGGATTGACCTTTCAGTATAAAAGTTCTCTATTAGAACACTGTGTGAGGTAACAACTATTTACTTATCCGTACTTAATATTATAAATGCGAAAGTAACTCTGTTTGTTTGTTGCCTTATCACGACTAAACGGCTGAACGGATCGTAATGAAATTTGGCAAGGACATAGATTATATCCTGGAAAAGGACATAGGCTATCTTATGCCTCAAAAAATAATCTTGAAGGGGTGAAATAGAGGTTGAAAGTTTGTATGGGCAATCCATAATTCCTCAAGTTAAGGATCTGAAAATTCATATTTAGGCTTTTGGTAAGGAATAAAAAAAGATGTAATTCAACTTTTTTTTTATCCATTTATTTTAGGAAAACCATCGGCACATATTATACACAATAGTTACAGTAAATAGTAATAAACAGGCTATTTAAAGGTCTCCACTGATAGTGGTTTTTTTGCAAAATCATCCCTAAAGTACGGGGGGATGCACTATCTGTGTACAGTTGGTATAAGATAAGGAACTAGTATATTAGTAGAGGTAGTTCATAAGTGCCATGTCATGCTTAGGTAAGAAAATCATGCGACTTAAAGAGTGTTAGATATGAGTGTGGTTGGATATAGAAGTAGAGGAAGGCCGAAGAAGAGATGGATGGACTGTGTGAAGAATGATATGGGTAAGAAAGAATTAACAACGGAGATTACAGCTGATAGTGAGATGTGGAGGAGGAATACATGTTGTGCCGACCCCACGTAATGTGGGAAAAGGGCAGGAAGAAGAAATATGTTTAAAATTGACGTATTTGTATGATTTGACTCTTTCAATCATATTTAGCCACTAAATACGTTTAGGCATTGTTGCACAAGTTGCGCTAAGACCATAAAAACAATTATCTGAAAGCCAAGGACTCAGTTTTTTACTTAGATATGATTGCTTGTAATACTTTCAGTTCCTCAGTTATTTTATTGAATATTTTTATGGACATATTGTAAAAAATAAACTCTTTTATATATCTTTTGGAAGATCTGATTTCCATGGAGGTTGATTTATATATAGTGTGTATAGCTTTAGTGCCACAAATATAGGGGCAAGTCTGAAATCCAGAATAACTGCAATTTCTACCCTAAGGCACTTGTCTCACCGCCGGCGAGTAAACGATTAGCTATCAACTATCTTCTCGCTCAAGAAACGAACAAAAGATATAGATTCCGTATCAGTACGTAGACACGTAGTTAATCGCTGGCCGTTCACACTGTCGGCGAGAACTCGCTCTCCACTATTTTGTCGCAGCGACTACAACACTCGCTCAGCGATGCTCGCTTGGCGGTCGGAACACATGCCGTGAGATTAACTATGCACGTGCCACGCGTTCAGCTAGCGGCTCGCTCACTCGCTTTAAAATACAAAGCCCAGCGAGACAACTATATCAACTACACACTCGCTTCTCGCTCATCGCTAGCGGTGAGACAAGTGCCTAAAAAGAGTAACCAATTAACATTAACGTTACCTTTAATTTGAATGAAATTGTAGGTCAAGTAAGTTGGTTATGTATATCGTGGCACTATTTTGAAAGTCAAGGATTACAAATATTTTTTTATATAAGAGACTCGTGAGATCACAGTTCGGGACAAATCACTACTAATAGTTATTGATTAATTATTCCAGGGAGCACTCAACGAATCCACCTGTAGAGCCTCCAGCACCGCCTAAAGAGGACAAATCCAACCAACTGCACGTCGACACAAACCGCACGGTCGACAATATAGTCGACGACATCCTCTCCGCTGAAGACGACTACATGGCCATGTCGACGCAAAACGACCTCATAAACTACCCTACAGAACATAACCCGGACAACTTAATGCAGATAGAACTCTTAAAAGAAATGAATCAAATGCACAACATGCATATCCTCGATGACGAATTATTATACAACGATATAGACCTAGATAGCTTCCAAACGATGTGCAATAACATTGACTGTGAACGGAACGAACTGTTCGATCTGAACGATCAGACCGATATCTTGAACGGGTCACGGAATCTTGATCAGGATTTGATGAACGCGTTCGTTAGAGGTATCGACGTTAAAGATGATTTGCCAAAGGAGTTTCTAAACCCACCAGAGATGAATACTAAAGTGAACGAATTTTTAGTCAATCCTCCGGTCTCAGTGAACGAGTGCGCAACTATTTTCGAAAGTGATGTAGATTTAGAAGCGAGTACGAATTTAGCTGCGAATCTGAACCAACTGATAGGTGAGAACACGGTTCAGTATATATCTACTGAACACGACGATACGTTCATAATCAGTTTGAACAGTGAGATTGACGCGGAGCAACTTACGGATATGTTGAATATAGGTGTTGAGACAAAACCTATAAAAACTGAACCTAGGTTAAATATAGATATACCTGAGGCTAAACCTATTGAATTGGATATACAGCCGGATCCATTAAAAACTGTAGTGGAGGTTAAAGAAGAAAAAACCGAACCGCCGAAGAAGAAAATTAGAACGAAGGTTATGTATGTCTGCTTGAAATGTAAGAAGATATTTAAGACTAAGAACAATTATACTTCACATCGAGGTAAGTTATATTAAGTAGCCATACCTATTTCTGCCGCTAAGTAGCAGTGCTGTGTTTCGGTTTGAAGAATATGGGTACTACCCATTGGGTAGCGATGATATGATGATGTGCCTGTAAAGGCACATGAGGCTTTAATGCTGTATGCCTCAAGTTGATGGATGCAGGACAGTGCATCGTAGGGCGTTCCTAAGATGTGACCTACGAGGCAAGATTAAGAGACTAAGAGACAAGGTTAGAAGGCTAAGGTCGCTCAGCGTGCTATGGAGAGGGCTATGCTTGATGAAGAACTGACGGCCTTTGGGGCAGAATGGTTCGCAGCGTAGACCTCACTAGATGCAAAGAAGGTTGCTGGGAGCCGTTGGGTGCAGGCTGCATAAGATCGGTCACTCTAAAAATCTATGGGGGAGCCGTATGTTCAGCAATGGACGTCCTATGGCAGATATGATGACGACGAGACCCTGTTTGTTCCAAAAAAAAAATTCGCTATGTTAATTTAAACCTAATTCCATACTAATAAGATATCAATTCCAGTGAAGTTCTTGTTCCAAAAAAAAATTTGCCATCCTAATTTAATACCTAAATCCCTCATAATTTATATATATAAAACAAAGTCGTGTTAGTTACACCATTTATAGCTCAAAATACGGCTGGACCGATTTTGATGATCTTTGATTTGTTGGATTTGTCTCCGCCCCGAATAGCAGAATAACTATTAAAATATTGAAAATATGAAGAAAATTCATTTTCTCATAAATAGAAGCAGCTAATGATGGCAGATTGACAATTGTACCGGGATGACGTACATTGGCAGCCCGCGTCATATGCATGCCAAATTAACTGTCTCTAGTAGCGGCGACGGGGATACGTCGGGTGATGAGTCTGTGATGTTCTTGACGACTGCACGTGCGGCTGGTGACGTGGTGGCAGCGGTGGCTGGTGATAGGGCACGCGTGCTGCTGCAGGCTCTCGGCTCCGGGGCGCTGATAGCACTGGCCCCGCAAACTGCCTGCGTGCCTGGGGAGGAGCCTTGCGGTTTAAAGGTCTCGAAGCTGGTCCTTTACACTTGGTATTTGCAGCCTTGTTATTTAAATCAGCTTTCAGCTCGACTCCTGACCTATTTACAGCTTTTGCTGATTTTAAAGTCTCAGACAAGTTCTCACCAAAGAGGAAAGTGTCTTTAAAGTTCGCCGGGTCAACTAGTAAGATATATTTTTCAGGAACACACGACGCAGATCTGCAGCAGTTTCAGTGCAAGGTGTGTTCGGAGAGGTTCAGCTATAAATCCTCCCTAAACAAGCACATGAAGCGAATGCACACGCCTATGATCAAACCGGCACATACCTGCTACTTGTGTGATAAGTACTACACCACAGCTTGGCACGTAAGTTTATACAATTTATTTTTTTGAGTAGTGGAGGAAATAGGGGAGACCTTTGCCCAACAGTGGCACAGCATAAGTTATTAAAAAAAAGTCTTACGTCATAAAAATTGAAGCTCAGAAGCGCTCAGGCCAAAACAAATTCCAAGGAATTTATGTATATAAATAGCACTTGAGAACCACTAAGGTTTATAGGGATAATGCTATCTTAATAAAAGTCTACGAAAACGTTGGCTCGACGATCTGGATGGGTTCCACTCTGACTGCCAGGAGATTTCTGGAGAACGCAAGTAGTGGAGGAAATGGGGGAGACATTTGCCTAACAGTGGGACAGCATAAGTTATTAAAAAAAAGTCTTACATCATAAAAATTGAAGCTCAGAAGCGCTCAGGCCAAAACGAATTCCAAGGAATTTATGTATAAAAATAGCACTTAAGAACCACTAAGATTTATAGGGATAATGCTATCTTAATAAAAGTCTACGAAAACGTTGGCGCGACGATCTGGATGGGCTCCACTCTGACTGCCAGGAGATTTCTGGAGAATGCAAGTAGTGGAAGGAAATGGGAGAGACCTTTGCCCAGCAGTGGGACAGCATTGGTTATTAAAAAAAGAAGTCTATCATAAAATACATCATAAAAACTGAAGCTCAGAAGCGCACAGTTCAAAACAAAATACAAGGAATGTATAATTGGATACAAATCTAAATTAAATAAAAAATACGTAACATTAAGTTGGAAACTAGTTTTTTAGGATTCCGAGTCAAAATGGTAAAAACGGAACCCCTTGTAACAATTTTGATCAATACAGAGATATAAATAAAACGATGTATGTGTTTCAATACATATAATTGTCGGAATAAGAGAAGTCGGTAGAGCGAGTAGGTTCGTTACGTTTTAATTCTTATACATGTGGCAAGATCAACAGAGGTTGATAATAAATGACTTGGTTTACCGATGGTACACACTTAGATTACAGATTACAGTTATAGTATTTTACAGTGAAGGTGGTACAAACAGAGTTTGACTTGAAGAGCACAGAATTCTTAAGGCTTTTGGCCTATGGTGCAGCAACTACAGAATGTGTTGAGCACACCTAGCAGCATAAATTTATTTAGTATAATAAAGTGGGCGCCATCTGACGACAGCGTCAGAAAAGAGATAAATGTTTCTGGGGTTCAACCCGGATAAAAATAATGAAATAGATACACCTCGTGTTATTTTCGTCGACCGTCCCTGGCGTCTGCTCGGATAGGTGAAACGGGCTTGAGCTGCGGCGGTAGGCTTCGTGGGCAGGCGTGGTCCCGGCGTGCGTCAAGGCAGCTAGCAGGTTGGCCGACGAACGACCTCGTGGCGGTAGGCTTCGTGGGAAGGCGTGGTCCCGGTATGCTTCGAGGTAGCCAGCAGGGTGGCTGAAGAACAACCACGCATCTCGACGGTTCAAATGATAGGTTTGACGGGTGTCAGGTATAGATATGGAGAAGTAGGAATAAAGACCAGGAGCGTAGACCGTGAACGACTCCTGACTTGGAAATACTGAGCACGAATTCACAATAAAAAGTAACAGGAATACACTGTCCAGAGATTAATACTGTAGCACGTTTATTAGAAGTTCTCACTGATGTGTCCAGGCGTGGAAAAGACAGCAAAGAAAGGTCGACACTTGCCTTATATAGGTGAGAACTTCAACCGTCTTTTAATAATTAGTAAAATAAGCCTTTCTTCTAAGACATTCTAGAACTGCATGATGCAATAACTTTTGGTGATGCCATAAAAGAAAATTTGACACATCCGGCGTCATTCAAGACAAAGATATTTTTCGCATCAGTTTGCTTCAGTCAAAGTCACTGATTGATATCGGTCTTTTATTATTTAAGTTTTTTATTTTTATTATGTTTCTAATAAGCAAAGGATTATTCAATCTAAGTATATAAGAATGTTTCTGATAATTGAAATTGATTATCGATCAATAAAAATAAGTAGTCAATTTCTTTGAGATACGTATAACGCCATCTGCAGTAAACATGGCGAACTATGATGAGAAGACGCTTGGATTTCGGTATATTATGGTATAAAAACGAGGTATCGAGTGTTTGTGCAGTTAGTACGCCGCCATGTCGCTAGATGTCGTGGTATGTAGTGTTTAATCCGTGTAGTGTTATGTTAAATTAAAAATGTAGCGTGTCATGAAATTGTACACGTTACACCCTTAAGGTGCTACTTTGTCCGTCCGTCCGTCTGTCAGAGCTGATTATCTCAGCTGAAGACCCTTTCGCCATCACACTTATAATTTTAGTTAGATTATATTTTTTGTGTCATTTGTTTCTGTGTCCATTTGTGGTGGTCTGAATAAATCTTTTTTCTTCTTTTTTATTCTTCTCAACTACTGAACCTATCGGCTTGAAATTTGGAATCCACTATTCCCTCTCAAACCCAGTTCCAGATTACCTAGAAAGTTCTTAGAAGACGTAGAAGAGGAATATATACTATAATTCGTATATGAGAACTAGCCAAGTCAGACTTTCGGCTTCAATATATTATCCTAAGTTATAAGAAGAAATGATATTTTAAGTTGCTATAAAATATTTCATGTATAAATTTCAGGACTGACCATTGAACTTGGCACCCATTTAGATCTCACTTCTTTTGTCGTTTTGTCTTGGAGGTCTTAATAGGTTCCATTTTTTCTTTAGAGTTGCGGAATCCTAAAACGAATGTATAATTTGTTTTACAGCTCAAACAACACACAGAACGAGATCACAACTTGCTTCAGCCATATCGATGCGATGAAAAAGATTGCGGGAAGAATTTCTTCAGGAAATACGACCTTGATACTCATAAACGGTATGTATTAAATCTTACTTATTTAGATAAACCAACGGCGATACAATAAGTATGGACAAGTAGCTTAGAACTAAACGTAAGGTTATTATCAGGTTTCTACGTTTGAACATTGTAAGGAAAGATGTCGGGAACAAGGCAAAAACAGCATTATTCTAATTATTGATTAAAACGGGTATTTATCGCGTAGTACCTTTTTTTATTTGCTATCCCGAGGTTTCGGCTGTGTTGCAACAGTCGTGGTCACGGGTGGACTGAAGTGCTTGGAGTTACCGTCTAGAAGTGTGGGTAGCTGCAGCAACTACCCTCACTTGGTCTTCAGAATTAGAAATGTCGTCCTCGTCCATATTACGACACACAGTGTTGCCAACTTGGGGAGTGTCCCCTAAATTTGGGAATAAGTTAGATGAAAAGGGGTATTTTAGGGGCATAGGGTTAAAATTTTTTGAAGCATTATTCAGGAGTTTGACCTTTTTAGGGGAATTTCGAGAGACGCTAGGGGGGACGCTTAGTCGAGGTTGGCAACACTGACGACACACTACACTAGCCGTGTCTACGCACTGAGACGACCGAATCAATAATTATGTACAGTGATCGCGAAAGTTTGAAAAAAGCCTTAGCCTATTTTAGAGTTAGAATCAAAAAGTAAAACGTCCCCTTTTATTTGATGTGAATTATTGTGTGTTTATGTTAAAATATTAAATAAAATGAATCGATGTTGTTTAATCTTTCGATTAATTAACAATAATAATTAAGTTTGTTTTGTACATACTTAATTACAGTTAGTAAACCCTCAGTTTCCTCGTATAGTAAGAGTAGTGTAATATCTTTGGAGGATATTCCAGTGCAAAATAAAACCCTAAAATTGCGACAGGATTAAATATAATAAAATTATGTGTGCGTGCATCCAATACAATCGTAAGATGACAAGTGAGTGAATGAATGGTAAAACTAGATTGATGAACTAGATTGAATGAATCGTAGAATAAGTCAATTACAAAGCGCCTTAAAGAATGAAAATATAAACTGTCAATCTGGCACTTTTGAAGGCGTTAGCCTGAACATATTCCCGGCCGTTGAAAGGTTAATTTCAACATTGAAGTTCGTCCGCCGTAGGAAGTTTACAGAGTCGTACTAGCGAGCGACGTACGCAGCCTCGGGTGGTGATGACATCGGCTACTCGGGAAATGTCATCGGATCCAGTAATTAGTCGTTGAACTCGACCAAGCCTCCAAGCGAAAGGAGGAGCGCTGTCTTCTGCGAGTAGTACCAAGTCTCCAACGTTCAGTTTGGTTGCATTGACTTTCCATTTCGTCCTTTGTTGTAACTCTGACAGATATTCTTTCTGCCATCTCTGCCAGAAGTGCTGCCGTATTTTTTCTAGGCGTTCATAGCGTTGCAGCTGGCTTTCCTTGAAGTCTCCCAGGTTCGGCGCTGGTGGAGCGGTCAACGGTCTCCCGATCATGAAGTGTCCTGGGGAGAGGGAAAGGAGGTCATCAGGACAGGATGAGAGGGGGCACAAAGGACGGCTATTCAGGATAGCCTCCACTTGTGCAAACAAAGTAGAAATTTCTTCAAAGGTTAGGTGGCTATTGCCAATAACACGTTTTATATGATATTTTGCTGATTTCACTCCGGCTTCCCATATGCCACCGAAATGAGGAGAGTAAGCCGGTATAAATTTGAATTTAATTGATTGTTAACTTGCAAAATCAGAAATAGGTATCTCTTTCGCGGCAGCAACGAAGTTAGTGCCATTATCGCAAAATATTTCCGTTGGTTTGGTTCATATCAACATTATCGAGAGTAATTTAATGATTGCTTTTATATTTTCTTAAATTAAAACAAGCTGAGCTTAGTGCCCTTGATATAGCCTTTTGTATATACATTAGTTGATTCAAATCATTGGATCCTGTGATTAGATCATCAACGTAAAAGTCTGATTGAATGATTGTATTGATCAGATCATCATCTTGATCCTCCCCAACCTACCAAAGATCTTGTGCTGAGAAAATTTGCGCTCGAAGTGCCATAACATACAGTTTTTAAAATCAATGTTTGGAGAGGGTGGGATTCGTCTTCTCTCCAAAGAATCAGTTGTAAATGTCTATCATCTTCAGCTACTAGCACTTGGCGATAAAAAAATTCTATGTCAGCCGTAAGTATTTGTATTGTCTGGCACGCACCAAAATGGAGAACAGCGAGTCTTGAACAGTGGGTCCCACCATGAGAATATCATTTAATGAGTACCCTGACGTGGATGGGGCGGAGCCATCGAATACCACTCGAAGCTTGGTGGATTCACTCTCTTGCTTGAGCACGGCATGGTGACACAGGTAGTAACATGGAATTGATTTAAAAATAGCATCATTGTCACAACATGAAAGATGACTTAATTCTGAATATTCATTAATAAATTTATTGTATTCCATTTTCAAAATCGTATTTCGTTTAATTCGCTTTTCTAGGTTAATAAATCGTCTTTTAGCTAAATTGTAAGTATCGCCTAAACAATCAATAGTTTCCTTCAATGGTAATTTAACAGAAAATCTACCAGTGTGATCCCTGGTAGTGTGAGTGAGGAAAATGCCTTTCACATTCGCTCTCATCGTTATTCATCATAGATTTGTTGGGAAGTTCTAAGTCCCAGAATTTAGTTAACATTTTATCAATAGTTTCATCTTTAGATTCTAGACAATAGCATGATTTTAGTGTATCTTATTGCTTGATATCACTGATTGAGTAGGGCCGGATATTATCCAACCTAATTGTGAGTTTCTCAACTTGGTATTATTGATTCCCATAGAATATTGTGCATTGCCTATAATGTCCCAGAATAGGTCCGCACCTTATAAAACATGGGATCAGCCAGTTGAATATTGTCTGGCAGCTTTATTGAGCTGATATCGATGGGGTTCTTTGGTACTTATACGCCCAGTCAGTTCCTTTAAAACAAGACATGAAAGGGTTACATTAAACTTGCTATTTGTAGATTTCAATTGGACATTGCAGCATTCTATAACATTGCTGGAGGTTGTGTTTCCTATCCCAATGATCTTTAGTGTCAATGGGTTGAGTTTTTAATAGTCTTTAGGGACTCAGTAATAAAAGATGATTGGCTGCCACTGTCTAAAAGAGCGCGAACTTTGACCGTTTGCTGGTCAACTGGATTCGAGACCTCAATCATGGCAGTGGATAATAGAACCTGATGGCTTGTATTTTGATTTGAACAATTGACCATCACCTCGTCATTTTCTTCGACAGTGACGAAGTGGTTAGATGATGATGATGGCGGACGGTGGAGAAGGATATTGTAACGCTGGTTGCAGTCACGAACCTGACACGGCCCCATGCGACAGTCACTTTCAGTGTGACCCTGCCTTAAGCAATTCATACAAAGTTTATACTTCGTCACATCCATCATTCTTTCATGAATTGACTTCGCCTTAAATGTAGGGCAATCACAGATTCTATGACGTTCATTGCAAATGACACACAGATATGTGTTCGGTTTTCGATTGTTATTGTTGTTACTAGTGCTCGCAAATGATTTTACGTAATTGTTCTGACCTTGCCTTTGATTTCTATTAACATCATTAATTCGGCTGTTATTGTAGGGTGTAGAACGCATAGGTGGTTTTGAAATATCTACAGTTGATCTATTGTTTCAATTTAAAGACTCGAGCATATCGGCGCGGTTTATCATGAATTTATTAAATTGCTCTAAAGTAGGTACGTCGCCTGGCAAACTGTTACGATATTCCTCCCATTTCAATAATGTAGTGCTATCTAACTTAGATGATAACATAAAGATAATCAATACATCCCATTTATCCGTTGGTTGACCTAAGCTGGCCAAAGCACGCAAATTTTTAGTAACATGATCGACCATCGATCTCAAAGATCGCTCGGTTTCCTGTGGAAGCTGCTTAACCTTGAATAATGAGTTATGGTGATGATTGATCAACATTCTTTTATTGTCATACCGACTGCACAGTAGCTTCCACGCTTCAGTATAATTTTTAGTGCAAACTTCGAGATTAGAAATGATTCTAGCTGCGTCACCTTGTAAATATGAATTTAAATAATGAAATTTATTAATTTCTGAGATACGATCATTTTTATGTATTAAAGTTTCAAATGTATCCCGAAACTCCAACCAACGGAAATATGTACCATCAAATTGAGCAATTTGGATTTGAGAGAGTTTCAACTCCAATTGTCGGTGATCTGGATTAGGATCTTCCATGCAACATGAAGAATTGTGAACGGACTTTCGTCTTTGTTCGCATTCAAATTTCTTCGAAAACCTTCGGTCTAAATTCTTAGCAGTAGCTATGTACAGTATTATGTCTTTTTCGACATTATCACGTTCATCAATTTCAGTCAAAATGCTTTCGGGACTTAACACCTCTATTTCATTTTGCAAGTCATCAAATCTAACTGACAATGCCTCAAACTTTGCAAGCTTAAAATTCAGCTCAGTCAATTGAATGTTATCTAGTTCTGAAAGGGAAGATATTTTTGATAAATAATTTTTAAATTTTGTGATCTGCCCTTTCGCAGAGATTCTTTTTGTAATTAATTCTTTGCATCGTTGCTTATACTCAGTTGGACTTGGAGTGGACATTATGAACAAAAATTAATATGCAGCTAGGTATAGGTATATATTTAACTGAATTTAAATTCGCAGTTAACGGCAATGTATTCAAATAGTTTATACTAATAAAATAAATAAATTGGCTCACGTCCCTCGTTTCGATGTCACTTGCCGTGGGAAGCCGGGTGCGCACGCTATGTTGATCGTTCCCGGACGATGCCAAGGTCACGGTCAACTGCTGCAAGTCCCTTGCGGTAGGATTACTCGCTATGGACGCGCGTGCCGGTCGTAGGTGGGCGTTTCCTGGAATAGTCGGCAAGTCCAGCTAAATACCGGATACAGACGAGATTTCGAAGAGGGACGAACAAAATAAGAAAATAGAATGGCTAAACTGACTATATTATTGGAATTACTAATTTTTACCGATAAAATAGAAATTACCTACGCGCAATATCATTTTTATAATGTGGGTAGATTTAAAAAAAAATGTAATTGCGTCGCAAATTTTAGGAGTTTTTGGCAATAATCTGCACAAAAACTATTTGATTTACACAAATTTATTTGTACAAAATGTATTTTGAATAGTTATATAGGATTTCATAGGAATATTGGAAGTTTGGATGAGATTTATGAATGAAGGAAGGACACTTATCTTTGGGCTAACGCGTCGCGGTCGGCGCTCGATGTGAAACTTTTGCGGATCCACTGCTCGAACCCTGGCTGCTTGGCTTGACCCGGTATCAGTCTTCCATCCACTGGAACCCGTGGCTTTGGTCCATCCACTGCAAGGCTCCACCTCTTGATCCAAACTCGATGGGTAATGGCTGCTCGTCGTGGCAGATTTTACAATTGTATTTTCGTTCTTATTTCTTAATATTTTGGTCGCGGTAATATTGTTCCCCTCATGGGCCACCATGTAATATCTTTGGAGGATATTCCGGTGCAAAATAAAACCCTAAAATTGCGACAGGATTAAATATAATAAAATTATGTGTGCGTGCATCCAATACAATCGTAGGATGACAAGTGAGTGAATGAATGGTAAAACTAGATTGATGAACTAGATTGAATGAATCGTAGAATGAGTCAATTACAAAGCGCCTTAAAGAATGAAAATATAAACTGTCAATCTGGCACTTTTGAAGGCGTTAGCTTGAACAAGTAGTAGTAAAGTCTAACTTTTCATTAGCTGCAGTAAAATGACGTTTTGTGGGTTGCCGGTTTTTGAAGAAAAATAAATAGGGATGTAGCTAAATGAGTGAATCATAAATGAATAATCAGTTTGGTTTTTTTTTTTGAGATTTAATATTAAGTTGTAATGTATTTTTTTAACCTATTATTATTACTATACTAGAGGATTGATCTTTTTTAGTGGAAGTATAGGGAGGTATATTCAAAATGAAACAAAAACGTCATAATAATGTTATTTAATTAGTTTTTGTGAACTGAATCACATCCCTATTGAGATTAGGCTGGCAACATTATTTTACGGAATGACATTTAGAAACGTCATTTTACTGCAGCTAATAAAAAGTTAGACTATAGTATTAACTACAATTATTTGTGTACCTAATGTGTCATTTTTCTTTTTCTAGTATTAAGTATATTTTTTTATATAAAACAAAAATAAAAAAAATTGCTAGACATTTCACACAGCGCTATCTAGCCCCAAACTAAGCAGAGCTTGTACTATGGGAACCAGATAACTGATAGAATACTTATATATTTTTTTTGTAAATACATACTTATAATTTAAAGAAAAACAACCAGACCTCAATCGAACCTCCCGCCGGCTGTTCGCCCACTGCGCCACGGAGGTCGTCTGACGGTGGAAGAGATCCCCTTGTTAAGCGATAAGACCGCCCATTATGATTACATTTATTTGTTTTTTTATTTCTTATATCTGATGTGTCTAGCTTGTAAGGAAATTTAGTATAGAATTTTCATTCATCCATTCATTCAATTGATGTAGGTACCACACCGGGGAAAGGCCGTACGTGTGTTCGGTTTGCAGCCGCGCGTTCAAGACCACGTCCCACCTCGCGAGGCACTCCAAACGCGTAGACTGTGCCAAACTGTAAGTAGATATATTTACTAGCTTTCGCACGCGTGGTTGGTCAATGAAAACCAATACCCTTCTTCAGCGCAGTCGTGTAAAAAGTAGCCTATGTCCTATCGCGGTCATAATCTATCTATATATCATATTTCATCGTAATCGGTCCAGCCGTCCAATCGTGTACACGTAACAAACAGACAGAGTTACTTTCGAATTTATATTAGTATGTATGTCACTTTCGTGATCGAGACGATTCCAATGATACCTCATTTGTCAAATCAAGCCCCGCGCCATTCAGCCAATAGAGTGCGCCAAATAAACCGACATACAAAAGTACACACCCTAAAAACATAACACCTGGTACCAATATAACATTTCAAGAACTCGCCTGCGAGTTTTTATTTTATACTACTTATATGGCAAACGAGCATGCAGTCCACCAGATGTTAAGTGGCTACTGCAGCCCATGGATATCCACATAGAATTCAAAACAAGGTATTATGTTGTCTTGATCTCTATGTGGATACGTTGTCATACTATAGGACTTAGCTGTTATGCCTATGTGCCAGTAATTACAGGAATATACCATTACCATCTAACCGGAACACAGCATCACAAGTACTGCTATTTGGCGGCAGATAAAGTTAAGGCGGTGGTGCCCACTTCTTCGAGCTCGTTCACAAAAGCTCTACCACCAGTAAAAATAGAGAGTGTCATAATGTGCAAGCTTGTGTACTTCTTTTGTGTTTGTTTTGCAGGGTATTTTGTTTTTAATAGGTAGTTTTATCTTCTCTCTCTTGTTTCAGCATCAAAAATGACGGAGCTGACAAGAAACTTAAAACTGACAGGAAACTGAAGCCACCCGTCGCTCCTGGCAATTGAAACTACTTCAAAATAGTATAATTAGTAGCAAACTATGTGATAAAAATCTAGCGCCCTCATTATTATAAATGCGGGATTTATCATGTACCGTTTTATCGGTGTTTCGACCGACAATGTTTCGGTTCGATTCGTTCAGTCAGGGTGCTAGTAACATACCTAGCGCCCTAATAACATACGTTCCGATTAGCATCAAAGGGATGAAAGTCGTGTGACTACCTACAGCATAGGTATCCCCCATAGATTTCATGGAGCGATTGATCTTGCGCAGCCTGCACCCAACGGCTCCCAACCTTAGGCCTTTTCATCCAGAAGGCGCTTTCCAGTGCGTGGTCTACTCTAGAACCTTTCTGCCCCAACGGCCGGTTCTTTGAGCTATGTGCCCCGCCCACAGCTTACTAATTTTATGTATTTATTACACAATACAGCAGAATACAATCAAACAGATCGAAATATCAACTTTTAGACCTAGATTGTGTCCCAAAGCATGTACACAGCATGACAATTCTAGAGCAGTTCTGGGTAGACTAGCTGATGGGAAATATGTACTTGCATAAACGAACTAAAGGTAAAATAAAATAAGCGTAATAAAATAAATAAAAAAAATATATATAGTCTGTCCGCAATCACGACATTAATTTAAAACACATACGCAGAATCGTATTGATTTTAGAGATTGGTTCAATATCGGTAGCTTGAATATTTGTCCAGTAATCGATACGAGGGGTGATCCAAAAGTAATGATAATCAATAATGAATAAAATAAAAAATAAATTTATTTCTCAACATAGTCTCCTAGCAAGTCTATACATTTAGTCCATCTCTTTTCTAAACCTAAAATTCCCTTAGAAAAAAAATCTTTATCTTGACTCTCAAAAAAGTCCTCAACCGCGGCCATCACGTCGCTATCATCGTCAAATTTCTTGCCTCGGAGGTGTTCCTTGAGTCGTGGAAAGAGATAGAAGTCACTGGGGGCTAGATCTGGTGAATAGGGGGGGTGTTCCACCAGCTCGAAGCCCGCTTCCTGAATGGCAGCCATGGCAATTGCAGCTTTGTGAACCGGTGCGTTGTCTTGATGGAACAGCACTCCAGCCCGCAGTTTGCCTCGCCTTTTCTCCTTAATAGCCTCCCGCAATCTTCTTATTTGTTCTGCATAGTAGGAGCCT
This sequence comes from Philereme vetulata, assembly GCA_918857605.2. Lineage (NCBI taxonomy): Eukaryota > Metazoa > Arthropoda > Insecta > Lepidoptera > Geometridae > Philereme > Philereme vetulata. Next base: position 9,772,239 of record OU975420.1, on the reverse strand, counting down.
GTAATAGTGGCCCCCTTTTCCAAGTAGTCCACCATGATTATTCCTTTAGCGTCCCAAAAAACAGACGCCATAACCTTCCCTGCTGAGCTTGACACTTTGAATTTCTTCGGCGTCGGTTCATCGGATCGTTTCCATGTCATCGATTGTTGTTTTGTTTCAGGATCAAAATGGTGGATCCAGGTCTCGTCCATGGTCACAAAACGTGACAAAAAATTATCTTTGTCGGCCTGAAACTTTTCGAGATTTGCTCTTGACATGTCGACTCGTTTCTTCTTTTGCTCGTCGTTTAACATTTTCGGTACCCAACGCGCGGAGACCTTTCTCATATGTAATTCGTTCGCAAGGATTCTTTGAATGCTGCCATATGAGATCCCTGTGACCTCAGCTACATGCCTGATAGTCACTCTTCGATCTTCCAATACAACTTCTTCAACTTTTTTCACATTTTCTTCAGTGAGGGACGTCGATGGGCGTCCTTCGCGGTGTTCGTCTTCTGTCGATGTTCTTCCCAGCTTAAACTCCTTAGCCCAGCGTGCAACTGTGGAATATGGAGGAGAAGAGTCCCTTAATGTTTCCACCAAGTCGCTGTGTATGTCTTTGGTACACATTTTTTTCAAGCAGAGGTATTGATAATGACAGCTCTGATTTCGTGTTTTTTCCATTTTTATGTTCACTCCTTGACAGTCCGTATTCAAATGAATGTAGCTCCAGGGAATCGTGGCCTATTTATATGATTTTTTTTTCCTGAACTAGTGGGTAACTGAGCAAGTGACTGATATTTTTTTGTATTTTTGTGTGCACTAGAAATAACTGATTATCACTACTTTTGGATCACCCCTAGTACATTTCCAATAAACAATGTTTAACATAAATCGGCGGCGCCTTTGCGACGATGCCGCTTAGTCAGTTTAACAGGTAGGTACATGATGCATGAATATAATTAGTTTACCTATTTTGTACAGACTGTTTCATTGATATTTTTTGACTTGAAATTAAGGTAGGATAAAAATTAAAAAAAAATCCATGGTAATGAATTTGAAAAAAAACTGTTTTACAACAATACTAGCCATCAGCTCTACCAGTGATTTAAATTAATGTCGTAAATGCGGTGACACGCAGTATATATTTGATGTTCGTCGCTAAAACTCAAAAACTGCTTGTCTGATTTACATTTTTTTTTGTTTTGTTCACTCACTAATATAGAGGTTGTTTAAAAAAAATGGGAAAATCCATAAACACAGTTAAAATTTTTAAATTCAAACTTAGTAATGTTGTATGGGAAATGCCTCGTTGGATTATGGAACTTTTGTATCGACGAAATTTGTTAGATAGATAAATTATGATCGGGATTGAGACATAGGCTACTTTTTACCCAACCGCGCAGAACGAGGGTAATGTTTTATTGACAAACGACGCGTGCAAAGCCCCGGTCGGTTCAATAATAAATAAAATAGGAATGCTAATTCTCTTGGCTACGTCTGTGACTTTGGTTCGTGTATGAATCTCCTCATTTCTGATTGGATCTCGTAGAGAAACACCAAGCATAGCCCTCTCCATAGCACGCTGAGCTACCGCGAGCCTTCTTATGGGGCTCATATCGAAAGACCACGTTTCTGTACCATATCACTCACACTTATCAAAGATTTCGTCTTCAGACACTGAGGTATTTTGTATGGTAGAGATATTATAAGTATGTATTTACAAAAAAAAAAGGAAATAAGTATTGTATCAGTTATCTGGTTCCCATAGTACAAGCTCTGCTTAGTTTGGGGCTAGATAGCGCTGTGTGAAATGTCCAACAATATTTATTTATTTATAATTATTGACATGGCTAAAATACAGAAAAAATAGTTGAATCATCTAAAGTCCGTTGCAAACGATCTATAGATAGCTCAACTGCTCTAAAAATAATATTTAACAAATATCTACCACATAAAACAGAAAATCCAAAAAATTTGCAGACGCAAATTGAAGAGTTTGATGATTCTCTCATGGATACCACCATCAGATCTTGACCAAATTTACATGGGACCACTCTGATTTAATCCCTTTCTAACAAAGAATCATTGAAATCGGTAGTGTTATAAAATTATCGCTGAATATAAGGTGTTTGATAATGTACGCACAAAAATGAAAGGGGTTATTTTGATGAGCATATAATGCTATAAAAATGTGAAATATATTTTGGTATGTAAAAACAAACACTTTATTAAACTTATATTGTGCTATTGCATAATGCTTGCCATCTAACCACAGATACTGTATTGGTGACATCTCGAGATATATCTTGTTGTCCCTTTCTAACCCAAAACCCGCAGCCATTTCCGAAAGAGATATCAAATCGGCCTTTATTTTTGGATGTCGATTGCAAGAATAGGCACTAAGTTTTATATTGAATTAATCACCTCAACTTAGTCGATTTTCTTTAAAATTTGATAATATAACTAGTAGTTTTTTTTCGAGATTTCTTTTTATTTTGAGAACCCTTACTCTTGAATATCGTCAGTATATTACCAAACACCCTGTATACATAAAAAAAATGTCACGAATTGAGAACTTCGTTTTTTTGAAGTCGTTTAATTAAGTGTTCCTAGTGTGCTTGCATCCTGTCGGAACGTATGTTAAATTTACTGTAGCATTTAGCCTATAACTTAAAAACAGTTTTCTACAGCTATGCTACATCTATTAGTTAATATGTGTGTTTCCTAGCCGATGTTACCTCTATAAGCTTCCTTAGACATGTACCCGTCAATAAAAGGAATAGCTTAAAGCCTACATGGCGTATTTTAAACGCGCGTTTACGGGCCGTAGATTCCCAAAAAATCATAGGTAAGGGGTGTCCATTAATTACGTGAGGCGTTTTTGACGATTTTTTGCCCCCCCCCCCCCCCCCCCCATCCCTTATCTCACGAGAGATTTTTTAAAATTTGTAATTATAGGGTAAATTTATTGACCTGCCCTCACCCACTGGTGACATGTTGCGAGATTTGATTTAACTCCATCCCCCCAACCCTTATTACACGTCAGATTTTTCAAAATTTAAAATTGTAGGGTAAATTTTTGACCCCTCCCCCCTCACCCCCTGTTGCGAGATTTTATTTAACCCCCTCCCACCCTAAGGGGTGGGAGGGGGTTAAATAAAATCTCGTATCGGCAGATATCGCGTAATTTTTTTTATTTCAAAAACAGTGTGATGATGCGAGAAAATAGAATTAAAACCTCTCGAATAACAAAAAATAATAAAATAAGGCGAACGCATTTACCATATAAATACAAATTTTGAAAAATCTCACGTGTGACTTATCACACGTGAGATTTTTCAAAATTTGTACGAACGAAGAAACGCTGCGCTGTGTGAAATGTCTAGCATTTTTTTTATATACTAAGACCATGCAATGACGTGTATGTACCTACTATTAAAGTAAGTTCGTTAATAGTCAAACTGATGCTCAATTCCGGTGTAAAACTTGCAACGAAAGACTGGACCACACATGCGCAGAATAGAACAGCGGGGAAGGGAGCCTATCGCCCTGCAGTGGGGCATTGCAGACTCCAAATAAATAAGACTATTGTAACCGGACGCCCATCTTACAATAGGTCTAATGCCATTTATTCACTGGGAAACGATTGTCGCGCAACATGTTGCTCATCGTGTTGAGCGATGACGTGGAGTTTTTATTTAGGAGCGTTGTCTGTCCATACATGATTAGTTGTCGATAACATATCACCTGAGGACATTATCCTCCTATGTAGGAACATCCAATATGTTTGAAATGTAATCAAATGCCACGTTTTTTTAATTAACTAGCTGACCCGCCCGCGGCTTCGCATGCGTGGTATTTCAATAAAAACATTATCCTCCTTTTCTGCACTCGAGTAAAAAGTAGCCTATGTTCTTCCCTAGGATATAATCTATCTCCTTGCCAAATTTTATTGCGATCCGTTCAGCTCAGTAGCGTAGCGTGGGTGTCAGCCGCCCGGGGCGGAAGAAAATTTTGCCGCCCTCTTATTTAGGTATTTCAATTTAATAGACTATGTATAAGGAATGAAAAAATCCGTGCTCATTTCGATCGGTCCGAATCGTAGGTGCGCATAAAATATGAAATAGTTCAAATATTTATAAGATATTATTTATTGTGTAATTTTGCCGCCCTCTAAAGGTGCCGTACTGGCCCTGCCGCCCCTACTACGCTACGCCATTGGTCAGCCGTTTAGTTATGAAAAGGTAACAAACAAACAGTTACTTTCGCAGTTACTATGTATGTATTATACATATAAACCTTCCTCTTGAATCACTCTATCTATTGCTGAAAACTGTAGTTTAAAAGATCTAAGCGAACAGACAGCGGAAGCGACTTCATTTTATACTATGTAAAGATGATGGTGGTTGCCTAGTGAATACATGGCTAACACCGGGTATACACATTCGCGTGAGCGAGAGGCGTATACGGTTCGCTCGGGTGGGAGTTCCGAGCGCAAATGTGTAAACGCCGTCATTAAATGTGAATGTTTCTTGAACTTGTTAATCTGTTATGGTTTTCAATTGTATAGTAAGTATTTGTTAATCAAGACTAAACTGAGTGATATACTTCTTAAGTGTTATGTTTTGTCTCTATCATGCATGTTTATGTAAAAGATTTATTTAGTCGCCTTGGGTCAATTCGCACCGAAAGTGAAAAAGCAAAATTGAACCTCTTCAGTGCTTATATAAGAAATAGATTCGGTTGGACAAGTCACGCTAAATTAAACATTAGCCCCTTTATTCTTTATATATTTTTCTACAGATTTGAGAAGATAATACGTCTACCTTTTATTTATAAAATCTACAGTCCTATAACGTTCTCGTGAAATCCAATACACACAAAGGTTGTCTGGAACAGATCGCTTTTAGCGATAATATACCCACTTGTATTTCTCCATATCTAGTTATTTGTTTTGAAATTTTTTGTTATGTACATACGGCTACACATCAAGCTATACATTTCCAGTATAAGCTGGCTTCTCATTCTACGAAAAGCCTACACAATACGAGGTCAGCTTATACTGAAAATTTAGCTTGATGTACAATAATTGTGTGTAGGTACAATAAAGCGTTTCAAATAGTATTTTTATTTTTATAGTGTTATCCGAACCGAACACATACCTACGGAAAATTCAAAGATTTTAAGACCATCTCAAAAATTTCAAGCTTAGACGGGACTTGAAACCTTTTAAAAAAATTTCAATAAAGTTATTTCTATCTATCTGCTTTTGCTGTGAATTGACCCTTGAAATAATCCTAACATTTTGTGATCTAGTTTTTATTAGCAAAATAATTGTTTATGCCGCGTTCACACGGTCGAAGTACGCTTAGTCAAAGTATATTTGACGAAGTAGCTTTGGTCAAAGTTCACTTTGATACCGGTTGACACTAACATACTTCACTTAATCATTTATTTTTTATTTTTCAAGCGATTATTACTGGGATCCACTGTTTTTGCACTTGACGCCATTTTGTTTTGTCAATGAGGGCTTTTCATTTTCAATTTAAAAAGAAAAAACTAGTTCCGACTATCGTAATAGATGGCGCTGTCTGGAAGATGCACCGCCAAAAATATGTTTTAGGTATATCCCACTCAAACACAATAACAACATTTATTTAGAACAATCTCATTTCATCAGACAAACAAACACAAATGTCTGATTTTTATTTAAAGTTCCGCGGAAAATAATGTTGACACGGCAAATGACATTGACAATTCACTTTCCTTTGTCAATCAGAGTATGATAGAGCAACGCCATCTGTTAGCAGTTATATAAGTCGCGGCATGTAAGTCTAGCGCTAAACGATACGCGGAAGGGATAGCTGCGCATGGGTACTGTCGCGCAAGCAATACAATAGCCAATAGCCACTATTTTAGGTTTAATTGGAGATGTTCCTTACCGTTGCAATTGACGTATTTGTAGACTCTGCTGTCCTTTCTTGGATTTTCCCTTAATCGCCATTTAATTAAATTTTTCCCGCTTTAATAATTTCGGCAGTTTGTTTTATCTGGCTCAAATTTACAGTGCTGCTGTCCGAATGACTGAGTACTTGCAGCTTCATCAATCTCACTTTTGATTTGTTTCAAAGAATCAATTAATTCATTAGAAACTTTTTAAAAAACAATTCACTGGTAAACATAAACTATTTTCCTTGCCTGTCTTTTCAAAACAGTATTTCTTCTAGGCATATTCACTTTAAAGTCACAAACAAACTTAAAAAACTGAATTTAACAAACAAATTCAAATAACAGCAATAACAATATAATTAAGAACGCGACTGTACACTGGATGTGCGCGGGGTTATCAGTGCGGGGGACGGAATGCGACTGGAGAGCCAATCGGCGCTACGCACGCCCGCCCTTCATCCCGCTAGCCCCCCCTCAGGTACCTTATTTTTTACTTCTGCGTAATAACGGTCAGCGCTAAAGTTTCGTGCCCGTACTTATACAAACAAGGTCGTAAACAACCCTCATTGACGTGACATCCAAGAAGCTATGTATATGACTCGTTTAGAGCAGGCTAGTTCTTTAATCATGCCGCCTAGTCTGGCGTAGGAGTAGCTATGAAAAGTAGAACATGGTCCTAGTCTTATTTGATTGGACGTCGTCGTCCAAGTGCGCTTCGATGAGTGTTGCCAAGATCAAAGTAGCGTCTAAGTCATTATTATAAATACGGGATTTATCACGTACCGTTTTATCGGTGTTTCGACAAATTTCCCGTATTTCCGTTTTCGTAATCCCGTATTTATAATAATGATTGAAATAAATCACGAAAGTTTTCGAAGTAAAAATAGCGTCCAAGTCATTAATGGCGGGTTCCTATATCCGTCGGTTACCAGCTACGACTCGTTTCTCCTTGAAAACGTGTCAGAAGTTTGACACTTTTTCAATGAGATACGAGTCGTAGTCGGTTACCGACGGATAGGTATAGGAACCCGCCATAAAACTACTTTAACCGTGTCAACGCGGCTTAGGGTTTAGTTTAGACCTTGTCCAGAAGGAGCGAATTCGCGAATTCATACGCGCGTTGCCGAGATACTTACCGCCAATACACTGCGTCCACAAGCATCGAAATACACACGTAAATCGCGTGCACTTCGCCAGACTCGACTCACGCGTTATACGCGCGTGTTGCGCGCGAGTCGTGATACTAGAGACGCCTTGTTGCGTCCAGAATACACGCGAACTTCAGAGCGAGTGCACGTATCAGAGAAATGGAGCGCCAAAATTTTGATACTGAATTGTTTATCCGTCCCCAAATGCTCGCGCTTCTATATATATCTTCTATTATATACGCTTCTTCTTGACGCAACGGTCGCGCGAGAGAATCGCGGCGAATTCGCCCTTTCTGGACAACCTCTTATGATCTTTCCCACCAAGAACAAGAAAATCTAACCATCATTTAAGATGACAGATTCTAAATGAAATATACTATTTCGACTTGGTGATAATGTTTATAATTTATATATATTGAAAAGCACATGTCTGTGTAAAAATACCTTTATTTACATAATTATTTTAATCCTGTAGATAATAAAATATTACAATTATGATTTTATTAAATCTGTTTTATTTCCTACCTACCTACTTGCGAAATTAATTTGTGAACGGTTGACAAAATTTCTGGAGCCCTCCTCGTAATCGAAAACATTAACAATAATTATGTTGCTTAAAATTCAATAATGTACACACGGCTACACATCACGCTATATATTCCATTATAAGGTGACCTCTCATTGTACGGAAAGCCTACACAATGCGAGGCCATCTTATACTGGAAATTGTAGCCGGTGCGTACACCTATACTAATATTATAAAGAGGAAAGATTTGTATTTTTGTGTGTATGTTTGTAATGAATAAACTCAAAAAAAAAACAGGTCTGATTTCAAAAATTCTTTGGAAAAATACATTCACCCTGAGTAACATAGGCTACTTTTTACCCAACTGCGCAAAGGAGGGTAATGTTTTATTAAAAAACTACGCATGCGAAGCTGCGGATTGGTCAGCTAGTAGTTTATAATCTATGTCATACATTGCGGCATCTTCATCTTTCCAGATGTTTTTTTTTCTACAATATTGGATTTGTATCTCAATAATGTCACCATCGTACAATTTTAATTATTCCTTTGACCAGCCAAAGGCTCAATAATAAAACACTTAAAACTAAATCGAGACAAGTCTAGATTTTAGAGAATTTGCATTTTTTATTTGTCGTTTAAAACTAAAAAATAAAATGAAACATAATTTAATGTGGTAGCATAATTTTAAGATATGATCCTACACATTTATACAAATATCACTAAATTTTGCCTAGTCATACAATCACTGACAACTACTATGGGTGACTTGCGCAACGATTCCTAAACGTATTTAGTGGCTAGACATGATTTAGAGAGTTGTCAAATGTAAACATGTTTAGTCACTAAATACGTTTAGGTATCATTGTGCCAGCCGGCAAAACAATTAAGGAATCCTATTTCGTCACATTAAGGACGTTAACACACTGGCGATTTGCGAGCATGTTTCCAGCGAGACCATTTGTGAACGTGCTTGACGCGACAGCGCAACGCGGACATCGCTCTATACAACCTGTTTTATTAAGTACGACATTAATTTAAAACACACATCCGGAATTGTATTAACTGATTTTTGAGGTGAGTTTAATACCGGTAGCTTGAATATTTATCCAGAAATCAATACATTTTTTTTTTTACGTAAATCGGCGGCGCCTTTGAGACGATGCCGCTTAGTCAGATATACAGGTACCTACTTACATGATGAATGAATATGATTTGTTTACCTATTTTATACATTCTGTTTCGTTGATATTTTAATACTTGAAAAAGGTTGTTTGAAAACTTAAAACTTTCAATGGTATTGAATTTGAAAAAACCCTATTTACAACAATACTAGCCATTAGCCCTACCCGTGTTTTCATATAATGTCGTACATAACAAAACAAGTATATTTTTTTCTGTTGGATAGCGTTATTCAGAGAGTGAAACAGGAACTAAATGTTTTTACAACTATGAATTGGCCAAGTCTTCAGTTTCTCTGATGATCATGTTTTGCATAAACGACTCCAAGCTAGTGGGACTGTTCTGAAGGCTCTCGAACGAGTGGTGATTCTTTTCAAGCTGAAAAATAAAAAAAGATCAGTTAATTTGAATCAAGCAAAACACACTTACACCATAAAAATAAACATTGAATGCAAAATTCTTTATTACATAAAAAATAAATCTGTACATAGGCGAATTTAATGCTAGATAGCATTCTCTTCCCGTAAACCTTTGTAAAATGCGGACAAACAGTTATTGTAGGTAGTGCATATTTGGTAGAGGGATAGGTTTACTTTAAATTCCAAGACACATAGATATAACTAAACCTAGACCAAACACAAGGTATATCAATAATCCCTAGTAATACAATAATAAAAATAGTTATTTATTAAAACGAGGGGATAAAGCAGTGTCTTGTGTCACAGGCGCTATATTAAACCCCGAACGTAACGAAGGATTCTAGAGTTAACGCAAGAGCGGAGCGAGAAAGACACTAGACCACTAGAATCCTGAGTGCAGAGGGATATAAGCACGCCCAAGATCAGACAGCTTTATCCACGAGAAGAATACTCTACTTTTCACACTTTCTGCGAGACAATAAAAAGCAAATCTAGGTTGGTGCATTCTGTGCAGAGGTTAGTTCGATTTACGAATAAGTTCTTATTGTGTGGGTCTCTTTGGTTCAAATTTAAATAATAATGAGGTTCCAAATTCATATCACATATAAATTTAGTACAACTTTACTCCCGGCTCAGCTGTAGGGATGTAATCACCTACTTTCGGTGAGGCTTACATGACATATAATTTATCATTGTCGAGCAGGTGGTTTTTTTATACTACTTATATGGCCAACGAGCATGCAGTCCACCAGATGTTAAGTGGCTACTGCAGCCCATGGATATCCACATAGAATTCAACACAAGGTATTATGTTGTCTTGATCTCTATGTGGATACGTTGCCATACTATAGGACTTAGCTGTTATGCCTATGTGCCAGTAATTACAGGAACGTACCATTACCATCTAACCGGAACACAGCAGCACAAGTACTGCTATTTGGCGGCAGATAAAGGTAAGGCGGTGGTGCCCACTTCCTCGATCCCGTTCACAAAAGCTCTACCACTGGTGGTACTGGTACCACCAGTAGGTGGTGTAAAAATATCGTTATAAGATTATATACTACATAGACTTGCACATTGATACCATATACATAACGTATAATAGATATCACAGAGTATTTACAGGACACCGCTCATTTTGTAGGTTTCGTTCATGAGAGTGAGCTAGTGCGTGTACACACGGCTACACATCAAACTATTCACTTCCAGTATAAGCTGACCTCCTCATTCTACGAAAAGCCTACACAATGCGAGGTCAGCTTATACTGGAAATGTATAGCTTGATGTGTAGCCGTGTGTACACACAAAACAGGAAACAAAGCAACCAGAACAATGAGCGGTACAAATAGCTTCCGCCCGCGGCTTCGCCTATGTCTCAATCCAAGTCATATCTTGAACTTCTTATTTTTTTGTGCGACCTGGATATGGATCAAGCTTATGGCCCACCTGATGTTCAGTTTTAACCATCGCCTTTAAGAAAGTATTGCCTCGTAGGTCACGCACCTTAGATAGGTGCTCTACGACACATTGCTCTGCGATGCATCAACTTCAGGCATACTGGTGTAAAGCCTCATGTGCCTGTAATTTCACCGGAAACCGTACTCTTCCTACCGAAACATAGCAATGCTGCTTGGCGGCAGAAATAGGCATGGTGGGAGTACTTCCCCGGGCGAGCCCTTTCACAAGGAACTCTACTACTCTAAGAGCTATATACTAAATTTGGTAAGTTGTTTTGTCTGTCTAGGTTGTAAGACAGACAAGAGTTACTTTCGAATTTATGATAGAATTCTTTTTGGTCTAAGGTTGCAATTTAATCGAATTATTTTGAAGGGCCGGTTTTTACATAAAAAAATAAATGTATCTAAAAATGTTCTTGTTTTATTATCAAAATCTCGAGAAAATGGTGCTCGACGAAATGCTAGAGAACTAGCTTAATGTACGATGCCACCAGATTACTAAAATGTTACTACGTGCCGTTCAACGACCCCGCTAGTTCAATGACCTCGCCCAGTCAATGACCGGGCCCGGTCAATGTACCCATCCAGTCAACAGACCGTGTGTGGTACGTACGACAGGGTGGTAAGTACCTACATGTTAGGCACAAAAATCAAAAATATGTTTTTTGGATTTAAAAATAAACATTATTTATGGTCTCAAATATTTATTTATGGTCCATGAAGCGCGCCAATCTCGGCATCACACTGCTAGACCGAGTCCCCAATTCTGAAATTCGCAAGCGGATTATGTATAGTTCAAGACGTTAGCAAGCGTATATTGGGACTCAAATGGTATTGGGCAGGGCATGTGGCCAGGCGCGGTGATGACAGGTGGAGCAGGCTGCTGACTGAGTGGTGGCCCCGAGATGGAACCAGAACGCAGGTCGTCCACGATGGCAAGATGGGTCGACGGCAAAAATCCCAGGTCGTATGTGGGCTAGAACAGCGCAGGACAGAGGCGAATGGCGACAACGAAGAGAGGCCTATACCCAGCGGTGGGATGAGAAGGGCTGGCGATGATAATGATGATGGTCTCAATATATATATAATCCCTCATTATTTGTAGTTTAAATTGCAACACCTTATATAAGTAACACTTACAAACTTGAGTACCCATTTGGAGAGGTGCTCGGTGTTGGCGCTGTTCTGGAAACGTCCGTCGATCAACAACACCGCTCCCCAGTCGTTCTTGTGCCGCACGCAGCGACCCACCGCTTGATTCAGCGCTCTGTTCATTCATTATATTCATTTCATTTATATTGTAATAAAATCACACTATTATTATAAATTCGAAAGTTTGGGTGTTTGTTTGTTTGTTTGTTACTCAATCACGTCGTAACTGCTTAACCGATTTCGATGAAATTTGGTATGTACGTAGGTACCTGAATTAACACATAGGCTACTTTTTATTGACAAACCACGCTCGCGAAGCCGCGGGCGGAAGCTTGTTAACAATAAGGTAGCTCAAACAGACAGGTATCGGGACTAATTATGTTCATGTCATAAAGAATGTCAACTAAAAATACGGAAAATATAACAAAAAAAAACGGCCAAGTGCGAGTCGGACTCGTGCACGAAGGGTTACCGTACCATTATCTATAAAAACGGCAAAAAATCACGTTTGTTGTATCTGAGCCCATCTTAAATATTATTATATTCTGTTTTTAGAATTTGTGGTTATAGCGGCAACAGAAATAGATCATCTATGAAAATTTCAACTGTCTAACTGTCACGGTTCATGAGATACAGCCTGGTGACAGACGGATAGACAGACAGACAGACAGCGGAGCCTCAGTAATAGGATGCCGTTTTACCCTTTGGGTATGGAACCTTAATTACTACTGATCGGGCTCCACACGTTGGCCCCAACACCGGTACCAACGCCGCTCGTCCAATGTGTCCACACATTGGACGAGCGGCGTTGGTACCGGTCTAGAAAATAGCATTGGCCCCAACTTGGATCCTAGCAAATTAATCAACGAACGTTGGTAGCGGCGCTGTTCACCGCGGCACATCAACATTAAAAACAGAGAACAAACCAATGTCAAATATGTTATAATAAATCAATCAATGTCAATGCAAAATCGTAAATAATGTTTCCAATCGTAAATAATGCTTCTGAATTCAGAATTAAGTTGTGGAATGATCTCCCTGCCGATGTTTTCCCAAGAGACTATATTATGGGGTTATTAAAAAAGGGACTTTTAAGGGATTATTATCAAAATCCCCACCGCTACGTCCCCACTGAGCGCGTAGCAGTGTAACAATACTAACTCACAAAAGTTCAACTACTACATACCAGCGCTGTGTTATCTTGCTGTGACACAACAAATAAATATTGCTGGAAATTTTACACAGCGCTATCTAGCCCCAAACGAAGCAGATCTTGTACAATGGAAATGAAATTTTGAGTTGGAACCTTTTTGTGGCGGCTACCATATTAAATTTAAATTTAATTTATTTCTGTTTTGTATTTTAGTGCACTTTTAAGTTATAAATGACTGTTAGGCTGATTTGTTTGGCTGTCATAAATTTTATTTTTATTTCTTTGTAATCTATAAAGATACAGCCAGACCCGGAACAAATATATACAACTACATCCATAATCATATCTGACCTCATCTACATTTGATACTAATACTTACTCTACATACTGTTTTACCCTAACTTGCTTGCACACAACACATTTATATTTTAAAATATAACAGTTTACAAATAAATAAATGGATAAACACTTAATTATTCACCAGGATTCGTATACAATCTACCTAAATTGTATTGAGTATTTATCTATCATTGTAGTATTGTATCAATTGACTGTTTATCTATCATTGTAACTATTGTACCACTCATGTATTTACTTTGTCATTTAATGTGGGAAGAAACTGACTTCTATCATACAGCTCACGCTAGTTCAGGAGCCAGGGCTTCAACCAAAATTGTAAAAATTTGTATAATACAAATAAAACATTTTAGATTTTTTTGAATTGATTTTGATACTACTCTAAACAACCAATTGCAATTTAATCTGGACATTGTTGATAAATTAATTTATTTGAGTATGTACAAGTTGGGAGGAGAACTAACCCCCACAACACAGGGTTTTCCTAGGGTGGAGGTTAGGGAACTATATAAAGTGAGACTATAACTATCTATTTATCTTAAGCACTCACCTATACGCCTGCACTTTGAGCCAGTCTCGTCCTGTTAACAGCTTCCTTTCTTTAGAGTATTTGTCGTTGAACGCCATTTTAGCTTTCACAGCCATATCGAATGTATTCGGGTACGGTATTCCAATCTAAAACAACAACAATTTCACCAAAAGGTTGTCTTGGAGAGATCGCTTTTAGCGATAAGACCGCCCATTGTACCGTTATTTCTTGTTTATTTCCTTTGTTAGTGTATGCTTGTTTCGTGTGCAATAAAGAGTATATCATTCATCTATTCATAACATAACTTGCCGACGACGCGGAAGACCGCCCTCCACCTGATTGGGTGGATTCGAAAAAAGACCTATTAAAATGTATATTTAATACATACCTAGTCAGGTCATAAATTCTATCACATCACATGTTTAATATAAAATAATTGAAACAAGTTTATTCATTATGTAACCATTTATATACCAAAATTAACTTAACAAAACATAAGATTCTTATGACACTAAAGTTTATTCAAAATGACCTCCGTGATTTTGAATACAGGCTTTCAATCTGCGCGGGCAGTCGTCTATCGCAGCACGAACGAGGTCCATGTCAATATCGGCGGCTGCCTTAATCAAGGATGTCTTGAGTGACTACAAATTGGGATGAGGCTTTGAGCACGCCTTTTCCTCCAAGTGTTGCCATATCTTGTAATCTAACGGATTCAAATCTGGACTGGAGGAGGGCCAGTCTTCATGCCGGATGAAGTCGATTTCACGCGCCGCCAGCCAGTCTTGTGTGCTCTTCGCTCTATGAGCTGGCGCCGAATCTTGTTGGAATACCCAGTGCCTGTTATTGAGCATGGTATGAGAAACAGGTTCCACAAGGTTCGTCAGGACTGTATTTTGATACACAACTGCATTCGTTTTTACACCTTTCTCACAAAAATGTACCTCTGTTAAGCCCCAATAAGAAACTCCCAACCATACCATGAGCGAGGATGGAAAATGACCTCGTTGTACACGCGGAATACGGTTGCTCGCTTCTTCACTACTGTGTGCGTACACCTTATCATTTTGTTTGTTGTAGCTCTCTTCTACGGTAAAAAATTTTTCATCCGAAAAAAGAATTTCCCGATATTTTTTCCCCACGTACCGCGTCAACAAAGCGCGGCATCTCTTCAGTATCAGGTCCATTAGACGAGCATTCAAACGATGTCCTGTTTTTCTTCGATGTGGCCGAAGCCCTAAGTCTTCATTTAACACCCTTTTCACCGTGGTTCTGCTTAACCCCATCTGAAGGGCCAACAGTTTCTGCTAACGTTTGGGATTTCTTTGAATTCGCGCCTTCACAGCTTTTATCACTGCTGGAGTCCTAACAGACCGAGGGCGACCACTTCTTGACCTGTCATCTACACTAGAGTCTTCATTGTATCGTTTGATGGTGCGATAAACGAATCTTTTGGTTATATTCAAATTTTTCAGTATGTCAAAAATTTGAATTGGCGCGTAACCGCAACGATGCAACGCAATAACTGCAACACGGTCTTCTTTAAGCGTCCACTCTATATTTAAAAATGAGTAAAATTTTAAAAAGTATACATTTTTATTTTCATGAACAATTCGAAATTCGAATTCTATAAACTTTTTTGTGGCCAGCATTCTAAAAGAAAAGTTTTTACTGTGTGACAATACTTATGACCTGACTAGGTATATATATATATGATGTTATGTTTAATACTAGCTATTTACCCGCGACTTCGTTCTCGTGGGCTTAAAGTATTGTCTTAGTTATAACAGCGCCAATTATTTAAAATGACATAAGTCCGAAAACGCCCGGTCGGGTAAGCATAGCCATAGTTAAACAAAAAACTTTTTCATTATTCTGAAAGTTGTGAAGGCTCCGTAAATTCATTTTGCGGCACTTGCCATAAGTAAATTTGAAAATTGAATGAGGCTCATTGCATTCATAATAAACTAAAATGAAATAAACACTTCATGACAAACCCTTATTTCTATTTAAAAATGAAAGAGGCCACATTCATACTAAGTTATAATCAAATGCAACCTCCAAAGCCGACCCCAAGTAGAAGATATACACGGATACACGGTCGAGGGATCATTTTCACACTTTCCATTTTGTTTATTGAGTGAGTAATGCCGGACATTTCACACAGCGCTATCTAGCCCCAAACTAAGCAAAGCTATGTTGCTATGGGAACCAGATAACTGATAGAATATTTAAATACTTTTTTTGCAAACTCATACTTACCTACACACGGTGTCCTTTAAATCACTGTTTTCCCAGAACAAACGTTGTTCAGACCATGGTCTACAAAGGGTTTATAACATCAAATTAAAAAAAAACGAAATCGGTCTTTGAAAAACATAAAAAGTTGGGAACTTAAAACGTCTATTTTAACGTTACGCCCTACAACATAGCGGGCTCGCTGCGCCAGCGCGCCCGTAGCTACTAGGTATCTAACTTAGGTCACGTAATATTTGCTGCGTGTGCCATTGACTCTAATTCGAAATTCTATTTTTGACATGACTTCAGAGTACTTTTTAATAGTCTGGACAGGACGTCTGTCGTTCACCCCTTGAATGCCGCCGCCGTATCACCACAAAAGAAATAAAAGTAGGTAATACGCTATTTCTAGCGTGCCAATGAACTTTATGTCACGGTTAGTTATTGAACAAAGTTAGACTTATTTGAGAAAGTCTAGATTTTATTTGTTTATTTGATGCTATAAACAGTTAGTAGCCCATGGTCTGAACAACGTTTGTTCTGAGATAACAGTGATTTAAAGGACACCGTGTAGAGAAACAACCAGACCCGGAAAAAATATGTGTAGAACGTGCAAACATTTGTTCCGCGGCGGGAATTGAACCCACAACATCCTGCGCCTCAGCCGGCTATTCGCCCACTGCGCCACGGAGGTCGTTCTTCTGGAGTTTATTCTTCTAATGACTGTGTTATTCTTGAAATACAAGTAAAGTGACCATAAAGGAAGACCAGCGCTGGTTGTTGCCATGCCACCAGCGAATGCTGAGTTAAGGACCCGTTTGCAACCACTAATACCTACTCAGTTTGTGTTTTTTTATGTTTTATTAGTTTGTGGAAGGTTACGCAGAGCGACTGAATCGCAATTAGTAATTAATTACTAACTCCGATAGATTTAAGCTTTTTACTGACAAAATAAATCCATCGTTATCTGATTAAATCCTACTAATATTATAAACGCAAAGTTTGTATGTATGGATGTTTGTTACTCTTTCACGCCGGAACGGCTGAACCGATTGCGATGAATTTTGGTATGTACGTAGATCATAACCTGGATTAACACATAGGCTACTTTTTATTGGTAAACCCACGCGTGCGAAGCCGCTGGCAACAGCTAGTAAGTAAATAATAATAATAAGTTGTACTTCATTAAGTCAAAGATTGGTCGATAATCTATGGGGGAGGATTTTGTTCAGAAGTTGACATCCTGTGACTGCTATGATGATGATGACTTAAGAAGCCGGTGAATCCCGAGCGCAACTTTAATTCGGCCGCGTCAAAAACTTCGGCCTGAATATCGCTATCCCTGTTTAGTGACGAAGTTTAGCCATGCAGAGCGACAGTGATAGCAATAGAACGATTCGTTCTATTGGAACGTCGTTCGATGGTTGGGAACCTAGATAAATACTATTCAAATTAAAATAATACCTTTTTATGGTAGAAATATGCTCCAATTAGAAATGATCTTGGTAGTACGTGTTGTATGGGCGATTCCCCTCCGGTCTCCCCTTAATTAAGTGTTGGTGTTTTTGCAAATAAATATTATTCCATTCTATCGATACACATAAAACAAAGTCGGGTTGGTTACACCATTTATAACTCAAGAACGGCTAGACCGATTTAGATGATCTTTGATTTGTTGGATTTGTCTCCATCCCAAATAGCAGAATAACTATTAAAATATCGGAAAAATTCACGCAAAAAGAAATTACGAAGAAAATTAATTTTCTCATACATAGATGCTAATGATGGCCGATTGACAATTCTACCGGGGTGACGTACATGCCAGCCCGCGTCATATGCATGTCAAGGCGGTACGAAGTTAGGCGGGTCAGCTAGTTCTATAATATTCATGAAATAATAATATTAGTAGCCTAAGGCTCAATTTACATTGCCACGGAACGGAATAGAAGCGAATTTTTGTAACGAAACGCATTATGGACTTTGTCGATTGTATAACGTACAAACTAGATACGAGCCAAGAAACCTATCGCGCGTTTTCTTCAGGAGAAACGTCACGCATTCTCGGTTACCAAGCTTTATACGTTACACAGTTGACATAAAGTTAATTATGCTATGTACAATTTTGCTACCAGAATTCGCTTCCATTCCATTCTGCGGCAATGTAAATTCAAAATTCAATATTATTTATTTGGAACATAAACAAAGTACAATAGACAAATGAAAACGTTGACAACTGCAAAAGTTAAAAAACTGACTAGCAGTGGCAGCGAGTCAGCGCCCTCTTCCAAAACCAAACCGGACAACGTTCCAGCTATCGACAACAAGTCGATACAAGTACATATATGTTTATTCTATTTTTCAAACTTTCGCGATCACTGTACATAATTATTGATTAAAACGGGTATTTATCGCGTATGTACCTTTTTTATTTGTTATCCCATGGAATGGAGTTAGTCATCAATGGTCTCGGAGACCATGACTGTTGCAACACAGCCGAAACGTCGGGATAACAAATAAAAAAGGTACATACGCGATAAATACCCGTTTTAATCAATAATTATGTTTATTCTAAATAAGATTATGATTTTAAGTTGAATACTGCATGCGTTTGTGAGTATGTGTGTTTGTGTTGTGTGTGTGTGTGTGGTGTGTGTGTGTGTGTGTGTGTGTGTGTGGTGTGTGTGTGTGTGTGTGTGTGTGTGTGTGTGTGTGTGTGTGCGTACGTGTTCGTGTGATGTTAATTTTGCTAGGTAGGAGAGATCAAAATATTCTCGGTATCATCGTACGTTAGTGACTGATGCAAGGTTTTGCATTTAATTTTACATCTGTGGAATGACAGCGGATAAATATCAATAGCTTTGCTTACTCTGTTGTATAAGGACAGCCTTGTCAGCAATTGAGCCTTAGTAGTTGAAGTGGAGAGGAAGTATTTCGAGTGTGTAGTACTTAGTAGGTACTTAAATAAATAAATAAATATTGCTGGACATTTCACACAGCGCTACCTAGCCCCAAACTAAGCAGAGCTTGTACTATGGGAACCAGATAACTGATATAATACTTATATACTTTTTTTGTAAATACATACTTATAATACATAGAAAAACATCCAGACCCGAAACAAATATCTGTAGATGATGCAAACATCGGTTCCGGGAATCGAACCCGCTACCTCCTGCGTCTCAACCGGCTATTCGCCGACTGCGTCACGGAGGTCGTCACTTACAGTAATAACAACTCTAGCCTGGTGGTCCTTGAAGTCCATTCCTTCGGAGACCTTCCCTCGGTACACCGCGAAGAGAATAGCGCCCCGGTCCGTCGCCACGTACTTATAGTAGTCCTGGAAAGAATAATACATACAGCCCGGCTTGCACAGCGATCCCTAAACGTATTTAGCGACTAAACATGTTTAAATTTGACTTTTTTTATACGCCCTGGAGATGAAACACAGTATAACAGAATAACAGCGCCGAGCTGTCGATTGGTGGCGAGGCATAATGCTGAGCTGAAACCCATTTGCTGCAGTACCACATACACACCTACTTGCCTCTTTTTAATTTTTCCCTGACTATTGTATATTTATTATTTCATTCTATTGTTTTGTTTGTGTTTGTTGTATTTAATTTTCTGTTTTCTCTTACTTGTGCTTTCTCTTTGATGTTAAAACTTTTGATTATATTGTGTGAATTTGTGTGTGCTATGGTAGCAAATAAATGTATGTCTATGTCTATGAAACAAGCATATGGCCCACCTGATGTTAAGCGATAATCATCGCCTATACCAAAGTATTGCCTCGTAGAACACGCACCTTAGATACGTGCCGTATGATGCACTGCCTTGCGTCCATCAACTTAAGACATAAAGGTAACCATAACCTTCAAACCGAAACACAGCAATGCTGCTTAGCGTCAGAAATAGGTATGGTGGTAGGTAGTACTTTCCCAGGCGAGCCCTTTTACAAGGAACTCAACTACTTATATATTTTTATGTATTTGTAAGATTTGATATCTCTGTAAAGCATATTTAGACACTAAATACGATTAGGCATTGTACGCAAGTCATCCTAAAACTTAGCTGCCGCACGCGGCTTTGAACGCGTGTTCTGTCAATTAAAACATAAACCGCCTTCTGCGTCAGGTAAAAAGTATCCCAGTCGTAATCTATCTGTACACCAAATTTCATCGGAATCGGTCAAGCCGAATTAAAATAAATAAATAATGCTGGATATTTCACACAGTGCCATCTAGTCCCAAACTAAGCAAAACTTGTACTATGGAAACCGGATAACTTATAGAATACATATACGTTTATTTTTTGTAAATACATACTTATAAATTATAATACATAGAGAAACAACCAGACCCGGGACAAATATCTGTAGATCGTGCAAACATTTGTTCCGCGGCGGGAATCAAACCCGCAAACTGATGCGTCTCAGCCGGCTATACGCCCACTTTACCACGGAAGTCGTCAAATCGAATTTATAAATTAGTATGTATTTTTTGCCCTGCTGTGTATTTTCCATCCCTGGTAATAATAATAGAACAAACCTCCATAACATCGTTGTGGTCCTTGGCATTCCGACTTTCTTGGAACACATGCTTTTGCTTGCACAGCTGATGCCAGAGTCCAGTACTCTGCCACCTGAAAAAAATGGTCACCATGACGTTTGTATAGCTTAACCATAATAATTTTAATGATACCAATGAAACCATAGCATAGTGTATGTAGAATAGAATAATCATTTATTTGGTACACACAAAATGACACATGAAACAATTATAAGGAACAGTAGATACAATTGAATCCAATAAAACAGTTCGACTCATGTGTCTGCGTGCCAAAATGGCGTTCAGCTCAGCATAATGTTGGAGGTTTAAGCACCCAATGCAAATGTATGTATGGTACAAAATCTGCAATAGTCTGTTTTCATCGTCTTTAACTCAATGGAAACTAATAAATGATATAGTTACTTAGAGGCTGTTACAGTATTAGTAATAGGCGGCATCTCGGAGTTATACCTACTATGTCACAGAATAGGTAATACTTGGTGTGGAATATACCTACATGCTACGTTTTTACCTACAGTTGCACGGAATAAAAAATAGTAGTCGGTCGAAATACATACACTTTTCTAGTTGCCAGTAGAAAAATCGAGAAACTTCGAGAAATATGTACTGGCGCGGTATGAATAGTGCGTAGAGACGGCCGAAGGAGTCAGTCTTGATTTGGCGATACGTGCGAACATTTCGGTGACTTTTATATTGTGTAACAGTGGTGTGATTAAGTTCGTGTATTTATCATTTTAGTGTTGAATAAACGTGTTATTTTGGTTAGATTCATTTTCATTATTTTATCCCGAACCCTCAGCTCGTAACAATATGAAATGAGGATATTTATTTGAGACGACATGACATACACAGGAAACACAGTAACAGATGGTGGGATACCTGGACTTCTGGCTAATTGATAACCTCCGTGGTGCAGTGGGCGAATAGCCGGCTGAGACGCAGGAGGTAGCGGGTTAGATTCCCGCCGCGGAACCAATGTTTGCATGATCTACAGATATTTGTTACCGGTCTGGTTATTTCTCTACTATATATTTATAAGTATGTATTTACAAAAAAATATATATAAGTATCCTATTAGTTATCTGGTTCTTATAGTACAAGCTCTGCTTAGTTTGGGGCTAGATAGCGCTGTGTGAAATTTCCAGAAAAAAAATACGTTAATTTGTACATATAATAAGACAAAATGTCAGAAGTCAAAAAATTCAAATAATGTAAATACTTAGTTAACAACCTAGATATTAACGACGATAGTTAACGACCAAATACTTATACAGATAGAACTACCTTTAATATTATTTGAGCTCAATTAATATACTGAACCCAACGCAAAAATAATTATCCAAATCGGTTCATAAACAAAGTTATGTATGACTCAACATACATTAAAAAAAACTACGATACGACACTTTATAAATTTTTTTGAAGTTGGTGTAAATAAATACCCTCACCTTTGAAGAGAAATGAGGAGATGAGGGAAATGAGGACTCATTCCTATCTTCCAACGTAGCTTTCCACCCTAGGTTGGATGTTGGGAATTTTAAGTGTCATCTTCCAACCTCTGTCAGGTTGGATAGTGGGAGTACATTATCCTAAATATTTTTATTCCCAACATCCATACTGTCATTGATGTACAGTGGCTGGCAAAATAAACATGAGTATTATTCATTTAGCAGAGAATTATTAAGAACGTGACAAATATAATGACTACGGAAAAAAACCATATAAATACAATCTTAGAACAGTGTTTTTAATTAAATTTTTCGATAGTGTTTACCACTTCACACCAAAATTGACCAAATTTGTCTTTAGGTATTCTTGTTAACGTTTTACGTAATGCTGATGGTAGCCTTATGAACATAATAAGCAATCATTATCTGTAAACAAAGAACATATATTTTTATGTACCGACATAAAAAAATGTGTCAAATTATCGTTACAATAATATTTAAGAATACCTTTTAGACGAAATTTTCGGTACACCACCATGACTGTATCCCATCAATCATCATAATCTAATTATAACTGATTGATTTTAGCAAAAATCTTACTCTCCCTAAAATTAATCGAGCACATGCAGAATTTTTGATTTGAAGTATAAGTGGCGTTACCATGTCTGACTTTCATAGTTTCCATCTTTGCATCCATTTCTTTCTTAAACTCACGAAAATCCCGATTTTGTATACAAAAGGTGCTTATGAATCACATAATGAAGTTTTGATTTGTTTATTAATATTGAAACCTTTGATTATATTGATTGGAACAAAAATAATTAAGATAATGTATTCCCACTATCCAACCTGGCAGAGCTTGGAAGATGACACATAAAGTTCCCAACCTCCAACCTAGGGTGGAAAGCTAGGTTGGAAGATGGGAATAAGTCGAAATAACGAAGAAAGAGAACGAACAAAAGTCACTGACATAGCACATAGGATTAACAAGCTGAAGTGGCAGTGGGCAGAGCTCGAATAACTGACGGCCGTTGGGGCAGAAAGGTTATCGATGGGATATCACGAACTAGAAAGCGTAACGTAGGACGGCCCCCACAAGAAATACGACCTGATACAGGTTGATGGGGGCCGTTGGGTGCAGGCCGTACAACATCGGTCGCTCTGGAAATCTATGGGGTAGCCCAATTTTTTTTTTCTTATATTAAACTTGTTGACACACAAGCTGACGGGCCTCCTGATGTTCAGTGGTGACCGTCACCTATAAACTCCTGCAGCACTCGTGATGCTGCAGTCACGTTTCCTAACTCTTAATGCCTTATTTACACCTCTCTTGAAGGCGTTCGTGTTGAAGGCCACCGGGAAAACCTCCGGAGGAAGGTCATTCCACATCTTGCAGGTGCGTGGAAGAAACGGGTAAAACGCATGTGCATGACTTCCACGCATCTACAGTATGTGGGTGAGTTCGTTGCCGGTTGCGGCAGGTTCGATGGTAGAAGTGGGAAGCAGGGATTAAATTGAACAGCTCGTAAGAACATTCGCCGTTATATATTTTATAGAAAACGCTGTGCGCTCCGACGTCACGGCGCAGACTTAACAGTGGACGTCCTTTGTTTGATATGACGATGACCCTCACCTTTCGATAAGCTTGGTCAGCAGTGCATATGAGGGCACGAAGCACAGTACTCCATGCGGCGTCACCTGAGAGACCCACAGTATGGCCTGCCCCAGCGTGTCCTGCGTTTCCGGCATATTCGTGTCTCTACTCTTGCATTCCAGAGAGCTGCCGTCTGCGTGGCTCACCAGTGTCCCTATCCATACCTAGGTAAACAATTATCTTAATCATTGATCGATCGAAGCGAGATCTCTAAATCAACTTGGGCAAATCGGCGTTGTATGCATGTATGTTTGTTCGAGGATAACTTTCGAAGCGTTGATCCAATCATCGTGAAATTTAGTATGTAAGTAGATGGCACAATCATGGTGTGACTAAATATGCTAAAAATGTGGGGGGGGGGGGGAGGTTGTTGAAATTTTGGAGTTAAAGAAGGGTAAAAAACCTAAAATGAGACTATCAGGTTAAGTGGGATGATTAATGAAAGGAAAAGGATAAATCCCGTATAATAATGATTAAAAGAAATTACGAAAGTTTTCAATTAATCATAAATAATTAAGTGTCACGGGTGGATTAGTTAGTTAGGCTATATTTTATTTTATGAAAAACTAGTTGTGTGCCCGCGACTTCGTACGCAATTTTCTAGATCACGACAACAGCGCCACCAACCGGGTCCAATTGTGATTCTTTAACCACCCAGGGACCCACTCAAACACACAAAAAATTCATCAAAATCAATCGTCGTTTTTTAATTTTAGCGAGACTAATGAACAGCAACTGATTTTTATATATATAGAAGATAGATACCGTGAGAAGCTTGGACAGGTCAGCTAGTCACACTAATATTATAAATGCGAAAGTTTGGGTGTTTATTTGTTTGTTTGTTACTCAATCACGCCGTAACGGCTCATCCGATTTCGATGAAATTTGGTATCTACGTAGATTATAACCTGGATCACCACATATGCTACCATTTATCCCCTAAATCAGTTCCCATGGTATAAAAATTGGATGTTAAAGTTTATATATGTATTTTGCACCCCAGAACAACGCGGGCGAAGCCGCTGGCAATAACTAGTTATAAATAAGGTAACTCACTCTATCAGGCGAAATCACATGACTAGGGCTTATCTTAAGCGGGAACTCGGTATCCAGCTCTGAATGCAAACTGATCAAGGGCGTGAGTGTGCCGGACGCCAGGATCACACACCTGGATGTCTTCAGACCTTCGAACACTATCGCTGGGTTCATGCAGAACAGACGAAGCTCGAGAGTTTCTTTTTCTTTCGACTGAAAAGTGTAATATTATAAATTCCTTTCATTTGTGGTAAACTATTCAGATGTATCGCAGTACTGTAGTAATAACTCCTACGTAACAGTAGTACAATGCTTTTTAGATAAAACATGACCTTGTTTCAAATACATATATGTCACTTTTTATTGACAGACCATGCTTGCAAAGCCTCTGGCGGAAGCTAATGGTTTATAAATAAGCATGACTGTCCTTGAAAAATGTACACTGCCGGCCAAAAGTTTGAGACCACCTACATCAAAGTAGGAAAATGAAATAAAACTCAAAATACAAAGCAAGAGGTTTAATTATGAATTAAAATACTTATTTCCTAATACACATACATTATGAAGAAAACAAAAAAATCAAGAAAAATCAACCATTTACTTTAAAAATGTCGATCATATTTTATACAGATTTTTCGTCGAAAAACCCTCCCTTGCATTTTATTACTACTTTCACTATTCTTGGCATACGAGCAATCAATTTGTCGATTGTATCTTGTGATATATTGTTCCAGCTTTCTTGTAAAGCCTTCCACATGTCTTCTTGCGAAGTGGGACAACAACTGCGCACATTTCTATCAAGCTCTTCCCACAAAAGCTCAATCGGGTTGAGATCCGGACTCTGAGGGGGCCACACCATGTTTTTTAAAACCCCTTCTGTTTCTTTGTGTTCTAAATAACCCCTGCATAATTTTGAACTATGTTTTGGGTCATTATCTTGTTGGAAAAAAAATCCATCTCCAATTATTCTTGAACCAGACGGAATGGCATTTTGCTGTAGTATTCGTTTATATTGCTCCTTTTTCATGATTCCTTCGACTCGTACCAAATCTCCGGTTCCATGGCCCGAGAAGCATCCCCAGACCATAATGGAACCACCACCATGCTTGACTGTTGGCACCACACAGTCTGGCATCATCTTTTCCTCGACGTTACGTCGAACAAAAATTCGTCGTTTTGAACCAAATATTTCAAATTTGGATTCATCTGACCAAAGAACTTGTTTAAAGTCTTTTTCAGTCCAGTCTCGATGGGTAAGGGCCCACTGCATCCGTTTCTTTTTGTTTTGTGGCCTTAGTAGTGGTTTTCGAACGGCGACGCGACCAAATAACTTAGCATCTCTCAAACGTCTTTTTACTGTAGTCAATGATACAGGTTCTGATCGGGATTTGTTCACTTCTACGCGGATTTCTGGTGCTGTTAGGCGTCTATTCCGCTTGCTGGTAGTGACGATGAAGTGATCCTCGCGAGAAGTGGTAGTTCTCGGCCTTCCCGAACGCGAACGATCTTGATTACTGCCAGTCTCCTTGTATCGGGTTATTGTGTTATGAACACAAGTCTTCGACAACTTAAGTTGAGAGGCAATCGCACGTTCAGATTTGCCTTCGCCGTATAAAACAACTATGGCAGAGCGAGTTTCACTGCTAATTTCGCGAACTTTTCCCATTTTAAGATGTCTTCACTGTAACAACGACGAGCTCAGACTAATAAGGTAGAAAATAATTTACTCCATAAAAACTTAGGTACTAAATATGTTTTAGGAAGCTAACATAATCCCTGATATCGGTTAACGCGAAACAAACCCAAAACAATAAGTAATGAGCAGATCATAAAAATATTACAATGACTCTACCACCTGGTCCTTGCGCGGCGCTCATTGATGTTTTGAAACAATAGACCTTTTTAGGATGATAACTTAAACAACAACATAAATAATGACTCTTAGAAATTCTTTAATAATAATAGAATACGCAGGTGTTCAAATTAGCTCATTATCATATGTGTACTTTGAAATATTTTGTTGGTGACAAAGATTTTTACAGTGGTCTCAAACTTTTGGCCGGCAGTGTATCTCTATGAAAGAATTGAGAAAAATTACATTTTAGCATGGTATTGTCATTATATGATGGGGCCGGAAGGTTCTCGAGTGGAGGCCACGGACCGGCAAGCGCAGCGTAGGACGTCCACCTACAAGATGGGCAGACGACTTGGTAAGAACCGCAGGTCGGCGTTGGATGCAGGCCGCTTCCAACCGCAGTTCATGGAGATCAATGAGGGAGGTCTTTGTCCAGCAGTGGACGTCCTACGGCTGATATGATGATGATGATGATGATTTTTATTATGTCAACGCCAGACTGACCGTGACCACGACTGTTCAAATCAAATCAAAAAACATTTCACCAATAGTACGAACAGAACAAACACACACAGAACTACCTCCGTGGCGCAGTGGGCGAATAGCTGGCTGAGACACAAGTGGTTGCGGGTTCTATTCCCGCCGCGGGACAAATGTTTGCATGATCTACAGATATTTGTTCCCGGTCTGGATGATTTTCTATATAATATTATATTACAAAAAAAAGTATTTACAAATAAAATGTATACATATTTATATGTTTGTATTCTATCAGTTATCTGGTTTCCATAATACAAGCTTTGTTTAGTTTGGGGCTAGATAGCGCTGTGTGAAATGTCCAGCAATATTTAATAATATTTTATTTTTATATAATAAACAACTCTGAAACAATTGCTCATATCACATAAATAGTATAAAACAAAGTCGCTTCCCGCTGTCTGTTATGCTTAGATCTTTAAAACTACGCAACGGATTTTGATGCAGTTTTTTTTAAGAGATGGAGTGATTCAAGAGGAAGGTTTATATGTATAATACATTCATAATATAGTAGAGAAACACTTATAATTTTAGAGGTTTCTAATGTGATGTCGTAAATACACTTATTACTCGTTCAAAAGTGACCTCTAAAGAAAACATGTTTGTATTGTCTAATGACAAAAAAGCTGTGAACTTTGTATATAAAGACATTCTGTGGTATATTTAGTATCAGCAAGTACAAAAGAAGTAGAGAAAAGAAAGAAAAGAAGAAGTAGTAAAGAATAAACATGAAATATAAATAAAACACAATTGTATAATACAGTTGCAACACAGTAGAGTTTAAAAAACGGCATATTCCATTATAATTCCACTCTCTGAGGCCACATCGATTATTTAAAGATACAGCGCTTAGTGGCAAGTTGCATCACTAACTATAAGGATATAAGGCTATAAGATGCATATAAATTCTTCATCATTGGAATTCTCACCTTTTTATACTGTGAATAAGGCACAGTTCGCACCAACACTGGTTTAAAGTCATCCATGTATTTACAGTTTTCGCGGAAAAGGTACCCTGAAAAAATAACACAACTTGTTACTAAGTAATAAGGTTTTTTGAAAATTTAAATTTTTCTATGGTAATTAATTTGAAAAAATCTATTTTACAACAATACTAGCCATTAGCCCTGCCCGTGTTTTCATTTAATTTCGTACATAACAAAACAGGTTGTATAACGTTATGTATGAATATTTACCTAAACTTATGTCCAAAGATTCGACAAGCGAGCCCGTTGCCTGCGTCACGCCATGCAGCGAACCCGGTTCGTCGCGGAGCTTGTTGCAAAACACCTCTGCGGACTCTCTGAATTCTGATCAATTAAAAAAAATTAAGTCTTTCGAGCTAGATCATTTATCCTTCGAGCCAGATTATTGTTGCTTCGAGTCGAATAACCTGGATTATTAGTATTTCAAGCCATCTAGGACCTACGAGTGATCCTGGACCGGTTTTGTTATAAGCGTGGTTATCAAAATAGTATAAACTAGAGATGTTGCGAATGTTCGCATCCGCAAATGCGGAGCCTCCGCATCGATTTGGACATCTGCATCCGCAATGCGGATGTTCATGCGCATTGCGGTTCATGCAGCGCAGCGCAGCGCAGGTCGTACAAGATAGAAATAGGGTGGGGCTTGCGAGTGATGCGATGATATTATGACATTCCCTTGTCAATACATCTATGAAAATCTGATGTATGTTCACAAAAATATTAATTTGTATAAAAAAAATAGCGATAATCATAATTTTAATACTAGAAATAAAGATAAACTCACTGTTGCCCCTTGTAGACTCCATAAAGTTAGTAAATCATTTTAAGGGCAAGGTGTTCGCTTTTATAACAAACTCCCAAGTGATGTACAAAAATTGACAATTAACAAATTTAAAAACGCAATTAAACAAAATCTTTATAAAAAAGCCTACTATAAAATATCGGATTATTTAGATGATAGAGAAGCTTGGGATTGAAATTGCTCCAACTCGTTCAAAATGTTACAATTTAGACGTAATTTATTTATTACCTGTATTGTTATATATTCTAAAAGGATCATTAATAAAACAACCAGCCTTGTTTTCTTGCCTTTCTTTCCTGGCTTGGTCGCGAAGGAACAGGCAGTAAAATTGACGTTTTAAAGTGATCCTTGTGATTTTAATGAATAAAAGATTTTGACTTTGATTTTGAGTGGCGCGTGCCGTGACTGATTGACCAATCGGAGTGAAGATTTCGGTGACAAGATCCGACGCGTTTGTTACTGTTTATCATTTGTATCTCGCAAATCAATCATAACGTGTTTACTTGCGGTTGTCGTATGAACATTGCAGTTTTTGGGTGTTATTGTGAGTATACAGTGAGTATTGTATGTTAGCGAGTTTTCTGCAGTTAATTGTTTATATTATTGCTTTATTTTTGCATCTAAACGAAGTTTCTTATAAAAAAACCTTAAGATCCGCATCCACATCCGCGGATGTCAAAAAACTGCATCCGCAACATCCCTGGTATAAACAAGCTATATTATAAGTTCAAAAACTGAAACTACTATGTCGATGGTAGGCTATGTCACCCGGACCATAATAACGAATCGATTGTCACCCCTCATTCATCAAAATCGTATGAGTAGTTTAGGCGCTACGGTGGAACATTGTAAATACAAACATTCATACATACATACGTGTGAAAGGGTCTTGTGATTGATGAAAGATCCGCGTCATAAAAGGATTCAGTGTTTGATAATAAGAAGGTAGTACAGAGGTATTATACAAATTAGATACAATTTCTAGTCACGATGTACCATGTCATTGGTCCTTCGAGCCGGAACAAAGGTCCTCGAAGCTGAATCACAACTCCGTCCTTTGAGCCAGATTATGTATATGCTGGATCATTATTCCGTCAACACTTATTATATAAAAACATATATACCTACTAACCATAATAATTAGCCTGTCCTATATTGTGGTTTTGCAGTGTCCTCGCGAAATGTTCCGCTTCCCAAGAGTACACCACTTCGTTGTTGTTCAAAGGCATGTTTTCTATCAACGAAGTTTGATTTGAAAACCTAAAAAAACAAAACTTTCCTTTTGCCAGTGTCTTATACATAGGTATAGGCTGTAAAATTTACGTTTCAAAGTGAACCTTGTGATTTTAATGAATTTAATTTGTATCATACTGTAAATCCAGTAAATCGCAAGATTGTAAACTTTGTATAAGATCGCTTATACAGACTGTCCCAGAACTAGCTATGATATATCTGAGGGGGCGGATTCTCAAATTTACGAAAACAAAAAATTTTCTTCGACTTTTGTGAATTCAATAATGGCATCACTGGTAAAAATTAGTGGATTTCGGTTAAACTTCTGATCGTATAACAACGTAAACCTGCGCTAACAATTAGCGGTCTTCTCACTGAATAACAATCTCTACCAGACAACCTTTGGATGGAATGGACTGTGTGGACATTACCTACGTTTGTATAAGTAAGTAGGTAGGTAGGTAAGTTCTACAGTCTAAAAAACATCTGATTTAAATTCATACTAAAAATTTCAAGAAATTCCGGAAAAATAAAATGCTTATTTTATTATTTTTTTCCATAAAAATTTGTTAATTTTATATATTTGATCAAGCGAAGCGGGATCTATAAATCAACTTGGGCAAATCGGTATTGTATGTACATATGTATGTTTGTTTGTCCGAGGATAACTTTCGAAGCGTTGATCCGATCATCGTGAAATTTGATACATAAGTAAGTAGTGATGGCACAATTTTGGTGTGACTTAATGAGCTAAAAATGTTGGGGGGTTATTGGGATATTGGGGTTCAAGAGGGGTGAAAAAAATGAAAATGAGACTATTAGGTCAAGTGGGACGTCAAATGAAAGGTCTTCGTTAGTACATTTAGACTCCGTTTTTGTTTTTAGTAAATTCCTTATAGTTTTTGAGTTATTAGCCATAATAAATACTGAACTTTGGCAAAATTCACAGGGTACACCAGTGACCCCACAGTGCTGTAATTTGGTATGCGTGTAGATTTAGTGACACAAATATAGGCAAAAGTCTGATCCAGAATAACGGCAATTTAATAACCAATTTACTTGAACTCGCGTTACCTGCAATTTGAATGAAACTGTAGGTCAAGTAATTTGGTTACTTATTTCGTGGCACTATTTTATTGGTCAAAGATAAATACGGCTTGCACAACGATCCCTAAACGTATTTAGCGACTAAACATGATTAAATTTTACATATTTGCTTGATTTGTCAACTCCTTAAATCATGTTTAGACACTAAATACGTTTAGGCATCGTTGCGCGAGTCGCCCTAAGAATATTTTCTTTTGTGTTTTGGGAGACTCAGTTCGGAGCGAACCACAAGTAATTTTCTATTTAATATCTTATTTACAAGTTTTTGCATATGCGATTTAAATAGAGCTCGTTTGTTTAGTTAGCTAAGTATTTTCAAAACAAAAGAGAGGTTATACAAAAATACAAAAGTTACAATGAAAGTAAAAGTGAACCAATTCAAACGAGTGTTCCAAAAGAACGCGCTTAAATTTGGAGGGTATTAACTTAAATAAATCTAACGAGATCTTTTCTTCCCCATACCTGCAAGATGTGGAATGAGCTACCATCTGAGGTTTTCCCATTAGGCTACTACGACATAGCACGCTTCAAGAGAAATGTAGAGGTTTCTACAGAGTAGAGAACGCATCGACAATACCCCGGGTGTTGCCGGTGTCAATAGGCGACGGTGACCGCTTACCATCACGTGAGCCGTAAGCTTGTTTCCCCACAAATAACATAAAAAACAAAAAAAAACGCAGGTAAGTCAACCAGTTTATTGTAATAATTAGCAGATCTGGAATTTTTCCTAGTTTGTCTTCAAGTGAGGAACATAAAGGGAATGAAAAGGTATCCTCACGTTTCTTGTTGGGACGGTCGTTCATGGTCGGAACACCCCATTCAGGCTTCAAATACTAGTTCGGGGACACCCTGTATTGAAAAGACTGAAATCTTACCAATAGTCCCAGTTCTTGAGTACATTGATCAGTTTGTACAAGTAGTGTGACGTGTCTTGGCCGGAATAGCGGTAATCAGATGCATACTCTAACTCCTGAAAAAAAACTTACACATAATTCCATATAAAACTCTACATTCAGCGAATAAATTAATCCATCACGTATAGAGAATAAGTAAACAATTATGTATATTTCACACAACGCTATCTAGCCCAAAATTAAGTAAACCTTGTACAATGGGAACCAGATAACTGATAGAATACTAAAGCAACTTGTTATGTTATGTACGACATTGATTTTTTTTTTTTATATAATAGGTTGGGGAAAAAGTCTTTTCGCATTATAGTATGTATGAACTTATAATAAAATCTCTTTGGCTATACTATTTGTATCTGGCTGGTTTTGGTATCATTCAAAGTTTAAATTTTAAAGAATATAATTCCAAATTCAAATTAGGAAAATATGTGATTTTTATTTGTTTTTCGTACTGTAAAGATGAGTACTAATGAAGAAATTCGATACATTTTGAAATTTTACTACAAAAAAGATAAAAATGCAACGTACGCCGCGAAAAAAATTTGCGATGTTTATGGACCTAGTGCAGTGTCTGTGAGAGTAGCACAAATTTGGTTTCAGCGTTTTCAATCCGGAAATTTTGATGTCAAAGATGCACGTCGCTCTGGTCGCCCTATTGCGGATAAAATTGATGCCATTTTTTAAAAAGTGGAGCAAGATCGGCATATTAGTAATTACGACGTAGCTGAAGAACTGGGAATTGACCACAAAACAGTTTTGGCGCATTTGAAAAAAACTGGGTACACAAAAAAGCTCGATATTTGGATACCCCACGAGCTCACTAAAAGAAACCTAATGAACCGTGTACTCATTTGTGATTCTTTATTACGACGTAATGAAACCGAACCATTTTTGAAGAAGCTGATAACTGGTGATGAAAAGTGGATCACGTACAACAAGAACGTGCGAAAAAGGTCGTGGTCAAAGGCCGGTCAGGCTTCACAGACTGTGGCGAAACCCGGGTTAACTCGCAACAAGGTGATGCTGTGTGTGTGGTGGGATTGGAAGGGCATTATTCATTATGAGCTGTTACCACCAGGCAGGACCATCGATCCTGAACTCTACTGCGAACAACTGATGAGATTAAAGCAAGAAGTTGAGAGAAAGCGGCCGGAATTAATCAACAGAAGGGGTGTAGTTTTTCATCATGATAACGCTAGACCTCACACATCTTTAGCCACTCAGCAAAAATTAAGAGAGTTTGGCTGGGAGGTGTTAATGCATCCGCCGTATAGTCCTGACCTTGCACCTTCAGATTTCCACCTGTTTCGGTCTCTTCAGAATTCTTTAGGCAGTGTCAGGTTAACATCACGAGAGGACTGCCAAAACTACTTGTCGCGGTATTTTGATCAGAAGCCCCAAAATTTCTATAGCAATGGGATCATGTCCCTGCCTACAAGATGGCAAAAAGTTATCATTAGTGCACTCCCTGAGGTATGCGCGCGGCGAGACGGGGGGGGGGGGGGGGGGGGGGGGAGAATCGGCTGCTGCGCTCTGTCAGTTCGCCGTCAACGCTCGTGGCGGCAGGTAGTGTTATTTGTATCGAACTGTCCGATACAACGCCGCTGTCCGCCGCCACGAGCGTTGACGGCGAACTGACAGAGCGCAGCAGCCGATTCTCCCCCCCCCCCCCCCCCCCGTCTCGCCGCGCGCAGACCTCAGGGAGTGCACAGCACTAATGGTCACACTATAGAAAGAACCTATTCACTCTGGACTTGAAGACTCAGAGATTATACTGGTTTGGAAAAAAATACGCCGGAGGCGAGTTCCACTCCTTACTCCTGCAGCACTCGTGGTACTGCAGTCGCGTTGCCTAATACTTAATACCTTATTTACAGCTCTCTTGAAGGCGTTCTTTTAATAATTTTTACGATAATTTTGATGACCTCCGTGGCGCAGTGGGCCAATAGCCGGCTGAGACGCAAGAGGTAGTGGGTTCGATTCCCGCCGCGGAACCAATGTTTGCATGATCTACATATATTTCTTTATTCTTTATTGTACACAAATAGATTTACAGATAAAAATAGCTTACAAAATGGACATGTACAAAGGCGAGCTTAACCCTAATAAGAGTTTATTGTTATTTGGTTATAGTTTATTGTTAGAGTTTATTGGAATATATTTGTTCTGGGTCTGGTTGTTTCTCTATAATAAGTATGTATTTACAAAAAAAATGTATATAAGTATTCTATCAGTTATCTGGTTCCCATAGTACAAGCTCTGCTTAGTTTGGTCCTAGATAACGCTGTGTGAAATGTCCAGCAATATTTATTTATTTGATTTGTAACTAACATTCTAACAATTTAATAGAATAAGCAACTAACTTTCAGTGCAGACAGTATATTGGCCCTTGTGAATATGAACGTAGCTGATTCTCTGCAGATGTCTTCTATATTGTGTGCCTCGTCTATTATCACTATGTGGTTTTGAAGGGAGATTCGCATCTGGAACAATAATAGTAGATTATTAAGCGAGGGGATAAAGCAGTGTCTTGCGTCACGGGCGCTATATTGAACGTAACGAAGGATTCTAGAGTTAACTCACGAGCGGAGCGAGGCAGTTACTACAATCCTGAGTATACTGCGAGACAATAAAAACCAAATCTAGGTTGGTGCATTCTGTGCAGAGGTTAGTCCGATTTACGAATAAGTTCTTATTATGTGGGTATCTTGGGTTCAAATTTTAATACAGATGAGGTTCCAAATTCCAAAAAAATCGTTGGAGAGACTCAAGCACTGCCCATGTTTCGATCGAATCGAAGGCTTTCTCAGTCCACAAACGCGAGACATAGCGGCAAGTTATACTCTTCGGTCTTCTGTATGACTTGCCGCAGCGTATGTATGTGGTCTATGGTATTGTAGCCTTTACGGAACCCGGCTTGTTCGGGAGGCTGGAAGTCATCAAACCTGCGTTCGAGACGGTTGGCGATGACCCTTGAAAACAGCTTATAAACATGGCTCAAAAGCGAGATGGGTCTGTAATTCTTAAGCAAGATGTTGTCACCTTGAAGAACAGAACTACCACGCCCTCATTCCATGCTTTTGGCGTCGTACCTTCAAGCAAGGCGGAATTAAAGAGCTTCTGAAGTACCGGTGATCCACCCGCTTTCAAAAGCTCTGAAGTGATTCCGTCCTCACCCGGCGCCTTGTCGTTCTTAAGCTGCTTCAAGGCCATCCTGATCTCATACAGGCTGATGTCCGGACCCAAGAGCCAAACTGACCCGACATTATACCGAAGATAATGTCGGGTCAGTTTGGCTCTTGGGTCGTTGGCCGCACTGCAAACAGGTTTAGTGACTGAATCGTAGAGCCGTCCATAGAACCTTTCGACTTCCCTTAACACTTCCGCTTTACTTGACGTTATGCTGCCATCTTCCCTCTTCAGCTTCATCATGCGGCTCTGCCCAATAGAATTATCTCTTGCGAACACTTTGGAGCCTTTATTCCGCTCTATCGTATCTTTAATACGAGATGTATTAAAGGTACGAATATCGTGCCGCAAGGATTTCCAAATCTTTCTATTGAGCTGCCTATGTGACTGAGCATCATCGGGAGACTGCAGTCGCAAAGAACGTCGTTCAGCCATGAGGTTAAGGGTGTCATCAGAGTTTCTGAGGTTTATTGGTACGGGGGGTCTTAAAGAACTGGGACCCCACCGTATGGACGGTTTCTACGAACCTGTTATTGATCTCGTCCACTGATGCATCTACTTCTAGACAGTCAAACCGATTTGCAAGTTCGAGTTAAAAGCTCTCGAGGTTTTGGATATGTGCGCGAGTGGGTCGGAGTGTAGACTTCATCAAACGGGACCTTTGAAGTTTAACGTTCATATTCAATGTGGCTCTAACAATTCGGTGATCACTGCCGGTTTTCACCCTGTAAAACACAGAGACATCATTGAATATCCGTTTCTTGTTGGTCAAGATGAAATCAATCTCATTTCTCGTGGAACCGTTGGGACTCATCCAGGTCCATTTCCTGTGAGGCGGCTTCTGGAAAAAAGAATTCATCATAAAGAGTCCTTCTTTCTCCAGAAAATCGGCCAGCCTCTGTCCCCTTGGGTTCCGTTGCCCATATCCAAATTGCGCCACTCTCAACTCATCATCGCTTCTCATGCCTAGCTTTGCATTGAACTCCCCCATATAAGTTGTATAAAAAAAAAGTCCACCTTATTATCTGACAAGTACCTACCCACCCACGTTTAGATACAACAGGTATTACCACAGAACATAAAAAACAATAGAACTAGCATGATGAATTTTTACTAAGAAAACCAGTGTAGCTAAACTCACACGTAAAAACTAGCACACTTAGAAATAAAAGTTATAATTGGTTGAAAGAGAACGTTCAAAGAGGCCTAAAACCATAAAACCAATTTAACGGATATAAAACCTTAGCTACTATGGAACATGGTTTAAAATTCAATAAAATAAACGTAGCAAAAAATTAAAGTTTACTTCTTCTACTCGGCGCTTTAGAAAATATTTTTATTTTAGTCTCTATTAATTAGACATAAGACTGATAATACAATGGCTGTTATTTGATTACCCACAAAACAAAGCCACTCAACAACAGATGGCGCTGCCGCTAACGACTTTTGTTATAGTCTCTAACTGCAAAGAATAAGATTGATAATGCAATGGCTGTTATTCTCATGCTCAAATAACAGCGCTACTCACTTAGTGATGTACCAATGAGCATACAAGACGAATGTATCGATATCGATTATCACCTACCTACTACGGGTAACGAAATAGGTACGTCAGGTTATATTTGTGGTGGTCGAAATAAAAAGCTTTACTTTTCTTTCTTTTTTAACATAATCACAGGTATCCAACTCATAAATGCTTACTTAAAAAATATTATATTACTGGAATATTATATACTGAATTATTATTTGATGGGCACACTAAAAGTTTCCGGAATCAATAAAAAAATACTAGTAATGGTCAAAAATGAATTTATTGTTTCTCAAAATATTCTCCCTTTGCGTCAATGCACTTTTTCATAAGATTGAACAAATTTTGAAAACATTTGTGTCACTCCTCCGGTGGTGACGTCAGATACATGTTATTCATACTCTTCGACAGCCTCTTCTGGTAATGAAAACCGTTGATCGGGTAATTGATTCTTAATTTTTGGGAACAGAAAAAAGTCACACGGTGCCAGGTCATGACTCTGTATGCTGGATGACTCATAAGTTGTACGTTTTTTTAATTTTTTTTATGTCTTGCGCCTTGGGGAAACTGAAAACAGAAGTTATTATATTATTTCACACCATAGGTCTAAAATACATTCAAAAATCATCAATAAAACAACAAGGAAACGCCCTAAAACTTATACACCTTTTAATAGGGGGTAACTAATTAAAGCTATCGATAACACATTCATCAGTATATTGGGGTCACATCCCTAATTGAGTAGCTTAAGTTGAGGTTTAAGAGAAACGCGACCTTAAGGAGTATGATTCACAGTCTATTTTGTTTGACGACTTTGCATTTTAAACAAAACTAACAAAAATCAATAAAATAATACTTACCGGTGATAGGATATGCCCCCTTTTGTTAAATTTTTGGTTCGGCTATAATATTTACACTCCAAAACGGCACAATATGGCATTTTTATATTTTTTTGAAGTACGTTTACCCCACAGTAATTGAAACACGACTGAAGTGAGCGAAGCTTGTAGTGCGCGGAACTTCGCGTACTTAGTGTTACGCGGGCCCCGCCTACTTACGACTTCTATTGTTTTTTGTGTTCTGTGGGTATTACCATAGTCGGGTTTCAGTTTTTAAAGTAATAGAGCTTGTACTTACACTGGCTCTTATAGATGGATCGATTAGATAATTGTAGGGGCAGAATACAATATCAGCAGTTAGCGCCATCTCCCTTGCAGCGTAGTACGGACAAGCTGTTAGTTCGAGACCTGCATTCGTCAGGTCATCCAGGTCGAAGGCGGCTGGCAGTCGCTTCCTGTCTAGCGTTTTCCGATTGTCGTACGGTTTGCAGTTTGTTTCTTCCTTCGTTCGTGGTATATTGGGGTCGTGGTCTTTTGGTGGTATTTTCTGGAAAAAAAATCAATATAGTGGTTCGCGCTGAAATCTCGCGAGTGTCCCATAAAAACTGAAAAATATTATTTACAATTTTTGACTATTAAAATGGTGCCACAAGATGCACAATCAACTAACTTGAACTACAATTTCATTCAAATTACAAGTAGCGGGAGTTCATGTTAATTTGAATAATTTTTGTGGTAGAAATTGCAGTTATTTTGTATTTCAGACTTTTCCCTATATTTGTGTCACTAAAGCTACACGCATACCATATTTCAGCACTCCAGATCGCTGAAATATGGTATGGTCACTGAAATTTAGTCAAAGTTCCGTTTTTATTATGGCTAATAACTCGAAAACCATAAGGTTTAAAATAAAAATAAAACGGGGTCGATATGTACTGATGAATACCTTTCATTAGACGTGCCATTTGATCGGATTGTCTCATTTGGGTTTTTTTACCCCTTTTGAATCCCAATATATCAACAACCTCCACACAATTTTAGTTAATTTAATCACAGCTATATACCAAACGTTGATCGGATCTACGCTTCAAAAGTTATCCTAGGACAAATAAACTTATATACATACAAAGTTGATTTGCCCAAGTTAATTTGGAGATCTCGCTTCTCTCGATCAATTATTAAAAATAATATGGTACCATGGAGATGGTCTCATGATGGAGACGGATGCTAGACAATGGAACTTCTGAATGGATTGTAGTGGGCTACTAGTGTTTGGGCTTATTTCAGGTTCTGATTATTAATTTTATAAAAGCATTTTTAAAGCTGGCTATTTTTTTTACATTTGTAAATTTTTGTTTGACCACTACCTCGCCTGTTGGTAAGCCTGTTGGTCTAAAATGGAGCACAAAAATCTAGAAGACACATTTTCATTCTTAGTTTAAAGGGACAAGGTGGCTAATTAAGTAAAATTAGCAACAGCAGTGCGACAAGACACGATCGCGAACCTTTAATTTGCACATAGAAACTAGCGCCACAACTAGAAACACTAAAGGTACGACAACAGACAGAACTATTTTCCTATAGTAATTTTGCGACCGATTGCTGTCGCCGATAGTATATATTTAGGTTGCCGGATTGCAGTAGTTTACATTCGCCGTAGGGTTACTTACGGAACCCTAAAAACGAAAGATAAGATGAAATTACCTTAGTGCATCCTCTGCACATATCATTCTTGGTCCCCCACATCTGCCTGTCGAAGTCCCTGATGCAGCTGTGCTCTCGGCTGGACAGCAGCGACATGGCGGTGCTGCCGCTGTACGACGTCCTTCCGAACTCCTTTATTACTTGCTGCAGCTGCTTGTGAGTTCGTGCGCCGTAGTAGATTTTGGGTACACTGGAATTGACAATCATATATAAGGTGTTGCAATTTAAACTACAAACAATGACGGAGTATATTTTTGAGACCATAAATAATAAATAAATATTTTTTTCAATCCAAAAGACTATATTTTTGAGTTTTAGTGCCTAGCATGTAGGTACTTACAGCCCTGCCGTAAGCACCATACGCGGTCTGTTGACCAGGCCGGGTCATTGACTGGGCATTAAACTAGCGGGGTTGTTGAACGGCTTCTAGAACTTTTTAGTAATCTGTGGCATCGTACAATACGCTGGTTCTCTACCATTTCGTCGAGCAGCATTTTATCGATTTTCTCGAGATTTGATAATAAAACAAGAACATTTTATAGATACATTCAGTCCCTTCAATATAATTAGTTTTAATTGCAACATGATATATTTCACAAACATCAAGTTTGATACATTCCCCACTTTTTGCATAGACGAAACAGGTTGCAAGCCCATCGCCGCTCATTAGAATACTAATGCTTCGACACAGCCTTCGAATATTTGGTTTATAATAATGTTTTATAGGTCACTTAGTTTCTGGTAAATCGGCAGCGCCTTTGCGACGATGCCGCTTAGTCAGTTTATCAGGTACCTACTTACATGATGAATGAATATGATTTGTTTACCTATTTTATACAGGCTGTTTCAATGATATTTTAGGACTTGATATGAAGGTTATTTGAAAATTTAAATTTATAACAATACTACGCCGTGTTTTCATTTTATATTGTACACACGGCTACACATCAAGCTATACATTTCCAGTATAAGCTGACCTCTCATTCTACGAAAAGCCTACACAATGCGAGGTCAGCTTATACTGGAAATATCTAGCTTGATGTGTAGCCGTGTGTACATAAAAAAATAAGTAGTTTAATGTTAGTAAAGTTTTAAATCAAATACCTGGGTAACTTGAGCATGTCGAAAGGCAACTGTTCGTCCTTCTCTGTTGTTCTATTTGTGTGGTCGACGTCAGGCATATCTTTTACATCTAGTTTTCGCTTCTTATGTATTTTAACTAGTCCTTGTTCAGGTTCTGCGAAAAAATTAACAAATTCTCACGTTTTTTTTCTTACATATGTATTCGCCTATAAACAGAGTATTGCCTCGTAGGTCACGCACTTTAGAAATGTGCCCTACGGTGCACTGCCTTGAGTCCATCAACTTGAGGCATACAGGTGTAAAGCTTCATGTGCCTGTAACTTCACCGGCAACCTGACCCTTCAATTCAAACCGAAACACAGCAATGCTGCTTGGCAGCAGAAATAGGTACGGTGGTAGTGCTTCCCCGGGCGAACCCTTTCACAACGAACTCAACTACTCTTAACGAATTTTATTCGAACGAATTTGAAATTTGGTTTAAATATAGATAATGTTTTGGTACCTTCATCACAATCCATTGGTTGTGCACGCTTTGTGTTGCCACTTTCACCATTTTCAGCCTCAGATGGGTTGTCGTAAATGCTCTTCTCACCTAGAATTAACACCATCATTATTAACACCTAACCCGCCCCGATTTCGCACGGGTTCTTATTAAATTAAAATATAATAATCTTATATATATAAAAGAAAGTCGTGTTAGTTACACTATTTATAACTCAAGAACAGCTGAACATTGGTAGGGAGGTAGCTTAGAACCAGGAAACGGACATAGGATACTTGTTATCCCGTTCGACCGCGTTCCCGTGTGACGTGACATAAAACGTCAAAGAGAATACAAGTCACTATAAAACGTGAACAAAAACGCATCTGACATGAAATAACAAATCGCAAATGACAGCTAAACGTAGTTTTGTCTATGGTTATGTATGGTTGTAAAATGATGGCCGGGGACAACAAATGACAATTCTACCAGTGTGACGTATATTGACAGCCCGCGTTATATGCATGTCAAGGCGGTACGAAGTTCGGCGGATCAACAAGTAATATATAAAACCAAGTCCGGTTAGTAACACCATTTATAACTTAAAAACGACTAAACCGATTTCTAAGAAATTTGGTATATAGATAGATTATGATCGGGATTGAAACACAGGCTACTTTTTACCAGACTGCGAAGAAAGAGGGTATTGTTTTTATGGACAAACCACGCGTGCGAAGCCGCGGGCGAGTAAGCTGCATTAGTCCCATTTTTCAAATCTGGCCCGGTGCGCGGGCAGGGCCACCGGGCCAGATTTGAAAAATCCTCGATTTTCGTGTCATCGGGCCCGGTGATATCAATAATAGGCAATAATAATATATATAGTGAGAGCGAAGTATAACAATATTAGTTATTTATTATTATAAAACTTATTACTTACTTATTTTTTAAAAAACTACTTCAGGCAACAATAATAAAGTACTTACAAAATGTTAAAACAATTCTAAGGCCCATTTAAATATATACTTTAGTGATTAACATACACATTACAATACTTAAAACTATATGCTGACATGTAAAATCTGCGACGTGTGACGCACTTGCGCTGTGTCGTGTAGTTGCCCGTGAAAACGACGAAACAACACATTTTTGGCTACAACTCATTCTTTGTAAAGGATATCGCACTCAGGGATAGTGTAAATAAATAAATAAATGTTGCTGGACATTTCACAGAGCGCTATCTAGCCCCAAACTAAGCAGATCTTGTACTATGGGAACCAGATAACTGATAGAATACTTATATACTCTTTTGTTTTGAATGAATGAATGAATGAAATACTCTTTATTGCACACCAAATAAAAATACAATAATGGAAATAAACAATAAATAAAGGTACAATGGGCGGTCTTATCGCTAAAAGCGATCTCTTCCAGACAACCTTTGGATGGACAGGATAAACAAAATCAAAAGACGGCGGTGTAAGAGTACCTACAGACATAAACAGAACCCACAAAATAAAATATACCTATTAATTATACTAATAAACATAAACTTAAATACATACAAATAATATAAGAATAAATAAACTACACT
This sequence comes from Philereme vetulata, assembly GCA_918857605.2. Classification (NCBI taxonomy): domain Eukaryota; kingdom Metazoa; phylum Arthropoda; class Insecta; order Lepidoptera; family Geometridae; genus Philereme; species Philereme vetulata. Next base: position 9,729,600 of record OU975420.1, on the reverse strand, counting down.
ACATAAAGAGGATAAATAACATAAACACTAACTAGCAGTTACGAGACAACGAAAGGAAATGGTTGTATACCTTGACTTTGAAAATAGGAAGAGATTGGGACGACCTTACAGACAAAGGTAAGGCGTTCCACAGTCGCACAGCTTGTACTGTAAAGGAGTCACCATAAAATTGTGAACTATGGATGGGAGTTCGAAGCTGTAGAGCTTCGGAAGAACGAAGGGTTTGAGAGTGTCCCTGATACAGAAACTCGAAACGCTCCTTTATATAAGAAGGTGAAGTGGGATTATAGAGAATGTTATAAAGAAGTGATACAATATGTGCATTCCGGCGAAGATGTATAGGGAGCCACTTGAGTTTTGCGCGGAATTCTGAGACATGGTCATACTTGCGCAAGCCGAATATGAACCGAATACAAAGGTTTTGAAGACGCTCAAGTTTACTCATTTGGACTTCGGAAATGTCGAGGTAGCTGGCGTCGGCGTAATCTAAGATAGGGAGTAGAAGGGATTGTGCAAGCGTAATTTTGGTGGCGGTCGGTAAAAAGTTACGAAGTCTACGCAACGAAGCTGAAGAAGCAAACACTTTGCGGCTGATCTCAGCAATACACGGCACTCATGATAGTTTGGTGTCCATGATAATTCCCAAGTTTTTCACCGTCTGGCTGATAGCTATTTGTGTTCCATTAAAAAGTACAGGTGGGAGTTGTGCAAAATCTAGCCTAGGAATCATTTTGTGACTACCGATTATGATCACTTGTGTCTTTTTAGGGTTTACGGTAAGACCAAAGGATTTGCTCCAGTCACAAATTCGGTCCAAATCTGAGTTTATTAAACTGATAGCTCCGTTAATGTTGTCAATCGGGGCTTGTGTGTAAATTTGTAAATCATCTGCATACAAGTGGTAGGAAGAAGAAAGATTTTGAGATATTGAATGAATAAAAACACTGAAGAGGAGAGGAGATAAGACGCCGCCTTGGGGGACACCAGCAAGAAGGCTACACCATGAAGAGTAATTATCTTCAATACGGATGCGCTGCCGGCGTCCAAACAAATAACTACGAAACCAGTCAATAGCCGTTGGAGATATGTTAAGAGAGCTTAATACACCCAGAAGTATGTCGAAATCGACGTTGTTGAAGGCATTGCTGAAATCAAGTAATGACAGCACTGTCACCTTCCCACTTTCCATTCCAAACCGAATGTCATCGGTTATCTTGACGAGCGCTGTGACTGTGCTATGTCCGGGGCGAAAACCAGATTGGAGAGGATTTAACAGGGTATTATTGGATAGGTAGGTACTGAGTTGTTTATGGACAAGGCGTTCAAGGACTTTTGATAGAAAGGGAAGTATGGATATGGGACGGTATTCAGAAAAAGAAGATGGATTGGGTTTCTTAGGTAAAGGAATTATCTGTGCTTCTTTCCAGACGTCAGGAAAAGAGCCGGAATCGATTGAGGCATTCAGGATGTAGGTGATGATAGGAACGATTTCGTCAAGTATTGGCATAATCATATTCCGACTAACACTGTCACTGCCAACAGCATTTGAATTAATAGATGTAATACTTTTCTTAACATCACAATCGGCAAATTGACTAAACTGAAAAGAAGGAAAGTCTGGGGTTGGCTTTGAAGAAAGATTAAATAATGTATTTGATTTAGTAATTCCGTCAATATTGGAAGAACTCGTGAAGTGCTGATTAAGATGATCAATGTTAATGATTTTTGATATATTTTCTGGTTTAGATTTACCAAACCCCAGTGTTTTAATAAATTTCCACACTTTAGATGGATCATTATTATCTACGGAGTCATGAATGTATCGGCGCTGCGCGTCCCTACACAACCTGTTGCAGTGATTTCGGCGATCGAAGTATTTGGCCTTATTGTTGTCAGAAGGTCTACACCTCATCCTAACCTTCGCCATAGCCTTTTTGTGCATCGCCAAGCGGATTTCATCAGTAAGCCATGGTGCTGGAAAGTGTTTGATTTTAATGGCACGTTTGTTTTGTAAATACATACATGAAAAAAACATCCAGACCCGGAACAAACATCTGTAGATCATGCAAACAACTGTTCAAGTGTAGCTTTTTATCAGTGAAATACTTTTCAGAATCGGTTCAGTAGTTCCAGAAATTACCCCGTAGTACAAACTTACTAACTACTTGTGGTTCCCTAACCTTACATTTAAACCAAAAATTAGAGTTGCTCAGAGAGCAATGGAGCGTGCTATGTTCGGCATCTCGCTGTTGAACCATATACCCAACATCGAAATACCATGCAAAACTAAAGTCGTAGATGTGGGTAGAAGGATAAACCAGCTGAAGTGGAGATGGGCTGGACACTTGGCAAGGAGGAAAGACGGAAGATGGACGAGGACAGTAACCGAGTGGTGGCCGCGAGAAGGGTGCTGACTAATTGGCAGATCACCAGGCAGATGGTCAGGCAATGGATGCGCTTGGCACAGGACCGGAGAGAGTGGCGTGATAACGAGAAGGCCTATACCCAGCAGTGGGTGGATGTGGGCTGAGATGGAACATTACATTTAGAAATAAAGAAGATTTTGAAAAAAATATGTTCTTTAAGGAAGATACAGAAAAAAACATTTTAGTAAATGGAATTTCTCTATAAAGCGCAGTATAGGACGGTCCACTAGATGTAAAGATGACCTGATAATGGTTGGGTGTAGGCCGCACAAGATCGGCCGCTCTGTAAATCTATGAGGGAGGCTTATGTTCAGCAGCGGATGCCCTGTGGTTGATATGATGATGACACAATTTCTCACCAAATGTATTCTTGCAGAATAGTTTCTCAGGAGTGAGAGCTGTGTTGTTCTTCTTAGGAGTAGCCACGGACTCTTTGCCATTCTCCTGGTTCCACTCCGTGTTATCGGAAAAGTACTGTGCTGCTTTCGCTTTTTCTACTTTATCTGTAAATTTCACAATCATTATTCTTAGTATAATTAACTTTGTGTAGGTTGTATCACCCTTATCTTAACCTATAGAGATATTATTATTATTATTTGGAGGCTGAACTGTCCCACTCCAGGGCAAAGGCCTCCCTTCCTTCCTTCTACTCCACTCTATCATGCGCGTGTGTAGTCCAGTCTTCCGTATACGAGTCGAGTTCTTCCATCGGCGTCGCGGTCTGTCGCGTGATCGTTTTCTGTCTTTTGGGATCCACTCGGTGGTGGATTTTGCCCATAACTCCTCCGACATAGAGACAATAATAAATAAATATTGCTGGACATTTCACATAGCGCCAAACTAAGCAGAGCTCGTACTATGGGCACCAGATAACTGAAAGAATACTTACGAGTATATACATTTTTTTTGTAAATACATACTTATAATATATAGAGAAACAACCAGCCGGGACCAAATATCTGTAGATCATGCAAACATTTGTTTCGCGGCGGGAATCGAACCCGCTACGTCCTGCGTCTCAGCCGGCTATTCGCCCACTGCACCACGTAGGTCGTCATAGATGAAACTTTGAAGCATACTGAAGAAACAGCAATGAATGCGGGTTGCACAATGGGCTATGGAGCGTTCTATGGTAGGCCTACACCTCATATATAAAGTAACGAACACCCAAATTCAGAGGACAAAGAGAAACTCAAATATGGAATAAATCGCTTCAAAGCGATAAGACCGCTCATTCTACTAAGTATTTGCTTTGTATCTTCTATTTTATCTGTAATTTTTATTGATTTCATCCATTCATTCACAAATCATACATGGAGCGTTCCATTAAATATTCAGAAACTCACACAACACACACTACACTCCCTCCCTCACCCCCTCAAGCATACACATTTACACAGCATCCCTCCCTTACGTTCTTCAAATGCTTACCTACTAAATTCCTTAAAATTAAACATTATATTGTATTTTTGGTAATTTTCTCTGGGTGACTAATTTCTTAAAAGTTATGTCAATAAAATGAGAATCTGTTAGTGGTATTAAGAATTAACTATAACAGTTTGTTTAAATTGATATCAAGTGCTGTTGATCCTGTAATGAATAAATTAAAAAAAATCTATACGTCATGCAAAATGCGGCGGGAATCGAACCCTGCGTCTCAGCAGAGTGCCTACTATTCGGCCACTGCTTCAGACACTTTTCCCAGCTTTTGTCTTGTGTGGGTCAATAATGTATTTTCATAATTATTGATTAAAACGGGTATTTATCGCGTATGTACCTTTTTTATTTGTTATCCTGACGTTTCGGCTGTGTTGCAACAGTCATGGTCTCGGGCTGACTGGAGTACTTGGAGCTACCGTCGCGAAGTGAGGGTACCGCCGCGAAGTGAGGGTAGCTGCAGCAACTACCCTCACTTCATCTTCAGAATTAGAAATGTCCGCGTTCATATTACGACACACTACACTAACCGTATCTACGCACTGAGTCGACCGATTACGACGCGCACACCTAGCAATCACCGGGTTCCAGGACGCTGAGAGTCTATAGCCATCTTCCCGATTGAAATTTGGAAATTTCTTGATTTCAATCGCTTCACGAACTATTCTCTTGTAATAATGGCGTTCACTAGAGAGAACCTTGGGATCACGAAGTTCAATCCAATGATTCGGTCCCGAGTCTACCAGATGCTCTGCTATCGCTGACTTGTTTACCTGGCGATTTTTAACAGCTGCGATATATTATGCTCTTTGACACTCTCGGCTATGGTACGTTTGGTTTGCCTGATTTAATCAATAATTATGTACAGTGATCGCGAAAGTATGAAAAATACTAATGTATTTTCATTTCATTATTTCTATTCCTCGCTGTACTGTGCCAGCCTCGTACAGATTTGGCCTACAATTCTTGCTAAAATGTCTGCCCTTCTTAGTAGGTTCTGCAAAGAAACGACATGCTCACCCTTTTCTGAAGAAAGCCAGCCTAAAGCTCCGCAGAGTAAAGCCAACGTCTTCCCTGAGCCAGTGGGGCTCTCTAGAAGACAATTCTTACTGCCTTTTATTGATTTTATCAACTGAAATCAGAATAAAGACAAATACATTATTTTTTTAATCATCCATCTTTATTAAAACTAAGACGCAGGAGGTAGCGGGTGCGAATTCCGCCGCGGAACAAATGTTTGCATGATCTACAGATATTTTTTCCGGGTCAGGTTGTTTCTCTATATATTTTAAATAGGTATTTACAAAAAAAAATGTATTAAGTATTATCAGTTATCTGGTTTCCATAGTACAAGCTCTGTTATTTTCGGGCTAGATAGCACTGTGTGAAATGTCCAGCAATATTTATTTATAATAGCAGGTCATAGACGTAAGATTTATCTACAGTACTTACTACGATTTAAGTCGTAGAGATGATGCAAATGCCTGCAAATTTCGTCTAGCATCGGAGATACGGAATATATCGGAATCTATATAGGTACACACGGCTAGACATTAAGCTATACATTTCCAATATAAGCTGACCTCTCATTCTACGAAAAGCCAATGCGAAGTCAGCTTATACAGGAAATGTATAGCTTGATGTGTAGCCGTGTGTACTTCCGAATACTGGAACCGCACGTGCGCAACCTTTGAAGCTCGCTGGTGACTGACGTCACGAGCCGCGAGACGCCGCCTTTGCCGTCCGGACATTCGTTGCAAAATCATACTAATACGGAAATACGAGCCTTGCCGAGGCAATCTAACATAAATCGTGGTACATAAAAACACAATCCATCTACACTAACATTATAGACAGGAGCCACGGACAGTGGACTTAGTCGCGGATGCCTTTGGGAGGAAGAGACTGTGGAGCACGTGATACTCCACTGAACTGCCACAAACGACGCCAGACTGAGAACGGGTCTGCAAGGGGTCATCGAATCCTCATCCTCCACTAACACCGCTGCTACTTCAACATCCACGGGGACCCTGGAAAGCTGCTGCCACCAACCCAAAGTCCTACTCCATTACTTCAAGGAGTTAGGATGGCTGGGGTCAGGTTAGAAGAGGGGTAATGCATAAAACACCCCAATGCGGGACGTCAGTGCAGATCTTTTATTCCCCCACCCTAGAATTAGAGTTATAAATTCGAAAGTAATTTTGTCGATCTATTTATTTGTTATGTTTTCACAACTAAACAGCTAGGCCTATTTCAATGAAGTTTGGTATTATAGAGGGATTGAGGCATTTTTTATTGATAAACCAGACATGCGAAGCCACAGGCGGATGCTAGTACAATATTTAAAACCAGGCAGAGAAGAAATATAATAAGCAAATAACATAAAATAAAACAAAAGAGAATTAGGTAACTACTGTGCGCTAAATATAGTATTTACCTAATTCTCAAATGTGCCTCGACTCAGTATTATGTCCACCATAACTGTTCGATACACGAATACTTTTAGCTCAGTCAGCAATTTTGACTATGTAAGTAAAGTGCCGCTTCCGCGAGGCAATGCGCTATTTACCTAATCAATCAGTGCACAATCAGCCTGTGGTCGAGCTACTCATAATCATTAGATAGATAGATGGATAATTCTTTATTGTTACACCAAATTAAAATAACTTAACCTAGAAAACTTAAAGACATGGTGGTACAATGGGCGGCCTTATCGCTCAAAGCGATCTCTTCCAGGCAACCTTTAGTATCATTAGTTGTAAAGTTAAGCACAATAAAATCATTTTATAAGCATCTATCTCTTATATCATTCGACAACTAAGCTGCGCTTATTTGATATTAAGATCTGATTGTTGAAATCGTTCAGCAGTAAATATCTTATGGCTGATCTTATGGTGGGTTCCTAATTCTGTCGATATACCAGCTACGACTCGTTTCTCCTTGAAATGTGTCAAAAGTTTGACACTTTTTCAAGGAGATACGAGTCGTAGTCGGTTACCAACGGATATAGGAACCCGCCATGAGTGGATCAATCTTGTGAATGGACACTCATCAACTCCCAGCAAGCTTTATCAGGTTGTCAAACCTCTAACTTATTTCTATTTCTATTGTATGTACCTAATTAATTTTGAACGTGTTTTTATATCTGTATTAGCTATAAAGATTTGGTTTTGTAAACTGTTATGTTATTTCAAAGTTAATAAATAGGTAAAGAAATAAAATTACCATGGACATAAGGGCTACCTGACACCCATACGGATTCACTGGTAAATTCACATTTACACCCTCAATCATCTTATAAACGCCAGGATCTTTCGGCTTTTCTAAAACAGGGGTTGGTGGCAAAACACCTATCTTTTCATTTTCTTTATCATACGAAGTTTTGTTAACTTTTTTATCCGTGGCGGAAAACATATTCTTGATTGCAGCCAACTTTTTTTTTTGTAAGTCAATATTGGGAAGCTCGTCATCAGATGTAAGGCAGTTCTCCGAGAGTAGTGTGTTATCCTCATCGCTGCTGAGAAGTTTAGAATCTTGAAGAGAGAAACTATCGTCGTCATCCGAAATCTCAATAGGTTCATCCATTATCACAAATTTTAATGTTATGTAGAAGGATTTAGGGTATTTATGTAGAATGTTTCGTCAAAGTTAAGCAATACAAACAAATATTTTGATCTGAAACCTGAATTAAACTGATCAAGGAAATTATTGAAACTAAACACACGTTTGTTTGTTTTCTTTGTTTAGCGGTTTGCCGAATTTTCCCGATTTGCCGATAATAGCTAGCAGCCACAGCACAGACTATCAGAGAAGCTACACATGCACTCCAGTATTTTATATTATTGACATGCACTAGACAGAACGCATAGACAATTTCATACATTTTTCACACCACAGGTAAGCTATCTATGGAATTTTTCTACTGTTTTTATTAAAAAAAAAAAATATTGTTTTTAGTTTTGTGTTCGCTCACGACATTAAAGGCCTGCGCAGACGGCGAACTTTTCTCCGCGGCGGAGAAAAAAGTACGCTCCGCGAATAATAAGTCCGCCGCGGATTTACCGCGAACTCAACGCACACGGTGTGCGATCATTTGATGCCCGGAAATGTAGAGAAGTTCACGCTATGGAAGCAAATACTCAGAATACATATAATTATGGCAGATAACCTTCGTGGCGAAGCGGTAGTGAACACGACTGCTGCGCAGGAGGTCGCGGGTTCGATCTTCGCTCAGTGCAAATATTTGTATGCATGAATATGGGTTTTTGCACTGGTCTGGTCGTGCTTCGGAAAGCACGTTAAGCCGTCGGTCCCGGCTGCCATACGAATATCTAATGGCAGTCGTTATGGATTGTTGGAGCCCTCAGAAGTCCAACAATTAGTCTTACTGCAAAGCTTCTATCGATAATTACTATCGATATTTTTTTCTGTATCATAACAACCCTAGGAATGTCAGTTTAACAAATGTCGCAGAGATCAAGCTATGTTTTTTCAAGTATAAGTCATTCTTGATTCTGACTGCTGACACAATAATGAGGATGTGCATTGGTCCAGAAGAAATAAAATATTGGTGGACATTTCACACAGCGCTATCTAGCCCCAAACTAAGCAGAGCTTGCACTCAGGGTTGCCAGATCGGCCTTTGGCACCCATCAGCCTTTTTGTGACCTTAACCCGCCAATAATAAAAATATTACTTACAATTTTTAAAAATAAAAATAAGGTCTTGGTAAATTTAGAAATTCCTAAAAAATATAGCATAAATCGCAATTTTTTCATTTACAGGAACTAATTGGCTTACTGTTGGTTCTCCCATTTTCTAACGCGAGTGTGAGCGTGTTTTTAGTAAACTGAAGAGAATAAAAACTGAAAGCCGCACTCGTCTCAATACAGAGACGCTTCTATAATGACTACCACTGCAGGTATAGAAAACTACAGTGGTATAATAAATTTCGAGCCATCGCCTGAAATGATAAGTTCTAAAATAATATATAAGTAAAGACTGTTATTATATTATTTTTAACCTGTGTTGTCCGACTGCAGGGCAAAGGCCTCCCTCCCTTCTTTCCAGTTTTTTCTGTCCCCTGCTTTAGTGGGCTAGTCTGGTAAATGCATATCCAAGTCGTCACGCCATCTCCGTGCTGGTCTGCCGCGTGGGCGATTTGGAGTGCGTGAAGTTAGCCCCGCACTTTTGAATAATCTGAATTCTAACAATTGTGCTGAGTTGTTCTAAGTTTGTTCTACATTGTTCCAGAATATTACATCTCTAAAGTCAATAATACCGCTGGAAAACGAAGATACCAGTTTTCAAGGCCAGCCCCGCACTTTTTGATTTTTGAATTTTTGATGATTGTTCTGGATTGTTTTAGGGATGTTCTACATTGTTCCAGAATAACAGCATTCTAAAGTGGAAATTGAAGTCAGAAATCGCAAAAACCTGATTGCACCCTAGCCCTATTTTCCAGTTTTTGACAATTGTTCTGAATTGTTCTAAGTTAGCTCTGCATTGTTCCAAAAGGAAAAAGTTCTGTCATCAAAGTTGAGGCCAGAAAACTGAAATACCGAAGTGTGAAGTTAGCCCCGCACTTTTCGATTTTCTAGTTTTTAGCAATTGTGCTGTAATGTTCTAGGTTAGCTCTGCATTGTTCCAAAAGGAAAAAATTCTATCATCAAAATTGATGCCAGAACACTGAAATACCGAAGCGTGAAGATAGTCCCGCACTTTTAAATTTTCCAGTTTTTGACAATTGTTCTGTATTGTTCTGGGTTGGTTCTTTAATGTTCCAAAAGTAAAAAGATCTATCATCAAAATTGAAGCAAGAAAACTGAAATACCGAAGCGTGAAGTTAGCCCCGCACTTTTTGATTTTCCAGTTTTTGATAATTATTCTATATTGTTCTAGGTTAGCTCTGTATTGTACCAAAAGGAAAAAAATCTGTCATCAAAATTAAAGCCATAAAACCGAAATACCGAAGTGTGAAGTTAGCCCCGCACTTATCGATTTTCCAGTTTTTGACAGTTGTTCTGAATTGTTCTAAGTTAACTCTGCATTGTTCCAAAAGGAAACTGTCATCAAAGTTTAGGCCAGAAAACTGAAATACCGAAGTGTGAAATTAGCCTCGCACTTTTCGATTTTCCGGTTTTTGACAATTGTTCTGTATTGTTCTACGTTAACTCTGCATTGTTCCAAAAGGAATAAATTGTATCATCTAAATTGATGCCAAAACACTGAAATACCGAAGCGTGAAGTTGGCCCCGCACTTTTAAATTTTCCAGTTTTTGACAGTTGTTCTGAATTGTTTTAGGTTTTCTCTGCATTGTTCCAAAAGGAAAAAAAACCTATCATCAAAATTGATGGCAGAACATTGAAATACCGAAGCGTGAAGTTAGCCCCGCACTATTCAATTTTCCAGTTTTTGACAGTTGATTTGTATTGTTCTAGGTTTGCACTAGAAAAAAAGGTAGGTAGGAAAAAAAAGCTACACGTTTACCCAATTTCAGCTCTGTGAGGTCCAATATCTCAACAACCCCCCCACATTTATAACTTATTCAGTCACGCGAGGAACAATCCTGTATGTAGATAGGTAGCGATGGCTTGTGCCATCGCTACCTATCTACATACCTACCAAATTTCACGATGATCGGATTATCGCTTCGAAAGTTATCCCCCGACAAACATACTTACATACCTACAACGCCGAATTGTCCATGTTGATTTGGAGATCTCGCTTCGCTCGATCAAATATAGTAGCACGATCCTTTCACTGCTAAGCATCCTTTCACTGGAGTTCTATTGATTTCCAGTAAGGAAAGGCAGAAGCTTTTTAATACCTTATAGGTAGTACCTACCTACCTGTAGTTACCAAGGTATCTAGCCCGGTTTTCGTAAGCAACATGGGTAGGTAGATACGTAGATTTCTTTCTAATGCGTAGGTAGCCCACATACCTATGCTGTTTTCCAGAATTCGATAGTTTACATTAGAAGTTTAATAAAATACGTACCTACCTACTTTACTCTTTTGTCGGTAACTAGAAAGGTACCTATTTAGGTAGAACCGAATTAACTACCTGTTCATGCGTGGCAGGACGGGAGAGCTAGTTGGTAGATACTTACCTAGGTAACACACAAATAAAAAACACAATATAAACTAGTGGTTCGCCCCGAACTGAGATGATGATAAAAACATGAAAAATGCTATTTGTAATCTTTGACTAACAAAATAGTGCCACGAAAAAATAACCAAATACCTACTTGACCTACAGTTTCATTCAAATTATCGATATTGAATTATGATGTTATGATTAATGAACGGGAGTTCATGTTACTCTTTTTTGGGGTACAAATTGCAGTGATTCTGGATTGTATTTCAGATGTATCCCTATATTTGTATTACTAAAGCTTACCAAATTTAAGACTCAATATGCGAGTTCGAAAAGTGCGGGGCTAATTTCTTACATCGGTATTTTTGTTTATTGCCGTATTTTGACTTCAATTTTGACTAAGTATTTTTACTCTTTTGGAGCATTAAAGAACCTAGAACAATACAGAACAACTGTCATAAACTGGAAAATCTAAAAGTGCGGGGCGGGGCGTATCTTCACGCTTCGGTATTTCAGTGTTCTGGCATCAATTTTGATGATATAATTTTTTCCTTTTGGAACAATGCAGAATTAACCTAGAACAATACAGAACAATTGTCAAAAACCGGAAAATCGAAAAGTGCGGGGCTAGCTTCACACTTCGGTATTTCAGTTTTATGGCTTTAATTTTGATGACATTTTTTTTTTCTTTTGGAACAATACAGAGCTAACCTAGAACAATACAGAATAACTGTATAAAACTGGAAAATCAAAAAGTGCGGGGCTAACTTCACGCTTCGGTATTTCAGTTTTCTTGCTTTTAATTTTGATAATAGATCTTTTTACTTTGGAACATTAAAGAACCAACCTAGAACAATACAGAACAATTGTCAAAAACCGGAAAATCGAAAAGTGCGGGGCTAGCTTCACACTTCGGTATTTCAGTTTTATGGCTTTAATTTTGATGACATTTTTTTTCCTTTTGGAACAATACAGAGCTAACCTAGAACAATACAGAATAACTGTATAAAACTGGAAAATCAAAAAGTGCTGGGCTATCTTCACGCTTCGGTATTTCAGTGTTCTGGCATCAATTTTGATGATAGAATTTTTTCCTTTTGGAACAATGCAGAGCTAACCTAGAACAATACAGCACAACTGCCAAAAACTAGAAAATCGAAAAGTTCAGGGCTAACTTCACACTTCGGTATTTCAGTTTTCTGGCTTCAACTTTGATGATAGAATTTTTTCCTTTTGGAACAATGCAGGTTTATCTATATCTCTATATTCAGCAGTATTAAATTTAAGCGAAAGCCTTTCTTCTATCAGGTATTTTGTGTGGTTACTTAATTTTTCAAGTTTTTTCTTATATGGTTTTACTTTGCAGTTGGCTTTCTTTATGCTGTTTTTAATATTATTATATTGTACTTCTACATTATCTGTTATTGTATCTAGAATTTTAAAACTATTTGTTAACTCTAAGTTAAATTGATCCTGGCATGACATAAGAGAAGTTTATCTATTCTATTTATACTATTTTTAATCATTTTCATTCTTTCTAGTTTTAGATTGAATTTTGCTACAATGCGTAGGGGTCGGTAATCTGAACTAAAGCGAATTTTATTTATTGTCTCTACATTTGTTAACATCTGCCTATTAGAAGCAAGGCAGAAGTCTATTTCATTTTTTGTTATACCGTCCCGAGAGAACCAAGTCCACCTACGGTGAGGTTTTTTTTTATAGAAAAAGGAGTTGCTGATACTAAGACTCTGTCCAAAAGCAAAGTTAATAAGCTGTTTGCCGCGATCGTTCCTTTCTCCCAGCCCAAAAGGCCCAATTACGATCGGGTTGTCTTGCGATTCTCCCTTTCCTAACTTGGCATTAAAATAGCCCATCACAATCGTCCAAGTACCTCGATGTTCATCGCATGCCTTATTTAACAAGTCATAGAACTCCTCGAGTTTATCACCTGGGCGTTTTGAATGGGGTGCGTAGACTTGGATGATTGTTAGGATGTTCTTTTCTGTGATTTTAAATTTGAGGAGTGCTATTCTAACTGAGTAAGACATAAATTCTAATATATTTTGTTTCCATCGCTTAGAAACTAGGAAACCTACGCCGTATTGACTTCCACTTCCGTTGTAGTAAAAAATGTTCTTACTACGTTCAAGTGTATCTTCGCCATCTCTTCTCACTTCGGCTAATCCAACTACATCCCAATTTATGAACTCTAAAGCATTTTCCAGTTCAATTAGTTTTTCTTCAGTTGTTAGTGTACCTACATACGTTGTATGTTAAAATATTTAATTTATCGGAGTCCGTATTGCGTGCGATAGTTGTCTGACAGTTTAAGGCTCTCGCCCGGAGATTCACCTTGCCCCTGACCCTGGGGGCTTTTGGCCTACTGTCTCACCTGTCGGGCCGGTGAGGTTGGCTTGGATTCTGTAAGATGTAGTGTCGCCGGGCACTTGGGGACAGTTTGTTGTGTTGTGCATCATGATAGGAAGGGGTTTGGACCGTTATCCACCACGCTGGTCCAATCGCGGGTTGGTGGTTGATGGTTGAAGCGCCAGAGCCTCGTTTGTTAGTCGGCAGGGTATACCACGGGCCGGTGAGGTAGGCTTGGATTCTGTAAGATGTAGTATGGAACCCCTTATACCCTTATATGTAAGTTATAATATATAAGTTATAATATAAGTAAAGACGTTGTTTGTGTCTAGTTTTTGTTCTTTGCACCATTTCAATATATTTTTTAGTTGAATAACGTTTTTTTATTACAATTTCATGCATCTAAGGCCGAAAATCGGCCTTTTTCAACAAGACTTACCGGCCTTTTTTTGATTGAGGTGCTGGCAGCACTGCTTGCACTATGGTATTAAGATAACTGATAGAATACTTATATACATTTTTTATTGTAAATACATACATAAAATACATATTTAGAAAAACATCCAGACCCGGAACAAATATCTGTAGATCATGCAAACATTTGTTCCGCGGCGGGAATCGAACCCGCTACCTCCTGCGTCTCAACCGGCTATACGCCCACTGCGCCACGGAGGTTGTCTAGAAAGATTATCATTAACTTCAAAGTAAATAAAATACGTTTTTTGTTTTTTAAATATTTTTTTAATCATCTTATGATGCTTACAATCACGATATAATTAACTTTTATTAACGTTTTTACCTTGTATTAATTAAACTTACTTATTTTAATTATGGACGTATGAGTAATTATAAATCTTCATATTGGTTATAATTCGGTTCTAATCTCTGCTTGGTATTTCATTTTGATAACATTATGTTCTGTTTATTTGACAACATCTTGAATTATCGTATAATGATTGCTTAAAATTTAAAATTAACTTAATAATTTCCATTCTCAATAATAATTTCTGGTCTCCGGAAAAGTCGTTCATTTATGAGGTAAGAGAACGTAAAAATAATTCATCTTCATCGTGCCCTCTATCACATGTTGTTGATGTAGAAAGCATTTGATTACCTTCTTTAGGTAGGTAATGTTATTACTTCATCATCACTGTTTTTTGGACTGTTCTTGGTTTTGAAAACCTTGGTTGAGCTGGAAATGTTATATTTTTTAAATTCCTCTGCTCAGTTTCAGTGTTTTCATTTTCAATAGATCATTCTGTGTTTATAATTTTCGTAAAAGGCAACACAAATAAAAGATAGTCGAAATACAAGTATTTTCTCTTCTTTTTGGCTGCACTTCCAGGCGGAATCATTTTCTGCGCAGAGAGCTCTTTCTTATAACCATGTCTAAGAGATGACCACCTTTTCTGTACCTTCTTACCTGCAAAATAAGAGAAATAATTATTAAGAAAACACTACACCTGTTGCGTCACCGGCGCAACTCACCCTCACCGCGCTCAAAGAAAAATAACCCTTATTAGCGACGCGTACGGCGGCAAACCGCGCCAACCGCGCGCGGGTCGACCATCTGGCATCGTATTACCAGAGACTAGTAATATCAATAGACTGTCAATGTCCATATAAGAGATCGTAGGCCGCAAAACGCTCAAAATCCCGTATTATTTGTAGATGACGCTGTCTCATAGCCTGGAAACTTTCATAGCGGCCATTGCAACCAAAAAATAAAAATAAACTTCCACTAAAACACACCAAAATATTTCAATATTTTTAAGAATAAGTAATATTGTCCATAAAATAAGATTTAAATATTTTATTTTATATTGATGATTTACCACTTTCATATGCTTAATCGCAGATGGTGTGGGAAGGTAGCACATCGTTTTTACCTAGATGGCGTTTAACACAAAATTATCACTAAGTCCGAAACAAAGAGAACGAAAGAGAACCGTGAACTGACTGACATTGACAGCCGGGAAGGCGGGATTATCGATTTTCGATGATCATCGATGTTAGAAGACAAAACATCGATGTTTGAACACCGATATTGCATTATATAAAACATCGTAACGTCGATGTCACGGACACATAATCGAAATTTGGTCGCGCGCGGACAGTTTCCGCATCAATCCCATCTGCGGACACTGTCCGCGCCATCTGAGCGATTATTTTCTAAGGCTGGTTCAACCATATATATCAACAGCGCAACAGGTTGAAAGATTCTGCGCTTTCAAAATTATTATTGCTATTATAATATTGAGGAGTTTTTAAATGACAAATTTTAATCATTTTATTAATTTCTATTGTTTTGATTTAATTTTATATATTATTTTATTATTGTTGTAGGTATTTGACATTAATTAATTCGTAGTAAATAATATATTTCTATTTTTTTATTTGTTTTGTAATGATATGTTTCTTTTGCTATTTAAATCTGTTAAAAGAAAAATGTTATATATCACACCATCTTACTATTTTTGCATACCACTCTTGGTAAAACATGTTGTTACTGCCACTACAATAAGATCCAGCATGCTAATTAATAGATTATGTTAAATGTATGTTAACCCACACATGTTAAGCAAAATAAATATCTTTTTATCTTTTATTTTTACAGTCAATTGACAAAAATTAATGGAACTTATAATGTGTTCCTACGTCCTAAAATCTCCAATTTCAAAATTTCTTTGTTTATTTAAAAAAACTTGTGATTTTATGGTTGTTTTATTTTTGTAAAAAACCATCGATGTTGGCTGACATCGAGTTTTTGTGCTCAATAAACATTGAATATCGATGTTCAGCTATCGATATCATTATCGATGCAATCATCGATCTTTTTGCAACATCGATCATCTCTACGTATTAAGGTAAGACAGCATTAGAGCGGCGCTGCACGCGGCGTCATAAAGCGTCAAAATATACGAATATATATAAACTAGAGGTTGCGTGTTTTTCTTTTTGTAGAAGAAGCAACCAAATAGGATATCAATGTGAAGAAGCAATCAAAGAGGATATTGCAATGAAAGAAGCAATCAAAGACGATATCGAAGTGGAAGAAGCAATCATAGAGTATTCGAAAGCAATCGAAAATGAATATGTATTCAAAATAGATGACGAAGTGAAAGAAGCATTCTAAGAGGAAAACAAAGTGAGAGATGCATTCAAAAAGGATGTCAAGGGCGATGATGACAATAAAATAACGATTCCGTCAAAAATTTGTAATATTATTTTGTAAAAGTTTGATATACCTATCTCTTGCCGTTTAGGAGATACGAGTGATTAAAGTTTTCTAGGAAATATTCATAATTTTGTTGACAAGATATCAAAGTTGGTGAAACAATCAAAGAGGATGTCGAAGTGGAAGAAGCGATCAATTAGGATATCAAAGTGGAAGAAGCAATAGAAGGGAATAGCCAAGTGGAAGAGGCGATTAAAGAGGATACCGAGGTGGTACAAGCATTCAAAGAGAAGAACAAAGTGAAAGGAGCAATCAAAGACGATATCCAAGTCGAAGAAGCAATCAATGAGTATATCAAAGAAGATGACGATGTGAAAGAAGCATTCAAAAAGGAAAATAAAGTGAGAAAATCATTCAAAAAGGATGTCAAGGGTTATGATGACAATAAATTAAAGATTCAACCAAAAATTTGTACCATTATTTTTTAAAAGTTTGCCATACCTAACTCTTTCCGTTTAGAAGATACGAGCGATTAAAAATTTCTAGGAAAAAATCATAATTTTGTTTTGAAGATATCAAAGTAGAAGAAGCAATCAAAGAGAATATTCAAGTGGAAGAAACAGTCAAAGATGATATCGAAGTGGACAAGCAATTAGACATAGACATAGACATAGACAGACATTTATTTGCTACCATAACACACACAAATTCACACAATACAATCAAAAGGTATAACATCAAAGAGAAAGCACAAGAGAACACAGAAAATACAACAAACATAGGAACAATAGAATGAAATAATAAATTTACATTGTAGTCAGGGAAAAATTAAAAAGAGGCAAGTAGGTGTGTATGTGGTACTGCAGCAAATGGGTTCCAGCTTACTTTCCAATTACAGAGAATATCCAACTGGAAGCAGCAATCAAAGAAGATATTGCAGTGAAAGAAGCAATCAAATACGATATCGAAATGAAAAAAGCAATCAAAGAGGATATCGAAGTAGAAGAAGCAATCAAAGAGGATGACGAAGTAAAAGAAGCATTCAAAGACGAAAACAAAGTAAGAAAAGCATTCAAAAAGGATGTCAAGGGTGATGATGACAATAAAATAACAATTCCTTTAAACATTTGTAATTCCAATTTTAAAAAGTTTTCTATGCATATCTCTTTCCATTTAGAAGTGATTTAAGTTTTTTAGGAAAAATGATAATTTTGTTGAGAGGATATCGAAGGTGATGAAGCAATTAAAGAGGATTTTGAAGAGGAAGAAGAGATCAAATAGGATATTGAAGTGGAAGAAGCACTAAAAGAGGATATTGAAGTTGATTAAGCAATCAAAGAGGATACCGAGGTGGTAGAAGCATTCAAAGAGAATGACGAAGTGAAAGAAGCCATCAAAAACGATATCGAAGTGGAAAAAGCAATCAAATAGGATATTGATGTTAAATAAGCAATCAAAGAGTATATCAAAGGTGGAAGAAGCAGCCATAGACCATATCGAAGTGGAAGTAGCAATCAAAGAGGTTAACCAACTGGAAGCAGCAATCAAAGAGGATATTGAGGTGAAATAAGCTATTAAAAACGATATCAAAGTGGAAAAAAATTGGATGTTTCAAAATTATGATGATGGATGTCGCATACACAATAAAATTTACTAAGAAAGTTGCCTTCATCATCATCATCATATCAGCCGTAGGACGTCCACTGCTGGACAAAGGCCTCCCTCATTGATCTCCAGGAACTGCGGTTGGAAGCGGCCTGCATCCAACGCCGACCTGCGGTTCTTACCAAGTCGTCTTGTAGGTGGACGTCCTACGCTGCGCTTGCCGGTCCGTGGCCTCCACTCGAGAACCTTCCGGCCCCATCGACCATCTGTTCTGCGTGCTATATGGCCTGCCCATTGCCACTTCAACGTGCTAATCCGTCGAGCTATGTCGGTGACTTGAGTTCTCCTACGTATCTCCTCATTTCTGATTCGATCCCGTAGAGAAACCCCGAGCATAGCCCTCTCCATAGCTCGTTGAGCGACTCTGAGCTTATTCGTAAGGCCAATAGTGAAGGACCACGTCTCGGTTCCATATGTCATCACTGGTAACACACACTGATTGAAGACTTTCGTCTTAAGGCACTGAGGTATGTCGGACGAAAATACGTTGCGAAGTTTCCCAAACGCGGGCAGCGTTCCGAGTTGGATTCGACGATTGACCTCTTTCTCGAAGTTGGACCTACCTAATTGGACTGTTTGTCCTAGGTATACATACGCGTCGACAACTTCGAGAGCCGAGTTCTCAACCATAACTGGGGCAGGCACGACATGGACATTCGACATAATTTTCGTCTTGTCCATGTTCATTATAAGTCCTACCCGTTGGGAGACTCGATTGAGGCCTTCGAGCATCGCACTGATCTCTTCCATCGACTTTGCCATGACCACAATATCGTCGGCAAACCGAAGGTGAGTGATGTATTCGCCGTTAATATTGATGCCCAGTCCTTTCCATTCCAGAAGCTTGAAGGCATCTTCCAATGCGGTCGTAAACAGTTTCGGAGAGATGACATCTCCCTGTCTTACGCCTCTTTTTAAGGGAATCGCCTTCGAGCTCTGTTCGTGTACTCGGACTGACATTGTGGCGTTTTTATACAAACACTTCAACACTTCGATGTACCGATAGTCAATACGGCATCGTTGGAGAGATTAATCACTGCCCATGTTTCGATCGAATCGAAGGCTTTCTCATAGTCCACAAACGCGAGACATAGCGGCAAGTTGCTTTATGCAAGAAAGTTGCTTTATGCCCTTCCAAACACTAAAAAAAAAATTTGGACGTTTCAAAATGATGATGATGGATGTCCCATAAACATTAAAATTTACTAAGAAAGTTTTCTATGCCCCTCCAAAAACTAAAAAAAAAATAATGAGACGTCTCAAAATGATGATGATGGATGTCGCAAAACATGAAAATTTACTAAGAAAGTTACCTTATGCCCCTCCAAAAACTAAGAAAAAAAAAATAATGGGACGTCTCAAAATGATGATGATGGATGTCGCATAAACATGAAAATTTACTAAGCAAGTTGGCTTATGCCCCGCCAAAAACTAAAAAAAAAATTTGCACGTCCAAAATGATTATGATGATGGATGTCGAATAAACTAGAAAATTTAGTTATCTCATGCCCTCCACCAATAAATAAAATTACAGTAATATAAATTTTATAGTACCCACAAGCCGTTTGGCTCCCTACAAAACAGTAAGAAAGTTACGGCAAACGAAATATACGGTGTACCGTATTTGAACAAAAATATTTTGTATGGGACAATTTTTTTTTTGTATGGAAGACCATTTTTTTTCATGGATCCGGATATAAAAAAAAATCCTGAGCAACATTAGTTGTGGTGCGAATGCTCTAAGACTTGTACTTTTAGAGATACGAGGTGGATGGGAGCGAATCGGGGACAAAAAGAGAAATCCTAAGGATTTATTCCCAACTCATCGGAACTCCCTCTATACGACCCCACCAAACATTTCTACCCTACGAGGGGGCATCTGGGAGAACAAACATGTCAATGAGTCAGTCAATCAGTCAGTCAGTCAGTGAGTGGTAATCGAGCTGTATATAATATGTTTGTTTGTAGAAGAAGCAATCAAAGAGAATATCGAAGTGAAAGAAGCAACCAAACAGGATATCGAAGAAATATGCAATCAAAGAGGATATCGAAGATGACACGGCAATCAAAGAGGTTATGACAGTGGAAGAATCTATCAAAGATTTGATATTAAATATATCAAAATGGAAAAAGCAAACCAAGAGGATATCGAAGTAGGAGAAGCAATCAAGGAGGATACGAAGTGGAAGAAGCAACCATCAAAGAGGAAATCAAAATGGAAAAAGCATTCAAAGAGGATATCCAAGTGGAAAAAGCAGTCAAACAGGATATCAAAGGGAAAGATGCAATCAAAACGTATATGCAAGTAGAAAACGCGATCAAAGAGGATACCCAAGTGGATGAATCAATCAAAGAGGTTATCTAACTGGAAGAAGCAATCAAAGAAGATATCCAAGTGGAAGCAGAAATTAAAGAGGGTATCGAAATGGAAGAAGTAATCAAATTGGCCTTTGAATTGGAAGACGCAATCAAAGAAGATATCGAAGTGGAAGAAGTAATCAAAGAGGATATCGAAGTAGAAAACACGATCAAAGATGATACCGAAGTGGAAGAAGAAATCAAAAAGGATATCAAGGTCGATGATGACAAAAAAAAACAATTCCACCAAAAAATTGTATTACTATTTTTAAGAGGTTACTATGTTTATCTGCTTCCATTTAGAAGATACGAGCGATTAAAAATGTTTAAGAAAAATCTTAATTTTGTTAAGAGGATATCGTCGTCGAAGAAGCAATCAACGAAGATATCGAAGTGAACGAATCTATCAAATAAGATATCGAAGTTAACAAAGCAATCGAATAGGATATTAAATTTAAAAAAGCCATCAAAGAGGATATCGAAGTGGAAGAAGCAATCAAAGAGGTTATCAAAGTGGAAGCATCTATCAAAGAGGATATCAAAATGGAAAAAGCAAACAAAGAGGTTATCGAAGAACGAGAAGCAATCAAGGACGATATCGAAGTGGAAGAATCAATCAACGAGAATATCAAAATAGAAAAAGCAATCAAAGAGGATATCGAAGAAAAAGAAGCAATCATCAAAGAGGATATCAAAACGGAAAATGCATTCAAAGAGTATATTCAAGTGGAAAAAGCAGTCAAAATGAACATCAATGGGAAAGTTGCAATCAAAACGGATATTCAAGTAGAAAACGCGATCAAAGTGTATACCCAAATGGATGAAGCAATCAAAGAGGTTATCTAAATGGACCCCCTGAACCTGGACCCCTGGACCTGGACCAGGACACCCTGGACCTGGACGCTATGAACCTAGACTCCCTCAAACTGACCCCCTGGGCCAGAACCCCTAGACCTGAACCTCTTGGACCTGGAACCCCAAGACCTGGACCCCTGGACCTGGACCACGACCCCCTGGACCTGAACTCAATGGAACTGGACTCCCTAGAACTGACCCCCTAGATCAGACCCTCTGGACCTGGACCCCTGGACTTGGACCCTAGACCTGGACCCGTTGGACCTGAACTCCCTGGACCTGGACCCTCTAGATCCCCCCTAAACCTGAACCCTCTGGATCTGGAACCCCTTGGTCCTGAACCCCGTGGACCTGGACCTGGACTCCCTGGACCTGGCTTCATGGACCTGGACACCCTGGATCTGAATCCCCTAGACCTAGACCTGGACCCCCTGGACCTGGACTTGGACACCCAGGATCCCTCCTGGACCTCGTCCCACTGGACCTGAACTCCCTGGAGCTGGACGCCTTGGACCTAGACCCCCTGCACTTGGTACCTAGGACCTAGACTCCCTGGACCTGGACCCCCTGTAACTGGACACCTTGGACCCCTGGAACTGGACACCCAGCACCTGGACCCTCTGGATCCCCCCTGAACCAGGACTCCCTAGACCTAGACCCCCTGGACCTTAACCTCCTGTACCTGGACCCCCTGGACCTGGACCCCCTGGGCCTGAATCCCCTGGACCTGAATCCCCTGGACCTGGACCCCCTAGACCTGAACCCCGTGGACCTGGACCCCTAGACCTGGACCCTTGGACCTTGACCCCATGGATCTGGACTCCCTGGACATGGAATCTCTGGATCCTCCCTGGACCTGGACCTCCTGAATCTGGGTCCCCTGGACCTGGAATCCCTGGACCCCCTGGACCTGGACCCCTTGGACCTGGACCCCCTGTACCTGGACTACCTGGACTCCCTAGATCTAGACCTCCTGGATCCCCCCTGGACCTAGACTGCCTAGACCTGGACTCTCTAGACCTGGCCCCCTGGACCTAAGCCCCTGGACCTGGATCCCCTGGACCTGGACCCCTGGACCTGGACCGCCTGGACCTGGACCCCTGGATCTGGACCTGGACCCCCGGGACTTGGACTTCCTGGACCTGGACCTTCTGGATCTGGACCCCCTGAACCTGGACCTGAACCCCCTGGACCTGGACTCACTAGACCTGGACCCCATGGACCTGGACTCCCTGGACCTGGACCCCTTTGATCCCCCATAGACCTGGACTACCGGACCTGGATTTCTTAAACCTGGACGTGAACCCCCGCGACCTGTACCTCCTGGACGTAAAGCCCCTGGACCTGGACCCCCTAGACCTGAAACCCCTGGACCCCCTGGATCTGTATTTCCTGGTCTTAGACCCCTAGACCTGGACCCACTGGACCTATACCCCCTAGACCCCCTTGACCTGGACCTTTTGGACCTGGACCCCCTGGACTTGGACCCCCTAAACCTGGACTCCCTAGACCTAGACCCTGGATCCCTCCTGGACCTGGACTCCCGCGACCTGGACTCCCGAGACTTGGACCCCCTAGACCCGAACCCGATAGACCTAAATCTCTTGGACCTAGAGCCCTGGACCTAGACCTCTTTGACCTGGACTTCCTGATCCTGGAGCCCTGGACCTACACCTCCTTGAACTGGACTTCCTGAACCTGGACTCCCTAAACCTGGAACCTCTGGATCCCCCTAGACCTGGACTTCCTGGACCTGGACTCCCTGAACCTGGACTTTTTGGACCTGGACTCCCTGGACCAGGACTCCCTGGCCCTGGACTCCTTGGACCTGAACCCCCTGGACGTAAACCCCTTGGACCTGGACCCCCTGGACCGAGACCCCCTAGACCTGGACCCCCGGGAGCCCCTAGACCTGGACTTCTTGGACCTGGACCCCCTAAACCTGGACTCCCTGGACCTAGACCCGCTGGATTCCCCCTGGACCTGGACTTTCAAGACCTGGAACCCTGGACCTTAACCCCCTGGACCTGGATCCCCTGGACCTAGATCTCTGGACCTGGACCCCTGGACCTGGACTTCCTAGACTTGAACCCCATGGACCTGAATCTCCTGGACCTTGACCCCTGGTCTTGAACCCCCTAGACCTGGACCCCCTGGACCTGGACTTCGTGGACCTGGACTTCCTAAAACTGACCCCCTGTACCAGACCCCTATACCTGGACCACCTGGACCTAGACCCCTGGACCTGGACCCCCTAGAACCTTCCTAGACCTGGACTCCCTGGACCTGAACTCCCTGAACCTGGACCCCCTGGACCCGAACCCCCTGGACTTGGACCCCCTGCACCTAGACTCCTGGACCTAGCCCCTAGACCTGAACCCGTGCGACCTGGACCTATATCCCCTGGAACTAAACTCCCTGGACCTGGACCCCCCGAACCTTAACCCCTTAGACCTAAAACCCCTGGACTAATACCCCCTGTACCTGGACCTCCTGGACCTGGACCCCTGGACCTGGACCTCTTGGACCTGGACCCCTGGACCTGGAGCTCCTGGACCTAGACCCCTAGACCTGGACCAAGACCCCTTGGACCTAGACTTCCTGGACCTAAACCTGGACCCCTTAGAATTCAACACCCTGGACCGGGACCCCCTGGACCTTGACTTCCTGGACCTGGAATCCTTGGAACTGACCTCCTAGACCAGACCCCTTACACCTGGGCCCCGTGGACCTAAACCAGAATCCCCTGGACCTGGACCCCCTGGAGCCCCCCTAGACCTGGACTCCTGGGACCTGGACTCCCTGAACCTGGACCCGCTGGACCTGTAATTCGTGGACCTGGACCCACTGGACCTGAACCCCCTGGACCTGGACCCCCTGGATCTGGACCACCTAGACATAAAACCTCTGGACCTGGACCTGGACCTCTTGGACCTAGACTCCTGGACCTAGACCTGGACTCCCTGGACCTGGACCTCCTGGACCTAGACCCCTGGACCTGGACCAAGACCCCTTGGACCTAGACTTCCTGGACCTAAACCTGGACCCCTTAGAATTCAACACCCTGGACCTGGACCCCCTGGACCTTGACTTCCTGGACCTGGAATCCTTGGAACTGACCTCCTAGACCTAAAACCCCTGGACTAAGACCCCCTGGACATGCACCTTCTGGACTTGGACCCCTGGACCTGGACCTGGACGCTTTGGACCTGGACTTCTTGGACCTAGACCCCCTGGAGTTAAACCCTCTAGACCTGGATTCTCTGGATCTTGACTTTCTGGACCTGGACTCCCTGAAACTGACCCCTGGACCAGATCTCCTACATCTTGACCCCCTGGACCTGGACCAAGATACCCTGGACCTGGACTCCCTGGATCTTCCTATTGACCTGGACTCTTAGACCTGGACTCCCTGAACTTGGCCCCCTGAACCTGTACCCCCTGGACCTGGATCTACTGGACCTGAACCCCAGGACCTGGAATCCTGGACCTTAACTAGTTAGACCTGGATCTGGACCCCCTGGACCTGAACCTGGACCCCCTTAACCTGGACCTGGACTTCTTGACTCCTGGACCTGGAGCGGGACTCTCTGGACCTGCAACCCCTGGACCTGGACCCTTGGACCTGGACCTTAACCCCCTGGACCTGGATCCTCTAGACCTGGACCCCCTAGACCTGGACCCCACCTGGACTCCCTGGACCTGCATTTCCCGGAAACGGACCCTCAAGACCTGGAGCCTTTGGACCTGGACCCTCTGGAACTGAACCCTCTGCACCTGGACGTAGACCCCCTGGACCTGGACTACCTAGACCTTGACCCCCAGGATCCCCCCTAGAACCTGGACTCCCTGGACCTTGACCCCCTGGATCCCTCATGAACCTAGACACCCTGGATCTGGACCCTTTGGACCTGGACCTGAACTCCCTTGAACTGGATCCCCTGGACCTGGACTCCCTGAACCTTGACCCTAGGATCCCCCCTGGAGTCCTTGGATCTGGAGCCTCTGGACCTGGACCTCCTAAACCTAGACCCCTTGGACGCCCTGGACCTGGACCCATTGGACCTGGGCACCCTGGACCTGAACCCTCTGGACCTAGACCTCTTTGACGCCCTGGACCTAGACCCATTGGACCTGGACACCCTGGACCTGGACCCTCTGGACCTAGACCCCTCGGACCTGAACTCCATGGACCTGAACCCCCTTGATACCCCCTGGACCTGGACTTCCTGGACCTGGACTTCCTAATCCTGGACTTGAACCTTCTGGACCTGGACTCCTTGGACCTAGAGCTCCTGGATCCACCCTGGATTTGGACCCTCTGGTTCTGGGCCCCCTGGACTTAGACCCCTGGACCTGAACCCACTCAACCTGAAACTTCTGAACCCCCTGGACCTGTACCCGTGGACCTGGACTCCCTGGATCTAGACCCCCTGGATCCCCTTTTGACCTGGACCCCCTGGACCTGGACTACTGGCCCTGGCCCCTGCACCTCGACCTGGACCCCCTGGACCTGAACCTGGACCCCCTAAACCTGGACCTGGACCCTCTGGTTCTGAACTTTCTGCATCTGGACTCCCTGGACCTGGACCTACTGGATCTCCCTTGGACTTGGACCCCCTGGATCTGGACCCCCTTGGTCCTGAACCCCCTGGACCTGGACCAGGATTCCTATTCTTTATTCTTTATTTATTATTGTACACAAATAGATTTACAGACAAAAATAGCTTACAAAATGGATATGTACAAAGGCGAGCTTAACCCTATTAAGAGTTTTCTTCCAGCAAACCTTTGAAGATAGAGATATTTGATTATAGTGGTGGGTACGTGCACAGAGAAGGACATTGGCGTAAAATACTAATATATAATATATACTATAATAAATACAATATTTAATCATATTAAAAAAAAAAAATACCTTTTATAATATACTTACATTACTGTTGTGTATAGATTGCCGAGGGTTAGTGTCTACGTAGTCCCGTATTTGCGAAGGAGAAAATAAAAAACACCAGTCTTGATCAAATAGGTAGCGAGGCGGCGAGGCAGATTTTCTTCCTATTCTTCTTTCTTCCTGTTGCTTCCTTTTCCGATGTTGCCCGAGCACTGAATATGCTGACGGCCAATAGGCGCCGTTTTTTATACTATTCCTCGCAATTTTCTAGAACATTCACTGCCTCACCCCCTCTAGCCTTTATTTATTACTTTTTCATACTTTACATACTGTTTGTTATATATTACTATATTTATCTTATAGACTATGATTATTACTTATGAATAATACATGCGTCTTCACCCGGCTCCGCTCGGTTTAGAAATGGCGGCGCGTTTTCGGTGCGGCGCTATAAATACTACCCTGTTCTTTTTTTCGAATGGACTAATCTCGCTGTTGGCCTCTGAGGCCGTGACAGCTTAACCGAACTTTTGGCGAGCGCAGATGGCGCTCAGCCCTGTAAGTTTTTTAGGCAACTAGCGCAAGGGCACCACTTAGGTACGAACCTCGGCTTGGGCTGTTGCCAGGATGGGGATAGGAGAGAAACGCCCGGGTACATGTCTGTACCTCGTATAAGCGGCGACTGAAGGGACTCGTCGACCTCGCCGGCGAGGTCGGTGTTTCTGTGAAGTGTTTGCTCTGTCTGATATAGATGACTCACCTTCCGCATTAGCAGAGGTGATTTCGTCATCCGGGTCTCCGAGAACGTGTCTCGGACGACGGAGGATTTTGTTGGCGGGCGGATCCAACGGGTAAACCGGAATGGTGTGTACCAAAGGGTTCGGATGATTAGTGGCAAGTTCATAAAACCGCTTGGAAGCGAGCTTCATGAACCTGGCTATTGATTCTAATTTCAAATCGCGATGTAGGTCGTTATTGCGAAAATACCAGGGCGAGCCTGAGGCTTTTCGCAAGAAGCGATTTTGAATAACCTGAATGGCACCAACTTTAGGAGAGTGGGCAAATACTACAGATGAGTATGTCATAATGGGGCGAATGCACGCTTTGTAAAGAGTCACCTTATTTTTAAGGGACATTTTACTTTTCGCGCCTAGAAGTGAGGACAATCGTCCTAGGGTGAACTTTGCTTGGTTGCACCTCTTAGTGATGTGCAACCTAAAGGAAAGACGCCTATCGAGGATGACACCCAGATATTTGGCTGATGGGGCCCAGCGAATGGGCTGGCCAAATAGAGAGATCGGTTTGGGAGTGAGGTTTCTCCGTGAGAAGTACACTGCTGTACTTTTCGACGGGTTTACCTCGATCCGCCACTTGCGGAACCAAGTGGCTAATGAATGAAGGGCAGCCTGCAGCCTTATACCCACCCGATCAGGATTCCGATTGGATGTGTACAAGGCTGTGTCGTCTGCGTATAGGGCTATTTCCACTTGAGGAGTGCGGGGGATATCGCTGGTGTACAGCGTGAACAGGAGGGGGCCGAGAACGGAGCCTTGAGGGACTCCTGCTCTGACTGGTCTAGGACTAGAGAGAGTGCCTTCCACGGTGTAGCGAAAGCTGCGACCTTGTAGGTAGTCTCGTATGATGAGCACGAGTCTGTCTGGGACTCCGAGTTTGAATAGCTTGTAGATCAAGCCGTTGTGCCAGACTTTGTCGAAAGCTTTCGCTACGTCGAGGAAGACGGCACCAGTATCTGAAGGCCAGGTACTTTGCCAGTTGGAGAGGACATGCTCCGTTATGCGGAGCACCTGTTGTGGGCATGAATGTTGGGCTCGAAAGCCAAACTGCTCGTCGGGAAGGAGTTTGAACTCATTGACATGAGCCCAGAGGCGCTTCATTAGAAGACGCTCATATATCTTGCCTAGACTATTAAGTAGACTAATGGGACGATAACTAGTTGGATCGTTTGCCTGTTTGCTGGGTTTTCGGATGCCAATGACGTTGGCTTCCTTCCAAGCATCAGGGAAGGTGCAAGTTTCCATAGCCGCATTGAAGATGCAGACTAGGATATGGATAAGGGGAACAGAGAACTGTTTGAGTACTCTGTTAGAAATGCCGTCGGGGCCGGAGGCTTTCTTTGGGTGTAGGGCCTTGATAGTGTCAAAGACTTCAGAGGGCTCAATCGGATCAAGTGGGGAAGTAGGGGGTCGGGAGGCTAAAATACTACCCTGTCCCCCGCTTCACTACTATATATACTCGCCCTAAGTGGCGGCCGCGCGTTATTTCCAATTTGAGCGTCGGAACGGGCGTATGCGCACTCATTTCTACTCTTATTACATAAAAATGTGTTACCTCCTACCTACATTTACCCATTTTATAGTAAAACAACAAATATACGTAACTTTATTTGCATCATAACTGAAGAATATTATTCTTATCTAATTATTCCTATTATAATACTTCCAAACGTTTATTCTTATCTTTTAGATATCTATTCTTACTATCTATTTACAAACAAGATTATTCTTAAAGTACATTGATTAATATGTAAACGAGGTAAAATAATACAATTTTCATACTATGGTCATGGGTCGCGACGGTCACTACTTGCACCCCTCTCGCCGCATGTAATCCTTATGATGCTGTCGTGCACATTTCTCCCGCCGTCGCAGCACGCGACTCCACTGGTAGCACGACGATCTTCTTGCATGGTCGGCGCAGGACGTGCCCGTTGCTCGTAGTGATGTCCACGACTCGTATCTCGTTGTCTTCTCCAGGGTAGGTTCTGGTCACTCTTCCTCTTGGCCAGACGTTCCTCGGCATGTTTGGGTCGCAGATGATCACCAGGTCACCGACCTTCGGGGCGGTCCCGGTGGCTCTGGGCTCCCGCCGGTGTTGGAGCAAAGGGAGATACTCCTTCACCCATCTCTTCCAAAATTCGTCGGCCAGAAGTTGTGCGCGCTTCCAGAGTTGTCGTGCGGATTGATCCTCTTGAGTGAAGCTGCCCGGTGTTGGCACGTGACTGTTTGGCCCCAGCAGGATGTGGTTCGGGGTCAAGGCCTCGGGTTCTTCTGGAGTCACAGCGACATGCGTGAGCGGCCGCGAATTAATTATGTTCTCGACTTCCACGAGGAGTGTGTGCAGGACCTCGTCGCTTGGGTGCTTCTCATGCAGGATGACGCGTAGGGCTTCTTTAACGCTACGCACGAGTCGTTCCCAGGCGCCGCCCATGAAGGGGGAGGCGGGGGGAATGTAACGCCAGTTGATGCGACGTGCGTTGGCCTCTTCTCGCGTTGCTTCCCAAGCTTCTTGCTGGGCTTCTCTCAATTCCTTATCTGCTGCCTTGAAGCACGTCGCGTTGTCTGACCACAGTTCAGTCGGTTGTCCTCTCCTCGCGATGAATCTTCTTAGCGCGGCGATGGCAGAATCCGCACTTAATGATGTCACTACTTCTAGGTGGACGGCCCTTGTCGTGAGGCAAGTGAAGAGGGCGACCCACCTCTTCTCACGGTGTCTTCCCACGGTGACTTCCAGCGGTCCGAAGTAGTCCAGTCCTGTGTAGGAGAAGGGACGCGCGTGATGGGTGAGACGTGCTGGAGGTAGGTTTCCTGTCGAAGGGATCGCGGGCTTCGCTTTTCTCATTTGGCACTGTGGACATCTTCTTATTACGCTCCTCACTGTGGGTCGTATTCTTGTCACCCAGAACCGTTGTCTTATTTCATTCACTGTGGTTTCTACCCCCCCGTGGAGCATCTTCTCGTGTACATGTTGGATGTACATTCTTGTATACTTGTGCTGTCCGTCCAACAGGGCAGGGTTGGCTGTTTCCTCCTGTATACCTGGCGTCGCGGCGATTCTTCCTCGTAGGCGTAGTAATCCATCTTCACCTATGTACACACTCAGAGTGGCAAGGCGGTCCTTTGACGAGGGCGTGTCGCCGTGCATTATTCGCGTCTTTTCATCGGCGTAGCTGTCATCCTGTACTTTCCTTATCCACATCTTCTCCGCTCGTAACAGGTAGCTCGCGTCCAGGCACACTAGTTTTCTTTTTTCTGTTTTCTTGGTTGATGCCGTTCCTTTATTCTTGTCGGTCTTTTTCTTACCGCGGCTCCATGCGGCATCTTTTTCTGCATTCTTTTTAGTCTTTTTGTGTCTTGTTGCAGCTGCTCTGTGTTTCTTGATCCTACACAGATCTATGAATTGTAGCACTCTTCCTGTGGCGCGTATAAGTATCGGCCACTTAGCTATGTTGTCTATGTTCGGCAAGTGTTCGTGCGTCTTTATGTCTTGCGACGCGTGGCATCTTTCTTCCCCAGTTTCTGTGTTGGTGACCTTTACTTCTATTGGCCAGTCTTCTTCTCGCCGTCTTAGGAACTCAGGACCCTGAAACCATCGGTGCTGCGCTGTGAAGTCGCTCGGCGTTTCTCTCGTGGCGTCGTCTGCAACGTTTTCTTTGGTGGGGACCCAACGCCACTCGTTCACTTTGGTGAGGTCTTCAATCTCAGCCAGGCGATGTGCGACGAACGTCTTGTAGGCACGCGGTTCCGCTCTTATCCACGCGAGGACAGTGCGTGAGTCGCTCCAATAAGTCTTCCTTTCGAACTCCAGGTCGTGTTCTTCGGCCACAGTCTTCGCTAGTCGCGCGCCTATCAGGGCCGCTTGCAGCTCAAGTCGTGGTATAGACGTGGGCTTCAGGGGTGCGACGCGACTCTTGGCTGCTACCAATACGACGTTCACTGACCCATCGACGTGTTGCGTACGTATATAGACCGCTGTTGCATATGCTTCTTCACTCGCGTCGACAAACGTGTGTAATTCTCTCGAAGCCACTGATTGCTGCATGTCGTAACATCGCTGAATGTGAAGTTTTTTTATGGCGCGCAGGTTGTTCAGCCACGTTGTCCAGCGCGGTTGCAGCTCTTCAGGGATTGGTTCATCCCAGCCGGTCCCATATCGCCATGTTTCTTGCATCAGTCTCTTGGCAGGTGTTGTCAGGGGTGATACCAGTCCGAGCGGATCGAACAGCGACATTATCACGCTCAGTGCTTCTCTCTTCGTAGGTGGGCGATTGTTGTACAGCACCTCTGGCGGAGTCTTCTTATCGTTCAAGTGGAAACCGATACAATCTTCTTTCACTTCCCACAGCAGTCCGAGGGTTTTCTCGACGTCGGTGCCACCTATGGGTATTGTAGCGGTTTTGCTGTTCGTGTCGAAGCGACGTAATACGGTCTGTCGGTTCGACACCCAACCTCGCAGAACGAAGCCAGCTTGACGATGAATGTGGTCCACTTCTTTCGATACTTCTATTGCTTCTTCTTCACTCGGGAAGCTTGTGATGTAGTCGTCCATGTAGTGATTTTTCTTTATCTCTTTCACTGCTCTGGGGAATGCTTCTGCGAAGTCTTCTGCGTTCCTATTCTTTATATACAACGCTGTGCACGGTGAGGACGTTGCTCCGAAGATCACTGATGTCATCTGAAACTCCTTCGGCTTCGTTTCTCCTCTGCAGTCTCCTCTCCATAGAAACCTCAGCGCGTCTCTGTCTTCTGGTCTGATCTTGATCTGCATGAACATCTCTTGAATGTCGGCAGAGACCGCGAATGGATGCTGCCGGAACCTCATAATGACTCCGGGTAGTGACTGCAGAAGGTCAGGGCCGGAGAGTAGCATGTCATTCAGGCTCCTCCCGCGTGATCTTGCTGCTGCATCATGTACCAGACGTATCTTCGGTTTTGAAGGATTGCACACTGCAAAATGTGGCAGGTCGACTCTCTTGCTATTTTCATGCTTCACTGTCTCGTTCAGGCCTTGCACCCACATCTGATCGCGTGGGCCATCCAAGCCCAGTATCTCTGCCAATCTTTCATCAACGAGAGTGATAGTGCTTCCGTCGTCCATCAAGGCGTAGGTGTCCACTCTTGCTTCATTTTGACCGATGAGTGTTACTGGTGCGATCTTCAGGTAGGCTTGACGGCTTCTGATGCAATCGATGTTCTTCACTAGTTCCACTGCTGATGTCACTTCTTGTGTTGCTGGTGGTGATGGTGATGATGTCCTTCTTGACCTCTTATGGTGTAAGAGGTGATGGTGAGCCATCGCGCAGCCGTCTTGTCCGCACCTCTTTGCTCTGCAGGTACCGCGGCGATGCGTGCTTCGTAGGCATTGGAAGCAGATGCGATGTCTCTTAGCCATTTCCCAGCGCTCGTTGACTTCTATGTCTTGAAACTTCTTGCATTCAGGTAAGTGATGACTCTGCTTGCATGCTGGACATTGTTCTTTCTTGGTATCAGTAGCGAAGGTGTGCTCGAATCTTCTTCTTGGATGTTTCTCCTGCGTAGTATTTGTGACGATGTCTTCGGGTTGCGCGTATGCTCCGCACTTGTCAGCCTCTTCATTCAAAAAGCTGGTGAGTTTCTTCAAGTCGGGTACATCTTCTTTGATCTTCGCGGCATAGTCGTACCATTTGCTTCTCATAATCGGCGTAAGCTTCTCGATGGTGATCTTCACTAACTCTGGATTATACAGGTAGTGAATTTTCTTGAGGGCTTCCATAGTAGACACGATGTTAGCCACCTTGTTTGCGAATATACATAGGTCACGTGGACTATCGCTGAGTTTTCCTAGTGCCTTAATCTTCTGCATCTCGTTCATCGCCAGTGCATCCGGTCGTCCAAATATTCTTTCCAGAGCTTCCATGATAGCTGCTGGATCCGGTTGGCTGATGAGGAGGCTGCTGATTGCTTCCCATGCTACCCCCCTGACGCTTCTTCTTAGTCTTGCTACATTTTCGGTCTTCGAGAATAAAGCTTCAGTTTCGTAGTAGGCGGCGCGGAACGCAAGCCAGCCGTTACATTGTCCATTGAATACAGGTAACTCCTGTAGGTACTTCGGTGCATCCCTGGTCATCCGTACTGCTTGAGTGAGGGCTGCTGCCAGTGAGGTGACGTCCACGTTCTGTGGCTGACGCGCAGGCCGGGTCTCTTCATGGTCCCCCCGGTGTTCACATTCCTTTTCCTTGTGAACTCCCTGTCCTCGTCCTTTCTGTTCCCCCTCTTCTGGCTTCTTCTCTTTTTCTGGTGGGTCGTTCTTCGTGTGATCCAACCATTCTTGAACTCGACTTGATCGTTCCTCTTCTTCTTCATCTTCTGACGCAGAAGCTGCTTCATCATCGTCGGCGGCGGCGCGCTGTTTTTGTAACTTCAGCTGGGCGAGTGCGAGCGACGCGCGTATTTCTTCTAATTTTAATTCTGCCACTTTTTCTTGCGCTTCTAACTCCGATAATTTTCTTCGACGCGCTTCGGAGCGGTGTGACTTGGCGCGCTTCGACGGCTTCAATGTGTTGGAGTCTTCAGCCCGTTGTGTCGTGACGTTGGTCTCCGTACTTGTTGTTTTCTCTGTTGACGTCGTGTATTCTGTGGCCGTGGTTTCCGTAGTCGCGGTGCCTTCCGACGTTGTCGCAGATTTTTCTTGACGTGCAGAAGCTGGCGGAACTCTCGCGGAGCTCGTAGTACTTCGTGTCGTCATCCCAGTACTTCGCGGAGCGCTAGTAGCGCCCTCTGTGTTGCCGGGTTCTTGATTCGTCGGGCTTGGTCGTTGTTCTGTCAAGTCGGCGACGCTTCCTTTCTTCGATCGCGTAACAGGCATCTTGAATAATTCGTTCGCAAAAATACGTAGATAACCCGCGCTGTTAGTCTTCAAAAATTATCCGGCTCGAAGGACCATTTGATGTTGTGTATAGATTGCCGAGGGTTAGTGTCTACGTAGTCCCGTATTTGCGAAGGAGAAAATAAAAAACACCAGTCTTGATCAAATAGGTAGCGAGGCGGCGAGGCAGATTTTCTTCCTATTCTTCTTTCTTCCTGTTGCTTCCTTTTCCGATGTTGCCCGAGCACTGAATATGCTGACGGCCAATAGGCGCCGTTTTTTATACTATTCCTCGCAATTTTCTAGAACATTCACTGCCTCACCCCCTCTAGCCTTTATTTATTACTTTTTCATACTTTACATACTGTTTGTTATATATTACTATATTTATCTTATAGACTATGATTATTACTTATGAATAATACATGCGTCTTCACCCGGCTCCGCTCGGTTTAGAAATGGCGGCGCGTTTTCGGTGCGGCGCTATAAATACTACCCTGTCCCCCGCTTCACTACTATATATACTCGCCCTAAGTGGCGGCAGCGCGTTATTTCCAATTTGAGCGTCGGAACGGGCGTATGCGCACTCATTTCTACTCTTATTACATAAAAATGTGTTACCTGCTACCTACATTTACCCATTTTATAGTAAAACAACAAATATACGTAACTTTATTTGCATCATAACTGAAGAATATTATTCTTATCTAATTATTCCTATTATAATACTTCCAAACGTTTATTCTTATCTTTTAGATATCTATTCTTACTATCTATTTACAAACAAGATTATTCTTAAAGTACATTGATTAATATGTAAACGAGGTAAAATAATACAATTTTCATACTATGGTCATGGGTCGCGACGGTCACTACTTGCACCCCTCTCGCCGCATGTAATCCTTATGATGCTGTCGTGCACAATTACAGATAAACATAATACATTCTACAAAATATAAATAGGATACCTACTTATACATAATAACCTTAAAGTTTACAAGGACAGGTAATGCTCTTTCACTCTAAGCTTAAAAGTGCTTAGTGATGGACTTGCGCGGATAGAGTGTGGAAGAGAATTCCACAGGTTGACTCCATGGACGGTGAAGGAACCGCCATAGCGACTGGAGGAATGAGGAGGGGTTTTGAGAAGGAGGGACTTCGATGACCTATAAGTCATCTCCGGTGGGAACAGAAAATCAAAGCGCTCACGGAGGTAAGAAGAAGCTAGAGGATTGAAAAGAGTGCTGAACAGAAAAGTCACAACATGAAGATCACGTCGACGACGAATGGTAAGCTATTATAGCTGGGATCTAAACATAGAGACGTTATGAAACTTGCGTAACCCGAATATGAATCGGATACACAAATTCTGAAGACGTTCCAGTTATTTAGACCCTAGACCTGGATCCTCTTGAAATGGAGCCCCTGGATCCCCTGGAGCTGAACCCCCTGGACCTGGACCCTTTGGACCTAGATTTCCTGGACCTGGACTCCCTAGAACTGACCCCCTGGACCAGACCCCTAGACCTGGACCCTCTGGTCCTAGACCCCTGGACCTGGACGACCTTGACCTGGACCCCCTGGATTCCCCCTAGACCTGGACTCCCTGTACCTGGACTTCCTGAACCTGGACCGCCTGGACCTGAACCCCATGGACCTTGACCCCTGGACCTAGACCCCTTGGACCTGGACTCCCTGGACCTGGACTCCCTAGACCTGAAACACTTGAACCTGGACCACCTGGATCTGGACCGCCTGGACTTAGACTTCCTGGACCTGAATCCCTGGACCTGGACCCCCTGAACCTGGACCTGAACCCCTGGACCTAGACCCCCTTAACCTGAACCACTAGACCTGGACCTCCTGGACCTGGACTCCCTGGACCTGGACCCACTGGACCCCCTCTAGACCTGAACTCCCTGGACTCGGACTCCGTGAACTTGGACCCCCTGGACCTGAAACCCCTGGACCTGGACCCCCTGCACCTAGACCCCTGGACCTGGCTTCTGGACCTGAACTCGTTGGACTTGGACCTGGACCCCCTGGACCTGAACCTCGACCCCTGGACCTAAACTCTCTGGACCTGGACCCCCTGGACCTGGACCCCCTAGAACTAAAACTCCTGATCTAAGACCCCTTGGACCTGCACCTCCTGGACCTGGACCCCTGGACCTGGACCTGAACGCTTTGTACCTGGACTTTCTAGACCTGGACCATGACCCTCTGGACTTAAACCCCCTGGACCTGGACTCCCTAGACCTAAAACCCCTGGACCTAGACACCCTGGACCTGGACCACCTGAACCTGGACCCCTGAACTTGGTCCTAAACTCCCTGGACTTGGACCCCCTGGAACTTGACCTACTGGACTTGAACCCCTTAGACCCGGATCCCTTGACCTGGACCCCTTAGACATGAACCCTCTGGACCTGGACTCTCTGAACCTTCTGGACCTGGAGCCCCTGGACTTCCTGCACTTTGACCCCCTGGATCCCTCCTGGACCTGGACTCTCTCGACCTGGACCCCCTGGACCTGGACCATCTAGACCAAGAACTCCTGGACCTGGACTTTTTAAACCTGGTCCTGAACCCTCTGAACCTGGACTCCCTGGACCTGGACCTCCTAGATCCAGCCTGGATCTGGACCCCCTTGACTTAGACCCCCTAAAACTGGACCCACTGGACCTGGACCCACTGGACCTGGATCCTCTGTACCCCCTGGACCTAGACCCCCTGGAGCTGGATCCTCTGGACTTAGACACCTGAACCTGGACCCCTAAACCTGGAACTCCTGGACCTGGACTCCCTGGAACTGACCCCTTGGACCAGACCCCCTAGACCTGGACCCCCTGGACCACCTAGACCTAAAACCCTTGGATCTGGACCCTTGGACCTAGACCCCTTGGACTTGGACCCACTGGACCTGGACCCCTGGACCTAAATCCCTGGACCTAGACCCCCTGGACCTAGACTCCTGGATTTGGACTTCCTGAACCTGGACCCCCTGGACCTGGACCCTCTGAACTTGGACCTAAATCCCCTGGACTTGGACCCCCTGGAACTGGACCCACTGGACTTGGACCCCTTAGACCCGGACCCTTAGATCTGAACCCCCTGGACCTGAACCCCTTGGACTTCCTGCACCTTGACCCCCTGGATTCTCCTGGACCTGGACTTTCTCGACCTGGACCCCCTGAACTTGAACCCCCTGGACCTGTACCCCTGAACCTGAACTCCTAGGTCCTTGACCCCCAGGACCTCAATCCCCTAGACCTGGAGCCCCTGGACCTGGACCTGAACTCCCTTGACCTGGACCTCCTGGATCCCCCCTGGTCCTGGACTCCCTTGATCTGGGTCTCCTGGACCTGGACCCCCTGGACTTGGCTTCATGGACCTTGACCCCCTGGACCTGAACCCTCTGGACCTGAACCCCCTTGACCTGGTCCCTGGACGTTAAGCCCCTGGACCTGGATTTTCTGTACCTGGATCCCCTAGACTTAGACCGCTGTACCCTGAACCTGGACTCCCTGCACCTGGACCTCCTGAACCTGAACCCACTAAACCTGGACCCCCTGGACCTAGACCCCTAGGACCTAGATCGGAACCCCCTGGACTTAGACCCGTTGGACCTGGACCCCCTGGACCTGAACCGGGACCCCTTGAACCCGGATCTGGACCCCCTGGACCTAAACCCTCGGGACCTGGGCTCCTTGGACTTCGACCCCCTGGATCTTCCCTGGACCTGGACCCCCTGGATCTGGACACCATGGATATGTACTTACTGGACCTGGACCCCTAGGACCTAGTATTTTTCAAACTTTCACGATCACTGTACATAATTATTGATTAAAACGGGTATTTATCGCGTATGTACCTTTTTTATTGGTTATCCCGACGTTTCGGCTGTGTTGCAACAGTCATGGTCTCGGGCTGACTGGAGTACTTGGAGCTACCGTCGGGAAGTGCGGGTAGCTGCAGCATCTACCCTCACTTGGTCTTCAGAATTAGAAATGTCCTCGTTCATACGACACACTACACTAACCGTATCTACGCACTGAGTCGACCGATTACGACGCGCACACCTAGCAATCACCGGGTTCCAAGACGCTGAGAGTCTATAGCCATCTTCCCGATTGAAATTTGGAAATTTCTTGATTTAAATCGCTTCACGAACTATTCTCTTGTAATAACGGCGTTCACTAGAGAGAACCTTAGGATCATGAAGTTCAATCCAATGATTCGGTCCCGAGTCTACCAGATGCTCTGCTATCGCCGACTTGTTTACCTGGCGATTTTTGACAGCTGCGATATGCTCTTTGACACGCTCGGCAATGGTACTTTTGGTTTGCCCGATGTAAGAGCGGCCACAGCTACAGTCTATCTTATAAACACCAGGCATCTGCAGAGGTATAACATCCTTTGGAGTCCGTAAATGCTTGGCCATCTTTGAGAGAAGAGTGAAGACCGACTTGATTGAAAACATTTTCAACACATTTCCAATTTTATCCGTCACCCCTTTCACGTATGGCAAAACGTTGGCTTTCTACAGGCCTCCGTTGGTTTTTCTCTGTTTGTGCGTCTTGGCTACCGTCTCTTTACATATCCGTTGGATTTTAGAACCTCCTGAATATGGGCCAGCTCACTCTTCAGATGTTCAGGGTCACAGAGATCGTAAGCTCTATTTGTTAACGATGAAACAACAGATTGCAAATGGCGAGGATGGTGGTGTGACGCAGCGTTCAAATAGCGGTCAGTGTGTTGGCTTTCTGTAAACAGTGTGCGCTAGACGGCCATCTGATTTCACCATAACTTTGACATCGAGTAAAGCTAATGTCCTATTATCCTCCATTTCATAAGTGAACCGCATATTCGGGTGAATGGAGTTTAGGTATACCGTAAATTGTTCAACTTCTCGTTTACTCCCCTTCATTATGCAAAAGACATCATCCACGTATCTCTTCCATAAGTTTATACCATGAGCTGTAAGATCTAATTTAGTTTCAAAATTTTCCATCTAGATATTAGTAAAACCGGTGCCACCGGGCTACCCATGGCCACTCCATCAATCTGGAGGTAATGTTGCCCATGATATAAAAAGAAGTTCCCATCTAAACAGTGTTCAAGGAGAACAATGTACTAGTCAGGCAGTTCGTGATCCTTTAGCTTCTCTCGTATAACATCCAGGCAGTCCTTTGTTGGAACGTTAGTGAAGAGCGCTTCCACATCGAAACTCACCAATATGTCGTCTGGTTCCAATTTTAAACTCCCCAGTATGTCTACAACATGGCGCGAGTCCTTTACAAAAGATGTCGTCTTTCCCACCAAAGGCTGCAAAATTGAAGTAACATGCTTCGCCAGATAATAGGTAGGCGAATCAATCTGGCTCACAATGGGACGAAGAGGCATATTACTCTTATGCACCATAGGTAAACCATACAATGTTGGCGACTGCACTATAGTAGTTCTATGAAGACGGTTATAAACATCTTCTGTAAAAAGATCCTTGTATTCCGAAATCAGATTTCTAATACGCTTTGTCACTCTGGCATTTGGGTTGTAAGGTACTTGCTTACTTGCCCCAGGACCTAGACCTGAACCCCCTGGACCTGGACCCGTTGGAACTGGACCTGGACCCCCTGGACCTGAACCTGGACCCCCTGAACCTGGATCTGGACCCCCTGGACCTGAACCCTCTGGACCTGGACTCCTTGGACTTCGACCCCCTGGATCTCCCCTGGAAATGGACCCCCTAGATCTGGACCCCCTGGACATGTATCTACTGGACCTGGAGCCCCTAGACTTGCACCTGGACCCCCTGGACATGAACTTCCTGGACCTGGACCTGGACCCCTAAACCTGTACCCCTTGGACCAGCACCCTTTAGACCTGGACCCCTTGGACCTAAAACCCCTGGACCTGGACCCCCTGGATCTCTGGACCTGGACTTCTTGTATCATGACCTCCTGGGCCTGGACCCCCTGGACCTAGACTGCCTGGACCTGAACCACCTGGACCTAGACCCCCTGGACCTGGACTTCCAGGACCTAGATTTTATAAACCTTGACCTGGACCTCCTGGACCTTTACCCCCTGGACCTGGAGCCCCTGGACCTGGACCCCTTGAACATTGACCCCTGGATCCCTCATGAACCTGGACACCCTGGATCTGAACCCCCTGGACCTGCACCCTCTGGACCTGGACCTGAACTCCCTTGACCTGGACCCCCTGGACCTGGACCTGGAGTCACTGAACCTTGACCCTAGGATCCCCCCTGGAGTCCTTGGATCTGGACCCTCTGGACCTGGACCTCCTAAACCTAAACCCCTTGGACGCCCTGGACCTGGACCCATTGGACCTGGACACCCTGGACCTGAACTCCTGGACCTAGACCTCTTTGACGCCCTGGACCTGGACCCATTGGACCTGGACACCCTGGACCTGGACCCTCTGGACCTAGACCCCTTGGACCTGAACTCCATGGACCTGGACCCCCTTGATCCCCCCTGGACCTGGACTTCCTAATCCTGGACCTGAACCCTCTGGACCTGGACTCCCTGGACCTAGAGCTCCTGGATCCACCCTGGATTTGGACCCTCTGGTTCTGGACCCCCTGGACTTAGACCCCTGGACCTGAACCCACTGAACCTGAAACTTCTGGATCCCCTGGACCTGGACCCGTGGACCTGGACTCCCTGGACCTAGACCCCTTGGATCCCCCTTGACCTGGACCCCCTGGACCTGGACTCCTAGCCCTGGCCTCTGCACCTCGACCTGGACCCCCTGGACCTGAATCTGGGCCCCCTAAACCTGGACCTGGACCCCCTGGATCTAAACTTTCTGCACCTGGACTTCCTGGACCTGGACCTACTGGATCTCCCTTGGACTTGGACCCCCTGGATCTGGAACCCTTGGTCCTGAACCCCCTGGACCTGGACCAGGATCCCTATTCTTTATTCTTTATTCATTATTGTACACAAATAGATTTACAGACAAAAATAGCTTACAAAATGGACATGTACAAAGGCGAGCTTAACCCCATTAAGAGTTTTCTTCCAGCAAACCTTTGAAGATAGAGATATTTGATTATAGTGGTGGGTACGTGCACAGAGAAGGACATTGGCGTAAAATACTAATATATAATATAATAAATACAATACTTAACCATATTAAAAAATAATAATACCTTTTATAATATACCTTCATTATAGATAAACATAATACATTATACAAAATATAAATAATATACCTACTTATACATAAAAACCTAAAAGTTACAAGGACAGGTAATGCTCTTTCACTCTAAGCTTAAAAGTGCTTAGTGATGGACTTGCGCGGATAGAGTGTGGAAGAGAACTCCACAGGTTGACTCCATGGACGGTGAAGGAACCGCCATAGCGACTGGAGGAATGAGGAGGGGTTTTGAGAAGGAGGGACTTAGATGACCTACAAGTCATCTCCGGTGAGACAAGAAAATCAAAGCGCTCACGGAGGTAAGAAGAAGCTAGAGGATTGAAAAGAGTGCTGAACAGAAAAGTCACAACATGAAGATCACGTCGACGACGAATGGTAAGCTATTTTAGCTGGGATCTAAACATGGAGACGTGATGAAACTTGCGTAACCCGAATATGAATCGGATACACAAATTCTGAAGACGTTCCAGTTATTTAGACCCTAGACCTGGATCCTCTTGAAATGGAGCCCCTGGATCCCCTGGAGCTGAACCCCCGGACCTGGACCCCCTCGACCTGGACCCTTTGAACCTAGACTTCCTGGACCTGGACTCCCTAGAACTGACCCCCTGGACCAGACTCCTAGACCTGGACCCTCTGGTCCTAGCCCCTGGACCTGGACCAGAACTCCCTGGACCTGAACCCACTGGACCTGGACCCCTTGACCTAAATCCCTGGACCTGGACCCCCTGGACCTGGACCCCCTGGACCTGGACTCCCTAGACCTAAACCCCCTGGACCTGGACCCCCTGGACCTGGACCACCTGAACCTAGACTCCTGGATTTGGACTTCCTGAACCTGGACCCCCTGGACCTGGACTCCCTGAACATGGACCTAAATCCCCTGGATTTGGACCCCCTGGAACTGGACCCACTGGACTTGGATCCCTTAGACCCGGACCCCTAGATCTGAACCCCCTGGACCTGGACTCTCTTGACCTGGACCCCTGGACTTGAACCCCCTGGACCTGTACCCCTGAACCTGAACCCCCTGGACCTTGACCCCCTGGACCTGAACCCCCTAGACCTGGAGCTCCTGGACCTGGACCTGAACTCCCTTGAACTGGACCTCCTGGATCCCCCCTGGACTTGGACTCCCTGGACCTAGACCCCCTGGACCTGAACCCCCTGGACCTAGACCTGGACCCCCTGGACCTGGACCGCCTGGACTATGACCCCCAGGATCCCCCCTGGGCCTGGACTCCTTGAATCTGGACCCTCTAGACCTGGTCCCCCTGGACCTGAATCCCCTTGATCCCCTGGACCTGGATCTCCTAAACTTTGACACCTTTGACCTTCTGGACCTGGACCTGCTGGACCTGAACCTCCTGAACCTAAAAGAAGAAGCAAATTTAAACAAAGAACAAATAGAAAAAGTAAATAACCAAATATTAATAGATCAAAAGATAGAATCATACGTAGATGTAATCAAGCAAGCATGCAATAGTAGTATCCCCAAAAAGAAAAACAAAGATAAAATTAACTTGCCATGGTGGTCAGAAGAGCTAGCCCAAATGAAGAAAAAGGTTGTCACCATGAAGCGTAGAATCTGCTGGGCAGCGCTGATCCGACAAGAGAAAGTCGCCAAAGAATACCTGAAAGCAAAAGAAGATTATTAATTAGAAGCAAAAAAGGCGCAAATAGAAGGAAAGGATTCTGTGAGAAACAAGACAAGGACGGGATGTGGGATGGCATCTACCGGATCATAGGGAGAACGACAAAAAGACAGGAGGATCTGTCTCTCATCAAAGAAGGAAGAGTAATGAGTGGGAAAGAATCTGCAGAAATGTTAGCAAATACTTTTTACCCAGAAGACAAGGAAGAGGACGATAACGCAGAACACCGGTAGATAAGGCAAGAAGCTGATCAAGTAAACAACCTTGAAAATGACGAGTACCACGATCCACCATTTACCCTTGTTGAACTAAAAGCCACCGTAGATAGCTTCAATCCCAAAAAGGCGCCGGGCTCAGATGGTCTTACTGCAGACATCTGTAAGCACGCAATACTCCAGGATCCGGATTTTTTTCTATCACTGGCAAACAAATGTCTAGAGTTAAGCCACTTTCCAGTTACGTGGAAGGAGGCAACAGTGGTAGTATTAAGGAAACCAGGGAAAGAAAGATACACTGACCCTAGGTCATACAGACCAATCGGACTCTTGCCAGTGATGGCTAAATACTCGAAAAAATAGTCATGGGCAGGATAAAGTGGTATTTACTCCCCAAACTCAGTACACGTCAGTATGGATTTATGCCCCAAAAAAGTATGGAAGACTCCCATTATGTTCTAGTTTAACACATCCGTAGAAAAATAGAACAGAAAAAACTTGTCACAATGATTTCTTTGGACATAGAAGGAGCTTTTGATGGAGCATGGTGGCCTGCAATCCGCAAAAGACTGGCGGAGGAACAGTGCCCTAAAAACATCAGGAGAATCATGGACAGCTACTTGAAAAATAGAAAAGTAAAATTAAGATATGCAGGCGAAGAAATATCCAGAAAAACCAATAAGGGATGTGTGCAGGGATCAATTGGGGGCCCGATTCTATGGAATTTGCTCCTCGACCCCTTGCTCAAAGGTCTGGAGAACCGGGGCGATTACTGCCAGGCCTTTGCTGACGATGTCGTACTGGTATTTGACGGGGACACGGCGATGGAAGTACAGCAACGTGCCAATGCCGCTCTTGCCTATGTTCACGAGTGGGGCGTTAGGAACAAAATGAAATTTGCACCGAAAAAAAGCAATGCAATGGTACTAACGAGAAAACTTAAATACGACGTGCCGCTCCTGAATATGGGCGGAATCGAAATTGGCATGTCAGAAGAGATAAAGATACTAGGGGTCATTATTGACAGTAAGCTCAGGTTTAACAGCCATGCGGCGAGTGTGTGTAAGAAGGCGCTGGATAGGTATAAGCAACTAGCCAGAGCTGCTAAAATTAGTTGGGGCCTTCACAAGGAAGTTATACGCACTATTTATACAGCAGTCGTGGAACCAATGGTTTTGTACGCAGCCAGCGTCTAGGCACCAGCAGCCAAGAAACTAGGAGAGCAAAAGCAACTAAACGTGGTGCAGAGGATTCGCCCAAAAAATATGCAAAGCATACCGCACAGTATCGCTTAACTCGGCCCTGCTGCTCGCTGGAATACTTCCTCTCGACCTAAGAATACAGGAAGCAGCCGCTCTGTATGAAACGAAGAGAGGGGTATCACAGTCAGGACTACGAGATAGTGACGTGGGCGATAGAGAATAGTGGCAGTCACCACAGCACCACACCCAGCTCAGCGGATGGCCTTGGGTTTCACATGCCTGTTGGACCAGGAACAGCTCGACACTCACAGTACGCAAGAAGTACGAATTTTCACGGACGGTAGTAAAGTCGAGGGCAAGGTGGGAGCAGCACTGTCCCTATGGAATAGTGCTGGTGAGATTAAAACCTGCAAACT
The DNA here is from genome assembly GCA_918857605.2 of Philereme vetulata. Taxonomy (NCBI): domain Eukaryota; kingdom Metazoa; phylum Arthropoda; class Insecta; order Lepidoptera; family Geometridae; genus Philereme; species Philereme vetulata. The sequence continues at coordinate 9,685,001 of OU975420.1, read as the reverse complement.
AAAGCTGTCGTCTTATTGCACTGTGTACCAAGCTGAGCTGCGGGCTAGTACTGAGTTTACTGAGTTTGGTAATATATGCAAAAAAATGATAGGAGTTGTTTACACGAGCATAATAAATAAATTTGTGAAATGTTTACCAAAGAAATATGAAATGTATTTTAGCATGTTAAAACAAACACTTTAATAAACTTATGTTGTGCTATTGCATAATGCTTGCCATCTAACCACAGACTGGTGACGTCTCGAGATATCTCTTGTTGTCCCTTTCTAACCCGAAACTATTGCCATTGCCATTTCCGAAAGAGATATCATAAATACATGCCTGCCTACGGTAGTAGGTACTAGCCTACCATAGATCTACGTTTTGAGTTATAAATAGGTAAGACGTAGCTACTAGGTAAAAAAATATCCCTACAGGTGCCTCTACATTCGCTTGTTCTTTCTTGGTCCAGTGTAGTACCTACAAGCGATCGGTGTCACTGACTCGAATTATGATAGGTCGGAAGGCAGGTATTTTTGGCCTAACCTAGGTAGGTACCTACCTACATTAATTTAGTTGTTCGTGTCACTCACTAGTTCTTTCTTGGTCACTGTGAGCTAGGTAGGTACCTACGTCAGTGCAGTGATTATGTTGAGATAGGTATTAGAGCCCAGGTGGCGTTTCACAAATGCCTACCTCTCACTCAGGCAGAGTGACCAAGACTAAATTAGATAGGGTAGACGTAATCTTTGCAATGACTAGCTAAACTACAGAGAAAAATTTTATAATAAAAAACAGCTGAAGTAGTATTTTAAAAGATTTATTCAATTCAAAATTAAGTACCTAATTAATTAAGGTAAACTCGAGCTTTCCAACACACTTTTATTAGGCTGTCGACTGATAAATTAACGTGAAAAAGTAGTAGGTAGCTCTTACCTCAAATCGAGAGGTAAGTAGGAGGTGCCTTCACTTTATCAACAATAATTTGGTGTGTTTAAAAGTTCATTAGCTACCTACAAAATATGTACAACACAGCTATCAGTTATTACGACATTTAGTTAGGTACCTATTTACAGAATGTACAGTTACACAGACACTCACACTAGTTACCTACAGTTATTATCACAGATAGGTATAGCTACACTATTTTATTCTCAAAAGTTGTTGCACGTACCTACTTGCCTTCTTGCTCTAGAGTCTAGGAAGAATAGCACGGCCAAAGCAATGAACTCGTGCCAACACGTGACTCTGTCACTGCGCACCACATTAAAAGCGTTCACAATTCGCATTCTAAGTCACTTTCTATTGTATGGCCATCGTTAGTCTATTGTATGGCCATAGTCCTTTACCCTACCCCACAAATAAAAGTCTAAGGGGGTTAAGTCCGGTGAGCGTGCGGGCTGTGCAACCGGCCCTCCAAGCCCAATCCACCGATTACCATAAGCACTGCCCAGGTATTCGCGCACTCGCCGATCGTAGTGCGCAGGCGCGCCATCGCGCTGGTAAAACATCCCTTGTCGATCTTCCAAGGTCCGTGCTGCAGCAGACACAAACAAAACCGCATTCTGGTCTCGTAGTCAGGAGTCCAGAGCTCCTGCACTGGTGTAAAACTATACGGGTGCTGGCCTTCCTCCCTAAGACTTCACCCATAGGTAGCGCTATCACCGTACACGTGGGCCGCGTCACAAAGGCTCGCCAGCGGATGCTCTTCAAAAAATTCCAACATCTCCTCGAAGCGCGCTGAATAGCGAGGTGGCCTGCCCACCTCAACACGGGGCTGGAATTCACTACTCTCCCTGTGCCGTGGAACAGTCCGCGTGCCCTGCCGGGATCCGTGCCATATCTGATAAAAGTCCTGCGCTCTTGACAGGACTACTTTCCGTGTAACACATTATCATGTTCAGGTACTACTGATTGGAGTACCTGTAGTTAAGCATCGCAATTTTTCTAAATCCGTCCGCACAATTAGAAATGAAATCAACTACTGATTCAAAATAATAATTAATTACGCGAACGCCGACACGTGCCAAAGTGCCCGCCTTCTTACACTAGGGCTGTGAAAACATTACCGCATAGGTATCAATACCGGTTCTGACTTTCGGTGTTGGACGAAAGTCGATTAGCTAGTTAGGATACACAGGTCGACCTAATAAAAGCTTGTTGAAAACATCGTAAATCAAAACCGAACTAGTTTTACAAAATACGCGTAGGTCAATCTGTCATACAATCTGTTAGTAGTAGTAGAGCTCTCTGTGAAAGAGTTTGTCCGGGAAAGTACTACCATCATACCTATTTCTGCTGCCAAATAGTAAACTCGCATTTTTGTGTTCCGGTTTGAAGGGTAAGGGTATCGGTGAAATTACAGGCACATGAGACTTAACCCTTTCGACTCAGAACTGTGGAAACAATATAGTGTAATTATTGATCGAGCGAAGCGAGATCTCTAAATCTACTTGGGCAAATCGGCGTTGTATGTATGTATGTATGTTTGTCCTAGGATAACTTTCGAAGTGTTTATCCGATTATCGTGTAATTTTATACATAGGTAGGTAGTGATGGCGCAATTTTGGTGGGACTAAATGAGCTAAAACGTTGGGGTTTGTCGAGATATTGGGGTTCTAAATGAAACTATTAAGTCAAGTGGGACGTCAAATGAAATATTCATTGGTACATTTAGACTCCGTTTTTATTTTTGGTAAAGTTTTTATAGTTTTTGAGTTATTAGCCATAATAAAAATTGAACTTTGACAAAATTCACACAGTACACCATTGACCCCACAGTGCTGTAATTTGGTATGCGTGTAGCTTAAGTGACACAAAAGGCAAAAGTCTGAAACCCAGAATAACTGCAATTTGTACCCCAAAAACGGATAACCACATAACATGAACTCCCGTTACCTGTAATTTTAGTGAAACGGTAGGTCAAGTAAGTTGGTTATTTATTTTGTGGCAATATTTTGTCATGATAGTCACGATGATCGGATCAACGCTTCGAAAGTTATACTCAGACAAACGAACATACAAACAAACAACGGCGATTTGCCTAAGTTGATTTAGAGATCTTGCTACAATCGATTAAAAAAAAGATTTTATTCGAATACAATCGATTCAAACATTTACGTTAATACCGATAACCGGTGTAGCGGGGTATTCTAAGCCGTACATCCCTTCGCGCGGCATATCAAAAAGAACTCGAAAGAATAAACCGTTAGTCAAAGGTGCCGCCTCGATCCTTTGAGCTCGCCAGCCCCAATAGGTACTTTGTTTTGTAAACAGGGCTATGACCCAATAATACCTACTCATTAAATCACAGCTGTTATTGCCTTTGTTTGTTTTTAGTTTTAAATTTAGTAGGTATGTAATTTGCATGTTCATTTTGGTGAATTAAACTTTATTCTTATTCTTCTCTTCTTCTTTGGCAGAAACCAGAATAGAAAAAAGACTCATCAATTTTGACAATGCACTAGATACCTATCTCTCAAAGAATTGGATAAAGTAGGTACCTACCTAATTCGAATAATTTCAATAAGTTTACCGTGGCTAAAGTGGGCCGTTTGCAGATAACCAATCTCGGGTCCACAATTTCTAGGCGTTTCCGGGCCAAAATACCATGGGAAAATAACTAATAGCATATCGATATTCCGACATCTCTCCGCTCAGCTTTAGTGGAAACGGTCAAGCGGCATGTCTTATTTTCTACAGTGCATTTGCTAATCAGAGAGCGCTTAAAGAAAGGACATAAGTAGCAAATCTACGCTTTTGTGGATTAAGGCCTTTATTTTTGGATGTCGACTGCAAGCTTAGGCAGTAAGTTTTATATCGAATTAATCACCTAAACTTAGTCGAACTACTAACCTAAACTTTCTTTATAATTTGTATATATAACTAGTAGTTTTTTTTCCCGAGAAATCTTTGAGAAAACGTCCCTTGAATATCGTCAGTATATTACCAAACATCCTGTATGTAGGGCTACCAGAAAAATAATTAACCGTACTGAGAAGTCATTCGGAATTTTCAGCGACTCTATGTCGTCACTTGAGTCAATAACAAACCTAGGCTCTGTTCATCCCCTTGCAGTGGAAATCCGACAAAATATATCAACATGTAAACTCCAAAACAAGGAGGTGTCCATGTTTTGGATTAAAGCGCATGCCGGACTGGAGGGGAATGAGCGAGCAGACCAACTAGCGAAGGAAGCAGCCCTTAAGTCGAAAACGAAGCCAGATTATGATAATTGCCCGGTTTCATTCATTAAGCGGCAAAACCGTTTGGAGTTTATTGATGAATGGAACCGGAGATACAAATCGGGCGAAACCGCGGCGGTGACAAAAGTATTATTTCCCGATGCAGTGAAAGCGTTTAGGATGTTTAGAGTAATAGAGCCTACCGGAGTACTAACGCAGTTGATGACGGGTCATGGAGGGTTTTCTGAATACCTTAGTCGATTCAAGTGTAAGACCCATCATGCCTTTGTGAACCAGGAAAAGAGGAAACAGTAGTACACATAATACTTGAATGCCCCGTCTACGGCAATGAACGCCACAACATTGAGCAAGAATTGAATATTACTTTAAGTGTAGATAATATTAGCATAAATTAGATAATATTAGTGATAAGGAAATTAGACCTAAGTTTCTTAATTTTATAGAAACCATAGCTACCTAGTAAGGTAATCTTAAGAAATAAACAATAGCATCAAAAAAAAAATTAAATAAATAAAGAACACGTGAAATAGTTTGTATGTAGTTTTAATTTAGCTTTTAATATGTAAAGCCTAATGTCATAAAGGCAGCAAATAAAAACAATTTACGTAATTAAAGATCTTTGATCACCGAATCAGAGAGAGATAGTCGTCATACTTAGTGCCATCCATAGATAGTGGTACGGGTATGACAAAAAAAAAAGAACCTCCTGAACCTGGACCCCTGGACCTGGACCCCCTGAACCTGGACTACCTGGACCTGGACTTCCTGGACCCACTGGGTCCAGGACCCCCTGGACCTGGACCCCCTGGACCATCTCCCTTTGCCGGCTCACACGGCTCTCGCGGGATGAGAAGGGGTGGCCCTATTATTACGCCGGGACCACACGGCTATATATATATATATAATAATAATAAAGAGCGGCGCTGCAGCAAGCGTGGCTGCGCGTCGCGGCATAGTTGCCTCCATAAGAATATTGTGACGTGCAGCGACGCGCCGCCCGCGCCGCGCGGTACAGCGACGCTCAGTGCGACATAGCAAGCGGCGCGTCGCGTCAGTCTGCGTACTGCGTTCGGTGGAGAGGCAAATAAAAAGCGGCCAAGTGCGAGTCAGACTCGCCTATGGAGGGTTACGTACCAGCAAGTAACATAATATAAAAGTTCTTGTAGTTCGTTGTAACTTTTTTATATTTGAGTTGATTGAATGAAAGGTAAATTGCAGTTTATGATTTATGACGTATTAAAAAAAACTACTTACTAAATCTCGTTCAAAACAATTTTCGGTGGAAGTTTGCATGGTAATGTACGAGTACATCATATATTTTTTTAGTTTGATCAATCTCTTACTTTAGAATTTCAGGGCGGGGGGGGGGGGGGGGGGGGCACACACTGTACCACTTTGGAAGTGTCTCTCGCGCAAACTATTCGGTTTATAAAAAAATGATATTAGAAACCTCAATATCATTTTTAAAGCCCTATCCATAGACAACCCACACGTAGGGGTTTGATGTAAAAAAAAATTGAGTTTCAGTTCTAAGTATGGGGAACCCCCAAAATTTTTTTTTTTCTATTATTGTGTGAAAATCTTAATGCGGTTCACAGAATTCATCTACTTACCAAGTTTCAACAGTATAGTTCTTTAGTTTCGGAAAAAAGTGGCTGTGACATACGGACGGACAGACAGACATGACGAATCCATAAGGGTTCCGTTTTTGCCATTTGGCTACGGAACCCTAAAAAGGTGACGTGAAGTGCTGCGCCGCTCATAAGCCTGTAAGTGCGATAGGTGACGCTAAGTGACGTGCAGCGCTGCGCCGCGCAGCGCCGCTGTAATGCGGTCTTACCTTTAATCACAGTCCTAAATAGAATTAGTCGTGTGCGTTACTCCAGCAATAAGATATTATGTTATTTCCTGAAAGGAGAATATACTACATACTAAAAAGGTACATATACATTATGCACAAATTATAAGCTATCTTTCTGTATACTTTTTATCCACCTAGCTCCATCAGGTAAAAATATCACCTGATGGGGCAAACGTTACCCCAGCAAAATCTATTTATCATGAATAACTTCTAAACCTTGAATGCACAAATTACCAGATTTCGTGCACATTTACACGAGCCAATGCACTAATTCCAGTTGGACGGGCACTATCACCACACTAGGGAAGTGTACCCTCTCTACGCTGTGGTCATCCAGTAGCCATGACAGATGACAGATCTACAAATGATACTCTCGTAAAATATTTCGGAGCTAGTCAGTGCATGCATGTTTCTAAGTAATTAGATAAATATAATAATATACTAGAAAAAACATAGCTTGATCTCTGGGACAGCTGTCAGTAAAATCGCGCCTATGAAGTTCTGAATTTAACAGTACGGACAAACGCACCAGTCAATGTCATACTTTATGGGCATGCTGAGCTAATTATAGTGATGAGCGATGAATCATCATGACCACAGACTATAAACCATCGATATTTTTTATAAAACTTAGTTCAAAATTAATTTATCATTTAATTTAAAAAAAATAACATTATAAAATATTTTAAAAAAATAACATTATTTACAAAAGTGAGTAAATACAATCTAAATTCTAACCTACTCGTAACATTCCTTCCGACAACTTTGGGGTTCGAGAGAAGTTTGTGTCTTCTTCCGCAAGATGGCGCCAACGCGCCGCCATCTTGTTTGACATGACCCATTCTCCTCAGTACGAGTGCTAACGCCTTGTATACGCCACGTGTTTTCCGTTCTCATCACTTTGTTTTTGTTACTATTGCTGTTAATTTGTTAAGTTTATTAACTATTACTGTTATTATATTACTATAACTATTATTATTGTTAGTTTCTTTGTTGTTATTGTTTGTTTTCATTGTTTGTTGGCATAATGCCAAAGAGAACGAAGAAAACTGTTTTGAACAGTCAAAGTCGTGAGTTTGTGATTCGCTTGCGTGAATATTTTGAGCGAGAAAACCAAAATAGTGGACCGCTATTACCCATGGCAAAAGTTTGTGACAGAGTTGCTGATGCTCTTGGCATTGGACGTGCGACAGTAATTCGCATCAGTAAAGAAAAATATGGCGAATCTTCAACCGCAGTTTTGACTGAAGACGAGGAAAAAAAGCTTTCAACGCCAAATAAAAAAAGAAGAAAGGCTGCTCCTGTCACAAAAATTGACCACTTTGACGCCGCTGCGATTCGCAACCATGTATATGGTTATTATATACGGGGCGAATTACCTATATTAACAATGCAAGTAGCAAGTATGTTGTTGACAACATACTTGCAGATCAGGATCAGGGTATGGGCACGTTATTGGTACTACTAGATTTTTCTCGTGCCTTCGACTCGATAAACATCCCATTGCTGCTTTCCAAATTGTCATATTATGGTGTGGATGCCTCCTTGGTCAAGTGGTTTGATAGTTATTTGACAAACAGATCTAAATTTGTTCAAATTGACAGGGAAGATGGATCGCAACTTTTGTCATCTCAGAAGATGGTTAGCAGAGGAGTTCCACAGGGGTCAATTTTAGGACCCTTACTTTTCATCATTTACAGCGCCGATATTTGTTGGCATATCAAACATTGTAAATTTCACCTGTATGCTGATGACGTACAATTGTATTTGCCCATGTGCCCGAGAAACGTATCCTCTGAAATGGTAAAAATCAATGATGATCTAGGCCGTATAGTGCTATGGTCACGGAATAATGCACTGGTCTTAAATCCCACAAAGTCGAAATTTATGGTGTTTGGCTCAAAAAGATTTATAAATTGCACAGCGGGTAATAGTTTTAATGTGAGCATTCTCGGACAAAATGTCGAACAGGTTTATGAAGCTCGAAATCTCGGTATCACTTTTGATAGTTCTCTTCGCTTTGAGGGTCACATTTTAAATATGTTGAAGACTTGTTTCTTTAGATTGAAATTGCTTTATAAGATCAATGCATATCTGAGGGAGGAAATCCGAATTAAATTATGCGAAGCTTTAATATTGTCAAAATTAAATTACGGTGATCTTGTGTACGGTCCACGCTTAACTGCGAAAACTACTCGTCTTGTACAGAGAATACAGAATGCTTGCTGCCGGTTCTGCTACAATATCCCGCCGCGAACGCATATAACACCATATTTAAATAACTCTTCTACTCTTAACATGGCTTCGCGGCGAGATTTACATCTAGGAGTAATGGTATCTGAGTAATGGTGTCATGATATCTGAGATGCCAGAGTATTTGTACGCCAAGCTTGACCGATCAAAGACTAAGTACAGTTCGAGACCAACCCGTGACTTGCTACATTATAGTAAGCATAAAACTGTAGCGTTTAGGGGCAGTTTTCGGTACCAGGCAACCAAGTGTTGGAATAACATACCACCACCTTTTCGGCTACTAAAATCAAAATTTACATTTAAAAAACATTATAGGAAACATTTAATAGAAAAACAAAAAATTGGGTTGTCTGGTACAAATTGTTATATAGCACCGTTCACTTGCTGACGCGAGGGTAAAGTTTCTAGTATATTTATATTTATTCGTATTATTATTTATAATTTACACTCTAACATTTCTTAACATTATTATGATTATTCCTTACATAATATATTTATTTCTTCTATCTACTTATCATAACTATCTAATTAAGCCTATCATAATTGTATGCAAACATATTCGTTCTTACGAGTTCTAATGACTTGCCTAAAAAAGGTTTCTGCAGAATAACAGCGCCGAGCTGTCGATCGGTGGCGAGGCATAATGCTGAGCTGGAACCCATTTGCTGCAGTAGCACATACACACCTACTTGCCTCTTTTTAATTTTTCCCTGGCTACATTGTAAATTTATTATTTCATTCTATTGTTTCTATGTTTGTTGTATTTTCTGTGTTCTCTTGTGCTTTCTCTTTGATGTTATACCTTTTGATTATATTGTGTGAATTTATGTGTGCTATGGTAGCAAATAAATGTCTGTCTATGTCTATGTCTATTAAAAAAACTGGCAGCGTCCCTAAAAGACGCAGACTTGTTTAAAGGATACAAATTGGGACAAAGTTGTCTTTCTAGACGAGACATGGCTAAACGCCAATCATACCGTATCCAAAGCTTGGACCGATGATACGGCACAATCGACCACCAAAGTACCCGAAGGCAAAGGTCAAAGATTAATAATAACTCATGCTGGGACATCATCTGGTTTTGTGCTTAATTGCCTATTGGCATTCAAATCTACGAAGACCAATGAATACCATGAAGAAATGAATTTTGAAAAATTTAGTGGTTTTTAAAATTATTAGATAATTTGAAGGAGCCACATTATATAATTATGGATAACGCCCCATATCACTCGGTCTAAAAGCACAAACCACCAACTTCGGCAAACAGGAAGTTAGAAATAATTGCATGGCTTCAAGAAAAAGGCATAGAGGTCAATGAAACAATGCTTAAAAACGAACTATTGAGACTCGTTGGTCTGCACAAACCCAGCATACCAACGTATGTCTTAGATGACATAGCCCAAGAAAAGGGTCATAACGTCATAAGACTGCCTCCATATAGTGATATGATAAGGCCCAGATAAGCTCGATCGGATTATACTGGCAGTGGCCAGTATAATCCGATCGAGCTTATCTGGGCCCAAGTAAAAGGTTTGTTTGCTCGAATTTCAGTTAGACAGATTCTTTATGTATTAACTCCTGTATAATATATGATATTTAAATATGTTTTTCTTTCAATGTTACGCTGCTAGACATAACACAACACCGCCTTTCACGGCAAATAAAATGTTGCAGTTACTAAACACTGCGGTTGAAAATGTATTTGTAGAAGATTGGAAAAAGGTAGTTACCAAATGCAGAAAATTAATGGAAGAAGATTGGGAGCGGGACGTTCGATTTGATAATATTTGCGAACAAGAGTTCATTATAAATTTACAAGATTGCTCTAGCGATTCTGAAAGTGATTCGGATATTGATTTGGGGTGTACTCCTTTGGAATAAATAAATGTATGTATTAAAATATTCGTTTCATTTTATTACCCAAATCATAATATAATCCAATATACATATAATTATGGCAGACAGCCTTCGTGGCGAAGCGGTAGTGAACACGACTGCTGCGCAGGAGGTCGCGGGTTCGATCCTCGCTCAGTGCAAATATTTGTATGCATGAATATGGGTTTTTGCACTGGTCTGGTCGTGCCTCGGAAAGCACGTTAAGCCGTCGGTCCCGGCTGCCATACGAATATCTAATGGCAGTCGTTACGGGCTACGTTGTTGGAGTCCTCAAAAGTCCAACAATTGGTCTTACGGCAAAGCTTCTATCGATATTTTTTTCTGTATCTTAACAACCCTAGGAATGTCAGTTTAACAAATGTCGCAGAGATCAAGCTATGTTTTTTCAAGTATAGTAAAAATGATATCGTAAAACCATCAGTCGTTATAATTTCATAGTACACACTAGGCAGACCACCAATTACAGTTCCTTCAACTGTGGGGTCACTGGTGTACCCTGTGAATTTAGTTAAAGTTCAGTTTTTTGTTATGTTATGCTAAATAACTTAAAAACTGCAAGATTTAAACTAAAAATAAAAACGGGGTTGAAATTTGCTCACAAACCATATTAGACGTGCCACTTGTAGATCTGTCATCTGTCATGGCTACCGGATGACCACAGCGTAGAGAGGGGACACTTCCCTAGTGCGGGATAATGCCCGTCCAACAATTCCCTACACCGTCAGAATACTGAAAGACAACTTTTTGCTGGGGTTACGTACACTATTTCTCTAGGCTCAAGCACGGGGTGGAGAGGAGAGGACTGTCAAATCTCTGAGGTCATAACATGGATCTATATACAGGTCCATGGGTCATACGGTCAAATCAAATCAACCACAGACTAGAGACTCGACTAGAGGTTATTATGAAAACAAACAACAGCTGTTGTTTATATTTACATTTTTGACAATTGCTTTGTGCTTTGAAAAATCGCATGAAAAGGCACAAATGTTTATTTAATTTGATCACCAATTATTATTGATAAAATTGTGCAAACGAACTTCCTAGCTAATATGCCAAATAATATACATTAAACAAGATCATTGGACTTTGTACTGGTGCCAATTTCATTAAAATTCTACCGGTATCTGATACGTAAAATGTGCATTCTTTTCGTATACAACGGCAGCCAAGATAAAGAAAGTGAATACAGCTTGATAGTCGCCTCAAACAGAGATGAATACTTCAATAGACCTTCAAAAAATATGTGGTATTGGGAGGAAGACCGTAATATCATTGGAGGTTTGATAACTCTGTAATTTCAAACGTTTTTCTCACTATACCTGCTCATAAATCATCTCCTGCTTGTAATATACGATATCTGTATGTTAGTTGACTGAGGTATAAGACGTTAAAAGTTTGATTCCTACTGCAGGACAGATGTTTGCATCTTCTGCAAATATTTGTTCAAGGTCTGGGTGTTGTGGTACCATGGCGCTTGTAGTTTCTAACACCCACAATACAGGCAATCCGAGTAGAGTCAGGACAATATAATAAGCCTGTTTTGCACAACAATCCCTAAACGTAATAATAGTTTATCACCAAATATCAACATAGGTACTAAATTTGACTGGAAAGGTTATGACTTGCTTCGGAAAGTCTCTGACAAATTAATGAAGTGAAATCTAAACTGTCAGCAGAGATATTCTTCCAAGACTCCTTGTCAAGGAGATTCTTTGTGCTGGCAGTGTCTAATCAACTCTTGTGTTCTAACTGTAGTTAGCTAGGTATCTCATTCTATTGTTATTTTTTCCTGTCAATCTACGTATTTTGTTTATGATCTGTTGTGTGTTTCTTTGTATGTCAAATAAATATATTCTATTCTATTCCAATCAGTTAGGTACTAGTTTCAAGTTCGTTTAATCTTGTAATTATTGCCATAACATGTTTTTGCGTTCTTGGTTTTTTGACATAAGTACCTATTTGTATGATTTGACAACTCTCTACATCATATTATCATCATACTGAATTAAATCATGTTTATGCACTAAATACGCTTAGGCATCGTTGCGCAAGTCACCCTAAGATGTTGGGAGTTATTCTTTTTTTTCATTACTTTTCTAGGCAGAGATTTGCAAGCTAATTGTGAAGGAGGGACTTGGCTGGCTATGTCCCCAAGTCGTAGGAAATTGGGAGTTCTGTTGAACTTACTAAACACCCCCAAACCAAATGCTAAAAGTAAGTTATTTGATGAAACTCTTTTGAAAACTCCACAAAAAAAGCAAATTGTAAACTAAACTAACGCCTATTTTGAACTAAGTCTAGCCATCTACTAGAAACTATACCTACCTACTTAATTAAGCTGCTCCTTAAGGTCTGAACTCGTGCTGATTTATGTAGGTAGGTAACATACTTATGGACCTACTTAGAAACATTCATGACAAATTAGGGTGTTAATTTTATATATGAAAAATAAAATACAAAGATTTTGTATGGAAATCTGAAAATAAGAATTCTTAGTAATTGTACCCTCATAACTGTTAACTTTCATCGTCGGAATCACCCCATTTAGGCTTAAAATACTAGTCCCGGAACATCCTGTATATATGTAAATTAATGCGATCTTTCCTATAAAAGTTTTCTGAAAATGAGTTTATTGTTAAGCCCATCTATTGTTATTAAATAAAATAGAAGTAATGATCTAGGCCACTCTACCAGAACATTGGAATCTTCAATTTGAAGCTCTTAATATTATTATAACTGACTACAGCAAAGCTAAAAGGAAGGGTTATGTTACTAGCAGTACTAAGTTTGTTTTTATCTATGTTCCACCATTGCGACTAAACTACTTACATGGTTCGTATGCTTTGTTAGTCCGGGTGACATAGACGATACATTTTTACCAGACTAGTTACGCCAAAGCACTCATGTATAATATATATTCCGCCGCGCCGTAGCCCCTAAACCACTCATCCGATTTTGGTGAATGAGGTGTCAATCGATTCATTATTAAGATCCAAGTGACATAAGCTACCGTCGATATAAGTGGTATTATGTAGTCAGGTATCAGTTATTAAACTTATATAGCTTGTTATATCCTCTTTTCACCCTTAAAGGAAGTTAAGAGTAGTTTTAAAGGAAAAAGGATTTATAAAGTAAACTTTATTTTTTTTATTTTCAGGCAGAGGGAAAATTGTTGCAGATTTTGTAAAAACAGAATCATCTACAAAAGAATACATTGAATCCCTAAAAACCTGCGTTAACGAATGCAATGATTTTGTATTCATAATCATTGAGTTCAAGTGAGAATTTAAAATAAGTACTTCATCATCATCATTTTACACAGCCTGATTTAACCACCACATCTTAAATTATTTTGTTGACCTACCCTCAAAATTAGTCAAAACGTTTTCAGAAACCTAGAACCTTCAATAAATACGTACAGCAACACCTCAGATACATTAACTACTCACCAGGAAACATACTTGGGGTTTGGTAATAGTTTACCAGATGTACCGTTAAAGAAAGTTGAAGCAGGCCGGAAAAAAATGAATGAAATGTGCAGAAGACTCAACAGAGTTGGTGATAAAGTAGAGCTGGTTGAGAGCTTAATTGGACTTTTGAAGAATATTGAAAGGTTTGTTTATGTAATGACTGATATACAATAAATAAAGAATGCTGGACATTTCACATAGCACTATCTAGCCCCAAACAACAGATAAGATAATACTATACTCCTAAACTAAGCAAAGCTTGTAGATACTGATTGTTAAAAAATGCACATATTTATAACATGAGAAACATCCAGACCCGAACTGTAGATGAATCTATGGATCATGCAAATATATGTCCCGCGGCGCGGCGGCATAAGCCTCCCTTAGTGTTAGTGCCATCCACCATAATCGTCCCTGGTGCGCGGGTTGCGGACCAGCTCCAACACCGTCCTGGCAGTGATATCCGCCAGGGTAAACTGCCCATACACAAGGAGCTGTTGTGAGTGACACCGCAACCCCATTCGTTTTTAATCTATTATATGTGTTCCTTTATATAGTTACTTGATTACTTGAAATAAATGTACTTACTTATTTAGGTGCCTACTAGCTGACCCGTCTGCGGCTTCGCACGCGTGTTTTGTCAATAAAAACATTACCCTCCTTCTGTGCAGTCAGGTAAAAAGTAGCCTATGTCCCTGGTGATAATCTATCTGTATACAAAATTTTATCGAAATCAGTTCAATCGTGAAAACGTAATAAACAGACAGAGACAGAATTACTTTTGAATTTATTAAAGAAGTATGGATGGATAATCCTGTCTCATCAGTTGTATGGTGACATACATTTTACATTTCTACTGAATTGGCATTTTACGCGACTTCAAAATACCTGATCATACAAACTTAGACCTAAAAAATTACATGCTAGTTTCCTAAATAACATTGTGCAAAACATTCTGTATACATTTTTAAAATTTTATTTTTATTTTAGGCATCTACCAGACCCTGAGCTTGAGAGGAAAAGACCAGCCATTTACAAACAACTGAGTTCAATATTTGTTAGCATACTAGAAACAAGCTATGGGACAAGGTACAGTTTTTTTTATAAGAAAGTCATTGATTTAAATATTTCGGAGAAATGGATGATATTCACGGGTACAAGCACCCCTTTCAGGATAACATACGTTTTGAAGCACCCTGTATGGAAAATAAATTTTCTGTACCTTTTTAATTAATTGCACAATTGGTTTTTTGTTTCAGAACACATACTCTAATAATAATAACAAAATCAGGAAAAGTGGATGTAATAGAAATAAGTCTACAGCCACCTATGGATTTGGGAAATCCTGATTGGAAGAGAACCGAGTTACAGTTTGATTTATAGATTTTATCTATTCTACCATATTTTAAATAATAAGTTTGTGATTAATTATTGTAAAATAGTATATTTTGATGTTTAAATTAATATTTTATTGAAGAATATGATAACACTTTATAAACAATGCTTACGAGGCCCATTTTTCAACTCTAAACAGTTCAGGAACTTGAAATTCTTGATCTTGCTCCAAAATGCAAGCCAAAAACTTAGGTACATTCAGTACAGTGCCAGATATTAGATGGGGGAACTTATTTTCTTTATTTTCCACATAGGTGAACAACAACCTCTTTGGTATAAAGTCTCCACTCAAAGAAAGATTAGCCACTTCAACATAACGATCTAAAGAGGTTGAATACATTTCTACAACTACTCTTAAAGACTGCCACATTTGCAGCTTGTCTGCTGGTATGATGCTCAATCTAAAATGGAATCCTAGTTCCATGTAACTTTTTCTCAAGATATCTGACATTTGTTCAAGCAAACTATCAGCTTCTGTGAATGTTTTAGTGACTCCAAACACCTCTATAACAGAAGATTGACTGACATGGAATAGGCTGTCTTCTTTATGGGCTATAGGGATATATTGTCGACCCATTGTGAAGTATTTCAAAGGTAAAACTTTAGGGTATATGACATTTTTTGTGTGGTAAGCTAGAAAAGAGCATAAAGAGGCAGCCCCGCTCAAATGTAGGCGACTATCTTTGTTTACATTAGTATCTTCATTGTGGTGTAAAATAAAGCTGGAATCTGGATCTGTATGGTTATTCCCGCAACCTTCAACTATGAGGCTTTTTACGAAATCAGGGTTAGAGAATTGGATGAAATTATTTTTCTTCAGTACAGAGTTGAAGTGAAATTTAGCCCCAAGTTCTGTAAGTGCAGCATCTCCAGTTAGATAATAATTATCATTCTTTAAGAATTTGATAAGGTTTTTGTCAGCACCTACTTTTAAGTGATTTTTCTTATTTTTAGGAGGAGATAGATGAGTGTATAGTATTGTTGGTTCGTTCTCTGGAGTTTTTAGGTGTACGTAATTTGGTAGTTTTAATGCTTCCACCATAGCAGCTTCCTCAGCAGACCATAGAGGAACTTTGAGTTTCCTGATGTTATCTTTTACCAAATCAATTTGCATTTTCAGTTTTTTTGTAGTCTCACTATCAGGCTCATTTTTAATCAGTTTCCCTAATTCTCTTGAGATTTCAGCTTTTTTTGTTTCATACTCAAGTTTCTTCATTTTCAATTCCTCATAGACAGACCAAAGACCATCTATTTTATTCAAATTGATGTTTGATTTTCTTTTACTTAGCTGTTCCTGTGCTGCGTCTTTGCATTTAAGTTGTGCTGAGACATCAACATGTGGTGTAACGTATACAAACTGTTCAGTAGCTTTAGCACCATTCACAAACAAGGCAGAGTGCCTCACTTGACAGTACTGTACTGTAAGAAAAACGGAATTACGTAGCATCTTCGTCAATTTTCGTCTTCTTGTTTGGACTTACTTCTTCTAAAACAGTGTCACCGTCCTGATCTGTTACACTTTCCACAGTATTTTGACTGGTAATTTTCCTTTTTAGCGGCTGCTTGAAACTGCCTTGACCCGCGGCTCTCTCAGCCTCTTCTACAGTGTAAGGTTCAAGTTCTAAGGCTTTTAATCTCCTTTTGTGAACTTTTGTTTTGAAATGGTCTTGCAGAGCGTGATCGTCTGTGAAATACCGCGCGCAATGCAAGCAGTAATGCTGAGCTGCACCGGGCAGATCCAAGTCGACTTGCTGGTTTAGTAGCTTGTCAGCATTTTCTGTAATAGCACCACAAAATAATCTCGTTATCTCATGGCAAGCAACACATACCTAACCTCAAAGTAACAAAACGTGAGATCAAATCAGTCTTTAGAGGAAGCCCTTACCTTCTTTAAGGTCTGTGTCGATTTGGTCAAGATCCTTCTTTCTATTTCTTACTCTCCAACGCTTTTTTAGATGAGTATCACCAACATGGTACTTTTTTCGTTTGTATGTCATTTTGTTTAGAAGTAAAAATCAAAATGAAATTGAGTTGAGCAAGCAAGCAAGTCAAGATCGAAGCAAGCAATCAATCAGTCACCAGTCAGTGCTGCCAACTCGTCTAAGCAAAAGCGCTAAATGGGGGCTGTTACATTATCAATACTGGATCGATTTATTAGAAAAAAAAAATTTATCGCGGCAGTATTGATGGCAGGGCTTTATACTATCAATATTATCGATTGATATAACATCATAACAATACTGCGTTGAATTCGTGGAGGATAGTTGTGTCAGATACAAAAAAAGCTGCTGTCAATGTTAGGATATTTGCGATTGTGCCAAGATTGTGCTAAAAGCTAAAAAGACGAAAACTTTGGGTAAAAAATTGTATTTCAAAACGAAACCAGTCTATTGATTTGAATCTTACACAAGAAATCATCATAGGCAATCACTCAGATGATTTCGTAAACTAAAGAAATAAATATCTGGTTCACATAACACAAGCTCTGCTTAGTTTGGGGCTAGATAGCGCTGTGTGAAATGTCCAGTAATATTTATTTATTTATTAAATAAATAAATTTCACACAGCCCCAAACTAAGCAAAGCTTGCTCATTCTACGAAAAGTCTACACAATGCGAGGTCAGCTTATACTAGAAATGTATACCTTGATGTGTAGCCGTGTGTACTGTGGGAACCAGCAATTTCACAATCAAAAATACTAATTCTTTAATCTGCCAATTAACAAAAGTACCTAGAGCTTAGAAGCTAGCTCACATCATGCAACAAACAGACGGACAACGACGAGACGAAAATGTGTACCACACATCTATACCTACTTGAAAAAACATAGCTTGATCTCTGAGACATTTGTTAAACTGACATTCCTAGGGTTTTTATGATACAGAAAAAAATATCGATGGTAATTATCGATAGAAGCTTTGCAGTAAGACCAATTGTTGGACTTTTGAGGGCGCCAACAACCCGTAACGACTGCCATTAGATATTCGTATGGCAGCCGGGACCGACGGCTTAACGTGCTTTCCGAGGCACGACCAGACCAGTGCAAAAACCCATATTCATGCATACAAATATTTGCACTGAGCGAGGATCGAACCCGCGACCTCCTGCGCAGCAGTCGTGTTCACTACCGCTTCGCCACGAAGGCTGTCTGCCATAATTATATGTATATTGGATTATATTATGATTTGGGTAATAAAATGAAACGAATATTTTAATACATACATTTATTTATTCCAAAGGAGTACACCCCAAATCAATATCCGAATCACTTTCAGAATCGCTAGAGCAATCTTATAAATTTATAATGAACTCTTGTTCGCAAATATTATCAAATCGAACATCCCGCTCCCAATCTTCTTCCATTAATTTTCTGCATTTGGTAACTTCCTTTTTCCAATCTTCTACAGATACATTTTCAACCGCAGTGTATACATACCACAGTGTGTAACCGCAGTGTTGCATAGTAACTGCAACATTTTATTTGCCGTGAAAGGCGGTGTTGTGTTATGTCTAGCAGCATAACCTTGAGAGAAAAACATATTTTAATATCATAAATTATACAGGAGTTAATACATAAAGAATCTGTCTAACTGAAATTCGAGCAAACAAACCTTTTACTTGGGCCCAGATAAGCTCGATCAGATTATACTGGCAGTGATATGGAGACAGTCTTATGACGTTATGACCCTTTTCTTGGGCTATGTCATCTAAGACATACGTTGGTGTGCTGGGTTTGTGCCCAGCAAGAGTCTCAATAATTCGTTTTTAAGCATTGTTTCATTGGCCTCTATTCCTTTTTCTTGAAGCCATGCAATTATTTCTAACTTCCTGTTTGCCGAAGTTGGTGGTTTGTGCTTTTGGACCGAGTGATATGGGGCGTTATCCATAATTATATAATGTGGCTCCTTCAAATTATCTAATAATTTTAAAAACCACTCTTTAAATTTTTCAAAATTCATTTCTTCATGGTATTCATTGGTCTTCGTAGATTTGAATGCCAATAGGCAATTAGGCACAAAACCAGATGACGTCCCAGCATGAGTTATTATTAATCTTTGACCTTTGCCTTTGGGTACTTTGGTGGTCGATTGTGCCGTATCATCGGTCCAAGCTTTGGATACGGTATGATTGGCGTTTAGCCATGTCTTGTCTAGAACTTAGTCCCAATTTGTAATTTTTTTGACTTTCCGGAGAAAATTCACTCGAGCAAGAGCAATGTCGGTTCGTTCCATTATCATTTTTCTTTTGTCACTTTTTTTGCAGGAAAATCCAATATTTTTCAAAATCTTCGATAGTGACGGCAAGCTTCCTTTAAACAAGTCTGCGTCTTTTAGGGACGCCGCCAGTTTTTTTAATATAGGTAATTCGCCCCGTGTATAATAACCATATACATGGTTGCGAATCGCAGCGGCGTCAAAGTCGTCAATTTTTGTGACAGGAGCAGCCTTTCTTCTTTTTTTATTTGGTGTTGAAAGCCTTTTTTTCCTCGTCTTCAATCAATACTGCGGTTGAAGATTCGCCATATTTTTCTTTACTGATGCGAATTACTGTCGCACGTCCAATGCCAAGAGCATCTGCAACTCTGTCACAAACTTTTACCATGGGTAATAGCGGTCCACCATTTTGGTTTTCTCGCTCAAAATATTCACGCAAGTGAATCACAAACTCACGACTTTGACTGTTCAAAACAGTTTTCTTCGTTCTCTTTGGCATTATGCCAACAAACAATGAAAACAAAAAATAACAACATAGAAACTAACAATAATAAATAAACTTAACAAATTAACAGCAATAGTAACAAAAACAAAGTGATGAGAACGGAAAACACGTGGCGTATACAAGGCGTTAGCACTCGTACTGAGGAGAACGGGTCATGTCAAACAAGATGGCGGCGCGTTGGCGCCATCTTGCGGAAGAAGACACGCCGCGGCTAAACTTCTCTCGAACCCCAAAGTTGTCGGAAGGAATGTTACGAGTAGGTTAGAATTTAGATTTTATTTACTCACCATTTTAAATAATGTTATTTTTTTAAATTAAATGATAAATTAATTATTATACAAAATATCGATAGTTTATAGTCTGTGGTCACGATGATTCATCGCTGATCACTATAATTAGCTCATGCCCATAAAGTATGACATTGGCTGGTACGTTTGTCCGTACTGTTAAATTCAGAACTTCATACACTCGTCACTGTTAAATTCGACTTACACATACAGTATACCGTAAGCCAACACACACAGACCGGTATCTTAGAGCTGACTCGCACCTCCATCCAGCTCACTTAGCCTCGGTACCGCGTACTCTGATTAATAGAGCAGTAAGGCTATGTGCCTCTCAGTACGTGAACCGCGAGCTCTCACACATAAAAGGAGTGCTGGAACAAAACGGCTACGGGTGGAGTCAGAGCTGTCGAATTGCGGACACATCCACAAGATCACGCATAACAACGGTAAATAGAGCAGTAGCGTACTTACCTTTTGTGAAAGGATTAACGGATAAGATCGGAAACTTGTTACGCCATAAGTACAGCATCAAGACCATATTCCGTCCTCAAACACAATTGAGACAGCTGCTGCGTTCGCCGAAGGACAGAGACCCTCTGGGTGTCCCTGGCGTATATATGATACCGTGTGACTGCGGTAAATGCTACATTGGTGAAACAAAGCGTAACGTATCTACTAGGTTGACTGAACACATACGTGCAATGAAGAATGTTGACTCAAACAGTTCTGCAGTGGCGGAACATTCCCTAGATTCTGATTCGACGCACTACATACGTTTCGACAAGGCCCGGGTTTTAGCGAGAGAGAAGTTCTTCGTTCCTCGCAAGATACGAGAGGCGATAGAAATAAGTCGTGTGCCGAACTTTAACAGGGATAGAGGATGGGTTCTACCGCCGGCCAGGAGGCCATGTCTTCATGATGCAAGTGACAGAAGAGTGAGTGAACCTGGTAGAGACATAGTTAGTGTTGTGTGTTTGCCTGTACCAAGAACTACAGAAGAGAGCAGCAGTGATGATAATGATGATGACACAGCGGGTCAACGCACTGTGCTTTCGTTGACCCAATCCCCACCACCCCGCCCGTCCACTCGCGCGCAGAGAGCAGCGGCGCGCAGTGCGAGGCGAGACGTTATTTGGAGCGGATCGCACTCACCCTGATGAAGGTTCACGAATTGAACCGAAACATTGTCGGTCGAAACACCGATAAGACGGTACGTGATAAATCCCGTATTTATAATAAAGATATGGTTTTAAATAATTTTTATATTTTCAATATATTTAGAAAGTTAAACATTGCTATTATAAATTGACTCTCGTAAAATATCTAAAAACCTGTATTTTTATACTGGTAACCCTTTATTCAACTAACGGAATGTGGCAACCCTACTATACTTACAAGTTTAAAAAGCTCTAAACGCTGCGCGCCATATTTGAATATAGCTCGATAAAGCGCGATATTTCCCTACAGGATATTGACTACGTGACGAAAACCTAAGCCGCCTCTCCCCCGCCCCCGTGACCAAGCCTAGTATTTTGAAGACCCGCCTCCCTCTCTGAACGGGTCACGTAGTATGGGTACGTTCCCCAAGAGTAAAACGGCCGTGTACAGTGTATGACTATGGACAACAGACGCAGTAGGTAACCACAAACACAATGGAAACACAAAACACATTAATATGGGGAAAATATATCTATTCACATTTTATAAAACAAATAAAATGCTGGTTTCTATAAACAAATAAAATAATTATCTTATAAATAAAAATGAGTAAGTAATCATATAACATGCAAATTATAGATCCATACTTGACATACATATATTTTGTGTACGGAATGAATGTGTGAGTTATCAAATAGAACTGAAAATAATTTCGATACAATGCCCCTAATATGTTTGATACATAATAAGGCATATTTACGATCAACAATTACAACTAGATGAAGTCTATAAAATCTGGTTTAAATGAAACGAATTTAAAATGGCGCCGAAAATCATTACCTTGCACACTATTGCCTGCATTCGTGTGAAAGTGACAGGTAATTATTTTCGGCGCCAATTTTGAGTCGTTTCCTAACGTCTCACTCAATTCAGTCCTTTACTAATTTGAAATTCATGACCACATTTCTGATTTAAAATTAGTCAAAAGAAGATGACAAATGAACATTATTTCAGAGTAAATAAAATAAAGCGATTTATAATATCCGTTATCTAGTTGTACATAATCGTTGATCGAGGACGTTGTTTTTTATTAAAATTACATATACAAACTAATCTACTGTTTCCGGATAACATAATCTCGTTGAAAGATGAAAAATCACCAATACTGGTGGTACACATCTCGATATGTTTTATTTAATTCTATTCTGTATCAGAATTTGTGATGGAAATTAGCATATACATGAAATCTGGACCCACAAAAAACTGAACCCGTCTCTCTGTCAGGCCTGCAACTTAGAACAGGTCTAAGTTGCAGGCCTGACAGAGAGACGAAAGGCTTTGCGTGAAAGTACATTAAAGGGGCGTCACGTCTTCAACTCATCTTCGCCTTAAAGTGTTATCATCTCATATCATCTCATCTCGCTGGCGATTTGCGAGCATGTTTCCGACGAGGCGGCGGCAGTCAACGCGTTCACTGCGTCTGCGTAAAGCGGCTTTCAGACTACGCTATATTAAAATAGCATATAGTATATAGCTCATAGCACAACAATGTCGCGCACCATACATTGTTATGGACACGTTCACACTGTAGTGTACTATATATTAATGGCTTACTTGGTTAAGTCCTTCTTTGCTATACTATATAGTAGCACAATAGTATAGCGTAGTCTAAAAGCCGCTTAACGAGATCGCTACGAGCACGCGGCGTTATCCTACAATACGACTAATGGCCGGTTCCTATAAACCTCTAACTAACTACGACTCGTTTCTCCTTGAAAACGTGTCAAAAGTTTGACAGTTTTTGAAAGAGTCGTAGTCGGTTATCAACGGATATAGGAACCCGCCATAACTGAAGTTTGGCGAGGCGCACGTGTTTATCTATCGAGTGAAAGTGGCGTCCGCAAGTGTCGCAGCAAATAAGCTTGCCAAATCTCTAGTGTGATAACGCCCTTACGTCTCCTCTGTCTGAGCTGCCTAAAGTAGCCACTTCAATGTTCCATAACGCATACCTATTCTTAAAGCTATTTAATTTTGCTAGCAATAAGGGGCTAGCAAAATTAAACACCGTGTTTTATCGGCGCTTTAACCGAGATTCAGCCGCAGCCAGTCAACCTTTGCATACGTTCTAATAGTTTTCAAAATTGTTTTTTTTCCACACTGAAAAACCGAATAGGTTGTTTTAACCTTTTTTCAAACCTATATTTTAGGTTAATATAGCACCTACCGACACGATTTGTTGAATTAACAAAATAAAAATAGTTGCACTATAAAGGTAAATTTGATCTGATTATATATGTTTAACTAAGTTATTTTGTTAACTCTACTTCGTTAACATGTTGGCTTTACTAAATTATCAGTTAGACTTACTTAGACTCGAATATAGGTACCAAAAATGTTGTGTTGTAATAACCTCTTTTATGATCCTCTCCATCCAAAGGTTGTCTGGAAGAGATCGCTTTGTTAAGAGATAAGACCGCCCATTATGCTTACATTTATTTGTTTATTTCTTTATAACTGTTGTGTCTAGCTTGTAAGGTATAATACAGAATATTCATTCATTCTTTTGGTGGTTGGTATAACCTATTATTAATTTTGTACAATTTTATTTTTGTAGAAATAAATGTACTAAGTAGGTTTAATAGTTGTCTAAACATAATATTAAGTTGACTCAACTTAAATGGAATCAACATTATGGAGTTCAACCTATTAGGTTTTTCAGTGTACATACATCAAAGTTTGACTACTTCACGGATAATGTAAAATCCAAAGCTATTGATGAAACATATTGACACAAAGTGGCTAATTAGGATTCCCTGTCTCATAATTGCGCCAGCACATGGGAATTAATGTCAATCGATTTTAAAACACACATAAGTTTTAACAGACTTAACAATGACCAACTTGGAAAAGAGGAATTTCCAAAGGTTACAGGGAAGAGAATGTTGTGGTTTTAAACCTCGTCTTACCACAAAAAAAAACATTAAATACTGTTTAGCGTGTGTTTATAAAAAAAATTAAACAAGCTTTTAACAGTTGTTTAACTTTTTTGTGGTAACAAGGCTAGTTTTTTAATTAAGGGTCGTATACAATTGTTAGATCTGTCAAAATTGATTACAAGTTATTCTCATTACTAGCGCAATAGAGGCCCTAGAAATTCTTCAAATTAACACACAAAAGATAAAGAATGCTTATAAATGCGGCAATTTTTGATATAAACTAGATTATAATAAATAAAATTGAAATTTGGATACAAAAATACTGCACAAAACTATGCCAATTAAATAAATATTTTCTCACTATTTTTACTCCTAATTATTAGTACAGGCAGCGATATTAGTTGATTAACAAATCGAGATAAGAATCACGAAAAAATAACTATTAAAAATGGTTCGACAGCTATATTGTACCAAAAACAAACTATTTGTGTTGTTCACTTAGAAAATTTGATTTCAAAATCATAAATTGTTAGTCAACTTAGTCGCTGGCAGTACGCTGGATCCATCTCTAGGTAAATTTAATGAAACTAGCTCTTCTGCCTTGCTTTTAGTAATACTATTTTAAAATAATAGAACACATCATAGTTCTTAATGGGGGCTTATCTTGACTCGTAATTGTCCATAACATCAAAGCAAATTATTTATTTACAATCTAAGCATTATTTCGAAATGTCTTACTGTGCTAAGCCTCCCCGCACACGAGCGACTGCCACAAAACGCCACCACGTGAAGTTGGAAGCGGCCACTTTGTGGCGCGACAGCCACTTTTTCCTTCACTTACGGTAGGTGGGCGGCCATACGACCACACGAAGCGAGTAGCGGCGTCTCGTGGCGTGACGCGAAGACTGCCGTAAATAGAGTGACTGATATATCAAAACATAACTGAAATCGGTATATCAATCGATATATCAAAAAATAATATGATCATCATCAACCGTAATGTAAGTGACTCGCTATGCACAGGTTCAATAGTTAAGGTTTATGATTCGGTTCTCGTTAGCGCAAACGGCAGCAAAACTTTACATCTGAAATCGATATCTGAAAACGGTTTTCGAAATCGATATAGAAAACTCAATATGTAATCGTTTGAGCTAAAAAATTCAAACGCTCATTCCTAGGCGTCAACCGTGTGCGGCGAGTTCATATAAAATATACGAAAAATGCAGTCTGCAGCTCGGTGCAGCGGCGGCGACTTTATAAGACTGTGGCGCGTGGCTCGCGTGCGGCGAAGCTTAACTTCGAAGTGTACCGGTGAAGCGTGCTCTATTTTAGACCGTATCTCTAACCAGCTCACTACATAAGTAATACATCACACATACGCCCCTGTTCTATACGATAATATTACAGGAAAGTGGGCGGTAAATACCCTCACAAAACGGTTCTACAAGAGTTTCCGATCACTATGGATAAAATGATATTCACGTAGGAGAATGACATCGGAAGTAGGACGTGTGACAATAGGACAATGACTTTTCGCGAATACCTACTTTAAACAGAATTTGGAATATACGTATTTATTATGTATTTTAACAATTCTTTTCTACTGCTCGTTAGATGTAAAAATCCCATGGAAAAAAACATTTTCAGTTTTTACATAATTTGTAAATGTTTTCAATTTTATTTTCCTTATAAGCCTTATTTGGACTATTTCGAACAATTACGAACATTTAAAAAAATGCCTAATCTATCAAACCGTTCTGAAGTGATGCGCTTACCAACAAACAATATTTTAAGCATATATATATTTATTGTATTACAATAAGCGAGTCAGTTGATTTAGCCCCCATTGAATACAATTTAAAAGGTTTATCCTACCTTGATTAACAGTTATTTAGTACCAGCCAGATATTTCTAAAGAGTTGATTTTCATCATTCTTTGAAATAACATACACAGCTTCCTAAGTTGTGTCAACTCATTCAAATGATTTGGCTACCTTAACAACGAGGGGTTTTCCCGGTCATGTTTTTTTAAACTGCTAACAGATGGCGTTGCTCTGTCATGCTTTGACCTACAAAGAAATACACTCCTACCACCACACTCTATATTCCTTGGAACAGCGATTTTTTGTCTGCCAGATGTGTTCAAAAGATAAACACTGTAAGCATTCCAAAGATACAGGATGGGAGCGATAATTTCTTCAAAAAAGACATTTAAAAATAATCTTATTGGTATCGACAGATTGTGGTTCAATGAGAAATTGCATTTAACAAGTTTCAAAATTAATTCAATATTTACCTGAAAATTTGACATAGCGCCTCCATACTTGAAATATGATTTTTTTTGCACTCAATAAACCACATAAATCGAATTTAGTTCTGTTTTTCAGAATATCTAAATTGAGGAAATTATGGCAAAAGGCGTTTCGTTTTCACCTTGTACAGTAACGTGGCTAATATCGAATCAATACATTGTTAGCATTATACATTTGACGCGAGACAATTTCATAAACACTTCATCACATTTAATGTTAAAAGAATACAAACATACACAATAATTATATGCATTTAATTTTACATTACACTAATGAATTTTTGGAGTCATTATTCCTATACACGCTCACGAGACTGCTGTTGTTTGTTCCCAGTATGTTTATTGTTCTGAATCTGGAACAGGCATATTTTCCAACCTTACAACATAATATTGCTGGACATTACACACAACGCTTTAAGTATAGTCCCAAACTAAGCAGAGCTTGTACTATGGGAACCAGATAACTGATAGAATACTTACTCACTTTTTTTTTGGAAATACTTATAATGGTGGCGATTCTGTTGTTTACACTAACTAAAATTGTGTAAAATACGAAAGGTCTTATTTTGTTTACGCTAAAGATCAAATTAGAATGACATTTAAAGTGACATTTCTAATATTAAGTATTTTTTACTAAGATGGCGTCTTTTTGGGCTAGTTTTAGTCAGCAGATGGTGTTGGTTAAAACTAGCCCGCCCGCAAACACGCCATCTTAAGAAAAATTACTTAATTTTAGAAATGTCACTTTAAATGTCATTCTAATTTGATCTTTAGCGGAAACAAAATAAGACCGTTCGTATTTTACACAATTTTAGTTAGTGTAAACAACAGAATCGCCACCAGTAATAAAGAAAAACATCCATACCATAAAAAATTAATAATAAATTAATTTGAAAAAATTAATTAGAAATTGATTGTGAGAAAATTACATAAATTTTTAATTTTAAGTTTTGATCTCTTGATTTCATCTGATAAGAAAGACCACCAGAACACGATCAGCAGGGGCCGGTGTGGAAGTAACTTAACCGACTCAGCACCCAAGTTGAACGCTGTAGACTTAAGGTAATATTCCGAGCGACGCTATTGAGAAACACCCTTGTAAAATTGATGCCTTTACAGTAATAGGAACAAAACTGCCTGCCACAGATCCATCACCATACATTCCATTCACTTGAATCCAATAACAAAAACCTATGTTTGTACCTTATTCCTGCTATATATAAACTGGGTACAAAACACTGGGGTTGTGCAACACATCTCCATTTGAGCATTGAAGCAAAGTCCTTTTACACTAATACTAGCAACATTTCTTCTTAGTTTTGTGAGTTCTGTCCTTTTTAACGTTCACTATGTCGTTTGATGTCACATGCCTCTCCTTCATTTCCAATTTTGATCTTAGTACCTGGAAGAAAAAGCTTGTTTTACTTTGATGATTTATAGATAAAGCGTTCGTGCTTCGAAGGGCATCATCTTATCAGACATAGGCGTCAACGGCTGAACATAGGCCTCTCCATAGATTTCCAGCGCGACCGATCTCTTGCGGCCTGCTCTATCTCTATCTATCTCCACTCTAGAACATGAGACTCTTCACGCTAAAGCAACTTCACCTGGTGGTAATTGATGGTGTGATCGAAGATGGAGCACGCTTGCCCAGAAAGAACCTATTCACTCTGGACTTGAAAACTCCGTGATTAAACTGATTCAGAAAAACATACGCCGGAAGTGAGTTCCACTCCTTACTTGTGCTAACAAGAAAAGTTGAAGCAAATCGTTTGGTACGGCAAGGTGGTATGCCGACCAGGTATGGGTGGTACGTCTCTGTACGTCTGCTTGTCCGGTGGTGGAAGGAGGGATAAGGTCACGACGATCTTGCGCGCATTCACCAAAATTAATCTTGTAAAAAACTGAAAGTCTGGCTACTCGGCGTCTGTGCTGTAGACTTTGTAAATTGGGTTCCACTAGGGAGTCATCACCAATGAGTCTAGCAGCAATATTGTAAACACTAACAGCATTTTGTGCTTTGTTTCGGCTTTTTTTTATTGGTTATAGTCTAGCCTCTACCTTACCTGATGGTAAGTGATGGTGTGGTCGAAGATGGAGCACGCTTGCCTAGAAGGAACCTATTCACTCCGAGATTATAATGGTCCGCAAGACGCCAGAAGTGAGTTCCACTCTTTCGAACCGAATCGTTTGGTAAGCAAGGTGAAATGGGGAAGGATGGAAGGTCATGAAGATCATGCATTTCTTTTTTTGTAGTTATTAATAAATCTTTAAGTCCTTGAAGTAACAGAGGACTTTGATGGCATAAGTTTTCCGGTACAGCAAAATTTTCTCGACTTGTTTTCTCGTGCAAAATAGAAACATCACTTTTGTCTACTGTTCTGACATGCACACCATACCATAATTTAGATGAATTTTGACACTGCTTGCGAGAGTATTTTATCATCATACTTTTTGTGGACGAGAGACGATGTACAGTGAAATTTTATGAGAACACAAAGAACCACAAACTTCTGTATCGGCGTGCATGTAGAGTAAACGAGAAATTAGTCGACATCGACAAAATTTCCCATCTCACGGCGCGCATGCTAGCCCAGCTGGTAGCCGGTAGTTATCTCATTCTAATTCTAGGATTGGGGGAATATGAACAACAGTAATCATCACTGACATCCCGTATTGGTGTATTTTGTACACCCTTCTAACCTGATTCCATCCTATCTCCTTAAGATAACGGAGTAGGACTTTGGGTTAATGCCTTCCAGGATCACCAAAAATGCTATTTCGGTGAATACAAATACATTGTGTTGCATTAATTGTTCGTTTTATGTTATCACGTGTGACTTTGAGGAAACAGGTTATATTTGGTCAGAAATGTTTAATATAAAATATTATGAATGTAATGACTGCGGTTGATTCACCAACGCGGGTTTACCTACTTAAAATTTCCAGTATATTGTCCTAATTTGGTCATTGATTTATGATATTAGTTTATTCATAACCGTTGCATGGTAAACGACGCGTTACGTACGAGGTATTTCTGTTAGGTGTTTATTATGTTGTTTTGAAATAACGCATAACCTGAAAATAGTTTGATCAGAATCGAGTGTAGAATCGATCTAACTGCTTTTTAGGGTAGGTTATTTTTTTTTTCATAAGTCCTTATCTAAAAATGATGTACCTAATATAAGACGCCCAAATAGTATATTATAATACAAGTGAGCTAATGCTCATTATACACGAGGCTGTGGGTTGCCGCCCGAGCCGTAGACTAAGGCGTAAATCAGCCGAGTGTCTAGTGAACAAGTTGCTCACGAGTTTCATACGCACTTTTTCAACACACTTGCGAGGAAAAAACAAATCTTCTGTACTAAAGCTTGACATTTTTACAATTATTTACGACACAGCAACAAATGCGATACAAACAAAAAAATGGAAAATGGCGCGCAAGATTTTTTTTTGCACGCGCCAAATGTTACAATACAATACAGTTACAATACAGCCTACTTCAAAATTATAATTTTAGTGATAAAAATGCAAATATTTTATACCAAATTATTGTGAATTATAAGTAATTTGATATTAATAAATGTGTTTTCGTCTTAATTAGGGATACATTTATTTATTCCAAAAATGTAATAGGATTTTCAGCGGCATAAAACCTCTTTGTTGTTACAAAAACTGTATTAGACATAGACAGACATTTATTTGCTACCATAGCACACACAAATTCACACAATACAATCAATAGGTATAACATCAAAGAGAAAGCACAAGCATTAGCCGGTTAAATTGAAAATGCTCTGTTTACTCGCATATAATTTGCAGTTAGGTACTAACTTAACTTTGTAGGGATAATTCTATTATGCACTAATGTGTAATATTATTACGCACGCGTGTGTTATAGTTCGGTTTATGACCCTAAGAACGATGTACTATGGCTCACTTTACGAGCATGTGTGCTCAAAAAGTAATTTGACGTTACGGTATACACAGCTACACATCAAGCTATACAGTTCCAGTATAAGCTGACCTCGTATTGTGTAGGCTTTTCGTAGAATGAGAGGTCAGCTTATACTGGAAATTATAGCTTGATGTGTATCCGTGTGTATCACTGGACATGTTTGCACACTAGTCATTATGAAACACTGGACATTGTGGGACTGGACGTAAAAGGGGACTGGACTTTTTAGCATAGCAGTAGTCCTGGATTAACCACGTATCCAGAGTAGCAATTGCTAGGAGCCTCGCGTATGCCAAGACCTTTTAATAAACGTGCCACTTAACCGGATAGTCCCATTTTGTTTTTGAAGTAAATCTTCTTTACGCACGCTTGACTTGGGTAGTAAGCTAATAAATGCGTTACGAAAAGTGCGAACGGAAGCTGAGAGGGAGATATAAGTTAGTGAAGATAGAAAGAGAGAGTTACGTTTCGTATATTACTGTAGGAGCAAGAGAGAGAGGTGCGCGCGCACATTTTCTTTCTCTCTTCCTCTGCACTGGTGCATGAAAAATATATATATGTATCTCAGTCAGTAGTTCGTTGAGTTCTTTTGATTATTTTTCGTAATTTAATTTCGTTCTTTGACAATTTTATAAATTAATATTTTGAAACAGAAGTTTTTCTTCAGTCGTGTGGTCTAACACCTCGTTTTTTTACGCATATTGAACCCCAATATCTCAACAACCACCTAACTTTTATAGCTCATTTAGTCACAAGAAAATTGTGCCATTACTACCTAACTATATACCAAATTTCACGATGATCGGATAAACGTTTCGATAGTTATCCTCGGGCAAACAAACATACATATACATATTATACAACGCCGATTTGCCCGAATTGATTTGGAGATCTCGCTTTGCTCGATCAATAATACAATATAGCCATTTTCATAATAGCTGAGGTCTGCCGCGTTCCCCATTTAACATTAGGAGGCCACACATAAGCAGTGAAGTGTGGTAACATGTACTGCAATTACAATAATAAACTTACCATTTTAGTGATGGTAAGGAACATCTCTTCCACATTAATATTTTCTTTTGCACTAGTTTCGAACAGTGGTATGTTCATTTGATTGGCGAACCTGTTGGCATCATCTGTGACCACCACTTTTCTTGTTGGACAGTCATTTTTGTTACCAACTGAAAAGTAATAATATAAAATTAATTCTACATTTGAGTGCAAACTGAGTTTTTAATAAAAACATTGACAAACATGTTATATGTATACTAGCTGCTGGCATCGGCTTCGTAAGCGTGGTTTCTCAATAAAACCATTACACCAATCCTTATGCGCAGTCGGGTAAAAAGTAGCCTATGTCCTAATCTATCTGTATACCAAATTTTATGGAAACCGGTCCAGTCGTTTTTTCGTGAAAACATAACAGACAGACAGAGAGACAGAGTTACTTTCGAATTTACTATATTAGTGTGGATTACCTACCTACATGTTTGTTAAAGTTTTTCAGAATTATTTTATTATGCTTTTGATAGGGTAAAATATCTTAGTTTCTGTCTACTGAAGAAAATATTTAAAAGACATTTTATCGTAGATAGTAGAAATCTCTCCATCTAAGACCACATTATAAATAATAATAAGGATGGACATTTCACACACCACTCTCTAGCTTGTACGGTATCCAGATTATAATATATAGAGAAACAACCAGACTCGGAACAAATATCTGTAGATCATGCAAACATTTGTTCCGCGATGGGAATCGATTGGTAATAAGAATAAAAACCCCCGTGTTTATAAATAAAGCTTAATCTTATTAATAACAAAACTAGTCATAGATATTAATCCATGACCACAGTGTGGTGTGGTGGTCAGTACATATGATCAAATTACAAGCAAATAAATAATACTAATAACACCCAATAGTTGGGATGCAAATATCAGAGTTTGGTGTTTCTCTATACTATATATAGAGTATATTCATCATTAACATATCAGCCAAAGGACGTCTACTGCTGAACATAGGCCTCCCCCATGGATTTTTTCAGTGACAAATCTTGTGCGATCTGCACTTTTTATCAGGTCGTCTTTCCATGTGCGAGGTAAGTGTGGAGACCACGCACTGGAAACTGTCTCCACTTGAGAACCTTTCTGTCGTGTTTTTTTGTATTAGGGTTGAGTAAAACCTGACCTCATCTATTGCATTCAATAACAATACACTTGGTACAGGTATGGTACAGGTTGGAAACAGGTATGGTGGTAGTACTTCCCCTGGCAAGCCCTTTCACAAGGACAAAAAAGTACAAAAAAAATCATCAAAAGCAGTCAAGTGTTTAGGAGGAGAAGAATTACAAACACAATTCTTTTTTACCACGCGTGTGAAGCCGCTGGCGGATCAGCTAGTTAGATATAGACTAGCAATTCACTAATACCTCAATGATATTCTCAAATTACAATCAGTTGAGTTTACATCCTGCCTTGAAACACCATAAAAGGAAATGTTGATAATTATCTACATTAAAGGAACTGTGTAGTCTGTATACCTATTTATTTTGTTTTTATGTCTACCTACTACATAATTATATAGTAGTCATGATTATGATAGTGTTGACATGGTTCCTATATATTTTTTCTAAAAAACTTGGTGTTGTATAACATTGATCTCTCAATAGTGCTCTCTTTTAAAAAAAATACAATTACAATCATGCAAACACTTTCATTTATCAGCTTGTATGTGAGCATGTTAGCTGCATCTGATGATTGATCATCTAAAATGCTCTGAAATAGGCCCACATCGAGCTGATTGGCTTTGCACACTCCAAATAGTTCTTTCCTCATAGATGTACTCCAGGCACATTCCACCAAAAAGTGGTATAGGTCATTTGTCACTCCACATGTATCACAATCAGGGCTATCCACCTTCTTCATTATTAAATACTCTTATATTAAATATTGTTTGGCCACTGACCACTGCAACAGTGTTATCTGTGGTGGGTTATACGAGATTGACATGATCATCCAGATCAAAACATCTTGATTTAATGTTAAAGTGTTTGCAGGTGTTTTGATTATCATATTATAGGTATATAATGAATAAATAATCAAATTGTGTCATGTGTGTATTTATTTATTTGGTTTTGAAGTATACTAAATACTCTTTATACTTCATGAATTTAATTATTTATCTTGGTATTTCATTTCCGGACTGAATGTTTTTAATTTTGCAAAACGTATAAAACTTCCAAATCCAATTAGCTTTACTGATTGCATAACAGCCTTATTACTTAGCCAGATTTGTAAGCAGCGAGTGAATCTAGGCCATCTGCAATACACTTGCAAAACACAACTCTTTGTTGTTTTTGCAAGGAAATCCAAGTGCATACCATTGGTAACAATTATCGACTGTACATTTACATAAATTGAATAACTTCCTGATTTCATTGTTCGTTTTCACTAGTTTAGTAGGTAATGTTAGTAGAAAGGTCATTAATGCTCACCTAAAACCTTGTTTACGACATCACAGTTCTGTTCAATTTCATGAAGCCACCTTTTAACATTAGCAAAGGACTCTCCGTTCGTAACATCGTAAACTACGATGACGCCGTGGGTGCCTCTGTAGTACGTGCTCGTGATCGTCCGGAACCTTTCCTGGCCGGCTGTATCCCAAATCTGGAGCTTCACTCTCTCACCATTTATTTCTAATGTCCTTATTTTGAAATCCACGCCTATAGTCGTAATATAACTACCGGAGAAGGTGTTGTCGGCGAACCGTAAGAGCAGGCAGCTCTTCCCCACACCTGAAACACATCGTAACTCATGACGGAAACCCTCAGACATGGGTTGTTGTGTAGAAGACTTCACAGGCCTCGCCCACTCACCACTGTCACCGATAATGAGCAGTTTGAAAAGATGGTCAAACTCGCGCGCCATTGTAAAACTTTGTTGAAACTAATTCTCTACTTGGTCATGTGTTCACTGATGTCGTTTTTGATTCAAAAAACCTTACTTTTTCTAGATAAATAATGTTAAAACGCATGCCGTAGAACGTTACACTATTACACTTGCGTCATTTTACAACTTGTCCGCCATTGTTGTTTTTTATTGCCAGCATAAAAAAGTTTGGCTAATCATGATTATTTTTTTCTACAATTCGTACATAATTTTTGATACTTATGAGTTTTTGTTTTAAGTTGTATTGATTTTAGTCAGGTAAACAGTCGATGTCTGGTTATATAACGACATTATCATGGTCTTAGAAAGTCGAACAAAAAAATACTTTATTAGATGCTGCATTTCCTAACCTTTTGTACTTTCTCTGAAACAGAACTATGACTCAAATTAAACGTCACATCTCAGTCAATTTGTCAATTCAGTGTTGCCAACTTAGTAGATTTTCCACTAAATGTGGTAGTTTTGACTAACCTATTAGCGGACAAATATGGGTTTTAGTGGCTAGTGGACTTATCTAGTGGAATTTAGTATTTTTTCTTAAACATTGGATCAACGATTATAAGGTCAACTCGTACCGTTTTTGGAGTTTAGTTTCATCGTGCAGGCAACACTGTTTCATCTAGTGAGTAAAATGCCAAAAGGACATGCATCAAGGCCAGAAACTGTTTAAAAGAATGTAAATGTATTATTTTTGGGGATTCCCCGTGTTCCCTTTCCCTCTCAGGTCTTTCGTTCGCGCTCTGTGTGCTGGTGTTTTTGTTTCGTGTTTCCTCATTGATAACTACATATGCCAAAACCACAGTATATGCAACAGTTTCGGGATTTTTGGCTTCAGGACCAACATTTAAAAGATTGGCTTCAAGTAATTGAAAGTACTGCTGGTCAAGTACCGAAATGCAAGTTTTGTGGAACGATTTTACGGAGTCACTATGGAGATTTAAAAACGCATGGGATGTCGAAGAAGCTTTAACAAAAAACAAAGGTAACCGGATGTTTGATAATTGCACACAAAATTAATATTTTTACCCAAAATATCTGCGACTTTTTGGATCCAAAATGTTATCTGGGATACCGATTTGAAAAAAAAATACTCGAAATGCGAGAAAAGGGATAACCAACGGAAGAAGAGGAAATAATGCGGATTAGGTGCATGCAATTCATAGTGAATTTAATTGAAGAAATAAAAAATAGACTCCCGAAAAATTTGGAATTAATGAAAAAAATGTGTCGAATGTATTTAAATAATATTTTTATTTTCGCAATGACCACAAATCTGCCAGAAATAAAGTTAGTGGAAAACTTAGCGATTTTTATTAGTGGATTTCTGGTGGTTTAGAGGTCGATTCTGGTGGAGAGGTTGATACTTCGTTGGCAACACTGTATCTCATCGTCAAGTCAAAACTCTAGGTGTGGTAACGAGATAGTGATTACGTTTGTTTTTGCTAAATTCTAACAATGTCGGCTACACTAAAACCCTATTTAACAGCCGTGCGCCACACTCTCACGGCTGCAATGTGCTTAGAACATTTCTCATCACAAGTGGTGGAACGATACAACAAACCCGAAGTCGAAGTTAGAACTAGTAAAGAGCTGCTTCTCAACCCCGTAGTGATTTCTCGTAACGCCAACGAGAAAGTTCTGATAGAGTCATCTATAAACTCGATAAGAGTGAGCATTATGATCAAGCAAGCGGACGAGATCGAGAAGATTCTCTGTAAAAAGTTTATGAGGTTTATGATGATGAGGGCGGAAAACTTTATCGTTCTAAGGCGGAAGCCGGTGGACGGATACCATATCAGCTTCCTCATTACGAATTTCCACACGGAACAGATGTTCAAGCACAAACTTGTTGACTTTGTCATATATTTCATGGAAGAGATTGATAAGGAGATTAGTGAGATGAAGTTAGCTGTGAATGCTCGTGCCAGGATTTGCTCAGAAGAATTCTTGAAAAGGTTCTAATCACAAGAGGTTCCCATCACTAGTTGTGAGCAGACTTGAGCAGTAGGGATATTTATCTCATTAGTCAATCATTACAATCTACAGCATAGAATTTGTACATGTCATACAGTGCACCCATTAAGAACAAAAATTTGTGAATAATCTAATGAACAAACCAATGCAATGGTGTGATCAGTTCTGTGCACTCACAACTAGTGACAGATAATGTACCCAAGTCTGTATCTTCATAATCATGTAAAAACATAGTGATAGTTTCCATTATTTTATATTGACTGATTAAGTGATTTGTAGACATAATGAATGTTTTTCACCAAAAACTGTGTTATACAATTTATGCTTTTACTTTATTCTACTCACAGTCTGTGGAAAATGGAAAAAAGGCACAAATTGATGTAATGTCTAAAAACATTTTACTGCTAACACTATGTAAAATGATAAAATTGTTTTAGACCTGGATATAGGCTAATTTACATTGATCCAGTCCAATGCTGGAATTGTTTTTAGATCATTGTGAAACAGCCTCTAAAGATCCAGTAAAAACCCGTTATATCTAACTGAGATTGAAAAATAACCAATGTAAGAATTCTATTTAAGAGTTTAAAAGCTCAGTATTTTAAAATAAGCTAGGAAAGGTGTAATAATTTATGCTAACCATTAATTGCTTTATTTAAGGTTAATTTTTAAGAAAAGTTATTAATTCCATAAGCATTTTATTTGATTTCATAAAAAACCAATTAATGTAAATTCTTTTTAAAAAAATATATTTCTTTTTATAAGTAATTTGACCCTTTTCTTTTACCAGCCTTAACAAAAATTAAACCTCAACATCATATAAGAGTAAAAGAACAGTCAAAAAAATATTTAAAATTTTATTTACGTTATTTTTCACAAACAATAGGTATCACTAAAGAACTTCAATATATCACACCTCAAATATTTTACTGAATCGATTCTAAAAATTATTGCACTAATAGCAAGTACTATTCCTGTGTACTTAATCCGTAATAATATTAAAAATTCTAAGTAATTCTAGAATTCTATTTAAGAGTTTAAAAGCTCAGTCATTTTAAAATAAGAGATGGCTTGTGGGTCCCACAAGGTGGAGATGGCGGAACGAACTTGAGGCGCATAGTGCTAACTAGTCAACAGAAGCCCTAAACTGGGATGAATGGAAGAAGGGAAGGGAGGACTTTGCCCAGCAGTGGGATCCAGCGGGCTCTTTAGATTAGATTAATGTAATTCTGTCTGTTTTCTACGTTTTACGACTACACGGCTGGACTGATTTCGATGAAATTTGCTATAAAGACAGATCATGAACGGGGTTGAGACAACGAGCAGTCGGGTAAAATGT
Organism: Philereme vetulata; assembly: GCA_918857605.2. Classification (NCBI taxonomy): domain Eukaryota; kingdom Metazoa; phylum Arthropoda; class Insecta; order Lepidoptera; family Geometridae; genus Philereme; species Philereme vetulata. The sequence goes on along the minus strand of OU975420.1, from coordinate 9,647,305 downwards.
AGGACGGCGAAGCAGTTGTTGTTATTGACATACCACGCGTGCGAAGCCACGGGCGGGTCAACTATGCTATATTTTATTTTAATAAAAGCTATGGCGGGTCAGTTATGTAAAAAACTATATTTTCAACGTAATACCAAAAATCAGTATAGCGTTGGCATACAGTACCGGTACGCGAGACAGTAGAGAACATGTCTCCTGTGTAAATAAATAAATATTGCTGGACATTTCACACAGTGCTATCTGCCCCAAACTAAGCAGAGCTTGTACTATGGGAACCAGATAACTGATAGAAAACTTATATAGGTACGTTTTTGTTTGTAAATACATATGTACTTATAAGTGTATAGAAAAACATCCAGACCCAGAACAAATATCTGTAGATCATGCACACATTTGTTCCGCGGCAGGAATCGAACGCGCTACCTACTGCGTCTCAGCTGGCTATTCGCCCACTGCGCCACGGAGCTCGTCAATGTAAGCTGGTAAATGCGGGACGAGACATTTAAATATATGGTAAAAACATACAACGGACGGACGGTGTATCCTAACTAGCTCAGAATACAGAAAGCACTTCTTCTGTATTCTGAGCTATCTAGTACGTTTTCAAAATTATGATCAAGGGGTAGTAAGGAAGTTCTAAGAGATCTTCCAGTCATGCAGGTAGAGATTGCGCGCCCACTACCTCTAAACTCGAAATAATTTTGAAACGTCGCACTGTTAGTAAACTTCAAGTACCTAGACGCGGTAGAGCGAAAAATAATATTGGACAAGGATAAAACCAAAGATTTATTACGATTTTATTCTATAAATAAACTAGTTCTTAGATTTAGCCGTCCTCAGTGTGAAGCCTTCGCCCTTGAAGGCTTGGAATGGTTCCACGGGTGTTTCCTCTCGAGCGTTGCTCGGTCGCGCGTTGCGAATGAATCTGAGTGTGCCGATTTCGTATTCGTAGTCTGGGATACCGCGGACGTAGGGCTGAAAAACAGACATTCAATGAATGGCTTTCACGGCCATGTTTGTATAACTGCTCACAGATATTGAGTATATTTCTGTTTTTCTGTGCGCACATAAGTTAAGTACGTTTCAAGCCAGATAAAATTGTTATTTTAGTTAAGTCATATTTTTTGCTTGTAATGTGTGCCTTATAAAATAAAATAGATGATGTAACAGATGTAGTATCTAAGAATCTGGAGCCGCTGAGTCTGCAGCGTGACATCGGATCGCTCAGCGTTTTCTATAAAATATATAACGGCGAATGTTCTAAGGAGCTGTTCAATTTAATCCCTGCCTCCCACTTCTACCATCGAACCTCCCGCAACCGGCAAAAAGCTCACCCACATATTGTAGATGCGTGGAAGTCTCACACGGTGCGTTTCACCCGCTCGTTTCTTCCACGCACCTACAAGATGTGGATGACCTTCCTCCGGAGGTTTTTTCGGTGGGCTTCAAACCGAACGCCTTCAAGAGAGGTATAAATAGGGTATTAAGTGCTAGGCAACGCGACTGCAGTAAAACGAGTGCTGAAGGAGTTTATAGGAGGCGGTGACCACTTAACATCAGGAGGCCCGTCAGCTTGTGTGTCTACAAGTTTATTATATAAAAAAAAAGATGGTGTTGCTCTGTCATGCTCTGATTAACAAAGGAAAATGAAATGTCAGTGTCAATTGCCATGTCAACATTATTTTCCGAGGTGCATGAAATAAAAAAAAAACAAACATTTGTGTTTGTTATCTAACGAAGTGAGATTGTTTTATACAAATTTTTATAATGTGTCTTTCAGATTTTGGCATATAAACCATACACCAACCATAAACCATATAAGCCATATTTATAAGGCGGCGCATCTCCAGACAGCGCCATCTATATCTAGTTGGAACAAGTTTATTCATTTTAAATCGAGTATGAAAAGCTCACATTAAGAAAGGGGTCTGAAAACTTTTAGCATAGTCCCCGAACCGCCATTTTTTTTTGCAAAATCATTATATTGTCTGATTTTGCAATCTTTATAATCTAAATCTCCATTCAAATTCAAACATATCAAAATTAAAGTTATAGCACACAACAGAAATGGAAAGTGAGTTTTATACAAAATATTATGATTAAATATATGAAATATATGATAAAAGAAAAATGAAATAAATAAAAAATGGATAATGACTTAATCCATAATATAACACGTTAGGAATTATGCAATTTGACGAAATAAAAATTAGGCTAAAAAATGAATTTCCTTCAAATTTGGGCAACTATGCACTGGCAACTTTTAGATACACACACTCCCTGAGAGTATTGTACAACACGAATCAGACAATCTTTAACAGTAATTTTTTCTCTTAATTACCTGTCTCTGTTGTGCAGCTTGTAACTCAGTATCGCTCTCACTAACTAGTTTCTTCTTCTTGCCATCAAGTCTGTTCCCTTCTCCTCTGAACGCGACAAAGCCGCTCTGTTCTGGCATCATGGAGGCCGGGTCTTCATCCATGCCTTCAGTGCTTTCGCTTTGACGAGTCATGTGGTTTTCTTCTTTGTAGCCCACTGGTGGGGCGAATTCCACCTAAAAATAAAAAGTATTAGTAGATGTAGATTCATAAAGAACTAGGCAGCCCCGGTAACCGCGCCGCTCCAAACCACTTTCGATGTATAGTTTCTAACAGTTAGCTTTTAGAGACTTTGGTATTAGTGGTTAATGTTTCTTACAGATAGCATTTAGAAACTTTGGCGTTAGTAGTAAATGTGTTTCTAACAATTAGCATTTTGAGACTTTGGTATTAGTAATTAAAGTGTTTCTTACAGATAGCATTTAGAAACTTTGACATTAGCGGTAAACGTGTCTCTAACGGCTAGCATTTAGAAACCTTTGTATTAGTGGTTAGTGTTTCTTACAGATAGCATTTAGCAACTTTGGCGTTAGTGGTAAATGTGTCTCTAACAATTGGCATTTTGAGACTTTGGTATTAGTAATTAAAGTGTTTCTAACATTTAGAAACTTTGACATTAGCGGTAAACGTCTCTAACGGCTAGCATTTAGAGACTTTTGTATTAGTGGTTAGTGTTTCTTACAGATAGCATTTAGATACTTTGACATTAGCGGTAAACGTGTCTCTAACGGCTAGCATTTAGAGACCATTGTATTAGTGGTTAGTGTTTCTTACAGATAGCATTTAGCAACTTTGGCGTTAGTGGTAAATGTGTCTCTAACAATTAGCATTTTGAGACTTTGGTATTAGTAATTAAAGTGTTTCTAACATTTAGAAACTTTGACATTAGCGGTAAACGTCTCTAACGGCTAGCATTTAAAGACTTTTGTATTAGTGGTTAGTGTTTCTTACAGATAGCATTTAGATACTTTGACATTAGCGGTAAACGTGTCTCCAACGGTTAGCATTTAGACTTGGTAACTACTTTCATAAATGCCTCATCATTTCATGTCCAAATGGTCAATGCTACAAATTGGAAATCATGAGCACATACGTACATCCAAGACTGGTACAATTGGCAAGAGTTCTTGATTAAGTACAAGGTCCTATGCAGTGAGTTCATACCATACCTTGACCTGCTAACTGGCCTACTGCTGCTAACATTAATAACGGGAAAGAATAGTAACTTAGTTTTCAAAATTATCTAAGGGGGCTGACGACCTCCGTGGCGCAGTGCGCGCATAGCCAGCTGAGACGCAGTGGGTAGCGGGTTCGATTCTCGCCGCGGAACAAATGTTTGCATTATCTACAGATATTTGTTCCAGATCTGGATGTTTGTCTATATATTATAAGTATGTATATAAAAAAAAAGTATATAAGTATTCTATCAGTTATCTGGTTCCCATAGTACAAGCTCGGCTTAGTTTGGGGCTAGATATCCTGTGTGTAGAATGTCCAGCAATATTTATTTATTTATTGCTCTCTCATTCTCGCAAAATTATCTACTATCATAATAATGAATATAAAATCATAAGATGGTGTAATAGCTCCAAAGTATCTAAGCCAGTGATTCCTAAAAGGTGGTCCGCGGAACCTTGGGGTTCCGTGGTTGGGGCACACACAGGGGTTCCGCGGTCTCTTCGAGAGTTAAAGTTGAATTGTACTTAAAGATGAATACCCGGCAATCGGTTGAGAAAGCTGTCCTGGTTCTGATTCTGTTTGTGAAGACTTACCGATGCGAGACTGGTTTGCGGTTAATTGTCAGACATAAAGCCTAATTTTACGGCTATTACAAGAAATGATGTGAAAAAACTATACTATAATACTTATAATAATTATTTTCACTTATAATTTATTAATTCTTCGAGTCTAACATGAATATATTCAAACTACAAGGTGAACACTTTAGTTATCAAAATAGCCAGCTAGGGTTCCGCCAAAAAAAGTATGATCAATTGAGGTTCCATGACCAAATAAAATTGGGAACCTCTGATCTAAGCCACCCTACCTTCAAAATCTAGCCTTAGGATCATTAGTACCTACCTAGATTTAATTCATTATTTGATACTCACATTCATATCACACTCAATAATGATGACAGCGTTCCCAGGCTTAGTCTCCAAAACACACAGCTCGTAGGCCTTCGAGTTGTACTTTATAGCAATTACGTCACCCGTAGTCAGGCACGAAAAGTTACGTAAGCAGTTTTCTAACACTGAAAATAAATAAATTAATTGTATTTTCTTTATTTGACAAAAAGTTATGTTACAGTATAATATAAAGTACTGTAAAACTCTAGAGATTTGTCTCGGTGCTTAGAGACACTAAATAACTTAAGCCATCCAGCTAGACATAAACATGTTTGCAATTATTATTTACTAGCTGACCCGCCCGCGGCTTCGCACACGTTTTTTCGTAAAACATTACCCTCCTGTGCAGTAAGATATGCAATTCCGTAGTACATTAATTTGATCTATCTTGTAAGATTTAGCCAGCGTTTGCGAATAATATGTTTTTCGGCTTTTCTGTACTATAATATGTATGTATTATACATATAAACCTTCCTCTTGAATCACTCTATCTATTGCTTAAAACTGCATTATAATCTGTTGAGTAGATTAAAAGATCTAAGCGAACATACAGCGGAAGCGACTTCATTTTATACTATGTAAAGATAATTACGTAAAACATTAAAATCTAAATTCCAATATAAACCTACATATTATACAAATTAATGAAAATTAAATTAAATTAAAATAATACACATTAATATAAATAACTTCATCAAATCACACACATAAATAATACATGTTAGTGTGTAATAAAACTATATGAATATTATATATAGTTATATAAATATAGTCTCAGGAAATAAATAAATTATCAAGAGGCCGGACATTATTGTATCAAAGGTATTCTAGGTATACAAAGGATGTTTATTCTTTTAGCAACATAAAATATTTTATAATAACTTAAAATATATATATAACCCTAATCTAACAAGCCGCTGCCAGTGGGCAGCGTGCCCAGAATGCTGGCCGCATTGCCACGTTGAATAGCAATGCTTAAACGTTGGCCAAAATATAGACCAGCATTTTGGTCTCGCGTCGCCTCGACCAGGCGTTTTGAAAGGTCATTATACATTTTGTGGGCGCTCGGTCCCCACGGAGCAAGGGTCTCAACCCCAAAAGGCTCAAATATAAATCATGTGTTTATTCTACTATATTTGCGCCTTTTGAGGTTTTCAGCCGATTCAGCCGCCGCACCAGCCTTATTTTGCGTACCGGAAAGATGTGACGGCGCTAAAGTGTCAACACAAGTGGCGTCCCACACTAAAGGCCGTCCCATCTTCCACGGAATTAGTGTCATTCCGTCAGGTCTTTTACCATCGTCACGTACGAGACCACTTGGTTCCAAAATGGCGGCTCAGTTGGCGGTGGTAAAAGCCCGACGTATGACATCATTGAGACTGGCATGGCGGGGAATTCTTCCTGCGCTTCTTACATAGGAAAGACCGTGGTGACCAAGCTGGTCGACGGCAGTACCGCACTGGCAACGGTGTGGGGCACAGCATGGTGCTCCCAGGCGAAGAGATGCTGCAATGCGAAAAACGGAACAGTCAATCAAAGTACCTATATTGCGTGAAGGGAGAGCCTGTAACCAAAGTCCTGATTCCCACTCAGAAACGGCTAGAAGGCGGACACGATCTAACGGGCTGGTACACGTTTGAAATAGTTGATTCCGTGTTTGCTCGCAGATCGGCCCGTCCCATAACCTCTGAGATTTCAGTATTTTTGGGAAATCAGAACTGGGGCAGGCTGAAGACCACGCATCTATGGCTTCGTTCATTTGCGATATTTTAAAATCTCGATCATCCGGAATCGATGCCAAAAGGATCTTACGTGTTAAATTTAGGGTGCTATGAACGGATGACAGAAATGCGGGGAGAGCCACACCCGAAACTGATCGGATAACCAGACCTCCTAAACGCACCGGTAATGAAGCCTGCACCCATGCCCTCTCTTCCAAATTTATGTTTAAAACAGACGCCAAAGTATTTTTGACAATGTTGTCTAAACTCTGTAAAATATCTTTATGTTTCCAGAGCTGACAACATCGAACTGTAGGTATAAGTAAATTTTGGGACAAAAAGACAAAATTTTATAATAGTGAAAGCTATGTGTGTGTTAATTTTTAGTAAACGATCCAAACATTGTATAAAATTTTGAATTTTTTCCTCGAAAAAGGAAGGGAAAGACTCGTCTAAGATAGGGGAACCCAATAGACGAAGTGATGATTTATCTAGGTACTATTTTAATATTAGGTGCCAACATATTTAATTTTTGAATAACCAAATCTCTTGCAGGTTATTTTTCCGAAAGAAATAATTCACACTTTGAAAAAGTTAGGTCCAGTCCAATTGTGCGAAATTCATCAATTAAAACGTTAAGATCCTGCAAAACTGTAGTTACATCACCACCCAGAGTACCATCATCCAAAAACTAAACATTTAGTTTCGACTGAAGGTGTTGGATGACCGAATGTAAGGCAAGACTGAAAATTGCGGGACCAAGTGGGTCACCTTGTTGACATCCAACAGCAGATGAAATTTCGTTGCCGAGATAAGTTAATTTTGAAGGAGAGCCATAACATTGCCAAAGAAAATTATATAAATTTGGAATTTTATCTAAAATAATTTTATTTTATATATAATAAATTGAATTGGTAAATTGTAGACCTTTCATACATCAATCTCACGATACCTCACTCAGACATAACCGGCATTAATTCCTTCCATTCGTCAGCAAGCAATAGAATGTGTCCAGTATATCAGTACACCACAGTTATATTTTTGGATACATAAATAAGGATAAGTGGGGGAGACCTTTGTTCAGCAGTGGGATGGTTATGACAAAATAAACTAATTAGGTCAGGTCATAACGTAAAATGGTGGCCCTGAATCGAAAGAAATGGATTGCAAGAGATCTATGTCCAGCAGTGTGTGAATGTGGGCAGTTATAAGATAGTAAGAACTAGTGGTTCGCCCCGAACTGAAATATCGCGAGTATCAAAAAAATTACTAAAATATTCTTAGGGCGACTCGCGCAACGATGCCTAAACGTATTTAGTTGCTAAATATATATTTAAGGAGTTGTCAAATCATACAAATACGTAAAATTTAAACATGTTTAGTCGCTAAATACGTTTAGGGATCGTTAAGCAAGCCGGCCTTAATTTTTGAATAATAAAATAGTGCTAAAACCAGGGTACTTGACCTACATTTTCATTCAAATTTCAGGTAACGGGAGGTCATGTTAATTGGTTCATCTTTTTTGGGGTACAAATTGCAGTTATTTTGGATTTCAGACTTTTGCCTATATTTGTGTTAATAAAACTACACGCATACCAAATTTCAGCACTGTGGTACACTGGTGTACCCTGTGAATTTTGTCAAAGTTCTGTTTTTATTATGGCTAATAACTCAAAACTATAGAGTTTACGAAAAATAAAAACGGAGTCTAAATGTACTAATGAATACCTTTCATTTGACGTCCCATTTGACCAGTTAGCCTAGTTTGAATTTTTTTTACCCCTTTTGAACCCCAATATCTAAACAATCCCCCAACATTTTTAGCTCATTTAGTCACACCAAAATTGTGCCATTACTACCTACCTAGCTATGTATTAAATTTCACGATGAAAAGTTATCCTCGGACAAACATACATACATACAACGCCGATTTGCCCAAGTTGATTTAGAGATATCGCTTCGCTCGATCAATAATATAGTTGAGATAGATATAATTAAATTAATTACTAGACAAGTTTCGTAAATATAAGGATTAAATAACTCCGGATTCGACTAGGGACAACATCACTTTTCATCAGGTGAGATCAGTGGCCAAGCACTTGACTATTCCCAATTACAAGTCGTAAAATTAAAAAAACTCAAACTTAGCTAGGAATCACCCCAGTTAAACTAGCCATCTATTAAGAAAAACCCCGACCGAATCAGTTTATCCATTTGGGAACTCCGATGGCACAGACATATATAGGGTCAAGCTTATTACTATACCCCTCTTTTTGCCTGGGTTTATAAAAAGCTGAAGGTTTTTTTTTTCATAAATAGCAATTAGCTCGCAATTTTTCTTTAGTTTGTTTTTACCTGCTTTTGGATTAGAAATATCTAAGAAGTCTTCAGAAAGAGGCTGGAACCTTGAGAAGGTGGCCACTGGTAGAGAAACACTCTCAATTTGTATCAATGCTCCTTCATCTAACACTAGGTTGGCCATCATCTAAAAACAAATATAATTTTAGGATCTGTATTTTATAATTATGTTTAAGAATGATATAATTTCTTTATTTTTACAAGTAAATGATATTTGTATATTTGTAACATGTCATGTCAATAAGTTGAATGGTGAAGATGAATACTGAATACAAAAATATTTAATACTGTGATAGTGTGAATTGAGATTCAAGCGCAGACTTTTTGACAGCTTTCATGCCTATAGCGCGTCACACATGATGACGATGCTATAATATTTATGCTGAGCTAAAATATTGCTCACCACACAATCTAATCAAATCGCACAAGCGTTGATTTGTACAGATTTTTTATATTTCTGATATTCTAGGGGCCATCTCACAGGTGTGTATTAAAAATTGATATAAGAGCTATTGTATTATGTAATGTATAAATAAAATACAGTTGTAACAAGCTGTTTCCTTTTTTATATACCCAGTGAGGTAGATACACTTTTCCTTCATCTGCCACAAACTCCAGAACACCGCTGTGTGTTTGTCTTCTGGTCTTTTTATTGGTTAGTTTGAAGATCATTGGATATTCCACACTGAGTCTTGTAAGTTGCTCCAAGGCTGATGGTGGCATGATAACTGAAACAGATTTTGTTTTCAAATGAGTTTATTGAAGTAGCAGAGTCAGGTGAAGACCAGTTCCTGGTAGTATATCCAAATTATGGAGCACCCTGTTACTGAGGAAGTTATGTCCAATCAGTGTGTTATAACGAGTATGATTTAAGTTATATACAGTATAGTTCATTAAATTTAGCTGGGTAAAGGTCACCTCTCTATTACGCCACTCTCTCCAGTCCCACGCTACTCTATCCTCATCCACTGCTGACTGACCACGCTAACAACATCCAACCATGCGCTGGTCAAAATCTAATATATAAAAATATAACTATTTAATCTAATATATAAGAATCGTTGTCCTGACTGACTGACATATAGACAACGCACAGCCCAAACCGCTGGTCCTAAAGACTTGAAATTTGGATGGTATGTTCTTTGTGGTGTGAAAGTGAACACTAAGAACGGATTTTTGGAAATTCATCCCCTAAGGGGGTCAAAAGAGGTTTTTACGGTTGTATGAAAATCCGTGGTTCTTGGGTTTATAAACTTGAAACTTGGTGAACATATTTTTCAACAAAAATAAGAGACATGGTATTTTTTTATTTTTCAAAATTCATCCCCTGCGTGGGTGAAAAAGGGTGTTGAACTTTGTATGGGAAAACCTTATTTCTAGGGTTAATAGACTTAAAACTTTACGTAAATACTAGGCAAGGTACATAATGAAACATGGGATAGTAATTATACCTGAAAATCACCCCGTAGGGTGGAAAAGGGATGTTGTAGTTTGTCCTAAAACAATGTCATTTGCATTTACGAATGTATAACTTTGCATAAATGCTTTTTATAGTTAGATAATGAAACATTTTATCATGGTAAGACCACCAGGGTCTGATGATGGAGCGAGGAAGAAATCTACAGAACTCTTTAATGGATAACAGTAGATGTATCGTGTTTGGGTTCTATAAAATTGTTTCTGCGAGACGTTTCACGTTATAATTGACTACCAGCGTCTAAAGAACGTTTTTAATCTTCTTCATATATAATAATCGTTGTCCTGACTGACTGACATATAGACAACGCACAGCCCAAACCGCTGGTCCTAAAGACTTGAAATTTGGATGGTATGTTCATTGTGGTGTGAAAATTAACACTAAGAAGGGATTTTTAGAAATTCATCCCCTAAGGGGGTCAAAAGAGATTTTTACGGTTGTATGAAAAACCGTGGTTCTTGGGTTTATAAACTTGAAACTTGATGAACATATTCTTCAACAAAAATATATAAGTATCGTTGTCCTGACTGACTGGCATATAGACAACGCACAGCCCAAACCGCTGGTCTGTTATGAATTTCATCAAAATCGGTTCAGCCATTCTGACGTGATTGAGTAACAAACAAATAAATATACACACATCCTCAATGAACATCACATAAATTAATGTGATATGTTGTGGTGAATTAGTACACATTTAGTAGTATAACGCGTACGAAGACGCGGGCAACAGCTAGTATTTTGTATAATTTGATATGTAATGTGACAAATAATTTGCACACCGCTAAGGCTGGATCTGGACATACTTCCTATTTCCCTGATGGCTGTTATTGTTTTTACTTGTAAAGTACTTGTTAGGAAACAGCAAGCTCCATTTCTATCTTAAATAATGCTAGTGAAAGATGGTGTCAATGGCTCTTACTTTTGCCTCCTCTTTCCACATCCTGCCTCTCATTCCCTGGTAGCATAGAGACAGAATAACATCTGTAGGTCATATTGAAAGGTCTAGGTATTTCATGAAACATATTGAATCCAAACTGAAATAAAAAATGTGTAAACGAGATAAATTGTAAACATAATTTATGTTCATGCAGGTAGGTTGTAATAGAAATGCTACTTACCATTTTGTATGTATTTATTTACAGGGTTTTACAATAAAATATAAATGCAAAATCATGCACTCAACAAATACACAAAACATTCAGTGATTGCTAAGGAAATTTTGTTTTGGAGTGACAGACAATTCAACTCAGAAGTCAGAGCTCAGACATAGCTTGACAAACAACAAAACTTTTGACAGTTTGATAAAAAAGAGCTACAAGCGTAGACTGAGAATACTATTCCATCTACGGCCGTAGCCGTAGATGGAATAGTAATTTATAGCGTGATTATATGAAAAAGAAGACCTAAGCTACAGAATTAACTCATAGTTCGGAACTGGTAATCGGAACAAAACGTAAGGCGCCTTCACACACAAGTGCCAGCCACACACAGAAGGAGAACTTCTTTAGCAGGTGCTCCACAAACAAATACGCAAATTCCTACAAAGCTTGCAGCCAGTGTCTTGGGGACACTTCCGCCTTGTAGAACGGTTTTTATATGATATAAATGTTTCTTCTGTATTTTTTAGAGATCTAAAAAAACATCTTTTTACAATAAATTATTTTTTTTGTTTTATTTCAGACAGGTGGTAGGTATTCCAATCCATTACCCAACCCATATTTTTTTGAACGCATCCAAATACGAAAAATATATTGCTGGCTGGCTGACTGATGCTCTGCTCACTCAGCTGTCCTTGTCTTGCATTATCTGCCATTTCATTCATTTGTATATGTGGCAGCCGCGGGCGTAGATTGTTCGTCATAATTCTGGGAAATAGAATTTTATTACACAAAATCAAAATTTCCTTCATGTAGAGTTTTTAATAATTGTGAGTGAATTCAGTTTTGTCGCAGCAAAATAATTTGATGGCGTTCCAGTCGTCATTTCACTTGCGTACATGAACGCCATGTTGATTGTCAAAAGTGTTTTCGGATGAGATGAGACAGCAGTGAAATTGATTTGTGAAATTTTTTCAGACACCGCGATTTCGAAGGGTCGCTTTTTTGTTCGGTTCGGATATATTAGGACGGAAGTGTGAGCAGCCATGGCGCAGGTTCTTCCTATACGTTTTCAGGAGCATTTACAGGTATGTACGCCCATCAACTTAAGAATTTGCCGATATCGCTTCCTCATATTATCCCATTGAGTGAGGGTATACGGGGTGGTTTCGAGGGCTGTAACAAAGGTTTCCTTGGTACGCGTAAGATTTGTGAGTGGGTGGTGGCATTGCGCAATTATCAGCATGACAGTTTCCACCCCCTTCCCAAACTACGGGAGAGGCGGCCGGTATTGATTTGTTCCAAATTCTGTCTTGATCATATGGCTCACGTACCAAATTCGATCAATGAATAGGTCACAACCCCATTAGTAATGCCATTGATAGGACTACATTCATGTAATTTTCTTATGTGTTCTTGTAGGCTTTATTTTTGTATCAAAATGTACTTTTACAGGATATCAGAGCAATATTACATCTCATAATCACTTTGTCTTTAAATATTGTAAGATTAAAAAATATAATTAGCAGTGGGATGACAGCATCTCGCCTTGAGGTTCTCGGTATCTTCAATCGTGACCATTCAATTAAACAAACAAAGCTACTAAAAAATCTTATCACTTATCTCACACTATCAGTGACAGTAAAGTCAAAAATTACAATTCAATTTAACACTATTCAATGATAAACCAGTATTTCACTTAGGTTTGCATCTGAAGCCCAACTCACATAATATCTGGTTTATTTCATGTTTCAATCTAATTTTGATGCCAATCAAAGTAACTGTAATATCACCTAGGTTACTTAGTTTGTATTTGGATGGCTCAGCTGTTTCTTTTGTATAATGCAAATGCTTGTATTTTTTTCTGATTCTAAGGTTCAGGCACCACAATCATACTAAAATGTGTTGGTGTGATTCTTGATGGGTTAGGGAAAATAGTAATTTGTTAGAATCTGATCTGATTTCTATTTATACTAGCTGACTGGCCCTGGCTTCACAGACTTTTATCAAAATATAATATAGCCTAAACACTCAGGGATAGTGTAGCTATTTGTGAAATATATTTTGAATCTAATTAATGTTTTCTGAGATTACCCCCATTAAAGCGATAAAACCACCCTGTACTATTTGCATTTTTATGGTGTACAATAAAGTATTTTCATTCATTCATACCCCCTAATAACTAATATACTACCTATTTCTTTTCAACCCCCGACTCTGTCTTTTGTATGTGTCTGTCTGTGGCATCGTAGTTCCAAAAGGGATGGACCGATTTGGACGCGGTTATTATAAATAGATAGCCAGTTCTTACCCCTGCAAAATAAGGTGTTTTTAAATTTAGTAAAAATTCCTTGTTTTATTTTAGTGCAGAAGTACCTAACTATATTTATAATTATGATTGAAATAAATCAGTAAAGATAAAACCACTAATTTGAGGGGAATAAGATCTCCACTGACTTCTCACATAGTGGTATATTGTGCATTACCCTCTTCTAGCTTTCTTTTCATAATCTTGTGAATTAATAATTTTATAATATTTATAATTAGTATGGAGGATGTAATATGTTTGCAAAGCTGCTAATGAAACATGTGATGAATGGAATGAAATGTGGATATTTTAGACCCCTAATCCTTATATGAATAATGGGAATAAGTATTGTCATTTTTGCAAACATAATAAAATATAAGGAAATTATGTTACCGGCTGCCACCCTCTACTGGCATTGCCACCCTCCAAAACCCATTAAGTATATCTACACATGAAAAAAAAATGAAAGTTCTCGCACAACTTTCCGAAAGGAAATTCGAGCCTACTTATTTGTTCAAACTGCAATTAGTAACCTACTACCCTTTGCATAGTAATTTTCTCTACATCTGGCAGCACAATACCATATTCTTTGTTCTCCAAACAGTTAACATCAACTATATCATACCCATTTGTTTCCAGCTCACAAATGTCGGGATCAATCCAGCCTCAATCTCGTTCAACACCCTAACGATGGAGTCTGACAAGTTCATCTGTGTCCGCGAGAAGGTGGGGGAGACAGCTGAGGTGGTTATCATCGATATGGCGGACCCCACGAATCCTATACGTAGACCGATCAGTGCAGACTCTGCTATCATGAATCCGGCCAGCAAAGTCATCGCTCTTAAGGGCAAAGCTGGTGTTGAAGGTAGGGATTTCAAGACTTTTGATTCTGTATGTGCTTTATAAATAAGTGAAGCGTCATCTACCGCAACACATAAGAAGTACTTCGTCATCAAGCTAACCTACAAAGAGAGCGTTAATGATTTGGAACAGAAGTACTAAATAAAACTATCCTAGGTCGTGCATACGATGTGTTCTGAGAATTTGAGCGTAAGTAATATTTCACACTAAGACCTGTTGGTCGTAGAATCCCGAACCAAAGGTCGCTCGGTCGCTACTTTTTCTTTGCGGACATTGTCTTTTAATAAACTAAAATTAGTGACTGCGGTTAGGATATCGGAACATTTTGAAACTTTAAATGTACAATGACCGGTCTTATTGCTAAAAAGCGATCTGTTGTATAGAGAGAATCATTAGGCGGCGTTTCCACCAGAGGTATGCGGGATAACGATTAAAAAATTCACCAATAGGACTGCTTCATATGCCTAGCCTCGCGCAGCGAAGCTATCTTATTGGTGCTATTTTTCCTCGCTCACCGTATAGATTCCTCACCTCGCACATCTCGAGTCCATAGTCAAGTGGCCTGCTAAAAACTCCCCCGTTTAGGCGAGATGCGATTTTCAGAAAAAATATTATTTTTGTTCGTTAACTCGACCCTTAGTTTTTTCGCTTCGAATTTATACCTTAATGGATATTTAATACCTTCAGCGAAAAAAGTGTCATACATATGAATTAAAAACTGCGATACCTGTCTAAAAAATTATTGATGTAAAAGTTTATAACCTAACCTATTTAAAAATCCTACCTGCATTTCTACAAAAAAATAAAAAATAAATTAATGACCTACTTACAACTAGATTTACTGGATGGCAGTAGTTCGTTAATACATATAAGTTTGTACATAATTTTATATCAAATCTCAGTCTTTTTATTTCTTTAATTTATTTCTCATATTTAGTTAACAATTTTTTCTTTCACTGTACTTAATCACACTCTGATTACAACACTGAGCGAGTTAACGAATATATATTAAAATCGCTGTCTCGCCTCATAGTGCGAGTTTTAAGAAGCGACATGACGGTTGACCCCACATCTCGGGTGGAAACGCACCCAGTCAACATAAGTCGTAAGATTATGAAATGAAAATTGTGGCGCCCGCCGGCACGCTTGACGTCACAGTTTCAGCATATAACGTCGCTTTTCCGGGCATTATACGGATCCCTGAATGCAACAACTTCCTAATGATCATTATTGTCATTATGATGTCCTTATTATAAATAGCTATCTCAAATTGTTTTTGTAACACCGATATCGTAGAAAATCTTATTCGGAATGTTTTGCCGAAGCGCTCGTAAAAATCTGAAAGTGCTCTACTACCTCATTACGTCAATGCAGTGGGTGATGATGATGACAATAATGATTCCAGAACTGAACTCAAAACGAAATCTTTACATAAGCAAAAATTTTAAAATTCTTTGAAACTTGTAAAAACAGCAACGCTTGGTCTGATAATGGTTTTAGAATCACAGTACCATTGTTTTCGTTACTAACAGAGTACAGAAATCATATTCTTATTACAAGGGAAAAGATCGATCGTGTTATATTATATATAGGACAAGACGGCTTCATAAAAACAATCACGGTAGGAAAACAAGCAAGAGAAAGGCCGCGAATGAGGTAGACGAGACAGTTGAAGGAGAAAATCGCTGGCATGTCATCTTTATCCGCAATACACAAAGGTTATCTGGAAGAGAATGCTCTTTAGCATTATTTTCGCCTTTGTACTATTTTTATAAGTGTACCATCAATCAATGTCCTAATATGAGGTAAAAGAGAACGCATTGGAAAGAGATATATCGAGGGAATGGCATTTGTTGCACCAATAAGATTGGAGCTCTTACATTATGATACTAAATATAATATAATAAATATAACATTACTGGACATTTCACACAGCGCTATCTAGCCCCAAACTAAGCAGAGCTTGTACTATGGGAACCAGATAACTGATAGAATACTTATATACATTTTTTTTTGTAAATACATATGTACTTATATTATATAGAGAAACAACCACAAACATAATGAATGACAGAAATCATATTAGGAAATTAATCTAGGGATTTAATAATTCTCATTATAAAGTTAACAACCCAGACATTGAATGGATTTTTGTAAACAAACTAGAGATAACGCGCTATAAAGGAAACCGTTTCAGATTAGACATTTACATTCCTTTATCGACTCCATTGACATAAGTATTATAAACATTGGATGGGCTCATGCAATGTGGAACTATTTAAAAGTATTCTTTAAATAATTGTACAATCCATCACATATAAAAACAAAGTTAATCGTGATACACATTAGAAAGAAAGAAAGAAAGAAAATATAATTTATTATGCCAACCACTAATAACAATAATTAACAACACTAAAACAAAATACATTACAACAAAAGATAACATTGCTATTAGCTATTAGGCGGTCTTATCGCCAAAAATATTAATTACAAATACATTTTAGCATCGAATACGGCTACTCCAATTTCCACTAAGGACCAACTTGCAAACAGCAACTTTTTGGATCCGACCGCTTCACTTGCACAGGTACTCGTAGCCTGAAAATTCTTGAGAAGTTAAAAAGTTAAACCGTAAAGAAGAATTTTCAGGCTATAAGCGGTCTTTAATACCTGCCAGTGAAGCGGTCGGATCGTGCCAAATCGCAAGGCTCTTTAACTTAACCTACATTCCCATTGTGCTTCATATAGTCGATGGATATTACGTCCTTGGGCAGGTTGCCATGTCATATATTTTACAGCCTAAATATTACAATGATCTCAAATTAGATGCACCTTCCGGACTAACAGCTGTATTCTAGAACCTTACTTGATAGCATTACAATTTTAGTACGAATTAATATAACCATATTATGTCAATAAATTTTCAAAGACAAAACAATAGGGTCATTCCTAGATTAATAAGACTGCCCCCTTACGGCAAGTTGATTTAGATGATGATGATAATAGACTGTTCGCATAAGACTCTGTCAAAAAACCAACCCCTAACGCTGATCTATGCTAAAACTACCGAAAGTAATTTTATGTAAATAAATCTTGATTGCATCACGCGTAACGCCGACCATTGGGAATCACAGAGCTGGCAGTGAGTCACTATTTATGTTTTGAATTTTGTGTTCTTGGCACAAAGCTACAACGGAAGTTGATAATGAAAATAATGTTTTAAAGAAAGTTTAAATGCTCAACGCTCGCTTTGTTCTCCCATTCAGAGTAGCGCTTTTGTTTGGCTCGATCTTTAGGAAGGCAAAACTAATTATTACTCGTGCGCGATAACTTGGAACCTGCTAGGAATGCGACTCCCCGACCGCTTCCCCTGCACTTCCCCGATGGCGCCCGTATTGTACCGATTTTAGTCTCGTACTGGCCTACGTCACGTAACGACGCGCTCTGGAATTCTTTTAGTTTTCGTTTGTGTTATTGTTTTGTTGTCTGGAAAAAAGAAGTCAACCATGTGGACAGGCTTCGACAAAAGTATTGGGACGATGAACTCTTACAAGAGACGAATGAATCGCAATTAATTGTAAATTTATCGGATACCTCTTCGTCAAGTGATTATAGTGAGACTGAGGACGAACAACAACCTCTAGAAGGCATAAATCCACTAAGTAGTGACGAAGATGAGATAATGTAAATAATAGATAAAATAAATGTATAAACTTAAACATTGTATTTTTATTTTATTCAAATAGTGTAAAAAAGATTAGATAAAAAGCAGCATCCTCCCTGAGTAACTTAATAAATTAGGTTAAAAAAAACAAAGACGAAGCCGCGGGCGGCTGCTTGTTATGTTCGCTTTTTTGCGGGCGGTACAAACACGCCAATATGACGTCACCGCGTTCAGGTCCCAACTTATCGCGCACGGGTAATACTGTTATTACAATTTCGAATCCTGTTAAAAAGATCGCCATTAAGTTCATTAGAAAGAAAGACATTAGAACTTATCTAAGTGGAAAAAATAGGTATGGAAAATTAACATCTGTTCGCGCTGTACCTGGCTCGGTACCGGAATTAAATACATGTAATTACAAATAGAAGACCTATCTTAAATTGCGCAAATGATGTGTTCCGAGCATAAGTAATACTTCTCAGCAAACTGTCTCAGTCTTCTCCCGCTCGGTGGGAGATCCCCCTTTTCATTGGCTGCAGTCCGCCAAACACCAAACAAATCAAAGCGTCACTTTACGAGCTTGATTTGGCACCGAACATTCACCGTCCACTTTACTCCATTTCTTATCTTTATTGTATGACCTTTTTCTTATATCTCTTATCTAAACAAATAATGAATTAACCACAAAACAGGATGCCTGAAATTATGCGGGGGAATTTTAACGCGTAACCATGAATTCCGAACTTGATAAAGCAGCAAAACGTGAAGCTGTTATAAGTTTTGTAACATAATCAGAGTTTTAGAATCGTCTTCGCATCATTGACAAAGATGTATCTTGTGGGCGAAGTTGCAGTGCTATCATATAATTTGAGAAATATGATCGTTGTATTCAGATGCGCTATACGATGAGGTCAACTAGTGTTCTATGCTATTCTACAGCATCTCGAACGATCCTTTAGGTCATTGCTTGTGCATGACGTAAGCGTGGGCCTAAACTTCTAAAATGTTAATCCAACAATCTATTATGACAATGACGTACACGAAAAGAAGCTGTAACTTCGAAGGTCATGAAATAAAGTGACAAATAAGTTCGTATGAGCTGGTGGCCATCCTTGGTGGAGTTTCTAGGCCGCCATGAGGCCTTCGACTGGGCTTGACGACTGTTATAGCTACGACCGTTTACGGCACGTCTAGGCAGGCGTAAGGTAGGACACCTCCCGGCTAGATGGAGCAACGATCTGCGTGCTGTAGCTGGCAGAGACTAGATGATAGGAGCTGAGGATCATCGGGCTCGGTGGTGTCTCTTAGGAAAGACCTACGTCCAGCAGTGGACTGCTATAGGTTGATGATGAGATGATAGTGTTAATATAGCCAATGACAATAGCGTCCCTGCGCTGCCATTAGGCACCTTGATGTAAATGTTACTAGCGAGCGTTGCTTAAGACGATATACAAATTTAATTTCGGTGACGAATGGGCGGAGCATCCGGAAATGCAAAAAAGTGACAGCGCTATTTACTTGCTTATGTGTAGAACAAGACAAACATGTATCATCGCCGCGCCGCATTGTTGCAGGAGTAAATGGCGTAAACGACAAAAGATAAAATCTTGAATTGCATGAGAAACAACAAATGAAAAAGAAAAATGCTTTTCCATTAATTTAGGTACCATAATTGTCTACATAACTATGTAAAAAATACTTTAAATCTTTTCTAGAGTCTGAGAATGAACGGTATTAGTGTTTGAGAAAAGCCGATTTTTATAATTGAATCGAGAAAAGTTTCACCAATTGCGTTTCTGACTTTTATTTATGTAGTTTAAATCCTCAAGTAAATAGGTACCTATTGCTTAAATATGAAATCAGTACCATTTTTCGTTATTGAATACGACAGTTACTTAGCGGCTCAATTTTTTTACATATCGTCTTAAACCCAGTTGATCAGTTAGAAGTCACTTAGCCAACCTTCACAACGGGCGCTTCAGCGAGGGTGACACTAATTAAACTATATTGATTTCTGTAATTCTATTTGCCCATGAATCTTTTCCCTGCGGTTAACCTCAATTTCGTATTATAAATGACCAAAGTAAACAACAAGCGACTGACGGTGACGTAATTAAGATACATAAATATAGATCTATTCTCTGCAAAACTAATCAATATTATGACAGTCGTGTTTAAGTTTAACTTTCTCGATTTATTCCATTAATATGTATATGAATATTTCGACTTCCGCCTACAAAATGTAGTTTTGTTTTACTTTCACAATTAATTGTGGACAACAAAATATGTTTTATCTAACAAAGGCGATGGATATCACCATTAACAATTCTCCCCCATAAAATGACCGTTCAACGCAAACATAAAATTATCACAAGCGAAGCCTTTAACGTGTAGCCAACTAGCTATTCGTGGCGACAGACAATACATCCTTACGTAATGTAGGTAGGTACTCAATCTGCCAGCAAACACCGTAACGCGATCACGCGATAGGAACACCCCTCTTAACACCGTCGCTGATGAACAGTTAGTGACGTTTGGGTAGATCCTGCCTCATACCTGCAATGGATATTTGTTGCTAAAAAAACGGTGTAACGCTCAATGAACTAATTGGAATAAAGTTTGGGTTAAGCAAAGGTGCTTATCCTGTTAAATTCAGGGTCAGCAACATCTTTTGCCTGTAATCCAGAAACGTTTTATCGACTGTTTATGTCATCATTATTTTCAGCCCCTCTCGCTCTCTGTAGAGCATAGGGTTCTCTTTGTTTATGCCACTCGTCCTAATCCTTGTACCTGTACTGGATTAGGACTGTCTGAACCACGTACGACCAACGGTCTTAAAGATATCCTTGGTACGCTCTATGTATGGCTCTCACTATCACCATTGGTTCATTAACCGCCTTCGTGTGCCTCGATGTCTATCCTAATACGCAATACGGGTAATACGTAAGCGTAGCCGCGGGCAGACACTAGTTATACTCAACATGTGTACAAGCAGCATAGTGGGGCGACTCAGTTTTCGTCAGTAAAATTTGCACCAAATTGGATAGTGACACAGTAGAAAGCGCTGCCTAAGCAGTAGCAATTACCTACCTATTATGTCCATAGTGCCGTTTCAGCGCTGGAAATGTGCTAAAAATCTGTTTATACGTGCCCTATCTTTATAACTTGACTACAATGAGCGTTAAGCGTACGTACCTATATCTGCGGCCCAGTAATACATTCTTATGTTCCGGTTTGAAGGGTATGCTGGTGAAATTACGGGCGCAGGAGACTTTCACCTGTATGTCTCAGGGTTGAGGTGCAATGCAT
This sequence comes from Philereme vetulata, assembly GCA_918857605.2. Classification (NCBI taxonomy): domain Eukaryota; kingdom Metazoa; phylum Arthropoda; class Insecta; order Lepidoptera; family Geometridae; genus Philereme; species Philereme vetulata. The sequence continues at coordinate 9,626,000 of OU975420.1, read as the reverse complement.
TGTCTAATGTTTCAGTTGGTTAATCTGTGAGGTAATGCAATAGTTATAGGCAGTGATAACCGCTTGACATAGGGATGGTACTGCCACCTCAGGTTAAAAAAACTTCCTGCATCTATCCCCCATTAATAAGTGGGGTCGACACATCTTTTTCTTCAATTTCCCTCTACCAGCCGTCGTCACTTCTTTCATACCCATAACATACTCCACTCCACACAATACACTCCTTTGGCTTTCCTCTGAACTTAGTCAGATGAAAAGTTAAGTGAACACACAGCAGTTTTAAATTTTAGCAGTTATAATTTGCCACCGAATGATTTTGTCTAGTTCATTCGATAAGTCCATTTAATTGGGCGATCTGTTTAGGCAACTGCGAACTTTATTTTTCAATACTGTCTGTATTAGTTTTACTTAATGTAATACATTTACGTTTATTTCAAGCCTAGTAGATTTTGTCCAAGAAATATTGTACGCGACGGCATTTCGAAGGATTAGAACCGTTCTAAGATGGTAGGTTACGTGGGAGGAAAGCGGTCACGGTATTGATTATAGCACCAATTGACACAGAATTGGAGCTGATGTCCTTCAATTTTGGCCGCGGCTCTGACTTTTCTTCTTTGCGTATATTTTGAGTATTGCAACTTATTTTGTCGTCTTGTGTTGCTATTTGTCATGTATAAGTTTAGATGTAGGTATGTGTACAATATTGATACCAGGATTGGTAATTGGGACATAGGCTATTTTTTACCCAACTGCTTAGAAGAAGGGTAATGATTTATTGACAAACCACGCGTGCAAAGCCGCAGGCGTCAACTAGTAATATTTTTATGTCTACGTTTGTTTGTTATGTTTTCATGACTAAACGACTAGACCGATTTAAATGAAATTTGGTATACAGATACATTATGACCGGGATTTGGACATACATATGCTGATTTTAACCGACTGCTCAGAAGGAGGGTTGTTGTTTTTTGTTTTTATTTACAAGGCACGCTAGTTGTAAATATAACATAGGTTTACGTGTATCTTAAATAATGTTTTGATAGGTGTGCAATAAGTATTTTCTATCTTGATGAAAATTGTGTAAAACGCGGAGTATATATATTTTTGGATAATGGAAATACCTTTGTTTAAAGTTCGTAGTATTTTCCCTAATTCTAAATATTGCATCTAATCAGGTGTTTTGGTTATGAAAGGCGCAACATTTTATCGTACCAACTATGACTCATTTTGTCATGAAGAGTTCAATTAAAATTGCCGTACTTTTATCATTCAGTTCCGTAACGTATCACAGAAATCCATTATTTAGCTTACGACGGGCAGAGTTATATATGTTATTGTTCAATTCATCACCATCATACCGCCATAGGATATCTACTACTGAACTTAGGCCTCCCCCATATATTTCCAGAGCGGCCGGGGCCTGCACCCAACGGCACCCAGCAACCTTTATCAGGTCGTCTAGTTGCTGGGCGTTCACTCTGCGTTATCCAGTTCGTGGCCTCCATTTGAGAACCTTTCTGACAAAACGGCCGTCACTTCTTCGAGCTATGTGCCCTTCCCACTGCCGCTTCGCTTACCTTTGTGCTAAGGCTTTGGTTTGTGTACGAATATGCTCATTTCTGGATTCGATCTCTTAGAAGCACCCAAGCATAGCCAGTACCCCTGATGCATGGTTGAATTAGTGTGGAATAAAACAGTACTGAAGCGTATGGCGTAGTCTTTATGCCATATGATTCACATAATAGGCTTGAGAAAGCAGTAGGATTACGTTACCGCCGACCGCACACAGAATAGACAATAATTGCTATGACGTTTTTCGATGACGCAGTTAGACACCGAATTTTACAAGCGGGTATAATTTATTACTGGTACTTCGTATAATCTTCATAACCATCAATTACTAGTAGATTCTATATTTGGGGAGAGTATATTTATTTAGGTCAGCAATGATAGGGTTGAACTATTGGCTTGCCTTTTGATATCGGACAATGAAGCTTCAAATAATTACGTTCGCGATAAATTGGACCAAACTTCTCCGATACACATATTTAATTATCACGCAAGACACATACACCTGACACTATGGTTCCCTCTTTCGGGGATATCTTACCACGAGTACCAGGCACTACAAACAACACCCAGACCGGTAACGAATACTTAGAATAGAATTATTTATTTGACACACACAAAGAAACATAGAACGGATCACAAACAAAATAGGTAGACAGACAGGAAAATTAAAAAACAATGAGATTAAATTAGACCTACAGCTTAGAATACATACGTACACACGGCTACACATCAAGCTATACATTTCCAGTATAAGCTGGCATCTCATTGTACGAAAAGCCCACACAATGCGAGGACAGCTTATACTGGAAATGTATAGCTTGATGTGTAGCCGTGTGTACCTACTCCACCAGTAGGTAGTAGGTAGGTGCACCAACTAGTCCCGCTCCGTGTCACGCGTGCCCAAACAGCCTCTGCCTCAGCTTTATGCTTCTTGCACAACATGCAAACATTTTGCCCAAAAGTTTGGTAGTTTCTAGATAGTTAAGCCCTACAAACATACTAACTTTACCTCTATATAATATTAGTTGAGCGAGCGAGCGAAGTGTCTCAGTTTCGAGTTTGGCCAGAAATGCTTTTGTCCGGCTGTCTGTTCTCGTCTACAGGTCGTATTTTTTAACGGATTTAAACGAAAATTGGCACACAAGTTTTTTTATATAATTTTTTAGTCGATCGCGTTTTTTGAATGGGGGAAAAGGGAAAGTTTGCTGTAGCGTTATCGACGGATTTTAATCAAATTTGAGAGGCACACTAAGTACTTCATTCTATACAAGATGTTTCTAAAAAAATCCAAAACGGGGGAGTGGAGGGAGAGAAGGGGAAAATTTGCTGTGACGTTATATAAGGAGGGATTTCAATTTTTGAATTTATTGTGGAAAATTTATGCCACCTTCACGAGACGAACCCGTAGACACCAGATTAAATCTCTTAGGACCAAGGTAACGCGAGTAATCGCTAAAAATTATACCAATATTTTGCTTAAAGTCTACATAGGTAAGCCATTTGGAAAATTGAAGTACCTGAAATTCGACTTTCTTCGTTAATTTGTTGCGTAAATTACTTTTTGGACTTGGGAGCGAGGTCTACTGTTCTCATAGAACCACTAATATAGATTGTACATTTTTAACCTACTTCAAAGAAAGGAGGTTTTAATTTTTAGGATTCCGTACCCTCAAAAGGTAAAAAAAGGAACCCTTATAAGATCACTCTCTTGCCCGTCTGTCCGTGTGTTACCACCGATTTTCTCAGGAACGGGTGAACCTAGCAAGTTGAAATTTATACCAGGTACTAAGGTCTATGGTCCCTGTTAGGTGTATAAAAATCAAGGTCCTAAATCAACACGATAAAAGATATGGGCAAATTTAGATTTTCGCGAAAACTTGTAAGTAATAAAATTTACTTTAATTTTGATTTAGTTTATTTTTCGGAATTTTTCCTTTACTTGTGCTGCTTGCCTTTACTTTGGTATTATTCAAAATTGACAATTCTAGTTCAACCGGAAGTACCCTATAGGGTTTGGCTCGAAAACCTATAAATGGTAGTTCCCGTTGTCCTCTAATCACAAAATTTGGCAAAAAGCGAGGACTTACAGCACAAATAAGGAAAAATTAAAAAAAAATAAAAAAAGTTAAAAATTAAAGGATGTCCCCCCAATACATACATAGTTGACGCCAATTAAGATAGTCCCCTGAGTTATTATGGGCGCTCATACAATTTAGAGGACTAGCTTAATCGGCACCAACCTCAAATAAGGTAAATAAATAAAATTGTGCTATTGAATAAAATAAATATTTAAGTGGGGCTCCTATACAACAGACATGATGGTTTTGCCGTTTTTATAGATAACTAGCTGACCAATCCGCAGTTTCGCACGCGTAGTTTTTCAATAAAAACATTACCCTTCTTCTGCGCAGTTGGGTAAAAAGTAGCCTATGTCACCCGGGGATAGTGTATCTTCCCAACAGTAAAATATTTTTTTAAATCGCTCCAGTAGTTTCGGAACCTATTCAATACAAACAAACGAACAAATCTTTCCTCTTTATAATATTAATATAGATGGTACGGAAACCCTTCGTGCGCAAGTCCTACTTGCACTTTACCGGTTTTATTTTTTTATGTTCAGCGATAATTCTTTACCACGTTGTCCGATTTCAGTGATTTTTTTTGTATAGGGGGTACCTCAAGGGTGGTCCCATATAAATTTGGTTAAGATCCGATGGTGGGATCCATGAGAAACTCATTAATTTACAAAAAGCAATGCACTTTATACCCGTTCACCAAAGTCCTATGCATTATTTGAGTCACAATATCGCACTTGTCGGCAATTCCATTCAACCGTAAGTGGTACATTTCTAAGTCTCTAAGGGGCGTGTTCAAAGGGTGTGAAAAGTTGCAGGCGGTGCATACGTACTGCGAGCTCTATGACTCATAACTTCTATCTAAATAAAAGAAAGTCGTGTTAGTTACACTATTTATAACTCAAGAACGGCTGAACCGATTTGGCTGAGAATTGGTGGGGAGGTAGCTTAGAGCCAGGAGAAGGACATAGGATACTTTTTACCCGACTGCGCAGAAAGAGGGTAATGTTTTCATGGACAAACCACGCATGCAAAACCACAATAGACCACCACCAACCATCAATAGAGTGATTCAAGAGGAAGGTTTATATGTATAAAACATACAATGACATAGTAACTGCGAAAGTAACTGTTTGTTACCTTTTCATAACTAAAAGGGTGAACGGATCGTAATGAAATTTGGCAAGGAGATAGATTATATCATGTGGAAGGATATAGGCTACTTTCTACCAGAGTGCACAAAAGGAGGGTAATGTTTTTTATTGAAATACCACGCATGCGAAGCCGCGGGCGAACCACTAGTAACTTATAAATTAAGGCGCCGCCGTCCTAGCAGAATGCGATTGCGCGTTTATCGTTAGTTTGTGCAAACTTTGTTTCGTACAAATTCGCGATCAAACATTCTGTTGCTTCTGATTGGTGTCATAACTGACAGTCGCCATCGACGCCATCGCGCAAATAAGTGATGCGATCAGCGCAAGTTCTTGTCATTGTCATCTTCAAACATGTCAGTTAGGACACCAATTCGGCATTAGTATGTTTGATCGCGCAATCACATTCTATTATGATACCGCCTATAGGTAAAATGACAAAAACGTGCGACGATCGCATCGTCATCGCTTATTCGCGCGATCGCCCTAAGGGACACCGCCGAGGCTTGTGAGGTTGTGACGCGATCCAATAGAATAATTGAATATTTAATAATCCCTATTTATGGAGAATGTAGAGGTTTTTAAATATTATCGAATCCATACTTATATTATAATTGCGAAAGTAACTCTGTGCGATAAGACCGGCCATTCTGCTTACATTTATTTGTTTTCTATTTCTTTTTAACTTTTGTGGTCTAGCTTGTTAGATATAATAAAGAATTTTTATTAATTCTGTCTCTGTCTGTTTTTTACGTTTTCAAGACTAAACGGCTTGACCGATTTCGATGAAATTTGGTGTATTATGATCTGGATTGAGAAAATTGTATTTTTTATTGAAAAACCACGCATACGTAACCGCGGGCGGAAGCTAGTATCATATAAGTTTTGGGTCGTTGAGAAGATAGCAATCTAAAGGAATAGTTACTAACCGTGATGGAACTATGTGGACGCACTAATATAATAAAAGCTGACCTTTTTTATATTATGTCAAGTAGGCTATTAAATTTAATCAATATTATTATCATTAGACCGTAGTGTATGGTGGAAATGGGAGGGAGGCCTTTGCCCAACAATGGGACAGTTTGGGCTTAATCGAATCTAAGGCTCGTATTCTAGAAATATGCTCAATTGTGCTTAAAGACTCGAGCCTAATTTATTTGACAGACTTTACCGAAGATTGGCTGCTGGAGAGGACAAGATGGCTATTTTTATACTGTGAATATCGTGCACATTTTGACGATTTATCCCTCTCGAAATAAATGTAGGATATTGTGTATTTTAGCATGTAGAACAATACCCTCCAACTCAGTAAAAAAGATAAAATGTATTTCTCTCCTTATTTATTGTTTATTCTCTTCCAACAGCTCAAAAGACGCTTCAAATCTTCAACATCGAAATGAAATCCAAGATGAAGGCCCATACAATGAATGAGGACGTCGTATTCTGGAAATGGATTTCCCTCAACACTCTGGCGCTCGTCACTAAGATGAGCGTCTACCACTGGTCTATGGAAGGCGACTCCACTCCGGTCAAGATGTTCGACAGGCATTCATCACTCGCTGAGTGCCAGATCATCAACTACAGGACGGATCCGAAGCAGCAATGGTTGCTGTTAGTTGGTGAGTTGTCTTTTCATCTATTTTATTTATTTATTTAATACTTTATTGCACAAAAATACAAATTACATGTACAAAAGGTGGGCTTAATGCTAATAGCATTTTCTACCTGCCAACCTCAGAGGTAACAAAAAAGGTTGGCGTGCTAACTTTTAACAATATTAATGTTTATTAAAAAAAAAAACAAAAGAAACACAAATAACAATAAACTCCGATTACAGTTAGAATAAATACATAAACCTACTTGATATAACAATAATAATACATAGAATATATATATATGAGAAATATAACAAATATATATATATATATATATATATTTATAGATATAAAACAAAAAATACTATTACATACAACAATTCGTGTCGTTTTTAGTATTACGCGCCGCAATAGGAAAAAAGGAACCCTTATAGGCTCACATCGTTGTCTGTTTGTCTGTCAAGATTCTTTTTCTCAGGAAAACACGTGGAACTTTATCTCAAGTCTTCATCGTTTGTGACGCGCTTACGATTGGCTGAGTTCACTTATCTCCTCTCCGCTCCGCTTTGGTGGCAACCGGCCCTAACAATCTAAATTCTTGTTCAATAAATAAATATAAATATTTCTGGACATATCACACAGCGCTATCTAGCCCCAAACTAAGCAGAGCTTGTACTATGGGAACCAGATAACTGATAGAATATGTACCCTAAATACTTTTTTTTTGTAAATAAATACTTATAATATATAGAGAAACAACCAGACCCGGAACAAATATCTGTAGATAATGCAAACATTTGTTCCGCTTCGGGAATCGAACCCGCTACCTCTTGCGTCTCAGCCAGCTATTCGCCCACTGCACCACGGAGGTCGTCAATTAAAAGTAGTTGAAGAATTCTGATTGCAATAAAATTATTTAGATATTTTAGAAGCATAGGTTACGTAAGCTAAGATATTTTATGCTGAAATGTGTACCTAAAATCTACAAATGAAATATTTTAATGTAGCTTGAATTCAGTGGGGGTAAAGAAGGATTTACCTTGAATTTAGTGAGGTAAAGATATTTTTTGTAAGCCGGGTCAGTGAACTAGTGACGCCCCTTACTATTATCGATTGTAGTGACGTATAAACTCAACGCCTCCTTCGTTTTCGCCCGGCTAACGAAGGTTATCACTTTTCAACACATTTTTATATCGCTCTTTCCTATAATACTTGATGAACACTTTTGTTCCGGATTCAGGACTAATGTTCATATTTCAGAGTTAAACTCAAACTGAGTCGACACTCAAGCATATATGTTCGGGCTATTGATTGGCTGCAGATACTAATGCTTAAATATTTTTGTAGAATGTTAAGGCTGGGATAATACATTATTTTACAGAATTGGAGCTTTTTTTATGGGAAAAGTAATAATAGTTTACTAGTTAAAAAAGTGTGGTTTATGTAGGGTTACATGTTGGGGTTAGGCTCTATCGTAAATCACAACTTAACACGGCATTTTACGAGTACCCGCTCAGGTTGTAATTAGAGTACCTGTAGTGTATTTAACTTGACTTGCCCTAAATGTATACTGTTTCGGAAAGCTATTTTTACACCATTCTGAACCAATAGGTACTTTTCTCCGTTAAGTCTCAATCTTTTCTGTTTTTTAACGTCTCGTTATAGATTTATTTATGAATTATATTATAAATCACACTAATATTATAAATGCGAAAGTTTGGATGTTTGTTTGTTACTTACTCAATCACGCCGTATTTACGGCTGAACCGATTTCGATGAAATTTGGTATATACGTAGATTATTACCAGGATCACCACATAGGCTACAATTTATCCCATAAATCAGTTCCAATGGGATAAAATGGGATGTCAAAGTTTATATATGCATTTTGCACCCCAGAAGAACGCGGGCGAAGCCGCTGGCAACAATTAGTATTTACTTAATTTAACAAAATCAATAAAATTTCGCGTATTTCTCTACAATAGTCAAGGGATTTTAACGATTTTGTCCATAAAACGCCTAGTTAGAGTTATTAGGGTTTATTGGTTTCAATTTGTTTATCAACTCCTGTCGCACACAAGTCTTGACGAGACATCAGTGCAACAACGGATCTTGTCCACAGATTCTGTCCCTCGACTACGTCGAGAATTACGCGAAATTGTAACGATTTTGTCGAATTTAAACGTTAATTTGTCTATCCGACAAGTTCTGTGCTTGCAAACTTGATTTGATTACGGACACGAAATATAAACTGCGAAATCTTGTTGAATAACTTAGAATATTAACTCGCCGTATTTGTGCTTTTGATTGGCTCACGGTTTAGCAATTCTTTAAAAGCTTAATATATAGGATGGGAAGGGATGGGTCTCAAAGGACTTCCCCTGCCACAGCTGTAAGTTATAAAGAAACATTCTTGTGAAACCAACCCTAACTTTATAATTTCACTTCTACCTTCGCGGATTGTATACACTGAGTAACAATAATCAAGACAAAATACCTTCTTTTTAAGAATTAAATACAAAATATACATTTAAAAATACTATTATCATAATTTAATTAAATAAATAATAAATATTACTGGACATTTCACACAGCGATATCTAGCCCCAAACTAAGCAGAGCTTGTACTATGGGAAACATATAACTGATCCTTCGCGGATTGTATACACTGAGTAGGTACAATAATCAAGACAAAATACTTTCTTTTTAAGAAATTAATAATTAATCTACATTTAAAAATAAAAATAATATTATCATAATTTAAATAAATAATAAACATTACTGGACATTTCACACAGCTCTATCTAGCCCCAAAGTAAGCAGAGCTTGTACATGTGAACCAGATAACTGATAGAATAATAACATACTTTTTTTTTCAATACATACCTATAATATATAGAAGAACATCCAGACCCGGAACAAATATTTGTAGATCATGCAAACATTTGTTCCGCTGCGGGAATCGAACCCGCTACTTCCTGCGTCTCAGCCGGCTATTCGCCCACTGTGCCACGGAGGTCGTCAAATTTGAAATTAAGTTTAATTTATTTTATTTTAATCATATCAGTCACAGTCTGTCGAGCATGGGCCTCCTCAGATTTCTAGAGCGACCAACCCCACCCAACTACCTATATCAGGTGGCCCCCCACTAGATGGAAAGACTTTCTAACCAGGGGCGGTCGCTCTGCTCTATCTAGTGTGTCGTCTCCACACGAGAATCTTTCTGTTCTCCTTCAACGGACGTTAGTTCTCCAAGCATGAGCTCGCATTAGTCGTGCTCGAGCCGTCGTACAGTGCGGACGTCTCTGGGGCGTCGTTACGCTGCCCGTTGAATATACGAAGATTCGATCGTCGTTAGTGGTCGAGGCAACATCGCCTATAAAAGGCTCCTCAGATCGCGCGGCACGCATTCGATCGTCGTTAGTGGTCGCCGCTATAGCATGCAGCGGCCACACCTTAGGAACCTAGGCTGGTAGAGGGGGGCTCGAGTGCCGAAACACTTTGTTGTAGCAACGGCGTGTTTCGGCCCTCGAGTCGGCACGGTCACTCCCCGTGCTAGTGCTCGTTGCTTCGGCGTCAACGCAATCCACCTCAAGTGGCGAGGCAACCAGGCAACTGTAGAAGGCCTGAAGGTAGCGATAGGAGTTTTTATCGTTGCCAGATACTGCGTCCTGTTCCCTTCCAGTCGTAGCGGTTCTCCGTTCCACTGGGTCAAGGGGAGTAAGGAGGAGAGGGTGCATCTGTGTACGGCGCGCACACTTATGCAACTTAATATATCCTGCGCATCTGACTTGGCTTTGTCATTCCGAGTTTAAAAAAGTCCTGGGCTTGGTCTAATACCTGGACACGGGTGGCCTAAGGAGAGGAGAGTGGTCGCTCTAGCACTGCATCGGGGTGACAGTGTGGTTCGGCAGCACTCTTTGAGACAAAGCAGCTTTATTTAGAGAGGCACTGCTTTCCTCGCTCAGCCGGGGAGGGGGCTAGAAAAGGTGCCCCAAACAAACGCTCATTCCTCGCAATAAGAATAAATCTAAAAACATGCAGATGAATATGACTTTTGGTGCGTGGAATGTACGTACTCTTTTAGACCGACCCAACAACCTCTGCCCAGAACGTAAAACCGCCATTGTGGCTCGCGAGCTCAAACGCTATGACGTCGACATAGCCGCTCTCAGCGAAACACATCTAGCTGATGAAGGTGAGCTTGTTGAACGTGGTGGTGGGTACACTTTCTTCTGGAAAGGCACACCAGCTTCTGAGCCTAGACGGTCAGGAGTAGGCTTTGCTATTAAAACTACTTTAGCCTCTAAGTTGGAAGAACATCCAGTTGCTATCTCTGATCGTGTCATGTCCTTACGTTTCCATCTTCGAAACAATAAATACTTAAATGTTATCAGCGTATATTCGCCAACACTCGACAAAAGTGATGACGTCAAGGACAAATTTTATGAGGAAGTGTCAGAAGTGCTGACTAAAATCCGGCGCTGTGAGAAAGTTTTGCTTCTTGGCGACTTTAATGCTCGCGTCGGACGTGATTTTGAAGCTTGGCCTCGGGTGATAGGGCGACATGGCATTGGTAACATGAACAGTAATGGGCAACTGTTACTAAGCCTCTGTTCCCAATTTCATCTGGGTATTACCAATACCATGTTTAGACTCCCAAATAAATACAAAACTACCTGGATGCACCCAAGGTCCAAGCATTGGCATCTTATTGATTATGCTATAGTCCGTCAACGGGATATAGCGGATGTCAAAGTAACGAGAGTAATGAGGGGCGCAAACTGTTGGTCGGATCACCGACTTGTTACAAAACTATTTTTGCGTCTTAGCCCTTGCCGTAGACCTCGCAGGGCTAAGCCTAACTGTCTTCATCTGAAAAAGCTAGAGTCTGCTGAAATATTGGCAAATTACAGGGAAGCTGTCAATACCTTTACAGCAGGCATACACCCCGAAGATGAACAGTTAGACGAGGGCTGGAAACTGTTAACTACAAATACCATCAATGCGGCTACTGAGATCTTAGGCCAAAAACCTCGTGTCTGTGAAGACTGGTTTGACGAAAATGATAATACATTGACAGTCGCCCTAGAAAAACACCGCCAGCTCCTTCGAAAGGGAAATCAGACAACTGCTTCTGAAAAAATAAAGGAGAGTACGAGCCAAATAAGGAGACTAACTCGAAACGCAAAAGATGAGTGGTGGCTGAACAAGGTTCGCTATATTCAGTGGCTTGCTGATTCGAATAGACTCGGCGATTTCTTTAACGAGATTAAAAAGTTAGTAGGAAGTCCACATCGAGTAAACGTACCACTGAAATCACTTTCAGGTACCCTCCTGGTAAGCAAAGGAGAAGTTCTTACTCGCTGGGCAGAACACTATAACAGCTTACTCAATGTGGATCGTTCTGCTGACATAAACTATTTAGCATCACTTCCTGCCTTACCACAAGCCGTAGATCTGGATCAGCCTCCTTCTCTTGAGGAAGTTATCATCGCCATCAAAGCGCAGAAAAACAATAAGGCTGTCGGCATCGATAACATACCAGGAGAACTATTAAAATATGGCGGAGATGAGTTGCACTACAAGATTTGGCAATTTTTCCAGCGCATGTGGGAAATGGAGTTCGTTCCTCCTAGTTTTGGCGTATCACTAATTTGCTCTTTGTATAAAAATAAAGGTGATCGATCTGTTTGCAACTCTTATAGGGGCTCACTTCTGTCTACTCCAGGAAAAACTTTTGCCAGAGTACTCTTAAATCGTCTTATGGAGCTCTCTGAAAGTATATTGCCTGAAACGCAATTTGGGTTTAGACCCAATCGCGGCACATGCGAGGCCATATTCTCTCTTAGACAACTGCAAGAGAAAAGCAGGGAACAGTGTCAACCTCTGTTTCTCTGTTTTGTTGATCTGGAGAAAGCTTTTGACAGTGTACCTCGCGAAGCTTTGTGGATTGTGCTTTCGAAACTTGGTTGCACCGACAAATTTATACGCTTGATAAGACTTCTTCACGACAACATGACTTGTTGCGTAACCGTCAATGGTGAGCAGACAGAGCAATTCCCTGTCACTTGTGGTGTAAAACAAGGCTGTGTATTAGCACCCACTCTTTTTGCTCTGTACTTTTCCGTTGTCGTGAGGGAGACTTTACAAGCCAACACCGAAGGGATCCGCATACGTTTTCGCACAGATGGCAGTATCTTTAACCTGGCTAGGTTAAAAGCGCACACAAAGGTATCGTATGACCTCATTACCGAATTGATGTATGCTGATGACCTATGTTTCGTTGCGGAATCTTCTGAGGGACTCCAGGACTTGATGACTCGGCTTGACGCTGCGTGCTGTAGATTTGGCCTCAAAATTAATATTACAAAGACAGAGGTGATGGCCATGGACACTGTTAACCAAGCTCCACTGAATCTGCAAATCGATGGAAAGCCCATAAAACAGGTCGATACATTCAGATATCTGGGAAGCAGCATAACAACAAAATGCGACCTTGACTCGGAGATCAACAGCAGACTTGGCTCCGCTATGGCTGCTTTTGGTAAACTACGAGTCCAGGTATTTCGCTCCCATAACATCAAATTGAGTACCAAGATTAAGGTGTATATGGCTATTGTACTTCCTAACATCTTGTACTCGTCAGAGACATGGTGCCTGTATCGCAGACACATACGCACGTTAGACAGATTCCATCTGAAATGCCTCCGCGACATTCTTAACATCAAGTGGTCGGATCGGGTCCGTAATACCGATGTTCTACGACGGGCTAATGTCTGTGGCATAGAGGCATATTTGATGCGGCGTCAGCTGCGTTGGTGCGGGCACCTGTCTCGGATGTCTGATGAGCGAAGGGCGAAACGCATTTTCTTCTGTGAACTAGAACATGGTAAGCGGAAACGCGGAGGTCAGTTCCTACGTTTCAAAGACGTACAGAAGAGGCACATGAAGAGGTGTTGTATCGATCCGTCGCGCTGGGAGGCTCTCGCTGAAAAACGACCTGAATGGAGGCGTCATGTTCAGGACAAAGTGTACGAGTTTGAAGAAGAAAGGAGGCAAGAACTAGACTTAAAACGAGATCAGCTTAAAAGTCGACCGCCGGCTAATATCAATTACAACTACATTAATGGCGCCTTAACTTGTGTTCATTGTAACCGGACTTTTAGCGCAAAAATAGGGTACATCAGCCACATACAGGCTAAACACCTAGGCCAATAATCACAAAGTCAAGTCTCTGTAGCCGAAATCGGCTAGGAGGATTATTAAGCATGTGCTCTGCCCACTGTCACCTCAATTTGCTAATCGGGGCTATATCGGTGACTTTAGTTTGTTTTAGGTCTCCTTATTTCTGTTCTCGTAAAAATTGAATGATTATTATCTTTTTGTTGTTTGTAGGTATCTCCGCGCAGCAGAACCGCGTAGTGGGCGCTATGCAGCTCTACTCCGTAGAGCGCAAATGTTCCCAGCCTATCGAGGGGCACGCGGCTTCGTTCGCCACCTTCAAGGCGGAGGGCAATGCTGAGACTTCGACGCTCTTCTGTTTCGCCGTCAGAACCGCTCAGGGCGGAAAACTGCATGTTATCGGTGAGTTTTCAACCATCCAGCTATACTAATATTATAAATTGGAAACTAAATCTCTCCGTCCGTTACGTTTTCACGACCAAACGGGCTATTAACCAGCTCCCTTATTGTCTAACTTTGTATACATGAGATGTATATGAATTTTGTTTGTCTTCATTTATATTTGAACTTTTTGTAAGATTTTTGTCAATTATTCTCAAGATCGGAAACTGAGGAGGTAATACGTAATCGATTTTCACATATCGTCTTTAAAGTTAGTCTATAACCCTGTTGGTGACGAAATAAAAAATAAATGAATATCCATAGCCACTAATAATTGAATACTATAGTATTTTATGCTACTCATCTACAATCTCATCTACAAATACTATCATACAATGAAGCATAAAATTATAACGAAACGAAACAATTTATCACACGATTTCCATGTAATAGCATGATAAATTCGTATGTCGCTGGAACGAGCGCTAACTATAGTTTTGAGCGAAATAGTTTATGAACTTTAGATGGAACAGAAAAAAGATATTATATTGTTTTAAAGTTTTCGTTCTAGGTTCTTAGGTAATTAATCTTAGCCCAAAGAAATAAAAAAACGATGTATGTTTGAAGTTGAAGTGTCTGGCTGTGTGTCCCTCAGCATGGATCGGTGCAGCCGCTTACGTCCACCATACGAGTGTTTGAATTGCTTTCAATTCCTCAGAGGTCGGGCAAACACCCGCCGGCAACCAGCCCTTCCCCAAGAAAGCTGTCGACGTGTTCTTCCCCGCCGAAGCACAGAACGACTTCCCGGTAGCCATGCAAGTCTCGCCGAAGTATGATGTCATATACCTCATCACCAAGTACGGGTACATACACATGTATGATATCGAGAGCGGTGCTTGTATCTACATGAATAGGATCTCGTCTGATACCATCTTTGTGACGGCTCCCCATGAAACTACTGGGGGAATTATTGGTAAGTTAACTTGTGAAATAAGGGTTAATTTATAACGTCGTAAGCCGCTGAGCTAACTGAGTAGAAACATGGGTTGGATGGAATAATCGGCTGAGACGCAGGAGGTTGCGGGTTCGAATCCCGCCGCGTAGCAAATGTTTGCAATATCTACAGATATTTGTTCCGGGTCTGGTTGTTTCTTTATGTATTATAAGTGTGTATTTACAAAAAAAAAGTATATAAATATTCTATCAGTTATCTGGTTCCCATAGTTACAAGCTTTGCTTTAGTTTGGGGCTAGATGGCCGCAGTACGATGTGTAGTGGAGTACTATAGGTGGTACTCTTAAGAGTATGTGGCTGAATGCATGTTAATTTAATTGGTTTCCAGGTGTAAATCGCAAAGGCCAGGTGCTCTCTGTAACAGTAGAAGAGGACTCCATTGTCACGTACATCAACACGGTCCTGCAGAATCCTGATTTGGCGCTGCGCATCGCTGTGCGGAACAACCTCGCCGGCGCAGAAGAACTGTTCGTTAGGAAGTTCAATATGCTGTTCACTAACGGACAGTATGGAGAGGCTGCTAAGGTAGGATTTTTAGTACGGAGTGTTCAGTAAAACTACATGGGTGTTCCCACAAAAAATATTCATACAAAAATAGTGAAGGAGTTTTTTTTGAGACGCGTTAAACAGCTGTTTAACTTTTTGTGGTATGTAATGTTGGTCACATTACTGGTCAAATTATATTTACTAATTGTTAGTGCACAGTGGTCGAAGTAGAAACCATTTTTTATTTTTGCTGAATTTTAGCATTCTCCTTCTCCATAAAAATTTTAACGATGCCAAATCGTAAACTCGTAATATGTAATAAGCGTGCAATAAGCTTAACAAGGGGTAAAAAGTTTCCTCTTCACATATTCATAGATATTATCATTACGATATTGCAAGCTTTGTCATCTGGGACTACCGACTAAGTAATTCTAGTAAACTCATATTCATTTGTTTTCCAGGTAGCTGCAATGGCTCCCCGCGGCATTCTCCGCACTCCGCAAACCATCCAGCGCTTCCAGCAAGTACCGACCCAGCCGGGGCAGACCTCCCCTCTACTCCAGTACTTCGGCATACTCCTTGACCAGGCGCAGTTGAACAAGTTCGAGTCGCTTGAGCTGTGCCGCCCCGTACTCCTCCAAGGTGAGATATAGGGCCGGCGCTGACTGACGGCATGGTATGGCCAAGGATTTTTGTATGCGTAAATGATTTTGTATCTTGTTTTAACACCCTTAGCGCTCATATTTCGTTGATAAGAAGACCGCGGCAGGCTGTGGCATACCGCATCCCGAAATGTAAGTGCTTAGGGTGTTAAAATAAGATTAAAAATTATTTCCGAGTACAAAACTCCTATGCCATGCCGTCAGTCAGCGCAGGCCCCTAGACATCATCCATACTCTCTCTTCTCTCTACGCTTCTATCAGGTGGCGTAAAACACAGCTATAGAAATAAATCAATCATTAAATTACCGACACAGTATAGAAACAGAAGTTAGGTGTAGTAAGGAAAATTTAAAAACGTAATTAAACAAAATCTTTATAAAAAGCCTACTATAGTCTATAACATATCGGATAATTTAGATGATAGAGAAGCTTGGCATTAAAATTTGTTACAATTTAGACGTAATTTATGTTCTTTATTGTAATGTATTCTAAAAGGATCATTAAAAAGAACCACCAGCCTTGTTTCTTGCTTTTCTTTCCTGGCTTGGTCGCGAAGGAACAGACAGTAAAATTGACGTTTCAAAGTGATCCTTGTCATTTTAATGAATAAAAGATTTTGACTTTTGACTTTTTTTTACTTTTTGTAGCTTCTTGCTCCATTCAGTGTGTAAGAAGGGCGAAAAAAACTCAATTATATCATAATGATGAATTACAATTATGTACTAACTTGTTCCTGTTTTCCCCAGGCCGCAAACAACTGCTCGAGAAATGGCTTAAGGAAGAAAAGCTTGAATGCTCCGAAGAACTTGGAGATTTGGTTAAGCAAGTGGACCCAACGTTGGCACTCTCAGTGTACCTGCGCGCCAACGTCGCCAGCAAAGTCATTCAGTGCTTCGCGGAGACTGGACAATTCCAGAAGATTGTGCTCTATGCTAAGAAGGTAAGAGATCGTTTTTAAATGGTCACATGTTCTCGTAGAAATTGTTGAAGGAAGAATTGCTTGATTGATCTGATGAACTTAGGGTTGGACAAACAAGTCGCAACATTGCCGCTCTCACGTTGTTAACTTCAAATAAAAGAGAAGTATCATTATCATCATTTCAGCGCGTCTGCACCCACTTTTGGGGTTGGTTATAGGCCTTCTCTTTATTACGCCATTCTCTTCGGTCTCCCGCGACCATCGGGCGAGTAGTGGAACCTTAGCCTAATGATCTGATCAGATCAGATACAAACTACAATTCAATTTTGAATTGGTTTCCACAGGTTGGCTACACACCCGACTACATCTTCCTCCTGCGCTCAGTGATGCGGACGAACCCCGAGCAAGGCGCCGGGTTCGCCGGCATGCTGGTAGCGGAAGACCCGCCGCTAGCCGACATCAACCAGATCGTCGACGTCTTCATGGAGCAGAACATGGTGCAGCAATGTACCGCTTTCCTGTTAGATGCTCTGAAGAACAACCGCCCTGAGGAAGGACCTTTACAGACTAGGTTAGTTTTTAAATATGGTGTATAACAATTCTGCAGTCTCACATTATTTCACATAACTTATTTAAAATAAAAGTTACTTGAATTTATATGAATGCCATTTGGCTTAAGAATTGCGCCTCTCAGTTCTAAATGTCATTTCGAATTTGTGTGGTATATTTGGCTTGAGAATTGCTTCACCTCTTCAGATGATGTTAGACAAATGGCTTTGACTTACACAGTTGCTAATTTTGTAATTCGAATTACTTAAGATTACGCACATTCAAAAAGCCATAATTATTGTACTCCTTTACCTTCACGTATAGTATACCTGAGTATCACACTGAAGTCACATCTCGCACAACGTGCAAAGCTATCTGAGATAGTTCGAAATATATTAATTGGTTGGCTTCCAAGAATTATCCAGTCTAAATCCAGTTACGCTTTTTTATTTTTAGTTTCCTAGGGACTGTTTGCTGTTATTATTTTGTATTCTTCCAGGCTCCTAGAAATGAACCTGATGTCGGCTCCTCAAGTGGCCGACGCTATCCTCGGCAACGCCATGTTCACGCACTACGACCGCGCGCACGTCGCTCAGCTGTGCGAGAAGGCGGGCCTGTTGCAGCGAGCGCTGGAGCATTACACCGACTTGTATGACATCAAACGGGCAGTGGTAAATACTATAGAATCTTCTAGAAATGAACCAAATGTTGGCGCTTTATATGGTAGACTAAAATGAGAATGTCAGGTACAGTAAATACTTCACTGCCACAAACGGGTCTGCATCACCACCAACACCGCTACTGGGCTTTTTTGGCTGGGGTTAGGTTAAAAGGGGGTTAGTTAGGGCACAATACACAATACAGTGTGGGACATCACTGCAGATCTTATTTCCCCACCCTCAGTAAATGCAATTTATAAGCGACGACGACAGATAAGACGATAACTGTCATTTGTTAACGCATATTTGAAATACAATTTAGCAAGGCAATCCAACTATAGTGTGACCATTATTGCTGTGCACTCCCTGAGGTATGCGCGCGGCGAGACGGGGGGGGGAGAATCGGCTGCTGCGCTCTGTCAGTACGCCGTCAACGCTCGTGGCGGCAGGTAGTGTTATTTGTATCGGACTGTCTATGTCAGACGCACATGACATAGACAGTCCGATACAAATAACACTACCTGCCGCCACGAGCGTTGACGGCGTACTGACAGAGCGCAGCAGCCGATTCTCCCCCCCGTCTCGCCGCGCGCATACCTCAGGGAGTGCACAGCACTAATGGTCACACTATAGTCTCAAGTACACAAGACTTGTGTTTCTAATTTGGATAGTTTTTGCTAAATGTAACGATCTTTGTAGCTGAACTGAAACTCCTGCCAGCTCTTTTACTCGCGTAGACCCTGTCAATATTAACCTGTTATTCTATTAATTCAGTTATAACATTGAGTTAGAGAATGAACATTCAGAACTTTCGCGTTATTAATGTGTTAATTATTAGTACAAAAAAACTCACTTACCTTTTCTCCTCTTTCAGGTACACACCCATCTACTCCCCGCCGACTGGCTAGTCACCTACTTCGGTAGCCTCTCCGTCGAAGACTCTCTCGAATGTCTGCGCGCGATGCTCCAAGCGAATATTCGCCAGAACCTACAGATCTGCGTACAGATCGCGACCAAGTACCACGAGCAGTTGACCACCAAGTCGCTGATCGAGCTGTTTGAGAGCTTCAAAACTTACGAGGGCCTGTTCTACTTCCTCGGATCGATTGTCAACTTTAGTCAGGATTCGGAGGTCCACTTTAAGTATATTCAGGTGAGTTTTTAGGATCTATTTTAGATATTAACACATACATTTAAAATCTAACACAGATTTAAAATCGAACACAGACACAATTTGTTAAGATATTTGGTACTGTTTCTTAAAATATTTGAACTTGGTTGAAAATCTTGGTTATCCATATTAATATTATATATTCTAAATTAACTGTGTCTCTGTCTGTTACGTTTTCACGACTAAACGCCCGGACCGTCATAGATGAAATTTGGTATACAGATAGATTATGACCAGGATTGGAACGTAGGCTACTTTTTACACGACTGCACGTGCGCGTTCAAGGAGGGTAATATTTTTATAGAAAAACTTTTCACAACATTTCGTTCGCGTGGCACCCAAAGACTAACCGTGTTATTTTAGACTGCAATCTATTTCAAATTTAATCAAAATCAATTTAGCATGTTCGGTGTGTTGGAGCCGAGTTACAAACACACACGCTGCAATCTTATTTATGTTTGCTGTATGTTTGTTTATACTCTCTGTTAGTGCAGTTACTAATAAATGATTTTGGTTTGATACATCCGCTATAGTCAGGCTGCAATTAGGCAAATCAATGCCGCCAAACAAACTCGTAACTTACATAGATAATCTGAGCCCCCTGGCTCAGACTGCTGGGCAATCTAGGCCTCCTGTCGACCAATTCCCACTATGTGCGACCAGTTCGTTCCGCCAACACAGGTCGGTAACTTAAGGTAAAAAAAAATACGGATATCTTCATAGACCTGCATACTGGGTAAGAGAGCTGAGGATGTCCATTATGGGGATTAATATACTCGTAAGCTATATTATTATTTATATTTGTAGGCTGCCTGCAAGACCGGCCAGATCAAAGAAGTGGAGCGTATCTGCCGCGAATCCAACTGCTACAATGCAGAACGAGTGAAGAACTTCCTCAAAGAAGCCAAGTTGCCCGATCAGCTGCCTCTGATCATTGTGTGCGATCGATTCGACTTTGTACACGACCTTGTACTGTATCTGTACAGAAACAGCCTGCAGAAGTATATTGAGATCTATGTGCAGAAGGTAAGGTTCATTTTCCGTTGGCTATTAGTATTTAGTAGTTATTTGATAAATTAGTAATAAACCGATTGGAAATTGCTTATAAGTAATGATGGTTTCGACGTAGAGCATATTTTTCACTTCTCTTTGCTTTAAATATTGCCTAAGATAGTATCAGAACCTAAGTATACCGAGTGCACAACTAACATATGCAAATGAATATGTTGTGTCTTCAATCCAGAAAATCATATGAGTACCATAATTTTAATGTCAGTTTCTTATACAATTTAATAATGGAACAAGCGAAAGGCCCACTTGATATTAAGTGGTAACCATCGCCTATAACAAAGCATTAAGTGTGACGGACCTTACCTCTAAGTTTTGTTTATATTTATTATTGTAGGTGAACCCCTCCCGTCTGCCGGTCGTTGTGGGCGGTCTTCTAGACGTAGACTGCGCAGAAGACATTATCAAGAACTTGATTCTGGTTGTACGTGGGCAGTTCTCTACTGACGAGCTTGTTGCTGAGGTTGAGAAAAGGAACAGGTAAGAAAAGAATTAAAAAAATATGAGAAAAAAGAAACATAAATATTTGTTTCTAATATGTTTTCTGACTGCAACTAAATTGTTACTTGAAATTGTAGGAACATTTTTCGATCCCTGAAAGATGATTAGACTAAAATATGGTTATGACGCCATCGCCATGATGAATCCTTGGGATCTCTCACCCATTCAGATATGCCAAAAATAATTAGACTTATGACTAAATATTTGGACACTTAATCCTCATCGTGGACATCTTTCTCAATACGAAAACCCAGATTTAACAATCAATTATGATTTTTAGATTGAAGTTGCTTCTCCCTTGGTTGGAAACTCGCGTCCACGACGGCAGCGTGGAGCCGGCTACACACAACGCTCTCGCCAAAATATACATCGATTCCAACAACAACCCCGAGCGATTCCTCAAAGAGAACCAATGGTGAGTGGAATAAGGTCTACAATTCACTGAAAGAATGTAAGTTAGTGTGTGGCATCACTACTGAAGCGAACTTCTGGAATTTATTGTGAAGATCTGCATACACGTTTTTGCAATAGAAATGAACCATAAATTAATGAATGAATGAAAATTATTTATTATACCTTACAAGCTAGATACAACATAAAGAGAAACAATAAAATTTATAATGGGCGTTCTTATCGCTAAAAAAGCGATCTCTTCCAGACAAACTTTTTAGATTTGTGAGTTGCACAAAATTGTAAACTCTATAGTCTAAACAGACTTTCGTTTGCGACTTTTAAAGTCATTGCATGTTGCAGTGTAAATCTCGTAATTCTTTAAAAAATCTGAGGTAGATTTAGAATGTTAGTAAGGTCTAACTTACTAATTAGTAGATTAATAACATATTATTACGTTAGATAATTGTTTTACCGAGTGTTGGAATATATTATGTTGTTACCTAGTTATGTTGCTAAAAAGTTGCTATACGTGACAACCTATAATTGGCTTTCTGTTTAGTAGTTAATTGTTAAGGTGACACCGGAGGGGAATCGCCCAAACAACACGTACTACCAAGATCATTTCTAATTGGAGCATATTTCTACCTTAATAAGGTATCATTTTAATTTGAATAGTCCCAACCATATATTAGATCAAAATACTTACCTAAAATGAAATAGAAGCGTTTCGCATTCTGCATGTTTTTACGTCATATAAGACCTGTTTTCAACCTAATTGTTTCGTATTAAAAACAACAACATCTTACGTATCCTAGTCATGGGAACATAGATTATATCGTCTAGTTACAGAATAACAACACAATGAGAAAAATACAACAAGTTTTCAGTCATCATTTTTGGTATTACGGAACACGGTCAAAATCTAATCAAATTTAGAATCTTTCTATTGCTATCACTGTCGCTCTGCGTGGCTAAACTTCGTTACTAAACAGGGAAAGCGATATTCAGGCCGAAGTTTTTGACGCGGCCGAATTGAAGTTGTGCTCGGGGTTCGCCGGCTTCTTAAGTTAATGTTTCTTCTTAAGTTGGTTTTCCATAAAATAAATAATAGAATAGCGTCTGGTGGTAAAGAGCAGTGCTAACTGGCTAAGCTGGCTGAACACAGCCATTAGTGTTGCCATCTCCAAATTTTGAAATCCAGTATTTGAAGGTATATATATACATATATATATACCAGGACATTTCAGTTTAAAACCAGGAAGCACTATTGTGGTTGGAATCCTCATGACAACTCGTATAAGTTTTTATTGGAAAAGGTGCGGAAAGCATTCCACGTTGCTTCTTTGTTTCAAAAAGTGTCAAAGACCACACACGCGAGTAGCCGGCCCAGTAAAAAAGAATTGGAGATAGTAGTGCTAAGTGAATTTTACACAAAAACCCAGGACGCTACTTAAAAACTATCCAGGACAGCCCAGGACGCCCCAAAAAGCAGGACATGTCCTAGGAAAACAGGACGGTTGGCAACCCTAGTGCACGAAAAACATGGTGCAGAACTATAGAGTTAAACTACGGGTTTTCTTACGGTATAATCGTTTGGTGCACGGCACTCAGTCTGTTATTACAGAACTGATGCCGTTGAAATTCCAACGTTACGATAACTGTTATAAATTATGATTTAATTTAGTTGCAATTGAGAGTACCGAATGCTATGGAATTCATAATTATTGTAATCTAATTAAGTTTTAAGAATTTTTATTAAATTTAGCAGTGTAGATTGATTTGAATAAGTAGATTTTAATTAAAAAAAGTCTTCAACATTACGATAACACCACGCGTGCGTCACCGCTATAAGGTAGAAGTGCTTCCCATACGCATAAAGCGGTTCTCTTCCACCTTTATTATGTGCACTGTCAGATGATCGGGCATATGCCCTTAAACAACTTTAAATTTTTGATGAAAAAGATAGATACTCCTAATATTTATACTTGGGGTGGTTGAGGGTGTATACCACCTTTTAACGGAGTGTGTTCGGAGTCAATCTATGAGAGAGGAGTGGTACAGAGCGCTGAAAGTGAACCAGATCGATGTGGGCCTGTGTCAGAGTGTGTTAGCTGAACAAACATCTGACTCGGCTAACATGCTCTACCGGTCGACATACGACCTGCTGAAGAAGGATGCTTTGTAATTGTTTATTACTGTAGACAATTATGGAACTGACATCGTCGTATAGAACGACGCAAGGTCCTTAAAAAAAAGATTTAAAAAAAAAATTATGTGCTCTGCCAAAGAGTGGAACGCCTTGTCTGAGTCTGTGTTTGCTGATATTTACAACCTGGGTGTCTTCCTTTGTGTGTTTAGGTACGATTCGCGCGTAGTAGGTCGCTACTGCGAGAAGCGCGACCCGCACCTCGCGTGCGTCGCGTACGAGCGCGGGCAGTGCGACCGCGAGCTGATCGCCGTCTGCAACGACAACTCGCTGTTCAAGACGCAGGCGCGCTACCTGGTGCGCCGGCGCGACCAGGACCTCTGGCTCGAGGTGCTCGCCGAGTCCAACCCTTACAAGAGGCAGCTCATTGATCAGGTGAGCTCCACACACACTGAACACGGTTGGGCCGGTGCGGTTACTGCGCTTGCCAAGTTTTATATGAATCTATATTCAGACGACCTCTGTGGCGCTGTCGGCGAATAGCCGGCTGCGACGCAGGAGGTTGTGGGTTCGATTCCCGCTTGGATGGTCTTTTTTATACTACTAATGTAGCAAACAAGCATACATACCATATTTCTAGCATATAAGTAATTTAGTATACATATTTTTAAACTGGAACATAGCAACGAGATTGCTTAATAGTATTCAAATAACTCAACTGTTTCTTTTGTATTATGTATGATACAATTTGTTGTATTCTTTATGTCAGTTTAATCATTATGTATTCTCATAATTTTCAGGTGGTCCAAACAGCCCTCTCGGAAACGCAAGACCCTGAAGATATCTCCGTCACCGTGAAGGCGTTTATGACGGCGGACCTTCCCAATGAACTGATTGAGCTGCTTGAAAAGATTGTACTCGATAATTCCGTGTTCTCCGATCATAGAAATCTGCAGAACTTGCTTATTCTTACTGGTAAGTCCATGAAATTTATGTAATGAATGTATGTATGTTTGTATTTAGTTAAGTTCCACAGTAGCGCCTAGCTTACTCGTACCGATTTTGATGAATGAGGTGTCAATTGATTCGTTGTTATGGTCCGGGTAACATAGGCTACCACCGACATAGGTATTACGTAGTCGGGTTTCAGTTTTTAGACTTATACTATAGCTTGTTTATCTGATACATTTCGGAGTGTGTCTGAGGTGTGGTCTGAACTGTGAACTATATGAATTGATGGCATCATCCCTATTCGCGAGTCGCCAGTGAACAGGCTTGTTATAGACAAGCCTGGTCCTTTGTAGACTGCATCACCGCTTACCATCAGGGGAGATAGTATTTAAAAAAAATGTATTGCCCATGCTAACATACACGAGTTTAAATTATATGTCTTATCCTATGCATGACAAATGATACTGTCTACTTTTGTTTGTATTCCCATTTAGATGGTTTTTATTGCTGATATATCTCAAACTTAAACTTTTAATATAATACACAAAGGTTACCTGGAAGAGAATGTTCTTTAGCATTAAGTTCGCCAAGTGCAATAAACTATTTTCAATCAATCAATCAATATTCCTTTCACGAATTTTATTGCATCAAACTTTTGAACAGTGCACACCAATTTCATAGCCCAGTGTACATGTTAGCAAATTGTCCGTTACAATTTGAACCTTACCTCCACAGCAATAAAGGCGGACCGCTCTCGCGTGATGGAGTACATCAACCGCCTCGACAACTACGACGCACCAGATATCGCTAATATCGCTATCAACAACGAATTGTATGAGGAAGCTTTTGCAATCTTCAAGAAGTTTGATGTTAACACTTCGGCTATTCAAGTAAGTACAATAGCACATAAGTGTTCTTTACGGTCATCCCGTGACTAAGGTCATTTTAACTCTCTTGAAACATTACTACTACTACTAATTTTAGTCTTAAAACCCTAGGAGTCCCAACTGACTTGATATTGTTGAACCATAACAATTGAAAATATGATTATTAAAGCTTTATCTATTTCCTTATCCTTTAGTAAAATTTAAAAAAATGTTTTATTTTAAATACGATTAGGAACCCCTCATTGGATAGGTCTCTAGTTTACTCCATGCCTCTGTCTTTTGCTGTTGTCATCCACTGATTTCAGTGATTGCTTCAGTCCTTGGTCCTCTTTGTTAAATTGAAAATATATAGAGTTTTAATCCTAGATTTGTCAGTTTAAAATCAATAAATTTTATCTAAATTAAATTTTTCCAGGTACTGATCGAGCAAGTGAAAGACCTGGAACGTGCCAACGAATTCGCCGAGCGATGCAACGAGCCCGGCGTCTGGTCTCAACTGGCAAAGGCACAGCTCCAACAAGGACTGGTCAAGGAAGCCATCGACTCTTACATCAAGGCGGATGACCCGTCAGCCTACATGGACGTGGTGGATACTGCCACTAAGGAGCAGTCTTGGGATGACCTCGTTAGATACCTGCAGGTTAGATTGTGAATGACAAGTGTTGCTCTTAGTTTTTTTTTTCATTATAACGTCAACAATGTTTATGTCGAACGTGGAATCTGTCGTTTTGCTTACTCGTTATTCATTACTGACCAATGTGAACTAAAATGTATATTTTATGATTTATGACGAATGTGTAATCTGGCAGATGTATTCTAAATCTGTCAAGGGCTGGTCGAAGAGTTCTTACATCTAGCTGTATGATGTGATAGCACAGAGAAATAATATGGTCATGTCAACAAGCTTATTTGTTGATGTAGAACGACTGTGAAATTTGTTTGGACTCTAAATAAACGAACAGCTATAAACCAGCTCCTTTCCAATTACATTTCACTTAGAAAATGATGTTTTGAAGCTAGGTACTAGGAGCGGCTAGCTTTAACATATGTACTTCTACATTGTTAGCATATTCAGTCGACACCCACCCTCTGCCAGGCAAAGGCCTCTAAATAATGGGACTTTTCTCTACTCTGTGTCATCCAGGTTTTTCCTACAATCTGCTCGATGTGTAAACAAACATTGAGCAGATTGTAGGAAAAACATTTCCTTATATTGTTTTTGTATAACATGTATTTTGTTCTAATAAATTAATTTTGATGTCACTAGCCCAATGCTGTAAGCATCAAACCAACCAAAATTGTTACCTATTTAACTTAGTAAATCTGTTGACAGATGGCACGCAAGAAGGCGCGTGAATCGTACATCGAATCGGAACTGATCTACGCGTACGCGCGCACCGGCCGCCTCGCCGACCTGGAGGAGTTCATCTCTGGACCGAACCACGCGGATATACAGAAGATCGGCGACCGATGCTTCGACGACAAGATGTTCAATGCTGCGAAACTGCTCTACAATAATGTCAGCAACTTCGCGAGGTTGGCGATTACGTTGGTGCATTTGAAGGAATTCCAAGGTGAGTGTTTTGTTGACGCTCATCTATTAAAATTTAAGGTGTGAACGTGAAAACTTTAAAAATTCATTTTAAGGTCCCGTCAGAGTTACAAATGAAAAGCTTTTGTTGTCGCCAAATATTTTGATATATCTCGTGACTCAAGGTTTGTCAAGTGCATTTGGAAAGCTTAAAGATGTTTTTCGGTCAAAGAAGATCACACAATGCTTGAAAACCAATCTGTACAACAACATTGACTTACGGTTTCGAAACATGTGCACTCACTAAAGAGACTTTGTACAGAGTACGAGTCGCACAGAGAGCCATGGAGCATGGCACGCTCCATGGCTCTCTGTGCGACTCACTCTGTGCGCTTGCCATGGACCTGCTGGATCGAGTTCCTAATACCGAAATCTGACGCCAGACGAAAGTCCAAGACGTCGGAACAAGGGAAGTGGAACTGGGCAGGACACTTGGCTAGACGAGGTGACGGCAGGTGGAGTAAATCTTTGACCAAATGGTGGCCAAGAACAGACCTAAGAAGTCCAGGACGTCCGATGGTGCGGGTGGGTCGACGACATAAAGAAAATCGTGGGCAACTCCTGGATGCGCGCAGTACAGGACCGGGAAGGGAGGCCTACACCCAGCAATGGATGATGATGATGAAGGGTTGTATCGCCAAGTGTTGTGTATATTCGGTAAATAGAGCACTGTACGTGCCAGTTAGTGCACTTACTACTACCACTATCTACGTCATTGAGCGGGGGGTTGAAAACGAGCCTCGAAATTCTCTTTGCGCGATGAAAGACATGGAGAAGTCTCATGATGGAGATGGATGCTAGACAATGAAACTTCCGAATGGATTGCAGTGGGCTACTAGTGTTTGGGCTTATTTGAATCTGCTTGCGATTCCGATTATGAATTTTATGAAAGCTTGTGTTGAATAAGTAATTTTTCAACAAAAACTTATTGTAAATATTTGCAGGCGCGGTGGACAGCGCTCGCAAAGCTAACTCCACGCGTACGTGGAAGGAGGTTTGCTTCGCTTGCGTTGACGCGGGCGAGTTCCGTCTGGCGCAGATGTGCGGCCTGCACATTGTAGTACACGCTGACGAGCTGGAAGACCTTATCAACTACTATCAGGTAAGGCTTGTCGGCTTAAGCACATGTTCAAGCTAGGGCAATGCGGTACACAAACCTGCTGATTCTGCAATGACGCGGCAGAATCGCCTCTGCATCTGTTAGGCGAGTGTGCTCCACTAAGGCGCAAACGTACCATTCATCTCGGCAAACACATTCTTAGCACGGATTAGCTAACAGTAAAAATAATTAAAAATATTCTAAAAATATTCTACTGCTTTTAGCAGCTGTAGGGCTTGGTGGTGAACTTTGAACACCACAAGTGGCGATCACAATAGACCTCGTGGCCGCAGTAAAACTAATGCCGCAAAAGCTAATTAAAAAAATAATAAAGGCTTTTTCATTCATTTTTTATACCACCATCTGTAGATGAAACATACTGCATGGCCAACTTGCTGTCAAGTGGTAACCATCGCTTATAACATAGTATTGCTTCGTAAGTGACGCACCTTAGAAACGTGCCCTACGATGCACTGCCATCAACTTGAGGCATACAGGTGTAAAGCCTCTTAATTTAATCATGCCTGTAATTTCACCAGCACTTTAATCGAAACACAGCTCTGCTATTTGACGCCAGAAATAGGTATGGTGGTAGTACTTCCCCGGGCGAGCCTTTTCACAAGGAACTCTACTATTCCGTATGGTAGATGTAGATAAGAGACTAACTTACGCCCGCGTCTTCGCACGGTGTGCTAGATGGTTTACGTAAGTAACTAGCTTCGCAAGCCTGGTTTGTCAATAAAACGGGCGGGTCTGCTAGTTAATATGTAGCGTTATTAGGCAGGTTTTTGATCACAATATTTTAATCAGATGTAGCCGTACAAATTCTTTGATATTTTATAAAAGTGATGTATTCCCACAGGACCGGGGGCACTTTGACGAGCTCATCAGTCTACTGGAGGCTGCGCTGGGCTTGGAGCGTGCGCACATGGGCATGTTCACGGAGCTCGCCATCCTCTACTCCAAATACAAGCCCGTCAAGATGCGAGAACATCTCGAGCTGTTCTGGTCGAGAGTTAACATTCCTAAGGTAACACTAATAATAATACTCTTGTTTTTTCTCGACATGACTAATCTGTTTTTTACCTGACTACGGCAAAGCCAAAAGTAATGGTTATGTTTTAGCAGTCTATGTACGTATGTCTGTTTGTATTTATGTATGGTCCGGGTGACATCTGCTACCATCTGTAGATGTGGGTAGGAGACAGTTGATTCGTATCTTTGGTGTTACGAAATAAAATCAGTCTATGCATGATGTTAGCGTGTTTGATTCTATCATCCATAGATTATTAACATTACACCATCGACATAGGGAACTGAGTGACAGGAACTAGTTTCTCCAAATAACCAATGGATTACAGGACAGCACGCCAATTATGCTCTCCAATTATCTGCTTATAGCCATAGGCTGATCGTAGATCAGACCACATCCACTCACTGCGGACCGTAAATCGAGTTTACAATTACCAACTTTCAGAGCTATGTGCTTGGCAAAAATCAACAAAACAAATTGTGCTGAAAAGTTATTTTACGAATTGTGTTTTTGTGTTCAGGTGCTTCGCGCAGCGGAACACGCGCACCTCTGGTCGGAGCTGGTGTTCCTCTACGATAAATATGAGGAGTATGACAACGCGGCGCTCACTATGATGCAGCACCCGACGGAGGCCTGGCGCGAGGGACACTTCAAGGATATAATCACTAAAGTAAATACAATTTTTTTTTTATTTTTGTTTTATTGAACTTGCTTCGGTATATTGCATTGATACGATGATGTCAGTTCCATTAATGTATACATATACTACGTGTTTTAGTTATATACGACATTAAATAAAAATACAGGTAGGGCTTAAGGCCAGTATTGTTGTAATAAAATAGGTTTTATTTCAATTTATTTTTCAATTTAACAAC
The DNA here is from genome assembly GCA_918857605.2 of Philereme vetulata. Lineage (NCBI taxonomy): Eukaryota > Metazoa > Arthropoda > Insecta > Lepidoptera > Geometridae > Philereme > Philereme vetulata. The sequence continues at coordinate 9,596,037 of OU975420.1, read as the reverse complement.
CTTAATATCAAGTCCTAAAATATTATTGAAACAGCCTGTATAAAATAGGTAAACAAATCATATTCATTCATCATGTAAGTAGGTACCTGTTAAACTGACTAAGCGCCATCGTCGCAAAGGCGCGCCCATTTACGTTAAAAATTGTTTATTGGAAATATTAGATTAAATTAGAAAATTCTTTATTGCACTAATAAATAATACATAGGCGAACTTAATGCTAATTAGCATTTTCTTCCAGTTAACCTTTGTGTAGTGTGGAGAAAGTGGTAGTGTAATTTATAATATAATATAGGAAATATATCGATTACTGGATAAATATTCAAGCTACCGGTATAAAACCCACCTCTAAAATCAGTTAATACTATTCCAGATGTGTGTTTTAAATTAATGTCGTACATAACAAAACAGGTTGTATTACATCTCATCTCTTTCATCAAGGGCCCAACTCCGCTAATTTATAAGAAAATCTATTAAAAAGTGAATTTCGCAGGTGGCAAACATGGAACTGTACTACAAAGGCATCCAGTTTTACCTGGACTTGAAGCCGCTGCTGCTGAACGACCTGCTGCTGGTGCTGGCGCCGCGGATGGACCACACGCGCGCAGTCACCTTCTTCAGCAAGGCGGGCCATCTGCAGCTCGTCAAGGCGTACCTCCGGTCCGTGCAGAGTCTCAACAACAAGGCCGTCAATGAAGCCCTCAACTCCTTGCTTATTGATGAGGAAGACTACCAGGTATGCTGAGCTATAAGACCGCCACTTGTATTTCCGCGTGTCTTGTTATTTTTTTTTTATTTAAGTGTTATGTATAATAGAGCTTTATCCATTTATCTATCTACTTTTTTTTTAGAACACACTTACAGTAGACGAATAATTCATATTTTTGACATTAAACGCCTTTATCACTTTTAAAGTAAAATGTGTTATTATTTACATACTATGTTTTTATTTATTTAAAGAAAAAATTATACTGTAAATAGCTTCCGCCAGCGGCTTCGCACGCGTTGTTTGTCAACAAAAAGTAGCCTATGTTTGAATCCAGATCATCTATCAATACACCAAATTTCATTGAAATCGGTTCAGCCATTACTACTTGATTGAGTAACAAACATCCAAACTTTCACATTTGTAATATTAGTGTGACTTATACTGTGATTGAGCTGAATTGAATCTCTTTTATTAAAATCTGTACTCTACCAACACTAGCGGTTGGGGTGTGGCAAAATTATTATTTACGCATTTTGACATTTCATAAACGTCAAAAATATGAATTTAATTATCTATCGGAGTGTAGTTGGAGCGATTGATCAGACATAAACACCCCACACTGAAGGAAAGATACCGCACCGACCGCACTAATTGGTTTGTGTGTCTATTTGCTATAACTCTGGCAACTTAACTCGGTACCTTGCTAAAACGCGTGCGCGTCATTTCAGTTCACTTCCGAGTGTTTTCTTTTGCTGTTTATTTTGTTTTTGGTTTTTGTTACAATTGGACTGTTATTAACGAGTCAGGCAGCAAATTTGAGGATGACGATGGCAGTGATACCATGTCTGGGGTAGAACCTATGAACCAAAGTTGTGATGATTCTTGTTAATTTAAAAATAAATAATCATTGTCAATATTTTATGATTATTTTTTCATTATTTTAAAATTGTATTTATTTTAATCTAAGTACTATTTTTGATTTGCTGATCGTACTTAAGAGAACTGTAATTCGAGCTAGGTACCGAGTTAAGTTGACTGAGTTATAATACATTGATGTAGAGTTAATTTAAAACAGAACCAGAACTCAATTTGATTAATTTTTGCAGGGACTACGAACATCGATAGACGCATTCGACAACTTCGACACTATTGCGTTGGCGCAACAGTTAGAAAAGCACGAACTCACAGAGTTTAGAAGAATTGCCGCCTACCTATACAAAGGTAAATACAATCCTTGTTACCACAAAAAAAATAAAACTACTGTTTAACGCGTGTTTAAATAATTCCTTACCAATGTTTGTATAGGAATTTTTTAAACACGTCCTTAACAGTGTTTATTTTTCTTTATGGTATGACCCATTATTTTTAATTTGGTACAAACGGGGAATTTTCTATCGTAAATATATTTACAATTTTACCTTCTCTGACTATTTGCAGATCCAGTTATTCACATTAATTATTTTAAGCAAATTAATATATATTTTCTGTATCGTTAGAAAATAGTTTTAAACCATCGTAAAGTTAGGTATTGATAAGTTTTTTATCGTGACATTATTACTAATGCTCTGCGGGGCGATTGTTAGAGACAATTAGCTTCATACACTATAAAAAAATGTCTTTTGGCAGTCTCATACGGTCTAACAGGATAACATGTAATCTTTTTATGCTGGTCTGTATGGCAAAGTGTCCTGAGTGAAAGCTAAAGCAATCTATTTCCACACAGATTTCAGGAAACAATAAAATAATTACAGGATAGTAAATAACTTATTCTACGGCCTGTAAAGACCTTAGCCTAGAATACATATGACAAAACTCCTCCGAAACGGCATGACCGATTCTTATTTTCTCGAATTTTTTGTGTATATTCGGTGGGTCTGAGAATAGGACGTAAACAATTTTTCATACCCCTTTGTGATAAGGGTCCACCCCAAAAAAATATAATTTTATTTTGTGGACAAAAATTTTTATTGTTATTTTTTTATGATTTGGCAATAAACAATACCATAAATTTTCACTCTTCTACCAACCCCTATTTTTTAATAGCGATATTAGTACTTAATAATTTTCTACTTTGAATATAGAGATTCTAAGGAGGTATGAATTTCGTGGGGTCAGCTAGTATTATAATAAAACATCTATTTAATATATTACATAAACACAGCAATTTTAGGCGTGAATTCGCGGTGTTCGGTATCCGTCCTCGGAAACGACGAAATATTAGGTTGGGGAAAAAGTCTTTTCGCATTATAGTATGTATGAACTTGTAATAAAATCTCTTTGGCTATACTATTTGTATCTGGCTGGTTTTGGTATCATTTAAAGTTTAATTTTTAAAGAAAATAATTCCAAATTCAAATTTGGAAAATGTGTGATTTTTATTTGTTTTTCGTACTGTAAAGATGAGTGAATCTAATGAAGAAATTCGATACATTTTAAAATTATACTACAAAAAAGGTAAAAATGCAACGCAAGCCGCGAAAAAAGTTTGCGATGTTTATGGACCTAGTGGAGTGTCTGTGAGAGTAGCACAAATTTGGTTTAAGCGTTTTTAATCCGGAAATTTTGATGTCAAAGATGCCCGTCGCTCTGGTCGCCCTATTACGGATAAAATTGAAGGCATTTTTGAAAAAGTGGAGCATAATAGGCATATCAGTAGTTAGGACGGAGCTGAAGAACTGGGAATCGACCACAAAACAGTTTTGGCGCATTTGAAAAAACTGGGTTCACAAAAAAGCTCGATATTTGGGTACCCCACGAGCTCGCTGAAGAAACCTAATGAACTGTGTACTCATTTGTGATTCTTTATTACGACGTAATGAAACCGAACCATTTTTGAAGAAGCTGATAACTGGTGATGAAAAGTGGATCACGTACGACAAGAACGTGCGAAAAAGGTCGTGTTCAAAGGCCGGTCAGGCTTCACAGACTGTGGCGAAACCCGGGTTAACTCGCAACAAGGTGATGCTGTGTGTGTGGTGGGATTGGAAGGGCATTATTCATTATGAGCTGTTACCACCAGACAGGACCATCGATACTGAACTCTGCGAACAACTGATGAGATTAAAGCAAGAAGTTGAGAGAAAGCGGCCGGAATTAATCAACAGGAGGGTGTGGTTTTTCATCATGATAACGCTAGATCTCACACATCTTTAGTCACTCAGCAAAAATTAAGATAGTTTGGCTGGGAGTCGTTAATGCATCCGCCGTATAGTCCTGACCTTGCACCTTCAGATTTCCTGTTGTTTTGGTATCTTCAGAATTCTTTAGGCAGTGTCAGGTTAACATCACGAGAGGACTGCCAAAACTACTTGTCGCGATATTTTGATCAGAAGCCCCAAAATTTCTATAGCAATGGGATCATGTCCCTATACGGCAAAAAGTTATCGAACAAAATGGTACCTACATACTTTAGTTAAATGTAAATAGACTATATTAAAATATGTTATGAATTTTCTTAAAAAATGCGAAGAAACTTTTTCCCCAACCTAATATGAAACACTTCGGCCAAAAATCTTCCTTCGTGAAGGTTGATAGATGTGGGCTAAGATTTCGACGCACTGATAATGCGGTGGCGCAATGCAACGCGCTCATGATGACGTCACAACCTCTCGGTGTCGGAGGTGTCAACAATTGAGTACAAACAATGCTGCGCTGTGGTGTGAAATACACCGTATCTACCCTCCCCGCTTCGTCTCTCTGGTCCCCTTGTCCGTTGCGCGTGCATTGCGTCTTCTCAAGACGTTGCAATGCACCGTGTGGCATGTTCACACAATTTATATGTAGAACGACGCAGCGTCACCATACAATAAAAGCAGTAGTTTAGAAATGTAATTTGTTGTTTCGCAGGCAACAACAGATGGAAGCAGAGCGTGGAACTGTGCAAGAAGGACGCGCTGTACGCGGACGCGATGGAGTACGCGTCCGAGTCGCGCCAGCCCGAGGTGGCGGAGGAGCTGCTCAACTGGTTCCTGGAGAGAGAGAACTACGAGTGCTTCTCCGCATGTCTCTACCAGGTACTTTAATCCATCAATCATGCTGGATATTTCACACAGCGCCGTCTAACCCCAAAGTGAGCAAAGCTTGTACTGTTGAAGCCAGATAACTGATAGAATACATAAGTTCTCTATACATCAAAGCCGCCGCCCTGATACATAATAAGTATTTTTGTTTTGAAAAAAAATATTAAAAAAATTATAATCGGAACCGCAAGCAGATTCAAATGAGTCCAAACACTAGTAGCCTACTATAATCCATTCATTAGTTCCGTTGTCTAACATCATCATGAGACCACCTCCATAGTACCATATTATTGAATTGTCACCGAGGTGGTTTAAAATTCACTTGCAAAATTTTACCTAAACTAACAAACATTGCAAATTAAATAAAAGCTTCTAAGAATGACAGCCAGCCAGCTCCTTCATTGATCAAACTAATCATCTATGCTAGAAAAAACCCTGTAGAGTTCACAGGGTTGTTGCTATGTATTGGGTTATGAGTAACCAATTGTAAGGAATAACTATTCACCATTTGTCAGGTTACTAGCTATCCTCTATCGCCATCACGTCGGGCACTGTCTGGTGAATAGTATTTGGTTCCTAGTCCAAGATGCAGAGGAAATGCAAACAACCGATGCGGATTTACTGAAGCACTATTTATTGTCCGTTACATTGCGTGAACCACTCTACTATGAAGGCTGGTGACGACTGCGGAAAGCGGCGGCTACTCATGCCACGTTGGGCCAAAACGCAGACTTGCATAAAACTCAGCCACAGAATATAACTACAGTAGCTTTGCCCCCACACTATGATATACTCAGCCTCACCACTTGTGCGTTAAATATCCACATTAGGCCGAAAAATTATCTTTAAAGTGGCGAACGACTTACAAACTTTTATGATAACTAGGTAAAATTTTGTATGTTATAAAATGTTTTTTTGTACTTTCAGTGCTACGACCTGGTGAAACCTGACGTTGTCATCGAACTCGCGTGGAGACATAATATCATGGACTTCGCTATGCCATTCCTTATTCAGGTAAATATTTTAATAATTTCAACTGTGACACAGGATACTCATTAGATTACACACTGATTAGACACTGTTTGTTTGCGTTATTCACGACAGCTTAACTACAATTGGTTTTATTATGCACTGATTACTGATTAAAACGGGTATTTATCGCGTATGTACCTTTTTTATTTGTTATCCCGACGTTATCCGTCCGCGCGCGACCACGGCTGTTGCAACACAGTCGAAACACCGGAACGACAAATAAAAAAGATACTTACGCGATAAATACCCGTTTAAATCAGTAATTATGTTCAGTGATCGCGAAAGTTTGAAAAATACTATGGACTGGATGAGAAATAAACTCAAAATAGAAGTTACACTACACCCCCTACCGATGGTCATGTCTATGCAATGGTATGCACTTGCGATCAACTATTTGCTGATCCTCTTGCACTTTTTGCTTTTGCACGATTGACTTTTCTATCTAATGAAACGACTGTTTGTGCCAAAATAAAGTTAAAATAAATAAAAAAACATTTAGAAAGATAAGACAATTTAAGTATGGGGTTTGGTTACTTTGTTATGGTTGATGGTGTTACCAATTAACATCAGATTTAAAAGAAAATGTATTTAATTTATTTTTGGACCTAGTACACATTGTATAAAATACACAATATTTGTGTTCTTCCAGACCGTACGCGAGCTAACAACGAAAGTAGAGAAGTTAGAGGAAGCCGACGCGAAACGCACCACCGAGAGTGCCGAGAACGAGACCAAACCCGCTATGATCATGGAGCCGCAACTCATGCTCACTGCTGGTAAGGATTTCAACTCTGTCTTACGCATAGAATATAATATAAATTTATTTGCAACATCACAGTAAATACATAAAAAAACTAAATAATCTACTCTCTTATGTTGCAAAAAGGACTACAGCCTTGAATACACTAGGGGGCATTTTGTCCCGCAATATGACGCGCAACACCCAATCTACGTGTCGCTGCAACGTTGCAAAGTATCCCACAACATTATACGTGACGCGAGCCATGTTTCTTACTCCTGCTCTGAGAGCGAGCGCACGCGTCTTGCGTGTAGTCGTGTGCGCAACGTGCCCCTCAACATGTCTGCAGTGTGGGGAAACGAAACCGTGCTTTCGCTTACGTTTCACTATTGAAATAAGTATGTACGCAGCACTAATCGCCACAACCTCCTCGGGCGATATTTCTAAAAACACTGACTAGTGTGGCCTGCAAAATGTTCCGCGGCATTGTCTCGAGACATTCAAGTAGTTGTCGAGCAACATGTCGCTCCGTTTGTCCCCTAGTGTATTCGAGCCTTGTAGTCATGAACAAGGCATGATACTCATGAAGTGCATACTAGGTGAAACAGCACGAAGTTGCAGCCAATGCTATTCAAGGTGCCGCATGCTGTTTAACCATTGTTTAACACTAATATTATAAATGTGAAGGTTTGTTTGTTACTCAATCACGATGTAACGGCTGAACAGATTTTGATAAAATGTTTTGTTATATACGACATTAAATGAAAACGCAGGTAGCGCTTATGGCTAGTATTGTTGTAATAAAATAGATTTTATTTCAATTCATTTTTCAATTTAACAACCTTAATATCAAGTTCTAAATTATCAAAAAACAGCCTGTATAAAATAGATAAACAAATCATTATTCATTCATCATGTAAGTAGGACCTGTTAAACTGACTAAGCGGCATCGTCGCAAAGGCGTCGCCAATTTACGTTAAACATTATTTATTGTAAATGTATCGATTACTGGACAAATATTCAAGCTACCGGTATTAAACCCACCTCTAAAATCAGTTAATGCGATTCCGAATGTGTGTTTTAAATTAAAGTCGTACATAACAAAACAGATTGTATAGAGAAGTGTCGTGTGCTAACGTCAGGTAAGAAAGCAGCCAAGCAGTCAGTTTTCTATTAAAAATGTGATATTTCTTACTAATCAGTACTATCCCGATGGTTCGGCTGTGTTGCACCACCCGTGACCGCGACCGTTGCAACACAGCCGAAACGTTGGGATAACAAATAAAAAAGATACACACGCGATAAATACCTGCTTTAATCAGCAATTATGAGTACAGTGATTGTGAAAGTTTAAAAAATAGTATTTCTTAAAAATTTTGTTGTAAGAGTTTGATTATAATTTGAATGTGTACACGATGTAACTAATGAGATTGTTTTGCTTAGGTCCGTCGATGCAGTACCCGGGCATGCCCGCGCAGCCGTCTCCGTACGCGTACGCGGCGCAGGCGCCGTCGCCCGCGCCCTACCACGGCTACGGCATGTAGGGGCCTGTCTCCCCTTCGTGGGGGGACTTCGCGACCGCCTAACCACGAACCTGCACCTCCTGTGCATTACCAAATGTACTTCCATATGTCGCAGTGTTATAAACTTTCTCGCCGGCTGTATGTGTGTCTAGATCCTGCTAGGTGTTGAAACAAACACTCTTATGGCTAGCGTAAAGGTTTCATTCATAATTGGTCTAATTTATTAGGAGTGTAAAGCGGCTTTCTTTCTGGATATTTCGTTAATGTTTTAATATTTTCTTGAGTTTTGCATTGGAAATATTGTAGAGAATGGCATAAGGGACTTGAAATATTTTGAAAATACATTTATTTTCATAATAGTTTTGTTCTAGTATGATATAGTACAATCTAGACACACACATCAGAATGTGTTGCGTTTGCAAACGTAACATTCAGTTGTAGGCGATCTCTATACAATCCCGACGCCGTTACTTATCGATAGTTCCAACTATTCTTATGACGTAGCGTTAGTTTTCTACTGGTTTTTGTTCGTTCGCATCCGTGGCCTAAGTTTTGCAAAGTATTAGTCGGGATTGCACAGAGATTATTAGATTAGTGGGCTGTTCACAGATACAATAGTGTTAGCCTGTACAAATTATATTAATATATTCGCTAATAGCTCTCATTGAAACAAAGTGCTTTATTTTTATCAACTATGAGAGTTATACATAACGGCTTTGCATCAAAAATAATTCTATTAGGACAAATATTGGAAATTAGATAAAAAAATGTAACATATTTGATCGTTAAATTGTAGATGTTCTGTTCTCGCTGCGATGTTTAGAAATGGACAGCTGAGACCAAATTCAACGACAAACTTACCCAGTGCAAGATAATATTAAACTCTTATCAAAATGTACAGTAAGTTTGTCTGTTTTTAGATCGCGGTAAATTCTTAGATTTACCACTAGGTGCATAGACAACAATAATAGTAGAGTTGGATGTAAATACAGCGTCGTTAACCGGTAACACTCTGCAAAGTTTGTTTATTAAAATATAGATTTTAACACACAACCTGTGATAAAAACTTTTTGGAAAGTATCCCTCTACAAGTTTTTATTTCAATCTTTAAACATGCGAGATACCAGTTAGCGACACCGTATGTACATAGTGGTATACCTGCCGTGACGTTTTCAAGTCCAATATATAAATTAGTATTGAAATTATTATCTTAATACGAGTAACTAATAAATCGTTTATCAGATTTCTCATTTGCATTAAATCACATCTCATCAATGTTAAGAATTTGTTGGCATGAGCGGGCCTACACATAGTGAAATTATTATGTTTACATGTTTCTCAAAATGCACATAATTCCAAAATCCCCATGTTCCACCTGCCCCTACTCGACTATCCCCACTGATAGGGATATCAAGTATATTGTTGTATGTATATAATGATTCAGAAATGAGCCAGTTGAAATTGAAATGTTAACAAACCGATTTCAAATTATATTTTCTAGATACACTTAGTTTAGATTTTAGATAAGACAGAATAATTTAGTGGTATGATGGTATAATTTGGTTATGCGTGAGCGTGTGCTAGATTTAACCACGCGTGAAGCTTTTGTTTGGATCACTTGATTGATGCCTTCATTAGATTATTTAGGAGTTCCGACGTTGATAATCTGGGGTCGCGTTTGCAACTGGTTGGTTGCTGTTGAAAAGTTACATTTGCAATGCTAAGGTGCCCTTATAGTAGCTAGGCATCTGTATTATATAGTGAACCCCGGGTTTATTTACATAGTTCATGCGACTCGGCTTAATAATAAACGAAGAATTAAATCATTGTTGAAATGACTCATTCAAATCATTCCTACCATTAACTTTGTATGATCTAAATAATATTGTTATACTTATTCGTTTTACTTTCTTTCGGAGATAAATAGATTTTATGAACATAAAATGCAGAAAGAAAGTTAATTGTTTAGCGTTGTATTTATTCATGTATGATACTGTTTCCCTGAATTTTATTATTGTAAGATTATAATATTACTTATATGAATAAAAGGTAAATGAATAAAATATATACAATTTTTATTTTATTCTTGCTTCCTATATTTAGCTAGGCTAGCATCAGTAAAGTTTCACTATAGAGATGAATTAATAGGATGTAATGCGACGGCATCGGCATTAGTGACGACAGGTGGACTAAGGCACTAACAGAGTGGAGGCCGAGAACTGGGCATCGAAATATGTCCACCAGCAAGATGGGTCGACGACATCATGGATCGTACGTAGTTCAGGACTAGCACAGGATCGGGGAGAATAACAGAAACAGAAAGTCCTATGCCCAGCAGTGGCTCGTCACGGGCTGATGATGATGAATGCCATTGTTAGGGACAGAGCACTAGCAGTTTTAATAAATAAATAAATAATGCCGGACATTTCACAAAGCACTATCTAGCCTAAACTAAGCATAGCTTATACTATGGGAACCAACAAGATAGCTGATAGAATACTTACATTACATACCTACGCAACTAAATACCGTATTAAATACGTATTTCAATTACTAAGAACTCTACCTTATCTGTCCCTGTGTTGAAGTTGTAACTGCTTGTTAATTCATCATAACCATTTTTATAGTAGCTTTGTATTTTAAATTAAATTTGTGTAATTACTAGTATTTTAGGTTTATAGTATGTAGATATGTTTTTAATTGTATATAGATGCACCGCCGTCGTGTGATCATTATAATCCTGTCCATACAAAGGTTGTCTGGAAGAGACCGCTTTTAGCGATAAGACCGCCCATTGTACTAAATCTATTTGTAATAATTATGTTCTGTATTTTACTTTGGTGTACAATAAAGAGTTATCTTATCTACCTAAAATAGGTTCTACTAAAACTATTTTTGTCTTGGGGACACTTCCACTTCACTGATAGTGAGTACTTTACCTACATATTTTTTTTGTTAGTAAAAAAAGTAAGAAAAATACCGTAACTCAGATCATTTAAATATTTGCTCCGCAGCGGGAATCGAACCCGCAACTTCCTGCGTTTCAGCCGGCTGTTCACCCACTGGGCCACAGAGGTCGTCGAGAATAGAATAGTGTCGAACTTGCTGCTATAGATCGTGCAATCCACGAAGACGCGCCCCTCTATTCCTCCTAACCGTTTATAGTATATGTGTGCAAGCTTCCGTCAATATTTGAGTGTTATCGGTACACACTAATTACCTATGAGTGCACACGCACACTACAATGAATAGACTAATTAGGAGAGAGCGTCATGGTCAAAGTGAAAGATGCTCTACTTCAATATTATTTTTATTAACCGACTGCAAGGAAAGGGTTATGTTTTTTTTATTTTTAAGTGTGGATATTGTGTGATGTGATTATTAGTTAATTTACGATAATATTACCATTTTCATAATAGGGGGTAAATATAGACATAAATGAAATACGTGAAAAGTTTTATTGAACTTTATTGAGAAATGATAATCGTCAAACACTCGTTTCAGAAAAATCTGATTCAGAGTCTGATGTATCACCGAAATTTATAATTAAACTAAAATCAAGATCACAGTGTCTCATGTATTCGTCTTCTATTTTTTCCACGTGCTGACAAGTATTGAACCAGACATCTTTATTTACTCGATCAAATGCTTCATTTAAAATTGACATAATCGAAGTGTAATTTTGATTGATATTGCGGCTAGCAACGTCGTTTTTTACAATACCCCAAATGTTTTCGTTTGGGTTTAAATCTGGGTGATACGGAGGAAGCCGAAGCGCTGTGAATCCATGTTCTTTCAATAATTCGTCAACTGTGTACTTGCGGAAGTTTTCTTTGTTTTTTAATATAAGGTCATAAAGTTCAGGTTTTTTGTAGTTTGGTTCAAAATGGATATTTTTTTCATTCAGCCAAGTCTGCATGTCTAATTTGTTGGAGTAGGATGTTGGTATTTTTTCCGAACTAGTATTGTGATAGGCTGCATTATCCAAGACTACCACGGCATCATTTGGAAGATTTGGTATTAGTTTCTCCTTTAGCCACTTTAAGTAATTGTCTGTGTTCATATTATCGTGGTAGTCTCCGGATTTGATCTCTGATCTGTATGTCAACAACGAATTTGGTACGAAACCCTCAGCACTTCCGCCATGTACTATAATTATGCGCACTCCTTTTGTTAAATTTTGTTTTATTGCTGTTTTAGAACTTTTTTCAGCCCAAGATTTTTTTTGCACGTGGTTAGTATGAATATATGATTCATCTGTGTAGACTATAGGTCTACCTTCATTACGAAAAGACTTTATCTGTTTTAAATATTTGAATCTTAACATTCGAATATCATGTTTTTCGGTTAGCACTTTCCTGTTATTATCAGTTTTTCTCCATTTATAACCAAGTTTAAGTAACAAAGTTCTTAGGGTTGTTATACATCCATCAAATTGTATACGGTCTTTCAAAACAATATAAAGTCGTGATAATGTTGGAAATTGACGATGTTCTAAATGATAGTTTTGTATAGTTCTTCGAACTACACCAATATCAAATTCGTCTAAATCAATTTTTCGTGGTCTTACCCTTCTCTTCTTCATGGGTGATGTAAAAATAGAAGCACTTCTGCCTACTAAATTCGAATGCGACGTACTCGCTTCATTTTCAGACTCAATATCCGCTTCCGTAGTCGGCTCTGTTGTACGCTTCGCACTTGGGACTATAGGAACTATCGCATCCGTCTCCATAGTTATATTCGATTCCATAGCAGGACTGTAGTTTGGTTCATTGTATTAGTACATGCCTTTCTTTCGCGTAGAATTCTAGTCACTGTGCTTTCAGATACTCCAACAGCCTGTGCGGTTCTCCATCGCGCATCAGTGAGTTTTTCTGCATAATTTTTACTTGCTTCTTGTTTCATGAAATTATAAACTTTAGAAATAATTTCTCTTGCCTAAAATAAAAAAAACATTAAATAGTTTTACTTATTTTTAAAGATGAAATGAAGTCTTCTTTTAGTAAAATTTGCTATTTTCAAAATTAAATTACTTTCCTTTGCTTATTTCATGTGTTTTAGTAACTACAAACTTCTAAACAATCATTTCCATACCTGGCTTTTAAGTACAACACGTTGAGATTTTATCGACATTTAAAAAAAAATAAAGTAGAGCAACTTACATGGCGAGTTTGGATTTTCGCAACATAGAATATACTACCTGTGTGCATCGAACCGCTGACGGTTCGCGACTGACGCTCGGAGCAAACTCCCCGCACCCCGCGATCCCCTCAACCAAAAATTGATGGGGCGCGTCTTCGTGGATTGAACTATCTATATATAAAAACGCAACTAAATACCGTATTATATACGTATTTTAATTACTAAGAACTCTACCTAAAATAGGTTCTACTAAAACTATTTTTGTCTTGGGGACACTTCCACTTCACTGATAGTGAGTACTTTACCTATATATTTTTTTGTTAGTAAAAAAAGTAAGAAAAATACCGTAACTCAGATCATTAAAATATTTGCTCCGCAGCGGGAATCGAACCCGCAACTTCCTGCGTTTCAGCCGGCTGTTCACCCACTGGGCCACAGAGGTCGTCGAGAATAGAATGGTGTCGAACTTGCTGCTATATAAAAACGCAACTAAATACCGTATTATATAAGTATTTTAATTACTAAGAACTCTACCTAAAATTTCTTCTACTAAAACTATTTTTGTCTTGGGAACACTTCCACTTCACTGATAGTGAGTACTTAGTTGAGCTATCTATAGATCATTAGCAACGGTCTTTAGATGTTTCTTCTGCATATGGGGGAGAACTTCGTAGCACCCACTACGAAAATATGTTCCGGAAACAGTCTACTTTAGGTACTATAGTCTAGTTTACTTCAGATGCTTCCCCAGCATTATGTCATACGGTATACTACTGTTGGGAAGTGCTACAGATATAAACACCGTTTTTGTGCTGCAAAGGGCTGTTCGTGCAGTTTATATTAAGGGCCTCAGAGAATCATTACCTACGCCTTAAGTTTAAAGAAATATAAATATTATGATTGTCAATCAGGGTTGCCAGATCCCTTGGGGAATTATAATTTCCCAAGGGCCGATAATCGGCCCTTGGCCTTTTTGTGCCATCCCCAGAAATGATAAGCTCTGAATTAAAATATATAGTTAAAGACTTATAATATATAAGTTATAAGATAAGTAAAGAAGTTGTTTGTGTGTAGTTTTTGTTCTCTGCGCTATTTAAATATATTTTTTAGTTGATTAACGTTTTTATATTTCAATTTCGGCCTTTTGGGCCGCAAATCGGCCTATTTCAACAAGGCTTACCGGCCTTTTTCTGATTGAGGTGCTGGCAACACTGTTGTTAATACATCTATGAAAATCTTATCATAAGTTCACATATAATTTGTTTAAGAAAAATAGTGTTAATCGTAATTAATTATGTATTAGAAATAAAGATAAATATAAAACTCTCTGTTGCCACTAGTAGACTCCATAAAGTTAGTAAATCGTTTAAAAAGGGCAAGGTACGCTTTTATAACAAAAAGTGATGTACAAAAATTGACATATATCAAATTTTTAGAAACGTCATTAAATAAAATCTTTTTACAAAAGCCTACTAATATCGGATTACATATTTAGATGATACCTACAGAAGCATGGAATTGAAATTGCTCCAACTCATTCAAAAATTTTACAATTTAGACGTAATTTATTTTCTTTATTGTTATTTATTCTAAAAGGATCATTAAAAAACAACCAGCCTTGTTTATTGCCTTTCTTTCCTGACTTGGTCGCGAAGGAACAGGCAGTAGAATTAACGTTTCAAAGTGATCCTTGTGATTTTAATTACGCTAATTTTCTTAGCGGATGGCGTGTTCTGAAAGGTTGTGTAAACTACTTTCTATTCTACCACCAAGGTACAAATTCCTTGATTTCTACCATAGTTTGTCTATGACAAAATTGTGACATTGACGTCTTTGACGTTTCCTTCCAGAGTACAATTCATTCTGTAAAATCTATTTTGCTATCGAGCTCGACGGGAAAGTATTTTCCTTGAATTTTCCAAAATGTCTTTGTGGGGTACCCTGAACCGTACCGTTTTCAAGCGCACTTCTACCTTCGCCTTGGCCGTTGCCGGAGGCACTTTCTTTTTCGAAAGGACCTTCGAGCTGATCTCCGTGGGAATATTTGAGAGCGTAAACAAGGGAGTGAGTATTTCGTTATGTAATTTACTTTTTTGGTTTCTTCCTATGTCTATAGCTCAATTTGTAAGCAGTTGCACATTTCCTCTCATTTAACTAGTATTCATAACGATTTTGTAAAAGAAATCATAGATAAATCTCACTAACCTCAACAGTCAAAAATCTTATTGCAAAGGTGGTACATATTTCATTTATGTTTTTAGACCACCCGAAAGTAATTTAAGAAAAGTTATAAAAAAGAGAAACCCTTGAAATGTATTGCAGCTGCTTGACAAATCGTTTACTATATTTCATATGAAGGCCAAACAAGTTTTAACAGTCAATGATTGCTTCTTGAGCATCCCATTACTGAAGACGGGAGAAAGAAGCATATCTCTTGTGGCATGAGTAAGTTTTTACAACATTTTCTGTTTATTTTCAGAAACTATGGAAAGACATCGCACACAAGTTTGAGGAGTAATTCAAGAAAACCACTGTTAATATAATGAATTAATTTATTAGTGAATTATTAAAATATGATTTAAATAGTTTGTTTTTATCTTTGATTACAATATATATGCTTAAACTAAAATATTTACCTATAATACACAGTTATGACTAGATTTTGGAGTTTGCTGTATAACAATTTACTGCTATTTTCAAAAGTACACATTTTAATCACACAAATACTTCTGAAAGACAATAGTTGTTACTTAGTAAATGTTAGCCAAACCACAGTCCGGAGGTGTTCTTGTTCGTGGTTAAACTTTTTAGTGAAACTGGTTTGTTCAACAGGAACAATTTTCCTTATGGTAAAGCAGCTGTGGCAGACTGGTGAAATGCCTGACTGCATAATCTTAGAATACAGATGTCTTTTGCTTTGTTATAAAAAAAAACCTAAGAACCTACTGCCATCCAGTAGTAAATTTTATATTATTCTTGTTGGACAAATCAGTTTGTCTAAAAAGTATGACCAGTTTGAGTTTGACACTATTGCCACAGCCTATTATTACTCTATATTGTTTGATTTTTCAATCGTCTTCTGTGTAGTTAATTAGTTTCTCTCATGGTCCTATCAGTTGGGGAAAAAATAGTGGCTAAGCTAAGCATGGACAAAGGAATATTGAAGCTAATTTAGCTCATAGGAATTAGAACTTTCAATTTTTATGTTTATTTTCAATACAAAGATGCGGGCAGGGCAACTCTTGCTTGGATGCATGCAGCACAGCAGTGGGTACTTATGGACTGTGGATGATGATGATTACGATTTCAATACAATATTGAAGCTTATTCTATTATAATCCCTCTCTCTTGCTCCCAGTGGGAGCATAGAAAACTTTAAAAGTGCATAATGCTCCCACAGGCAGTCTATCTAACGGAAGACCAGCGCTGTGTTACCTTGCTGTGACACAACAAATGCAGAGTTGGAACCTTTTTGTGGCTTCTACCTAATCGAACTTCTATTTTATTTTTTTCTATTTTGTTTATATAAAAGTTATTATAGTGGTTGTCAAAAATAATAATTTTTCTTCCATGGACAATCATCATTACATTATAATCCCACGCATCCAGAATACGTACATAAATGGAGCATGTAAAGTACAATACATAATAATCATTTTCATGTTTGTACCTACTTGTACCTATACCTACTTCTGCCGCCTAGCAGCATTGCTGTGTTTCAGTTTGAAGGGTATGGCTGCTGGTGAAAATACAGGCACATGAGGTTTTACACCTGTAAGCCTCAAGTTGATGGACGTAGAGCGATGGTTACCACCTTTAGGTCACATCAGGTGGGTCATATGCTTGTTTCAACTCCAGGCCGTATAAAAAAATGTACAAGATAATGCCATGTAGCTTGCAATATAGCTGGGATCATAATGGAATAGTACTGGAAGTATTTTTTGATCCCTCAAATATGAGAAGCGTAATGCACTCTATTTTCCGACTAGGAGTAAGAGAGTAGGATCATAATGGAATAAAACTGGAGGTATTTTTTGATCCCTCAAATATGAGAAGCATAATACACTATGTTCCGACTGGGAGTAAGAGAGTGGGATTGTAATGGAATAAGCGAGGGCCCAGAGGCCTCTAGTCAAGTTACATTTCCTAAATAAGCTAACCTTGCATTGGCCCATAGAGGTCAGCATATACTGGGAATGTATTGCTTGATATGTAGCCGCGTGGAATATAGGACAATAAAGTAATATAATTAATTATCACTAGAGTTAGAATAATTCAATATTTTTCACTTTGCAGGCTGAGTATATGGTTGGTATATGCACAAAGTGTAAGCCATGACGACCTGTGCTCTGTGGTGCAGTGGGCGAATAGTCGGCTGAGACGCAGGAGGTTGCGGGTTCGATCCCAGCTGAGTGACAATGCATGGTCTACAGATATTTGTTTCGGGTTTGGGTATTTTTCTATACATATAAGTATTCTATCAGTTATCTGGTTCCCATAGTAAAAGCTTTGCTTAGTTTGGGGCTAGATAGCGCTGAGTGAAATGTCCAGCATTATTTATTTATGTATTTATCATTAGCACAGTTGAATATAATATATATTATATTCCATTACATATGTAATGGAATATAATATATATTATATTCCATATTCCATTACATATGTAATGGAATGGAATTTGCAATACTTCACTGCAATCCACCACAACGTAATAATTCCTCATATCAGCCATAGAACGTTCACTGCTGGCCTCGCCCGTAGATCTTCAGAGCGAGCGATCTTGTGCAGCCTGCAGCCAACGGCTCCCATCATCCTTTATCAGGTCGTCTTTCCATCTATTAGGGAGCCGACCTACGCTGCACTTTCCAGTGTGTGATCTCCACTCGAGAACCTTTCTGCCCCAACTTCCGTCAGTTCTTCGAGCTACATGCCCAGAGGACTAACAAGCTGAAGTGGCATCAACTGGTATTTATTTTTATTTATGAAGTTAATCTAGAAATTAAATCGGCTTTCAGGGAGCCAATTTCCGTAACTTAAAATAGTAAAATTCGAGTATCGATCTAGTCTCGTTAAGTTAGATGTCCTAAACGGTATTCACGTAACTGACAATACAATGATATTAGTTGACTGCCATGCGATTATAGACTTTATTTATATCAAGCTAATATTGTAATATTAATGGAGCAGAACACCAGTCTATATTCAATTCATAATCCAATCTCATTTGGGTCATCTTATGTTTTTCAAATTACATGAATTCCCTGAATGCATAATATCTCCAATATTTCTGTGGTCTACTATTTCGCATACCTACTTCAATGTATCAGGACTTGGTGTACCGATATCTGTGGTTCTCCGGGTCTTCGCAGATGGTATCGGCTGATGATGAAGTGGGTATGGAGCAGAGTTCCAGTGGGATGGGCGATGAGAAGTGCGTTTCTTCGGCTAATGTCCATATTATGTCGACGAGTAGCGATTGGGGTAGATTCTTGATTGCTTCTTGGCGGGCGACCTGGGGATAATATATTATTGTAAAATGAATAGCATTTGAAATTAAATTCAATATTGATTTATTCATTAAAATCATAAGGAACATAATTTTGAAATGTTAATTTTACTGCCCTCTGTGACTAAGCCAGACAAGAAACGAGGCTGATAAAAAAGGTTTTCATAGGGTTCGCCATAGTTGATAACTATAGCGAACCCTATAAAAAGGCTTCTTGTTTTGTCTACTTGGCTTTCGATGATCTGTGAATTTACGGATGATACCACGCACAGCCAAGATCCTACGAATCTCAGATTCTACTAAGAAAACTTTCGTGATTGATTTCAATCATTATTATAAATACACATATTTCACATACTTATGTATGTGAAATATGTGTATTTATAATAATGATATGAAATACACATATTTCACATACTTATGTATGTGAAATATGTGTATTTATAATAATGATTGAAATCAATCACGAAAGTTTTCTTAGTAGAATCTGAGATTCGTAGGATCTTGGCTGTGCGTGGTATCATCCGTAAATTCACATTTCGGTTCAATTCGTCAACCTTCATCAGGGTGAGTGCGACCCGCTCCGAATAACGTCTCGCCTCGCACACGCCCTGATGAATGTTCACGAAATGAACCGCAACATTGTCGGTCGAAACACCGTTGACGGTACGTGATAAATCCCGTATTTATAATAATAATCTAAGATACGTTATTTTGACATTCCAAAATGGCGTGGTAAACCTGTTTCTTGAAGTTGGACCTACCTAACTGGACTGTTTGTCTGTCGAGGTACAACAACATATAGTTCAGGAATAATAATAATCAGGAATAATTAATTTATTGGTAAAAACAATTTACAAGTCAAATTTAATTTCTACAAAATGATTAAAAATAATAATTTACTTTAAAATCACAATTACATAATTTAAATAATAATTAATTGAATTAAAATAAAAAATAAAAACACATTGATTAATTAATAAAGTAATAATAATATCAGTAACATAACATAATAAAACAAAAATTAGCCGACTTTGCAGACAAAGTCTTCAACATTGTAGAACGCCCTCTCGATGAGCCATGATTTTGATTTTTTAGTTCTCCACTGATACCGGTTGAAATAACTTTTGAAACTATTATGGTTATGTAATATTTACCATGTGAATACTACAGTGTACCCGTGATCATGGCGCATGCAACTGCGTCGAATTATCCCGATACTTAAAAATCCACAAATCATGGTAAATATCCCATTTTTAGTGGAAATAGTGATACCGGTTGTTTGTTCACAGCTCAATATTTTTCCCTTGACTTGCATGTACATCAGGGAGTTGTGCATTCTTGTTAAACGATACTTTGGATACTTTAACAAGCAATCAGAAGTAGTTGTTAAAAAAGCCTCTAGAAATCCACGCAAATTATACTTACATAAAGTCAAACTCGACATTTTATAAAAGAAATGTTTGTGAGTGCCAGCCATAAAGGTGTATAACAAATTGCCAAATACATTTAAAAAATTAACATTTAATGTATATAAACGAAGTTGACAAAATGGTTGGCACACTATTGTTTTTATGGCATTATTGAATATTTAACCCATTCCAATGACTTTTAATTGACTTACTAGGTACTATGACATTTGTTTTTATTTTGTGTTGTATTGACATTTGTATTTTCATTTTCTTATTAGTGTGTTGACTGATAATATTTTTCATGACATTAGATATTCATCATCATCATTATCAGCCCATCACGCTGGTGGACGTCCCCTATTTCGATGCCCAGTTCTCGGCCTCCACTCTGTTAGTGTCTTAGTCCACCTGTCGTCACTACGACTGGCCAAGATATTAGATAGATAGATAGATTAGATATTCACTTAGATATCCATATTATATAAATTTATATTCACTTAATTGACGACCTCCGTGGTGCTAATTAACGCTGTGTGAAATGTCCAGCAATATTTATTTATTATATTATTTATTAATTTAATTTATGTAATTTTTATTTGCACAACACCTGCATGGTAGAATATATAAGGACCAAAAAAATGTAACATCTAACCTTATGGACCTGTACCTACCATATTCTGGAAAATAAACGTTCTGATTTGAGTGTTACATACCGATCCGAAGTGATGTACGATCATCTTAAGCGCGTACTCCTTGATGTCGGCGGCGCGCATCCTGTCCGCCGCCTGCAGTATAGCGAGCACGTTGTCCTGCGACACGTTGCTCTGCAGATTGTGCTTGCAGAATACTTGCAGCCGGTTGTTGGTGAAACCTAACATATTATAAGATAATATAACTCTTTATTGTACACCAAAGTAAAATACAGAACATAATTATCTTATCGCTAAAAGCGATCTCTTCCCGACAACCTTTGTATGGACAGGATCAAAATGTAACACATGACGGCGGTGCATCTATATAAATTTAAAAACATATCTACATACTATAAACCTAAATTACCAATAATAACACAAATTTAATTTAAATAAGCAACTCTAAAAATGGTTATGATGAATTAACAAGCAGCTACAACTTCAACACAAGGACAGAAGGTGTGCACTTTTGTTTTAAAATTACTAATAGACTTGGATGTTCTTATAGAGAGAGGCAAAGCGTTCCACAATCGTACGGCTGTTAGTTACAGTGAAGGATCGACTATAAAACTCTGTCGTATGGACAGGAGTTTTAAGTTGGAGGGAATCTGAAGAACGCAAATTGCGATCATTAGCCTGGTGGAGAAACTCAAAACGCTCCTTAAGATAAAAGGGAGAAGAAGGGTTAAAAAGGATGTTATACAAAAGGGACAGTATGTGTGCATTCCGGCGAAGACGGATGGGGAGCCACTTGAGCTTTCTGCGAAAATCAGAAATATGGTCATACTTGCGCAAGCCAAATATGAACCGAATACAGAGGTTTTGAAGACGCTCAAGTTTGCTCAGTTAGGCTTCAGTGATGACAAGATAGCAGGCGTCGGCGTAGTCCAGGATTGGAAGTAAAAGGGTCTGTGCAAGCGTAACCTTGGTAGCAGACGGCAAGAAGTTACGAAGTCTCCGTAAAGATCCAGATGATGCAAATACCCTGCGGCTAATCTCATTGATACAGGGAACCCATGTTAAACAGGTATCCATCTGTATTCCTAGATTTTTCACTGACTGGGTGATGTCTATAGGGGTTCCGTCAAAAACTATGGATGGTAGTTGTGCAAAATTGATTTTGGAGATCTGTATGGAGCTACCAATTATAATGGCCTGTGTTTTGTTTGGGTTGACTGTAAGACCAAAGGATTTACTCCAGTCACATATCCGGTCAAGGTCAGTATTTAGTAAGCTAATGGCTCCGTCAATATTTTCAACTGTAGCTTGAGTATAAATTTGCAAGTCATCTGCGTATAGGTGGTAGGAAGAAGTTAAATTTTGTGAGATAGAATGAATGAACATAGCGAATAGGAGAGGGGATAAAACGCCACCTTGTGGGACACCGGCAGAAAGATTGCACCACGAAAAGTAAGACTCTTCAACGCGGATGCGCTGACGGCGCCCAAACAAGTAACTATGAAACCAGTCAATTGACATTAGAGATATGTTAAAGGAGCATAAAATACCCAGAAGTAGGTCGAAGTCAACATTATTGAAAGTGCTGCTGAAGTCAAGGAGTATCATTGCTGTCAGCTTCTGACTGTCCATCCCAGACCGAATGTCGTCTGTTATTTTAACCAGAGCTGTCACGGTGCTATGACCTGGATGGAAAACAGATTGAAAAGAATTTAACAGGGAGTTCTTGGAAAGGAAGGTACTTAACTGTTGATGAATACGGCGTTCAAGGATTTTAGATAAGTGAGGAAGGATTGATATTGGACGGTAATCAGCAAAAGAGGAAGGATTGGATTTTTTAGGTAAGGGAATAATCTGAGCTTCTTTCAAGGCATCGGGAAATGAGCCAGAATTGATAGAGGAATTTAAGATATGCGTAAAACGTGGATAATTTCATCAAGAATGGGAACAATCATATTTCGACTGATACTGTCACTATCATTGCCCACAGTATTTGAAGTAATAGATGCAATGCTCCTTTTAACATCACAATCGTCGAATTGACTAAACTGAAGCTGAGGGAAGTCTGGGGTTGGCATTATACTATTATAAGGATTCATAATTTGACGACCTCCGTGGGGCAGTGCGCGCATAGCCGGCTGAGACGCAGGAGGTAGCGGGTTCGATTCCCACCGCGGAACAAATATTTGTATTAGGTATATACAGATATTTGTTCCGGGTCTGGATGTTTGTCTATATATTACCTAGTCAGGTCATAAGTATTGTCACACAGTAAAAACTTTTCTTTTAGAATGCTGGCCACAAAAAAGTTTATTAAATTCGAATTTCGAATTGTTCATGAAAATGAAAATGTATACTTTTTAGAATTTTACTCATTTTTAAATATGGAGTGGACGCTTAAAGAAGATCGTGTTGCAGTTATTGTGTTGCATCGTTGCGGTTACGCGCCAATTCAAATTTTTGACATACTGAAAAATTTGAATATAACCAAAAGATTTGTTTATCGCACCATCAAACGATACAATGAAGACTCTAGTGTAGATGACAGGTCAAGAAGTGGTCGCCCTCGGTCTGTTAGGACTCCAGCAGTGATAAAAGCTGTAAAGGCGCGAATTCAAAGAAATCCCAAACGTAAGCAGAAACTGTTGGCCCTTCAGATGGGGTTAAGCAGAACCACGGTGAAAAGGGTGTTAAATGAAGACTTAGGGCTTCGGGCATATCGAGGAAAAACAGGACATCGTTTGAAAGCTCGTCTAATGGACCTGAGACTGAAGAGATGCCGCGCTTTGTTGAAGCGGTACGCGGGAAAAAAATATCGGGAAATTCTTATTTCGGATGAAAAAATTTTTACCGTAGAAGAGAGCTACAACAAACAAAATGATAAGGTGTACGCACACAGTAGTGAAGAAGCGAGCAACCGTATTCCGCGTGTCCAACGAGGTCATTTTCCATCCTCGCTCATGGTATGGTTGGGAGTTTCTTATTGGGGCTTAACAGAGGTACATTTTTGTGAGAAAGGTGTAAAAACGAATGCAGTTGTGTATCAAAATACAGTCCTAACGAACCTTGTGGAACCTGTTTCTCATACCATGTTCAATAACAAGCACTGGGTATTCCAACTTGATTCGGCGCCAGCTCATAGAGCGAAGAGCTCACAAGACTGGCTGGCGGCGCGTGAAATCGACTTCATCCGGCACGAAGACTGGCCCTCCTCCAGTCCAGATTTGAATCCGTTAAATTACAAGATATGGCAACACTTGGAGGAAAAGGCGTGCTCAAAGCCTCATCCCAATTTGGAGTCACTCAAGACATCCTTGATTAAGGCAGCCGCCGATATTGACATGGACCTCGTTCGTGCTGCGATAGACGACTGGCCGCGCAGATTGAAGGCCTGTATTCAAAATCACGGAGGTCATTTTGAATAAACTTTAGTGTCATAAGAATCTATGTTTTGTTAAGTTCATTTTGGTATATAAATGGTTACATAATGAATAAACTTGTTTCAATTATTTTATATTAAACATGTGACAGAATTTATGACCTGACTAGGTATAAGTATGTATTTACAAAAAAAAAGTATACAAGTATTCTATCAGTTATCAACTATATACTACTTATAACTATAGTACAAGCTCTGCTTAGTAGTAGTGGCTAGATATCGCTGTGTGTAATGTCCAGCAATATTTATTTATCATTAATCACCAATCTCTATCCTCAAACGTTTGCTGGAAGAAACCTTGTTCTCGTTAGAGTTAAGCTCGCCTTTGTACGTGTCCTTTTTGTAAGTTTTTATGTCTGTACTGTAATCTATGTGTACAATAAATAAAGGATAAAGAGCAATTAGGATACCAATGTAAATATAAATTATATTGCGTTTGAGCACGATCTTGCCTGATGGTAAGCGATGAAGTCTACGATCATACACGCTTGTCTACAAGCTGAAGCTGATCACTTGCGACTTGAATTAGGTAATAGTTTTTTATGCCCATGATGCCAAATTTTGTGTTTCGAAATTCTGGCCCCTTTCGCGATTGCTAAAATGGTGGGGATAAAAAAATTCAAAACAAGTAAAACCATTCATTTTGATTGAAACGTTTTTTTCAACTTGGAATTAAGTTGGGCCAAAATCCATTTTGGTCCAGAATCCTAAAAATAATAGTTACCGTAGTAAATGGGCGCTTGGAAGAGATAGAGCGAGTCCTCAGTCGGCATATTGGTGTCGCCGTAGTAAATGTACCGCAGCAGTGAGTCGAACGCCTCGTCGGACGGGATCATGTCGCACAGCTGGAAATATACATTAAGATAAGATAACTGTTTATAGTACACCAAAGTAAAATACAGAACATAATTTTTACAAATAGATTTAGTACAATGTGCGGTCTTATCGTTAAAAGCGATCTCTTCCAGACAATCTTTGTATAGACAGGGTAATCACATCACATGACGGCGGTGCATCTTTATAATATTGAATACATACCTACATATTATAACTCTAAAATAATAATAACACAAATAAGATAAAAATTAGCAAACATAAAAATAGTTATGAAGAAATAACTAGCAGCTACAACTAAAATAACTGCATTACAAAAAAAAGTACCATATACTCTGTCCACCGGCTTAATTCTTTATCTTTGTATCTATAACTTTGTGCTAGAGTCTATCAAATTATATTCTGTTGTATCCCATATCAAAAAAAAGTTACAAAAATAAACTTTGTCCTTTTCGAAATTTCGATTTGATATTCCGAAACGGAATTTCGATTGTACACACGGCTACACATCAAGCTATACATTTCCAGTATAAGCTGACCTCGCATTGTGTAGAATGGCTTTTCGTAGAATGAGAGGTCAGCTTATACTAGATATAAGGGAAGCCGTGTGTACGTTACCGGCGTGTACGCTCATTTCAAGCAGACGACGCCTTTACACTTTTTACTATTTTCATGACGTTGACATTTCTTAAATTTATTTTTTAATCATTGAATTTGTTTTGATATTGTTTGTATTTTATTGAATTATTATGCCAACAACATATTTGACCAGACCTATGTAAGTAAACATATAAGTTTAAGGCTCGCCCCGATCCTGCGAATCTGGAGCGTGCCTCGGTTGCTTCCAGGTAAAAATCGGAGTCGGATGGCCTCGGATAGATGCAGGAAAAATTCAAATGTTTGGCTGTGCGACGGATTGGTCAGGGGCCGTTAAAAACGGTCCCTGACAAGCCCGGGCGCCGTATAGTCCGAACAGAAAAACTGTAACCCCGACTATATAATGCCTAAGTCGATAGTAGCCTATGTCACCCGGACCATTTTATGATTCGCTCATTCATCAAAATCGAACGAGTAGTTTAGGCGCTAATACAAACATACATACATAGTTACAGACAAACATAGACTGTTAAAAACATAACTCTTCCTTTTGGTTATTCCGTGGTCGGGTAAAAATGTAATCTAAGTCACCCGGACCATAATAACGAATCGATTGACATCTTATTCATCAAAATCGGATGAGAAGTTTAGACGCTACGGTGAAACATAGGTAGTAATATATACTTATAGACACACATACATACATACACTGTTCAAAATATAACCCTTCCTTTTAGCTATGCCGTTTTTTTTTATTTTATTTTATAATAAGGCACACATTACAAGCAAAAAAATACAACTTAACTAAAATAACAATTTTATCTGGCTTGAAACGTAACTTATGTGCGCACAGAAAAACAGAAATATACTCGTCGAGGAAACAAAAGGAAAAGCATGTTTAAGAACATAACTACTACTAAATAATTAAAATGAATAGACACAAAACTGAGAATCAGAAGAAAAAAGAAACTAATAAACAAAAAAACAAACACGTAATATATACAAAATACCTAAACATACTATCAACCGACTTGGAAGCCCACGACGCTATTATGAGCGTCTGTATCCCGGTTAAAATGGAGGATGTCTTTGAGTTGTGTGACAAATTTATTTAGCCCTATTAACGATATCCAGCTCTATAT
The DNA here is from genome assembly GCA_918857605.2 of Philereme vetulata. Taxonomy (NCBI): domain Eukaryota; kingdom Metazoa; phylum Arthropoda; class Insecta; order Lepidoptera; family Geometridae; genus Philereme; species Philereme vetulata. The sequence continues at coordinate 9,569,296 of OU975420.1, read as the reverse complement.
TCGCGTTTGCTAACTCATTGTACTGCCGAGACATTCTTGTTAATGGATTATAATAAGAAATATTGTTTTTATAAGTAAAGCAAAAATATTAGTTCAATTACATCTACGAGCACTAAACAGGAGATTCGCGACAATAATGCTGGGGAATCGATTAGGGAGTGTAATATTTTATACAGATATATCTGATCGAAGTATGTGCGACGAATTTCCAAGATTAATAATTTTTATTGATGATAGCCAGGCGCTTGACCACTGCCTCACCTGATGGTAAGTGTCGGTGAAAGGTACACCGACACTTACCGTTGTCGGGCAAGTGATGTTTGGTATCGCAGTGTAGGTACCTTGACATTGTTCCCGTTAGGTGCGAAGGAGCGGAACATGGCCTCGAAGTAGGAGGCGCGCGCGGCGAGCACGGAGCGGTGCGCGCGCCGGCACGTGCCGCCCACCTGCAGCACCACGTCGCTCAGCGGACACGAGCCGCTCACCAGCGCCGCCATGTCCTGCTCTAGCGTTGTACCTGAACGGAAATATTATAACTAACTTACTAATGGCACTTTTTTTTTAATATTGCTGGACACTTAACACAGCGCTATCTAGCCCCAAACTAAGCAGAGCTTGTACAATGGGAACCAGATAACTGATAGAATACTTATATATATATATTTTTTTGTAAATACATACATTAAATATATAGAGAAACAACCAGACCCGGAACAGATATCTGTAGATCATGCAAAAGTTTATTCCGCGGCTGGAATCGAACCCGCTACCTCCTGCGTCTCAGCCGGCTATTCGCCCACTGCACCACGGAGGTCGTTGAACTTGACTCACCGCGAGTAAACGATTACCTATCAACTATTTTCTCGCTCAAGAAACGATATAGAGTCCGTGTCAGTAAAAAAGACACGTATATTATATAGTTGATCGCTGGCCGTTCACACTGCCGGCGAGAACTCGCTCTCCACTATTTTGTCGTAGCGGCTACAACACTGTTAGTAAAACTGTAGTAAACAAAGTTAGTAAATCGTTTAAAGGGCAAGGTGCTCGCTTTTATAACAAACTTCCAAGTGATGTACAAAAATTGACAATAACAAATTTAAAAAAAAATCTTTATAAAAAAGCCTTCTATAAAATATCGGCTTATTTAGATAATAGAGAAGCTTGGGATTGAAATTGCTCCAACTCGTTCAAAATGTTACAATTTAGACGTAATTTATTTCCTGTATTGTAAAAGGATCATTAATAAAAACAACCAGCCTTGTTTCTTGCCTTTCTTTCCTGGCTTGGTCGCGAAGGAACAGGCAGTAAAATTCACGTTTCAAAGTGATCCTTGTGATTTTAACGAATAAAAGATTTTGACTTTGACTCGCTCAGCGATACTCGCTCGATTGGCGGTCAGAACACACGCCGCGAGATGAACCAGCGGAATGGAACGCACGCGCCACGCGCTCAGCGAGTGGCGCGAGTATCGCACTCGCTCACTCGCTTTATAGCACAGCGAGACAACTTAGCAAATTGTAACCTACCTATAATCAGGAAAGTCTAACTCATTTAAATTGTATGTACGGGCACTGGAAACTGCGACACAGTATTTTACTAATGCAGTTTCCAGTGTTCACATTGTTTTTAATCACATGTAAAAAAGTTAATTGAAAATAAAAATAAAAAAAAAACTATAGGAACTACACACTCGCTGCTCGCCAACTCGTTTCTACTTTCTAGCTCTACTCGCTTCTCGCTCATCGCCGGCGGTGAGACAAGTGCCTTAGGAGATAAATAACATATTACTATGTTGGATAACTGTTTCACTGAGTGAACTCTGTCGCCCTCTTTTTTACTCGGGAGTTTAAAACTGGCATTAAAGAACCACCACAATTAAACTAGCTTGCTATTGAAAAAAAAACCGCGTCCGATTCGGTCCATGTTACAATATTATTAGTATCGATTGATAAAGATAGATCAATAAAAATGACACTTGATACTGCGTCTATCCTTTTTGATACTCCACAAAAAAAAACTATTTACGTAATAAAAATATAACCGACTTCAGAAAATCGAAACCAGTTATTTTGATTAAAAACCACTACTGAATCGATTAAAACTTCTATGGGACCGATCTAAAAGAATATCCTATCAAATAAAATAATTTTCCAAATCGGTTACATTACATGAGGTACGAGTAAAAACATAAATAAGATACAACCGAAATGAAACTTCCTTTTATTTGAAGTCTGTTAAAAATACAATGTTCTGTTGGTCTCTTCAGTGTCAGATTAGTGTGATCAGACACTGTAATATTACAACAGATATACCTAATATACGGGCAGACGCTTAGTTGTAGACATATCTGTACCAACAACAACAGGTCATACCGAATTCAAATCAAAAATACTACAAGTTCGTTACTAGAAGTGAAAAGTGCTCATTTTACTACAAAAATAATACAGAAAACCAAATGTTCTGTTGATCTCTCAATATTAGATTTGTGTGATCTAATCCATACTAGTCCGTACTAATACATTTTAAAGTAAATGTTTTCACGACTAAACGGCTGCATCGATTTCGCTGAAATTTCGCATACAAGTAGACTATGACCGCGATTAAGACATAGGCTAATTTTTAGCCACCTGCGCAATAGGAGGGTAATGTTTCTGAAAGTCAGAAGTCAACAGGTTACCCCGAAATCATAAATAAAATACTATGAGTAAGCTTACTTCCGCCTAATTCGATGTTAAAAGTTTGTTCACAAACCGCCCTCCTCTACGATATCCTCATCGGTCTCGTGTTTTTACCTACGATATCCTCATCGGTCGCGTCGGTTTGACTACGATATCCTCATTGGACGCGTCGGTTTGACTACGATATCCTCATCGATCTCGTGGTTTTACCTACGACATCATTAACGGTCTCGTGGTTTTACCTACGATATCATCATCGGTCTCGTGGGTTTACCTATGATATCCTCCACGATCTCGTGAGTTTACTTACGATCGACCATCGGTCTCGTGGTTTTACCTACAATATCCTCATCGGTCTCGTGGTTCGCGTTGACGGGCGGCTTCACCGGCGGCTGCTGCTGTCTCCTAATCACTTCCACCATCAGACCCTGCTCCATCTCCTCGAACTCCTTCGACATCACTATCGGTGTGAAGTTGTACTCTTTTACTACAAATCTGAAAAATATAATAATAAAATTTAGTGACTAGAGCTTGTCAAGCATAAGTTGGTATTATTATTTCTCTGAGCTAGTACGAACCAGTTAGTTCCATAGAGAGAAAGGAATTCCTTTCTCTCTTCCCCAACCATAGTTCTATGTGATGGGAGTAGGAGGATATCGCTGGACTAACCTCAGGCAGTACTCCTTGATAGCGTGCAGCTGTGCGTGGTGCGCCGCGTGCAGCGCCGGCAGTACATTACTCGCGCATAGATTAGCGCGCAGGTACCGCGCGCAGAGCCCGCGCAGCCGAGGGATGTTGAGCCGCAGAGTCAGCCGGAGGACTTCCATTACTAGGAGGATGGTCGCTGGGGATGCTGGGTCTTCGTCTGGAAAACATTTTTATCCTATTGTTTCTGCACTTAGTGCAGACGCCGTAGCTAAACAGTTTGTGGCTAACTGGCCGCAGACTGTTTGCTGTACCACGCTCTGTTTAAAACAGCCATCAACATCATATCAGGCGTAGCCATATCCACTGCTGAACAAAAACCTCCACCATAGATTTCCAGAGCGACTGATTTTTGGCGCAGCGTAGTACGGCCTACCCGCTAGATAGAAAAATATACTTACCTACATACAGAAAACAGCTAAATAATTCAACATGAACATGATAATAATACTGATCAAACAAACAAACACACTAAGACTTAAAAACTTAAGAATGCGGTTTAATTAGACTGGTTCAGTAGTTTGTTCCTAAAAATACGTAATGATTTATATAATGACAATTAATTCAAAAAAAAATTCAAAATTATTTATTTGGAACACAAACAAAGTATAATAGACAAATGAAAACGTTGACAACTGCAAAAGTTAAAAAAAAAACTCATTACAAATTCTAGTGAAAGGGGAACTTAAGACTACGATTGGGACGTGAATAAGGGGGTATGAACATTTTTATTTGGTTATATAGGGTAGTTACAGATTCAAAGAAAATGGTATTATTTGATTTGCTTCAAAACGCGTTTGATCACATCGGGTGTCAACAATGCGTTTTTCGCCCTAAATCTATTCATGGGTTGTAGTCAATTAACTCACCTTTTTGACATGACTTGGGAGACATTGAGGGAAAGAACGAAATAGCCAAGTTAACTACTTTTAAATAAGCTATGAAATAGGCAAGTGAGCATTTTTAATAGGGGCAAAAATTAACTAATAATTATTCATATTATCTAAGTCTAGTGCACAGTTATAAAATCCATGATTGATTTTTCACAATGAAGTTTAATAATACTTTATTTACACGCATGTTATTTACATTATTGATTTCATTGACGACCTCCGTGGCGCAGTGGGCGAATAGCCAGCTGAGACGCAGGAGGTAGCGGGGTCGATTCCCGTCGCGGAACAAATGTGTGCATGATCTACAGATATTTGTTCCGGGTCTGGATGTTTTTCTATGTATTATAAGTATGTATTTACAAACAAGAAACGTATATAAGTATTCTATCAGTTATCTGGTTCCCATAGTAAAAGCTCTGCATAGTTTGGGGCTAGATAGCACTGTGTGAAATGTCCAGCAATATATATATATATATTATAAGTGCTGATTTTGTATCATGTTTTAGAGGAACAAATAAATGAATTAACTATCTAATGAATGTACAAAAATGTTCGTTGCAGCGTTAAGTATCTTATACAATAATAAGATACTTTAATTGACATCGATTTGTTGTATGGATTAGCGAATTTGATTTAGATCTTATTTGATCTATACCTGTTACCTATCCACATTACATATTCATGTTAAAGTTGCCTGTTTCTTGTTATTATATATTTGTAATCGTATCGATACTTTCAATTTGTCCTGTTTAACATTAAACTTCACATTAGCTTCTCTATATTATATACAACTGGATTACCACTCACTGATTGACTGACTCATTGAAATCCTTGTTCTCCCAGATGCCCCCTCGTAGGGTAGAAATGTTTGGTGGGGTCGTACAGAGGGAGTTCCGATGAGTTGGGAATAAATCCTAAAGTACCCCTTTTGTCCCCCATTCGCTCCCATATACATCGTATCTCGGAAAGTAAAAGTCTTAGAGCATTAGCGCCAAAACTAATGTTGCTCAGGACATTTTTTTATATCCAGATCCATTAAAAAAAATCGTCTTTCATACAAAAAAAAATTGTCCCATACAAAATATTTTTGTGTGAATACCGTACACCGTATATTTCGTTTGTCGTAATTTTCTTACTGTTTTTGTAGGGAGCCAAACGGCTTGTGGGTAGTACAAAATTTATTTTACTGTAATTTTATTTATTGGTGGAGGGGCATGAGATAACTATATTTTCAAGTTCATCATTCATCATCATTTAGGAAGTCCATTTTTTTTTAGTTTTTGGAGGGGCATAAGGCAACTTGCTTAGTAAATTTTCATGTTTATGCGACATCCATCATCATCATCATTTTGGATGTCCCAATTTTTTTTTGTTTTTGGAGGGGCTTAAGGCAACTTGCTTAGTAAATTGTCAAGTATAGGCGACATACATCATCATCATCATTTTGGATGTCCAATTTTTTTTTTAGTTTTTAGACGGGCATAAGGCAACTTGCTTAGTAAATTTTCATGTTTATGCGAAATCCATCATCATCATTATTTTGGAAGTCCCAATTTTTTTTTTAGTTTTTAGGGGTGGGGAATTATGTAACTTGCTTAGTAAATTTTCATGGTTATGCGACATCTATCATCATCACCATTTTGGATGTTCAATTTTTTTTTAATTTTTGGAGGAGCATAAAGCAACTTACTAAGTATATTTTAATGTTTATGCGACATCTATCATCATCATCATTGTGGACGTACAAAATTTGTTTTAGTTTATGGAGGGGCATATGACAACTTGCTTAGTAAATTTTCATGTTTATGATTGCTTCTACCACCTCGATATCGTCTTTGATTGCTTCTTTGACTTCGTTTTCGTCTTTGAATGCTTCTTTTACTTCTTCCACTTCCATATCCTCATTGATTGGTACTTCCACTTCGAAATCGTCTTTGACTGCTTCTTCCACTTCGATATCTTCTTTTATTGCTTTTTTAAAATTTAATATTTTATTTGATTGCTTCGTTAACTTCGATATCTTATTTGATAGATTCTTTCACTTTGATATCTTCATTGATTGCTTCTTCCACTACGATATCCTTTCAACAAAATTATTTTTTTTTTTTTAAAAACTTATTGCTTGCATCTCCTAAACGGAATAAGTTAGACATAGTAAAGTTTACAAAATGGTAGTACGAATTTTTGGTGGAATCGTTTTTTATTGTCATATCCTTTTTGACTGCCTTTTCCACTTGGATATCCTCTTTGAATGCTTTTTCCGTTTTGATATCCTCTTTGATGATTGCTTCTTCCACTTCGATATCCTCCTTGATAGCTTCTATTTCGTTATCCTCTTTATTTGCTTTCTCATTTTCGATATCCTCTTTGATTGCATTTTTCTTCAATATCCTGGGGCCCAATTCTACTAAATCAATCGCTTCACTATGACAATGGTATCGTTGCAAAATGGCCACTATAGATACCTTTTGGTATTCTACTAACAAAATCCAGCACATGTTTGTCAAAAATCGTCGCCCGTAGTTATGACAATACCATTGAAAATTTGGCAGCTTATGACAGGAACAATATTCAATGATTATTTGTCATTATTTTGACAAAGATAGTAAAATACCAAAAGGTAGTGGCCATTTTGCGACGATACCATTGTCATAGTGAAGCGATGCACAGTGAATTACCTAGAACTAGCCAGCTGGACAAAAGTCGATTCCTAGAATCGATTAAATCATAATCCTGTCTCATTAACCACACCTCAAAACTCAGAATTCCAGGTATAACACGTGCCTTACCCTTTGTAGCACACCGCTATAGTACTGGAAAGTGAGGTAATAAGGAAAATGCATTTATGCAAATAAATCAGTTGATAGTTTGCAGTGCTTACGACAACATCTTATGACCACTTGTGCTATTTATATTATTGTGAGTGTTATGGATTTTCTACTTGAAGGTATGTACTTTAAATTTCTTCATAAATTGGGATCATTTAACTTGTTGACGTTGATGTTTATAGGCTTTATAGAAATGGACATTTATATCGTGTAAATTTTTCTATTTAGTAACTTTCATCGAGTGTAACTTTTTTTATCCAAATATATCCAGGCCGTTATTTACGTATGTAATAGCCACAATATTTAACTTTAAAATGATATATAGTTTTGCCACCCCAACTCACCCCATTTTTTTTAATTATTTTTTTCAGAAGTTGTGATTTCGATTTCAAAAATCGATTTCTTTGAAGAATGGCGTAAACACAAGAAAGAGGACCGTAATTCAAAGCTCACAGAGTTTGTATTGAACAAAATCAACTGTTCAGATGTCACTCTTGATTCAAAGAAGAATATTTGTACGAAAATTTCAAGTATTTCTTCAAAATTTGCTGAAAAGTGGTCCGCATCGAAAAATACCCTCAATAGGTTTTTGAATAACAATAAGGATTGGTTAGAGGGTAATGAAATACAATTTGAAGTTCAAGTACATCGCCCGTCTGCGTCTTCGTCATCTGGACCAAGTCGGACTACAGGCAGACCCAGAAAAGAATTTGACGAATCGTCATTCAAAACCAAAAAACGGAGGGTTGAAGATTTAGTGCAATCGCGAAGTGCTAGTGAGTTAACCATAGCCGCTGAAGTAGCCAATCGAGTATCTGGTCGAAGAAATGTAGCTAGTTCAATTCATAAAATATCTGACAACTCTCCAAAAGCTAAAACAACCAATGTTGCGTGTGGTGGTCGTCAATTGAGCAGTGATGAAGCTTTAGCTCATTATGTTGATGCTAAGTGTACCAGCCATAGTTACAAACAGACGCGTAAGGTGTCATTGAAGGCGGGACATCAGATATTTCCATCTTATCATAGTGTAGTTAAGTCTAAAAAAATGTGTTATCCTTTAGATGAGTATATTTCTGTGACGGAAACGCGCGCTGAAATTAATCTACAAGGCATTTTAAACAAAACTGCTGATCGTTTAATTGAAGCGCAAAGTGATGTTATAAGAAATGTTGTGTCTTCTAATTCATCCCTTACATTAATTAGCAAATGGGGCTGTGACGGCAGTTCAGGCCACAGTACCTATAAGCAAAGGTTCGAAGATGCTAATGCTACTGATGAATTCCTGTTCATGTTTTCATTAGTTCCTTTGAAATTATGTGACGGCCAACATATTATATGGCAAAATCCACGGCCTTCGTCAACTCTCTATTGCCGACCAATCAAATTTATTTTTTCAAAGGAAACTAATTTATTCACCAAAGCCGAAACCAACAAAGTCTTGGAAGAAATATCTCAGCTTCTTCCAACTATTTGTAATGTTGAAGAATATGAAATTACTATAAAACATGACCTCTTACTGACTATGACAGACGGAAAAGTATGTAACGCTTTGACTGACACACGCTCCCCTCAAAAATGTTATATATGTGGTGCTACCCCGACAATGATGAATGGTGATTTAAAAGACGTAGTCGTTAATAAAGAACATTACGGTTTTGGTTTGTCTACTTTACATGCATGGATACGTTGTTTTGAGTGTTTACTACATATTAGTTATCGTTTGGATATAAAAAAGTGGCAAGCTAGGGGCGCTGACGATAAAATTAGTGTAAAGTTACGTTCAGAGAAAATTAAGTTAGATTTTAAAACTCAGATGGGGCTTATTGTAGACAAACCAAAACCGGGTTATGGTAACACAAATGATGGTAACACTGCACGTAGGTTTTTTATGAATCCGGAACTAAGCGGTGAGATTACAGGATTGGATGTTAATTTAATTAAAAAAATGTGTATATTACTTCGAACATTATCTTCTGGGTATGATATTAATTGCATAGAATTTGAAAAAGTTTGCTCTGAGACTCGATCTCTTTACCTTAGTCTGTATCCGTGGTATAATATGCCTGTTACTGTGCATAAAATCTTATTACACAGTACAGAAGTCATCCAAAGCTGTATTGTTCCAATCGGACAGCTATCGGAGGAGGCTCAAGAAGCCCGTAACAAAGACTGTCGTAGATTCCGAGAGCATCATAGCAGAAAACAGTCACGTATTGCCACGAATACAGATTTATTATATATGCTGCTGATAACATCTGATCCTGTAATCAACTCGCTTAGGGAAATTCCTAAGAAAAGACCTGAAAAATTGCCCGCAGAAGTGCTAAGCTTGATAGTTCCGCCTTCCATACCTACTACACATCAAGTACCACGTGAAGTTACTTTATGTGAGGAGAACGATTATGTGGTACCTGATTCGTCTAACTGTGACAGCGATGATGAATCATCTGACGATTTCTATTTGTAATTTATTATAATAGTAGATATTATTATAGTTAAGTAATTTAAAGTGGGTGTAGTAATACACCTCTGCCACCCCTTCGGGGAATAAGGCGTGATGATATGTTATGTTATGTTAAGTAATTTAAGTTAAGTTTTTTAAATTGTGTAGATATATAATTTAAATTATTTCGTTAATATGTATTCTTCTAGACTTCTATTTTCAATAAATTTTTATTTCGTACTAAGTTTTTTTATTTTACCACATAACGCAAAAAAAATGATTCAGTATATGTTATTATGGCTGTAGCGATCATGTGAACCCATAAAATAATTTTGTCCAGCTACCATGTTCTAGACGATTCACTGTGCGCCCGTTGCCAGTTAACTGTTCCTATATTGAGTCGGCCGACCCGTCTCTAAATGCCACCAATTTGATCTCGTCTTAAACAATATTAGTAAAGCCACATCAGCACTCCCCTGTCCGATGGCAAGGCGAGGAGTGTCCTGTGACCGCGTATCTACGCCGAGATCGATCCTCACCCGGCCCGCTGCCTCACCCGACAACGCCGCTCTAAATGTCGACAATTTGTTACTGTGACGCACAGTGAATTACCTAGAACTAGCCAGCTGGACAAAAGTCGATTCCTAGAATCGATTAAATCATAATCCTGTCTCATTAACCACACCTCAAAACTCAGAATTCCAGGTATAACACGTGCCTTACCCTTTGTAGCACACCGCCATAGTACTGGAAAGTGAGGTAATAAGGAAAATGCATTTATGCAAATAAATCAGTTGATAGTTTGCAGTGCTTACGACAACATCTTATGACCACTTGTGCTATTTATATTATTGTGAGTGTTATGGATTTTCTACTTGAAGGTATGTACTTTAAATTTCTTCATAAATTGGGATCATTTAACTTGTTGACGTTGATGTTTATAGGCTTTATAGAAATGGACATTTATATCGTGTAAATTTTTCTATTTAGTAACTTTCATCGAGTGTAACTTTTTTTATCCAAATATATCCAGGCCGTTATTTACGTATGTAATAGCCACAATATTTAACTTTAAAATGATATATAGTTTTGCCACCCCAACTCACCCCATTTTTTTTAATTATTTTTTTCAGAAGTTGTGATTTCGATTTCAAAAATCGATTTCTTTGAAGAATGGCGTAAACACAAGAAAGAGGACCGTAATTCAAAGCTCACAGAGTTTGTATTGAACAAAATCAACTGTTCAGATGTCACTCTTGATTCAAAGAAGAATATTTGTACGAAAATTTCAAGTATTTCTTCAAAATTTGCTGAAAAGTGGTCCGCATCGAAAAATACCCTCAATAGGTTTTTGAATAACAATAAGGATTGGTTAGAGGGTAATGAAATACAATTTGAAGTTCAAGTACATCGCCCGTCTGCGTCTTCGTCATCTGGACCAAGTCGGACTACAGGCAGACCCAGAAAAGAATTTGACGAATCGTCATTCAAAACCAAAAAACGGAGGGTTGAAGATTTAGTGCAATCGCGAAGTGCTAGTGAGTTAACCATAGCCGCTGAAGTAGCCAATCGAGTATCTGGTCGAAGAAATGTAGCTAGTTCAATTCATAAAATATCTGACAACTCTTCAAAAGCTAAAACAACCAATGTTGCGTGTGGTGGTCGTCAATTGAGCAGTGATGAACCTTTAGCTCATTATGTTGATGCTAAGTGTACCAGCCATAGTTACAAACAGACGCGTAAGGTGTCATTGAAGGCGGGACATCAGATATTTCCATCTTATCATAGTGTAGTTAAGTCTAAAAAAATGTGTTATCCTTTAGATGAGTACATTTCTGTGACGGAAACGCGCGCTGAAATTAATCTACAAGGCATTTTAAACAAAACTGCTGATCGTTTAATTGAAGCGCAAAGTGATGTTATAAGAAATGTTGTGTCTTCTAATTCATCCCTTACATTAATTAGCAAATGGGGCTGTGACGGCAGTTCAGGCCACAGTACCTATAAGCAAAGGTTCGAAGATGCTAATGCTACTGATGAATTCCTGTTCATGTTTTCATTAGTTCCTTTGAAATTATGTGACGGCCAACATATTATATGGCAAAATCCACGGCCTTCGTCAACTCTCTATTGCCGACCAATCAAATTTATTTTTTCAAAGGAAACTAATGAATTCACCAAAGCCGAAACCAACAAAGTCTTTGAAGAAATATCTCAGCTTCTTCCAACTATTTGTAATGTTGAAGAATATGAAATTACTATAAAACATGACCTCTTACTGACTATGACAGACGGAAAAGTATGTAACGCTTTGACTGACACACGCTCCCCTCAAAAATGTTATATATGTGGTGCTACCCCGACAATGATGAATGGTGATTTAAAAGACGTAGTCGTTAATAAAGAACATTACGGTTTTGGTTTGTCTACTTTACATGCATGGATACGTTGTTTTGAGTGTTTACTACATATTAGTTATCGTTTGGATATAAAAAAGTGGCAAGCTAGGGGCGCTGACGATAAAATTAGTGTAAAGTTACGTTCAGAGAAAATTAAGTTAGATTTTAAAACTCAGATGGGGCTTATTGTAGACAAACCAAAACCGGGTTATGGTAACACAAATGATGGTAACACTGCACGTAGGTTTTTTATGAATCCGGAACTAAGCGGTGAGATTACAGGATTGGATGTTAATTTAATTAAAAAAATGTGTATATTACTTCGAACATTATCTTCTGGGTATGATATTAATTGCATAGAATTTGAAAAAGTTTGCTCTGAGACTCGATCTCTTTACCTTAGTCTGTATCCGTGGTATAATATGCCTGTTACTGTGCATAAAATCTTATTACACAGTACAGAAGTCATCCAAAGCTGTATTGTTCCAATCGGACAGCTATCGGAGGAGGCTCAAGAAGCCCGTAACAAAGACTGTCGTAGATTCCGAGAGCATCATAGCAGAAAACAGTCACGTATTGCCACGAATACAGCTTTATTATATATGCTGCTGATAACATCTGATCCTGTAATCAACTCGCTTAGGGAAATTCCTAAGAAAAGACCTGAAAAATTGCCCGCAGAAGTGCTAAGCTTGATAGTTCCGCCTTCCATACCTACTACACATCAAGTACCACGTGAAGTTACTTTATGTGAGGAGAACGATTATGTGGTACCTGATTCGTCTAACTGTGACAGCGATGATGAATCATCTGACGATTTCTATTTGTAATTTATTATAATAGTAGATATTATTATAGTTAAGTAATTTAAAGTGGGTGTAGTAATACACCTCTGCCACCCCTTCGGGGAATAAGGCGTGATGATATGTTATGTTATGTTAAGTAATTTAAGTTAAGTTTTTTAAATTGTGTAGATATATAATTTAAATTATTTCGTTAATATGTATTCTTCTAGACTTCTATTTTCAATAAATTTTTATTTCGTACTAAGTTTTTTTATTTTACCACATAACGCAAAAAAAATGATTCAGTATATGTTATTATGGCTGTAGCGATCATGTGAACCCATAAAATAATTTTGTCCAGCTACCATGTTCTAGACGATTCACTGTGCGATGGGTTTAGTAGAATTAGGCCCCTGGTTGGTTGCTTTTTTCATTACGATATCCTCTTTGATTGCTTCTTCTACAAACAGAAAAACACGCGAGCTGCGACCAGCTCGCGCACCATGCGACCTCTAGTTCTAAATGTATAATTCTTTATTTGATAAGAAATTTAAAAAAATAAAATTAATTAATATATTGTGTTTTTAATCATTTTCTCTAGGTGACTAATCTTAAAAGTTATGTCTATAAAATGAGAATCTGTTATTGACATTAAGCATTAGCTATAAGAGTTTGTTTGCATTGATATCAAGTGCTGTCGATTCTGTAATAAATAAATAAAAAAAATAATAAAAAAAAGGGTTTATTGAGCAAAGCCAGTCTGAAACACACAACCGCGTGGTTTTGAGCTGTACTTTAAATAAGTGCTAAGAGATTGTAACGACTAGAAAGGTGAAGAATATAAAGTGGCGATTGAAAGGACAACGGGAGTTTTATTACATGCCTATGCCATGATGCCCGCGACACAGTATTTTTACTCGTGCGGGTATCACCGTTTCCATTTTGTTTCTGTACACTGTTTTATGTTCCAAATAAAGATATTTTGATTTGATTTTAGTAATTTTTATTTTTTTTGACAACTTTGTGTCTAATTTAGGAAATCCTCTATGACGAAAAAGAGGAAAAACTGTCTCTGGTACAAAACATATCAACTTTTTTCAAATACAATATGGAGAAGGAACAAACATATGATGCACTGCCTTGCGTCCATCAACTTTTTTTTTATTATTCATTACAGAAGCAACAGCACTTGTTAACAATGTAAACAATCCTTATAACTAATGCTTAATGCCAATAAAAGATTCTCAATTTATAGACTTATATTTTAAGAAATTAGTCAAAACTTGAGGCATATACAAGGCAGATACAAGTGTAAAGTAATGTGCCTGTAATTTTACAGAAGGATCACCTAATTTCAAATGGTAATTTTACCTTTCTCAGTAGGATCTATCCTATCTGTATAGATATAGTTGAGCACCATCTTGAACGCTTCCGGGGTCGCTTCCGGCAGTTGAACCGTCACTTCCGGCGGCATCTTGTACTCGCTTGGCGGCTTCTCGCCGGATGTGACGCGTTTCTCTAGTTCTAGTCGAGCTTCTCTGTAAAATTTCAATTATATTTGATTTAACGATATATTATGACCTGGATTGAAAGATTGTTAAGTTACGTTTCAAGCCAGATAAAATTGTTATTTTATTTAAGTTATATTTTTTTGCTTGTAATGTGTGCCTTATAAAATAAAATAAAATAGATTGATACTTGTTATCCCTTAAAGCAGTTGCCATGAGGTGGAAATAAATGTCGTGTCAAAGTATAGATGTATTACAGTCTGTCACCGCATTCACGACATTAATTAAAAACACAAATTCAGAATCGTATTAACTGATTTTAGAAACTAGTTTAATACTGGTAGGTTGAATATTTATCCAGTAATCGATAAATTTCCGATAAACAATTTTTAACGTAAATCGGCGGCGCCTTTTCGCAGATGCCGCTTAGTTAGTTTAACAGGTACCTACATGCATGATGAATGAATATGGTTTGTTTACCTATTTTAATACAGACTGTTTCATTGATATTTCAGGACTTGAAATTAAGGTAGATTGAAAAAAAAAAACAATTTTATAAATTGGTTGTGGGTTTAGTGTCGTGCAGAGTGCACTCCTATATCTCGCTCTTCATTCTTTACATTCACCAAGTAGCATGATCTTTTCGTTTTAGTCGCTTCCTATATGATGGCTTTGTGAGTTGTTGTGCCAGCTTAATTGGGTGTATTTTCAGCTTTTCAGGTAGGCTTGGGCATAGTAGGTAAAGTTGATATAAATAATAATTTAAAATAATAAAAATTATGCTGAGACGGACAGAAAACAAATTCAAAAAGGGGGCAGTTGATGCGGAGGTGGGCAGTGGAGGGGTGGGAAGGGGACAGTGGGAAGAAGGGGAGGGGCAGTGGAGGAGGGGTATAGGGGGAAGTTTGATCTAACGCTATATATGGACGGATTTCAATATTGAATTTTTTTGGAAAATATATACTTACCTATACCAATCAGACTATCGTCTTCTCCGCCTTCACGAAACGAAACCGTAGACACCAGATTAGACCTTTTAGGACCAAGGGGACGCGAGTAATCGCTAAAACTTATACCAACATTTTGCTCAAAAGTGTACATAAAAGCCTATTGAAAGATTCAAGCACCTGAAATTCGTTTTAAAATTGTACATTCTTCGTTAATTTTGTTGCGTAAATTATTTTTTGACTTGGGACGGGAGTTCTACCGTTCTCACCTAACCACTAGTCTATATTGTGATAAGTGGGTACTCATCATCATCATCATCATCATCATCATGTGTGTTAATGTGTTAGAATGTTTTCTGTGGGTCCCAAATAAATGTATTTTCTTACATTATCTTGGCGTTGAGATAGTGCGAGCGCGCGGCTACGATCGCCTGGTGCGCGCGCACCGGCGTCTGCTCCGCGCCCAGCAGCAGCGTGATGTCGCAGAACTGCTGCGACTTGAGGATGCGACCGAAGTCCTCGTGCAGAGTGCAGCGGGGGTAGCTCGACAACTACAAACAAATAAACACTGGCTTTTACAAACGGACGCCGGGACGACTTCCGTGGCGCAGTGGCCGAATAGCCGGCTTAGACACAGGATCTAGGTGTTTTCCTATATAAAAGTGTATATATTATAAGTATGCATTTACAAAAAAAAGTATTTAAGTTAAAAGTAGATCAGTTATCTGATTCCCAAAGTACAAACTCTGCTTAGTTTGGGGCTAGATAGCGCTGTGTGAAATGCCCAGCAATATTTATTTATTTAAAACAATCTAGGTTTTAGTAGTTATTAACTTTTTTTTCATGGTCAAGCGCTTGACCACTACCTCGCCTGATGGTAAGTGATGGAGCATGCTTGCCTATAAAGAACTTGTTCACTCTGGACTTGAAGAGTCCGAGATTATACTGGTACGGGAAAACATACACCGGAATTATATAAGTAAACATATTATATCAGGGCCTATAGCACAATTGGTAGCGCATCCTCGTATCAAGAGCAAGGTGCGGGTTCAAGTCCCGTCCGGCTCGAATTTTTTTCATTATATAAATGAATGAATGAAAATTCGTTGTTGCACAAAATATAAATCATACATACATATAAAAGCAAAGTGTCGGATAACACTTTAAAATAAAACACTAAGAGAAAAAAAACTGGTATTTACCTGAAATCTGAACAGTTCTCCACTCCGTACATTATTATCGACCGTCCCTCCGAATATGAAGAGTGCGTCTCCAGCCACCGCGCCCGCGTGGAACAGACGCCCCGTAGGGATCTGAGAGTCGGCTGAAGGCGTTACCACAGACCTACGAGAAGAGAGACAACACGTACGTTCACGTTTATAGTACGTGAATTAAGAGGCAAGATTTTAGTTCGCGTGTGAGCTGGGAGACAAATGAGAGACAACAGTTATTTGTTATACAAGAGTGCAAAGTTGCTTTTTAACCTCGTGCTCAATTTTGATGACCGAGCAAGCGAAGTAAAATAGAATCACGAGCGTAACGAGTAATAAAAAAATTTGAATCCTGAGCGTTAGCGAGGGAATCAAAAGAGCACGAGGTGAAAAAATATTTGCATTCGAGTGCAACACGTAACTTTTTATCCCACCTCAGCGAGGAAATGACTAAATGCAAAAAAAGTAATACACCAAGAAGGTTCCGAGTCTGCGTTTTTAACAAATTAAAAAAGGTAGTATGATAAATTCGGCACCATGCAGATAGAAGTAAATAGGTTTAATGATGTTTTAAATTTACAAACTTAGTGCACACGATGTTCTAAATTCAATTTACTTTATCCTCTAGCGGATAAAAACGGCTTTTGCACTCAGATATCGAAGAGCAAAAATACTCTTTCCGAGATGGGGGGATGAAAAAAACTTAACGGAATGCAAAACACAATTCAAATTTCATTATGTAAATAGTGGTGACATCATAAAAGCTTTCAAACTGATAAATGTTAAGAAAACCACGGAAATCTGGGGTATCTCTGTTAGCGTCGTAAAAACATTGATTAACATAATTGCTCCCGAACTAGCTTTAATATTCAACGAGTGTATTGACTGTGGTGTATTCCCTGATCTAATGAAACACAGTAAAAACTCCACTTTTCAAATCAGGCACTAGTTCTGATCCTGGTAATTTTAGACCAATCTCAGTACTTCCGACATTTAGTAAAATATTTGTAAAACTAATTTTAAATCAACTGCTTAGACATTTCAATTCTCATGCATCATAAACAATTCGGATTTACCAGGGGTCGCTCAACCACTGATGCTGGTATTGAGTTAATATCGCACGTATTTGATGCCTGGGAGAAGTCTTAAGGCGCTTTAGGTGTTTTTTTGTGATTTGTCCAAGGCATTTGATTGCGTAGACCATGACACATTGATCAGGAAACTACACCATTATGGCATTAGAAACGTTGCTCTAGACTTTCTCACTTCTTATTTAAGTGGCAGAGTGCAAAGAGTTGACGTGAATGGGAAGCGTTCTCCGGGGTCTCTGGTTAAAATGGGTGTATCACAGGGATCAATTCTGGGACCATTTTTGTTTTTAGTATATATTTATGATCTTCCCCATCTTGTAGGGGACGATCATGAGGTTATATTGTTTGCAGATGACACGTCACTTTTATTTAAATTAAAGCGACGACAAACCGATTTTGACGATGTAAACAATGCAATCTCTAAGGTCGTAAAATGGTTCAATGTAAACAATTTACTTCTAAATGAAACGAAAACAAAGTGTATTAGATTTACACTACCTAATGTTACACAAGTTAAAGCAGATATAAAAATCAAAGGCGAGGAGTTGGCTCTTGTGGACACTACCGTATTCTTAGGTATAACCCTAGGTAATAAGCTTCAACGGGGCCCTCAAATTGATAAGTTGTCGAAGAGACGTAGTTCTGCGGCATACGCAGTCAAAAAGATCCGTCTTTTTTCAGACGTAGACACAGCTAGACTAGTTTACTTCAGCTACTTCCACAGTATTATGTCATACGGTATACTGCTGTGGGGGAGTGCTGCAGATATAAACACCGTTTTTGTGCTGCAGAAGAGGGCTGTTCATGCAATTTATAATATGGGCCCCAGATAATCATTACGTAATAAGTTTAAAGAAATAAATATTATGACATTCCCTTGTCAATACATCTATGAAAATCTGATGTATGTTCACAAAAATATTAATTTGTTTAAGAAAAATAGCCTTTATCATAATTTTAATACTAGAAATAAAGATAAACTCGCTGTTGCCCCTTGTAGACTCCATAAAGTTAGTAAATCGTTTAAAGAGCAAGGTGTTTGCTTTTATAACAAACTCCCAAGTGATGTACAAAAATTGACAATTAACAAATTTAAAAACGCAATTAAACAAAATCTTTATTAAAAAGCCTACTATAAAATATCGGATTATTTAGATGATAAGAGAAGCTTGGGATTGAAATTGCTCCAACTCGTTCAAAATGTTACAATTTAGCCGTAATTTATTTTCTGTATTGTAATGTATTCTAAAAGGATAATTTAAAAAAAACAACCAGCCTTGTTTCTTGCCTTTCTTTCATGGCTTGGTCGCGAAGGAACAGGCAGTAAATTGACGTTTCAAAGTGATCCTTGTGATTTTAATGAATAAATGATTTTGACTTTATTTCGTGTGTGAGCTGGAAGATGAGACTTTAGTTCATGTGTGAGCTGAGAGATGAGACTTTAGTTCGTGTTTGATCTAAGAAATGAGACTTTAGTTCGTGTGTGAGCTGAGGGATGAGACGTTAGATCGTGTGTGAGTTGGGAGATGAGACTTTATTTCGTGTGTGAGTTGGGAGATGAGACTTTATTTCGTGTGTGAGCTGGGAGATGAGACTTTAGTTTATGTGTGAGCTGGGAGATGAGACTTTAGTTCGTGTGTGAGATGGGAGACAACTTTTTACGTCGTACGTGACTTGGGAGACAAATAAGACAAAACTTTAGCTTATTCGAAACGTAAGAGTAAAAAAATAGTTGATGATAATTAACAACGACTTAGTATGTGCAATATAAGTTACATCGTGATACAGCTTTAAGACAATATAATGCGTTGATTATACGTACCACATTTGCGTATCAAGATCATAACAATGCAAGTCGGCAGGTAGTGTATTATCGGCGGCGCCTCCAAACACATAGAGATGGCTAGCGTGGGCCACCATCACGTGACCGTAGCGGCGCGCGGGGGCCGGGCCGGCGCAGCGCAGCAAGTGCTCAGTGCAAACTCGACTCCAACTGTCAACACATAAGGGTCATATTGTTTTTATTTTAAAGTGTTGTCCGACACTTACAGGAAAATCTTAGGATTTTTAAAATCATCTCAAAAAGGTCCGGAGTTAAGGGAACCAGATAACTGATAGAATACATACTTATAATTATATAGATTTGAAAATACATACTTTTCTTTTAATATTAGAGAAACATCTGTATGGAACAAATATCTGGATATTATGGAAATATTTGTTCTGCGGCGAGAATCAAACCCGCATCCTTCTGCGTCTCAGCCAGCCATTCAGTCCACTGGGCGACGGAGGTCGTCAAAGCATTGTAATAAGAACTGTATTTACATATACTTACGTGTGAGTTTCGAAATCAAACTGAAACAGCGCGTTAGTGATCTTAGCGCCGCTCTGTCCACTGAAAACGTACATTTTCCCTCTCGCCACGCAAATAGGGAAATTACAGCAGGTCGGGGGACATTGGCCCTTCTGTTCTATGCGCTCCCATTGGTGGGTTTCACCCTGTAATTATAAAAATTCATAATTGTAAGATTTAAGATCATCTCAAATATACAGACAAATAATATTAAAGATGTTATTTTTTTTTACATTCTAGGCTTGCGTTTGACCACGTCGAATTCGATTAAAAATTTGATTTCGCTGCGATCTCGCCGCGATCTGATTGCGATCTCGCCTGAATTCGATTAAAAATAAAACGCGTGTGGTTTTGCATTCAAAATTAATAAGTTCTAAAAGAAGTGTTAAGAGTATTTTTCACACCACCTACTAATCAATGACAAATTATATGTAATGTAAACCTCACCGAAAGCAAGTGATTAAATCCCTACGGCTGAGCCGGGAGTAAAGTTGTACTGAATTCCTGTGATTTGAATTTTGAACCTCATCTGTATTAAAATGTGTACCAAAGAGACCCACACAATAAGAACTTATTCGTAAATCGAACTAACCTCTGGACAGAATGCACCAACCTAGATTTGGTTTTAATTGTCTCGCAGAAGGTGTGAAAAGTAAAGTATTCTCCTCGTGGATAAAGCTGTCTGCATGTAGGGCGTGCTTACATTCTCTGCACTCAGGATTCAAGAGTTAACTCTCGAATCTCTAGAATCCTTCGTTACTTTCGGTATTCAATATAGCGGCCGTGACGCAAGACACTGCTTTATCCCCTCGTTTAATAATCTACTATTATTGCATTCTCTTTTCTACTTATTGTAGTTAGTCTTTAGTTAACTATAAGAACTTTATTTAAGCTTGCAACAGAAGTGTGATAAGTAAAATAAATATTGCTGAACATTTCACACAGAACTATCTAGCTTCAAACTAAGCAGAGCTTGTACTATGGGAACAAAATAACTGATCGAGCACTTACATACTTTTTTTGTAAGTACTTATAATATATAGAAAAACATCCAGACCGGGAACAAATATCTGTATATCATGCAAACATTTGTTCCGAGGCGGGAACCGATATAACCCGCTACCTCCTGCGTCTCAGCCGGTTATTCGCCCACTGCGCCACCGGAGGTTATGTACACTATACTACAACCTGTTTTGTTATGTACGACATTAATTTAAAACACACATCCGGAATCGTAATAACTGATCTTAGAGGTGGATTTAATACCGGTAGCTTGAAATCGATACAGTTCCAATAAACCATTTTTAACGTAAATCGGCGGCGCCTTTGTGACGATGCCACTTAGCCAGTTTATCAGTTACCTACTTACACGATGAATGAATATGATCTGTTTACCTATTTTATACAGGTTGTTTCAATTATATTTTAGGATTTGATATTAAGGTTGATTGAAAATTTTCTATGATAATTATGAGCCCGTGTTTTCATTTAATGTCGTACATAGCAAAACACGTATTATAGTTAAGTTTGTGTTATTGTGATTTAAATTTAGAATAAATTATTTGATCCCCAACTCCCAGCTCGTACAGAAAGTTAGCAATATCATACCAGTAAGCTGCAAGTCCACATGTCGTTGAGCCGTGCATTGCCGTCGTACCCCGCGAATATCCAAAGCTTATCATCGTACACCGCAGCACCATGCGCTGATCTTGGTACTGGCTCCCTGTAACATATCAAACTTGTATCCATACTTATATACTAATATTATAAAAGTAACTCTGTCTGTTAGTTTGTTTGTTACCTTTTCGTGACTAAAATAATCTTGAAGAGGGTGAAATAGAGGTTGAAAGTTTTTATGAGCAATCCATAATTCCTCAAGGTAGGAATCTAAAAATTCATATTTAGACTTTTGATAAGACATAAAGAAATACGTGCTTCAACTTTATTGCCAAATCATCCCGGGGGGGGGGGGGGGGGGTAAAGTAAGGGGTTAAAATTATAAGGTGTTCTTTAGATCACTGCGGGGCCACCACACAAACAATGGCCCACCTGCTCTCATGTCTTCTAGGCCCAACCACCTGCACACGGAATGACTTACCAGGCAACAGAGAAGGGTGTGGAAGTTGCTCTCTATTGGGCTAATCAAATTTAAAAGTCATTGGGATGTAAGTTACTTTTTACGATGGTAGAGAAGGAGGGTAATGTTTTAATTGTAAAACCACGCGTGCGAAGCCGCGGGCTGGTCAGCTATTTGTCTAAATTTTTAAACGATATCACCGTTTTTTTCTTTAGAGGACTAAGCTCATATTAAAAAGGCGCCCAGTAAACCGTTTTTCAAACGACTAAGTCTTCAGTAATATCTTGCTAAAGTTCTCCACTAGCTGTTAAAATAAATGAAAACTTAGTATGTGTATATAAAATAATGTAATAGTAATTTTTCATATGTATTCTTACCGTGATCGGAGTTTATTATTATTTGTGTTTCTTTTGTTTTTTTTCAGTACCAATAAGTTATTATTGTTTTTAAGTTAGAATGCCAACCTGTTTTGTTACCTCTGAGGTCGGCAGGTAGAAAATGCTATTAACATTAAGCCCACCTTTTGTACATTTAATGTGTATTTTTGTATTAAGTATTAAGTTTTTTATTGTACAATAAAGTATTAAATGACGACGCAGAACCAAAGTCGCGGATGTCGCGGATGAGAAGGATCAACCAGCTATAGTGAAGATGGGCTGGACACTTGGCAAGGAGGAAAGACGGAAGATGGACGAGGGCAGCAAACGAGTGGTGGCCGCAAGAAGGGCGCAGACCAGTTGGCAGACCACCAGCCAAATGGTCGAACGACATCGCGAGAGTTGCGGGAAGGCAATGGATGCGCTTGGCACAGGACCGGAGAGAATGGCGTGATAACGAGGAGACCTATACCCAGCAGTGGGTGGATGTGGGCTGAGATGATGATGATGAAAGTAATAAACAAATACATACTGGCCAGTAAACTTCCACTGCACCCAGCACGCGGTAGAGAATCTGTACTCAAACAGATCGTTCTTGTTGGTCAGGTTAGAGTTCGCGAGGATGTCGCCCGTGTACCCGCCGAACACATACATCGATTGGCGATGGACCTGAAACAATACGGGGTAAGCGAGACTATCGAGTACTTATCGAGCTGACCCACTTTCCATATCTAAATAAATAGCTTTTTAGGAGTTGTTGGTACAGGTTCCTAATCTTCCAATGAAAGCTCGTTGTCAATACGAGGATGCGCTACCAATTGCGCCAATCAGTTTTTGTTAGGCGTGTTATTAGTGATATTCTCGTCTGCTGTGCTGTGCGGTGTTAACTCGCTGCCGGACCTCCTACACTTCTATACCCGCTCCTCGGCCACCATTCAATCGCTGCCCTACTCCACCTGTCATAACCACGTCTAGCCAAGTGTCCCGCCCAAGACCATTTCAGAAAGTTTCATAACTCGAATCCCATTGGGAATCGAGTTATGGAACTCAAATGTCTTGCAAGTTTTTTGGTTATGTGTCAAGTTTATTTGTTTATGTGTTAAACCTATTCTTACATACGGTGCTGAAACATGGCCGCTCACGAAAGAACTTGTTCACAAAATTAGAGTTGCTCAGAGAGCAATGGAGCAGCCATGTTAGGCATCACGCTGTTGGACCACATACCCAACAACGAAATACGACGCAGAACCAAAGTCGTGGATGTGGGTAGAAGGATCAACAAGCTGAAGTGGAGATGGGCTGGACACTTGGCAAGGAGGAAAGATGGAAAAGGGCAGCAACCGAGTGGTGGCCGCAAGATGGGCGCAGATCAGTCGGCAGACCACCAGCCAGATGGTCGGACGACATCGCGCCAAGCGCAATGGAAGCGCTGGCACAGGACCGGAGAGAATAGCGTGATAACGAGGAGGCCTATACCCAGCAGTGGGTGGATTTGGGCTGAGATTATGATGATGATGTGTTGATTTTAAGGCAGTTTGCGCTTAAAATACTAAAATGTGCTTGGTATAAAACTGTAAGCAACTGTTTTATTGAATAAATAAATAATAATATGAATTAAGGCGACGTGAACAGTGCCAATATTCCATAAGAACTGTTCATGTCACCACCCTGTATAGGCACCTTTTCAGCACAAGGTAAGTAGCCCTGGATGAGACTTTACATAGACTTACTTACCACAGCTGAATGATGATATCTCGGAGCAGGAGGGCTGCCCATACATCCAGTTCTGGTCCACGACATCTCACTGATATCATATCTGATGAGGTCATTCAACATGGACTTGCCATTGTCTCCGCCAAACACATAGAGTGCATCTTTGTATGCTATGGCAGTGTGCTTGCTCCGTCTGGTGATAAAAAAACAGTCTTGCTGACACTAAGGCCCGTAATCTAGAATTGTGTTCAAGCTTAGAGACTCAAGTGTAGATTTATTCAAAAGCATGAATGGATGTCAATGCTTGGCCAAAGATGGCCGAAACTAGAGCACAATTATGGTGGACTCCACAATCTTTTAAGCGTTGTACTTGATGATTTTGGATAACTTTAAAAAAATACCTGGCTCCAACAAATTCATTGCATTCAGACATCAGTTTCCACTTGTGAACTGCCTCAAATGGTCCAAACTCCATCTTTAGGCTGACGTCCAACTCCCTAGGGTTGCGAAGTTCTTCTGTCATCAACTTTGTAGTCATACTAAGGGTCCTAGATTATTAAATTTTCGATTTGTTGAGTACATTCTCAAAAATAAAACATCTTCTGTATAAATTATGTGAATATCTAACACTTACGCCCTCAACCCTTTGGTGTGCCAAACATTTGATGTCTTTTACCGGGTGTCTTCAGCCTGAAAAGGCTAAGGAAATTAACTAGAGATAAATTACAATACCGCTCAGAGGCCAGTTGTAGATAGAAACACAATTGAAAAGCAACTAGAGTAATGTATTAGGTCAACTGTAGACAAAAAAATCTTAAAAACAGGAAGACATCCTAAAATAACCGGGCATATAGGTCGGTGAAGAGTCAATGACTTCGTGGCTATCATATGTAATGTGGTTCTACTAGCTTCGGATACTGCTGCTAAATTATAGGTTTCTGCAGGTACTTACTGATTTTAGGTAGTAATTATATGTGTTATTATTTCTACTTACTTTAGTACATGAATACAATACAATACATACAAATTAATCGATTTATTTTGATTTCTCGTGTATGACTGTCAGCAGCAGACACTGACAGACAGACTGACAGTGACAGCCAGAAAGATCTTTGATTGAATGAAATAAAAGTAGCTGGACATCAAAATTGAAACGAACAAAAATGAACATGACCAACCTAAGTTCCAAGCAGAGTTCCAGCATGAAACAAAGAGAGTGAGTTATTTTATTTATTTGGTAAGATAAACAGTCATACATTATGAAGTAGAACATCGTGCTAATAGTTACATGAATAAATGCATGACCCACGACATCATCCACAGATTAATTGAAGAAGTGAACAATAGGTATTAATAATTTTACGAACAGTAGGTATATGTATGATTAAACAGTGAAAAAACAGAATAAATGTGTAGTGGGTACATCATTATACCCACTATCAGTTGCTCGAATGCTGGTAAATAACTAAATAACACAAAACTAATAACAAATAACTAAAGTATTAACAGTAAATAACACATATAAATAGTTAAAGTGAGTTAATTAGAGGTTGAGCCGCATTGACAAACTCAAACGGGACTCAAACCCATCAATGCATAAATATGTCATAATACCTAGACGAAATATTCGTTCAATCACAGCCAGTGTATACACGGTAATTACCGTAGATCCACCGTAATCTGGTCTTTCTCCACCGTCAAGGTAAAAATGTATTACCGTGTCATGAATCACCTTAACATTATAAATTACGTTTTTGTAAATACTTCTTCTTCTTCTTCTTCCCGGTGAAATATAGCCCTAAGATAAAGAAATACCGGGATTGTATTATATAGTATATAACGTTATTCGTCTCATAATGCCAACATTTCGTGTGATAAAAAGACAGCAAGAGCCACTCGCGCACGTATAAAAGCGGTGCGCGCCGCTAGCCGCTGACAGCCAACTTTGTTTGTTAATCAGCTGGTTAACGCGCCGGCGAACCCCGAGCGCAACTTCAATTCGGCAGCGTCAAAAACTTCGGCCTGAATATCGCTATCCCTGTTTAGTGACGAAGTTTAGCCACGCAGAGCGACAGTGATAGCAATAGAACGATTCTAAATTTGATTACATTTTGACCATGTTCCGTAATACCAAAAATTATGACTGAAAACTTGTTGTATTTTTCTCATTGTGTTGTTATTCTGTAACTAGACGATATAATCTATGTTCCCATGACTAGGATACGTAAGATGTTGTTGTTTTTAATACGAAACAATTAGGTTGAAAACAGGTCTTTTATGACGTAAAAACATGCAGAATGAGATACGCTTCTATTTCAATTAAGGTAAGTATTTTGATCTAATATATGGTTGGGAACCTAGATAAATACTATTCAAATTAAAATAATACCTTATTAAGGTAGAAATATGCTCCAATTAGAAATGATCTTGGTAGTACGTGTTGTATGGGCGATTGTCCCTCCGGTGTCCCCTTAACACAGTCTACTTATGAATTTTGTCGAAATTATTGGTTTTCTACCTAATAAATTGGACTGTGCATAACAGTTAGTGCTAATTATTGTAAATGGCGTGTACAAGCCGAGTGGGTGTTTTGACGGAGAATAATGTGAATATAACATTCTATCGGTAAGTCAAATTCATGATTTATGTACTTTACGAAACGAAATTGTAAATTGAAAAGTCAAATCATATTAAAAATCAATAATTGTTAGCACAGACACAGTTTTTCACGTTAATTTAGCTGCTATGTCGTGTTGTTTTCTTAAAATATGAAAAAAACTAAAGCGACCCGACGTTTTTGACATTTTACCTACCTCATAGTGTTGTTCTCAATATCGATAACTTATCGATATTGATAAACCTGTTAGAATTACACTTTTCACACTTATTGACGATAAGTGACTTTGATAAATTCCGGGTAATTATGAACATCGTTACATTTTACTTTCTTCATAGTGCTGTGTAAATCTTAAAACCAAACATCCAAAACACCAAACCATAAAAATTAAAGTACCTTACCTACTTAAGATTTCGTATTTTTTACAGGTTTCCTGCTGATATAGAACTGAAAAAAGCATGGGTTAAAAATGTACGGAAAGGTGATGAATGGTGCCCTACACAATACACCAGGATATGCTCTTTACATTTTGAAGAATCTTGTTTTCGTGAGGGATATGGACGAAAAACCCTACATTCGCATGCAGTACCGACAGTACCGTGTACCGATAATACAGTGTTGCCGCATTCCAAGACGCTGTCACGGTGGTACCAATCCGTCAACTGCAAACCTGGATTTACAAAAGAATCATTCGGTATATTAAAAATGCGTTGCCAAAGCTCAAATAAAATATGGTATGGCGCATTGACCATGGATAAAGTTGCTATAAGAAAACAATTACAATGGGATGGTACAAAATTTCATGGCCATATTGACATTGGCACTGAGGTCGTTGGCGACGATCTTTCACTAGCATCTGAACGTTAATGTTAACATGCATTAATGAATCATGGAAAATACCCATTGGGTATTTTTTTAATAAACGGAGTGGATACTCCGTTTATAAAAAAAAAGTCGGACTACCTATTACTATACAAAAGATAACAATGGACGTTTTCGAAATATGCGGTAGTACAAATGTGTTTTCAGAGTTGATTACTACACACCTATGATAACTGCATTTTGAACAATCATTTGAATTTATTAATAATGGTAGATTTTTATTTCCTAATTCGTGTACATCATGAGTGTAAAAAAGCTTCAATGCCAAAAGGCGAGAACGTCCGAAATTTTTACAATAAACTTGTTTTATTTAAGGGTCTATAATTTTGGCTATTTGTATTTTTGTAATGTTAATTGTATGAAATAAAATTACTTATTCAAAATTTTGCCTTTTAGTTTGAAAATAAAGACATTGGTTCGAAAACTTAGGTACAGACAAAGAGTAGGTAGGTAGGTACAATTAGCGCGGTTTTCCTCGCCCAAAATACTCTAAGGGTTCAACACATGATTTTTAAATCCTGAAACTATCTAGATTGGACAATATAGATGTGTATTATACTATTCTTCTTACACCAATTTTTTTTTGTATAAAATAATCAAGGAGTTCACTATTGTAATACTCATAATTATGGTTAATCCCATAGTAAAAGTTGTTAATAACGATGAGTACAATAACTTCCTCTTCATTTTGGTGCCCAGAAAAATAAGGGTGAATTATTATGCACGGCCTCAATACCACACAAAAAAAGTTTTGGTATTAACTAGTACATGCACAGTAAAATATATAATATTATAGATGCTTATGGATATTTTATACCTCGATAACAAAAATATGTGATCGTGTATTTTATCGATGGAAGTTAGCAATAAACAATGCATGGGCAAGCACTACTGAACAAATCATCAATATATATACATTGTATAGTCAAAATGGAGACATCTCATTTGTTTCGACCCACTAGATAAATTATCTTTGTCTCTTTCTGGCATATGCAACGATTTGTTAGTGTTACAACGGACAACAGTAGCTTCTGTGATCTTGCTTATATCCATCTATAGTATTATTTATTTTAGACCGTAATTTTGTCTAGAAACACCGTATTTATGATAATTTTTATGCTAATTGTTTACCTTGCCACGCCTTACAGGGTACATACTTCTAGATTACATAAAAGAAACCAGTAATGTATGTTGCATTGAAAATAAATACTAAATATTTTTTACCCTTGTAACACGGTAACTATTTTTCATATGGAGACACTGATCACAGCCAAAGACACTATTTTTCAAAAATTGCTCATTCACTCACTCAATAACTGAACTTGCGGAGCTAAGCGTTCGGAGTTTGTTTTCAATTTGATAGTTTTTCGCCAAAGTTACGTATATACGGTTTATATTTGTATTGTAAAACTAAAAAATGTCTTCACCGGTAAGCATATTGCTATACATTATAGTTCTTCATCGGGATATAAATTTCCTGCTAAATTTTTCATCTTTGTACTGCGTCTTTTCTATTCCATTATCCCTTGTTTTGGTTTTACAGACGACAGAAACATCAGAAGAAAGCGTCCGGCGCAACAGTGAGAGTGAAAGCGGGGAGGTAGAAACTCCAGAACACGACCCTCATTACGAGCCTATAATATCTCTGCCGATAGTAGAAATCCCCACCAATGAGGAAGATGAAGAGGAATTAGTAAAAATCCGTTCAAGGCTCTACAGATACGATACCGTGGATCATGAGTGGAAGGTACAGGAATTGTGGTACTGCTATGTGCATAAAATAACTTAAAATGGTTTGCTGATCAATTGGATATGTTTTCTATAGCTATAGGTTATACCATGCATGAAACTTGAACACCAACTTCAAAATGGGAACAGCTATTAAAGTCGTTGTTGTTTTCAGGAGCGGGGCACAGGCGATATAAAACTTCTCCGCCACACACAGAACAACACAGTGAGAGTCGTCATGAGACGTGAAAAAACCCACAAAGTGTGTGCGAACCATTTTATCACGCCGGACATCAGGATGAATGCGCATTGCGGGTCTAATAAGGCCTTCAACTGGTCTGTGTTTGCTGACTTTGCTGATGAGACCTGCAAGCAAGAAATGCTGGCTATTAGGTTCAGGAGTCCTGAGAGTAAGTGTTTCAAGGTCGTTATGTTAATCGGATTTTTTGTGAATAATATGTGACATTTAATGATCTAGTAAATTGTAGTATAATTATGTAGCTTTGGCTCTTCGCTTCGTATTTGTGGTTTCTTAATAAAACTAACTTATTTGGGTCACAAATCTTTTAAATTAAAATAAACTAAAATTCTTAAAACTAGTACATAACAAATCACGATTTAGCCCTGCTTACACAAACTTAGTTAAAATAACTTAAAATAAAAATAATTAGTGCTATCCCATAAATATCATTATAAATGTACATAGTTTCTGGAAGTGACTTTTATTTCTTTAACCTATCTCGTCCCACTGCTAGGCAAAGGTCTCCCCCAAGTCCCTCCAAGCATCCCTATCCCTCGATATCGACGGGACGGGATATTCGACGGGAAGTGACTTATTCAATAAATAAAGTAATTACAATACATTGTTTTATATAAATTCAAAGTCCAGAATCTATCTATATACTTACTAAATTTTATTGAAATCGTAACAGACAGATATTACGTTACTTTTGACGTCTTTCTTATTGGCTGCTTGACTGTAGAAAACCTGGCACAATTATGGGCTACATTTAGTTATATTTATTTTCTTTTGTTATTCTCTTTAACCTAAAATAATAAAAACTGTATTTTCTCCGGAACACCGTTGCCTAAGCTTTTGTGTTCATCATTACTGATTGAAGCTTTACCAATATTTTCAGATGCAGAACTCTGGAAGTCCAAGTTTGCTGAAGCCCAGGAAATAGTACGGACCAAGTGCAGCCTTTACACTGATGACATGCCATCGTCTGATGACGAGAGTAGCAGCCTCACGAGAAGCGAGGACACTGACACTCCAGAACCTAGGCATAACGATAAATCTAAGGAGTCTAATAGAGACGAAGATGGGGTAGTTTTACAGCTGAAGAAACTTAATGTTGATAAAGAAGAATAATATGCATTTGATGATTCGATCTTAAAAGAGGCCAATCATAACACATTTTTCATTGATTTCTCTACTAGAAATCTTCTAGTGTTAAATAGCGCGCCCCACTACTTTATTACGTAAAAGATAACGATTTTTTTATTAAAATCAGAATGATGATACTGTGAGTATACTTCATGTAGACGCGGTAGAAAGGCGTGATATTTTGCTTGGAATATCTCTGTATAATGATTTAACAATTCGTTCTGTGTCATGATATTTTTATAAACTGTCTGGCTGACCCGCCCGCGGCTTCGCACGCCTGAAATATCCCGTTCCCGTGGGATCTTCGGGATAAAAACTATAAAACACTCTTGTTAAAGTCATGTGACACTTCATGTAAATGACTTGATGTCAATGAACGACGGTTATATTATATGGTTATTGTTCATACTAAAATGGCGATTAAAAATGGGGAGGTGGGGGTAGGAGGGTCAAACATAATTTTGACCTATTTTCATACAGTACCAAATATAGAAAAAAAAAATCATCAAAATCGGTCTACCTGTTTCGGAGGAGTGCGTCCACAAACACCGTGACACGAGATTTTTATATATTAGAAGATGAGTGAAAAAGAAAAAGGGAGTATTGAAAAATTGTGATGTGTTTTCTCTTAAAATCGCCATTTTTCGGTTTTGAGTTCACACATACGCTGAAAGACTCGTGAAAATGGCTCCTGATTTTTCAGTATATAAGAGAGTGATTCCAACACTTTTTCTCAGTGTTTTAAGCCGGAGAGCTCACACGAGGAAAATATCTAAAACGGTGGTAAAAAAAAGATACTTTGACTAATACTATACTATATACTCATCTTGATGACATATTACCTACACTTATGATTGGCGATACTTTGAAACAATCTTTTTAATATAATGAAATGAACATTCTGTTCAATTTTTGGATTTGATATTCCCTAGAATACAACTAGAATAAATGTTATAAAGTTCATATATACTAGCTTAATGGATCACCTTGTTTTGGGATCGCGGTTTAAATGAAAAGGAAGGCTTAATTGTTGATTAGTGCAAAAACGTCGCAAGTGCCAAATTATTATCTGGAGTTGAGTTATCTCATGTTTTTCAGAAAATGCTAGTTTCGCATTTATGCCGGTTTTGCACAAGAATGCAGGTTATATATAAATGCATTAAGTTTTGTCATTGAAGAGCAGTGCCGGCCCGAGCTTTACTGGCGCCCTAGGCGATAGACTGGAACAGTCCGGCGCCCTAGTAGGAGAATTGGTGACAAAATATATCATTAATGTAAACAGACCAAGTATGTAATTTCTTATAAAAAAAGTAAAATTGAAAAAACGGGTGAAAAAACGAGTGTGATTTAGACCACACGACTAAGGTAAAATCCTTTTTCAAAATATTAATTTATAAAATTGTTCAAGAATAAAATGAAACGTAACTGGCTATGGGAGAAAGAGGGGAGAAAATGTGTGCTCGCACCTCTCTCTTGCCCCTACAGTAATATACGAAACGTAACTCTCTTTCTATCTTCACTAACATATATCTCCCTCTCAACTTCCGTCCGCACTTGTGCGTAAATTCTTGCCTTCATCATCATCATCATAACAGCCGTAGGACGTCCACTGCTGGACAAAAGGCCTCCCTCATTGATCTCCAGGAACTGCGGTTGGAAGCGGCCTGCATTCAACGCCGACCTGCGGTTTTTACCAAGTCGTCTACCCATCTTGTAGGTGGACGTCCTACGCTGCGCTTGCCGGTCCGTGGCCTCCATTCGATAACTTTCCGGCCCTTAATTTCTTGCCTTAATTTTAGCAAAATCCACTTTTCTCAATCAAACAATCTCCTTTAAATCAATTGTTTCAGCTATTTATTGCTCTATAGATAAAGTTGGCAATCCCACAAGTCTTTCTTGAGTCATTGTTGAGCAAAGATACATATCGGGAGTATTTTCAAGTTGTGTATTAAAAAAAATACTATAATTTTTTAAGATCGATGCCGCCGATTGCCCCTTCCTAATAGGAGCGCCCTAGGCCGTCGTCGGTCGCCTAGTCACCTGTATGAAGGGGCCGGCCCTGCCAAGGTACTATAATTTTGGCATAATAGAGTGTACTAACATAATGGTCTCTGTATTCATGCCAAGAAAACATAGTTGATATTTTTTGTACAGATTTTGGTGATTATACTTACACTCAGATCTTTTTTTTTAAATCATCCGCTTCTAGTGCTTTACCTCAAGGGTGCCAACGGAACAGACATACAGAATGTCTACTAAGATGTTATGTTGATTGAATTTCTAGAAAAAAAATGTGTTAAAAATAAAGCTGTATCTGGAAAATATTAACACCTCTCCTTATGGCACTTGTCTCACCGTCGGCGATTAGCTATCAACTATTATCTCGCTCAAGAAAAGAACAAAAGATATAGATTCCGTGTCAGTAAAAGAGACACGTATAGTTGATCGCTGGCCGTTCAACCTGCCGGCGAGAACAAAGAGGTTTTATGCTGCTGAAAATCCTATTAGATTTTTGGAATAAATAAATGTATCCCTAATTAAGACGAAAACACATTTATTAATAT
This sequence comes from Philereme vetulata, assembly GCA_918857605.2. Taxonomy (NCBI): domain Eukaryota; kingdom Metazoa; phylum Arthropoda; class Insecta; order Lepidoptera; family Geometridae; genus Philereme; species Philereme vetulata. Next base: position 9,536,110 of record OU975420.1, on the reverse strand, counting down.
CAAATTACTTATAATTCACAATAATTTGGTATAAAATATTTGCATTTTTATCACTAAAAATATAATTTTGAAGTAGGCTGTATGTAACTTTACATCTGACGCGTGCAAAAAAAAACTTGCGCGCCATTTCCCATTTTTTTGTTTGTATCGCATTTGTTGCTGTGTAGTAAATAATTGTTAAAATGTCAAGTTTTACTAAAGAAGATTTGTTTTTTCCTCGCAAGTGTGTTGAAAAAGTGCGTATGAAAATCGTGAGCAACTAGCTCACTAGACACTCGGCTGATTTACGCCCTCGCCTACGGCTCGGGCTGCAACCCACAGCCTCGTGTATAATGAGCAACTTAGCTCACTTGTATCATAATATACTATGTATTATATTACTCATATGAACTTATTTTTACATAAGTGATTGAATTTATTAACAAAATATGAAAATAGAAAGTAATTGTAATGTTATTTTAGTAGTTCCACAAATAAGTCCTTTGGCCTGGGTGTCTATGCTGAAACATATTTATCAACCTTTTTTTCTTGATAACTGTTAATTTCACAAGCGGTCGCGGGACTTGTTTTGTGAAAAAACTAGCTGAATTCAAAATATTTGTGCTTATGTGTCTTATTAAAAATTGTATGTTTGGTCTGGATCTTGTATATGCCCCATATTTTTTCGTTTATAATAAGTTTGGTTGTAACTTGTAACCCAATATCCAAAGCTAATTTAACTATATCTTTGGTTTGATTTTTCTCTGTAGACTGAGGAAAAATTATACTACAGGAACTGGCTCCTATGTCAAGGTATTGGTGCCCTATAACACCAGCAGTGTTAGTCCCTACTTGTCGATCGACAAAATCGTTAAGATCTCTATTAAATCAGGAAGTTTGTAATTTTTTGAGACTTGACTTGGAGATTAAAAGGTTTAATCGGTATAGATTAACTAACTTTACAATAGTGTGGGTTATCTAATACATATTTTTTGTCACAAATATCATTAAAATACATTCCGGTTTTTGAAATTTTGTAAAAGTTATGGCGTGATTGTATTTGTGACAAAACTTGTTTTAAATCTGAATAGATGTTATTTCAAGTATGCTGGGTTTCAATTAATCATCCTACTTAATCTTTTGTTAATGCTATCGGCAATTCGAATCCCACTGTTGCGCAGACATGCTCAACCCTATTCCAATTTCGCCTTGCAGTAATCAAGTTTTTTTGCTCTTAGTTTGGTGTTCCGGATTCTGTCCGTTTGCTTGATACATAGATCCTCCATTGCTTATTACTAAATAATTCTAAATGTGTAAAATTATATTTAAAAAAAATTCAATCTTTTTGACAATATATTTAATAATAAGATCAAATCACAAACTTGCTTCAACACTTATTTATTGCACAAAATTGTAAAGCTACTTAAATTTATCAATGCAATCACACAAGTAGATCATAAAAAGTTGATAGACACTTGTGAAAGAAACTCGAGTGTCATCACATCACTCATCAACCATGAAGTCGGCCATTTCACGCTTGCAAATTGCTAAAGTACACACAGTGATACCCTTAATTGTTAGCTCTACTAAACGGAATGTTTGTTTTCTATTTCTATTTAGGACATGTTTTTGAACTGTAACTGTTTACTGGAAAAACATGAAACAAGTTATGGTCAGGTTTTTGATTATAAGATTAAAATATTTTGCTGGCCATAAAATATTATTTTTAACTTAGTATCAAGAATTACATTTTACATTATTTGATAAGAATGAGTACATCCTGTCAGATAATTGGAATTGAGCGGTCAATTTTAGTGAACATGCAAGTGACAAATATGCCCAAAAATATCACAAAAAGTCCTTTATTACTAAACTAAATCATAGTTCTTCTTTGCTACTCTTTTTGTTGAAAAGTTGGAATGTCTGTAGAATGTTCAGCCTAATCTCCAACTCCTTTTTCTTGTCATTAGAGATCTTTCCATTCAGAAGTTTCTTTACTCGCTTATTTTCTGCGGCTACAAATTCATCACCTTTCTCAATGATCTTCTGCATTACAGTTTTGTAGATCTTTCCTGAAGACACATCCTGAAATGATAGAAAATGTAATTATTGAGCTTATTAAGAATAACAATAATCTTATCAATAAGAGTTTATGAGGTAATAAGATCAATAAATAAATTAACAATCTAAGAACAACACAAGTTCACAAATACTGGATGGATTTAGGTGAGGAATATATTAGGTGGAGCATAAACTCGAACAGTGGGCTTCAGAACATCAAAGTTACAGTATCACTGTTCATCTTTAGCACTAGTAAAAACATCCCTTATACATAGTAGGATTAGGTACCTTGTCAGCCAGTTGCTTTTCAACCTTTTCAGCTTCCTTGAGAACCTCAACTCTATCATCCTTCTTCAACTTCATGAACTTGATAGCGAGGATATCCAGCTCCTTCACACAACCAGGCAAGCTAAGATATATGTCGGTGTTATCTCTGATGAAACGACGCAACTTATCGCTCGTGAAGCCTTTCGAATCGTCAAACGTTAGCGGCTCGCTTTTACCCTTCACGAACAGCTTCACAACAGGGAAATTATCCTTCGTAGCTCCGTATTTTCTCGCTAACTCCTCGTTTTCTTTCTCACCGTAGTCTTTTACTCCAACTTCGGCGAGTAATAGTTCGTCTACGTCTCTTGCATCCTTGGCCACTGCCACAAAGGCATCGTGCTTATCACCGTAGGGATATGCGACGTCGAACTTCACCAACGAAGCCTCGAATTTATTGGTAACTTTGTAAAATGAAAGCTCATCCAAGTTTACGGAGCCGCTGGGTGTTGTAGTCGTGGATTGGTACGCGAAAGGAATAACAAAGATCACACACAGTAATACTAAATAGCCACACATTGTAGAAGAACGATTATATACTTGTTGTTGTTTTATTTTAATTTCTGAGTCCTAACCACTTTCTATTAATGCAGATTCAATTCAGCCGCCAATCGACCTGCAATTCAAGATTTATTTTCAGTTTTTTTGACAGCAAGGTGAGCCGATCTTGCTTGCCGTTTTGTTGTTTGTTTATTTTACGTTCTTGTTTGCCAAAGTTCAGAAGCCCTGAAAAATTAGTTATTAGCTATACGCTCCTTTACCAACATGTTTATTATATTAAAACACTAAATTTATCTGTATTACTTTCATTGTTGTTAATTGTTTGTTCTGTATGTTTACCAATGTACATATGTTTACCAAAGTAGACTAAATAAGTATGCACACCAATACATGCATGTACTACTAAAACCTTTTTAAAACAAGAAACTTAAAACAAGAAATAGACACAGACACGTAAGTCGCGTATAATGGAATGGTTATTCAGGGTGTGGGCTTTTGTCATTGGTAGATTTTATTTTAGTTCGTTTTCTGTTACACTTTTATTTTACCTGCCTGTGCGGGAAACTTTAACCCGGTCGGTACTTGGTTTTACTAGTAGTATACTACGGCTCCTCAGTGGAATGCCGAATTTTGAATAAATTATACAGGCCGTCCCAAGACTATACGACATGAAAGGAAAGTACCTTAAATATTGTAGATAGAATGTTTTGTTGAAAGGAGACTTTATTTTATTTTTAAAACTTAGTAATACTGCATTCAAAGATTTTCTAAAAATTACTTGCTTCGTCTGGGAATCAAACCGACTCCGTCTTCGTCTGAGACTCCAATGTAAAAAAAACCCCGTATATTTATGATTACAATCGAAATAATAAATATAAAAAATAATAAGTAACATAGTATATTTTAAAGCTATATCAATTACAACAAGAATAACGTATAAGTCGCGGCACGTAACTTTAGCGCCGAACGATACAGGAAGGGGATAGCTGCGCATGGGTACTGTCGTGCAAGCAATAAAATAGCCCATAGCCACTATTGGCTTGATTGGAGATGTTCCTTACCGTTGCAATTGACGTATTTGTAGACTCTGCTGTCCTTTTTTGGATTTTCCCTAAATCGCCATTTAATTTCATGTTTCCCGCCTTAATAATTTCGGCAGTTTGTTTGATCTGGCTCAAATTTACATTGCTGCTGTCCGAATGACCGAGTAAAGTACTTGTAGCTTCATGAATCTCACTTTTGATTTAATTCAAAGAATCAATTAATTAATAGATTTCCTTTAAAAATAAAAAAAACAATTCATGTCATAAACCATTTTCCTTGTCTGTCTTTTTAAAACAGTATTTCTTTTAGGCATATTCACTTTAAAGTCACAAACAAACTTAACAAACTAAATTTCACAAACAAATTCAAATAACGGCAATAACAATACAATTAAGAACGCGACTGTACACACGGCTACACATCAAGCTATACATTTCCAGTATAAGCTGACCTCGCATTGTGTAGGCTTTTCGTATAATGAGGAAGTCAGCTTATACTGGAATATTATAGCTTGATGTATAGCCGTGTGTACACTGGATGTGCGCGGGGTGTCGTATCAATGCGGGGAACGGAATGCGACTGAAGAGCCAATCGGCGCTACGCAGGCCCGCCCTTCATCCCGCTGGCCCCCTCAGGTACCTTATTTTATACTTCTGCGCAATAACGGTCACCGCTAAAGTTTCGTGCCGCGACTTATAAAATGTTTAATTCAAAGTTAAGAGTTTCAAACAGAATGGAGACACATCCTAACGGTATTCAAATGCGAAATAACTAAAAGATTGACGATTTGTATAAGAAATTTTGAGAATTTAATTAATTAATTTACCTACAAAAAATACTCAATTGACTTCGGCAGTTTCAACCAAGTATATTTTTAATTTGATTAAAATGATTAATTTTTATGTTATTCTTTTGTTTCAAGATACTATGTTACTCAAGAGGAATTATTTCTTTTTGTCAATTCTTTCGACTGGCGTCATAAAAATACAGGTGTTTTTTTCACATTTAAGTCGGTTCGATTCCCAGGCGAAGCAAGTAATTTTTAGAAAATTTTTGAATGCACTACTTAGGTAGGTACTTACTACTAACTTTTAAAAATATAATAAAGTCTCCTTTCCGTAAAATATCCTATCTGCAATATTTAAGGGGACACCGGAGGGACAATCGCTCATACAACACGTACTACCAAAGTCATTTCTAATTGGAGCATATTTCTACCTTAATATGGTATTATTTTAATTTGAATAGTATTTATCTAGGTTCCCAACCATATATTAGATCAAAATACTTACCTAAAATGAAATAGAAGCATATCGCATTCTGCATGTTTTTACGTCATAAAAGAACTGTTTTCAACCTAATTGTTTCGTATTAAAAACAACAACATCTTTCGTATCTTAGTCATGGGAACATAGATTATATCGTCTAGTTACAGATTAACAACACAATGAGAAAAATACAACAAGTTTTCAGTCATAAATTTTGGTATTACGGAACACGGTCAAAATCTAATCAAATTTAGAATTGTTCTATTGCTATCACTGTCGCTCTGCGTGGCCAAACTTCGTCACTAAACAGGGATAGCGATATTCAGGCCGAAGTTTTTGACGCGGCCGAATTGAAGTTGCGCTCAGGGTTCGCCGGCGCGTTAAGGCACTTTCCCTTCATGTCTCATAGTCTTGGAACGTCCTGTATATACCTCTCTTCACTATCATCATCATGTCTGCTATAGGACTTCCACTCCCTCATAGAATTCCAGATTTTAATGTTGCGGCCTTGGCATACACAATTTATTTTATCTACATTTTGTACCTGCTTTGCCTATTTATGTTATCCAATGAAGTTGACGACCTACTGAAAGTTAATATCGACGTACCTTCCTACTTCAACCAATTTACAATAAAAAAGCGCAGTAAAAATGATTTTTAGTAGGTAGGTACTTTACAATACAATAGAATAGAACAATCTTTATTGTCCGCGTTGCTCAATGTTGCAACATAAATACGAAGGTAGAAATAAAAACTACTTTAATAAAAAGAAAACGCTAAAGTTATTTTTATGAAAAAGTAGTTTAATCTACATTCGTTAGTAATAAAGAGCCCATAAAAGCCGCACTATGTTTATTGCTGTATTTTTTTTATCAGTATTTTTATCACAAAACTTTTTGGTAAACTCTAAACCGTCTGAAGCGAATAAACGTGAGTACCTAGCTGTACTTTTTCATTCAACACATTACAAAATTTGGAAAAATCATCATATTATGTTTCAGCAACAGCTTTGGTAGCAGATAATAATAACGCTCCTTTATAATTGGTAAATTGAACATACCCACATTTCAGATGAATTGGAAGCATACATAACATTTCATTATGTTCTTACTTAACTACTGAATCATTTTAAGAACGTTAAATCCACATTTTACAACAATGCAAACGCAGCGTTCAAACAAAACCTATGAAATTCTATTATATATATATACTCTTTATAAGTACCTACTTAGATAGTTAGTTTCATTCTATTTCATTCTACATTCTATTCATTCAACATTCTATTTCCTTTCGATATATATTTTATTTTATTTCGAACAAAATCTACAGCTCTTAGTATAATACAGGTGTACCATAAAATAAAACATACATCCAATAAAGGATTTACATTATAGAATTCAAGTACATAAAGATTAACGACGTAAATCACTTAACGCACTAAATAGGACCATGATTTTAACAATAAAGAATTACAATAATAAAAACAATTTATTACATTAATCACGTATTCGTTAAACACCTACAAACACTCATATAATTAATTTAACTATCCAATGAAAGTACCTACTTCTGAGTAGTGTAGTGTATACCTAAATACATCGTCCACACCTTAAAGTTACCTTATTGTTAATATACGAGTATATACAATGTTTTTTTTAACTGTAACAGTACGGCAGCACCCATAACAAGAGGAGATACAGGTGCAGTTTCTTTTAAAACATCAGCTCGTTTTCGAAAAAAAAACATTTTGGCATTAAATTTTTTTTGGTCAAGTGTGAGTAGCGCCTTAAAATGAATCAAGTTGGTAAAAAATTTTTTTGATGCCGATCGATAGTCCTTTGTAAGAATAATTTTATTGTATCGGATGAAAAAATTCTGAACAGCGAAAGTTCAAATTTGATAAAAAGTATTCTCATACAACAGCTTACGACAAACAAAATTCCTTCTACAAACATTTTATTAGATTCTAATTGCACGTTAAGAAGTATTAATACTGTAGCGATTAAGAAACTTAGGAACTCCATGCTCTCATGAGCAATTCAATTAGTTGGGCTTCGTCGGTTAAGGAAGTATGCTTCAATTAAGTCTACTTTTTGCGTATTTGACAATACCATGATAAGACAAATAAGATGATGCAATGACTGATATAAAAGTCCGACAGGTGCAAGAACCATGTTCGAAATTCAAAATTGTTCTGAAATACGAAATGTTTTTGAATTGCTCATGAGCGCATGAAGTTCCTAAACTTTCTAATGGCTACAGTATTAATACTTCTTTAATGTGCAATTAGAATCTAATAAAATGTTTGTAGAAGGAATTTTGTTTGTCCTGTTGTATGAGAATACTTTTTATCAAATTTGACTAACTTCCGCTGTTTAGATTTTTTTCATGCATTACAATAAAATTATTCTTACAAAGGACTGGATAGATCAGCATCAAAAAAAAATTTTACCAACTTGGTTCATTTTAAGGCGCTACTCACCCTTGACCAAAAAAATTTTAATGCCAAAATGTTTTATTTCGAAAACGAGCTGATGTTTTAAAAGAAACTGCACCTGTATCTCCTCTGGTTATGTGTGCTGCCGTACTGTTACAGTTAAAAAACACTATCTAAACACTCTGTATCTAAAACACTCTGTATATGTATGTATGTATTTTATATTTATTTATGTAAGTATATGTAGGATTTTTTTTAGGTTTTGGTATTTATTGTAACACCGCCTCCTCACACGTTTTTCAATCCAGTCCATCCAAAGGTTGTCTGGAAGAGATAGCTTTGAGCGATAAGGCCGCCCATTGTACCACCATGTCTTCTAGTTTTCTAGGTTAAGTTATTGTAATTTGGTGTAACAATAAAGAATTATCTATCTATCTAATCTCTTTGTTAAACTAATCAAAGGCAATAATTTTAAGAGTCTCTTCATGTCCTTGTTAGGCATAAGTAGGTTCCTATTTATTACAATTTCCAGTCTTATAATGTACGCTCCACTCATAAAATGTAATTCCAAATCAAAACAAACTTTATACATAGCCACTTTTCTTACGATGCACTGCCCTGCGTCCATCAATTTGAAGAATACATGTGTAAAGCAATGTGTCTGTAATTTCATCGGTAAACCGAAACACAGCAATGCTGCTTGGCGGCAGAAATAAGACTGGAAGAACTCTACAACTTGTAAGAGTTCTTCCAGAGAAAGTGGGTTTTAGTTGTAGATTGGTTGTAGACTACAACTAATCTTTACACTGTGGAATATTCAGTGCTAAATTGAGACAGACTAAATTTAGCATGTCGACTCTGATGTAAAATTAGTGTGTCTAACTTAGGGTTGCCATCTCAAAAACCTGTTAACCAGGACAAGAAACGTGAAAACCCCGGATTTGGGAGGTTACGCCCCGGACGTTTGAACAGAGTGTTTTTTCTAAGATACTTAGTAGAATAAAATATAGTTATGATGATCATAAATAAACTTTTATTATACAATTTTAAACTATATTACATCTTAAAAAACCAAACAGAATCTCCTTAAAGTTTTAAGGAACTGTTAGCAGTATTTTTACATTTCTTTATTAGTTAAATAAAACTTAATAAGACTTTTAATAACAAAACAAAATTATACCTACGGTAGGTACCTACTGTTTTGCATCGATTTGCGGAAACCTAACAATCTACTTTTTTAATGAGTCTTTTACCTAACACAATAAAATCTCAAGCTTAAAGAAATTACATCATACATTTTTATTGCCTGTAAATAAAACAAAAAATTATACTCTTCAACTTCGTAAAAATCAACTTAAACTTTTCTTAAAAAAAGTATAAAAATCAACTTAAACTTTACAATCACACTTTTCTAAATAAAACAAATCTCCATAAAGTTTTAGTAAACTATTAGGTATTATTAGTCACCTTTATTTTTTATTCTCTAAATTGCCTGTTTTACTTTTCAGGTTTTTGGTATTTTTCAGTCTTTCCAATAGCTTTTAGAATATCTTCCTTGCTTAAAAGAAATTTATAAAAATCAATACAATTATAGTCTTTGAAATTGTATTTTATTTTGATAATTGACGAGACTGTCTCTGTTTTTAATAAATTTCTTTCTTTCGTCCATTGTTGTGTAATTAGTGAAAATACTCTCTCGACGATATTATGTGCAGGAATACAAAAAAAAACTTAGCAATTTTTAATAATTCCGAATTTAAATGAGCATTTCGGTGTTTTAAAAAATTGTAACCAAAGTTGATTTGCATTTAGAAGTTTATCTTGCTGGCTCAAAATTTTTGCCTGAAAGATTTTAAATTCACCCACTCATCTATCAATTTAGTGTCGTCAATTTCTATGTTTTTGTAAAAATGTGTTGGTAAGCGCATAACTCAACAATGCCTGGACCAATTTGGCCCTTTTTTGTTGTATTTCTTATTGTCAGGAGAAGGTTATGAAAGAAAAAATTAAGAAAATTGCGCGCAAAATTAGAAAATTTAAGAATACTTAACCACCATATAAATTATTTATAATCTAACCTTAGCACTTTTATAATGTAACCTTATGACGTTTGACATAGAATTGACAGAATGCGTGCTGCAAATATCGTCAAAGAGGATGTAAAAAAAATTAATATCGTTTGAAACAGAATCTTCGGTAGGAGTTATCCCGAGATATATTGTTACATAAATATTAATTGCTGTTCGTTAGTCTCGCTAAAACTCGAGAACGGGTGGAGCGATTTGGCTAATTTTGGTATTGAATTATTTGTGGAAGTCATTCATTTTCTCATACATAATGATGGCCAGGGACAACAATTGACAATTCTACCAGGGTGACTTATATTGACAGCCCGCGTTATACCTATGCATGTCAAGCCGATACGAAGTTCGGCGGGACCACTGGTAAAATTATAAAAATATACATTTGTATTTTCATTTTATGGTAAAAATAAAAGGAATTTTGAAAATGTAAGTTACAGTGCACTTATTTATCTTATGTTGAATCACTGTATAAAGTTTCATGATCTAAATTGAAGTATTCATCGCATAAGAACGGTCTTAAGATAAATTTGGAGTCATCTTTGGATTTTTTTTCTATCCAGAAAATTTTACGGAATCGTGTTTTCACGACTTAGGCGCTCTAGCACGTATCCTTAACTATAACATATATGAATTACAAATTGAAAGCACAAAATTTGTTGAACAAAACATTGTTTCTAAATAAGCGAATTATACCCGAGTCTAGGCCTTAAATTAAAACCCGGACTAAAAATAAAACCCCGCCCGGACGCTCCCCGGACGCCTTCTAAACTAGGACAAATCCGGGGAAACCCGGACGAATGGCAACCCTAGTCTAACTGCCTAAGTATCTAAATAAATACTTGTTTGAATTTAGAGTCTTTCTTCATTTAGTGCACTAAATATTGCAAAGTGTAAAGCGGGTTTAACTGCTAATTTTTTTTCCGAAGTTACTGTAAATCAAGAAACAATCCACAATGTTCAGCAGAAAACTGCAATGGAGTTTCCAAAAGGCATCGTGCAGTATGTTATTGATTACAGAATTTATGGTAAGTAGAACCTTAACATTCTACCCTCATTATTAAATACCACAACACCCAAATCGATTGTGATAGCAGGTGCTAGCCTACATTGAGAACCTTTTTCCACCAAGCGATATGCGTATCGAAATCAAGGTCTTGATGAGCCGTCAAAAACACATTGTACTAAAACGTTCCACCAATTCTAAAAGCCAATTTTACGGGCTCTATGGCCTGTATGCATCTCTATGCCCCGAACGTTGTCTAAAACCTATCTTTTCAGATTCAATCATTATAAAACGCATAAAAAAGGCTATGGGCGTGATAGAAGCGTCTTCTTGCCTTGTCTTCCAGCAGATACCTTTCACTCAAACAAGTGGCATCGTCGGTTCCTGGGTTCACTTCAAGAACCCCAGGGGTAAGCGGAACTGCGTTCACCAACCAGTGGTTGGAAATTTCGGGGAAATCGTAAGATTCTGCTTTTTGTTTATGAGTCGTGGTGGACTAGTGGTAGGGATGTATCCCGAGTTCCTATTCGGAGGTTGTTGGTACAAATCTCAAGCAGTTACTACAGTTTTCTACACGGAAAATGTATTTGCGTAGGTATTCCTCGTGAGGAAACCAACATGCCCTAGTACCAAAAATTCGAAAAAATGTGCCATCTATTTAGTATTCTTTAAGCGGCGATGGGTTTGCAAGCGTTACGCAAAAAGTGGACTTGTATTAACCGAAAAGTGGGATATCTAATCTTTACGGGTCTGGGTACTGAGAAAATGATCCAAGGGTGAAAATAAGGTGCAAATTAGAGCAACGTTTTATGCCAAATTATACAGAAAATGTTATCCTACGGAGTAAGCCTATGTTCAAAAGTACTTAACGATGTTGTGTTGGTGATAGGAAGATAAAAAAACGAGTGTGCTTTAGACCACACGACTGAAGTAAAACTTCTTTTTCAAAATATTAATTTATAAAATTGTTTATTTAAGAAATTGTCCACACGTCTGTAGGTCGATCAGTCTATGTTCATTCTGGGCAGACGCAAATCGCACTCGCACATTAACGTTTAAAAATATACGAAACATAATTCTCTCTCTTTCTATCTTCACTAACTTATATCTTCCTCTCAACTTCCGTTCGCACTTTTCGCAACGCATTCACCAGCTTACTCCCCAAGTCAAGCGTGCGTAAAGAAGTTTAACTTCAAAAGCTTTACCTGCCTACTTTCGGTAGATCGTCGAGAAGATTTGGATGTAGCGGTACCGTACCACTCGTATCTGATACCCACGTTAAAGGGAATCTTAATTTTATCTAGTATTTATTTATTTATTTCCACTTAAATATGTTTTTCAAGGATTAACTTAATACAATAGTGTAGTTAACTAAGTTTCTAACATAATTACTTAAGTAATTTTACTTCAATTATAATTGATTAAAATACAACACTTTTTTAAAGTGAAAACTTCTTTAGGCGCGTTCGGCAGCTTGAGATGGAAAAAAACCATTGAACTCGCGACACTGCTACCGTACATCTGTATATAATTTGATTTTTTTTAGTTTGTTGAGGGGCATAAGTTCTGTGGGCATAAGACAGCTTTCTTAGTAAATTATCATGTTTATGCGACGTCCATCATGATCATTTTGGACCATCCAAATTTTTTGAACTGAAAACTTCTTCAGGCGCGTTGGGCGTTTTTAAGATGGATAGAACCATTGAACTCCCGACACTGTTACCATTACCGACACCTCTGTATATAAGTAACTGTAGTGTAGTCTGCTTTTATTCAAGTTTTCACTTGTCGGCACTCTCGGAGTGCCACTTTTTTATACTACAGTAAGATGGAACTAGCACAGGGCCCACCTGATGTTGAGTAGTAACCATCGCCTATAACAGATAATTGCCTCGTAGGTCACGCACGTTAGAAAAGTGCCCTACGATGCACTTCCCTGTATCCATCAACTTGATGCATACAGGTGTAAAGCCTCATGTGCCTGTAATTTCACTGACAACCATTCCCTTCACACTGAAACCCAGCAATGCTGCTTGGAGACAGAAATAGGTATAATAAAACTAATATTTAATTTAAAAAATTGGGGTAAGTCTATGTATGTGACTCTTGGGTGTTACATAATCTATCGTTTTCAGATGATAGTGATAGGCTTCGATTGTATGTCATCCCGAGAGATCTTGCAAGCGGTGCTTCGTGCTATCGGCTTTAAAGATGAGGTTGGACATCCACATAGAGATCAGTACATTAAGATTATATGGGAGAATATTCAACCAGGTAAGATTATCTTGTACGTTTCCTAAAAAAGTTTCATATATATAACAATACAATACATATATAACATACATATATACATACATATATATATAACATTACAACATTAATTTAAACACACATCCGGAATCGTTTTATCTGATTTTACAGGTGGGTTTAATAACGGTAGCTTGAATATGAATTTACTTTAACTATGCAAGATTTTTGATTGGCTGAGTGAATTTTGCGCTGAACATTTCTGAATTTTTACCAGTTCTCACCTCAATGAGACACCAAGAACCAAGTGGTTATTTAAAGTACCTAAACTTTGCAGACAAACGTCTAAAGATAATAATTCCAGTTCAAATCAAACAGCCAATATAAATTCATCGAATATTAGCCAGTATCAATTCAATGTTGCTGAAATCTAGAAGCTTCTTAAAAGTAAATGTGGTCTTTTGCAGAATACCGAACTCTCTTCCACATTCAGACCGAAGACGATCCGTATAAGATTGTGGAGTATGATCCGATGAGCGCGATGCATTTCCAAGACAGGGCTTTCAGCATGAACGGAGGACCGACCATAATTCCTCGGGTAATCTATTTTTCTACTTGTCTTTTTAGTCTAGCGGTCTTTAGATCGGCTTCACCTCACATGTCCTAACTACTGATTATGCGACATTACTTTTTAGTTTATTTTATCAATGTTTGAAGCAGCCTCTTTAGTGTGGGGAAAGTTTGAATGCATTTAAATATACTCCTCTCTTACACAAAAATTCTCTAACTATAGATGTGTCATGGAGACATGCATCTGATAGTGATTTGGAGCTCTGATCTGAGTACTCTATAGGTCATTTGCAACAGATGATTCAATAGTTTCTTCAACTGTTTAAGTATCTGTCCCAAAGAAAGACTGCCCAACTAAGTAACAATCCTGATCGTTACAGATACCAGGCCTTATCATTGCTCCTTCAGACAAGCTCTCACAACTCGATGTCATGAAGCTTCGCCTTTGGTTCGGTCACGAATGCAACAAGCGAAAGATTGGAGCACTCCTCGACAAATGCAAGATAGTCTTCGCAAACAGCTCTTCTGAACTACTTGACAAGAGTTATTATAATGGCTGTAAAGATAATGGTGAAGGAGATTATGGTACAGGAGATTATGGTAAAGGAGATTATGGTAAAGGAGATTATGGTAAAGGAGATTATGGTAAAGGAGATTATGTTGATGATGATTATTGCAGCGGTGATAATGACTGCGTTGGTAATGATAAAATAACTGGTATTGAACCAGAGATTACTGAGGATAATGGTGCCAAGGGTGATGGGGAAGAAAAAATGGATGACAAAGCCTCAGATAAAGACAACAAAGGTGATGAAGATGAATATAAAAATGACGAAGGTGACAATGGAGATATTGATGGTGACGGAGATGTAAATGCAAACGGTGAAAATGTAGATAACGACGACAATAATGCTAATTATAACGATGCCAATAGTTATGAAAATAATTATGCTAATGAAGTATAATCAGACAATATTATAAATATGGGGATTCACCCTGATGAAGATTCACGAATTGAACCGAAACATTGTCGGTCGAAACACCGATAAAACGTGATAAGTCCCGTATTTATAATAATGATTGAAACAAATCACGAACGTTTTCTAAGTAAACTATAACCAAATAACATAACAGTTGTAGTTGTATGAGTGGAAATTGTACTAATATTATATTCTTTAAATTTAAATAACTGGCCTTAAAATTCTATTTCTTCCTTAAAAACTCTCGATGCAAAAAGAGAGGTGTTATAAGTTGGTCGCCTATGATGACTATGTGTCTGTCTGCCTGTGGCATCGTAGTTCCCAAACTGTGCCTGTAACCAAGTTACATTCGCTTCGAATTGATTAGTTTTCTACATAGGTTTGTTGTCGATATATCACGTGATATTTCCATAGCAAGTGTCAAATCCCATACATTTTGGGACTTAACGACTAGCGTTATTGCTAATCGAATGTAACTTGGCTAAATCCCTCAGATGTGGTCGCGGAAGATCACCGATTTGGACGCGATTTTTAGGATTCTGGGTCAAAATGGTAAAAACGTATCACATATTATGGTGCGACTTTGTCCATCCATCCGTCCGTCTGTTCATCAGTCCGTCTGTCACAGCTGATTATCCCAGCAACTACTGGGCCCGTAGCCAAGTTACATTCTATTAGCGATGACGCTAGTCGATACGTCCGAAAATGTATAGGATTTGATACATGCTATGGAAATATGAAAAAAAATGTATTTATTGCTACATAAACAACGTAATAGGTTTACTTATTCTGTAAACATTACAAAAACAGGTTTATGCAGATATGGTAATCAGATATATCTAACGATCCTTGCACTAGGCAAAGCCTGTATCCGCTGGGGAATGTATTCCATATTCCAGGACATTCCTCTTCCTCCCAGGAGGGGGACAGAGGGGTCCGCTTAAGGTGGATATTCACCGACAGAGCCGCGGCTGAATCCAACCGGGACCCCGTGACCTTGTCAGGTGCTAGTGCAGCATCGAGCCGCTCATCCGACGGGTGGTTCGATGATGCACTGGCACTGAGGTGAATGAAGGAATGTCGATGGGTTTTTAGTCGGTATACCGTTGGTTTACAGCATACGGAGAGTCCGACAGACCCCTTCAGCTCTCCCTGAGTTGAAGGACATGCGTAAAGCAATTTCCCATCGTACAACAAAAAAGGCAAAGCCTGTATCGCGGGGACCTGAGTATCATCATCATATCAGCCGTAGGACGTCCACTGCTGGACAAAGGCCTCCCTCATTGATCTCCAGGAACTGCGGTTGGAAGCGGTCTGCATCCAACGCCGACCTGCGGTTCTTACCAAGTCATCTGCCCATCTTGTGGGTGGACGTCCTACGCTGCGCTTGCCGGTCCGTGGCCTCCACTCGAGAACCTTACCTGAGTATACGATTAACAAATTTAGATTTATTTATAACCTCAGTCGAATTTTTTTGTCATATCACGTGATATATCGACAACAAACCTATGTAGAAATCGAATCGATTCGAAGCGAAATGTAACTTGGCTAAGTCCTCTGAGCCTATCTTCTTGAAATTTGGAATAGTTATACATAATACTGATCTTCCTTGCCGCATTCTTAGCCCAGTTAGTGCCACAACATGCCACCTGTATCGATCATCTTCATAAAGAGTAGTTTTCAACAGGTCACATTTTGTAGAAAAAAAGATAAAATAAAATCCTTAATAAATAAATTTAATTCACTGATTCTCTGTCTTCTGCCTATCTGAACACTGTTTGAAGTAAAGTAGATTCAGTTTCTGGACATCGGTGGAGCTCAAGCCTTGCCAGTGGCCCATGGCCCAGCCATCGTTCTGAAATACAGAGGCCCAGAAAATAGTAATCTAACCATCGTAATCTATATATTATCTAATAGCTGACCCGGCGAACTTTTTACCGCCTTGACATGCATATGACGCGAGCTGGCATTGTAAGTCGCCGGTAGAATTGTCAATCGGCCATCATTAGCTGCATCTATGTCTGATCTATCTGGCGACCTCCGTGGTGCAGTGGGCGAATAGCCGGCTGAGACACAGGAGGTAGTGGGTTCGATTCCCGCCGTGGAACTAATATTTGCATGATCTACAAATATTTGTTCCGAGTCTGGTTGTTTCTCTATATATATTATAAGTATGTATTTACAAAAAAAAAGTATCTTATTATTCTATCAGTTATCTGGTTCCCATAGTACAAGTTCTGCTTAGTTTGGGGCTAGATAGCGCTGTGTGAAATATCCAGCAATATTTATTTATTTATTATTAATATTATTTATGTATGTGAAAATGAATTTTGTACATACATTTTTTGCGTGAATTTTTCCGATATTTTAAAAATTTATTCTGTTAGGTATTCGGGTTAACTGACATGACTTGTGTTGTACATATGCCAGTGGTTCGCTCTGAACTGAGTTCTCGCGAATCTCCCAAAACACAAAATAGATATTATTCTTAGGGCGACTTCCACAACGATGCCTGAACGTAATAAGAGGCTAAATATAGCTTAGGGCTTTGTCAAATCATACAAATACGTCAAATTTAAACATGTTTAGTCGCTAAATACGTTTAATGATCGTTGTGCAAGCCGGCGTTGATCTATAGTAAAATAAAATAGTGCCACGAAATTAATAACCAACCTACAGAATTCTTGAACTACAGTTTTATTGAAATTACAGGTAACGGGAGTTCATGTTAATTGGTTAACTTTTTAGGGGTAAAAATTGCAGTTATTTCAGATTTCAGACTTTTCGCTATATTTGTGTCACTAAAGCTACAAGAATACAAAATTACAGCACTGTGGGGCCACTGGTGTACGCTGTGAATTTCGTCATAGTTCAGTTTTTATTAAGGCTAATAACTAGAAATAAAGATAAAAAGATTAAACTAAAAATAAAAATGAGATCAAAATGTACTAATGAAGACCTTTCATTAAACGTCCCATATATATATTGGATATAAATATATATGAAATTTCACGATGGACGCTTCAAAAGTTCCTCGGACAAACAAACATACATACATACTTACATACATGCAAAGCCAATTTGCCCAAGTTGATTTTGAGATCTCGCTTCGCTCGATCAATAAATATCGCTTCGCTCGATCAATAAATATCGCTGGCCATTTCACACAGCGCTATCTAGCCCCAAATCAAGCAGAGCTTGTACTATTTGAACCCGTTATCTGATATAATACTTATATGTATACATTTTTTGTAAATACATACTAGAATAATGATTACAATGAATAAAAAATATAAATGTATAATAATTTTTGAATATGTATTATCCAGACCCGGAACAAATATCTGTAGATCATGCAAACATTTGTTCCGCAGTGGGAATCGAACCCGCAGCTTCCTGCGTCTCAGCTGGCTATTAACCCACTACGCCACGGAGGTCGTCAAACGGAGTCATCGCAGAGGTTGTAGAAGTAACTTTCCCGCGTTGCTCATTGTCACCGTCAAAAAGTATTTTCAATAGAACTCTACAGTTCTTACCCAAACAGGATACATGATATTGGTCTTCCCATTCTTGATCTGCAGCCAGGGGTAGTGCATGACGCTCTGGTAGTCGTACGAGAAGCCTGCAGCCGCAGCTACTGGAAGCTTTTGCTCCATTTCAAGGCGAAGATCTAGAAATAACATTTTCAGGATCATTACTTTCGTTCGTCGTCAATCCTTATCCATCAACAGTCTGTTCGCGACTTGCCCCCTTTCTTTCTCTATGCATACTGGTAAAAAACCTAACAAATTGTTAAGTTTTTGCCATCAATTGTGTGGGCTCCATTTTGATAATTTATAAGGTTTATTCTTGAAATCCCCACCGCTACGGCCCCACCGCTACGGCCCCACCGTTACGTAGAGGCATTGTAACTGGACAACGGCTACAAATATATGGGTAATTTCCTATAAATTATTTGGTAACAAATTCTTTTTAGTAATTGTCCAGTTACAAGGCCTCTACGCACTAGTGGGAACATAGCGGTGGGGATTTCGAGAGTATTCGATTTATAAGTATAATAATATATTGTTAGTAGGAGGTACTTATACAAGATACGTATTTATTTGGGGATTTTAAGGACATAAATTCACTATAGTACTAATGAATACAGAATTTATTTTGCTAGTTACATATTATTTAAGGTTCAGTTTTTGCTCTATCTAACAAAAGATTTCAACGCGCTCGTACTGCTACGAGCGTTCAAAATTGTTTAAAATTTTCCATACTGTACGATAAAATACTCAATACTGTAATTACGAATCTAGTTCTGGTACGCGGAAAAAAATTAAATAAAGACTAAAACATTCCTAAAAAGTGTATTATTTCACGTTATAAATTGCTCCAATAAATGAGTTAGAACATGAGAAAACGGCGAGTTACCTACAAGTATTGTATAAGCTATTGTTACTTTCTTCTTTTTGTTATGTCTCCTGTGTGTGTTTGTTCTGTTCATTTGTAGTGTTGTCACATATAAATGTTTTTTGATTTGATTTTGATTTGAAGTAAAATTTATTCCTTCACTGAAAGTATACCTCGATTCAGAAACCAAGATATTTTTTGTAAACAACGGTGTTACCATATCAAAAAAATAGTTTACGAAATAGAAGTTTATAGTAGATTACTCAATTTATAGTTACGAATTAAAAAGACGGTATTGTGTAAGAAACAAGTAACTTTATAACAAAAATATAACCGACTTCAGATAACAGTAAAAACCAAACTACTAAACTAATTTTGATCAATTTTCTTTGAGACTAATCTGAAAATATAATATTTCAAATAGTGAAAAAAAAAATTCAAATCGGTTGATAAATGACGAAGTTCTGAGCTAACAAATATAACATAACATGAAAGTTAAACAAATTTAAGACTTATATGGTTTTCTCATGGATGCCATAGTCAGGACTGGACCAAATGGAAATGGGACCACACGAGAAGCACCAGCTGTCGAATAAAAATCATCTAAATCAGTTCACCCAGTCTAAAGTTCTGAGGTATCAAACATAAAAAAAAATACAGTCAAAGTGAGAACCTTTTTTGAAGACGCTTAAAAGTACGAATTCCTTAGTAACTAGTATCGTATAAAGATGAATTTTGCTTCTACCGTAACTGGTTTTAAACCTTCGGTTTAATATACAGCCAAAGGGATTTTTGTTAGTATTCTTTTGTTATACAATGCATACCTGGTGCAATGTTATCCCAGACGATGTGTAGATAGTTGTCTCTATCGTGCATGTTGTGCTGATGGTCCAGCCCTAGTATGTGTACGAAGAAATGCAGCAGATCGTTCACGGAGTTGAAACAGCCTGCACCTACTTCCAGTACCTGAGAAAATTTTAACAAAGTGTCTATATTGACTTTTTAGATTGTCTAGTGGTTTGCCGCAAACTGAGGTCTTGTGAGAGTGCCGTCTATCTATTAGCAGGCAACGTGTAAAATTATAAAATAATGTCAATACAAGGGCACATAACTATAAATGTCTTACAGACTAACATACACAATAAAATATAAAACTTCACTACTATTGTTCTGGTTTTTAAAAAAATATTTAAATTTTTATTAGATTATGAATTGTTCTAGTTGGCTTAGTACAAAAAAAAGTGTAAATGTATTCTATCTGGTTGCAATAGTATAGACAGCGTCGCTAATTGGTAACCCCTACATGTTTAAAGATTGAAATAAAAACTCGGAGAAGGATGATTCCCAAGAAGTTTGTTTACTAAAATATGATGATGATGATGATATACTTGCCGATTTCGGCCACGGCGACTGCATTCATCCTGGACAGACATATTTAACACTGTTATAGGGGACAACAATACAATTTTCAATGACGACCTCACTGGTCCGCCCTTCGATGCGCCCTATTGTGGCTTATAATCCGTCGCCACAGGGCTTTCATCTCTCGAGTGCCAGTGTCTAGAAACAGTCCGATGCGCAGGACATTTTAATGTGCATAAGTGCACGCGCAGACACAGACGTACCCTCTCGCGCCTTCTCCCCTTTACCTGATGGAACGGATAGCCGCTACGATCAGAGGAGAGTGGGGATGCAGTGTCTAGGCGGCAAAAACTAGATCTCTATCACCGCCTTAGGCCTTCCACAATGCCTCGCTGCTCCGCCACTGGAGATATTTTTATTTTTTCATAATTTAAATTTTTTGTCATATTTATTACCTACTCATACTATAATATTGATTTAATTTATTTTGATTGTACTTAATTTAATTTATTGTGATTATGGATTATAAATGAATACAATACAATATAGCGTTTATGAGCAGCAAGTACTCTATAAATTTGCTGTCAAAAAATTTGTAGGATAGCATGATGGCTACGAGAATTACGAACAGTGAAACAACTGGTCATATTACCAGTAGGATTGCATCACTCGAACTGCTACTCCTGTTAACCATTGATGCGATACAAGACTACATAATCGTTCGTGTATGTAAGCAAGCAAACATGTGATACATATAGCTTGAATTTCAAGTTTCAATTAAAATGAGGCTATGAATTTCTACGCGAGTTGGGTGTAGTTTACGAAATACGTTTAGGCTTTCTTTTAGTTAGAGCCTCTGTTGTATTTTGGTAGTGTTAAGATTAGTCTTTTATTGACTATCTCCGTGGCGCAAAGCGCGAATAGTCAGCTGAGACGCAGGAGGTAGCGGGTACGATTCCCGCCGCGGAACAATGTTTGCATGATCTACAGATAAATAGATGTTCCAACCGAATGTTTGCATGATCTGTAGATCATGCAAACATTTGTTCCGCGGCGGTAATTTATGTAGCCCCAAACTAAGTACTTAGCAAGCAGAGGCTCTACTTAGTTTGGGGCTACATAGCGCTGTGTGACATGTCTAGCAATATTTATTTATTTATTACTAGTGGACCCGCCGAACTTCGTACCGTCTTGACATGCATATAACGCGGGCTGTCATTATACGTCACCCTGGTAGAATTGTCAATTGTTGTTCCCGGCCATCATTATGTATGAGAAAATGAATAACTTCCACAAATAATTCAATACCAAAATTAGCCAAATCGCTCCACCCGTTCTCGAGTTTTAGCGAGACTAACAAACAGCAATGCATTTTTAAATATATATATAGACAATATCTCGGGATAACTCCTACCGAAGCATCTGTTTCAAACGATGTTAATTTTTTTTACATCCGCTTTGACGATATTTGCAGCACGCATTCTGTCATTTCTATGTCAAACGTCATAAGGTTACATTATTAAAGCGCTAAGGTTAGATTAGTGATTAAGATAAAGTGGTTAAGTATTCTTAAATTTTCTAATTTTGCGCGCAATTTTCTTAATTTTTTCTTTCATAAGATTCTTCTCCTGACAATAAGAAATACATCAAAAAAAGAATTAGCGAAATCGGTCCAGTCGTTCACGCGTGATGGCGTGACCAAGGGAAATAAGGATTCATTTTTATATATACTATATAGACAATATCTCGGGATAACTCCGACCGAAGTATCTATTTCAAACGATATTCATTTTTTTTACATCCGCTTTGACGATATTTGCAGCACGCATTCTGTCAATTCTATGTCAAACGTCATAAGGTTACATTATAAAAGCGCTAAGGTTAGATTATAAAGTGGTTAAGTATTCTTAAATTTACAAATTTTGCGCGCAATTATTTCATAAGAACCTTTTCCTGACAATAAGAAATACATCAAAAAAAGAATTAGCGAAATCGGTCCAGCCGTTCACGCGTGATGGCGTGACCAAGGGAAATAGGGATTCATTTTCATATATAGAGATAAAGACAAAAACCTATTCGAAGAATATAAATAAAGAGCAAATTACTAAAGTCTTATTGAAAATTATTTTATATAACGCCTGGTGCTTGCAGCAGTAGTTCTGTGAAGGAAGTAGCTGTTATGCCTCAGGCATGATTTTAGACGCACTACGTTTGCCCAGCTTCCATACCATCATCTAAGCTTAGTCAGCCTTAATGAAAATATGGCCTATTGTAGAGCTAACTAAATGAAATACGTGTAAATTAGAAGGTCAAATAAAATTAAATACTATTAGTTCTGTGAGAATACCGCGCGTTCCAAGTTCAAAAAGTAATTGGCGCAACAAAATTAACGAAGAAAATACGGTTTACGGTTTAAGATATTTATTTCTCAAAAGATTTACAATAAATCGCTTACTGAGAAACATAATTCAACATTTTAAATAGTTGTTTTGTTACAGTGAACTGTGCAATTACATACACTTATTCCTTTCCATTACACATTATTATCTTCACGAAACTAAAAAAAATCATAATTTAACATATTTGCAATTGTTATTTGTGGTAAAATTTATTATTTCAGTTTAGTACGTACACATAAAACTTATCATTCAATAAAATATTAACACGACACAACAAAATATTTAAAGATCAAGCATATAATAAAGTGAACTAAATGTGGGTAGTTTATGATAGAAGCTATGAGCCGCACAGCCATTGCCTACAAAAAAAAAAATCAGAACTGGTAACTTGTTTTGGCCGGCAAGAGGCCGGTTTCACCGATTACGCGATGTTGTTTATCTTGTGAGGTTGGTTAAAATTATTGTTCTTAAATTTTATTTATAACAACGCATGCTGGTTTTTATTTTATTGCATAGTTATTTATACAATGAATTAATACTTTTCATACATTATTATATAAATATATATTAGATTATTTTTGTTTTTTGTTTTGATTAGGTATTTGATTGTATTATTTTACATTTTTAGAGTAGAATTATTTTTATATTAAGTCATTCACATAGAAATATTGTTTTTTTTTTTAAATATTTAACATAGGTATGTATACTTTGTATATACTTTCCTATAATACATTAAGATTCATTTAGATATAACAATAATTACATTTTTAATTATTTTAATATTCAAATATGCCAATTCACTGACTACCATTTTGGTTTATATACTTATTAAGATATTTTTTAAATGTCAGCATTGTTTTAGCATCCTTAATATCATTTGGAAGTTTGTTGTACATACGTGCCCCTTCATACAAGATGTTGCTCTTTCCATAATTTGTTCTTGGACTACGAAGTATTATATGATTCGCCTGTCTAGTAATTTTCTTTTGTATTTGTGCTCTTTTTGTAAAAGTGATGCTGCAGTGAATATCTTTGCACAATATTTTTTTAACTAGAATACATATGTTGTACATATAGTTTTGTGTTATATTAAATAATCTTGTTTCTTTATTTTAGTTTTTGTCCTAGTTAAAAAATTGTAATAAAACAAAACTTTTATAATTTTATTTTGAGCAGTTTGTACAGCTCTTAAATTTGTCTTGGTGCTTGATCCCCATATTTCAATAAGGTAGTCGATATGAGGTTTTACAAGTGAACTGTAGATCGTGTATCGGACCTTCTTTGGCAGACAGCGGATTATACCTCGTACAGCTCCCGTGAGATTGACTATCTTGGTTACTAGTTTTGATATATGTGGTTTCCACGTTAGTTTACTGTCTAGTATAAGACCAAGATACTTTTCCTCTTCGGTACATTGTAGTGTCACATTGTTAATTGTAAGTGGTGGATAGTCGTCTATTTTTTTATTTTTTGCCGAAAATATCATGTATTTGGTTTTTGTCTCATTGATAGTTAAGAGATTCTGAAGAAACCAATTTTGCAGTATATTCAAGTCATTCTGTGCGTGTTGTGTAATAGTTTGTAAATCTTGACCAAAATAAAATAGACATGTGTCATCAGCGTATAACGTTATATTTCCCGCCAGACCCAAATCATGGACATCGTTAATATAAACTAAAAATAACAACGGTCCAAGAATTGAGCCCTGGGGGACACCACATGTTACAAGCTTAGGGCTACTTTTGTGCTGGCCAATCTTTACTATTTGATACCGGTTGGTTAGATATGATTTGAACAGTTCTAGCGCATTCCCTGTGACCCCGACCATTTTTTCCAATTTATCAATAAGTAATGTATGGCTAACGGTATCGAACGCCTTTTTCAAATCGATGAAAACACCTAATGCTATTTGTCTTTCATCGATACTGGTCTTTATTTTAGTAACAAGGTCAATTGTGGCTGACAATGTATTTGACTTGGATCGGAAACCATATTGTCCCTTAAATAGAAAGTTAATGGACATAAGGTGTTCTGTAAGACGCACATGAAGGATTTTTTCGAAAATTTTTGAAATTACTGGGAGAACCAAAATGGGACGATAATTACTAGGGTCAGATTTATCTCCCGATTTAAAGATTGGACTTACTTTGGCGATTTTGAGAGAGTCTGGGAAAATACCTCGCTCTAGACATGTGTTTATGCAGTAGCTTAATTCTTTACCTAATATGTTTTTAACGCATTTTATTGCTTTTGTGCTTATTCCGTCTATTCCTGTGCTCGAATTTGTTTTGAGATTATCAATTAATTTGGTTATTTCATCTATTGTTGTAAGTCTTAGAGATGTTAATTCACTACATTTGTTTTCGTTTTGTATTGTTATATTGTGGTGATATTTTTCAGGTATTTGTTTAGCCAAAAAGGATCCTATAGTAGAGAAAAAGTTATTAAAATGTTCGCATACTTCTTTTTCGTCTGTTACAAGTTCTGATTTGATTTTCAGCTTAAAGGATGTATTTGTGTATCTAATTTTATTGCATGATAACTCATTTATGAGATTCCACATTTTTCTGGGCTTTTCTTTACATTCTTTAAAAGCCTTTTGGTAATACTCACTTTTTGTTTTGCGTATGAGATTAAAAACTTTCTTTCGTTCGTCTAAGAAGTGATCTTTAATAGTTTTATCATTTGGCTTATCAAGAGTTCTTATCCATGCTGCATTTCTCTTCTCTATGGCAGTGGTTACATTTCTATTTATCCAGTCATTTTTGGGTGAATTGAGTATTTTTGTTTTTCTAGACTTGTTTTCGTTAATGCTTTTTAACAAAAGTTCTTCTAGTTTTTCGTATTCATTGTCCAAATTGCTGTTTTCAATATAGTTTTGTAACGACTCACAAAAGTTTGTATAATTAATTTGCACATATTCCATTTTTTTTATGGGAATCGGGTGCTGTCTTTGTATCTCGAAATAAATCTGATTATGGTCTGACATTGCAGATTTTATTACAGCTAGATGAAAATTATGACTTTTGAGGTTTGAACAAACATGATCCAGTATAGATTTAGTCTGAGCAGTCTCCCGCGTACAAAATTTCTTATCAATTTTGTTAATTATAGTGTATCCATTTTCACGTAGCGTAGCCTTATATTCTTTTGTAGTTTGTTCTCTATCTAGTAAATTATAATTAAAGTCTCCAAATAGTATACCTCTTTTCCGCTGCTGTAGCTGTTCTGAGATTAGTTGTAGAAAATTATTTGTGTTAGTTCGTTCTGGTTTATAGACTAAGCCAACGTCTAAACAGAATTGTTCTACATGAATCCAGAGATAGTGGTTATCGTCGTGACATTTTTCTTCTATTAGTTCATGTTTGAGATTGTTATGAATATAAATGGAGACACCTCCGCCTCGGGTACATGTTCGGTAATTAAAATAATGTGTGTAATTAGGTATTATCAGTGAATGGGCATCAGCTTCCGACTTTATCCATGTTTCAGTGACTGCTACGATGTGAACTTTTTGTATTTTTTGTAGTATACATTTTAATTCATCCAGTTTTCCTGGTTTCATAAGGCTCCGGGCGTTGAGATATAAAAACTTAAGGGACTTTTTATCAATGGTTAGACTTTCATAAGTTTCAACGACTTGGTAGGTCACCTGTATTTTCCCTCTTACATGCTGATGGTCTGATGCAGGGGTACCTAGTTTTTTGCCTGTAATTTAACAATTTTTGGTACTCCTTTAAGATATTTTATACCAATGTTATTTTCTCCTTGATTCTGACGATTTTGCAGCTCTTCTTTCAATAGCTTCATATGTTTTCGTTGTTGAAGCGTTTTATCCGAAAAGATTTTGACGTTTTCCAGATTTACATTTGCTCTATTACGAAGCACCTCTTTTGCCGTCTCCGTCGAAACCAAAGATGCCTTAAGTGATCTCGAAGTACCTGGCTTGTATTTTCCAAGTCTGATGCAGTTGGTAGGGCCAGGGTTTTCTGGTGTTGCTATTTTTATGATCTTGGTTGCTTCGGCCATGTCGTGTGATACTCTTTCCTTAGTAACGGTTGTGTTCAGCTCTGGTATGCCTGTGATGATTATATTACATTCTCTGCTGGATCGCTCTCGCAATTCAGCTATTATATCCTCACTTTGCGAAATACTGGGAACATTTTTTGTGTTTGATAACTTCAGTGTTTCCATGTCATTTTCTATCAAGGTTAACTTTAATTCTGAGCTGCTATGGCAGTGTTTCATATTTGCTATTTCTAACTTTATTTTATTTTGTTCTAGCATAACACTGTCAGTTTTGTGTTCTATGCTTTGGATCTGCTGTTTTATACTCGTGATATCATATGAAATTTTGGCCAAATTGTTTTTTTGTTCACTTGAGAATTCACGGAGCACTGAAAGTATATCTGCGCGGAAATCTGCTAGTTCCCTCGTATATGTGTTGTGGTCATCAGGTTGTTTTCTTTTCCTCTGCATTACTTGTTGTCCATCTTGTCCAGCTCGGTATTCAGGTTTAAATAGAGGATCTTCGCTTCCGCTAGGTGTTCCAGGAGGGCTGTGTTGAACACTCATTGTGATGACTTCTTATGCTTACTACGGTTTTTTAACTTATAACGGTCGATTAACCCGTTGGTTAAACCCGGCCCACACCGGTGAGGAAGATCGGAGTGGGGGTACACTGTCACTGCGACTTGTATATTTGGAACAAGAAACGTCCTATGGTTCACTTGATGCACTTTTAAAATAAGATTTAGTAGTTCACATGATAGGGTTGATATTTCATTGGCAAATAATTTATAATTTTGCGGTGTTTTGTCGACACGTCTGTTCAGTGCGCTCACTGTTTCGCGACTCCAATTTTAATCCAATTTTAAATCGAATTTCAGGTGCTTAAATTTTTCAATAGGCGTTTCTATGTAGTATTTTGCGCAAAATATTGGTATAAGTTTTAGTAATTATTCTCGTTCCCTTAGTCCTAGGTCCTAATCTGGTGTCTACGGGTTCGTCTCGTGATACGCAGAGGACTGCGTAGTCTGACTAGTATACATATTCCGAAACATTTTCAATAAATGAAATCCGCCCTTATAACGTTACAACAAACTTTCCCCCCTTTCAATCAAAAATCGCGAACGAGCAAAAAAATTAAATAAATCAAGAAACTTGTGTGCCAATTTTCATCAAAATCGGTTGAAATATGCAACCTGTAGGCGAGAACAGACATACAGACAGCCGGACAAAAGGAGTTTTTGGCCAATCTCAAACTGAGACGCTTCACTCGCTCGGTCAATGAAAACATTTACGGTAAAACATTGCCCAGTCTATCGCGTAAGTACCTATGTGAATCATGTCTTAGATTTTTTGATAGAGGTTGCTTGGTTTGGGATACACTCTGAAAGAACTAGGCATTTACTTTTTAAGGAGATGGTATCCAGAGTTGAAAAGAAAAGAAGTGAAAAGAGAACATAAGGATAGATGGAAAGGAAGGCGGTATCAAAAGTAAAAAAGGAAGAGCACTTACATGTTCACCGTTAGGAGTTCCTGGCTCAGGACACTCGCAGGTCAGAGCTGGTGATCTCTTCAGGACCAGCATTGCTTTCGCGTGGCGTCTTCCACTTTGAGGAATGTTTTGTGTGTCTCTACGATTCCTTCTCTTTTTATTTTTATTGGCGCGCGCTGAAAACGTTAAGGACAGTTTGTATTAGGCACGTTTGAAATGTGTGTACTTGTTAATCACGTTGTAACGGCTGAACCGATTTCGATGAAATTTAGTATACCGTATGTAGATTATAACCTGGATTAACGCATAGGCTACTTTTATTCCATAAATCAGGTCTCATGGTATAAAAATGGGGTATCAAGTCAAGTTGTAACAGCGAGTTTAGATTTATTTCTAGGTTACCTACACATTTATAGTGTAACGCGTACGAAGTCGCGTGCAATAGCTAGTCAAAAATATATGAATAAATATTTTTATGATTGACTAACCTCTTATGTACTAATTAAGTTTCAGCGCCTAAGTGATAGCTTACGGAACTTCTATTCTATGTTACCTAGGGTGTCTAGTTCCTAACCGTTAGTTAGGTACCGATTTTCCAACGATTTTTTTCTTTTAACTTCCGATTAGGACTTGCAATTCAGATATCGAGAATATCCGTATTATTCGGATATTCGTGTGATTTTACTATCTGGATAGTGACGATCAATATATTCGGATAATTCGAATAAAACGAATAGTAAAATTCATCAAAAAATCACGATTTGAACCTGAAATTACTACATCAAAACCATAATTATATAATTGTGTGCAGTAAGTACATGTATCTAAAAAGTAATCTGAATTTAAAACACTGTTTATCCTTTATTTTAAATATTTGTCGCATTATAAAATATTGAGAAAGTCGCGACTGACAAGTTGCTTACTTTCTGCTTTGTGACAGTTTTTGACAGAAAACGGGATCTAAAGTATACCTATCGAGTTTCCTTATTGTCAAAAGTGATTTATATTTTAATTGTGAATGTTGGAATAACTTGAACATTGTTTATAGCTACTTTAATAACAATTATTTTCGTTTTAACGCTTTTCCTAAAATTATTCGAATTATCCGTAATATCCGGATATCCGAATAGTAAAGTTCACTACTATTCAAATTATTCGGATACCAAAATCTTACGGATAATACAAGCCCTACTCCCGATGCAAAAAAAAAATATTTTAAATTTGACGTCTGAATGTCTGTGGTATCTTAGTTCCTAAATGGATGGACCGATTTTAATTGAAAGCTAGTTTAACTGGGGTGGTTCAAAGGTGCAATGAAGATCAGGTCAGCTGATTCAAAGATGAAAATCTTTTGAAGTAAAACTTCTTTACGCACGCTTGACTTGGGGAGTAAGCTGGTGAATGCGAAAAGTGCGAACGGAAGTTGAAAGGCAGATTTAAGTTAGTGAAGATAGAAAGAGAGAGAGAGTTACGTTTCGTATATTTTAAAACGTTAATATGCGAGTGCGTCTGGCCAGAATGAACATAGACTGATCGACCTACAGACGTGTGGACAATTTTGTAATTGAACAATTTTATAAATGATTATTTTGAAACAGATGTTTATTTATTTATTTATTTTAGGAAAACCATAGGCACATATTAAACACAACAGTAACAGTGACAGTTAATAGTAATAAAACAGGCCATTTAATAAATATAATTACTTTTCCTTTTTGGAGAAGGGATCTCATGTAAAATGGAAATTGAATGCGGGGTTTTTTAAATCTTTATTTATACTAGTTGGCAGTTGTTGAAAATTTGCAATCGCTTAGCCACTACCTCACCTGACAGTAAGTGCCACACTTCCCTACAAAAAATATTTTTTTAAACTTGAAGAGACCTCCTCACTAGCCGAGTAATATCCCATTACCCCATCCCACTACCCCATCCCACTACCCCATCCCACTTCCCACTCCACTTATATTATACAAACGCGAAAGTTTGTATGGATGTACATATGTGTGGATGTTTGAACGAATGAAATACTCTTTATTGCACACCAAACAAAAATACAGTAACAAAGGAAATAAACAATAAATAACGGTGCAATGGGTGGTCTTATCGATAAAAGCGATCTCTTCCTGATGAGAAATCAAAAGACGGCGGTGTAAGAGTGCCTGTTGTTGTTTGTTACTCTTCCACGTCGTAACGGCTGAACCGATTTTGATGAAATTTGGTATGCACGTAGGTAGATTATAAACTTTTTTTTTCATTAGGAAATCCTTAATGGATACCTTCCGCCTTGGGGTGATTATAACCTGGATTAACACATAGGCTACTTTTTGTTGACCAACCACGCGTGCGAAGCCGCTGGCGGAAGCTAGTGTATTTATAAGCAATAAATCTAAAATATTGTTTTTGGCTTGTTTACCTTGTTTTAGTAATTTCTTTTTCATCGAAATATTCATTTTTTTAAATATCCATTTATTTTCCGCGACAGATATTTCATTGTCAATTTCATTTTCTCTTAAAGCCTTTTTACCCTCGTTACTTTTCTCATAAGGAAGTCTTTTTTTTGGTCGTGTAATTATAATTTTAGCTTCTTTCTCATTAGGATAATGCGTAACCTCAGTATCATTGTCAGCACTAACGTCATTATCCAGTGGTGCTAATGTTGTCTCTGGAGTATTCTTATCTTTTGTTGCAGATGTGTCGGCATCCACTTGAGTTGTACTAGTGCCTTGTTGAGTCGTTTCAGCCTCTAGAGAGGTTGTCTCAACTTCTAGTGGGGTTGTCTCAAATTCTAATGGGGTTGTATCAACTTCCACTGGGGTTGTCTCAACTTCTAGTACGGTTGTCTCAAATTCCACTGGGGTTGTCTCAACTTCTGGTGGGGTTGTCTCAACTTCTAGTAGGGTTGTCCCAAATTCCTCTGAGGTTGTCCAATTAACTACCGGTATCGGCATCGGTTTCGACTCCAGTGAATAAATTTCTTCTAGCTCCGTTTCTTCGTCGTCAGCAGCTACATCTCTGAATTGTAAGCATGTTTCTTGTTCTATGTGCCGGAATACAGCGTTTATATTTTCTCGTTCTTCAACAGCTGTAATATAATAAATTACTGAATCAAAAGCATTCAAAATACCACAGTAAAAATAAAAAATAAACGACTGACTAGACGTTGACTGGTCAAAGGTTCAAATTCAATTTAGATGAATTTTTCAAAAAGTTCAATTAACCTGTTGGGCTCTCCAAAGACCACAGCAAACGATCTATTGATAGCTAAACTGCTCCAAATCACAGGATTTGCATTGCCCTGCTGAACTGCTTATGCGTTGATAGGTTTCGTACAAAAAGAATTTAAAAAACGCGAAGAGTCTCGGTACCCTTTGGACCCAGGGTCTCGACCCCAAATGGCTCATATAGAAATAACACTATGTTTAGTGAATGTCAAATGTATTTCTAGCGTACTGTGGATTTACAGCGATATGTAGATAGTGGATATCGTCCTAGTATATGGTCAGTGATAATAAGTTTTTTTATACAACTTATATGGCAAACGAGCATGCAGTCCACCAGATGTTAAGTGGCTACTGCAGCCCATGGATATCCGCATAGAATTCAACACAAGGTATTATGTTGTCTTGATCTCTATGTGGATACGTTGCCATACTATAGGTCTTAGCTGTTATGCCTATGTGCCAGTAATTACAGGAACATACCGTTACCATCTGACCGGAACACAGCAGCACAAGTACTGCTAAATTAAATTATTTAATTAATTACTTACTAAATTCCATTTTATCTTTCAGCTTGTAGTTGATAATGCCATATGGCCATAGTCTGTGCCTGAAGTAGTCCTCTATGGCCTGCTGGGTTATATTTACAGGTTCTGTCACAGCTTTGACCACACTCGGGCAAGTTTGTAAGAGGTACTCTCTGTTCCTAGAGACACATTCGTTGGAGTATATTAGAGCTACTTTTTCCACGTCGACCTCGCTTAGGCCCTCACGCTGCCCTATGTTCATTCCCGCCTGTTGAAATAAAACTTCATTATATATGTTCCGTATGTGGTAAGTATGTGGTCCATTGATATTTGATACCCTAAATAGACCGCTAATTTTATAGTATATATTAACGTACTTAGTTTGGTTTGAATTGTTATGTACTTAATGGTGGCGATTCTGTTGTTTACGCTGACTAACTAAAATTGTGTTAAATACGAACGGTCTTATTTAGTTTCCACTAAAGATAAAATTAGAATGACATTTACAATTCTAACTTCTAAAATTAAGTAATTTTTACTAAGATGGCATGTTTGCGGGCTAGTTTTAATCAACACCAATTTGACTGATGACTAAAACTAGCCCAAAAACACGCCATCTTAGTAAAAATTACTTAATTTTAGAAATGTCACTTTAAATGTCATTCTTATTTGATAATTAGTGTAAACAAAATAAGACCGTTCGTATTTTAAACAATTTTAGTTAGTCAGCGTAAACAACAGAATCGCCACCAATATTTAAACTGCGTTCAGTATTGTTCATTTCAATCCATAAGGTTTTTGGGAGTTGTCTTCAACATCATTATCATCAATATGTGTCGTCCACTGCTGAACACATCCTCCCTTATATCAGCGCGATCGATTTCTTACATCATGTATGTATAATTAGTAGTTGCCAGCTGCTTCGCCCGCGTAGTTCTGGTGTTCAAAATACATATATAAACTTTGATATCCAATTTTTATCCCATGGGAACTGATTTATGGGATAAATGGTAGCCTATGTGGTGATCCAGGTTATAATCTACGTATATACCAAATTTCATCTAAATGGGTTCAGCCTTTACGGCGTGATGAGTAACAAACAAACATCCAAACTTTCGCTTTTATAATATTAGTGTGATTCTAAAATGTAATTACCTCGGCAAGTATAGTGGATTTGCCATTTTTGGAGAAAGCTCGCTGAGGGTAGTGCAGAATACTTCTGTAGTCATAAGGCAGACTTTCAAGGGCATACTCCGTACCCCTTGTGTTTATATCGAAGTATTTTTTGTAGCCTACAAAATACAAAACATTACTATGAAAACCTTAGTGATCTACTTCAATAATTATTATAAACTAGCTGACCGCACCGCGGCTTCGCACGCGTAGTTTTTCAATAAAAACATTACCCTCCTTCTGCGCAGTTGGGTAAAAAGTAGCCTATGTCACCCTGGGATAGTGTAGCTTCCCAACAGTGAAACAATTTTTTTAATCGGTCCAGTAGTTTCGGAGCCTATTCAATACAAACAAAAAACATATCTTTCCTCTTTATAATATTAGTATAGACTAGCTGACCCGACCGCGGTTTCACACGCGTGGTTTGTTAAATATTTATTTTCATATCTCAAGGGCTGATATTGAAATAGAACATACATGAAAGTTTAAGTTGAAATTCCTGTTTAAATCCCTAAAATTTTCAGTAAAATCCGTTATGCCGAAGCCTATTCGAGACAAACTCTCAGACGGACAGACAGATATAAATTCTAAAAACGGTTTTATTATGATTAGGCATCGCTTAATTTGAATAGTCGTTCTTTATTTTGTAATCAAAGATAGACTTAATTTATTATGGTACGAGACTACAGTTTTAATGGTGTTACGACTGAAAATTTTTCTTCAAGTGTACTAGTTTTTTATCTATACTAATATTATAAAGAGGAATGATTTGTTTGTTTGTGTTGAATAGGCTCAGAAACTTCTGGACCGATTTAAAAAAATGTTTAATTGTTGGGAACCTACACTATCCCCGGGTAACATAGGCTACTTTTTACCCAACTGCGCAGAAGGAGGGTAATGTTTTTATACAAAAACTACGCGTGCGAAGCTGCTGATCTTATAAAAAAACTAGTTATTCAATGAACGAACCAATTATCGAGTAAAGCAAATCCTGATAGCGGTAGAGCTTACCAGGCTTTATATTGTCCCAAAGAACAGATATGTGTTTGTCCCGATCAGATCGCAGGTGCTCGTGAGAGTACCCCAGGATATGCATCACCTCATGGACAATGTCTCCAACAGACATGCAGTCGTACCCAAAAACTGTCATCTGTCAATATCATAAGGGTTAAATATCAGCTAAGTACTGCGGTACGGTTCTGAACACAAAAATAGTCCCTCGGGCATTTTTGGAAAGGAACACATGCTACTAAATAGCACGAAAATAAGTTTAGTTTAGTAACTCGAAATGAGCATGCTCATTATTAGCAATGTTTCAATACACATGCTACTAATGAGCATTTGCTCAATAAAAGCATGCTTTCGTGCTAGTAATGAGCATGTGTAACTGTAGCTAACGAGGGGTTGCGTCACGGGCGCTATATTGAATCCCGAACGTAACAAAAGATTCTAGAGTTAACTCACGAGCGGAGCGAGGGAGTTACTAGAATCCTGAGTGCAAAGAGGGATATAAGCACGCTCAAGATGCAGACAGCTTTATCCACGAGGAGAATACTCTACTTTTCACACTTTCTGCGAAACAATAAAAAGAAAATCTAGGTTGGTGCAATCTGTGCAGAGGTTAGTTCGATTTACGAACAAGTTCATTTTGTGTTCTCTTTGGTTCAAATTTAATACAGGTGAGGCTCCAAATTCAAAACACATTATGCCCGCGAGGGCATAATGAAATTCAGTACAACTTTACTCCCGGCTCAGTCGTAGGGATTTAATCACCTGCTATAGGTGAGGTTTACATTACATATAATTTGACATATTATAATTTGAGCAGGGGTGTGAAAACCTATTTAGTGGCTAAATATGATTTAAAGAGTTGTTAAATCATAAAAATATGTCAAATTTAAACATGCTTAGTCGCTAAGTACGTTTAGGGATCGTTTTGCAAGCTGGATTTAACTGTTATCAGATAAAATGTGATAAACTAGACAGACCTGTACACCATTAATTCTTCTTTTTTCGTTGCTATGCACACACTGCCTGATGCCAGTAGGGTTGGAAATGTACAGCCAAGGGACTGACTCTAGAGATTTCTTATCTGTGGGCTTTTCTCGAAGCTTCTGGAGGCGAATACAGGTGGTTTTCTCAAAGTAGTCAAATGCTTTCATAATTTCTTCGGTTAAATGGGCATCTGTAACAAAACCACATAAATAAATATCAAGAAGAAAATATTAAAATGCAATTAGGTTTGCCTACGTACCTATTAGTTAGTAATGAAGTGTGGTATGATTTCGCAGATGATGTCTGTTTTATGTAGGATAAAACATGGGGAAAATTTTCATCAAATGGACAGGAAATCATCATGTGGCAGACCACCGGTGATATAAATAAATATCGATGCCTTAACGCCATGTAGATAATAACTATAAGCA
The DNA here is from genome assembly GCA_918857605.2 of Philereme vetulata. Classification (NCBI taxonomy): domain Eukaryota; kingdom Metazoa; phylum Arthropoda; class Insecta; order Lepidoptera; family Geometridae; genus Philereme; species Philereme vetulata. The sequence goes on along the minus strand of OU975420.1, from coordinate 9,500,609 downwards.
CTTGAATCATATTTAATTTTAGGACTTATTTATACATATTATCAATTTATGACAATTCTCCGAAGTGCTTAAAAAGTAGTCAATCAAAATGCTCTTTTAAATTTAATTTTCTCTTCATTTAATGCGTACATACGCATGATATACATTTAACAATATGGGATAATTTTCTGGGGAAATTCAAAGATACTGTGTTTAGAGCTCAGAAGAAGTGTATATGGTCTATTTGTAACTTGAACAGAACTGATTCGTGTAAGCTCCATTTCCAGACGTTAAACATTCTTATCTGACCTTTCTTACCTTTTCTTTACGATCTACGGATCGACTTTACATGTTAGAAACAATATTACGAACTACGATACCTTGAACAGCAACAGGCATAAAGGCCACCTTCGAGCAATAATGTCCAAGACAGGGTGTTTTGTAGTAGTGTTTGTAGTAGAGTGATGATATGTAATAAGCTCCCTAATAATATATAATCGATACCCCGTTTCCATCTATATAAGATACAATTAAAATACCTGACACAAAGAGCATACTATACAATCAATGAATATTTAAATAATACACAATGACATTTGAGACTAGTTAAAACTAGTGGTTCGCCCCGAATTGAGATCTCGCGAGTAGGGTCTAAAACTCCTGAGATCTCAGGAGTTTTAGAATTTTCAATAAAATACAGCTTACATTTTAAAGATATCTTTAATAATAAGTTAAACAAACTAAAAATAATCTTACTTTGGTAATAATTGCACAATTAAAATCAATACTTATTTATCCAAGAAGGTACTTAATCAGTTTTATTTATCATAGGTACTTGATATGTGAAGATACCTTTTTAAGTAAGGTTCTTTCTTTAATTATTGCAACGCGTGAGCGAGATCCGCAGCAGTGTATAAACACGATAATATTACGACTTTTTAAAATTGTTAAGTACATTTGAGAGAAAATTCTCAAACTGTAAAAAATCTCAGGATTTTTCAATGGAAATAAGGCCTTTTCTCCGGTCTTTTGTTTTTTTATCGGGTAACCCTACTCGCGAGTCTCCCATAAAAACTAAAAAATATTATTAGTAATCTTTGACTATCAAAATAGTGCCACGAAATGTATAAACAAATAACTTAACCTACAGTTTCATTTAAATTATCGGGTATCGGTATCGGGAGTTCTTGTTTTCTTTTTTGGGGTAGAAATTGCAATTATTCTGGATTTCAGACTTTGCTTATATTTGTGTTACTAAAACAATACACATACCAAATTTTAGCACTATGGGGTCCCTGGTGTACCCTGTGAATATGGTCTAAGTTCAGTATTTATCATAGGTAATAACTTAAAAACTACAAGGTGTAAACTAAAAATAAAAACAGAATCGAAATGTACTCACAAATACCTTTTATTACACGTGCCATTTGACCGGATAGTCTCATTTTGTTTTTTTTTACCCCTCTAGAACCCCAATATCTCAACAACTCCCCCACATTTTTAGCTCATTGATAACACCAAAATTATGCCATCACTACCTACCTATATACCTAATTTCACGATGATCGGATAAACGCTTCGAAAGTTATCCTCGGACAAACAAACATACATAAATACATACAACGCCGATTTGCCCTTCGATCGAAAAACTGTAACCAAATACAGGAACTCCTGTCACCTGTAATTTGAATGAAACTGTAGGCCAAGTTAGTTGGTTTGCATTGCGTAGCACAAAAAAAATTATTTGAAATCTTTAACAATCAATGTTAAAGAAAACAAATATTTTTTTTTGTTTTATGGGAGACTCGCGAGATCTCAGTTCGTGGAGTATATAACTACTAGTACGTACTAGTAGTATTTTTTTCAGTTTTTTGATTTATTTTATGTTTAATTTGAATTAAATTGATTTAGACTTTAAATTTGATTTATTTCGATTTTGGAATAAACTGTAATTAATAACATAAATATAATAACAAATGTATTACTAACAATCTATGGACAATTACGTCTGAAATAAATAAATGGAATTGAGTTGATGATGGATTTTGTTTGTGTTGTGCCTTCGTGTGAATACTTGCCATAAGTGTTGGAATCAACGAAGTAGGGGATGATTCCATGTTTCCACCTCGCCCTGCTGTCGAAGGGAGCATCTGAAGGCACTACCGGCTTTTCCAGCTTTTCCTGAGGACCAGTGAGCAATGCCGGTGCAAAGTCAAATCTTCTGCTCGGTTTGACTGTTTTATTCTTGTGTGCCTAGAAAACGTAAAAAATAATCTTTTGATTTTTACTTACATTTTTCCCTTTTTCGGGAAGAACAATGGGCAGCGTAACATCAAACCCAAACAAACCGTACAAAAACTAACAATCTAATGTGGATTTCTAGAATGATTTAATATTTCTGGGTGTGTGTGTTTTCTTTGTGCCACCGTGGCACTTTGGTTAACTACGGGTATTCTACAAAATGTAGGTACGGTATGTGGCCGACTTGCAAAACGTAGCGACTAAAATGTTTAAATTTGACGTATTTTTATAATCTGAAAACTCATTAAATCATATTTAACGATTACGCAAGTTACCCTAGATGATTTTCTTTTCCTTTACTCATAGGCGTCAATATTGCTTTTCAATACCCTAATTAATTTGTCTCATCTGAATATGTCAAATTAATTAGGGTATACCTTATGCATACAGTGAGTGACCTATATATTAGTGGTAACGTTAGCGCAGCCTTGTATTTTTCAAAATCTATAAACACAGACGTAAATTTAAACAAACTTTATGTTTAGTCTCCTAAGAATATTTTCATGAATTTAGGTTAGGTCAATAGCTAATGGTCTTTTAGCCCTATCTCAACTTTCCCCTTTACATACAACATCACAATTCAGTTACTTGTCTAAGGCACTATTGTTGTACGTTATTTAATACTTGTTATTGTGCCAGATCTATCACAAACCTTGACAGAGCTCGTCGTCTGGACTTGTCGATACGTGATCTTCTGCCCCTTTTCTTCTAGATCATCATACAACTTATCAACAATACTCTCTACTCTTCTTGCATCTTCTGGTCTCAGCGCTGGATTGACTGCGTACTTCATTGTTGCACCTTCATACCCTAGATTCCCTTTATTTCTAACATTCATTTTTCTCTTGATAATCGCTTTAATAGGTTTCTCTTTAATAAGGTTATATTCAATTGGTTTATCTTTCTCTATTACAGGCTTCTCTTTATCAAGTTTATCGTTTACTGCACCTCTTTTAAACCGTTTTCTATCTTCTCTCTCTATATTTCCATCGTTTACGTCTCTTTTAAACCGTTTGTTCATAGTTCTGTAAGATTTTATCATTTTAGGAATGTGGTTCTTTTCATTCTCTTCATTAAATATCCTGCACATTTCCATATTGTCTTGCCGAGTCCTCATTATTAGTGTTTTGTCAACTGTAACAAAAAGTTATGTAAGTACTAAAATCGTTTGGTCTCCTTCACATTCTTTATAGTTTTCTGTCAATTTCACTTTCTCGTATGGAACACCTAGTTCAAACTTAGTAAGTTATGTGCTTTATCATCTCCTGGAATCTGTGCTGGGTCTATTCTAAGTAGGAATGAAATTTTTTTTTGCGTCGGAGCTATAAAATAGGCTTGATTTAGCAAGTGAAAGCGAGCATAGCGGAAAAAAAACTTTGTTGCTTTTCAAATCTTCATTATTCACTTCACCAAGAAAATAAATAATGATGGACATTTAACACAGTACCATCTAGCCCCAAACTACTTGTATGTATGTTTGTTTATCCGAGGATAACTTTCGAAGCGTTGATTCGATCATCGTGCAATTTGGTATATAGGTAGGTAGTGATGGCACAATTCTGGTGTGACTAAATAAGCAGAAATGTGTAGGGGTTGTTAAAATATTGGGCTTCAAATGGGATAAGAAAAATCAAATTTTTTACATATCAACTTCGATTTTATTTTTATATTTAACCTTGTAGTTATTGAGTATTATAGTATTGTAGCCATAATAAAAACTGATCTTTGACAAAATTCACAGGGTACATGACCCCACGGTGCTGTAATTTCGTATTTGTGTTAGTGTCACAAATATGGGGAAAATTCTGAAATCCAGAATAACTGTATTTTCTTCCTCAAAAAAAAAGAGTAACCTAACATGAACTAAGTTACTTGTAATTTGAATGAAACTGTAGGTCAGGTTAGGTGGTTGTGCATTTCGTGGCACTATTAGTAAATTAAGTAAAAATTACAAATTATATTTTGTTTTCTTTTTAAGAGAGTTTCACGAGATCTCAGTTCGGGGTGTACCACTAGTTATATAAATGAAAGAGATATAACTTGTATGCAAGCTAACATAACTAATTAGAATACTTACGCTTCTTTACTACCAAGCTTGGGATTATACATTGAACCAAGACTTGTAGAGCGGTTGTAGCATAAAGAAAATAATACTCTTTCATTTTCAGACGAAAACTGAATGCAGACTGAATATTTTGCTACATATATTGCAACATTTTCTATGGCAATATCAAACTCGATAAGAAAACCAAAGTTTTTATTATTGGATTTATAATTTGCAGAATTTTATTACACGATAAAATATTAATAAAAATTGTCATTTTCGCAAGTCAAGTTTCGCCAGGTCCCTCTATCCGTCCGATCCGTGGTTAGCCATTTTACTTGTAAATTAACAGCTAAACCGCTATTATTGTATTCTGAAAAATATCCACAATAATTAGCACATTTTTTTGGCGTCGCTCGAGCTCTTTATTATTATAATGAACTTCCACATCGGCCCAAACTAGAGACCTTTTATTTGCTAGAACAATGTTTCCCAACCTTTTTTGCTTGACGACCCCCGAATCATGTAAAACATTTTCATGCATTGTAATTTTGTTCCTATGTGTAATTTATTTTAACGACATTTATTTCTCACAAAAATTAAATCACATTATTTGATGTTACTTACTATTCGTACTGTATGTTATGAACCTCCCGATGGAGCAAGAGCGCGCCTTACTTAGTACCATGAGTGGTTGAATAAATAGTGGTATAGTAGGTAGTTAGTCGCCCTATTGGAACTAGGTGGCACGACTAAATCTCTGTTTAAATGTTAAATCATGAACATTAATGAGTAGGTAGATTAAATGTTCGAACATGTTATGCCCCCTTAGAATCTCCTCACGGCCCCCACCTGTTGGGGTCCTGTGCTAGAACAAAGTAAATACGTCGGTATGTCTTAGATATAGGTATGCAAGGCAGTTGAGCAATCTATAGATTGTTTGCAACGGTTTTTAGATGATTCAACTGTTTCTTATGTATTTTATAGCCTTGTAAATAATTATTGTATCATTTGCTGTGTGTCTTCTATTATGTTTGTAATTTTTTATGGTGTACAATAAAGTGTATTCATTCATCCATTCATTCATCGTATCTATTACTTGTATTTAGCAAATATTTGTATTTTACCGTTCAAATTAAATACAAATTTAATTGGAGAGAAGGAATCTATCATTTTTATATTTGTTAGGAGCCTGTGGTGTCTAAATTCTAATAAGCGTGGTATGCCAAAAAAAGCCAAGCAAAAACAACTGAAAAGAGGCAAACAAGCTTGTACATTTTGATAATCGCAGGTGGGAACTATTTTAATCTACATTGAAATACCGCAACTTTAGAGACATGAGATAACATCTCATAGAGATTTGGGTTAAATAAGTTGACACAAAATCAGATTATCAGTTTTTTTGAACCCAACAATTGGATCTTTTTTGCGATGAGGTTCTGGTCGTCCTATTCTGTTGAAACGGCTGCCGTTTGACCCCATATCGATAGTACGTACTAGGTTTTTGTAATCTTCAATTGGTTCAATTGTTTCTAAGAAGGTTGCGAACAATTAATTTTTCACCTATTCATTACATTCACCACAAAGGACGTCCACTGCTGAACATAGGCCTCCCACATAGATATCTTTATCAGGTGTTGTCCATCTAGTGGGGACGGCTGTCAGTTCTTCGAGCTATGTGCCCTATGTTCAGCAATAGACATCCTTTAGCTAATATAATGATGATGATGAAATAAAACATATTTATTTATGACATCACCAGCATATTACATATTTTTAGAACAAGGATCAATTAATATTAGTTTATTAAATGAGATGATAAAGCAGTGCGACACGGACGCTATATATTGAATCCCGAACCATCGAAGGATTCTAAAGGCGTTTCACGAGCGGAGCGAGGGAGTTACTAGAATCCTGAGTGTGTAGAGAGGGGTATAAGCACGCCCAAGATGCAGACAGCTTTATCCACGAGGAGAATACTCTACTTTTCACACTTTCTGCGAGACAATAAAAACAAAATCTACGTTGGTGCATTCTGTATTAGTTCGATTTACGAATACGTTCTTATTGTGTGGGTCTCTTTGGTTCAAATTTTAATACAGTTGAGGTTCCAAATTCAAATCACTTTATGCCCGCGAGGGCATATTGAAATTCAGTACAACTTTACTCCCGGCTCAGCCGTAGGGATTTAATCACCTGCTTTCGGTGAGGTTTACATGACATATAATTTGACATTGTCGAGCAAGTGGTATAAAAAAAAAATTTAAAACTCCCAACCGACAGGGTTAAAAACTGACATAACTAAGAACCACCCCAGTTGAACCAGCTCATTCTATTAAAAAAACCACGTCAAAATCATTCTATCCGTTTGTGAACTACGATGATACAGACAGACACAAAGCCAGACATAGGTGTCTAACTTATAACACACCTCTTACGTCGGGGGTTAAAAATAGTGGTTTTTAGGGTTCCGTACCTCAAATAAAAAAACCGGCCAAGTGCGAGTCAGACTCGCGCACGAAAGGTTCCGTACCATTATCTATAAAAAAGGCAAAAATATTATGTCTGTTGTATGGGAGCCCTACTTAAATATTTATTTTATTCAATAGCACAATTTTATTTATTTACCTTATTTGAGGTTGGTGCTGAGTATATCAAAAACCCAGTTCATGTCGTTCAATGAATCAGACCCAAGCAACAATAGCCCGATCAACATCGATGGGCAATTGGTCACCTTGTGTGATCAATATAAGTATCTGGGTAGTATGATGCATAACTCTGGGAACGTGGAATGTAATATTCAGCACCGAATAGCCGCAGCATGGCTAAAATGGCGAGAAGTAACCGGTGTCACCTGCGACAAAAGAATGCCAGTAAAACTTAAAGGTCTTATCTATAAGACTATTATAAGACCAGTCTTAATGTATGGAAGCGAAACTTGGGCCGTAACGCAGAAGAACTACATATCATCCAAGTCGCCGAAATGAAGACGCTGAGGTGGATGTGCGGCGTCACCAGGCTCGATAAAATCCGTAACGAGTACGTGCGAGGAAGCCTGGGGGTGTGCGACATCGCTGACAAGATGCAGGGGAGTCGGCTGCGATGGTACAGTCACGTGAAGAGGAGGCCACCTGACTACGTAGGAGATTTGGCACTACAACCTTCCATCCCCGGTCGAAGATCTAGAGGTAGACCCAAGACAAGGTGGAGAGATGTAGTGTCAAAAGACATGAGAGAGTGCCAAGTTTCTGATGACGACGTCGAGGATAGAGCGAAATGTATAAGAACGACCAGGAAAGCTGACTCCACCACCATGTGGGATACATAGCTGGGAAGAGAGAGAGAGAGGTTGGTGCCGATTAAGCTAGTCCTCTAAATTGTATGAGCGCCCATACAACTTAAGGACTATCTTAATTGGCGTCAACTATGCACCTATGTATGGGAACATCCATTAACTTTCAACTTTTTGGAATTTTTCCTTTATTTGTGTGTTGTTTATTTCTTGATTTTTGCCAAATTTCGTGATTCTAGGTCAACGGGAACTACCATATAGGATTTCGACCCAAAACCTATAGGGTACTTCCGGTTGACCTAGAATTGTCAATTTTGGTTAAAAGCAAGGTCTCTTACAGCACGAGTAAAGGGAAAATTCCAAAAAATAAATAAGATGAAAGTTAAGGTAAATTTTGGTACTCACAAGTTTTCGCGAAAATCGGTGGTGACACACGGACAGACAGACGGACAGATAGACAAGAGAGTGATCTTATAAGGGTTCCTTTTTACCTTTTGAGGTGCTTAACCCTAAAAAGTACGCTTAGGACAAACCTACCAAGGTTTTTAAGTGTATTATTTTTATAAGAACGTGTTTTTTTTTAAATAAAATATACATAAAAAAATCTGTAAGTCTTAAGTCTGGTTTATGAAAGTACAGACTGAAAAAGTGCGGCATTTTAAAAACATCGGCATGGCAGCGCCAAAATTAGAATTGAATACCTGGAATAATCCTATTTGATACTAATAATAATTCTTAAGTATCAAATTAGGTTAATCCAAGTATTTTATTCTCACTCCTAGCTTTAATCAAGGCTATGGTCGGGAGTGAGGGGGCCTGGAAAGCCATAGTAGCTTTTTGCGAGGTACTTTTAACCGCCAAGGAGGCTGCGGAGAGGGATAGAGAAATCCGAAGGACCAATCCCATTTGTAGAGAGTCAGGGGTATGAGGAGAAATCTCCACGATATCCATCCCCCATAATACAGGCTTGGGCAACGATACTGTGGAGTGTCCGTTGCCGGCTAACACAAAGCCTAGAAATGGCGTGCGTGGAAGTTCCACGCACTTCTCACACCAGAGATAAAGTGACGAAATTGGAACCAGATGGGACTCGCAAGGAGCCAACACCGTTGAAGCCATGGAAGAATGCAAAGCGTACCCACAGCCTCGACCAAAGGTGTTCAGAAGGAACCCCGTGAGGTTTTAGTCAGTAAGAGTCTGACATAATCTTCCGCCACCACCACTCCAAGGCGGAAGGTATCCATGACGGATTTCCTCACGTAAAAAAAAGGTATTTCATTCTAAATTTGGGGCTGCCATGCCGATATTTTTAAATTTTGCCGTGGTTTTTCAATCTCTACGTTAATTAGCCAGACTCTAGCCACCTATAGATGTAATAATTGCTGTGCCCTTACATTACTGGGTGTATGTTTGAAACTCCATTCGACAGAATGATTTTGTAAACAAAATATTTTGAGCAATAAATGGTTAACTATGATTCAACTGTTTCTTTTGTATTTTATTATAAATAATTGTATAATCTCTCTGTTACTAACTATTGATTTGTTATATTTTGTTATTAAGTTACTTGGTGGTTCCTGACCTATCAACCACTCCGAATTCACCTGCCTGACTGGTGGTATTATTCGCGATTTAGAAAGTTGCGTCTTCAAGCCAGTGCGAACTGCGAGGCACGAAGCGAGTGGTCAATTGCGTTTTCTGTGTCACAGTGTCTACACGTGTCAGTGAAAAAGTTAACGGAGTTTTGCCGTGTTTTTTACAACAACAAGACAGAATCGTGAGTATTTTCGACTTTATTATCATTGCGTTACAGTCGACAACTACCAATGTATCGTTATATTGTATTCATCATTGTGTTAATGCATTTTTGCATCAATTTTCATCTTGTCAGCATTCGTTGACAGTCATTATAGAGTTTTTTGTACAATTAATACGATTGTGGTTGTATTTCTCAGTTTGTTGAACTTGTAAGGTCATAGTATTACCGTTAGGTTTATCTTATATCTGTCAGGTGATTGAGCTGTATGAGGTCAAATTTAATTGATAATTGATCTCACTGTACTCGATAACTGCTGACGCCTACGACACCTACGATAAGAATTAGCTGTATGCAGAAAATATGGTATCACTAGTTTGATATATTAGAACATGTTTTCTTCCTAACTGGTTGTTATTGGAAAGTTTTTGATAGATAACTATTAATCGATGATGCATAAATAGAGTTAAGTGCGAAAAACGGCCAAGTGCGAGTCGGACTCGCGCACGAAGGGTTCCGTACCATTATCTATACAAAAACGGGAAAAAAATCACGTTTGTTGTATGAGAGCCCCCTTAAATATTTGTTTTATTTTAATACAATTATTTATTTTTAAAGTGAATATTTAATTAAATATTTTGTGAATATTTCAAGCGTCTACCTGTTGCTGTTATCGATATGTAGCCAAAACGAGCAATAAAAATCACGTTTGTTGTATGGGAGCCCGCCTTAAATATTTATTTTATTCTGTTTTTAGTATTTCTTGTTATAGCGGCAATAGAAATACATCATCTGTGAAAATCTCAACTGTCTAACTATCACGGTTCATGAGATACAGCCTGGTGACAGACGGACAGACAGACAGACAGCGGAGCCTCAGTAATAGGGTGCCGTTTTACCCTTTGGGTACGAACTCCTAAAAAACAAAAAATCTTAAGCATTATATTCCAATTCATTATATTTAAGTTATGTTTTCTTCTGTGTACAGATTGATTGTGCCCTAAATTATTTTCGTTAGTTTGATGACCTTGACGACCATTGGTAGAACAAATGTTTGTATGATCTACGTATATTTGTTTCGTGTCTGCGTGTTTCTCTATGTATTAGGTATAAGCATTTTATGTAATATATTCAAAAATATATATAAGTATTCTATCAGTTATCTGGTACCTACAAACTTTGCTTATTTTGGGGCTAGATATAGCTGTGTAAAATGGTTATTTATTTATTATTGTCATTGAGATTTGACCCTGTATCTTTATCTCTAATCAGCAATGCTTCAGACAATTCCGGTTTTTTATTTTAGGATTGTATTATAATGAAATCCAGATATTGCCGTAGTGAGTAAATAAATCTCTTGTCCAATAATTGTAATTTAATTGTAATTTAGGATGTATATTGTAGGATAGGATAGGATGTTGACAACACGGACGTGTTATTTATCTATACTAATAATATAAAGAGGAAATATTTGTTTGTTTGTATTGAATAGGCTCCGAAACTACTGGACCGATTTAAAAAATTCTTTCACTGCTGGGAAGCTACACTATCCCCGGGTGACATATGCTACTTTTTACCCAACTGCGCAGAAGGAGGGTAATGTTTTTACTGAAAAACTACGCGTATTGCTGCGTACTAGCTGCGGATTGGTCAGCTAGTTTTTTTATAATGCTGGACATTTCACATTGCGCTATCTAGCCCCAAGCAAAGCAAAGCTTGTACTATAAACATTGGGACCAGATAACTGATAGAATAGTAACATTTTTTTTATTGTAAATACTTTTAATATGTATCTGTAGTCATGCAAACTCTTGTCCCGCAGCGGGAATCGAACCCAGAACCTCCTGCGTCTAAGCCGGCTATTCGTTCGTTGTGCCACAGAAGTCGTCACTCACTCACACATTAACTGAGTCTGACCACTACTTACATAATAATAATTTAAACAGTTACGTACGCTAATTGCACAGTTGAAGCGTTGTTCAGTAGGTTAGCTTTAATCGTGAATCAAGAAAATCCAGATGCAGGTAGTTTCACAAATTATTATTATTGGTAGCTTAGGCACTTCAAACGTAATATCTTTTTACATCCTGGTATTTACTACGGCGCCCTTTGAATTTTGACATGTGTCAGTTTAGACCTAAGGCAATTTAGACCTTAGACCTAAGGCCACTGCAGGCCGGCTACAATCAGTTCACACGCGTTTTCATACGATTTTTAAAATTTCACCGCACACGTGTGGCTGGTGGCGGCCACTCGCTACAGAAGTGACCACGTCACGAAACAGTCGCGCTGCAGCCACCGTGGCTGTGGCCGGTGGCTCGTTTGCGCTGAGCCTAACATGTTTGGCTTCCGAATTTAGTCTCGAAAAATTTTTGAAGTAAAACTTCTTTAAGCACGCTTGACTTGGGGAGTAAGCTGGTGAATGCGTTACAAAAAGTGCGAACGGAAGTTGAGAGGGAGATATAAGTTAGTTGAAGATAGAAAGAGAGAGAGTTACGTTTCGTATATTACTGTAGGAGCAAATGAGAGAGAGGTGCGTGCGCATATTTTCTTTCTCTCCTTCTCTAATAGCCAGTTGATTTTCGCATACCTCCTATCCCAAATTAGCCTAAATTATACAAATTGCAAAAACAAAACACTGCTGTATAATAGAGTTAATTTTGCTATAGATAAAAAAAGTATTTACGACGTTTCGTATTTTGAATCTACCAGCTTCGATTTACGAAAAAGTTCAGCTATTCCACAACAGATGGCAGGCCACAGCAGAAAAAGATAAAGCTAAAGAAGTTTTACCTCAGTTGTGTGGTCTAAAGCACACTCGTTTTTTTCTGTGTTCAGCATTATTTACCTTTGCTATGCTGACACATACATTTAAACGTGCACCAATCTTCTTTGACAGCTGAAGTAATTATGTCTTAGCAAATTTAATATTTCGCACAAGCCATTGACGACCTCCGTGGTGCAGTGGTCGAATAGCCGGCTGAGACGCAGGAGGTAGCGGGTTCGATTCCCGCCGCGGAACAAATGTTTGCATGATCTACAGATATTTGTTCCGGGTCTGGTTGTTTCTCTATCTATTATAAGTAAGTACGTATTTACAAAAAAAAATATCTATGTATTCTATCGGTTATCTGGTTCCCATAGTACAAACTCTGCTTTGTTGTGAAATGTCCAGCAATATTTATTTATTGAATATGTTGCACTTGCCTTAATAGCTCCACTGTGGCTACACAGTTACGTTAAACTCGGTAACAGTGTTACGAGCTTACCATATTGGTCACGCGAGTATGCCGTCAGGTGGAATTTGTTAACTGTCTAGAGGAACCGGAACTAAAACAAAAATATAGCGGTAATTAGCACCGGTCGTTAATGAAACCTGTAGTAATTAACATCATCATTCTCAGCCCGTGTCGACCCACTGCTGGGCATACGCCCCTCTTTGTTTCTGCCATTCTTCCCGATCCTGTACCAGTCTGAACCACGTCGCATCTCGCTGGTGAACGACTATTTCGATGCCTAGTTCTCGGCCTCCACTCTGTTAGTCACTTAAGACGGGTTATATATCCGTTGGTAATCAGCTACGACTCGTTTCTCCTTGGAAACCTGACAAAAGTTTGACACTAGTTTGACACTTTTTCAAGGAGATACGAGTCGTAGTCGGTTGCCGACGGATATAGGAGCCCGCCATTAGTGGTAGTCATAGTTTTAAGGCGGGTTCCTATATCCATCGGTAACCAGCTACGAATCGTTCATTGGAAACCTGTTAAAAGTTTGACACTAGTTTGACACTTTTTCAAGGAGATACGAGGCGTAGTCGGTTACAGACGGATATAGGAAACCGCCATTAGTGAGTTCTTTCTTAGCAAGAGACTGAGAAAGAGGGTTGACCGTTATATCTGCCACAAAGACTTCAGTTTGCCCGTGATCATGACGCATGCAACTGCGTCGATATATCGGGATCAAAAACTGAAAAAGTCACAAATATGGTAAATATTCCGAAACTTTTAGCTGTATATTATATGTTCGATCGTTATAATACGGTCATCTTCCATACACACTTTCAAGCTGAAGGTGAAACAGCTTACCTATCAATGTCGTACAAACAATTTACCCAAATATTTTTTTTTCAATTCTACCGGGGTGAAGTAGGTATATTGACAGCCCGCGTCATATACATGTCAAGGCGGTACAAAGTTTGCAGGGTCAACTAGTATTGATTAAATAACCTACTACTAAATATGAGTAAAAAATTATGTACTTATACAAATTTATATGTCGCGAGTGATAGAAGACAGACGAAGTTTTTTAAACAGGAAGGGATTTAGCGTTACGATTTTAGTTTATTATACAAAGATGTGAGACGAGATCCTGTGTTCGTTTACTATTTATGTATTTGAATTAAAAATTATTTACAGATTACAGATTTATATATTTATTACAGATACAACAAATCTATAGTACACCGCACTCATAACTTCACTAAATTCTTTCCATCCAAAGGTTGCCTGGAAGAGATCGCTCTCAGCGATAAGGTCACCCATTGTATTGCCAATATAGTTATATTTTAGTGTTATATTATAAATAATAATAATAAATAACAATAAGGCTTTATTCAAACAACTCGGTTACATAGATACATTGATAACAATGACTTTCCTGTAGGTGGTAAAATAATTTAAATGTGATTATGACTAATTATTCTCTGGCTGCATAAACTAGATTGATCCTGTGCTATAAGCGCCAGTTGCATTCGCGGTTGGTCAATTCATTTTCAACTATTTGGGGTTTTTTAATGTGCAATAAGTCCCTAAATTGTGTTAATATTGTTTCTGTGTGTTAATTACAATAAAGAGTTATTTTATCTTATAATATTGAACGAGCGAGCGAAGCGTCTCAGTTTCAAGATTGGCCAATACCTATCCAGACTACGCAGTCCTCTTCGCCTTCACAAGACGAACCAGCAAACACCAGATTAGACCTCCCAGGACCAAGGGAACGCGAGTAATCGCTAAAACTTATACCAATATTTACATTAAGCAATTATCCTCTCCATTCAAAGGTTGTCTGGAAGAGATCGCTTTGTTAAGCGATAAGACCGCCCATTATGCTTACTTTTATTTGTTTTTTTTCTTTAAATCTGTTGTATCTAGCTTGTAAGGTATAATAAAGAATTTTCATTCATTCATTCAATATTTTGCTCAAAGTCTACATTAAATTGGAAAATTCAAGCACCTGAAATTCGTTTTAAAATTGGACTTTCTACAATAGTTTTGTTGCGCAAATTACTTTTAGGATTTGGGACCGCGAGGTCTACTGTTCTCACAGAACCACTAGTTACAACGGTAACTTTAAATGAGTAAAACATTTATTATCAGAAAGAATACACAATTATTCTTTTTCTTCTGTATTTGAGTCTTGTAACTCAAATACAGAAAAACAGTTAAATCATCTAAAGACTGTTGCAAACGGTTAATATATATAGATAGCTCAACTGCTCCAGATCACTGCCAGGTGGAAGTGTCAGAAATTATAGCTGTAAATACCTGTTGCTGTTAAGTAAGGGCTAGTGTCCACCAATGCGAATAAAGATGCTTCTCCCCCGACCCACTCCAGCTTCGAACGGATTATTTTGATGTATCTCATAAGTTTTAGCAGTGGAGCTATAACAATGTAAGCGCAAAAAGTATGTTTTTCGTGACTTGATTACAAAATAACGACTTGACTACTTGCTATAAATTTAAAATGCATGTTTTACTTATACATAAAGGTATACCTTTCGTATGAAATTCTCTAAATAATAGTAAAAACCGTATCAAAATCCGTTGTGTAGTTTATAAGAACAAGCGCACAAATAGACGGACATGGAGAGCGACTTTATTTTATACTAGCTTCTGCCAGCGGCTTCGCACGCGTGGTTAACAAAAAGTAGCCTGTGTGGAAATATTTACGTTCATATAAAATTTTATTAAACACCACAACCACTGTATTGGTGACGTCTCTAGATATCATTTGTTGTCCCTTTCTAATCCAAAACCCGCAGCCATTTCCGAAAGAGATATCAAATCGACCTTTATTTATGGATGTCGATTGCAAGAGTAGGCAGTAAGTTTTATATCGAATTAATCACCTAAACTTCGATTTTCTTTAAAATTTGATAATGTAACTAGTAGTTATGTTTCGAGAAGTCTTTTTTTTATGTTTTGAGAAACCGTCACTTGAATATCGTCATTATATTATCAAACATTCTGTATACACCTTAGCGACTAATATTATTATAATACTTAAAACTATTTGCTGATGTAACGTCTCATAATGGTCAATTAATGGTATTTTCAACTGAGAATTAATATATTACAAGTCTCTATAAAAAGTAAACCGCTATGAAAACATTGTATTACCCGTGCGCGATAAGTTGGGACCTGAGCGCGGTGACAACATATTGGCGTGTTTGTACCGCCCGCAAAAAAGCGAACATAACAAGCAGCCGCCCGCGGCTTCGTCTTTGTTTTTATTAACCTAATTTATTATGTTACTTAGGGAGGACGCTGCTTTTTATTTAATCTTTTTTACACTATTTGAATAAAATATAACCACTTGACGAAGAGGTATCCGATAAATTTACAATTAACAACAGGTAAACAAAACTGTTTGTTCCATTTTTCGTTTTCAAAAAACTAACACTTTTAGCACGAGGTTTCTTTCTCCGCTATGCAAAGGTTTACCCTTCATAATGATAACAAAAACACTTAACAAGAACTATAACAACAAAACAATGACACAAACTATAACAACAAAAACTACAACAACAAAACAATAACACAAACGAAAACTAAAAGAATTCCAGAGCGCGTCGTTACGTGACGTAGGCCAGTACGAGACTAAAAACCCTCGTAAAAAATAGTGATGCGAACGGTACAATACGGGCGCCATCGGGAAAGTGCAGGGGAAGCGGTCGGGGAGTCGCATTCCTAGCAGGTCCCAAGTTATCGCGCACGAGTAATATGTTGCAGCAAAAAAAGTAAAGTATAGATTAATATTAACTGGCAGGTTACGTAATTACTTTTCAAGGGCTTTTCATACGTTGCTTCGTTGATGCATAGGTTTTAAAGAACCTGTTTCCGCCTACCAAGGGGGCCAAAAACCACTAAAAGTAACAAAAAAGTAAAGTCATTAAAAGTATCATCATCATCATCATATCAGCCGTAGGACGTCCACTGCTGGACAAAGACCTCCCTCATTGATCTCCAGGAACTGCGGTTGGAAGCGGTCTGCATCCAACGCCGACCTGCGGTTCTTACCAAGTCGTCTGCCTATCTTGTGGGTGGACGTCCTACGCTGCGCTTGCCGGTCCGTGGCCTCCACTCGAGAACCTTTCGGCCCCATCGGCCATCTGTGGCCATCAGTGCCTTAAGACGAAAGTCTTCAATCAGTGTGTGTTACCAGTGATGACATATGGAACCGAGACGTGGTCCTTCACTATTGGCCTTATGAATAAGCTCAGAGTCGCTCAACGAGCTATGGAGAGGGCTATGCTCGGGGTTTCTCTACGGGATCGAATCAGAAATAGCCCGACGGATTAGCACGTTGAAGTGGCAATGGGCAGGCCATATAAAAGTATTATCAGCACCAAAATAGCTCTGTCGTTAGTTTATTACGTTTGTATAAACAGCTGAACTCGCTTGGGGTATGATTAGACACGCACTCTGCATTGTTTTTTTAAATCTTAATATATGTATTTTATGAATGAAGGAATGAATGAATGAAAATACTTTATTGTACACTTCAAAAGAAACAGACATAAAAATAAAAAAAATTAGAAAGCAACAAGTACAATGGACGGTCTTATCGTTTAGAAGCGATTTCTTTCAGACAACCTTTGGATGGAGAGGACTTTTGTGACATTACAATAATGGAGGGGGGTGTACCTACATTAACAAAACAAAAACTAAGTTTTAGGAGAGCGCTGATAACTTACAATAAAATAAAACAATATACCTACATAAGTAAATATATTTAAATATATACATAAACATACATACATATCTATAGCGATACTACGACGTTATGTTTAATGCAAGTTCGTTTATCTTTATTTTTTTGAAGTAAAACTTCTTTACGCACGCTAGACTTGGGGAGTAAGCAGGTGAATGCGTTACGAAAAGTGCGAACGGAAGTTGAGAGGGAGATATAAGTTAGTGAACGTTTTGTACATTTTTAAACGTTAATGTGCGAGTGCGAGTTGCGTCTGTCCAGAACGAACATAGACTGATCGACCTACAGACGTGTGGACAATTTTGTAATTGAACATATTTTAAATATTTTGAAAAGGATGTTTTACTTCTGTGGTGTGGTTTAAAAGCACACTCGTTTTTTTATTTACGTCTCCTGTGTGTTTGTTTTGTTCGTAATATATTGGTGTTGTCACAAATGTTTTCGATTTGATTTTATATTTTGATTTAAACGGTTGGACTGATTTCGATGGAGTTTGATAGTTAGATTAGGATCTGGGTTGAAATAGGCAATTTGTTATTGACAAACGAATGCGTGCGAAGCCGCAGGCGGAATTTAGTAAAGCACGACGATTTTTAACGTTAATCGGATGAATTACACGATGAATGCATATGATTTATTTTATACAGGTTGTTATTGATATTATAGGACTTGAAATTAAGGTCATTTGGAAATTTTTATTGTAAATAATTCGATAAAAACCTGTTTTACTACATTACAGTCTAAAAGTTAGACTGAATGCTCCTAGTGAGATAAATTCACAAATCTTGTGGATTAAAAAAGTCGTGAAGTTGTTATGTACACACGGCTACACATCAAGCTATAACATTCCAATATAAGCTGACCTCTCATTCTACGAAAAGCCTACACAATGTGAGGTCAGCTTACACTGGAAATACTAAAAAATAGAGCTTGATGTGTAGCCGTGTGTACGACAATGAATAAAATACGGGTAGGTCCAATGTAGTCGAACAGGTTTTTTTTCAAATTCATTACAATAGAAATTTTCATACAACCTTAATTTCAAGTCTTAAAATATCAATCAATAACAGCTTGTATAAAACAAATCATATTCATTCATCATATAATTCATCCGATTTACGTTAAAAATATAGTTTGGAAATGTATCGATTACTGGATAAATATTCAAGCTAACGGTATTAAACTCACCTCTAAAATAGTTAATACGATTCCAGATGTGTGTTTTAAATTAATGTTGTACATAACAAAACAGGTTTTATACATTTTGGAATATGAAAGCTGACTCGCCCCAACTTCGCATGGATTTATGTAGCTCTCTATCAATAAAGGAAATTTCACGAACCTATGTTCAGAGATTACCTTCTACAAACATAATAACACTAGTGGTTCGCCCCGAACTGAGATCTCGCGAGTCTCCCATAAAAACAAAACAATATTATTTGTAATATTTGACTATCAAAATAGTGTCACGAAATGCATAGGTAGCTAATTAACTTGGTCTACAGAGTCATTAAAATTACAGGTAACGGGAGTTCATGTTATTTGGTTACTTTTTTGGGGTACAAATTGCAGTTACTCTGGATTTCAGACCTTTGCCTATATTTGTGTCACTTAAGCTACACGAATACCAAATTTCAGCATTGTGGGGTCACTGGTGTACCCTGTGAATTTTGACAAAATTCAGTTTTTATTATGGCTAATAAATCAAAAACTATAAAGACTTAACTAAAAATAAAAACAGGGTTGAAATGTACTTATGAAGACCTTTCATTTGACGTCCCATTTGATCTAATAGTCTCATTTTCATTTTTTTACCCCCCATGAACCCCAATATCTCAACGACCCCCAACATTTTTGATTCATTTGGTTACACCGAAATTGTGCTATCACTACCTACCTATTTATAAAATTTCACTATGATCGAAACAACGCTTAGAAAGTTATCTTCGGACAAACAAACATACATACTTACAAACATACATACAACGACGATTTGCTCAAGTTGATTTAGAGATCTCGCTTCGCTCGATGAATAATATAATGTTACCTCTTTATAATATTACTAGCTGACCAATCCGCAACTTCGCACGCGTAGTTTTTCAGTAAAAACATTACCCTCCTTCTGCGCAGTTGGGTAAAAAGTAGCCTATGTCACCCAGGGATAGTGTAGCTTCCCAACAGAGAGAGAATTTTTTTAAATCGGTCCAATAGTTTCGGAGCCTATTCAATACAAACAAACAAACATAACAAACGTAGCATCATGCTGAGCTGAGTGCCTATTCATCTCCACACAGAGCTTTTAAGTTTGTTAGTTTGTTAGTGCTTAGGTTAGATATGATTGTTGTTGTGTTTTATTTTTCTTTATTACTGTGTGGTTGTTGAATAAAACGTTTTCTTTCTTTCTTTCTTTCAAACAAACAAATCTTTCCTCTTTATAATATTAGTATAGATTAGTATTAACAGAGATGGCTTAAACATTAGCGTATTTGCTGTCTCAGTGAACCTAAAGATGGTTATTTGAGCATGAACTTGGCAATAAAAATTTATACGTTGCTGTCAATTACGAGTCACGAAGATGCATGCCCTTCAGATGCTATTAATTATTCTAATGAAGTACCTTCATCAGTACTTATTATAGTACCTTCTAATAAAAAATAAACCTATTGCAGTGAACACACTGGTTTTCTGTTCACCATCTTCACATCGGCCGTAGGACGTAGAAATCGTAGATAAATACTGAGCATAACCCTCTCCAAAGCACACTGAGTGATCTCAAGCCTTCTTATGAGTCCCGTAGTGATAGGCCACTATTCTTATGTCATCACTGGTAACACACATAATATAGACTTTTAGTCTCCAAACACTGAGGTATTTTGGACGAGAAGACGTCAAGTTTCACAAATTATACCGTCCAGATTTTGTTGAGCGTTTTAGAAGTTGGATCTATCTAATTGAACTGTTTGCCCCAGGTAGACGTCTTCATTATCTCCGTGGTACAGTGGGCGAATAGCCGGCTGAGACGCAGTAGGTAGCGGGTTCGATTCCCGCCGCGGAACAAATGTTTGCATGATCATCAGATATTTGTTACGGGACTGGATGTTTTTCTATAAATGATAAGTATGTATTTACAATAAAAAGGTATATAAGTATTCTATCAGTTATCTGGTTCCCATAGTACAAGCTCTGCTTAGTTTGGGGCTAGATAGCGCTGTGTGAAATGTCCAGGAATATTTATTTATTTATTATCATAGCCGTCCACCGCTGACAATAGGCTTCCTCATAGATTTCCTGAATGACCGATCTTGTGTGGCCTGCAGCCAACGGCTCCCAGCAACCTATATCAGGTCGGATTCCTTTTAGTATTTCCTTTTAGTAGAGGGCCACCCTACGCTGCGCTATGTAGAAGGAGGTGCCCCAACGACCGCCAGTACTACTTGCTCTGTGCCCCAACCACTTCAGCTTGCTAACCCTCTGGGCTATGCCATCAATACTAATATTATAAAGAGGAAAGATTTGTATTTTTGTGTGTATGTTTGTAATGAATAAACTCAAAAACTACTGGACCGATTTAAAAAATTCTTTCACTGTTGGGAAGCTACGCTCTCCCCGGGTAACATAGGTTACTTTTTACCTAACTGCGCAGAAGGAGGGTAATGATTTTATTGAAAAAGTACGCGTGGAGAGCTGCGGATTGGTCAGCTAGTAAATAATAAAATCATTTATTGTGAATCATAGGTATTATAGATATCAGGTGCAGTTAAAAGTTCACTATGTTTACATATTATTAGGGTGACTTGCGCAACAATACCTAAACGTATTTAGTGGTTACTAGCTGACCAATCCGCAGCTTCGCACGCGTAGTTTTTCAATAAAAACATTACCCTCCTTTGCGGGGTTAAGTAAAAAGTAGCCTATGTTACTCAGGGTAAATGTAGATTTCCAATGGTGAAATAATTTTTGATATCGGACCAGTAGTTTTTGAGTTTATTCATTACAAACATACACATAAAAATACAAATCTTTCCTCTTTATAATATTAGTATAGAAAGATTTAGAGAGTCATCAAATCATACAAATACTTCCAATTTAAATATGTTTAGTCGCTAAATACGTTTAGGAATCGTTGTGCAAGCCGGGCGTGTACAAAATTGGAATGTTGTAGGTAAGTCAAATATTTAAGGATATGGATAATGTCAATACAATTTTTAAGATACAATTTAATATTATTATTGCTTGCAATTTATTTATATAATTTTATTTTGTAGGTTTTTAACCTTATAAAAACCCTTTTTCTGAAGCCATTGCTTCAATCCCACTAATATAAACGCGAAAGTTTGTATGTGTGTATGGATGTTTGTTACTCCTTCACGTCGGAACGGCTGAACGAAATTTGGTATGTACGTAGATCATAACCTGGATTAACACACATAGGCTACCTTTTATATGGCAAACCACGCGTGCGAAGCCGCGGGCGGAAACTAGTAAATAATAATAATAAAGATCACCCGGTTTGGCAGTTGGCAGTTGGCAGAGTTGTCACGACCGTGTCGGGTCGTTTCATTCCTTCCATGTTTCATTCCATTCATTAAGTAATGAATGGTCCGACAGTGCCGACCAGCTTACACACAATACACTAGTGGTTCGCCCCGAACTGAGATCTCGCGAGTCTTCCAAAACACAAAAAAAAATATTCTTAGGGCCACTCTCGTAACGATGCCTAGACGTATTTAGTGGCTAAATATGATTTAAGGAGTTGTCAAATAATACAAATACGTAAAAATTAAACATGTTTAGTCGCTAAATACGTTTAGGGATCATTGTGCAAGCCGGCATTAACTTTTGACTAATAAAATAGTGCCACGAAATGATAAACCAAATAACTTGGCCTAAAGTTTCATTCAAATTATGTGTTGTGCTTATTTTTTTTGGGGTACAAAAGGCAGTTATTCTGGATTTAAACTTTTGCCTATATTTGTGTCACTTATGCTACACGCATACTTAATTACAGCACTGTGGGGTCACTAGTGTGCCCTGTGAATTTTGTCAAAGTTTAGTTTTTATTATGGCTAAACTCAAAAACTATAAAGAATTTACAAAAAATAAAAACGGAGTCTAAATGTACTAATGAATATCTTTCATTTGACGCCCCACTTGACTAGTTAGCTTCATTTTAATTTTTTTTACCCCTCTTGAACACCAATATCTCAACAACCCCCCAACACTTTTAGCTCATTTAGTCACACCAAAACAGTGCGATCAGCTCCTACCTATATAAATTCCATGATACCAAATTTCACGATGATCGGATCAACTCTTCTAAAGTTATCCTCGGACAAACATACATACAACGCCGTTTTGCCCAAGTTGATTTAGAGATCTCGCTTTGCTCGATCAAATATGGTTGTACGACTGTTTACGTGACGGCACTTTGGTTTAATCTGTCTATTACATAGGTTTACCCTACCTATTATTAGGGTTTCAAGTTTAGACATGGGTACTCCTTATTCCTTAAAGTGTTCTTCTTTTTATTTATTCCGACTCCGCCATCCGATCTGATTCCTCTTAGTGATTCCTCTATTCCTTTGATTCTTTTACTCCGGACGTCCATAGTCGACCGTTAATCGTTTCTAGTAAGGTAGGAGTATCGGCGTGTGTCGTCTCGCTCTTGGCGCGCACAATAGTTTAAACCTTGCTTTAGGTTGGTAGGTCATATACTAAAGAAGTTTCTACAGTTAGGGACTTATTATGACTATATAAGAAATAAGTTGATGGACGCAGGGCAGTGCATTGTAGGGCACATTTCTAGCGAGCGTGACCTACATCAATAAGATTATCAACTCCGCGTGCTGAATCGACTCATTTCATTCAATACTCCGGAGTTACTCATCGCTACAAGTTCTACAACTTTATAATAATATTTTTCCATCATTTAATATGCAGGCCTAACGTCGTAAGGTAACAATGCCTACCACTTAGCTGTAGGGTCACAGTGTGACAATAGGACAGTCTTGACCTTTATAAGCTGACTTTGAGGACACTACGATTATCTATAATATACGCCTAAGTTACATCTACGAATAAATTGGCAGCTATTTTACATGTACGAAAACATTGTTTTGTTTCATTAATCAATTACGTAGGCCTACCTATTCTTTATTCAATACCAGCTGACAAATCCGCAGCTTCGCACGCGTAGTTTTTGAATTAAAACATTACCCTCCTTCTGCGCAGTTGGGTAAAAAGTAGCCTATGCCACCCGGGGATAGTGTAGCTTCCCAATAGTGAAATAATTTTTTAAATCGGTCTAGTAGTTTCGGAGTCTATTCAATACAAACAAACAAATCTTTCCTCTTTATAATATTAGTACAGACTAGCTGACTAGCCCTAGGCTTCGCACGTGTGGTTTGTCAATGAAAACATTAGCCTCCTTCTGCGCAGTTGGATAGAAAGTAGTCTCTGTCTCTGTCTCAATCCCGGCTTTTGAAAATTCTGGAAAGTATCTATAAGCTGTTGTTATGTACTATAGTCTAACTTTTTATTAGCTGCAGTAAAATGACGTTTCTAAATGTCATTCCGTAAAATAATGTTGCCAGCCTAATCTCAATAGGGATGTGATTCAGTTCACAAAAATTAATTAAATAACATTATTATGACGTTTTTGTTTCATTTTGAATGTACCTCCCTATACTTCCACTAAAAAAGATCAATCCTCTAGTATAGTAATAATAATAAGTTAAAAAAATACATTACAACTTAATATTAAATCTCAAAAAAAAAACCAAACTGATTATTCATTTAGCTACATCCCTATTTATTTTTCTTCAAAAACCGGCAACCCACAAAACGTCATTTTACTGCAGCTAATAAAAAGTTAGACTATAGTAGCCAATGCACAGTCATCGAAATACGACAGTTTTATTAATCTTAATATTGTGTTGCTTTCCCCATATAAACTACTGGCTGTTGCCCGCGACTTCGTACGCGTTACACTACTAAATGTGTTGGTAACCTAGAAATCAAGCTAAACTCCTTGTTGCAACTTGACACCGCAAGGGAACTGATTTATGGGATAAAAGGTATCCTATGTGGTAATCCAGGTTATAATCTACGTATATACCAAATTTCATCGAAATCGGTTCAGCCGTTACCGTCGTAAGGGCCAGATTGAGTAACAAACAATCAAACAAATAAATAAACAAACATCCAAACTTTCACATTTATAATATTAGTGCCAATATTTATAATTGAGGTGCCAAATATCACACCTCAATTGCCAATCTCAAAAAAACTTAAAAAGGGGTAGGTACAGGTAAGTTTTCTCTGCCACACGTATATACACATATTGTACACGTATATAGTATAGAACAGAATAGAAAAAAACTATATTCAAAAACTATTTTAATAAAAGGTGGTGTTTTTAAAAAAAATTGTAGACAAACAGTTTGCCCCTTTAGGACAGACAAAAGATAGGCACATAATTAAATATTACTACAAGTAACTTTTTAACAAAAATATAACCGATTTAACCAAACTACTGAATCGATTTTGATGAAATTTCTATGGAACCAATCTGAAAGACCAATTATCTAAATCGGTTGATTATTAACGGAGTTCTTCACTCAGTACTTCTGAGGTAACAAACATAAAACCGAATTGAGTCCCTATAAAATTTGAGGGTTGCATTTGATTTTTTTATGATCCCATCATCAGATCCTGACTTGGTGCCGATGGGACCACCTGGGAAGTTATACCCTTTCAAACAAAAAAAGAATTTCTCGAATCGGTCAAGGCGTCTTCGAGTAATGGAGAACATACATAAAAAAAGATTCCGACGAATTAAGAACCTCCTCCTTTTTTAGACAACTTCAAAAAAGGATAACTCCTTAACTCCGATATTATCAACCGATTTGGAAAATCTTTTCTTTATTTGAAAGGATATACTTTCAGATTGGTCCCATAGAAATTTAATCGAAATCGGTTCAGTAGTTTGTATTTTCTGTTATCTGAAGTCGGTTATATATTTTGTTAAAAAGTTACTTGTTTGAAGTCGCTTAAAAAAACTTACTATACACAGAAAAAATAATTTAGTAACAACATCTGATCGAATTAACACAAGAAGCAATAGAATCAAATAAATATGAACAAAACAGTCATTAAAAAATTCTAGCACTGCTTATAAAACTTGTTTACTCGACAAACGTTAGACACTGGTGATTTGAATAGGGGCCAGGTAACGATAACATCTTAAAAAACAAATTGTAGGTAAATCATGCAAACATTGTCCCATATCGCTCATTGCATGGCGGTAAAAATATCTAATAAATTACCAGACGAATTAAAAGATTTACCTTTGACTTTATTTAAACGCCGAATTAATAAATGGTTGTCATCAAAATGTTTTTACACTATTGCGGAATATTTTAATTATAAGTACTAGATATGACATTATTTTATTGTCATTTTTATACCGCGTAGGAATAGTTAATTTTAAATTTTAATAATTTTATATGTAATATTTGCACACCAGGACACTATCTGGTAGAATGTTAAGAGCTTAAATTGTACATTAAGACCAGTGTAAAATTGTACCAACTAACTTTCTGCGAATATATTATCTTATAAAATCTGATAATTCAATACATATTTTTGACGCAATACACTTCCTCTAAGTAATTATTCTCTCTGAATAACAGTGACGTGAAAAATTTAAGAGGTTTATTTATTTATTTAGAGAAATCAACGGCGATACAAATCATTTGGATATATAGCTTAGAACTATAAGGCTAATAACAGGTTCTACGTTTGAACATTGTAAAGAAAGATGTCGGGAACAAAAACAGCCTAGTTAGACTATTTTAGAGTTACAATCATAATAGTATGAGTAGGTTGTACACTGCACCTATAATAAAAGGAATCTAATGTGAATTTATTGTGTTTTATATTGTATGAACCATGAATAACACGAAAAGAAAGCAATTAACTGAAATATGAATACCTATATTACTGAGGTTGATCTGACGACACATTAGTTCATTGAGTGAGCTGAGTCTAGAATGTTGACACGGTTGAGGTGTGGCTCTATTACGCATTTTGACATTTCAATAACGTCAAAAATATGAATTGAAATAAGTCGCTGTGGTCGCTCAAGCGGTACTCCAAGTTGAGACATGAATGAAACTCGTAGGTAATTCGTACGTCCGACTTTCACGCGGATGTCTAGAAAGTGACTTACGGCAAATATTACGAGTTTATAAACATTACAATATATATTATACAGCCCTGTTTTGCAATAAACATCTGGTACGCAATGTTAATGGTTCATGAATAGAATGATACAGCTTTTTCTGAGCGAAGCGAGATCTCCAAATCAACTTGGGTAAATCGGTGTTGTATGTATGTTTGTTTGTCCGAGGATAACTTTCGAAGCGTTGATCCGATCATCGTGAAGTTTGATACATAGATAGGTAGTGATGGCTCAACTTTTGTGTGACTAAATGAGCTAACAATGTGAGGGGGATGTCGAGATATTGAGTTCAAGGAGGGTAAAAAAAGATGTTAATGAAACTATTAGGTCAAGTAGGACTTCAAATGAAAGGTTTTTATTAGTAAACTGGCCTGCAAAATAAGTAGTTACACTTTTAAAATTACAATTTTTTCTAAACTATAGAAGTTAGAGATTTAAAAAAAAAAAACGTTTTCTAGCATTTTTTATCAGCTTTCTTTGAAATTGTAGTAAATTATACATTAGTAACATTTTTATGTCTGAAAAAAGAGAAAACAATAAAAATAGCCATTTTTAGCTTAGTGTCATAAAACTCAATTAACATTTACAAGTATGTTCTACATGTTATTTATTTTTTAATAACTAGTATTGCCTCCTCGGGCTCTGCTTGCAGCTTCGAGTCAATTTGCACGAGGTTTCGGAGCCGATGTTGGGGAATAATCTCCCATTCTTCTATCAGGGCCTGTTTTGGTGCCCTGAGGGTGGTAGGTGGTGGTCTGCGGCTTCTGACTAGCCTCCCTAGCTCAACCCAGGCATGCTCAATCGCGTTGAGATCAGGACTTCTTGATGGCCAAGCCATCATACTGATACAAACCTCCTTAATATACTCTCCCAAAACACAAAGAAAAATATTCTTAGGGCGACCCGCGCAACGATTCCTAAAGGTATTTAGTGGCTAAATATGATTTAAGGAGTAGTCAAATTATACAAATACGTAAAATTTAAACATCTTTAGTCACTAAATACGTTTAGGGATCATTGTGCAAGCGGGCCTTATCCTTTGACTAATAAAATAGAGCCACGAAATGCGCAACCAAAAACTTGACCTACAGTTTCATTCAATTTACAGGTAACGGGAGTTCATGTTATTTGGTATATTAATTGGATACAAATTGCAGTTATTCTGGATTTCAGACTTTTCCTTATATATATGTGTCACTAAAACTACACGCATATCAAATTTCAGCACTTTGGGGTCACTGGTGTACCCTGTGAATTTTGTAAAATTTCCGTTTTTATTATGGTTAATAACTTTAAAACTCCAAGGTTTAAACTAAAAATAAAAACGGCGTCAAAATGTACTCAGAAAAACCTTTTATTAAACGTGCCATTTTACTGAATAGTCCCATTTTTTAACCCTCTTCAACCTCAATACACAACAAACCCCCCACATTTTTAGCTCATTTAGTCACACCAAAATTGTGCCATCACTACCTACCTATAAACCAAACGATGATCGGGTAAACGCTTCGAAAGTTATTCTCGGACAAGCAAACATACATACATACAACGCCGATTTGCCTAAGTTGATTTAGAGATCTCGCTTCGCTCGATCAATGAAACTTTACTAGTTTACGAGCAGTATACGACCAACTTATGAGTGTAGTTTGGTTTGTAAACGGTTCATATAATGTTCATACAAAATGACTAAAATCAACTGCAAAATTAACTTACAGATACAGCCGTACTGACTACGGAACCTCTTATGGCGGGTTCCTATATCCGTCAGTAACCAGGTACGACTCGTTTCTCCTTGAAAACTTGTTAAAAGTTTGACACTAGTTTGATACTTTTTCAAGGAGGTACGAGGCGTAGTCGGTTACCGACGGATATAGGAACCCGCCATTACTTTGCGTGGTCCGACACGCGCTTAACTAATGTATTCATAATCGTCTTATCACTTAAGCCAGGTCAATATACTTTTATCTCAAGGTGAATATTACTGGAATAACCTAGATATACAATATTTCACGTTATGATAAAATATCGTGCGCCATACATACAATCCAATGGACCATCACACGCGGCGAAGATCATATATAAGAATGAATGAATGAAAACACTTTATTGTACACATTAAAAAATAGAAATTACAGACTGAATAGAAGACACATAGCAAAATAGTGCAATGGGCGGTCTTATCGCTTTGAAGCGATTTCTTCCAGACAACCTTTGTATGGAGAGGATATAGTAATGTCAAAGATGGTCGGGGGTGCACTTAAGTTATGAATGAAGAGAGTGCAACTTATAAGTAAATAAAATATAAATAGTCATAAATAAATTATTAAATTACATACCTAAATATAATATATAAAATTATGATATATATAATATTTATAATACATACATTAGATAAATATACATTAATATATGTGCGATACTATGACGTTTCTGATTCATATATATTTTCATTTTCCATTGGATTGCATGGTGAGCGATATCTCCAAGTCAACTTGGGCAAATAAATCGGCGTTGTATATATGCATGTTTGTGTGTCCGAGGATAACTTACGAAGCGTTTATCCGATCATCGTGAAATGTTGTATACAGATAGATAGTGATGGCATAATTTTGGTGTAAATTGTTGAAATATTGGGGTTCATAAGAAGTAAAAAATTAACAAAATGAGACTATCGGGTCAAGTGGCACGTCTAATAAAAGGTCTTTGTGAGTAAATTTTGATCCCGTTTTTATTTTTAGTTTAAACCTTGTAATTTTTAAGCTATTAACCATAATAAAAACAGAAATTTGATAAAATGCACAGGGTACAGCAGTCACCCCACAGTGCTGAAATTTGGTATGCGTTTAGCTTTAGTGACACAAACATAGGGAAAAATCTGAAACCTAGAATAACTGCAATTTCTACCCCAAAAAAGGTTAACTATGAACTCCCGTTACCTGTAATTTGAATGAAACTGTAGGCCAAGTTTTTTGGTTATGCATTTCGTGACACTATTTTGATAGTCAAAGATTCCAAATAATATGTTTTTGTTTATAAGGGTAACTCGCGAGATCTCAGTTCGGGGCGATACACTAGTTATCTTAAAAAACTATTATAGCATCTTCACCGTATGTGAACGCGCTGGTTTGTGCCTTGGTTTGTGCGATGGATTTAAAGAAGTCGCTTAAAAATCCGATTAAAATAATCAACAGATTGATAAGTCCATAGAGAAATATACTAAGTACAAATAAGGCTCTGTATATCACACCTTTCTAGCAAAACCGTATCGTGACCATATTGCAAAATAAAACTGCATTTGTCCCGCACCAATGCGTATGCCGTAATCGCTCCAAATTATACCAGTCTTCGTAAACTGGGCCTGAAATTCGCAATAACTTGTTTTTCAGATGCCTTTTGCGTGTGTGATTCAACTTATTTTAAAAAAAACTTAAGTTTTACTTGTTTAGCCTAAGTTCAATCGCTTGAGTCAGCTGATAAATAAATACATAAATTTTTCTGGAATTCTTACTCAGCGCTATCTAGCCCCAAACTAAGCAGAGCTTGTATTATGAGAACCATATAACTGATAGAATACTTATATACTTTTTTTTGTAAATACATAGTTATAATATATAGAAAAACATCCAGACCCGGAACAAATATCTGTAGATAATGCAAACATTTGTTTCGCGGCGGGAGGCGAACCCGCTACCTCCTACGTCTCAGCCGGCTGTTCGCCTACTGCGCCACGGAGGTCGTCAAATAAATGATTATTTTGCCGGAATCAGCTGGTTTTAGATTTTTGAAGTGAAAACTTCTTTAGTCGCGTTGGGCATTTTTTGAGATGGCAAAAAACATTGAACTCGCGACTCTGTTACCGTTACCGACACCTCTGTATATGAAGTGAAAACTTCTTTATGCGCGTAGGGCATTTTTTGAGATGGGAAAAAAACATTAAACTCGCGACACTGTTACCGTTACCGTTACCGACACCTCTGTAAATGAAGTAAAAACTTCTTTATGCGCGTAGGGCATTTCTTGAGATGGGAATAAACCATTGAACTCGCGACACTGTTACCGTTACCTTTACCGACACCTCTGTATATAAGGATATCGTAGGTAATTGTTCAAGTTTTCACTTCTGTCGGCACTCCCAGAGTAGGTACTACTTTTTTTACCGATAGCCTAAGTGCACAAAAAGCATTAGAAATAAATACCTACTATATTATGTAAAATCGAGATTGATTTCTTTTATGACATTGTACACTCGCGGATAGATTGCCCTGAAATAGTTGGCCAGATAGGACTCTCAACTCCATCTTATAGCACACGACACACTTGCTTATTCCACATACCTACATGTCGCACCAACTATTTACAGAATTCTGTTTTTGTTCGTATTGTTACAACCCAAAAGAAGAAATTCAAAGATATTGATATATTCGATTGTTCAAAGCCTACCTATAGAGGTAGGATTATAAAAGCATTACGGGGTAAATCTTAAGGCGTGGTGGTGGATGGGAGCTTTCTAGTGCGGTGGAGCGGGAGGATTTACCTATTTTTTTAACAGGTTTCTTTATAATACCTACTTATGAAATTGCATGCGTTTTATTTTGAATTTTCTACAATACCTACCAACCTTGGGTTAATTGAAACGTGTTTTTGGTACATATTTCAACTTTTAGAGACGAATTTTTTCTTTTACCTATGCTCAGTCTTTATTTTCTAACACAATAATTTCACATTAGATTCTTTTTATTATAAGTGCAGTGTACAACTGAATAATACTATTTTGATTGTAACTTTATAATAGGCTAACCATTATAGGCTGTTTTTCTTTTGTTTTTGTTCCCGACTTCTTTTCTTTACAATGTTCAAACGTAGAAACCTGTTATTAGCCTTGCGTTCTAAGCTATTTAACCAAACAATTTGTATCGCCGTTGGTTTCTCTAAATAAATAAATAAAAATAAAAATGTACCTACATAATAGACAAGGTTTTTTGCTTGGCGATAAGTGGCGATAATGCACTTTTTTGACAACCTCCGTGTTGCAGTGTGCGGATAGCCGGCTGAGACGCAGGAGGTAGCGGATTCGATTCCCGCCGCGGAACAAATGTTTGCATGATTTACAGATATTTGTTCCGGGTCTGGTTGTTTCTCTATATAAGTATGTGTGTATTGACAAAAAAAATGTATATAAGTATTCTATCAGTTATCTGGTTCCCCTAGTACAAGCTCTGCTTAATTTGGGGCTAGATAGCGCTGTGTGAAATGTCCAGCATATTTATTATTATTATATTTATTTATTTATTACTTAGTTTAGCAACGGTTGTCAAGGTTAAAGTAAATCGTACAGCATAGAGAAAATGCACAACGGTTAAAGGAAACAGAGAAATCTGCATTGTATATGTGCATTTTAAATCACTTATGATAATTAAAAATTATACTTAAATTAAATTACTTAAATTACTCTTATGAGGTTGCCGAGATACTGCAGTGCGTCGAGAATGTTCTCCGAGGCGGGTGTTCCCGAGTTTTTCGCTATCATCCGAGCTCGCGTAGCGTCGTTTTGGAGTAGGCTGAGTCGCTCCAACAATAGCGTACTGAGGGCTGTCTCTGACCAGATTAATAAAAATGGAATTTATAAGTATTAGATTTCCCTCCACCTGGACGGAAATAAAAAATTACTACACTGGGGCATCTGCTCCGTGGCATATTCAGTATTTTTAACTGACTTCAAAAAATGAGGAGATTCTCAATTTTGTTATTTTTTTAGTGTATTTTTCATTTGTATGTAATATTGGTCGTATTTTTGTGCCTGAAATAAATGAATTTTATTTTATTTATTTATATCCCGACCGCGGCTTCGCATGCGTGGTATTTCAATAAAAACATTACCCTCCTTTTACGCACTCGGGTAAAAAGTAGCCTATGTCCTTCTCGAGGATATAATCAATCTCCTTGCCAAATTTCATTACGATCCGTTCAGCTGTTTAGTTATGAAAAGGTAACAAACAAACAGTTACTTTCGCAGCTACTATGTGTGTATTATACATACCTTTCTTTTGAATCACTCTATCTATTGCTGATAACTATATTAAAATCCGTTGAGAAAATATGTAAAGATGACCTGAGATCTGCGTAAGCCCGAGTAGTTGATACGACTGTGCTTAATCAAAGTGAATTTGAAAGCAGTCAAAAATAAGTGAAGACAGTGCGATTATAGTATGGAACGTTGGATTTTCGAACTTTTTAGTAAATCCGAATCAATATTTTTTATAATTTTATTCCAAAGTTGGATATAAATATTTCAAAAATTATTATACTTTTTATTATTCATGTTGTTGACTGTCCCATTTTTTTACAAAATACCAAACTTGTGGCATAAAATAGATGGGAACAGAATTAAAGCCGGGTACAACGCGGGCGTACTACCATCTCAGGTGAAACGGTCGAATCATCAAACAAATTGATGCGAGATCCTCGTACGCTTGCGTCTGATTACTATCCCTAAACGTATTTAGCAACTAAACATGTATAATATGTAAAAATATGTATATGACGTAGCTATTTGTATGATTTGACAACTCCTTAAATCATATTTAGCCACTAAATACGTTTAAGCATCGTTGCGCAAGTCGCCCTTAGAATAACTACACAAAAATACTCCAAGGTTACGCGCGCGAAAAATTCATATATATGACTTAGGCTATAAATCATTTAGGCGTCCGACCTTACGAACAGAAATTTGTACAAAACTTTTATTCTTTTGCAGTTATTCTAAGTAAATAGAAGACATATGCTATAGTGTGACCATTAGTGCTGTGCACTCCCTGAGGTATGCGCGGCGAGGTGGGGGGCAAAGAAAAAACTGCATGAGTTCACATGAGATCAATACATGTCGGACATATCTTACGATATCAGTTTGCATTTCTAAGGCAAGACTTGTGGCGGGACGATGGTCGGAGGCTATCTATCTGTAATATATTATACTTACTTAGTTGATTAAAATGTAACTTAAATATACTCATATATTATTAAAAATATGCAGGTGATAAATAAGAACTAAACTTATAATTCAAAGGACTTGTTTTATTGTACTTTTTACATATTTATAAACAATTATATGTATATTCTAACGAAAGTTATTCTGACATAGATTCTGTTTCAACTTCATCTTCCATTTCATATCACGAGATAACGCACGACCCATCTTTGAATATTTATCTCATGTGCGTCTGACATAGACAGCCCGATACAAATAACACTACCTGCCGCCACGAGCGTTGACGGCGAACTGACAGAGCGCAGCAGCCGATTCTCCCCCCCGTCTCGCCGCGCGCATACCTCAGGGAGTGCACAGCACTAATGGTCACACTATAGTACATGTAACATTTTTAAGCCCTGATGCAAAAACAGGATTTTTATCAGTATTTGACTGTTTGGGTGCCTAAAGAAGATATTCTCTTTTGCAGCAGAGCGGGCGCGCTTGCGCAGCAATGGCGGCCACCAAGTTTTTGCACCCCTTCCTCCGGGGGCTGAAGCCTCTACCTGAGGGACACGAGGATGATATCCAGCAGATTAGAGAATGGTAAGGAATATACACACGGCCGTTGGGACAGAAGACCACGCACTGGAAAGCGCAGCGTTGGAGCCTCACTAGATGGAACGACGACCTGATATAGGTTGCTGGGAGCCGTTGGGCGCAAGTCGTACAAGATTGGTCGCTCCAGAAGTCGATGGGGGATGCCTATGTTCATTGGCCTACCCCATCTATCGTGGACGTCTTATGGCTGATATGGTGATGGTGATGATGATGAAGAAATGCATTCGTCATACCGACCTTCTGCGCCACCACCCAACGGCTCTTAGCTAGGTCGTCTTATAGTAGAGTACCTAGCTAAGAGCCTATAATGGTCTACCAAGTAGACCATTATACATTTCTATCTAGTTTTGAAAATGTACGTTCAGCAGTACGTATGCTCAGATCATATGAACGAATTAATGAAAACTTTTTATTTTTACAACATAAAAAAATTACACGCAAAATAGAAGACACAAAGCAAATAGTACAAAGGGCGGTCTTATCGCTTTCAAATGCACTAGTTTCGAGTGCACATTCACAAAACAGTGTACAGAAATAAAATAAAAACGGTGATATCCGCAGGAGTAAAATGCGCGACAGTATTTTACTCCTTCGGGGAAGGCATCAACGCCCTTCTCCATAAATCTTATCAAATAAAGAGTTCCACACCCATACTAATATTATAAAGAGGAACGATTTGTATTTTTGAGTGTGTGTATGTTTGTAATGAATAAACTCAAAAACTACTGAACCGATTTAAACAATTATTTCACTGTTGGGAAGCTACACTACCCCCGGGTGACACATGCTACTTTTTATCCAACTGCGCAGAAGGAGGGTAATGTTTTTATGGAAAAACTACGCGTGCGAAGCTGCGGATTGGTCAGCTAGTCTAAAATATAGGGAAACTAAACTTAAATTTAATTTTAAACAGACAAATTTAAAGAGTATTGATTACAAAAATACAACATTAACATAATATGATGAAGGAACAAACCCTGAGGTTTAAAACAATTACAAATATTCCGAACATACAAAGAAGGGATTTGCTGTCGCCCGCCTGTCGTTCGGCCAGGCCGTCCCTTCCACACCCACAGTATCTTTCGCGACAGCGACCGGCTTACGTAATAAGGTATTTGTATCTATACTGGATGGGTGATCGCTAGTTGGTTTGCTGATGATGAATAACGACAGCACAGATACGACAAACCGTTAACGGATTGTTCACACCTAACTGTCAAGTTCTATACTCTCCGAGTTATTTAAACAAGGTACTTCGGAATATGTGTGTGTTATTAGAGTGGGCCTAATATGTTTCCCTCTGTTTGTTTGCTGTAAGGCAGGATCTGGCGCTGTCTTAAAAATAAAACCACGTACACCTTGTTCAGATTCAGATTCATTTATTATTTCTCATGTCTGTGTTTCACAGAGATATGTAGGTGTCACAGTACACTTGGAAAAGTCAGTATTTTACAATAAATATAACAATTAAAGTATCCATATGAACAAAAATAAAAAGAAATTAACTAACTTAAACTAACATAAAACATTGAGTACAAAGTACTTATATTTCAAAGAATAGCATAACATACATCCCTTATCCTTGTATCTACATCCCACTAATATTATAAACGCGAATGTTTGTATGTATATATGGATGTTTGTTACTCTTTCACGTCGGAACTGCTTAACTGATTTCGATGAAATTTGGTATGTACGTAGATCGTAACCTAAGCCGAGGGCGGAAGCTTTTTTTTAACTATTTGTAACCCAGATCCACTAACAATGAAGATTTATGGTTTACTAGCTTCCGTAAATCAACGTACTGTTTCATTGTGGGTACCTTAGAATTTTTTTGAAGTAAAACTTCTTTACGTACGCTTGACTTTGGGAGTAAGCTGGTAAATGCGTTACGAAAAGTGCGAACGGAAGTTGAGAGGGAGATATAAGTTAGTGAAGATAGAAAGAGATAGAGTTACGTTTCGTTTATTTCTGTTAGAGTAGGAGAGAGAGCTGCGCGCGCACATTTTCTTTTTCTCTTCCTCTCATAGCCAGTGCATGAAATATACATATATACACGGTGTCCTTTGAGGGCGCACTATACCTGGGGAGACGTTAAATCGCTTATTGAGAAACAATGTTTTGTTCAACAAATTGTGTGCTTTCAATCTGTAATTCATATATGTTATAGTTAAGGATACGTGCTAGAGCGCCTGTGTTGTGAAAAGACGATTCTGTAAAATTTTCTCGATAGAAAAAAAAAATCCAAAGATATCTTAAAATCGTTCTTATGCGATGAATACTTCAATGTAGATCTTGAAACTTTATACAGTAATGCTACACAACATACATAAGGGCACCTGTGTTTTAAATTTTCAAAATACCTTTTGATTTTACCATAAAATGAAAATATCTAAGCTTTGCACCAATGAAACCATTCGCTCCGGACGCCCGGTCTACGATTCAGTCTGGCCTCGGCTTTCAGACGGGGTACCCGTGACGCTTGTCGCTCCAAACGAACACGTAATTCTTAGGTATAATTTATATTTAGTTGGTTTTTGTAAAGACGCAGTAATGAGAAATAAGCACAACAAGATAATGAAGGGACTGAATGATAAAAAACCGGCAAACATATGAACCACGGCGAGATAGGACGTGCAGCGGCGCGCGGAGAAGCGGGGGTGAAATTCGAGTTTGGGCTGAGGTATAGTCAACTCTTAAATCACTATTTTCCCAGAACAAACTTTGCTCAGACCATAGTTTACTAACAGTTTATAGCATCAAATAAGAAAATAAAAAAAATCTAGATCTTCTCAAAGAAGTCTAACTTTGTTCAAAAACTAACCGTAACATACAGTTCATGGGTACGCTAGTCATAGCGTATACCTACTCCTTCGCCCGGCGTATGATATCATTAAGGCTAGCGTGAAAATCCTACCGGCGACCCTGGAACACGATAATCCATGGTGACCAAGCTGTTCGACTGCCGAACCGCACGGGCACTGATGAGGGGCGCACCACCGCGCACCCAACCGTAAACAAGTTGCAATCTATAAGTTGTAGGATCCATTAAAGTACCAGTATTGTGAGAAGGAAGAGCTTGCAGCTAAAGTCCTGACTCCCATTTGGAAACAGCAAGGAGACGCGCACGATCTGTGGAGCTTGAACACGTTTGTAACAGACAATTCCACGTCAACTCGCACAGACACCCATTGCCGTTGAGACGAAAGACGATTGGGGGGATCAGCACTTTGCCAAGTCTTTGCCCACACACACAGGCAAGCACTTTGCCAAGTCATTCCAGCCTCGTCAAGAATAGATATTGTGAAAGTATTACCAGATAAAACCGAAGCAGGAGTAAGAATTTGTTTTACTAAAGCACTTGTGCTATAGACGGAGGACAAGAACGCCGGTAGGTCTACACTTGAAATTTTCGTATACCTAAGCCTCCCAATCTGACAGGCAGGGATGCCTGCAAAAAGTAAAAAGTGAAAAATTGACGAGGACGAAAAAGTGGTGGACCAAACATTCTCTTAGGAAAAGACAATGACCCCTTTTGAATTAACACACTTATTCCGAAGTATCCTATATAATTACGGTGAGATCAGCTAAATTGCTAGCAACGGATCAGATAATGGGAAGCAATCGGACGTTAGCGGTATCTGCGGTTATATAACTTTGCTACGGCGGTCTAGCTCATAGTGATTACCTAGATGCGGCTGCGCGTGCGCCGGCTCGGCCGTAAAATAACTACATCACTAAACCTCTAGATCACGTTATCATCAATATCCAGTTCTGGTTAAATAGTCAAATTGCTAATTAGACTGAGTAAACTGACAGATCGTTTGTAACTGACGGCTTTAATTTTCGTTTATAAAAAAAAACTAGTTCCAACTAGCGTAATAGATGGCGCTGTCTGGAGATACGGCGTCAAAAAATATGATTTATGTGCCAAAAATCTCAAAGTCGCAATATAAAAATTTGTCTCAAATACCCTCTCACTTCGCCAGTTATACAAACGCAAATGATTTTTTTTAAGATCAAGGTCCTCGAAAAATAATGTTAACATCGCAATTTTCCTTAATCAAGTTGTCAGGATTATCTAAGTTTTTTTTGATAATCAGCCTATGACAGAGCAACGCCATCTATTAGCAGTTAATAAAAGATTTTTTTAATCGAAGATGAAAAGTCCCCCTAAATAATATGATCATGTACTCTAATCATGACTACCTCTGTGGCGCAGTGGGCAAAAGCGATAAATATGTATTTACAAAAAAAAATTAAAGTGTATATGTATTCTATCAGTTATCGGGTTCTCATAGTATAAGCTCTGCTTAGTTTGGGGCTAGATAGTGCTGTATGAAATGTCCAGCAATATTTATGTATTTTTATTACTTCTCTGATTTGGTGCTGGCACTGCTACTCAGTTTTATATAACTTGCAGTGGCCAACGTTTTTTAACATGCTTGTATAGTCTGTCACCGCATTCTCGACATTAATATAAAACACATATGCGGAATCGAGTTAATTGATTTTAGAGATTGGTTTAATATCGGTAGCTTGAATATTTGTCCAGTAATCGATACACTTCCAATAAACAATTTTTAACGTAAATCGGCGGCGCCTTTGCGACGATGCCGCTGAGTCAGTTTAACAGGTATCTACTTACATGATGAATGAATATGATTTGTTTACCTATTTTATACAGGCTGTTTCATTGATATTTTAGACTTGAAATTAAGGTAGATTGAAAATAAAAAAAAATTCATGGTAATGAATTTGAAAAACAATACTAGCCATCAGCCCTCCCGTGATTTCAATTAATGTCGTAATTGCGGTGACACGCAGTATATCGTGTTCATCATCATCATCATCATACACAGCCCGACTTCACCCACTGCTGGGTATAGGCCTCCCCAAGTTTGTGCCATCCGCCACGATCCTGCGCTAGTCTCACCCATTGACGGGCCGCGACTCTAACGATGTCATCCACCCATCTCGCTGCCGGACTTCATATATCGTGTTCATAGTTCCAAATAAATATTGTTTGCATTTTAAATTTGCAGGATGAAAAGCCAGCCGCACCTGCCGCACATATCAGACGAGTACATCATGCTGTTCCTGCACTCCAATTACTACAAGCAGAAGGAGACGAAGGAAACTATAGAATGCTACTTCACACTGCGCGCTAACACACCGGACTTGTTCACTAATAGAGACCCCCTTACGCCCAAGAATAAAACTATTATGGATATTACGTAAGTAAACATTTTTAAACTATCGACACTATTTTCACTCTTTTCCCACATTACGCGGGGTTGGCACAACATCTAATCCTCCTCCACACCACTCTATCAACCGTCATCTCCGTTGTCACTTCTTTCTTACCCATATCATTCTTCACACAGTCCAGCCATCTCTTCTTCGGCCTTCCTCTAACTTCTATATCTATCCACATTCATATCTAACACTCTTTTAGTCACATAATTTTCTTCCCTGCGCATGACATGCCCATACCACGCCTCTTACTTCTCAACTTTTCTATCACTAGCGCTACTTTCAAACTTCCTCTTATATATTCTTTAACTTATCCATTCTCGTTACCCACACATCCATCTCATCATTCGCATTTCCGCCTCGTGCAATCTTCTTTCATCCGTCCTTTCGTGACCCAACACTCTGAACCATACATATGACAGGTCTTATGATCGTCTTGTAAATTGTCCTTGTAAAGTTTAACCCGCAACCACTGACATACGTAGACGCGATCTTAAAACTATTATATTGTTTTGCATAGTAACCGCACGAACATGCCCCTCTCTGTACCTTTCTAGAATCTAGTGACGCACGGGCAGGTGGGGTGAGCAGACTTGCGGTGCGCCACTAACAGGTACAGTAAAACATCTGTGAGATGTATATTGTCAGTATTTGTGCATGCCGTTAAGAGGACACCGGAGGGACAATCACCCATACAACACGTACTACCAAGATCATTTCTAATTGGAGCATATTTGTACCTTAATAAGGTGTTATTTTAATTTGAATAGTATTTATCTAGGTTCCCAACCATATATTAGATCAAAATACTTACCTAAAATGAAATAGAAGCGTATCGCATTCTGCATGTTTTTACGTCATAAAAGACCTATTTTCAACCCAATTCTTTCGTATTAAAAACAACAACATCTTACGTATCCTAGTCATGGGAACATAGATTATATCGTCTAGTTACAGATTAACAACACAATGAGAAAAATACAACAAGTTTTCAGTCATCATTTTTGGTATTACGGAACACGGTCAAAATCTAATCAAATTTAGAATCGTTCTATTGCCATCACTCTCGCTCTGCGTGGCTAAACTTCGTCACTAAACAGGGATAGCGATATTCTGGCCGAAGTTTTTGACGCGGCCGAATTGAAGTTGCGCTCAGTGTTCGCAGGCGCGTTAAAATTTTTATTTTTTCACTATAATGGACCATTTTCTTGTGAATTTATAAAGATTAATATCTAGCTTGTATGTAATATCAGTTTTGTGATAATTTTAGACTGATTAGTTATTTTGTTAAGCCGTTAGAAGAAATGCTGTTTTTGTTTGAGTTGGTTTTTTGTAGTTTTTTAATTTTATGTTTAAAATATGTACCTTATATACTTACGACACTTTTATTTTTATATCAATGAACCAAAAACATTAAATAAACTGAGTACTAACTAAAACATAGATAATGTTGATACACTAGCTGTTATAAGTATTTAAAAAAAACTCACGTCTGACGGACGTACGTCAGCTTGAAAGTAAATGCACGTCAGTGGTTAAGGGTGGAACATTCGAGTATTGCACGTTGTTCCTGTAATCTGACACTATTTTCCCTATAAATGGTATATTTACCATGACTGGTTGTCAGTGCATATTAGTCAAAATTTCACCGCAATTCTGTTTCTGAAGTAAAACTTCTTTATGCACGCTTGACTTGGGGAGTAAGCTGGTGAATGCGTCACGAAAAGTGCGAACGGAAGTTGAGAGGGAGTTACGTTTCGTATATTTTTAAACGTTAATGTGCGAGTGCGAGTCGCGTCTGTCCAGAATAAACATAGACTTATCGACCAACAGACGTGTGGACAATTGGATGGCCCATTTCAAGATGTCCCTATGTCCTTTTGAGGAAGTACAAAGATAGTTTTTAATTTTGCTCTTGAAATGCTACCATAAGGAATAAAAATATATATGTGACACCTAAATGTTTTCGGTAAGGTCTTATTTCGTATATTTTTAATTTTGTTTAAGAAAATCGTAAAAGTTTCATGGACTTAGGTCATAATAATCGTGGACTTAGGGTTTTTCACACTGGATTTAGGGATTTTAAATTGGACTTAGTGACATTCATAAACTAGGAGTTGGACTTCGGTTTTCCAAGAGAAAAACAACACTAATCACTTTTAACCTTGATACTTTAAAATAAAATACCGTAAATTAAGTGAAATAATATATTTTTTAACGAGTGACTAATAAAATGCAGTTCACAATGTTACCTACTTACTAATATTATACTTATAAACTAAAAACATCATTTGAAAAACTATTCAATTTCGTCAGGAACATCTTCAGCGTGATCACCATATTCGTTAATTTCGATTATTTATGTTTAAAAATTCCTTAAATATTCGGGTACATATTCCAAAAGCTTTATATGTCCCTTACTTTGGCTTCTTTAAGCTTTATTTGGCCATCATAGCAGTTGACTGGCATTTCTCTTTCTCTTGGAATGCCTGTTCGGTACCTACCTATAGTGCAAAACGATTCATGCTTTCAAGACTAAATGGACTAAGGGACTTTTTGAACTGAATCACGTGGACTTGGAGCATAAAATATATTTTAAAACTACCACTTTGGAACTTGTTAAAAATAATTCAAATAGACAGAAGCATAGACAATGAGCTGTTATTTATTCTGGTGGTAATGACTTCATGCACTGGCATAAAGTCTTATTAGAATGGACTTAGGGAGATCTTGAAATAGGCCATTCAATTTAGTAAGTAATTGAACAATTTATTAAATTAATATTTTGAA
Source organism: Philereme vetulata (assembly GCA_918857605.2). NCBI lineage: Eukaryota > Metazoa > Arthropoda > Insecta > Lepidoptera > Geometridae > Philereme > Philereme vetulata. The sequence continues at coordinate 9,458,370 of OU975420.1, read as the reverse complement.
AAAGAAGTTTTCCTTTAGTCGTGTGGTCTAAAGCACACTCGTTTTTTTCGTGTAATTTTACCACTCGCCCCTTCTCCGTTCAAAAGCCGTTCAAAAAAAGCCGTTCCGTTCAAGCTTCAACAGGGGTAAAAAGATTTTACATCACTTAAAAATATGTATATATGTGAGTTTTGGGTGTCTCGATTTCGGCACAGAGGCATGCCATATGAATGTACTGCTTAAAGTATTACGTATACAGTTAGTTGTTCCACCAGCACATACCACTTAATTGCTTCATCTCAGAGGTTAGCTATCTATACGTCAAATTGAAATATCACTTTGCAAGACGTTAAGTATACAAAACAATGGCAGATTTACATACAATATACAACGAACTACCAACTTGATCTTGGTACCTATGTACCTACTTACCCAAATTTCGTCAATTATTGAAATGTTATTATGCAAAACGCCACTAAGGCAACTTCTAAACTATGGTACCTATAACTGCAAATAGGTAGGTACAGTCAGCCCGAGACCATGACTGTTGCAACACAGCCGAAACGTCGGGATAACAAATAAAAAAGGTACATACGCGATAAATACCCGTTTTAATCAATAATTAGGTAGGTACAGAATTATAATTCGAACCATATTTTTTTAATTGCCAATACTTTAAATAATGGCATGGGGCCGTACTATTGTTTACCCACTTTTAAAAAGGGTATGGTGTAAAGGTATAAAAAAAACTTTTTCATCACTAATTCTCTGAAAGTTGGTAATTTTATACTCGATAACGGCTCTATAAAATGCGATTTACAACCGTAAGTAAATTTGAAAATAGAATGACGCTCATTGCATTCTTATTATAGTAAAATTGAATACAACTTCCATGAAAAATCCTTATTTCTATTTATAATAAAAGAGGCTACATAAATGCTGAAATTAAATACAACCACCATGACATATCCCTATTTCTAATTAAAAATGAAAGAGGTAACATTCTTAATATGCCATGATGAAATACACAACCTCCATGACAAATCCTTATTTCTATCAAATGAAAAAGGTCTAGTAGTGAAAAAACCGGTCAAGTGTGAATCGGACTCGCGCACGAAGGGTTCCATACCATTAACTATAAAAACGGCAAAAAAATCATGTCTGTTGTATGGGAGCCCTACTTAAATATTTATTTTATTCTGTTTTTAGTATTTGTTGTTATAGCGGCAACAGAAATAAATACATTATCTGTGAAAATTTCAACTGTCTAACTATCACTTTCTCCCTCACCCCCTCAAGTAAACACATTTACACAGCATCCCTACCTCTCTTTTGTTCTTCAAATGCGTACCTACTAAATTACTAAAATCCTTGAAAATTTAATTAATATACTATGTTTTTTAATCATTTTCTCTAGGTGACTAATTTCATAAAAGATAATTGGCATTAAGCATTAGTTATAAGGATTGTTTACATTGTTAACAAGTGCTGTTGATTCTGTAATGAATAATAAAAAAAAATCACGGTTCATGAGATACATACGTCTGGTGACATACGGACAGACAGACAGACGGACAGACAGACAGCGGAGTCTTAGTAATAGGGTCCCGTTTTACCCTTTAGGCACGGACCCTAAAAACGAACAATGAATACAGCAATGTTTATTTTAGCAACAAACTATTTGAATAAGACAATGTAATAGGTATTTCATTAATAGGCATCACAATTAGCTCAAAATTGACTTGTAGAAATGCAATTTTTGTGTTATCATATCTCTGAATTAGTGTTTTTACTTCTAGGCATATGGTAGCCTTCCCCAACAAGACAACCGAAGGCTACCACGTCCTTCTCTACCGGCTGTCAGACTTCGACTACAGTAAGCTGAACTTCGCCGACGCCGTCCGTGTCTTCTGCATGTTCAACGACATCAAGCTGTCGGAGGACGGACTGTCGGAGGGGTACATAGTCATTTTCGACATGAAGGGCTGCAGTTTGGGCCATCTGACTAGGGTGACGCTGCCGGCGTTACGGGCTTTTATGCACTACATACAGGTTAATATCTTAGTTTTTAGATACCTAGTCTGAAATTGATGGAAGACAGAATCCTGTAGGATAGTTAGTTCTTCAGATTGGGTAAGTTACTGGGTAAGTCTGCTCCATCCAACTTAAGTGCATCCCCGACCATCTTTGACATTACTATATCCTCTCCATCCAAAGGTTGTCTGGAAGAAATCGCTTCAAAGCGATAAGACCGCCCATTGTACTATTTTGCTTTGTGTCTTCTGTTTAGTCTGTAATTTCTATTTTTTAATGTGTACAATAAAGTGTTTTCATTCATTTCATTCATTCATTCATTCATCCAAAAACAGCCAGGGAGTCCAAAACCATTGACATAAAATTTTCTTGACTTATAAGTCGCTGACGCGAGCTCTTTCCTATGAGTCTAAGAAATGTGTGAGCAGATATATGTGCAAAGGTTTTACAAAAGGATTGCATTATTTTTCTGTCTAAATCTACTTTTGCGTTCCAGAACGCCCATCCCTGCCGCCTGAAGAAAATCCATGTGGTCCACACTGTCTCCTTCATCAACCAAGTCATGTGCCTCGTCAAACCGCTCATTCACTCCAATCTTCTCAATCTCCTCAACTTCTCATCCGAAGGACCCGCCTCAATCGTCGACCAGGAACTCTTACCTGAAGACTTCGGCGGTCCTGTGGTACCTGTGAAGCAATTACACGAAGAACAGAGGAAGAACATGGAAGAAAATTATAGAGATTGGCTGATTGAGAGTGAGATTTTTAAAGCTGATGAAAAGAAGAGGATTAAGAAGCCTAGTAGAGGGATGTTCGCTAGTTTCACAAGCAGCTTCAAAAGCTTGGAGATTGATTGAATGGAAAAGGACGTTGAGTATGTACCTGACAATTATCTAGTTACCTACTAAATGTATTATATAGAGTGGAAAGTCAATGACATTCAATTGCTATACGGTTGATGTTAATAAGTATCAAAATAAAGAACAAAATGAGTTATTGACGTTCAACCCTGTATTCCTTAGCACAATATAAAATAAAATAGTGTAGCGACATCTATCGTCTCATGTAGGAACTATTTAGACATCAAGCTAACCTACGAACGCAAATTGTTGCCTTTTACAATGACTGCTGTTGTAGAGTCTGTTCCACGGAAAAAGTCCGTTAACCTGGGCGCTAGTATCTATGCATAAGTTTCATAAACCTAAATTTTCCACCTGATTTTTCACCTTTAGTTCCTCAAACGGGCGCGGTACATCGTGAAACGGATCCTAACCCAATTCACGTATTTTTTCTATCAGTGAACAAGACATCGAAATTAGAGAGGAACATGAGTTTGTTGTAACAGTTATATCATCTAAAGACCGTTTGCAAACGATTTGTAGTTAGCTCGACAACTCCAGATCACTACCAGGCGGAATTATCTTCAATACTGGCTGCATTGTCCCTCTGAATTGCAATGGTTATGCGTTGGAACATATCTACCGTTTTGTTAGATAAAGTTTGTCATTAGATTTAAATTCCTTATTGTTAGAAAATGTATTTTATAAAAGCTGGGCTTATAAATATTTTGTATGTTTTGTATGGGTGCTCAAATGCTCAAATGTAAACATGGTGTTTTAATAAATATATTACTAAGTCGTATATAAACTTATATTTTTTATATTAATTCATTTTTATTCATCTACTTGGTATCAAGGGTTTGATGGGCATGTTTTTGAAAAAAAATTTCATGATCAAATCATAAATTATTAAAACGTTTTGTTAAATTTATTAACTGAATAAAATATATATAACAGTGTTTCGTAATATGTATGTATGATTTAACGGGGTGAGACAAACTTCATGAATTTATTTTTAATAAAATAGTGTTGAAATTGAACTTAATTTTGCGCAAAAATATTCCACCCAAAAATAGATCTTTCGAAACACAATGTTTATACCGACTGAGCTTAAACTTTGTTAAATATATTAAATATGTAAAAGATGTTAATTAAAAAAAAAATAACAATAAATGGGAAAGTGCTCTATTAAATAAAATATCATAATCTAAATAAAAATATATTTTGTACGTATATTCTATGAATGTTAAAAAAATCCAATGTTATAAGATAATAAGTTTTATACACAAATGTAACATGCCAAATGACGTTATATTTGTAAATATTATTTTGTAAATAATGTAATAAATATATTTTAACAAAACTTATCTTTTACTATCTAACGATACACAGTCAGATATTACCTTTGCTTTTAGAGGTTACTTCGAAATATGTTGATAGCCTAAAAAGGGGTCATTGTACCCATGTTTTTTTTTTATATTTATTTCAATAACTCCTTATATAGAAATACAATAAGAAATTACTGATTAAAAATGGTATTTATTGCGTATGTACCTTTTTTATTTGTTATCCGTTGTTTTTTATTTAATCAATAATTGTGTACAGTGATCGCGAAAGATAGAAAAATACTAACAATGGCTACAAATATTTTAATAAAACCGGCCAAGTTCGAGTCGGACTCGCGCACGAAGGCTTCCGTACCATTATCTATAAAAACGGCAAAAAAATCACATTTGTTGTATGGAGTAATATTTTTTAATGAAAAATATCATATAAACTCGTACGAAGCTTTGTTCTCTTCAAGCTAACACACATATTCTGCAGCACCGTGTATTAATTAAAATATCGATAAGCTTAGATTTGATAGATTAGAAAGCTTTTATATAAATATGGAGTAGAATATTATTAGTCTCAATAATAACTTGGTCATAGTGTCAATAACTACAAATCAAAAATGAAAATAATTTACTCGGCTTTCGAAACATTAAACATAATTTACCAAAACCTAGTTACAATCGTAGTATTATTATGCAAAAAAACTGATTGTTCTGATGCGGAAACCTTACCTAGTAATAATTGGTTCGGTCAATCAAAAAAGATAGAAAATAAAAATGACGTACTTAGTAATCAAAACGATATATTTTATATTGATATTAGGGAAGATATAAGTGACTTGAATAGTGAAATAAGATCAGAGGATGTTTATAATGATGATGGTTTGAGTTTTGAAGCACAAGGGACTGAAAATGATGGAGTATTTGAATTGGTGAGGCAACGAGACAATCATGAAATATTGGAGGTAAGTACCAAAATAAAATTTAAATAAAACACGACTTCACATGCGTGGGTTCGTCAGTAAAGAGTAGCATGTCTCAATCCAGGTAACAATCTAACTATACACCAAATTTCATCGAAATCCCCGGTGTGTACCCGACAACGTGAAAGCGTATCAAACCAACAAATAAATAAGTAAACAAATAATTTTAGCACAGTTTGAATGTCTAGAACTGCTCAAGTCTGAATCGAGTTGTGAAGAGTTTTTGACAGCTTCCAATTACAAAACTTTCATAAATCTACGGATGTTTCTCATTATGTCGCAATGGCTGAACAGTAATCTCAATTCTGTTGACTTCAGTCAATTTAATAAGAGGAATTAGAAATAGAAATATATTTATTGTGACCATAAATGTTACATAGATGAGTTGTGTCCAGAAAAGCGTAAGCTGTGGCCTAGGAAACAGTTCTCTCCTGAATGACATGATATAAAAATTACAGTCTATTAGTACATGAAAGAAATTACAAACAAAGAAATGTGATGTTGGAAAGCACACATGCTAGCATGTATGCACCAGTGTTTAAGTGAGTGAAAGCGTGGGTCATGTGTGTGAGTATGTGGGTCTCTTGTGTGTGCGTGTTTGCGTGTGGGTGGGTTTGTTTGTGTATGTGTGTGTGTATATGTTTGTGTATGTGTGTGTATGTGTGTGTATGTGTATGAGTGTGTGTATGTTCAAGTTTATATAAGTAAGTCTTCTATACCGGCATAATCAAACGTGTCTAACCATTGCGTTAATATGCCTTTTAATTGGTGATTACTATATTTAGATATATTCAATTTAGAATCAAGCTTTGTATATAATCGAGATGCGTTATAGTTATATTGTCTACGAGCCAGAGAACAAATCAAATTGGGAATAGGGTAACGTTTAATTCTTCTTTCGGGTAAATTTAAAGTTAGAACCGTGAAGCGGTGATATCTGCGAATTCACTGAAATATATATAATTTACGAACACTAAGGACTCTAAGTTTTTTATACAAGAGATTTGTAGGATATCTGTATGGCATGTACATCATTACTTTAAGAAGGGCTCTTTGGGCTCTTTCAACTTCCAACATGTATGTTTTAGGAGCACCTCCCCATGAAGTAATGCAATAATTTATGACGCATTGCCCCAGTGCTTTATATGTTCTAATTAATAGATTATCATCAGCTACAACTCTGAGATTTTCAAATATGTATATAAGAGATCTTATTCTTTTCGCAGTGACAGTCAAATGTTGTTGCTATGTTAGTTTCTGATCGATAATAACTCCAAGATATTTAATAGATGTAACTCGCACCAGCTCATCACAGCTACATGGAATTCTATGCTCCCCAAGCGTGTTGCAAGGATGTGTATGTATTGTCACATTGAAATTAGAGGGACTAGACGCAGCGGACTTGTGAAAACATACATATTTGGTCTTTGCTGTATTCAAAGAGAGTAGATTATACTCCAACCAACTACTGATTGCGCATAGACCTGTTTCAGCCAGTTTTTTTACACCATCCTAGGATTTATCATGGAATACAAGTACAGTATCGTCCGCAAACATTATAAGATCTGCACCCTTTAAATTCATTTTGCACAGTACGTCAATGTAAACGAGGAATAGTGTAGGTCCTAGTGTGCTACCTTGGGAAACCCCATATGAGCAGCCTGCATAATCACTATATAAATTATCATTCCTAACTACTTGAGTCCTATTACTAAGGTAGTCCCTGAACCAATTGATGGGCGATCCTCTTATACCTAAATTTTCCAATTTAGTTAAAAGTATCGGGATTGAAACAGTATCAAATGCCTTTTGAAGATCAAGGAAAACACCGAGACATTTATCGTTATTATCAAGATGAGATGAAATAAGAGTTTTAGAAAAGTTTTAGAACAGCATCGTCTGTTGAGCGTCCCGTTCTGAATCCAAATTGGTTTTCCGATAATAACCCCTTACTTTCTAAGTAATTGACGAGCCTCTTATTCATAAGTTTTTCTAAAACCTTTTAAAAAGTAGAAAGAAATGATATTAGTCGATAATTCGATGCGAGGGATTTATCTCCTGCTTTGTGAATAGGGCAAACTATAGCTTTTTTAAATTCATCAGGAAATTTTCCGTTACTAAAACTCAAATTACACAAGAAACTAATTGGTAGAGCAAGCTCACATTTAATTTTTATTAAAATTGTTGGAGATGTTGTCTAAACCTACAGAATTACTATTTTTTAATTTAGTTATTAATGTTATAATCTCAGATGGGTCAGTTGGTAGTAACATCATAGAATTAAGCAGAGTAACTGATTCTTTAACATTAATTGATAACTCAGAGTCACTAAAACAAAGCTTGGATAGGGTACAGTTTGTCAAATCTCTACCAATAGTGGTAAGGTACTTGTTGACACAGTTTAAAGAGTCAAGCGAGGATGACCTGGATAATAACAGTTCTGTGATCGATGATTTTAAACGATTTTTGTTACAAACCTCTTTTATAATTTTCCATGTTTCCCTTGAGTTACCTAAACTACTATTTAACTTGTTTCTATAATACTCTTGCTTTATGTATTTTATTAACTTATTACATATGTTACGATATTTCAAATATTTAATTTTAAGATCTTTGTCTTCTGATAATTTAACTTTTTTTATACAATTTATTTCTTTTACGTATTGATTTAACTACTCCTACAGTAATCCAGGATTTTACGGGCATTTTATTCCTAGATATTATTTTCACACTTGAGTTTGTTTTAATGATTTTCACACTTGAGTTTGTTTTGATGATTCACACTTGAGTTTGTTTTGATGATTAATTGACCTTATTTGGTTGACGAAGATACTGTTAGTTGTCTAAAACAACAAATAAGTACTTGAAAAGCTTACCACGACGCGCGGTAACGAGTGTATTATTACTGTAATCTCACTAACTGACTCTCTAACTGTTTGTTTATACATGATTACTGTAATTTTCGTCTTTCGTTGTAAATTCTTCGTCGGATCACTCCATCCTGGGGTGCCTCACCTTCAGTTCTCCGAACAACTGGTCTCTCCCTCTGCTTCTCAGCTGGGGAGTACGCATGCCCAGTGTGGCATCGTTCAAGCCACGCTAGAGAAGTAGACACTGCACTAAACGAGACCAGTAGAATAATAACCGGATGTCTGAAGCCTACCCCGTTACACAAGCTATACCCTTTAGCGGGTATAGCGCCACCTGACATCTGGCGAGACATTGTCTGTGCCACAGAGAAAACAAAACAGGAATGTGATGTCAGACATTGTTTGTATGGCGTTACTCCACCAAGAAAACGGCTACGTAGTCGCAGGGGTTTTTGCGATCCACAGAAAATAGCTATAGTCTTGAAATATCGACACGAAAGAAGAAGAAGACTGTAATCTTTTACTCCGTGAAGGATAAAATGTAAATGAAGATTTTAATGTATTAAAATATTCGGAAAAGAATCAATCGAAAACGCACCCCTTCCTTGTCCTTTGAACCTGCACTACGACGTAGTGCCTACGCTGACTCTACGAGACTTTACCCAAATAAATTATCCCCTAATTTTCAAGATTGAATCTTAAAACCAAGTAAATGATGACTCGATTAACGAGTATCTTATTCTATTGTTTCTTGCTTGTAATCAAGACAACACCGACCCAAACGATGGATTCGAGTGTCTCAATCAAATTGCATCGATCTAGGGTGGTTAATTGGCGGTGTCGGGTAGTGAGCGATAGCCGAATAATGAGCCCGTGTGAGTAGCGGGCCGGGTCCGCCCGTCGCCGTCGCCCATTCAGCGGGCACGGCGGCGCGGCGCGCGACGCGGAGCCCGCCGTGACGTCACACCACCCTCGCGCACGCGCCCGGCTATCGAGCGGCATGTGCCTACCGCTCCGCCCGAACAATCCACATTTTTTTATTTTCCCACCGAACGTAACCACCGTGACATTCAGATTTCCACGCGAATCCCGACCGAAACCCGCGAGGGCCTAGACGCGGCGCCTCCGAGGCGTAGCCCCGTCGTAAGCAACATGGCAGTGAGGCGGGCCTGAACCTCTCCAAATGTTACGCAAGTTGAGACTGGAGTGGTCTCGAGACCTATTGTGCGCCTATTGTTGCTCGGACTGATCCCTCGGGAGCGCCCTCGAATGTAACCCGCAGGAGGCTCCAGGACGTGAGTACAACACCCTCCTATCGGTTCACCTCGTTACGTTATCTTACACCGCTGTCAATAGCCCAGAACCCGTTCAGCATACGTTTTGTGTTTTATCGACCGCCTTATCTTCTGAAATTGTTTATGCCCTGGTGTAATGGAAGCACAGCAGGGGATCGTATGAAATAGGGCACCTTGTACTATAGGCTTATTGCTTAAATTCTATCGTTGATATCGACGATAAAAATGTATTAAGGTTGGTTCGCGCCTGTCAACATTCAAGAGTACTTTTTGGTACAAGAAACTTTATTGATCAATCTTGACGGAGGCCGCATCTATATTTGATGAACCTGTAATTTTTACCAACAACTTGCCAGTCCACTCAATTATATTGCTAGAATAACCAGTATAGTATTAAAGAATCGATTTTCTACCGTACGTTTTCAATAGAAAGCCTTTTCTAAGTAAAAGAAACTCCCCAACGACGTGATTAAGGCTGTCTTGTAAAAGTTTATTCTTGTTAATATATAAGTTCAAAGCATTTCGGTTAATTCTTCTAACAAATATCAAATTCTCGGAGCTCGCTTAATCCCAGTGCTAGGCAAATTCATCCCGGTCTAGGTCTTCTGTCTATCAATCTTTCAACTAAATATAAATATACTAAATATTGGTACCACATTTACGTTTCTAGAAATGTGTCTTTGGTAAGAAATGGAGATATCTTTACTGTTGTGTATGTTAACTAAGTTATGTCGAACAAAAATGCTCAGCATTCTATCATGTCATATCATGTCATATATGTCATTCATAGAGATATAGTGAATTAAGTTAAGGTTATACTGTGTGGGTCCTCTAAGAGACAATCTAACAAATGCTTGTCCATTTTTATTACACAACATGGAGATGGATGGACCACCTAATGTAACCATCGCCTTTAAGCATTGCCTCGTAGGTCACAAACCTTAGGAACGTGCCCTACTATGCACTGCCCTGCGTCTATCAACATGAGGCATACAGGTAAAGCTTAATGCACCAGTAATTTTACCGGCTCCCATACCTTTCAAACTGAAACACAGCAATGCTGCTGCTCTTTCACAAACGTAAAAATGCAATACTTCATATTATCCACGAAAAAGTCGGTCCCAATAAAGGGTTAGTAGTTTTTTCAGAGTTATTATTTTTTTGCCAGATACTAAATTAAACGAAACTAGAAGTGTAGACATTGTTATATTTTTATATTATGTTGTTTGGTAAAATATTTACTATAAATGTTCAAGTTGACCTGAACAGAGACAACTAAAAATAAATAAAAACTATTCGGGACTTTTTGTACCTACTCGAAAGTCGCCATGATTTTTCACGATTTAGTTTTCGAGTAAGTAGATAGATAGATAGATAACTCTATTGAATTACCACACAAACAGCAAAAATACAAAAATAAGTAATAGGCTAGAATAAATAAGGCAATACAATGGGCGGTTTTATCGCTGAAAGTGATCTCTTCCTCTTAAAAGTAATCCTCATTTTAGATTTTTCGTGAATTTACAGAACAGATAAAAAAGGAATTCTGTTTTGTGTTGTTTTCACGGGTTCGGCTCAAAACGATTCGGCTATGAAATATTCTGCTTCCGCTTACATCAAAACATTTCCTCTTTACGAATAATAATAATAATTTGTAACTTAATCTAATAAATTACTAATAAATTTAAACTAATAAATTTAATTTTTTTTTTAATTGAATAAGAATATTTATTTGACAAAATGTACAAATACAAAACTTCAATAGAAGAAGAACAAGAATATTTATTTGACAAAATGTACAAATACAAAAATTCAATAGGTACATAATTATTAGGTAGGTACATGTAACAAAAATTAAGATGATATGACAACAATTATGTATGAGCCTCAGTTGCCTAGACTAGAATGAAAAGCCTGTATGATAGGCAGCTGTGCTCCCCCTGCTTAATATTAAGTAGAACATAAAAATAATACATTAATTTTATTTATTTAAGAACAATTATTATTGTGTATATGTATGTATGCAATTAGAACTACATTAATATAACTTAAGTACAAATTGTGCAGAATAATATTTGATTTTTGCAATAATAGGAACTAATATTATTATGAATTATTATAGTTAATAATGAATTAGGTCGGTGTTATGATCCTAGAGTGGATACCTAATTACATAAATTAGGTAGTTACATGTAACGAAAATTAAGATGATTATGTGACAACAATTATGTATGAGCCTCAGTTGCCTAAACTAGACTGAAAAGCCTATATGTGTATTTACTGTGATGTTGAAAATAATTTTATATTATATTCTACCAATAGATAAAAATATATGGTTATCTACCAGTGATCCGCATATACATGAGTTTACAAGACTCCACGCGCAGCTTCACACGCGTGGTTTATCAATAACAAGTGTCTCAATCTATGTCATCATCATCCACAGCCTGACTTCACCCATTGTTGGGTATAGGCCTCCCCAAGTTTGTGCCATCCACCACGATCCTGCGCTAGTCTCATCCACTGACGGCCCGCGACCTTTACGATGTCGTCCACCCATCTCGCTGCTGGTCGTCCTACCCTTCTATACCCGCTCCTCGGCCACCATTCAGTCACTGTCCAGCTCCATCTGTTATCACCACGTCTAGCCAAGTGTCCCGCCCAAGACCATTTGAGCTCCATAACTCGAATTACAACGTCATGAACCTTCGTTCGTGTACGGATCTCGACGTTTGGAACTCGATCTAACAGTCTGATGCCGAGCATGGTACGCTCCATGGCTCTTTGTGCAACTCTTAACCTGTACACGGCCTCCTGCGTCAGCGTCTACGTCTCGGCACCGTAGGTCATGGTGGGCAGAACACATTGGTTGAATAAGCGGATCTTCAGACACTGTGGAAATTTAGGCGACATCCATGTCATAATCTATTTGAATACCTTTCTTCAATATCGGTCCAGCCGTTTGTCGTCAAAACGTAACGAACAGATAGAGACAGAGTTACTTTCGAATTTATATGGATTTAATTAATGCATCATCGTTATCATCACCATCATCCGCCCGTAGGCACCGTCTGCTGAGTCAGATTGACTTGAATTTTTTACACGGCTTTGCATTTCTAATAAAAAAGTATTTTTATATACTTTTTGAAGTAAAACTTCTTTACGCACGCTTGACTTGGGAGTAAGCTGGTGAATGCGTTACGAAAAGTGCGAACTGAAGTTGAAAGGTTAGTGAAGATAGAAAGAGAGAGAGAGTTACGTTTCGTACATTTTTAAACGTTAATGTGCGAGTGCGAGTTGCGTCTGACCAGAATAAACATAGACTGATCGACCTACAGACGTGTGGACAATTTTGTAATTGAAAAATTTTACAAATTAATATTTTGAAAAAGAAGTTTTACTTCAGTCGTGTGGTCTAAAGCACGAAGTTATCCCCACAGTGAAATTCCAAGCGTGCGAAGCCGACGACGGGTCAGCTAGTAATGGATACAGATTGAAAACTAGGACATATCTACGAAGGAAATACATAGTCTAGGAATAAAGTCCTGTATATAATGCCTCATATATTAGCTAGGCGTATAGACGTCTCAAGTAAATGGGCGGGCGGTCCAAATAGCGGGGATTTGGCACGGGGCCCGCTCTCAGTTCGCTTTTTACTTACATTATAGTTTTTGTTGTAATTTTGCGAGGCTGCGCGGAGAAAGGTTCCAATATCTTGAATTTAGAATCATCTTGATAAAGATGGAAGACTTTTTTAGGGGATATTATGTGGATGACCTTCATGACACAAACGTCGTGGATGGAAACCAAGGAAGATGTACTAAAGCATGGAAGGAGTGCTATTGCGTCAATGTGTCGCAAGTAGTCTTTTCGCTAGTAATGCTACGTTGTCGATATTTGATATCGATGAATTAAATGACTATTCCTAAGCCTAGCTAGCTAACAGTTCGAGCAGTAGCTCATAAATTATTTGTAGATCCATTCACACATTGGCAGAACTGCATAAGGAAGAAAGGAGACGGGTATAGACCTAATAGCACTCCTTCCATGTTTTAGTACATCTTCCTTGATGGAAACGAATGGATAGTGGAAACGTGGAAGGCTGTCTCAAGGGCGGATCCAGCTTTGGTGCCAGGGGGGGGGGGGGGGGGGGGTGTCACATAGTCGTGGTCAAGTCACAAGAAGTTATAATTTATTTTTTATAATCATAGATACGGTATTTTATTATTGTACTTACATATTGTACTTAAAAATACCTATATTTAAATAACAAACTCAATTTTTCTAATCAAAATATTATATTAAATTAATTAAATATTGAATGTACTTACTAAAAAAAATATATATAAACATTATGTTTAACAATTTTAATTAGTGGTCCACCTAGGTCCTGGACCCAGCCCAAGGGGGGGGGGGGGGGGGGGCATGACCCCTATGACCCTCCCCCTGGATCCGCCCTTGGCTTTATTGAGTCTCAGGTAAATGCCCGTTACACGAAGTCATTGACCTTACTTACAGACTCTTTTAAACTTGAAGTTTTCATTGCAGTAATAAAGTAGATTGAGTGAAACAAGCTCTATGTTGTAGTTGAATTTCCCCCAAAACAACTATAACTGCTGATAGGTATATCTATCAGCAGTTTTAGCTGCAAACCCCGAATTCAAACGTCTTGTTAGGTATAAGTTAAGTCATAAAATATACTTCAAATATTGGACAGAACCGATTTAAATTCAAAATTATATATGAATTCAGATATAAAAAAATGTTTTAAATTTGTAGAATCATCTCTTTCCTGGTTACCATACGATTAGTTTCTTGCAAACGATAATATTTAGTTTTGCCATTACTAGTGCCACCATTAGAAGTTTTTAAATGTATATCTTTGACCTTAGTATTAGTATAATGAATGAATGAAAATTCTTTATTATACCTTACAAGCTAGACACAACAGATATAAAGAATTAAACAAATTAATGTAAGCATAATGGGCGGTCTTATCGCTTAACAAAGCGATCTTTTCCAGACACCCTTTGGATGGAGAGGATCATTGCTTAATGGAAGATTGGCCGAGGTGTAAAAACAATGAACTTAATAATAGAAAAAGATAAATTACTTAACCTTATATAGTTATATACATACATATTAGATACATAAATAATTTGTACCTAATATGTACTTATATTATATATGTATGTATTAAACGGGTATTTATCGCGTATGTAGGTACCTTTTTTATAGTTGCGACCACAGCTGTTGTAACTAGTGTTGCCAGGTGTGCTGATTTACGTGAGACATCCCGGTTTTGAGGGGTCAGGCGACACGTCCCGATTCACACTTGATCGGGACTCCGAATGTTCCGATTTTTCTATAACATCCTTAGTCCGTATTTATTTCTTCTATGTACACACGGCTACACATCAAGCACATAAATCACTTTCCAGTATAAGCTGACCTCGCACTGTGTAGGCTTTTCGTAGAATGAGAGATCAGCTTATACTGGAAATATATAGCTTGATGTGTAGCCGTGTGTACCTACCTAAATTGTTGGATATGTCTGTGTGTGGGGGGGGGGGGGGGAGGGGTGGATAGAAATGAGTAAGGGAATCCATTTAATAACATAGTTATTCTCATGACTATTAAAATCCGAAAAAAATAAATGATTATTCAAAAAAACCTGTTTTTTGTGTAGCCATTGTAGCTGTCCCGATTTGAAAACCAAAAACCCGATTATTTTAAACTTCTGTTCAGATTTTTGACGTGCTGGACCTGGCAAAACTAGTTGCAACATAGTGAAAACGCCGGGATACTAAATAAAAAAAACACGATAAACACTCGTTCAAATCAGTAATAATTAAATGACCTTAATATGTAAATCCTGTATGAACGTAACGTACCCAGTTTACTCATATAGCAAAATAAAGAGCTTAAAATTTATTCCAGCATATCAGGTCAACCATATAAAATCCAAGCTAAAATTACGAAACAAACCCGGTCATTGCACAGGCCTCTGAAATTATTCAGAGAACACGCAAGTATTACCAACCAGCCAAGTTCTGCCAACGTTGGCCAAATAAATCGTGTCAGAAAAGTTATACCAGAGACATACCCGTAGACCATATGGTTCCGTTTTTAATCTGTAATCCGAGAAGGATAGGTACAATATATATTTATTTGCATAAACAAGAATACAATAAGGTCTTACTAGTGGTTCGCCCCGAACTGAGTTCCCTCCCCCGAGTATTCTAAAACAAAAAAAAATATTCTTAGGGCGACTCGCAACGATGCCTAAACGTATTTCGTGGCTAAATATGATTTAAGGAGTTGTCATAGCATACAAATATGTACAAATTAAACCTGTTTAGTCGCTAAATACGTTTAGGTATCGTTGTGCAAGCATGCCTTAATCTTTGACTAATAAAATAGTGCCACGATATGAATAACCAAATAACTTGACCTACAGTTTCATTCAAATTACAGCTAACGGGAGTTCATGTAAATTGGAGGTCTTTTTTTGGGGTACAAATTGCAGTTATTCTGGATTTCAGACTTTGGCCTAGCAACCGGACGCATGCCAAATTTCAGCACTGTGGGGTCACTGGTGTACCCTGTGAATTTTGTTAAAGTTCAGTTTTTATTATGGCATAAAAACTACAAAGTTTAAACTATAAATAAAAATGGGATCAAAATGAACACACAAAAACCTTTTATTAGACATGTCACTTGCCCGTTTAGTCCCATTTTTTACCCTTCTTAAACCTCAATATCTCAACAACCCCTCCACGTTTTTAGCTCATTTAGTGACACCAAAATTGTGTCATCGCTACCTACCTATATACCAAATTTCACGATGATCGGATAAATGCTTCAAAAGTTATCCTCGGACATACATACATACATACAACGCCGATTTGCCCAAGTTGATTTAGAGATCTCGCTTCGCTCTATCAAAAAACTAGGTAATGGTATTGGTATCACATAGTTTTACGGTGTTCCTTTTAGTTGTATTGTTTTATGGAGTGCAATAATGAATTATCTAATCTAATCTAATCTAATGGCACTTTATAATTGTTTGGCCTTTAAGAGCATCGCAAATAACAGATTACTGAGGACGCTATTTTACAATAAAAAATTACACAATAAAATAAACTAATCAATGAACATTTTAACATTAACACCTACGTTCTCATGTTTACACACAGTATATTTACATAATAATAGCTGACCAATCCGCAGCTTCGCACGCGAAGTTTTTTAATTAAAACATTACCCTCCTTCTCCGCAGTTGGGTAAAAAGTAGCCTGTGTCACCCGGAGATAGTGTAGCTTCCCAACATGAAAGAGTTTTTTAAATCGGTCCAGTAGTTTCGGAGCCTATTCAATACAAACCAACAAATCTTTCCTCTTTATAATATTACAAAGTTTTTTGTAGATATTGATATGTTCTTTAATATATACTTAAGAACTATAGAACATACTTTTGTTCTATCATCAATAGTTTCCGCAGCGCATGCGACGAAAGACGTTTTAGGGCACCTTTTTTACACCTTTGGTTACGTTACATAAGTTTTAGTAAAGATCCCTAATCTTTTCTAGCAATAAATATAGTCAATGCCACTCAAGGTGAGTGTAACTTTCTAATGGTGAAAGAATTTTTGAAATCGGCACAGTACTTTTTGAGTTTATTCATTACAAACATACACACAAAACTACAAAACTACAAATCTTTCCTCTTTATAATATTAAGTATAGATATAGATTATTATAGATAAATGAAGTCGCTTCAACTGTCTGTTACTTTAGATCTTTTAAACTACTCACCGGATTTTAATGTAGTTTTCAGCAATAAATCGAGTGATTCAAGAGGAAGGTTTATATGTATAACTAGTTTACGCCAGGGGCTTCTCACGCGTTGTTTATCATCAAAACGTAGCCTATATGTTAATGGTTACAGTCCACGATTTGAAAGTAACCCTCTGTCTGTTTGTTACCTTTTCACGACTCAACGGCTTGACCGAATTCGATGGAATTTGGTACCTATATTCATAAATAGATTATAAAATAAAATATTTTATTTCAGACAACTAGAGTCCATATCTTAAGACTAACATACACACAAAAAAAATAAAACAACAAAGAAGAACAGCTAAATATACAAAAATAAAAATAGGCACTGGGTGAAAATAGAAAACACCATTTTGTGCCAAGGGTGACTAACTGAGGAAATTATTTCCTTCATTAATCACCCTCCGCACAAAACACTTCCAGAGCGGAGATGTGCAGCACTCAGCCACTGTCCTCAGGATGCTGTTGCGACTGCCCCGAATTCTGCTCATCAGCGATGCCGTTTTTTTGCGCATGATGGCGTGAAAGCCATCTGTGTGATAGTAGGCAAACATCCCCGATGCACTGCAGTATCGGGGCAACCGCAACATCATCCGGAAGATGTTATTATATTGGATGCGTAGGTCCTCTAATGATCTTTTGGTATTTCGGACCCACAGACTTCCCGTGTAAAAGCTCTGACAATACGCTTTAAAAAGCGTAACTTTAACTTGTTCAGTACAACGGGAAAATCTACGGGCCAACATGTTACCTCGGACCGCCAAGGCCCTACGCTCCCTCTCAACATCTGCATCGTCTTTAAGGTCGTCGGCAAGAAAATGTCCCAGATATTTAAATTTCCCCAGATATTATGATTGGACTTGAGATATAGGATACACTTTACGCGACTGCACAGGAGGGTAATGTTTTATTGACAAACCACGCATACGAAGCCCCGGGCGGTGTTTTATAAAAACAAAGTCCAGACGTCATTGTTCATCTTATTATTCATACAAAAATATTAACTTTATTTTAGTTTTGATATATTTTTACTATGTACTTATTAAGATATGTATATTTCAATTATAAAACAAAGTAGCCCTGGACCATGACCACTGCATGTTCACGTCTGTCTGTCTGTCCGTAGTAACATCTGTTTTACTCGACTTGCAGACTTTGAAGTGTGGTAAAGCTATGTGGCACGAAGATATATTTTGGTGACGCCCTAGTAAGTTATGAAATAAAACAAAAAAAAACCTAATTCTGTAGGGCACCTCTAAATTTAGGCGAGGGTGATTTTTTACTCCCGTTCTCATCTCTGTGTGGTTATCGTTAGGTCTTTAAAAAATTTACAAGGTTTCATAAAATCTTTTTCGATACGAAAAAGTGTATCTATACTAATATTATAAAAAGGAAAGATTTGTTTGTTTGTATTGAATAGGCTCCGAAACTACTGGACCGATTTAAAAAAATTCTTTCACTGTTGGGAAGCTACACTATCCCCGGGTGACATAGGCTACTTTTTACCCAACTGCGCAGAAGGAGGGTAATGTTTTTATTGAAAAACTACGCGTACAAAGCTGCGGATTGGTCAGCTAGTATAATATATAACGATATGGTTTTTTTGACGACCTCCGTGGCGCAGTGAGCGAATAGCCGGCTGAGACGCAGGAGGTTGCGGGTTAGATCCCCGCTGAAGTACAATGTTTGCATAGTCTGCAGATATTTATTGCGGGTGGATGCTATTCTATTATTTTAACATATTTTTTTATACATTATAGGCTTCGATCTCGCCTGTTGGTAAGCGATGATGCAGTCTATGATGGTACACGCTTGCCTAGAAGAAACCTATTTACTCGCGTCTTAAAAATACCCAGGTTGTAGCTATCAGGAAACAGAGACTCTGGCAAGGCGTTCCACTCTTTGACGGTGCGCATAATAAAGGTCGAAGAGAACCGCTTTGTGCGAATGGGAGGTATTTCTATCATATAGCGGTGGCGCACCGCAGAGCGTCTGGTTGTCCGTTGATAGAATGGAGATGGTGGGATTAGGTTGAAAAGTTTCACCGCACACTCCCCGAAATCTACTTTATATTACATTATTATTTTCTATATTATTTATGTATGTATTTACAAAAAAAAGAGTATTTAAGTATTCCATCAGTTATCTAGTTCCCGTAGATAGCGTTGTGTGAAATTTCCAACATTATTTATCATACAGTGGCTTTTTGTATGTGCATTACATTTTGCTTCAGTTTTATACGGTTTATCTTGGAAAATCTCTACAATTTTGCGAAAAATCCGAGCTCCGCTTCTACCTTTTTGAATTTTGAATCAACGCATTAAAGATTATTTTACACTCTTGTTTTGAAGCGACATAAGCCTGACTGAACAAAATATGCGATGCTTAACCGTTTTATTTATTAGTTAAGGTACGAGTGTTTTGAGCCGGGATTTTCATGAAATATTTAGACGCGAATGTTGTCTGTGAAAACGATGCTGCTGCGAGCTTGTTCGCATGCATTTCACGTTCATGAATTTAAATGTGAATGTCGAAAATCAATTGGAAAATACAATTTTGCCCAAATACATTTTTAAGAGTACAGTTCCTTCTGAAAGAGCTCGCCCGGGGAAGGAAGTCTACTACCACCATGCCTACTTCTGCTGCCAAACAGCATTGCTGTTTTTCTATATGAAGGGTATGGTTTCCAGTGAAATTACAGGACATGAGGTTTTACACGTAATGACTATGACGTACGTCGTAATGACAAGGCTCCTTTACAGCCGCAATTTGTAATAATTTGTTTTTGACATGACATACCTACATTAATTATAGTGTGACCATTAGTGCTGTGCACTCCCTGAGGTATGCGCGGCGAGGTGGGAGGCAAAGAAAAAACTGCATGAGTTCACATGAGATTAATACATGTCGGACATATCTTACGATATCAGTTTGCATTTCTAAGGCAAGACTTGTGGCGGGACGAGTCGGAGTGGTCGGAGGCTATCTATCTGTAATATATTATACTTACTTAATTGATTAAAATGTAACTTAAATATACTCATATTTTATTAAAAATATGCAGATGATAAATAAGAACTAAACTTATAATTCAAAGGACTTGTTTTATTGAACATTTTTTATATTTACAAACAATTATATATTCTAACGAAAGTTATTCTGACATAGATTCTGTTTCAACTTCATCTTCCATTTCATATCACGAGATAACGCACGACCCATCTTTGAATATTTATCCCGTGTGCGTCTGACATAGACCGTCCGGTACAAAAACTACCTACCGCCGTGAGCGTTGACGGCAGACTGATAGATCGGAGCGGCCGACACATCCCCCCCGTCTCGCCGCGCGCATACCTCAGGGAGTGCACAGCACTAATGGTCACACTATATGATTGAGCATTGACATTGATTGCCATATTCGATATTGTTTTGTTCTGTATTAGCTTGATTTTTGTTTTATTTTTATTGTTTTAAGTTGACATTCAATTATGTTGAATAACATAATTAGTCCCGATACCTGTCTGTTTGAGCTACTGTAATTATATTTTTATTGATTTATTCTAAATATGACGTAACTCAGTATTCTTTAATGTACCTACCTACAGTGGAAAATAAATGAAATGAAAAAAAATGAAACATCTGTATGCCTCGAGTCGATGGACGCAGGACAGTGGTACCAGACTACCGGACCCAACTCAAGATAGTATAAAAAACTCGTCTACAGTCGAATAGAGAATCTCCTCCTTATTTGAAGTCAGTTAACATACCAACAGTATTACATAAAGCACTGTAAGGCCCTAGAGGTTTATCTCGGTGCTTAAAGGCACTCGACTCATTATTCGACAAAATATCTACGGTGCAATTGATCGCTTACGCCTTGGATAACAATGTACTATTCTTCTTCTTAGCGTGTCAATGTTGTCTCCCACTTGAATAGCAGAATAACTATTCAAATATCGAAAAAACTCAAGAAAAAAAAATTGTTTGAAGAAAATTCATTTTCTCATACATAAATAATACTAATAATAAATATTGCTGGACATTTCACACAGCGCTATCTCGCCCCAAACTAAGCAGAGATTGTACTATGGGAACCAGATAACTGATAGAATACTTATATACATTTTTTTGTAAATATGTAGATACTTAAAATATACAAAAGTATATATATAAAAGCATTATTGTCGACGATGAAAGAAACAAAAATAACAAACATTGGTATGAATTTGTAAAAAAACTACATTCTCGACGGAAGGCAAGCGCTGAGTAGGCACCACGACTCAGCACTGCTGAGTTCTTTTTTTGACACTCGCAGTGTGATAAGACACGCTGCAATTTTTAGTTCGTTTTTTTATGTCTTCTATGTGTGTTGTTCTGTTTGTCCTCTGTTAGATCTGTCAGAAATAAATACTTTTGATTTGATTTAAAAGAGACTAAGCCCGGCTTTCACAACAAACCTCTAAACGTATTAAGCGACTAAACATGTTTAAATTTTACGTTGTGGTTCGATTTCACAACTCTCTAATTCATATTTAACCATTAAATACGTCTAGACATTGACATCGAATATGCAAAAGTAATTAAGCTGAGACAAGAGAAGTGGATACGGTTTAAGTATGAGATAAATATAAATAACTAGTTGTTGCCCGCGACTTCGCACGCGTTACACTACTAAATGTGTAGGGAACCTAGAAATAAAGCTAAACTTGCGGTTGCAACTGGACTTAACCAATTTTTATCCCATGGGAAATGATTTATGGGATAAAAGGTAGCCTATGTGGTAATCTAGGTTATAATCTACGTATGCACCAAATTTCATCGGAATCGCTTAAGCCGTTACGATGTGATTGAGTAACAAACAAACAAATAAATAAACAAACATCCAGTCTTTCACATTTATAGTATTAGTGTGATGCTGGACATTTCACACAGTGTTATCTAGCCCCAAATATGCAGAGCTTGTACTATGGAAACCAGATAACTAATAGAATATATTTGAATACTTTCTTTTTTTTGTAGATCATCTAGACCTATTTATAAAAAAAATACCTTATTAAAGTTAAATGAACTTGATTTAAATTATGTGTTCATATAAAAATCGTTGCATAAAATTGTACCAAACATTTCGGCCAACAAATCGCTCAGTCCGCATTGAGGAGATCTCATCAACCGAACGACCCCTGTCTAGACAGCTTCAACTCAGTACCGCAGTCAGAGGCGATTGGTGAATCATCATAGTTTTATGGAAAACTGTTAACCGTTTTGAGTAGACAAGTATTTACGTAAACATAATGTTTGACGTGATAACGTCTTATAAATCGATGAACCCCGGCCGCAAGCACGAAAAATCATGACTCATTGTCACGTTCCGCCTGAGCCGAGCGTGCAAGCGAGAGCTCGGAACACGAGATAGAGAGGCACAATCGGCCTAAGCGTTCGGCTTGTGACACATCTATCTCTCTCGTTATCACGTAAAATTATCGTCCGTAAGCCGACTTTACAGACAACCAATTTTTTAATGATTATTTTTAGATTGAGTGTAATTTGACAACACATAATCCAACCCGGAAAGGGGTAATTTCTTCGTTCATTCCGTGATACAACTGATTGGCTCAACCAGTAGTGTCTGCTAATATATTAATTTGTAAGTAACTCGTTTTCTTACGATCTTATGACTAAACCGATTGATCGAGTTCGATGACACTTGGTATAAAGACGTAAGCTACTATTTTTCCCTACAAACTACGTAATTAATTATAATTAATAAACTTCATAAAATTTCAGCAATAATATTTAAGAAACAATGAACGAATGAATGACTGAAAATTCTTTATTATACTTTACAAGCTAAGACACAACAGATACAAAAAATAAAAAAGTGGCACTTCGGCCGACAGAAGTGAAAAATTTAGCACTCAATGTTTGGGTATTCCAAATTTAAAAGCAAACTACTACACACACTTATATACAGAGGTGTTGGTAACTGTAACGGTAACAGTGTCACGAGTACAATGTTTTTTCCCATCTCAAAAAATGCCCAACGCGACTAACGAAATTTTCAATTCAAAAACAAATAAATGTAAGCATAATAGGGGGTATTATCGCTTAACAAAGCGATCTCTTCAATTAATGAACTTGGTGACACGCCTTTACATGAGCTGTTTCTGTGAGAGATTCCTAGTTTTTGAGCAACCCGCAAACAACAAGGTATTTGTGTTTAGATTGTTAACTGTTTCACCGAAAATCGCAGATTATTACAATCTGTTTCTTCAGTGTGAAACATAGAACATCGAATCATTAAAATAGACACTAATTCGGCTTATTAGGCATATTCCGAATCAACTCCTCTTTCTACCGGATAGGACCGCTACTATGATAGTACGATTGATTGATTTTGATGGATACTGCAGAAAATATACTTAAATGATTTGCAAATATTATTCTAAAGTGCTCTACGTCTGCTACGTAGAACATCAACGAAGCTGATATAAAATCACCAGGAGACACACTTTTCTAAAAACTAATGAATATAATTATAGAATAGAATAATTCTTTATTGTACACCAAAAACTAATATATAAACTAAATAAATAACTAAATATAAATAAAATTAATATTGCTGGACATTTCACAAAGCACTATCTAGCCCCAAACTAAGCAGAGCTCGTACTATGAGAACCAGTTAATAGACAGAATAATTATATACTTTTTTTTGTAAATACATATATATATATAATATATAAAAAAACACCCAGACACGAAACAAATATCTGTAGATCATGCAAACTTTGTTCCGCGGCGGGAATTGAACCCGCTACCTCCTGGGCGTATAGCCAGTTATACGCCCACTGCGCCACGAAGGTCATCAAATATAGCACAACGGGCGGTCTTATCGCTGAAAACGATTTCTATCAGGCAACATTTGGATGGCAAGTAATGAGCAAACCGGTAATGGGTAGCAGTGCACAGAGTATAATTACAAATGAAGAGAAATAAAAAAATAATATCTAATAAAAAAACTGTACTTATAATCCTAATACATGAATAAGTACCTAAAGTTAGACTAACATATACCCAACTAATAACCTAAATCACTATTCTTACAAATCTGATAAAGCGGGGACAATTTAAATAAATAATAAAATAAATAACAAGTATAATCTTGGAGTCTTCAAGTCCAGAGTAAATAGGTTCTTTCTAGGCAAGCCTGCTCCATCTTCGATCACACCTTCACTTACCATCAGGTGAGGTAGTGGTCAAGCGCTTGACAAAAAAAAAGATAGGTAAAAATAGGATAAAATAGATAGGTAATTCAAATGACAAGAAAGCTAAGCCTTAAGGTGATGCTGCTTTAATCTCAGCTTAAAAAAGTGCTGTGAAGGAATGCAGAATGAATTAAGATCATTTAGCAAATATAATTCTGTATAGGTCTATGATATAGACCGTGAAGAAACTGACGCCACAAATATTTGCTGTAGTCCGATAATAAAATAACTCTTGTCGAAATGATGCAATACCAGTCACCCACTTCACACACTATTGTTTGGATTCTGACACGTGTCAGTTTAGATACCTTTGTCTCTCACCTGTTGGACATCAAGTTTTGTTTGATTGTAGCAATGATTTCTATACCTAGGACTGCTAAACGATAGTTTGACCGAAACCGCTGTACCGCGCCTGAGGTATGCGCGCGGCGTGACGGGGGGAAGTATCGGCCGTTCCGATCCATCGTCAGAGGCACATGAGATTAATATCCAAACATGGGTAAAGCGCTACGTCATGTCCAAAAAAAAAACAATTACTAGGATCGCGATAGTAGATTAGATATTAATATCGATCCATTAATAACAAATATGCAGAACGACTCTGATTCAAGTTCCGATAGCGAAACGGAAGATTAAGTTGAAGCAGAATCTATGTCAGAATATCTGTAGACAATTTAGTTAATTATAAAAATATAAACATATCGTTATATAATATAAACATATCGCTTACGATATCGTAAGATCTATCCGACAATATCGATCTCATGTGTACTCTTGCTCTTTTTTCCTCGGCCCCCACCTCGCCGCACTTTCTTAAGGAGTGGTACAGCGGTTTCGGTCGAACTATAGTAAAATTTTCACGCAGGCAAGTTTAACCGGCAGATTGTTGTAATGCTCTTCTATTTTGTAAAAAAAACATTTTAAAGATGAGATTCCTTTACTTTCCATTAGCAAAATTATTGATAGTCTTCGCAGCTAAGAACCATCCCGGTTAAAGTAGCTATCTTTTTTGAAGTAAAACTTCTTTAGGTGCGTTGGGCATTTTTGATATGTGAAAAAACCATTGAACTCGTGACACTATTACCGTTACCGACACCTCTGTAGATAATTTGATCTGTGGATGATTTTTTTTTTGTTTCTGGAGGGACATAAGACAACTTTCTTAGTAAATTTTCATGTTTATGCGACATCCATCATTTTGCATTTCGCAACATCGAATTTTTTTAAGTTTGTGTAGGGGCAGAAGACTATTTTATAGTAACATACAGTTTTTTTTAGTTTGTGAAGGGGCATAAGACAACTTTCTGAGTATTTTTTTTTCTTTAATAACAGAAAGGATATAAACTTATCTATACTAATATTATAAAGAGGATAGATTTGTATTTTTGTGTGTGTGTATGTTTGTAATGAATAAACTCAAAAACTACCGGTCCGATTTCCAAAATTCTTTCACCATTAGAATGCTACATTATCCCTGAGTAACATAAGCTACTCTTTATCCAACTGCGCAGAGGGAGGGTAATGTTTTAATTGAAAAACTACGCGTGCGAAGCCGCGGATTGGTCAGCTAGCTTATAATAAAATGCAGAAGAAACAGTTAAATCATCTAAAGACCTTTGCAAACGATCAATAGGTAGCTCAACTGCTCCAGATCACTACCAGGTGGAAGTGTCCCCAAGACACTGGTTGCACAGTTGCTTCCTATTAAATAAACCACGTCTGAACACAGCAGACAGACAGACATAGGCGTCAAACTAATAACACCCTTTTTCCCGCCGGAGGTGAATAACAAATAAATAAGCACTGTTATACACCAAATATTGATTAAAACTTGGCCTGGCACTCTATCTGCATTTGCAAAAACCTCATAATTTGTAAAGTTTCAGTATGTTTCTACATTTGGCATGTAATAACGACTTCTAGTAAACGACAATTTACTGCCGTGCCGGAGTTAAAACTGTGGCGTGCGTTTGGAGGGATGCTAGCTGACTGTAGACCACTTTAGATACACTCAGAGCGGAGTTAAGATATAAATTTTAGTACATAATGTAGATAAATAAATAAATTTATACTGGACATTTCACACAGCGCTATCTAGCCCCAAACTTTTTTTACCGTTCCAAAACCAAAAAACCGTTTTGGTTTTACGTTCTTGATATAAGGTATGGAACAATTTACCGTCGTCTGTTTTTCCTAATGAATACAATCCGGGCCTCAAGGTAAGAGTGAATAGGTTTCTTTTAGATCTTCGTGCTTTATCTTAGACCACATCATCGCTTACCATCAGGTGAGATTGTGGTCAAACGAAGTTCTATCAAATTAAAAAAAAACTAAGCAATGTTTGTACTACGATAACGGGACAGGATAACTGATAGAATACATATATTTTTTTTTGTATATACATGCTTTTTTATGTTAATTGTGGGGAAACAGGCTTACGACTCACCTGATGGTAAGCGGTCACCGTCGCTTATTGACACCGGCAACACCCGGGGTATTGTCGATGCGTTCCCTACACTGTAGAAACCTCTTTACATTTCTCTTGAAGCGTGCCATGTCGTAGCCTAATGGGAAACCTAAGATGGTAGCTCATTCCACATTTTGCAAGTATGGGGTAGAAAAGATCACGTGAAGCGTGTGGTTCGTGATACCCAATTGTCGATGATATGTGGATGAGCTTTATTACGTTGTCGAAAAGTGCGGTGGTAAAATCTCGACGACGGGATGAGATCAAATAGCTCCTCAGAACATTCCCCATTATACAGGCACTAAGCGATCCGAGCTTATAATATTTAGAGAAATAATCAGACCCGGAACAAATATATACAGATCATGCAAACATTTGTTACGCGGAAATGGAACCCTGCGTCTCAGGTCATCCTAATCCTTATTAACCCTTTGTAATCAAGCTGTGTTCATTTCCTACTCGCGTTTATTTTTATTCCGCAGGCATGCGATGCACAAATCCATTTTTCATCAAATACGCCACTGTAGTTTATTGCGTGCACGTGCTTTGCGGAAACATCAGCTTGCCACAGATTACTTTGCGACTTTACTTTTTTAGGGTTCCGTAGCCAAATGGCAAAAAACGGAACCCTTATGGATTGGTCATGTCTGTCTGTCTGTCCGTCCGTATGTCACAGCTACATTTTTCCGAAACTATAAGAACTGTTGAAACTTGGTAAGTAGATGTATACTGTGAACCGCATTAAGATTTTATCACAAAAATAGAAAAAACAAATAAATTTTGGGGGTTCCCCATACTTAGAACTGAAAAACAAAACGAGTACGAGTAGGTACGAGTACGTAGTTGTGCTCATAGTGAGTTGGTACGTAATAGTGCTCATAGTGAGTAAGTACGTAATTTTTTAATTTTTTTGTTTTTAATAGGAATGATCAACACAACATACACTGACAATATCCAGCGGTTACATTTATAAATGTTAGAACTTAGTGCTACTTCTTCTTCTTTCGTGTCGACGTCTCAATACTATAGCCATTTTGACCAGTACGCTGCCACGTTTATGGCAGCGTCGGAGCAGGTCATAAGTTGCCCCATCGTGCAGGTGGTAGGGCAGGATGGGCATGCAAGGACGTGTGCCATTGTTTGGAGCTGGGCACCACATTGGCATTGCTTCGCGGATTCGTCTATAATACCCCATTTACTAAGATTACACCTGCAGCGGCCGACTTGGGTACGCAGTCTGTTAAGGGTCCTCCACACTGGCCAAGGTAGGTGTTGACCAGGGGGTAGTTCCTCTGCAGGTGTAATATAGTCAGGGGGGGCTTTATTTATTTTCCACAAGATAACACGGACATCACTTGCATTATTTGTGGTGGATCGCAAAAAGCCCCTGCGACTACGTAGCCGTTTTCTTGGTGGAGTAACGCCATACAAGCAGTGTCGGACATCACATTCCTGTTTTGCCTTCTCTGTGGCACATACAATGTCTCGCCGGATGTCAGGTGGCGCTATACCTGCTAAAGGGTATAGCTTGTGTAACGGGATAGGCTTCAGACATCCGGTTATTATTCTACTGGTCTCATTTAATGCAGTGTCTACTTCTCTAGCGTGGCTTGAACGATGACACACTGGGCATGCGTACTCCCCAGCTGAGAAGCAGAGGGAGAGACCAGTTGTTCGAAGAACCGAAGGTGAAGCGCCCCAAGATGTTGTGGTGAGCCGACGAATAATACTTTTTCGTGAGCAGACTTTGGTTTTTGTTTTCTGGCAGTGGGTTTTGAAACCAAGAGGTTACTCCAAGAGGGAGTCCAGGGTTACTCCTAGATACACCGGGTTTGAGTGCGGTGTTATGGGTGTACCTCGCCAAGTTAGCTGAAGTGCACGGTTGGCTTGGTGGTTCCGCAGTTGGAAAACACAGGACTGTGTTTTTGTAGGACTTGGCCTCAAGGCGTTGTCGTCATAGTATTCACCTAGTACTTCCAGAGCATGCATCAAGTGTACTTCAGCTTTTTCAAAGCTGTTTGTTTGCGTAGCTAGAGCCAGGTCATCTGCATACAGGAACCTCTGGGTGTTAGGGGGGCAGGGCTGGTCGTTCGTGTATATGTTAAATAGGGTCGGAGCCAGTACACTTCCTTGCGGTAGTCCGTTTTTTTGGCATCGTCATCGACTTTTGTCCTTATGGAGGTGGACTTGGAAGCGCCGGTTTTGAAGTATCAGTCCCAGTATCTGAACCAAACCGAGGTCACCCGTCATCTGGCCTACCTTGTATAACAGCCTCTTTATATTTTCAAGGTATCATATGCAGCTGTTAGGTCAACTAGAACAACCCCGGTAATCTTATTATCTTCATATCCGGTTTCTATGTGTTCATGTTTCTAGTGCTACTATAATCATAGATGATTGACTGCATGCACTAACTTCTTGCCAGCAATACATTTAATTATATTATAACAACTACAAAAAGTGAAAAAAAAATCAAATTAGTTAATTCATTCCTATTTACAAATTTAAAACAATAAAATCATATAATAGGTTGGGGAAAAAGTCTTTTCGCATTATAGTATATGTATGAACTTCTAATAAAATCTCTTTGGCTAAATCTATTTGTATCTGGCTGATTTTGGTATCATTCAAAGTTTAAATTTTAAAGAAGATAATCCCAAATTCAAATTAAGAAAATGTGTGATTTTTATTTGTTTTTCGTACTGTAAAGATGAGTAAATCTAATGAAGAAATTCGATACATTTTAAAATTTTACTACAAAAATGGTAAAAATGAAACGCAAGCCGCGAAAAAAATTTGCGATGTTTATGGACCTACATACTTTAGTTAAATGTAAATAAACTATATAAAAAAATGTTTTGAATTTTCTTATAAAACGCGAAGAAACTTTTTCCCCAACCTAATATGTACCTATCAACTGCTTAACTATATACATTATTAAAAAAAGATTTAAAATTAGATTAAGTTTAATAATATCATAATATTTTTTTTTTTTTTTTTTTTTAATGTTACTGTATTATTCACCACTGGGTGAACCACTGTTTCTAATTTTATTTAACAAGTCAGGACAGTTAATGGCATTAGATAAATGTCTATATCTATTCTATTTAAGTATCTATTTATATCCATAAATCCCAAAAGTTCACTTCATACATTCTCTGACCACATTCTTAATGATTTCGCCCACGTTGATATTCACCTGGCCACGGTCTCGGGAGTCTATTATGCACCCTTAATGAATAATTTACCGGTTTAAATACCGGGAGAACCTGCTTCTGAGTCGCAGCCAAAATTCCTTTTATCTAGGCTAAGTAATTAATGTTTCTAGATGCATGTGTGATTAGAATAGAATAGAATATTTTTTATATGACACACACAAAGAAACACAGAACGGATCACGAACAAAATAAGTAGACAGACAGGAAAAAGAACAATACAATGAGATTGTATTAGACCTATAGCTAGAACGTACCTACCCAACCAGTAGGTAGTATATAGGTGCATTAATTAATCCCGCTCCGTGCCACTCCGTGGTAAGTTAGGTAATCACAAATCGTATATGCTGGCAACTTATAATACTTCGAAATAAGTTTTTTTTGAAGTAAAACTCCTTTACGCATTCTTGACCTGGGAAGTAAACAGGTGAATGCGTTACGAAAAGTGTGAACGGAAGTTGAGAGGGAGATATAAGTTAGTGAAGATAGAAAGAGAGAGAGAGTTACCTTTCGTATATTGTTAAACGTAAATGTGCGAGTGCGAGTTGCGTCTTTTCAGAATGAACATAGACTGATCGACCTACAGACGTGTGGACAATTTTTTAATTGATCCATTTTATAAATTATTATTTTGAAAAAGAAGTTTTGCTTCAGTCGTGTGGTCTAAAGCACACTCGTTTTTGTTGTTGGAAAATTAATTTTTCAAAACAAGCTTTTATAAAATTCATAATCGGAACCGCAAGCAGACTCAAATGAGCGCAAACACTAGTAGCGTACCATAATCCATTCAGAAGTTGTCCGTTGTCTAGCATACGTCTGCATCATGAGACCACCCCCATGGCACCATATTATAGATATTATATACATATATCACCGAAGTTACATATGTATTCCAAATTTCAGCTAAATCGGTTGAGGGAAATGGGTTTAAAATTCAGTTACAAGATCCGGACATACATTGCAAGTTAAGAAAAAGCTTGTAAAAACAACTGCAATTTTATGGACAATGTGCGATGTAAGCTTCGATGTCAGTCCACAAAAGTTTTTTTATTAAAACCCCGACTCAACATGTATATAAAATCCGTAAAATTACATAAAACTGATATATCTAAGAAGCACCCCAGTTAAACTAGCTTTCTATTTTAAAAAAACCGCGTCCGAATCAGTCCAGCCGTTTGGGAACTACAATGCCACAGACAAACACACAGACGGACATAGGCATCAAACCGAGACGCAAAAAGGCTGGGATTTTTATGTTTTGTAAAAATTTACTTGTTTCTGATATTCTGACTCTCTCTCTCTCTCTCTCTCTCTCTCTCTCTGTCTCTTCCCAGCTATGTATCCCACATGTTGGTGGGGTCAGCTTTCCTGGTCGTTCTTCTCCACTTCGCTCGATCCTTGACGTCGTCATCAGAAACTAGGCACTCTCTCATGTCTTTTGACACTACATCTCTCCACCTTGTTTTGGGTCTACCTCCAGATATTCGAGTGGGAATGGAAAGTTGTATTGCCAAATTCCCTACGTAGTCAGGTGGCCTCCTCTTTGCGTGACCGTACCATCGCAGCCAACTCTCCTGCATCTTGTCAGCGATGTCGCGCACCCCCAGGCTTCCTCGCACGCACTCGTTACGGATTTTATCGAGCCTGGTGACGCCGCACATTCACCTCAGCATCTTCATTTCGGCGACTTGGATGGTATGTATGTTCTTCTGCGTTACGGCCCAAGTTTCGCTTCCATACGTTAAGACTGGTGATATCTTATGATAGTCTTATAAATAAAACCTTTAAGGTTTACTGGCATTCTTTTGTCGCAGGTGACACCGGTTATTTCTCGCCATTTTAGCCATGCTGCGGCTATTTGGTGCTGAATATTACATTCCACGTTCCCAGAGTTATGCATCATACTACCCAGATACTTATATTGATCACACAAGGTGACCAATTTCTAGTATTCTGACTGCCTGGCTAAAATATCAAAACCATTTTATTTTAATCTAGTTGTTCTCTCTCACGAAGACGGGTTGAAAATAAATATTGATCACGAAAAATATTTATATTTCACTGCTAATCTAAAAACGAAACACAAATCTTACTACTGGAATTAACTGATTGATAATTAATTGTTTAATTCAAGTAGTAAGATTTTTGTTTCGTTTAGATTAATAGTGAAATAAAAATATTTTTATCCCCCTATGTCCGAATTTTTGCTCTTCGATATCTGAGTGCAAAGCCGTTTTTATCCGCTAGAGGATAAAGTAAATTGAATTTAGAACATCGTGTGCACTAAATTTGTGAATTCAAAAAATCATTAACCCAATTTACTTTTACCTCCATGGTGCCAAACTTATCATACAACCTTTTTTAATTTGTTAAAAACTCAGACTCGGAACCTTCTTGGTGTATCCTTTTTTTTAATTTGCTTTACGCGCGCCATTTTCTTTTCACATCTTATTGGTAAAACTCTATGCTAAAAGCAAGAAACAAATGAATAACTTAAAATGAGTGACACCTATACTTACCAACCATACCACTTTACCTATCATAATAAAGTAGTTAATACTTACTGAAATAAATTATCTACTGAAATAAAGTTATCTTGTGATTGTAAATTTTTTTTTTTGCATTTAATCATTTCCTCCCTGAGGTGGAATGAAAAGTTTTGCACAGATGTGAGTGCAAAGATTTTTCACCTCGTGCTCTTTAGATTCCCTCGCTAACGCTCAGGATTTTAATTTTAGAATCCTTCGCTTTGTCGGTCATCAAAATTGAGCACGCGGTTAAAAAACAACTTTGCACTCTTGTATAACAAATAACAATTTCGAGATCAATATTTATTTTCAACCCGCCTTCGTGAGATAGAACAACATTAGTAAAGTGCATATTAACATCACAAACGTAAAACATTTGTACGAATATCATGTAATCACATCTAATAAATAATTAAATATTGCTGGACATTTCACACAGCGCTATCTAGCCCCAAACTAAGCAGAGCTTGTACCATGGGAACCAGATAACTGATAGAATACTTATATACATTTTTTTGTAAATACATACTTATAATATAACAACCAGACCCGGAACAAATATCTGTAAATCATGCAAACATTTGTTCCGCGGCGGGAATCGAACCCACTACCTCCTGCGTCTCAGCCGACTGTTCGCCCACTGCGCCACGGAGGTTGTCTAGGTACCTTTTCTAAGCTTCATGCAAGAATTCTGATTAGTATTCCGCCACATTTTGTTTGGCCAATGATTACGTACAATAATTAGCTAGTCGACATAATTCGTGCAATTTACTAGCAGCCGCTCTTCTGGGCCGGAAGCCACTGAACTCTGAGTAGGAGTGAGTACCTAATGAGGTAGTACTCACTCCCGGAGTGGAAATGTAATTTTTGCTGCTAGTGAATTTTTAAACGTGGGTTATGGAAATGCAGACGTATTAGACCAACATTTTAGCGTTTCAACAATGGCGGTAATTAAAATATATTAAACTAATTTTAGTCTACGGCTTCGCACGCGAGTTTTGTAAATAAAACCCGGCCAAGTGCGAGTCGGACTCGCGCACGAAGGGTTCCATACCGTTATCTATAAAAACAGAAAAAATCACGTTTGTTGTATGGGATTTTTGAAGTGAATATATAACTAAATATTCTGTGAATATTTCAAGCGTCTACCTGTTGCCGTTATCAATATCGAGCTAACACGAGCAAAAATATCACGTTTGTTGTATGGGAGCCCCCATTATGTATTTATTTTATTTGGTTTTTAGTATTTGTTGTTATTACGGAAACCAAAATACATGATCTGTGAAAATTTCAACTGTTTAACTGTCACAGTTCATTAGATAATTTCTTAATTTAGGTTATAATCAAGGTATTCCACATTTCATTGATATCGGTCCAGCTCCTTAGTTCTGTTAGCCCACAACGTTAATAATCCTCCTAGCCGATTTCGGCTACAGAGACTTGACTTTGTGATTATTGGCCTAGGTGTTTAGCCTGTATGTGGCTGATGTACCCTATTTTTGCGCTAAAAGTCCGGTTACAATGAACACAAGTTAAGGCGCCATTAATGTAGTTGTAATTGATATTAGCCGGCGGTCGACTTTTAAGCTGATCTCGTTTTAAGTCTAGTTCTTGCCTCCTTTCTTCTTCAAACTCGTACACTTTGTCCTGAACATGACGCCTCCATTCAGGTCGTTTTTCAGCGAGAGCCTCCCAGCGCGACGGATCGATACAACACCTCTTCATGTGCCTCTTCTGTACGTCTTTGAAACGTAGGAACTGACCTCCGCGTTTCCGCTTACCATGTTCTAGTTCACAGAAGAAAATGCGTTTCGCCCTTCGCTCATCAGACATCCGAGACAGGTGCCCGCACCAACGCAGCTGACGCCGCATCAAATATGCCTCTATGCCACAGACATTAGCCCGTCGTAGAACATCGGTATTACGGACCCGATCCGACCACTTGATGTTAAGAATGTCGCGGAGGCATTTCAGATGGAATCTGTCTAACGTGCGTATGTGTCTGCGATACAGGCACCATGTCTCTGACGAGTACAAGATGTTAGGAAGTACAATAGCCATATACACCTTAATCTTGGTACTCAATTTGATGTTATGGGAGCGAAATACCTGGACTCGTAGTTTACCAAAAGCAGCCATAGCGGAGCCAAGTCTGCTGTTGATCTCCGAGTCAAGGTCGCATTTTGTTGTTATGCTGCTTCCCAGATATCTGAATGTATCGACCTGTTTTATGGGCTTTCCATCGATTTGCAGATTCAGTGGAGCTTGGTTAACAGTGTCCATGGCCATCACCTCTGTCTTTGTAATATTAATTTTGAGGCCAAATCTACAGCACGCAGCGTCAAGCCGAGTCATCAAGTCCTGGAGTCCCTCAGAAGATTCCGCAACGAAACATAGGTCATCAGCATACATCAATTCGGTAATGAGGTCATACGATACCTTTGTGTGCGCTTTTAACCTAGCCAGGTTAAAGATACTGCCATCTGTGCGAAAACGTATGCGGATCCCTTCGGTGTTGGCTTGTAAAGTCTCCCTCACGACAACGGAAAAGTACAGAGCAAAAAGAGTGGGTGCTAATACACAGCCTTGTTTTACACCACAAGTGACAGGGAATTGCTCTGTCTGCTCACCATTGACGGTTACGCAACAAGTCATGTTGTCGTGAAGAAGTCTTATCAAGCGTATAAATTTGTCGGTGCAACCAAGTTTCGAAAGCACAATCCACAAAGCTTCGCGAGGTACACTGTCAAAAGCTTTCTCCAGATCAACAAAACAGAGAAACAGAGGTTGACACTGTTCCCTGCTTTTCTCTTGCAGTTGTCTAAGAGAGAATATGGCCTCGCATGTGCCGCGATTGGGTCTAAACCCAAATTGCGTTTCAGGCAATATACTTTCAGAGAGCTCCATAAGACGATTTAAGAGTACTCTGGCAAAAGTTTTTCCTGGAGTAGACAGAAGTGAGCCCCTATAAGAGTTGCAAACAGATCGATCACCTTTATTTTTATACAAAGAGCAAATTAGTGATACGCCAAAACTAGGAGGAACGAACTCCATTTCCCACATGCGCTGGAAAAATTGCCAAATCTTGTAGTGCAACTCATCTCCGCCATATTTTAATAGTTCTCCTGGTATGTTATCGATGCCGACAGCCTTATTGTTTTTCTGCGCTTTGATGGCGATGATAACTTCCTCAAGAGAAGGAGGCTGATCCAGATCTACGGCTTGTGGTAAGGCAGGAAGTGATGCTAAATAGTTTATGTCAGCAGAACGATCCACATTGAGTAAGCTGTTATAGTGTTCTGCCCAGCGAGTAAGAACTTCTCCTTTGCTTACCAGGAGGGTACCTGAAAGTGATTTCAGTGGTACGTTTACTCGATGTGGACTTCCTACTAACTTTTTAATCTCGTTAAAGAAATCGCTGAGTCTATTCGAATCAGCAAGCCACTGAATATAGCGAACCTTGTTCAGCCACCACTCATCTTTTGCGTTTCGAGTTAGTCTCCTTATTTGGCTCGTACTCTCCTTTATTTTTTCAGAAGCAGTTGTCTGATTTCCCTTTCGAAGGAGCTGGCGGTGTTTTTCTAGGGCGACTGTCAATGTATTATCATTTTCGTCAAACCAGTCTTCACAGACACGAGGTTTTTGGCCTAAGATCTCAGTAGCCGCATTGATGGTATTTGTAGTTAACAGTTTCCAGCCCTCGTCTAACTGTTCATCTTCGGGGTGTATGCCTGCTGTAAAGGTATTGACAGCTTCCCTGTAATTTGCCAATATTTCAGCAGACTCTAGCTTTTTCAGATGAAGACAGTTAGGCTTAGCCCTGCGAGGTCTACGGCAAGGGCTAAGACGCAAAAATAGTTTTGTAACAACAAGTCGGTGATCCGACCAACAGTTTGCGCCCCTCATTACTCTCGTTACTTTGACATCCGCTATATCCCGTTGACGGACTATAGCATAATCAATAAGATGCCAATGCTTGGACCTTGGGTGCATCCAGGTAGTTTTGTATTTATTTGGGAGTCTAAACATGGTATTGGTAATACCCAGATGAAATTGGGAACAGAGGCTTAGTAACAGTTGCCCATTACTGTTCATGTTACCAATGCCATGTCGCCCTATCACCCGAGGCCAAGCTTCAAAATCACGTCCGACGCGAGCATTAAAGTCGCCAAGAAGCAAAACTTTCTCACAGCGCCGGATTTTAGTCAGCACTTCTGACACTTCCTCATAAAATTTGTCCTTGACGTCATCACTTTTGTCGAGTGTTGGCGAATATACGCTGATAACATTTAAGTATTTATTGTTTCGAAGATGGAAACGTAAGGACATGACACGATCAGAGATAGCAACTGGATGTTCTTCCAACTTAGAGGCTAAAGTAGTTTTAATAGCAAAGCCTACTCCTGACCGTCTAGGCTCAGAAGCTGGTGTGCCTTTCCAGAAGAAAGTGTACCCACCACCACGTTCAACAAGCTCACCTTCGTCAGCTAGATGTGTTTCGCTGAGAGCGGCTATGTCGACGTCATAGCGTTTGAGCTCGCGAGCCACAATGGCGGTTTTACGTTCTGGGCAGAGGTTGTTGGGTCGGTCTAAAAGAGTACGTACATTCCACGCACCAAAAGTCATATTCATCTGCATGTTTTTAGATTTATTCTTATTGCGAGGAATGAGCGTTTGTTTGGGGCACCTTTTCTAGCCCCCTCCCCGGCTGAGCGAGGAAAGCAGTGCCTCTCTAAATAAAGCTGCTTTGTCTCAAAGAGTGCTGCCGAACCACACTGTCACCCCGATGCAGTGCTAGAGCGACCACTCTCCTCTCCTTAGGCCACCCGTGTCCAGGTATTAGACCAAGCCCAGGACTTTTTTAAACTCGGAATGACAAAGCCAAGTCAGATGCGCAGGATATATTAAGTTGCATAAGTGTGCGCGCCGTACACAGATGCACCCTCTCCTCCTTACTCCCCTTGACCCAGTGGAACGGAGAACCGCTACGACTGGAAGGGAACAGGACGCAGTATCTGGCAACGATAAAAACTCCTATCGCTACCTTCAGGCCTTCTACAGTTGCCTGGTTGCCTCGCCACTTGAGGTGGATTGCGTTGACGCCGAAGCAACGAGCACTAGCACGGGGAGTGACCGTGCCGACTCGAGGGCCGAAACACGCCGTTGCTACAACAAAGTGTTTCGGCACTCGAGCCCCCCTCTACCAGCCTAGGTTCCTAAGGTGTGGCCGCTGCATAGCCCACAACGTTATCCACATATTAAAACAAATATGTGTTACAATAAGAAGCTGTTAAAGAGTCTAAGTGTACAACGACCAAGTGTCGAAGTCTCACATATTTACATGAATAAGTAAAATAAAGATCTACTTAGGTACTAGAACATAGGGATACAATGTGACATTATACAATGAAAGTAGGTAACTAAGATGAATACAGGACAGAATCACCACTAAAAAGGATATTAACTAGATTTTTAAATTTATAGATACTACAAACTTTAAAACTTTTACCAGTACTACTTTTATTTTTAAAAAACAATAGTACCATTATTTGCTAGAAAAAAGCCAGAGCTATGAGCTAACCTTTAGAACTTCAAAGGTAGTTTCCGCTACACTGACGGCCGTGGATTGCAAGTGAGCCGCAAAGCTGACTGTGAGCAAATTAGCGACCAACATTAAATATATAGATGGGTGACCAGTAGTCGTAAACAAAAGAAATATCATTGGACGAAATCTAATCCGATAAAAGCGCGTTTAAACCAAATGAACTTAAAGCTAGAGCTAGAACAAGAGCATTCTTTCTCGATCTTCTAGTGTAAACGAAAGATCGTTCTTAGCGTTTACACCAAAATATCAACGAGCAAGAGTGAGAACCAAGAACTGGAACTCTTGCACCATAGATGTTTAGAACAGCCGAACGAATGCTCGTGAGTATAATAGGTTGGGGAAAAAGTTTTTTCGCATTATAGTATGTATGAACTTGTAATAAAATCTCTTTGACTATTTGTATCTGGCTGGTTTTGGTATCATTCAAATTTTAAATTTTAAAGAAGATAATTCCAAATTCAAATTAAGAAAATGTGTGATTTTTATTTGTTTTTCGTAATGTAAAGATGAATGAATTTAATGAAGAAATTCGATATATTTTTAAATTTTACTACAAAAAGGTAAAAATGCGGCGCAAGCCGCGAAAAAAATTTGCGATGTTTATGGACCTAGTGCAGTGTCTGTGACAGTAGCACAAATTTGGTTTAAGCGTTTTCCATCCGGAAATTTTGTTGTCAAAGATGCACGTCGCTCTGATCGCCTTATTACGGATAAAATTGATGCCATTTTTGAAAAAGTGGAGCAAGATCGGCATATCAGTAGTTACGACGTAGCTGAAGAACTGGGAATTAACCTTTTCGAACAGGCAAGAATTTATAAACAACTGTTCGCACGCTCTAGTGCTGTTTACATCAAGCAAGCGAGCATTCTTAGAATATTCCATAGAATCTTTGGGAACGCAGACAAAATGCTCTACGTCTGTTTACACTAAAATAATTTGATAGAGTGGGGATAGAATGAGCATTCGCTCATCAGATGTAATTCGACCATCAAAGAATGATTGCGTATAAAAACTAAATTAGACGTAAAATATAGAATTACTCGCATCTACCTACGGCTTGTACGCGTGATTCGTCAATAACAAGTAGCCTATGTCTCAATCCAGGTCATCCACCAAATTTCATCGAAATTAGTTCAGCCGTTTACTCGTACAGAATCAAACAGACACTTAGATATTTATAAATTTTCAAGTAACTCTTTAAAATTTGTAGAATTAGTGTAGATATTGTAACTATTATTTTAAATACACATTTTAATAGTAGTATACTAGGTGCTTATTCGCATAGCAGGTGTCGCAAGCGGATTGAGTACTATGAGTATGGCGTAATACTGTCTTGTGTGTTGTTAATGTATAATTGTTACGAAGAAATTCGACGAATGTGAGTACCCAGACAAATCTTGCACGGTTTTTGGGTAATATAATATTAATATTAAGGTTAGAATGTAATAAATAAATAAAAAAAAAATAATAATAATAATAAAGTAAATATTACTAAAATATCAAAGCCTATACCTCTTTTTGCGTCGGAGGTTACAATCTGATATAAATATTATCTATATAAAACTATTATAAAACCACGTCCGAATCAGTCCATCAGTTTGGGAACTACGATGCCACACACAGGCACACACACACGCAGACAGACAGGCGTTAAACTTATCTTCTTTTGCAATTCTCTTTTTGAATCGAAATAATCCTATTCTCATTTAAAAATTATTTCCCAGCTTCATTGTTTCAACAACATTAAAAATACTCAATAGCGAAGGTATTCAGTTCGCTAGTTTTATGCATTCGGAAAAAATCGTAATATTTCGGGGCGCTGCGCTATCCTGCCGATGCCGCCGCCATGGAGTCTGTAAGGACAAGGGAGGGGGAGCGGTGAGGGGTGTAAGAATCAGGTCAGCGCACTTTCCATGGAGCCGCGTGTCTTACACTGTTGTGACTTGCTGTGGAAAATGAGCTTTATTTCAGTAGTTTGTGATATAATATACTCGTAGCAGTGGATTCATCTTTTAATATACGATTTATTATAACGAGCGCTGATGTACAAATGATCAATTCTAATCATTTTAATCTGTCATCCAGAAATCGGTTATTATCTGAAAACCGGTCGTTGACTGCTGTTGGGGCAGAAAAGCTCTCGAGAGACCTGCACTGGAAGCCGCAGCGTATGACGTCCCACTAAATAGAAAGACGACTTAATTAAGGTCGACAACTTCCGTGGCGCGGTGGGCGAATAGCCGGCTGAGACTCTGGCGGTAGCGGGCGGGTGCGACTCCCATCGCGGAACAAATATTTGCATGATCTACAGATATTTATCCGGTTTAGATGTTTTTCTAAATAATAGGTTGGGGGAAAAGTCTTTTCGCATTATAGTATGTATGAACTTGTAATAAAATCTCTTTGGCTATACTATTTGTATCTGGCTGGTTTTGGTATCATTCAAAGTTTAAATTTTAAAGATGATAATTCCAAATTTAAATTAGGAAAATGTGTGATTTTTCTTTGTTTTTCATACTGTAAAGATGAGTGAATCTAATGAAGAAATTTGATACATTTTAAAATTTTACTACAAAAAAGGTAAAAATGCAACACAAGCAGCGAAAAAAATTTGCGATGTTTATGGACCTAGTGCAGTGTCTGTGAGGGTAGCACAAATTTGGTTTAAGCGTTTTCACCCGGAAATTTTGATGTCAAAGATGCACGTTGCTCTGGTCTATTACGGATAAAATTGATGCCATTTTTGAAAAAGAGGAGCAAGATCGGCATATCAGTGGTTACGACGTATCTGAAGAACTGGAAATTAACCACAAAACAGTATTGGCGCATTTGAAAAAAAATTGGGTACACAAAAAAGCTCGATATTTGGGTACCCCACGAACTCACTGAAAGAAACCTAATGAACCGTGTACTCATTTGTGATTCTTTATTACGACGTAATGAAACCGAACCATTTTTGAAGAAGCTGATAACTGGTGATGAAAAGTGGATCACGTACGACAAGAACGTGCGAAAAAGGTCGTGGTCAAATGCCGGTTAGGCTTCACAGACTGTGGCGAAACCCGGGTTAACTCGCAACGAGGTGATGCTGTGTGTGGTGGTGGGATTGGAAGGGCATTATTCATTATGAGCTGTTACCACCAGGCAGGACCATCGATTCTGAACTCTACTGCGAACAACTGATGAGATTAAAGCAAGAAGTTGAGAGAAAGCGGCAGGAATTAATCAACAGAAGGGGTGTAGTTTTTCATCATGATAACGCTAGACCTCACACATCTTTAGCCACTCTAATATAGATCTTAACAAAAATTAAGAGAGTTTGGCTGGGAGGTGTTAATGCATCCGCCGTATAGTCCTGACCTTGCACCTTCAGATTTCCACCTGTTTCGGTATCTTCAGAATTCTTTAGGCAGTGTCAGGTTAACATCACGAGAGGACTGCCAAAACCACTTGTATTTTGATCTTTTTGATCTCACTATTTTGATCAGGAGCCCCAAAATTTCCATAGCAATGGGATCATGTTCCTACCTACAAGATGGCAAAATGTTATCGAACAAAATGGTACCTACATACTTTAGTTAAATGTAAATAAACTATATTAAAAAATGCGAAGAAACTTTTTTCCCAACCTAATATTATAAGTATGTATTTACAAAAAAAAGTATATAAGTACCTATTATATCAGTTATCTGGTTCCCATAGTACAAGCTCTGCTTAGTATGGGGATAGATGGCGCTGTGTACAATGTCCAGAAATATTTATATTTATTTAGTTATATTAAGGTCGCTGGGAGTAGTTAGGTGTAGGCCGCATAAAATCGGTTGCTGAAAATCTATGAGGGAGGCCTATGTTCAGATAACGTGATATGGCTGATGCGTACTGCTAAGGTATGGAACACTTTACCGTCGTGTGTTGTCTTGTATCCCGTAGACTACAGTCTGGGCCCCTTTAAAACAAGAATGAGTACATGAATAGATCTTCTGAAGACAGACTCAAGACAAAAGAAAAAGCGGCACAAAAGTGAAAAATTGAACAATTACGTGTGTATTTTGAATCGTCAGGAACGGTGTCGGTAACGGTAACGGTAGCAGTATCGCGAGTTCAATAGTTTTTTCCCATCTCAAAAAATGCCCAACGCGCCTAAAGAAGTTTTCACATCAAAATTATGGTTATGAGGAGTCTGGACCAATTTTTTTAATAAGCTTCTTTTCTTGAGATCAGTGAGACTTCTGTATATTTCCACTACTCTATGTTCTGTGACAGAGCCTAGACGCAGACAGGGCGGCGCGCCCAAATCTATACACGTAGACTCGTAGCCAATATTTCTTGAGCAAGGTCGTTGAGTTCTGTAATATGATATCATTGGCATCACTCATCTGAATAATGTGGAGGTTTTTGGCTTGGGCTTTAATTTAATTCTAATCTAACACTGCACTGTCCGAAATAAACTTTCTATACTATATACTAAAGTGCTTACTTTTCAGATTAAGTTGAATTAGATAATTCTTTTATTGCACACCATTAAATTTAAACATATAACAGAACTTTTGAATAATAGGTACAATGGGCGGCCTTATCGTTAAAAGTGCTCTCTTCCAGGCAACCTTTGGGTGGACAGGTTCTATGTGAATAAATAAGGACGGCGGTGTAAATCAGATATTATAGAACCAGTTTAAAGTACAATTTATAAAAAAAATATAGATAATCTATACTAATATTAAAAAGAGGAAAGGTTTGTTTGTTAGTTTGTATTGAATAGGCTCCGAAACTAATGGACCAATTTAAAAAATTGTTTCACTGTTTGGCAGCTACATACACTATCCCCGGGTGACATAGGCTACTTTTTACCCAACTGCGCAGAAGGAGAATAATGTTTTTATTGAAAAACTACGCGTGCAAAGCTGCGGATTGGTCAGCTAATATAAAATAAAATGCATAAATCAAAAATTCTATAATCATAAAATTAATAACATAAATATTAATATTAAGATATAAATATATAAATTAATAAGTGACGTAGTGAGCGATGGATGACAGATAGTGTTGTCTGACCATGTTTTTAAAGATAGGGTGAGATTTAGCGAGACGAATTGAGACAGGTAGAGCATTCCAGAGCCTGGTAGCCTGCACAGAAAAAGAGGTACTATAAAATACTGAGGTATGATGGGGTGTTTTTATTATTAAGAAAAATATATTTCGTAGAGGTCTTTTGCCTACGGAGGTTTAAACTATACCGGAATTCGAGGACACACGAAAATGGTAAGTCTGGAGCTATATAGTACAAGCTCTGCTTAGATTGGGGCTAGATAGCGCAGTGTAAAATCTCCAGTATTTTTTTTAAACGGGCTACTGTATCAAAACACGGTTGAGGAAACTTTGTAGATGGTTTTAGAAGACCTATTCAACGATATCACAAATGATGGGGTACTCGAGTAAAAAAATCTCTGTAGTAAAATTTTATAAATTATATTTGTAATAATATCTTACGCCGCCGTCCTTATTTGTTCATATAGATCCTGTCCATGCAAAGGTTGTCTGGAAGAGATCGTTTTTAGAG
Source organism: Philereme vetulata (assembly GCA_918857605.2). NCBI lineage: Eukaryota > Metazoa > Arthropoda > Insecta > Lepidoptera > Geometridae > Philereme > Philereme vetulata. Next base: position 9,414,558 of record OU975420.1, on the reverse strand, counting down.
ATAAGGCCGCCCATTGTACCTATGATTTAAAAGTGTATTTTCTTTTATATGTTCATATTCCATGGTGTGCAATAAAAAAATGATCTATTTCTATAAGTATTCTATTTACTTCTATAGAAAGGATTTATTTTTATACTGGACCTATCATTTCTTAATCGAACCTATTGATATCTTTTCCATCAATCATTGCCAGGGCAGGAACCCTTCCAGTTATGTGGAATCAGGTTATAGATAGGGCTTTTACAGTCCACCTATGCTAACATTGCATAACGGTAGAAATAGACTTCAAAAAATGTAGTTGGCAACACCGGAAGGTAACAAATTTATTTTAAATTATTTTTTTAGATGCACAAAATACATTCCAAAACCTAAAATAAGACAAAAAATCTAATTTTATAGAAATAACGAAGGAAACTTTGCTAGGTTAGATTATATTTTAAGCTTTTATGATACAATATTTTAATTAAATTACAATTTAATTACAAGTTTTTTAATTCTTCCTAGCTTTATTTATTTACTATTTATGTACTTATTTTATATGTTAGTATAGTTTTCTATATGTATATACCTATATATTAGTCTATTTTATAAATATATTAAGTATTAGGATTAAAACTACATCATTTTTTTATTATACCTTAGAATATATGTGTAAATGTATACTCTAAAGTACACCGCACTCCGTATCTTTGTAAATTTCGCTCCATCCAAAGGTTGCCTGGAAGAGATCGCTTTCAGCGATAAGGCCGCCCATTGTATTGCCTTGTTTATTTTAGCCTAGTACTTATTTTTGTATTATTTCTGTTTGTGTGGTGATTCAATAAAGAGTTATCTATCTATCTATTTTCATATATGCAAAACTACCAGCCGTATGAGACTTGAAACCGCAACCTTCCTATTGTTATCAGGCTGCGATGCCAATATCAATAGACTACGTGTTTTGTTATATACGATATTAAATGAAAACACGGGTAGGGCTAGTATTGTTGTAAAATAGGTTTTTTTCAAAATTATTATCATTGATTTAATTAAAACGTACCTATTGATTTGATTCCTAACTTCATGCAGGCTTATAGTGGACGGACTAAAGGGCTTTTATCTATGACGTCAATTTCTGTAGATGGATGGATTTTATGGAACAAATATTTCTACCAACCGAACTCATATTATAAATTTGTAAGTAACTATGTATATCTGTCTGTTGTTACGTTTTCATGACTAAACGGCTCAACCGATTTTGATTAAATTTGGCATATAAATAGATTATAAACTGGATTGAGACATAGGCTACTTTTTATTGATAAACCACGTGAGCAAAACCGCGGGCGGAAGCTTATAAATTAATTTATCGAGCGAAGTGAGATCTCTAAATCAACTTGGGCAAATCGGCGTTGTATGTATGTATGTTTGTCCGAGGATAACTTTCGTAAGGTTCCAAGATTTTTTCGTAAGGTTAATCCGATCATCGTGAAATTTAATACATAGGTAGATAGTGACAGTACAATTTTGGTGTGACTAAATGAGCTAAAAATATTGAGAGGTTGTGTAGTGTAGATATTGGGGTTCAAGAGGGGTAAAAAAATGAAAATGAGACTATCAGATCAAATGAGACATTAAATGAGAGGTATTAGAAATTATTAAATTAGTACATTTAGAATCCGTTTTTATTTTTCGTAACTTTTTTATATTTATTGAGTTATTAGCCATGATAAAAACTAAATTTTGACAAAACTCACAGGGTACACCAGTGACCCCACAGTGCTGTAATTTGGTATGCGTATAGCTTAGGTAACACAAATATAGGCAAAAGTGTAAAATCTAGAATAATTGTCATTTGTACCCCAGTAACAAACCACAGTACATGAACTCCCGTTACCTATAATTTGAATGAAACTGTAGGTCAAGTAATTTGGTTATTTTTTCGTGACACTATTTTCTTAGTCAAAGATTACAAATAATTATTTCTGTTTTAATCGGAGACTCGGGAGATCTCAGTTCGGGGCGAACCACTAGTATAAAAGTGACAACACGAATTTACGGCCGTGATCTTGTCTCAAATAATACATTAGGTCAAAGGAAAACAGTCTATAATCATTATAAGTATAAGGATAATTTTGCAATGTAATAATAAATAGTAAACTCTTCATTGTTACATCACTTTACAATTTTTTTTATCTAGCCTATGCAGTCCCACTGCTGGGCAAAGGCCTCATCTCTCCACTTTTCTCGATCTTGTACCAAATCCCGCCAGTCCCTATAAAAATCTGTCCAAATCAGCGCGCCACCGCTTTTTAGGCCTTCCACGGTGTCGCTTTCCATCCACAGGGATCCATCCAGTTACGACCTTAGACCACCTATTTTACAAATACTTAACTTAATTAAAGACATACGCGGTGGTACATTAAGCGACCTTATCACTTAAAGTGATCTCTTCCAGGCAACCTTTGGATGGACTTATTGTGAATAATCTAGGTGGTGGAGGAGCTTCGAATACTTCTAGCTTCCTTTGTTATTCGTTTCGTAACCCTCTACGACCCATAGATTGCCTACGCCGTAGACTCTACGACGTAGGCATATCTACCCACTAAGTAGTACCAGATGGCAGAATGTTTTGTTGAAGTAAAACTTCTTTACGCACGCTCGACTTGGGGTGTAAGCTGGTGAATGCGTTACGAAAAGTGCGAACGGAAGTTGTGAGGGAGAAATAAGTTAGTGAAGATCGAAATAGAGAGAGAGATACGTTTCGTATGTTACTATAGGAGCAAGAGAGAGAGAAAGGTGCGCGCGCACATTTTCTTTCTCTCTTTCTCTCATAGCCAGTGCATGAAATATATAAATATTTCATCATAGCCAGTGCATGAAATATATAAATATTTCATGCACTGGCTATGAGAGAAATAGAGAAAGAAAATGTGCGCGCACACCTCTCTTTCTCTCTTGCTTCTACAGTAACATACGAAACGTATCTCTCTCTCTCTTTCGATTTTCACGAAAAATAATCAAACGAACTACGGACTGAGATATATATATATATATATATATATGTTTCATTTTGTTCTTGAACAATTTTATAAATTAATATTTTGAAAAGGAAGTTTTACTTCAGTCGTGTGGTCTAAAGCACACTCGTTTGTTTGTTACCTATGTATGTGACCTATGTTCCGCCGTAGCGCCTAAACTACCCATCCGATTTTGTTTGTTACCTATGTGACCTATGTTCCGCCGTAGCGCCTAAACTACCCAACCGATTTTGTTTGTTACCTATGTGACCTATGTTCCGCCGTAGCGCCTAAACTACCCATCCGATTTTGTTTGTTACCTATGTGACCTATGTTCCGCCGTAGCGCCTAAACTACCCATCCGATTTTGTTTGTTACCTATGTGACCTATGTTCCGCCGTAGCGCCTAAACTACCCATCCGATATTGTTTGTTACCTATGTTCCGCCGTAGCGTCTAAACTACCCATCCGATTTTGATGAATAAGGTGTCAATCGATTTGATATTAGGATGAGGGTGACACGGGCTACATTTTACCCGACTGCGGCAAAGCCAGGTTAGGTTATAAATAAAAAATAAAAATAATTTTATTTTAGTGTCATGGTCCATAATCCCTCATGGTAGGTACATTTACAATACACCTAATAAACAATAAAAACAAACAAATAAAATATAATGTTAGGTACATTACATTCGTTCTATAGTTGAGGTGGCTATTATGTTGTTTTAGCAGTCTGTGGATCTATGTTCCACCGTAGTGGTCCTGGCTTCCTCCCATATGATTTGGGTTTCTTATGTGGCTATCAAAGAGATTAATTTGTGGCCATATGTCATTTAATAAATTTATAGAGGGCAAGACACCACGAAAGCTACATTGGAAAAGATCTACTAAATATCTAATATTTATTATATAAGTTACATACCATTAGTTTACTTCCATATTCATGTGTGTGATTCTCTTGCTATTTAGAATTATCTTATATTTACTGCTTCGCATTTAATTGAGATTTCTACTTCCTTGTGTTATGATAACTGTTTATAATATCATGGCTCCATGATTCTACCGCAGCAGAACCATGAACCCAACGTCTCTAACGCGAGAACCAAACCCTTACGACGAAGGACTTTGACACAGGGACCTTTATGGTCACCAGATAAAACTCTACAGCCTGGCTCTCAGATTAGCACCCAGTTCCTTATAGTCACTGGGCACACTTTGACCCGGGCACGGATTGCGAGGTTCCACCGGAGCTAATACCTCAAACACTTTTACCATCTAGGAGACCCCGTTATTTGCTGGACCAGAAGCTTATAGCCACATCCATTGAGTCCCCCAGAAAGTTTATTGGGCAGGCTTAGAACCATATCTGGAATTTATTCTTAGCTTTTACAGTTAGAACTTAGCACAACAATAACACTTAAATATTTAATTTAGTTGTTCACTTTATAGTAAATAGTTATTATTTTATTAATGGTAGATCTCAATACAAGTTTAAACGCGTGAGAGAATAATAAAAGAACGGAAAGTAACCATAGATCGTAGAATACCACAGATAGCCGTCTTACCATAGAGCACATACCCATAGACTATATAAGTATTGCCATTTTAGTATTTATATTTCGCGAGTCGCGACAGTAGTGCCTAAACTACCTATTCATTCAATTTTGTTAAATAAAGTGTCAATCGATTCGTTATTATGATTCAGGTGACATAGGCATATATAAACATAGGTATTAACTAGTCGGGTTTTAGTTATTAAACTCCAAATCAACTTGGGTAAATCGGCGTTGTATGTATGTATGTTTGTTTGTCCGAGGATAACTTTCGTAACGTTGATCCGATCATCGTGAAATTTGATATATAGGTAGTGATGGCACATTTTTGGTGTGACTAAATGAGCTAAAAATATTGAGGAGTTGTTAGGATATTGGGGTTCACGTGAGTTAAAAAAAATTAACATGAGACTTTTAGGTCAAATGGGACGTCAAATGAAAGATATTTATTAGTACATTTCGACTCCGTTTTTAGTTTTAGTAAATTTTTTGTAGTTTTTGAGTTATTAGCCATAATAAAAACTGAACTTTGACGAAATTCACAAGGTACATCAGTGACCCCACAGTGCTGTAATTTAGTATGCATGTAGCTTAAATGACACAAATATAGGCCAAAGTCTGAAATCATTAATAACTGCAATTTGTACCCCAAAAAGAGTAATCAATTAACATGAAATACCGTTACCTGTAATTTGAATGACCCTGTAGTTCAAGTTATTTGGTTATTCGTTTTGTGGCACTATTTTGATAGTCAAAGATTACAAATAGTATATTTTTTGTTTTTATGGGAGACTCGCGAGATCTAAGTTCGGGGCAAACCACTAGTATAGCTTGTTATAATCTGAGTACCTGTAGTATATTATAGATTATACTATCGCCATTCACATTTTCCTCCAAGCAAGACTTATTTTAACTTCATAGAGAAGTAGACGACTATTTCAATGGCGAAGTTATATAATTTCAAAAACCCTAAACTAAACAGGTACCCTAAAAAGCACTTGTTTATTGTTTTTATTCCATAACTTATAACTAGAGTTCTTAGTTTGACTACGGAACCCTAAAATAACTGCAAGATGTTGGACATACTAAAAAGGTCGAATTAAAAAAGTTAAAACTGTCTGTCATGATACTACACTTTGAAGCGCAATTTGTTATTAAAATAATCTTTCTCATTTAACTAAACTAATAAAAAACTAATGTATAATGTTTCATAGATCATGAGTTACGGCGGGGGTATATCCGGCGATACGGACACGCTGTCGCGGCGCCTGCGCGAGGCGGAGCGGGCGCGCGCCGATGCGGAGCGCGCGCACGCGGATGCGCTCGCGCAGCTGCGGAACGCGCAACGCAGTGCGCATGACGCGATGGCGGTAGAACAGCTGCAGAGTCGGGTGCGGGAGTTGGAGAAGAAGGTACGAGAATTTTACTCGAGACACAATTTCCTTGTCAAAAAGGGTTAAATCCTTACCTATTACGGTGTAATGTAGGGTTAAAAAGAAAGTGATAAACGCTACTCTTTACAGCAGTTGAGAAAAAGCCAAGAAGTGCCGTGAACATTATATTTCACATATGAGCATAATGATCATAATTTTTCTAGATTGCCAAAATATTCGATTTACGATAATATTCTGCAAATCTCTTGCTCTATTTTACATCTCTTGATTTCATCAGAAATGAAAAAGGAATCAAGTTATTTAATCTTTCTTTAATACCCTTCTGCCTATTTTCTGGTGCGAGTTAGTGCTTTTTTTTGCCTTCCTGTGGGTATCATTTATTATTACCAAACTTAGCAAATTTGTGTTTTTGTCTAGAAAAATGTCGAATTGACTACACATCTATATACCAAACTACAATACTACTCTCCTACCAGATCAAACTTAGAATCTGGTCGACCAACCACAATGGGCAAAATGCCTTTAATATCAATAAATATTTACATGGCTAAAATACAGAAGAAACAGTTGAATCATCTAAAGGCCTTTGCAAACGATCTATAGATAGCTCAACTGCTCCAGATCACTACCAGGCCGAAGTGTCCCCAAGATACTGGCTGCATTGCCCCGCTGTATTTCAATGCTTCTACATTCTTAATTCTCTTTCTAGGCATCGTTAGAAACGGTTCGTTGCGAAGAGCTGCAGTTAGAACTATCATCGGCGTTGCGAGCTCGCGGGGCTACAACCACGTGGTCGAACCCTTCAGGCCAGCACAGTCAGCACACCCAGCAGCACCAGCCCGCCTCGGAAATCGAACGGATCATGGCGAAAATCGAGCAAGATAATCGGATCCTGGCGGAGTTAGAGCACACTAGATCTACTACACACGGTAAGTATTACAACATTTACATCAGCTCAGAATCTATCCCTGTAATATTGTCAACTTTGTAACTTTTGCATAAGTTGGGGTTGCTGAACAGAAGTCCAGGTGCAAATCCAGTTCCTGCTGCGCGGCTAATGCTGATCTGGAAGTTTTAGTGCTTTAACTCAAATCACAGACAATTCCGAGGGATTCAGTTTTGTTGGGGTCATGAGTATGCATGTGATTAAAATTATTACTGTTCTGATAATATACGTGCGAATGTTGTGTGATTTTCCACAGGTATTCAATCAAGCGGGTCCAACCAAGGTCTTGGAGAGTTCCACTCCCCAACACCGTCTCCATTGCCGCATTCATACACAAGCACCGGACACAGTGGAGGCCACAGCGGGGGCCACAGCGGAGGCCATAGTGGAGGGCACAGCAGCCACCACACCGGCCACACTGCCATCTGCCAGAGCAGCACGATGCCCACACTCTCATCTCTCCACGCAACCGGACAGTTTACCGCCCCCAGTTCAAACTCCGTGTCTTATTCCATGAGCGCGCACAATCCCACCTCTTACTCCAACCCTGTATCTTCTTATTCGACTAACTCGTATGGTCTTTCAAATGCTCACCAAGTCACTTTTACGAACCCTGTCACTGCTCCGATCGTCAACAGCATTGGCCAGCTGTCGAACACCTTGACGGGTCTCCAGAGCAACCTACAAAACCTTACTAGCAATGTGTCTGGTTTGAATTTGGGAAGTGCAATGGCTGGTCCTGGGCTGACGGGGACTATCGGTGGTTCAGCGATGACCAGCTGCCTGAACAACCCGTCGACGAGTCTACCTGGCGGATTAACCGGCACGCTTGGAGGCATACCTTCGAGCATCGCAGGATCACTTGGAAATGCGCTCACCAACTTAGCGGCAGCAAACCAACTAGGCGCCATCAATGCAACTTTAAATGCTTACAGCTCGGGCACTGGCACGTACACAAACCCATTGCTCTCTTCTACTGGACTGACAAACAATCCAATGAACATAAAACTAAAACCGTTAGATGAGATCGATCTCATAGGAAGATACGGCACCACTTCAGGTGTTAACCGAGTGGTTACTCCAGTAACGCCGCATCAACCCTCGTGGAACTTAGGATTAGATAGCCAATTTGCAACTGATAGAGTCGGAGGATTAGATGGATTCAGTCACGATCGAAATCGAGGACTATCAAGAGTTATGACAAACCCTGGATTGGAGTTAGATGGTGAGTATTATCATGATTTGCTTAAATGTTCCCTAGATAAGATGCTGAATGCCTTTCAACGTTACAGTTCGGAACACACACTTCATGAACGGTGGTGCAGGGAATGAGACGGTGGATATGCTGGACATACCTGGAAAAGGTCGCTGCATGGTTTTTATTACTCGTTTTTCGTACGAGCCTGAGTAAGTTATATTTATTTATATTATATATATTTGTTTCTTGAAAAATCTACAGCGATACAGGTTTTATTTAAATATAAAAAGAGCTAATACAGACAGTAAGGCCAATAATAGATTTCCACATTCCAAATTTAGATAGTAAGCGGAACATGTAAGTAGTTTAATATAATCGCAGGATATATAAGTACCTAGCTGACTAGCTAGTAGTAGTAGTGACTAGCTAGTAACTAGCTACTAAATGTGTAGGTAACCTAGAAATAAAGCTAAACTCGCTGTTGCAACTTGATTTCCTATTTTTATCCCAATGGATCTGATTTATGAAATAAAAAGTAGCTTATATGGTAATCCAGCAGATTATTGTCTACGTACATACTAAATTTCATCTAAATCGGTTCAGCGGTTACGACGTGATTGAGTAACAAACAAACAATTAAATAAACAAACATCCAAACTTTCGCATTTATAATATTATAGCGTGACTATAGGTTTATAAGAGAACGTTAATAGTAAGTATAATGTACCTTCGAAATGTTGGGATATCTATACTAATATTATAAAGAGAAAAGATTTGTTTGTTTGATTGTTTGTATTGAATAGGCTCCGAAACTACTGGACCGATTTAAAAAATTCTTTCACTGTTGGGAAGCTACACTATCCCCGGGTGATATAGGTTACTTTTTACCCAACTGCGCAGAAGGAGGGTAATGTTTTTATTGAAAAACTACGCGTGCGAAGCTGCGGATTGGTCAGCTAGTAATAAATAAAAAGGTACAAACTCGATATTTTTGTTTTATATTAGTAACTAATTGACCCGGCGAACTTCGTACCGCCTTGATATGCATATACGTCGAACATCATTACCTGCATTAATGTATGAGAAAATATTTTTCTTCATAAAAATTTTTCGTGTTTTTGCGTGATTTTTTCCGATATTTTAATAGTTATTCTGCTATTCGCGACGGAGACAAATACAACAAATCAAAAATCAACAAGTTCTCGAGTTATAAGTGTTCGAACAAACCCGACTTTGTTCTATATATTACGAGTAAGATTAAGGGAGGCCTTTGTCCAGAAATGGGACAAAAGTGGCTTAATAATTAGTAATTAAGAAAAGTGATCGCGAAAGTTTTAATGATAAATATTGAGGACTTCTAAAACCATTATCCATAGCATTCGAATACTGTTTTTACAATATGCTATTGCTCTTTCAGTATGGAAGGTGGTGAAGGTGATATGGCCGTGAATTCAGGAGACTATCTTTTAGTCTGGATGGATCCCAACATGCCCATCGGTTCAGTTCTAGACGCAGAAACACTGGACGGTCGCCGTGGCTTAGTTCCTACCAGCTACTGTTCTAGGCTGGTTGGCGATGATCTCCTAGAATTCCACCAGGTATACTTTGTAAGGCTATTCGATGTATATTTCCTGCACTTAGCTTAGTATAGGTGCAAATATGCCTTAAATGTATTTGGAGTCGATTTCACAGGCTGTCGTTGCGAGTATTCGGGATCAAGATGAGTCTGCGACGGTCAGCGACCTCACTATAAGCCGAGACGTTGCGCGTCTCAGTGAGATGGCTGATATGGCCGAAGGTCCTGAAGATGATGACAATGGTAAGACTGAACATTTGGTAACACTCTTACATTAACACTAGAATCAATTAGTAAAAAAAAATTGAGGTAGACCTAAACTTATGAATAATTGATAAAAGGCTTTCTTTAAACTAGCTAGTCAACATTTTAACTAACATACCACATTGAAAGCATGCTAGTTCCAAAACATCTAGCAATTTAAACTCATTTTGGAATTGAAATATTTTGTTATGCCATAAAATGTTCAATCAACACTCAACAATTTTAAAAATCTTCACAATTTCAATCACTTCAATGGATTTGCGTAGATATAGAGTTATAGAGTTGTTCCTCTCTCCCACCCTTCCCATCCGGTTTCCCGAAACTCGTTGCACGCTTCTTCGCATACCACTCGCACGTCGCTGGCCGCACCGTCAACCCTCGGACCTGAACAGCAGGGCTGTTTTTCTCGTCGCTAGTGCCTGCACCGCGGCAGCTCACGCTGGAGCGGCAGCTGAACAAGTCTGTGCTCATCGGATGGACTGCGCCAGAAGCGTACCAGCACGCCAACATCGAGAGCTACCACGTCTACGTCGACGGAGTCCTCAAGACCACTGTGAAGGCCAGCGAAAGGACACGCGCGTTGGTCGAAGGCGTCGACTCAAACCGGGTGAGTTAATAGCTGTTGTAAATAAGCACCGTCATTAGTTCTGTTTTAATTTCACTCTTTGCTTCTAGTTTTTGTAGTCTCAAGTAATAAAGTGCGAAAATTATAGTTTTTATTTGTTTAAAGCCACACCGCATCAGCGTGCGCTCAGTGACGGCTTCTAGACGCACGTCTAGAGATGCAGCTTGCACGATGGTGATCGGTAGAGACACGAACAATATGGGTCCGACTTGCGTAAGGGCCAGCGGCGTCACATGTTCCCAGGCTGTGATCTCTTGGCTGCCCGCCAACTCTAACCACCAGCACGTCGTATGCGTCAATAACGTTGAAGTGAGTCATGAAACCACAAATTGAAAAATATTTTGTTGTTGAATTGCCTGTGAACGATTGCCAAATTTTTACAGGTTCGGACGGTGAAGCCGGGCGTTTACCGCCATATAATAACCGGCCTTTCACCGAGCACTCAGTACCGTGTCACTGTGAGGGCAAAGCATCTGAGAGCTGGCCCTCCAGGGATACCGATAGAGGAAGCACCCGGTGCCTACACAGATTTCAGAACTCTACCAAAAGGCTTGCCCGATCCACCGAATGAAATCATGGTACGTGTATCCCCAGATCACCAAGGCAGCATGCCGTGAACGGAGCATGCTTTTTGGTTCAAACCTTGTATGTACATCAACTCACAATCCTCGCTCGCTGATACTCAGGAGTCAATAATTCAAATCACATCCTTGTGGATAGTGGAAATTTCTATCCGAAAATGTCAAAATTATAATTTGATTGTAATTTTTCGGCACGCAAACTAAAGATGTTTTCCAACGCTCCACAAAGCGTGTGACCTCAACTCACAGATACTGACACACTCTCCTCCCAAATAATATCACAACCTCAAAGCACACAGCACGTCCGACTCTCGAGGAATCGCGTCAATCGCAACCATAAATCCAGCTCCAGGAAAATTATGTTGACCGTTCCCAACGCTCACCCGTTAGCTTAGCATCCCCATCAGTGTGGTGTCAGTCCCTCGATGTCGCTTTAGCATCGCCAGTGTTGGTTACAAACGTTGAAATGATTTCAAAACCCAATTGGCTAGTGATACGATTGGCTGGATTGTTGGTGGTGATTGGTGCGGTGTCGCAGGTGGAAGCGGGCCCTCAAGACGGGACTCTGCTGGTGACGTGGCAGCCGGTCCTGCGTCCGCCCGCCTCCGGCCCCGTCACGGGGTACGCGGTGTACGCCGACGGGAAGAAGGTCACCGACGTCGACTCGCCGACGGGCGACCACGCTCTCATCGACATTGGCAAACTGATCGGCCTCAATCCCAAATGTGTCACCGTAAGTATGGCTGTATAGAGCTTCGCTGTGTGAACGCTATGTTTTGCCAAGTCTACGAGCAGTTGTAGAGTGTGAAGCCTAAACTAAAGCTATTTCCTAATCTTCAATCTTACGAAGATAACAATGTCTTTTTCCAGGTTCGTACAAAGTCTCGGGATAGTCAGTCCAGTGACAGTGCACCTACTGCTATCCCGCCGACTGTGCTTCGCGGGGTCATTTCTAAAATGCCGCGAGGGGGTCAGATGCCGGGTCCAATGCCGGGTCCTAACCAGCCAGGCCCATCTTATAGGGGACCACAGAGACCCCAAGCCTACCAGCAGCAGCAACAACAAGTGATAGAGCATGATGAGAATCTCTCCGATAAAGAGATATTCCCCTCGAACAACAGACATGACCCACATGCTCCCCAGGTGACCAAACTTTTTATATTACTCATTTCATCTTAATCAATGTTTCTTGAATTTATCATGTATGAATCAATAATGGTCAAATACATGAATAAACTTAAGTAACTTGTATCGTAAATGTTCTTTATGACTAAGTCCATCTCAATATATTATTCTTATATAAATGTTGGCACGGCACTCTGTCTGTCTATATTACGTTTCTGTTGCAATCAGTGTTGTATATTTTGTGTGTTACATACATTTAATTTTGCCAGTACATTTCTTTATGATGTTGAAGTATTTAATCTCGGCTTCATTTTGATTTTATCTATAATAATTTTCACTTCGTCTGTGTCTTCTTAGCTATCATTATTACGATCAATGTCATATGCTCTTTTCTTACTTGACGACCTATCTGTTCTAATTATTTCTTTGTTAATCTGAATGTGAAGTATAACTTTGTAAGCTATACAGATAGTTCGTCGGGTGACATCGGTGTTGCAAACTGCACTCTTTATTCTAACTCCTGTGGTTCTGTCGCTGGAATCTTTTAACCGTCCAGTAGTTCTCTGCCGAAAGTTGTCACGATACGACCACGCGCGCCATCGACTTTAGCTATGCACTCGGCTCGATCGTTCAAAATTAAATGCATACTGCTTGCGACTAGATCAGTAGTCACTAGTGCTATTGGCCGAAACCCAAAACAACGCACAACACCCTACAGATAATACTGATAACAGATAAAGAGGTTGTACTTTGTGACACAGACAAGCCCTTCATCGAGCTCATGAGTGTTCCCATGCCACATTGTATAACCTTACCTCGCTCTCTCACATAACTGTTATACACCTTTCCATAGCCAACGAGCGGATTCGGCACAGGCCTCCTAAAGAGTATATTCGACAAAATAACCCCTTCGGTAAGGAATTTTAACACGTCTTTTCTTATATCTTCTTTTGTTTTTCTGAAGTTAACACACAATTTTCTTTTCTTTTAGCGTTATTTAAAATTTTTTGAGAGTGGATTTTATTTTATTTTCCTAGTTTTTATTATTTGTTTTATTACACAGTGTGCCGTAATGATAGTGTCATAATATACCTAATACTTAATGTAGCCATATAATAATCAGCATAACAGAAATGACGTTTACTTTGAGTATGCTTTTATAACAACAAGTAGACAAAAAGAAACAGTAGAGAAGAGTATTATACAAATAGCTATTGCATTTCTTCAAGAACGATTTATTTAACACTATGTTTTAGCAAGTACCACAGGTTTTATTAGTCAAATTTTCTAGCTATTTGGATTTAATAAACTGGTCAGTAATAAATTATGACATAACAAAAAAATGTGGCAAGATCCACTGTTAAAAATATTTAATTCAAGGTTTTGTTTGTGACATAACGCATAATTACATTTATACATTTCTCATTTACACATTAACCAAACGAAAAATCATAAATTCTTCAATTTCGATCGGAAGAACTACAAAAATAGTCAGGAGCATTGACAATTGCTTCCATGCCAGTGAACTTTCCACTTTCACTTCCTATAAACGCGGCTTCACTTGCTCTACCTACCTTTACTTGCATATCTTCTTCCACAATTATATCAATGTGTACTTGCTCACTTTAAATGTGTCTTCTCGAGCTTTATTGTCTGCTTTTGTATTTGATTTATCAACAATCTAATAATCTTCTGTGTCAAATTAAAGCACGGTAATCGTGATGTAATCACGTTCAACTGATTTCAGTTCAACACCATGGTTATTATTTTCATCTTCAGCACAATCATTTAATAATAGTTTTGTAACTCTGTGATATTGAATGATCGTGTGGTATCAGCAATCGGGAATACCGGCGATCGAAATCACTAAAGAGGGAGCTGCGGAGCTGGGTAGCGAAGACGAGGACTCCACACGGCGCCGGCCGCAGGTCTGCGATCTCTCCTAGCCTGTCATCGATGTGCTAGCACTATTCACTTTGCCTCTTCTTCTATACGGCCTCCCAATCACGAGTTTCCACTTCTCGGTGTTTATGTGTTGTCAGTTTCACTTTTATCGTCCTCGATGTCCACCACACTCGACACTCGGTCACGCCCCACACTGGCACCGGCCCAGTCCAACAGATAGGCCCCGGTAGGCCCCGACAGAGCACTCGATACAGATCATCACCCGAGCATGCAGCGTCTTGTATGATTGTTCCTGCATGTTGTCTTGGCTTCGACGCGTGCCCATACACTCCGTACAAACTCCTCTCACACACCCGCCACACTTCGATGTCTATAGTAAGGGTAAATTTCTATGTTAAGGGTTAATCTATGGGAGTGAAGAGATTAAATAAGCGGTGATCGATGACAATTTACTAATTTATTTGTTTTTCTGCGGAGCATTTTTGGAAGCGACGTTATTTAATCTGCTATTGAATGATGTGATTTCAAGTGTATCGCTGCACGCTAGCTTTCATTGTGCATGGGGGTTGATAGCGCTACAACGGAATGTCTTTATTTAATGTTTACTCGTACGTCGGAGGTGAAGGTAATTTTTATCGCTTTGAGACGCAACGCCAAAGGATTATGGCTATGAGCTTGATTATATTGCTGTCTGCTTCGTTATGGAAAATCTAACCATATTAATGTGTTGGTTCGTACGGACGTCAGCAGCAACCGTCCCAACCTGCGCAAGCTACGCAACCGGGTGGGGGTCCGGCGTACCCGAATACTCCGGGGTACCATGGCACGCAGCCACAGCCGTATCCTCAAGCCGGCAGCTTCCCAAGTAACCCGCAGAGCCAATACCCGGGGCAGTCGCAGCAGACCTACCCGGCCCAGCAACAGCAGCAACAACAACAGAACCAATACCCAGCCACACAACAGACTCAATATCCAGGACAGCAGCCGCCTTACCAGAACCCGACGCCGAGGAATCATCACGAGAGGGGCAGACCGCCAGTTCCTCATGCGGTAAGTCAACACCATAACTATTTGACTAGCATCTGCTCAAGCCTAAGCTAAAAGTTATCACGTATTATTTAAAATTTTATCTGAATCGGTCCAACCCTTACAGAGTTTATAATTACAAACATGCAGAAAAATTGGTGTTCACTTAAGTTCACGAAAAACATAACCTTTCCCGGTTCAATAATATTCTCTGGGATGATTAATTGAAAATTTTACTCAAAATTGATTCATCTCATATCTACACAAAGACTTGTGAAACCTAATATGCTAATCTGTAAATTTCAGCAACAAGGGCAATCTACCAGCACCATGCCGTTCGCCCCCCGGCCAGGAGCGCCCCAAGGCCCCCGGGCTCCTCAGCCGGGTGGAGCCCGCCACGCTCACGCGCACACCCAGTCCAAGCGGAGTCGCTACTTCATAGCACTGTTTGACTATGATCCGACGACTATGAGCCCTAATCCGGAGAGCTGTGACGAGGAACTGCCGTTCAGTGATGGGGATACTATAAAGGTGAGCTTACACGATACTTGTAGTCACGAGCAGCTTAGTACCATGTCACACTAAGGGGTGCTTGCTTACAGACGATACGTGGTCGACGATCAAGTCCCTTTTATTACGACATGGTATATTTACTTCGTATTGATCGTGAGTATATTAAATCTCTATGATGATTATCAACTGGCTGCTCTCGATTTCGGTCCAGTAATACATTAATGTTTTTGTTAATAAGCCTGAACTACCTTTTGGACCTAAAAGTTCATCCAAATCAAATAACCACTACGCCGCGCTCTTATGGACTTTAATGGGTAGAATTTAATGCTAGCTCAACATTGGAACACGACGGCATAATGCCTTCAAATTTTCGTTTCTAGCTGAACAGGCCAAGTTACATTCGATTAACGGTGACGCTAGTTGATAAGTCCGAAAATGTATGGGATTTGACACATGCTATGGAAATATCACGTGATATATCGACAACAAACCTATGTAGAAATCGAATCGATTCCAAGCGAATGTAACTTGGCTACGGGCCCAGGATACTGACATGTTCCTTAGGTTTTTTTAGGGTTCCGTACCCAAAGGGTAAAACGTCACCCTATTACTAAGGTTCCGCTGTCTGTCTGGCTGTCTGTCTGTCTGTACGTCTGTCACCAGGCGTATCTCATGAACTGTATCTCATGTATGTATCTCATGAACTGTGATAGTTAGACGGTTGAAATTTTCACATGTAATGTATTTATATTGCCGCTATAACAACAAATACTAAAAACAGAATAATATATATATCTAAGGGGGGCTCCCATACAACAAACGTGATTTTATTGCTCGTTTTAGCTCGATATTGATAACGGCAACAGGTAAACGCTTGAAATATTCACAGAATATTGAGTTTTATTATTCACTTTAAAAATAAATAATTAAAATAATAATTACGTGGGGGCTCCCATACAACAAACGTGATTTATTGCCGTTTTTATAGATAATGGTACGGAACCCTTCATGCACGAGTCCGACTCGCACTACGCCGGGTTTTTTTTTTATTTATTGTCTACTTTACAGTTATTCACATCAATATAACATTCCTTACCTACATTTATCCTATACATATAATAAACAAAAGCAAAAGACTATCATTCATGAAAGCTTTTCTAAAAAGATCCCATGCTCGTAGACAACCCGCCGTAAGGGTCAGACCACCCGCCCCATGGTCGAATGACGTTGTAAACGTAGGCTGAGACTCTCAAGGGACCGGAAAGAATGGCGTAATTAAGAAGAGGCCTATACTCAGCTGTGGGCGCAGACGGCCTTAAATGATTATGATGAAACAAATGTATGAAAATTGAGGGTGTGAATTTTTTTCTTCCAGGTGTGGGGAGATAAAGACGCGGACGGCTTCTACTGGGGAGAGTGCAGAGGGCGGCGGGGTTACGTACCCCACAACATGGTGATGGAGGTCTCGGAGCAGGAGGCCACGGGGCAGCCGGCAGCCAAACCGAGGGACCGGTGGACTGACGCGTACGCCAACCAGCCTGTCAGGAGGATGGTCGCACTGTATGACTACGATCCACAAGAACTGAGCCCGAATGTGGACGCTGATGTGAGTATTTGAAGCAAGCCTTGAGAAATCAGCCACAATTTATAGGGTTTAGATAACTATGACGTCATATTTTTATTCAGTTACATACTTAAACTAAATATTTTTAATCTATTTTGTCAGATACACAAACCACTTTAGATTGAAAATAATCGTCATTGCAGATAACGTCTTAATGAACAAAGTTTTAATACATTTTGACAGAAACGCGATAACTTAACGTGGTACAATGGCTGATCCATAGACTGACAGTAACTTTTTAAAAAGATCTCATGTATTATCTTCTATAGATAGCCGACATTGGGTTTGGAAGATATAAAAGAGTAACAATCACAAAATCCTGGAGACAATATTTGTTTGTAATATCTTCAATCGATATCTTTGTAGTTTCTAAATTGTTTGAAATTCTTCAATATCCTCTCCTACGCCTGACCAAAATTAGCTTAGATACTATCTTTATCTCTTTCTCTTCCTCTTTTCTCCTATCAACTATGTGGGTAAACCCGAAACTGTTTTCATTCCTATTAAAATAGCTGGGTTACCCGTTTCAGGCTGAGCTGAGCTTCCAGACGGGTCAGATCATTCACGTCTATGGAGACATGGATGATGATGGCTTCTATATGGCGGAGATCGATGGTGTCCGGGGACTGGTGCCTAGCAACTTCCTAACGGATGCCAACGACCAGTACACGACCGCCGGACAGAGTAGTCAAGGTAATACCGATGTTATCTATATACTTACCTAGTCTGGTCATAAATTCTGTCACATGTTTAATATAAAATAATTGAAACAAGTTTATTCATTATGTAACCATTTATATACCAAAATAAACTTAACAAAACAAAGATTCTTATGACACTAAAGTTTATTCAAAATGATCTCCGTGATTTTGAATACAGGCCTTCAATCTGCGCGGCCAGTCGTCTATCGCAGCACGAACGAGGTCCATGTCAATATCGGCGGCTGCCTTAATCAAGGATGTCTTGAGTGACTCCAAATTGGGATGAGGCTTTGAGCACGCCTTTTCCTCCAAGTGTTGCCATATCTTGTAATCTAACGGATTCAAATCTGGACTGGAGGAGGGCCAGTCTTCGTGCCGGATGAAGTCGATTTCACGCGCCGCCAGCCAGTCTTGTGTGCTCTTCGCTCTATGAGCTGGCGCCGAATCTTGTTGGAATACCCAGTGCCTGTTATTGAACATGGTATGAGAAACAGGTTCCACAAGGTTCGTCAAGACTGTATTTTGATACACAACTGCATTCGTTTTAACACCTTTCTCACAAAAATGTACCTCTGTTAAGCCCCAATAAGAAACTCCCAACCATACCATGAGCGAGCATAGAAAATGACCTCGTTGGACACGCGGAATACGGTTGCTCGCTTCTTCACTACTGTGTGCGTACACCTTATCAATTTGTTTGTTGTAGCTCTCTTCTACGGTAAAAATTTTTTCATCCGAAAAAAGAATTTCCCGATATTTTTTTCCCGCGTACCGCTTCAACAAAGCGCGGCATCTCTTCAGTCTCAGGTCCATTAGACGAGCATTCAAACGATGTCCTGTTTTTCTTCGATATGCCCGAAGCCCTAAGTCTTCATTTAACACCCTTTTCACCGTGGTTCTGCTTAACCCCATCTGAAGGGCCAACAGTTTCTGCTTACGTTTGGGATTTCTTTGAATTCGCGCCTTCACAGCTTTTATCATTGCTGGAGTCCTAACAGACCGAGGGCGACTACTTCTTGACCTGTCATCTACACTGGAGTCTTGATTGTATCGTTTGATGGCGCGATAAACGAATATTTTGGTTATATTCAAATTTTTCAGTATGTCAAAAATTTGAATTGGCGCGTAACCGCAACGATGCAACGCAATAACTGCATCACGGTCTTCTTTAAGCGTCCACTCCATATTTAAAACTGAGTAAAATTCTAAAAAGTATACATTTTTATTTTCATGAACAATTCGAAATTCGAATTCTATAAACCTTTTTGTGGCCAGCATTCTAAAAGAAAAGTTTTTACTGTGTGACAATACTTATGACCTGACTAGGTATATTATAAATCTATAGTTCGTTTGTAGGAATGATCACAGGAATGATAGAACCGATTCTGAAAACTATTTCACTAATAAGAAGCTACGTTTTCCCTGAGTGTTAATATTTCTGTGTTAGGTGCTATATTATTCTGATAAAAAATAGTTTTCAGTACGATGCAATATTTGTAAATCAGTCGAAGATTTCAAATTTTTTTTCATTTAACCGTGATGTATATATTTGCATTTGCCAATCTAAAGTTTGGAAATGGTTGTAGATTTAGTGGTACTGAAGAAAACAGAACTTTCAACTTGTATTTTATTCCATCCTTTGTAGCTGGGTTTATTAGGAATTATTACAATGGCCACTAAGATTCTGGGCTAAGTAATATTGTGTAGAAAAATTTAAACAGTTTTTCTGCGGTAAAAGCCAAGATGAGGAGTGGTGTCATTAGTTTGAGACTTATTACCACGTAGCTTAATTATTTTTTTACTAATTGTTGAGAAATGGATCCACTAACACACCACCAATTGATATGTTAGGTGGCGTACGCGGATCAACGTCAGGTGCTGGGGCCGGCGTTGGTCGGGGCAGAGGCATGGTCCAGCCAGGACCTGTGGGGCCCACAGCCCCCGGTCCAGGGGCTAGGGGCCCTCCACCTCCTCCCCGAGACAACGTCGCACCAGCCCCCAGGAACCACCACAGGAAAACAGGTTAGTTTCCCAGCACACAGACTTCCCAATCCTTGACTCCTTCATAATCCTTAGCAACTGATTTTTTTATTATATTCATATGGGTGGTTTGTTCATAGGTTTTGATAGATTCTAGAACGGAGTGGCTTGTTTATTCTTTACGCTTAAATTCAAAGTCTGTTATTTCTTTGCTCAACACTAAAAAAGTCCGTAAATCTAAATCGAAATGACATACATGATTTTAAAACTGTAGTCCTATCATAAAACTAACATTAAATGAAGAGTCTCAAGACCTAAGAGCAAACTCCTCAATATTTTAGGTAAGTTCGGTGATGACGAGTGTCGAAACCGACCACCGAGAGCTTTGAGTGTTTCATGTTTGCACCTTGGACTTGCTATGTGACTACTAAAGACGCTAGCTATTTCGCTCTGGTACCCTCTATCATCTTTCCTGTACACTTTGATTGCGATGGGACTCTGCTGGCGAGCATATCGCATTCCGTTTTGCCAATCCTAATCCCTTTCTCACTCGGGGCAACCAAATTTGTTTCATTGTTAATTTCTAATTTTTCCCTTCCTGCGTGCATTTATATTTGAACATTGGACAGGACTTTTAATGATGTTACCATTTATGCAAAATTTCAAACTATTATCGGCGTGTTACGATTTGCTTATGCGATGGCTATGATTTGGTTACCCCGGGTAAAAATGGACTAAATCCGAGATAGAAAGATTACTGTAAATGTCAGATTGTTGTGGCGATGAATATTGCAGTAAAACGGAATGAAGCGAGTCCGGTTGCAATCTACGGAGCACAAAGACTCTTGGTGTACACTTTGCTAATAACACTATCTTGGATTACACAGTCACAAACATCGTAAGATACTGAAACATGGAAGCAAGTTTGTTAAAATAAGAGCTTCCTCAAACACACAATGATAATTATTTGTCACAAGAAATTCCGATTATTATCTAGGATAGTCTAGGATTATTATCTAAGTTGATACCTTATTTTGATTTTCATCTTTCCTTACTCTCTGTCCTGTATTTATTTTATTATTTCACTTAATATATGAACTTGAGTTGTATAGAATACCACTCGTGATGTTCACGACAGTGGGTGGGCTAGAACAAATACACGCAACATAGTTTAGCACAGATCAACGATGCGCGTGATGTGTGATCCAAGAGTCAAGTGGTTGTCTGTGGTCACTATATATGTTGTGTGTATTGTCTGTTTGCTAGATGCCTGCCCTCTTCCCCCTTCTCAGTTAGACCACAACACATGCGCCAGTAATCCAGAACAGGCGAACGCTCAGGTAAAAATACCGTTTATAATCGACCCACAAAAATACTTTCAGATAAACTATGCAACGATACTAGACGTTTTTTTGTTTATCTATCACTTCATACCTATAGATTTTATTATTTTCACTGTTTCCTATTCTTCATTTATTTTTCTATCTATGTTTACCTTAAGTTTCATTACGCACAGTGTTTTATTGGGAGCATCGACTACTATGAGCGATGGCCCGAAATCTGTGAAACCATTAAAATATTGTTTTGCGGACAGCCAGATATCATGATTATCATAATTATTATACACATAAGTAGCTGCCATGCCATTATACTGGACTGATCATACAGAAACTAGAACATAACATACACTGGCGTATACTTCACTCACATTAAATATACCATAAACCCCTAAACCCTTAGCAACTACAGCGTCTCCGAGGCCTGTGGATGTGGTCCTATTACTAGACGATTACAAAAACCATGATGAAAAGTACAAAACTATCGATCTTACTAAAGCATTGTTATGTAATCGACTAGTACCTTTTAATCTACTCAATGCTTATCGTCGTAGTATCAGAGCATGTCGAATGTTTATAATGTTTTTCAATCTTGTCCCCAGATTTTGTTACTAATTTCTTGTAATTTTTTGTCCTATAAATATTTTCAATCGCTTCGGTGTATGGCAATGCATGTTCCTTATCGCACTATTTTGATTGAAACGTGTTTAATATTTGGAGCAATGTGATTTATAGTACCAGTAGGAGCATGATATGAAAAACCTTTTGAAATATTTTTTAATTCATTGTCAATTTCATAAAGATCTTACCCTAAAATTATATCAAGGGAACAGATTCACTGTTTTTTAGATCCCAAATCAACTTTTCCACAACTAAATTCATTTGTTATATCTTAAATCACTGCTTTGAAATATGAATTCTGCAGCAATAGTCAATTATTAGTAAATATTTAGTCACAAAAATCACACGGGTTCTACACAAACGATTCATATTTCAAAACGCTATACTAGCACCACTCTTGGCATAGAGGTTCCACCAGAAAGTGATAAGTTGAGGGGTGGTTCGCGACAGGCGAGGGCGAGAGGCGCGGTGATCGCTCAGCCAGCGAGCACGATCGCCCGCACGAGCGTTGGTAACGCCAGCACCCCGCCGGCGCAGTCGCCGGGCGCGGCAGGCGCGCCGGGCGCCGCCGGCACGCCGCTCGGGCAGGCGCCCGCCGCGCCCTCGCCCGCGCGCCGAGCCGGCCCCGCCGTCGTGCCCGCGCCTTCCGCGCAGCCCCTCAGCGCTGCGCAGCTGCCGCCGACGACGCAGCCCAACCTCATGCAGAAGTTCACCGAGATGACGGCCCCCGGGGGCGACATCCTCAGCAAAGGCAAGGAGCTGATCTTCATGAAGTTCGGGCTGGGGGGGAAATAATCCCGGTGGGCGGCCCCTCCGCGCCGCCGCCGCCGCGCCGCTCGTACTTCTACGACATCCGCTTGGACTACGAGCACCCCTTTCCCAATCCTCTGTATGTGGATGTTGATTCTGTCCCGGACGCGATCACTGCGGTTCTGTTGGATGTTACTCTGGAACTCTGTCGACTGTTTCGCGGGAACCTTCTATTTTAAATCACTTTACTTATCTATAATGGGGGACTGTCCCTATGGAGCTGTAAATAGTTAAATTCAATAAACGCACAGTCTAGTGAATATTCGAGTCTTAGTGCCGTCTCGATAGTACCCACGGTCGATGATTGTACTAACTCGAGGGGTTAGTTGTGTATCTGATGCTTTCTCGGACTTTTACCCGTCTCTTAGATTAGATTCGAATGAATTGTTTATAAATTATATTATTGCATTACTCCCTATGTATAGATAATGAAGTTATAAAGTTACTGTCTAGTTGTTACTTCACGATCCTTCAAACTTAAGTAGTTGTTGTAATTTTCTACGTTAAGTTTTCAAACGCTAGCTGTGAGTTACATTTACAGTCACAAATGTACTTTATTAAGGGTTTTGTTTGAAATAAGCCACCATAGAATAAATCATTTTATTAATCGTTTATGTTTCATAATAACATAAAAGGATACTTGTTTGTCTACCGTCCTCTTGACCAACATCATATACATTCGTTTTATTTCATTTACCTATATCAAACTATCGCAGTATAAAGCGATTTTGTCAGTAAGTACAAACATAATTTATAAAATGCTGATAAAAAGCAACTGAAATCAATACAATATCGTGTAGGTAAACAGTAGTATAAGAAATTGTTAGCCTTTAATATACTGACGTCAAAACATAAATAAATCTTTTCTGAAAACTTTCGTGATTGATTTCAATCATTATTATAAATACGGGATTTATCACGTACCGTCTTATCGGTGTTTCGACCGACAATGTTTCGGTTCAATTCGTGAACCTTCATCAGGGTGAGTGCGATCCGCTCCGAATAACGTCTCATCCGAATAACGAGTAACGCAGTGCGAGGCGAGACGTTATTCGGAGCGGATCGCACTCACCCTGATGAAGGTTCACGAATTGAACCGAAACATTGTCGGTCAAAACACCGATAAGACGGTACGTGATAAATCCCGTATTTATAATAATGATTGAAATCTTTTCTGGTTTTCAATTCAATAAATATATTAAAGTTAAAATTATATCATCTACATTATGTACTATGTATTATTAAATTCATACGGAACGATAATACATTGTTAATTTTACGTGCCAGTACATTACGTTTGTAGCAAAAGTCCTGCGAGTCTGTGGTCACTTTGGGTTTCTCATAAAGCATTTCAGTTCCGAGACAGCACCGTCATTTTGTCCTAGCATCAAAAGTTTTTAGGCTGATTCAGACATTAAATATTTGACTTTCAATTAATCTAAAATTACACTATATTATAATATTTACATAATGTAACTAGACTACTATGTTCACTCATTATTATAAATACGGGATTTATCACGTACCGTCTTATCGGTGTTTCGACCGACAATGTTTCGGTTCAATTCATGAACCTTCATCAGTGTGAGTGCGATTCGCTCCGAATAACGTCTCGCCTCGCACTCTAAGTGATGAATCCCGTATTTATAATAATGATTGAAATCAATCACGAAAGTTTACTATGTTCACCTTCAGTGGCCACTTCAGACAACAGTGGATTTATGAATTTTGACTCATTTAAATATCTGATTCAGTCATTAAAAGTTTCGAAATGCTAATATTCTGTGATAGTAGACGTGATACCACCGTCATCATTCAAAATAATATTACGAGTCATGTAGTTTAACATCTGCTGTCTGTTTTGTGAAGGTGCTCTTGAACGAGCAACATTTGAAATCTGGCCAACCAATTATATCAAGCTCCAAATCGTTGGCAATATTTAGTTAGCAATTATTTGCCAGCAATGATTAAGTCAGTGATTAAGGCACGGCAACTTGTGGACGATTTGTTACATATTTCCATGAAAAAGTTACTCGTTTAGTCGATTACCCTAAACTAACTGAAAATATAGCATTTAAAATTGGTACTCTCATATGTAATAAACCCATTTATCCCCTAACATTCCTAATATTAGATCCAATCCAATATCAATTCGTGGTTGACCAATAACGTGGTCGTTTTGTATCATCGTTGTGTTAATTTATCTAGGTTCATAGATGGATTCTACACAGTGTCCTTTAAATCACTGTTTCCCCAGAACAAACGTTGTTCAGAGCATGGTCTACTAACAGTTTATAACATCAAATTAAATAACAAAACGAAATCGGTGTTAGAAAAGCCTAAAAAATTGCAAACTTAAAACGTCTATTTAAACGTAACGCCCTACAACATAGTCAGCGCGCTGACCGGTAGCTACTTGGTACCTATCTAACTAAGGAGTAGGTAATACGCTACGGCTAGCGTACCCATGAACTTTATGTCAACGGTTAGTTTTTGAACAAAATTAGACAAAATTTGAGAAGGTCTAGATTTTTTTTCTTTATTCTCTTATTATATGCTATAAACAGTTATTAGACCATGGTCTGAGCAACGTTTGTTCTGGGAAAACAGTGATTTAAAGGACACCGTGTATATTAATAATTCTATTTCACGGTGTACTGAATTGACAATAGCTTCGTTAAATAATTTTGAAAACTAAACTGTTCTTTTGGGAGAACGAGGTACGGGGTTTAAATAAAATGAAAATCAGGTCGGACATTATATTATTTTAATGTCGATGTTGTAATTTATGAAATTATAAATTATGCCTGTGTTATACAATTTTACTATATAAAACCATAGATAAATTATATTAATAAAACTACAAACGGCATCGCTGACGTCGGTATCAAGGCTGCCAAGTTGAAATGGGATTAGGCGGGTCATGTCTCCCGCACGCAGCCAAATAGGTGGGCTAGGGTCGTAACTGGATGGATCCCTGTGGATGGAAAGCGACACCGTGGAAGGCCTAAGAAGCGGTGGCGCGATGATTTGGACGCTTTCTATGGGGATTGGCGGGATTTAATACAAGATCGAGACAAGTGGAGAGATGAGGGGGAGGCCTTTGCCCAGCAGTGGGACAGCATAGGCTAGATAAAAAAAATACAAATGTAATATTAATCTTATCTCTGGTTTTATCCAGGCTTCTGTCGTACTATTAACGGCAAGACTGCTTGCATCAAATAATGATTATGGGAATTATATAATTCTTTATATTAATGTAATTAATTACAAACCTGTAAAGAGGCATTGAGTGATGTAACCTTATGTATCTGTATTTCTTCCAGTTTATCTGTTACCTTTCCACTATCGATATATATACCTACATCATCTGTAGGTCTAACAATGCAATAACAAAGCGACGTTGAATAATCTATCCTTATAATTACTGTTCTCAAATCGTTATTGTACATATTGGTCGGTAAGGTCGCTTGAGTAGGCTATATCGAGATTGCTCACTTTGTACATGGGATTTTTCTTTAATAAGTCCTTTATAAAAGCTTCGTATGTAACCAAACCATTCTCGTTCTTGTGTACTTAAACCTTTTCACATTTACAATTCAGGTTTAGCTTGGAATTCCTAACGTTCGTATGTTATTTGTATCAACTATGTAACGCGCGAAAATAATATTGTAACCCAAATAAAATAGTCCATTTATATTGTTACGACAATGTATATTTCAATTCGGTTGTAAATAATATCGCGAGCGCCTGGGGTATATTTAAATTTAGCTAAGCACAGTGCTACATATCTATATTTTATATATATATATATATATATATATATATATATACATATAACCTGTATTTGAAGTTTTTCTATCATTAATAATTAATCTAGTGTTATTTCTAACACCGTTCGAAGTTGTTCACTTGTTTATACATTGTTATCATATCTTTTATCGCATGTATAACTTGTATGGTTATTTATACGGATTTAAAGTTATTGTATATTAATCGTGCATTCATGTGTGCATTTAATATAAAGAGTTGTATATTACTTAATGAATGAATTATAACACTATAATGGGTAAATCTCTAAATATGTACCAATGAAATATGCTAAAACAAAATAAATAATACAAATGCCGCTTCTTTATTTATTGTATTTTAAGTACACCTTTCTTTAACCAGGTAATAATTACTGACACTTTAGTGATAAAATTAGAAAAAGCAGGTTAAGTTAAATAAAGACCGGATTATATGCAACAAAATAACCCAAATATGCATGCAAATATGCAATAAAATGGCTAAAATATGCACGAGTTATATGCAACATTAAAGCATGCTATTAGTTCTCAAGGATAACCATCGTATATTCGAAAATATCAATTACAAAATGCATTTAACAATGATATTTACATAAATTAGAATTTACCTTTAAAAAGTATATGACTAAGTACTGTTCTAAATGTTCTGTAGACAAATTGTGTCTACGAAAAAGGAGCGTTCTACGTCTACTGATGTGACGACAATATTTCAATTTGCGTGCAATTTTTAATCGTATTGTGCCGGGCAAAATTGTCCTGCCCCGTTGATGAAGCTATCAATTTAGCACAAGATTTCAAACCCTGGGTTCAGTAAGTTTTTTAAACTTTTCTTTAAGTTTACTCGGGAATAGCTTTGGCAACGAAGAATAAGGCGAATTTTCTTCATAAGCTGAATAGATTTATCCAACGCCGTAAATCACTCTTAAATATGGAAGATCTCTAATTTTTTGCTAAATGCAACTACTGCTGAAAAGGGTGTAAATATGTCTGTAATCCGGTCTTTAATGTTAGATAACAATCGTTAAATTCAGGCAATAATAAAATAGTTACAGGGCGATAAATAACTTATTCTACGACCTATAGAGATATATAAGTATATTTAGTTCGTATACTATGTATTATATCATCTGGTTCCCATAGTACCTCCAAGCTTTGCTTAGTTTGGGGCTACATAACGCTATGTGAAGTTCCCAGCATTATTTATTAATTTTATAGTTTATTATATACTTAAACTGATATATTATACTTAACTTATATATTAACTTATACTTAATCACAGTGACAAAGAGTAGGTAGTAATTTTGAAAACTACGAAAATCTTATATAATCGTAAATATTTTGTTTCCACCATCCAGGGGATCAATTTTACTAAATCAATCGCTTCACTATGACAATGTCAACGTTGCAAAATGCCCACATTGACCGCCGTTGCTATGACAACACTACTGAAAATTTGGCAGCTTAAGACAAGAACAACAACACAATGACCGCCGTTGCTATGACAACACCATTGAAAATTTGGCAGCTTAAGGGGACACCGGAGGGACAATAGCCCATACAACACGTACTACCAAGATCATTTCTAATTGGAGCATATTTTTACCTTAATAAGGTATTATTTTAATTTAAATAGTATTTAACTAGGTTCCCAACCATATATTAGATCAAAATACTTACCTAAAATGAAATAGAATCGTATCGCATTCTGCATGTTTTTACGTCATAAAAGACCTGTTTTCAACCTAATTGTTTCGTATTAAAAACAACAACATCTTACGTATCCTAGTCATGGGAACATAGATTATATCGTCTAGTTACAGAATAACAACATAATGAGAAAAATACAACAAGTTTTCAGTCATCATTTTTGGTATTAAGGAACACGGTCAAAATCTAATCAAATTTAGAGTCGTTCTATTGCTATCACTGTCGCTCTGCGTGGCTAAACTTCGTCACTAAACAGGGATTCAGGCCGAAGTTTTTGACGCGGCCGAATTGAAGTTGCGCTCAGGGTTCGCCGGCGCGTTAAGACAAGAACAACAACACAATGACCGCCGTTGCTATGACAACACTATTGAAAATTTGGCAGCTTAAGACAGGAACAACAATCATCTTCATCTATCTTCTATCTATTAATTTTATACTAGCTGCCCCCCGAACTTCGTACCGCCTTGACATGCATATGACGCGGGCTGCCAATGAATTGTCGATCGGCCATCATTAGCTGCATTTATGTATGAGAGAATGAATTTTATTCATAATTTGTTTTAGCGTGATTTTTTTCCGATATTTTAATAGTTATTCTGCTATTCGGGTCGGAGACAAATCCAACAAATCAAAGATCATCAAAATCGGTCCTGCCGTTCTTGAGTTATAAATGGTGAAATGAAACCGACTTTGTTAAATCAATTATTGTTGGTTAGTCTCGTAAAGACTCGGAAATGGCTCGACTGATTTGGCTGTTTTTTGCGTTCCTAATTTTCAGGACAAGGTTTGTATGAAATTAAATTTTGAAAAATTGCACGGGAAATTAGAAGATTCTGGATAAACTGAAAGTTCTTTTTTCTGTGATTTTTGTATTTTGTATGAAGTCAAGATCAAGCCCAACCAAGGCTATATTTGTCATTTGTGAATTCGGAAGCCGGGGCTGGTCAACTAGAAATTGTTAAATAATGAATGAATGAATAAAGTTCGTGTATGACCAGACGGGCGTAGAAAAGAGGCATACAATCAGTACTAGTAGGTATGTTATCCCAAGGGGGTTTTGACCTCACCTGATGGTAAGTGATGGTGTGATCAAAGATGGAGCACGCTGGCCTAAAAAGAACCTGTTCACTCTGGACTTGAAGACTCCGAGATTATGATGGATATTCAGGGGGGGGGGGGGTGTGTTACCAGTGATGACATATGGAACCGAGATGTGGTCCTTCACTATTGGCCTTATGAATAAGCTCAGAGTCGCTCAACGAGCTATGGAGAGGGCTATGCTCGGGGTTTCTCTACGGGATCGAATCAGAAATGAGGAGATACGTAGGAGAACTCAAGTCACCGACGTAGCCCGATGGATTAGCACGTTGAAGTGGCAATGGGCAGGCCATATAGCGCGCAGAACAGATGGCCGATGGGGCCGGAAAGTTCTCGAATGGAGGCCACGGACCTGCAAGCGCAGCATAGGATGTCCACCTACAAGATGGGCAGACGACTTGGTAAGAACCGCAGATCGGCGTTGGATGCAGGCCGCTTCCAACCGCAGATCCTGGAGATCAATGAGGGAGGCCTTTGTCCAGCAGTGTACGTCCTACGGTTGATATGATGATGATGATGATTCAGGGGGGGGAGAGTCTCGACACTTACGAGAACAACAAATATTCTGCGACTTTTGCGAATTCGACGATTTTCATTGAAGAATCACTCCGTAAGAATCTGTTTATCAACTGTTTTAGGGTCAAACATTATGATTGTATAAGGCAAGTTCTGTGGAAAGCGCAAAGTCTCAAAAACAGCTGTATAAAGTCAATAAAGTTAAAATTTCAAGTTTATCTTGAAAATAAAATGATGATGACGATAGCAGTTTGACCACAGAGAAAAAATATTCCTCTTGGACATATCATTTAAACTAAAAAGTTTGACCATGAGGAAGAACCCAATTTTAGACTGGAATATCTCTATTAAATGTAATTTTGTAGCTTTGTTAAAATATTGTTTGTCATCGGTAGTTGTTGACGTCGAACCACTGGTAAACTTGCTCGGAAGTGCTGTTGTATGTGTACATTAAACATTTCTTATTCAGCCACCTGTAAATAACAGAATATATATGGTAATTATTCAATATTATGTAAAAAAATCTACCTGAGGTATTATGCCATGGTAGATCTAATGAAGTGTCCAGATATTCCACTGTCGCTAAAATGTAATTTAAAAAACACATGTATTATCCCTGTCTTAAGGCGAATATTGTAGCTGATGAGTCTTATTTGGAGGCTTTTTCCTCAGGGAGGGATCAGTTTCATGTGCTCAAAAAAATATATGTCATTTATTGACCTTTTATCTGCAAAGTGAACATACAAAAAGTTCTACCTGTTTATTTACTATGAGAAAAAAAACAACAAAATGTAACTGTTTTCGACGTACAATTTTGTAATTTTTCTTTCACCTAAATGTGGGCAAAGATTATTCTTTTAAGTTGAACAAATGATGCTGTGCTGCGACGGTCTTTCTCGTGGCAATTAATTATTTTCAAAATTTACGAATAATTAGCGGGCGTACCCTTAGAAGGTGGTTGCGGGGGCAACGGGCGGCAGTGTACCGCTGACTGTCGTATAACGGACTGTTATACGGGAGGGTTGTGCTCGTCTGCCTCGCGCTCACCTTTTTGCTGGTCGGTTAGATGCGTGTGGCGGAAGGTGCGGTTGGTCCGGGGCCAAAACAATGGCTACGCCCATTCGCTCAAGGTCATCGGCTACGGTTAGCGCCATAACCTATGGTGCGCACAGATTTATGAAGCATTGACACAGCTTCATAAATCCAAACTCAAGGTCTGCCAGCATGCAATGGAGTAAAGCATTCTGGGTGACTGCGCTCGCGGACCCAGATTATTATAGATGTGGTTTTGAAAGCCGCTAAGCTGAAGTGGGATTGGGCTGGCCACGTCTGTCGCATGCCAAGTGAGCTGTGGGCTAAGGTAGCCACTCAGTGGCACCCGATCCAGGAAGAAAGCGACGCGGTACACCGAGGCGGAGACGGCGGGACGAATTCCACAAATTCCTGGGGGACTGGCCAGATATAGCACGGGATCGAGATGTCTGGAAGGAATGGAGGAAGGTCTTTGCCCAGCAGTGGGACAGATAGATAGCTCGTAATAATAATAATAATGTAGCAAATTATGCATAAGTTAAGAAAAAAAATACTTGTAATCTTTGACTATCAAAATAGTGTCACAAAATGACACCAAGATTCTTGACCTACAATTTCATTCAAATTACAGGTAAGGGGTGTTTATGGTAATTGATTATATTTATTTGTGGTAGAAATTGCAGTTATTTTGTATTTCATACTTTTCCCTATATGTGTGTCACTAAAGTTACACGCAAGCACAATTTCAACACTGTGAGTTCACTGGTATACACTGTGAGTTCACTGGTATACCCTGTGAGTTCACTGGTATACCCTGTGAATTTCATCAATGTTCATTTTTTATGGCTACAAGAATTAAACTAAAAATAAAAACAGTGTCGAAATGTACTAATGAAGACCTTTCATTAGATATCCCATTTGACCTAACAGTCTCATTTTGATTATTTTTACCTCTCTTGAAACCCAATATCTAAACAACCCCGCAACATTTATAGCTCATTTAGTCACACCAGGATTGTGCCATCACTACCTACCTATCAAATTTCACGATGATCGAATCAACGCTTCGAAAGTTATCCTCGGACAAACAAATAAATAACACATTCAAATACAACACCGATTTGCCCAAGTTGATTTGAAGATCTCGCTTCGCTAGTCAATAATTAGTCAGGGCGTGTCGCACCACGCACAGCATGCGTTTTTGACCAGTCAGTACGGCTATATCTTAGTCATTTTTAAAACAAATATTTTTATTTAATGTCTAAAGTAAACATCTTAAAAATAACGAACGATATTAATGACAACAAAATAGATCGACACTCAGCGTATGGGTACGAGTACTACAGAAGAGTGACATACGCTCCTGAAGCGCTGGTATTCTGTGGCGTCTCTGTGCGTCTGAGGTCTGAGCTGAAGTAACTGCGACAAGCGCTTTACA
The DNA here is from genome assembly GCA_918857605.2 of Philereme vetulata. NCBI lineage: Eukaryota > Metazoa > Arthropoda > Insecta > Lepidoptera > Geometridae > Philereme > Philereme vetulata. Next base: position 9,382,180 of record OU975420.1, on the reverse strand, counting down.
CAATTATTAAAGCGGAAAACACAAAGAACAATAAACAATTTTATAAAACAAAGTAAATTTTGCATTTAATTTTGGTCATTCCACGAATATTTAATGTGGGACTGCGCAGGACACGTATGCTGAATTCGCGACGACATCGACACTACAAACTAGCCGACAATAGCCCTAAACTGGTTGGTAAAAGGAAAATTAAACTTTTGAAACTATCATGGCTATGAACACTATTTGTACTAAAAACGGGATATTTACCAATACGTATGTACAAATAAGATCAAAATTAAATTAAATTAACTTTTACTTCAGAAAAGATAAAATCGATAAATGTCTAAAACGGAACTCTAAAATTAAAAGTGGCTAATAAAACTACACAATTTTAATAAACTTCCTGTCGGGGTTTTGCTTTGTGTGTGGTATGTTACCACACACAAAGCAAAACCCCCTCTTAACCAAAAGAGGCAAAGTACCTTTAAAATTTAAATTTAAAATTATATTACATCAATGAAACTAGGCGCGAGTGGACTGTTTCTACAGCACCATGCGCAAGCGGTGCACATCCCTGGGGCGCAGAATTTGAGCCAGCTCCAACGGTATACTGAATGCGTTCTCAAACAGGGTTCGACTGTGAGTATCTAAACCATTGTTGTATGGTACACACGGCTACACATCAAGCTATACATTTCCAGTATATGCTTACCTCTCATTCCACGAAAATCCTACACAATGCGAGGTCAGCTTATACTGGAATCGTATAGCTTGATGTGTAGCCGTGTGTACCTACATGCGCAGTACCTGCACTAGATACTCGCATACTTACCACATATTTTTTTGTGATACTCGTATCACTTTGTTATGTCATACTTGTACCTACTAACCATTTGACATGTTTAATTAAGTTTTTACTAACAAATATAGATCTTTGACATCTGAAAATAAATAAATGAAAAAAAGAAACTCGAATGGGATCACCCTAGAGTTAAAACCCAGGAATTAAATCAAGAATTATCAAAATTCATTTACCCTAAAAAAAGTTATGCGTACATAAAAAACTAACAAAACCGGAGGCGTTTCTTACCTCCTCCTTTTTTAAGTCAGTTAAGCAGTCCTTACCCTCCTTTCTTGATACACGTTTCCACCGGATACTCTTTCTTGTAGCACTTAGTGTTCAGAAAATTGAAATAGATGATCCCTATGTTTTCTGCGGTGAGACTGTTAGCTTCTTGCAAACAATTCCGGAACGTCTCGTCGCAATCGCAGCTTAGTCTGAAAAATATGTACATTTAGAGAGTCTCCAATTTATAACCTTTCTGCCCCAACGGCCTTCAGTTCTGCAAGCTATGTGCCCCGCCCACTGCAACTTCAGCTTCCTAATCCTTAGTGCCATGTCTGTGAACTTGGTTTGTCTATGGATCTCCTTATTTCTAAATCGATCACGCACGCATTGGAAAGATAGATAGATAGGAAACGCTTTATTGTATACCACACTTAAATTAACAAATAATATTTAAAACACTTAAAACTAGACACGCGATAGTACAATTGTCGGTCTTATCGCTAAAAGCGATCTCTTCCAGAAAACCTTTGCAGAAAGAGCAGCGTAAGATGGCCTCCCACCAGCGTTGCCAGACGTCCCGATTGTGGCGGAACGTCCCGATTTTTAAATCAAAATTAACATATTTTTTTTTAAATATGATAGAACTTCGTTTGACCACAATCTCACCTGATGGTAAGCGATGATGTGGTCTAAGATGTAGCACGAAGATCTAGAAGAAACCTATTCACTCTTACCTTAAAGAGGCCCGGATTGTATTTATTAGGAAAAACAGACGACGGCAAAGTGTTCCATACCTTAGCTGTACGCATCAAGAACGTAGAACCAAAACGGTGTGTGCGAATGGGTGGTATATCAACTAGGTACGGATGGTACTGAGCCGTGCGCCTGCTGGTCCTTTGATGGAAGGGGGATGGCGGGATCAGATCGTATAGTTGCTGGGCACATTCCCCAAAATGTATTCTGTAAAAGATCGATAGGCTAGCAACTTTACGGCGGTGTTCGAGACTTTGGGTCTTAGTCTCTGCCATATGTTGCTCACCTATAAGCCTAAAAGCCCTACGTTCTATCGAGTCTAAGCTAGCGAACTGGTATTTGGCCGAACCATCCCAAAGGTGGCAGCAGTACTCCATACCAGACCGGACTTAAGCTTTGTAAAGACTAAGAAGACTTTGTAAGAACTAAATGTTCCGCGCGGGACAGGCTCAGTCCCTCTGGGGATTACTAGACCGTGCGTGCAGCGTGCTGAGGCACTTTAAAAGAAGTTAAATTTTTATCTAGATATCATGAATAAGTACTTCTTATAAATAAATTTGTATGTTACAATTTGTTACGCTCACTTCTCAGACTATTGTTTGAAACACCACATTTTTCTAATAAATAAAACTTTTTTATTTGATAGACCCTCAACTACCTTACGATAAAGTACCTAAACCTGATTTAAAATATCATATTTTTATTCAAATACATGTTCTATGCATGTTTTTGCGATCTATTGTCACGTAAATGTAAGTTAAAACTCAAATAAATAGATAAATATTTCAAAACTTCTAATTATGTACGGTTTTTTTACTATGTCCCTTTACCTGCTTTCAACGAGAGAATCCCGCTTTTTTCACTCAAACCGTTTCAAAATCCCGACTTGACAAAAAAAAATCTGGCAACGCTGCCTCCCACTATGGATCTCCTTATTTCTGTTTTGATCTCGCATCGAGGTCGGCCCCCTCCCTAGATGGAAAGACGACCTGATAAAGGTTGGGAGCCGTTGGGTGTAGGCTGTACTAGATTCTTTATTCTTTATTGTACACAAATAGATTTACAGATAAAAATAGCTTACAAAATGGACATGTACAAAGGCGAGCTTAACCCTAATAAGAGTTTTCTCTCGTAGATCGGTCGCTCTGGAAATCTCTGATATGATGATGATGATATAGAGGATGAATTGTTTTTCTAGCCAGTAGGTATGGCGAGATTCTGAATAGGTCTTAGAGAAAAATGTTAAAAGGAACCATGGGCTCAATTTTAAAGAAGATATTATGTAATATCTACGAAAACATAGAAAAGTCAAATGACCCAAGTTACCAGTGAGATCTACGCTCACTCGATCAAATTTTAAGTTCGAACGTAACTTTCTCTGTATGTTTGTTAAATTTTCACGTCTATATGCCTAGACCGATTTCAATGAAATTTGGTATATAGGTATTACTCGTGCGCGATAACTTGGGACCTGCTAGGAATGCGACTCCGCGACCGCTTCCCCTGCACTTCCCCGATGGCGCCCGTATTGTACCGTTCGCATCACAATTTTTTACTAGGGTTTTTAGTCTCGTACTGGCCTACGTCACGTAACGACGCGCTTTGGAATTCTTTTAGTTTTCGTTTGTGTTATTGTTTTGTTGTCTGGAAAAAAGAAGTCAACCATGTGGACAGGCTTCGACAAAAGTATTGGGACGATGACCTCTTACAAGAGACGAATGAATCGCAATTAATTGTAAATTTATCGGATACCTCTTCGTCAAGTGATTATAGTGAGACTGAGGACGAAGAACAACCTCTAGAAGGCATAAATCCACTAAGTAGTGACGAAGATGAGATAATGTAAATAATAGATAAAATAAATGTATAAACTTAAACATTGTATTTTTATTTTATTCAAATAGTGTAAAAAAGATTAGATAAAAAGCAGTGTCCTCCCTAAGTAACATAATAAATTACGTTAAAAAAAACAAAGACGAAGCCGCGGGCGGCTGCTTGTTATGTTCGCTTTTTTGCGGGCGGTACAAACACGCCAATATGACGTCACCGCGCTCAGGTCCCAACTTATCGCGCACGGGTAATACCTAGATATAATTTGACAAGATTGAGACATAGACTACTTTAACAAACCACGCGCATCAACAACTCACCTCGTATAAAATACATCATTGGTAAGGTTGTACTTGGTCTGCCCAGCTGCGATGGTGTCAGGACAGTAGTCGTGTTCTCTACAGCACATGTCGGCTCTCCAATCCGAGCCTAGATCATTAAAGTTGCTGGCCACATCACCCGCTCCACACCATTTTGTTCCTGTAAAAGAGTTTTATTTCAACTTACATAGTTGTCAGCAAAAATGTTTTATAACTCAGGTTCTGAATTTTTGTCATTGTTAGCTCGATACCTGATGCGTGAACGCCCCTAGGGCCGTAAGTAAATTTGAAATAAGAACGAGGCTCATTGCATTCATCTTTACATAGTATAAAATGAAGTCGCTTCCGCTGTCTGTTACCTTAGATCTTTTAAACTACTCAACGGATTTCAATGTAGTTTTCAGCAATAGATAGAATGATTCAAGAGGAAGGTAATATGTATAATAAATACTGCGAGAGTAACTGTTTGTTTGTTAGTTTGTTTGTTACCTCTTCATAACTAAACGGCTGAACGGATCGTAATGAAATTTGGAGATAGATTATATCCTGGGGAAGGACATAGGTTTTTAGTCGTTTTATTTTTTGTAAGCTAATTAGGACATACTTTTTACCCGAGTGCGCAAAAGGAAGGTAATGTTTTTTATTGAAATACCACGCATGCGAAGCCGCAGGCGGATCAGCTAATAACTACTAAAATGAAAAACAACCGCCATGACAAATCCTTATTTTTATTAAATGCCTAGCTGACTAATCCGCAGCTTCACACGAGTAGTTTTTTAATAAAAACGTTACCCTCCTTCTCCGCAGTTGGGTAAAAAGTAGCTTGTGTCACTCGGAGATAGTGTAGCTTCCCAACAGTGAAAGAAGTTTTTAAATCGGTCCAGTAGTTTCGGAGCCTATTCAAAACAAACAAACAAATCTTTCCTTTTTATAATATTACAAAGTTTTTTGTAGATATTGATTTGTTCTTTTATATTGTAGAACATACTTTTGTTCTATCATCAATAGTTTCCGCAGCGCATGCGACGAAAGACGTTTTAGGGCACTTTTTTACACCTTGAGTAAAACGAACTAAGTTAATTAACTTACTTAAGTTTTAGTAAAGCTCGCTAATCTTTTCTAGCAATAAATATAACCTATGTCACTCAGGGTGAATGTAGCTTTCTAATGGTGAAAGAATTTTTGAAATCGGCACAGTAGTTTTTGAGTTTATTCATTAAAAACATACACACAAAATACAAATTTTCCTCTTTATAATATTAGTATAGAAAGGGGCCGTAGTTTAGTACGTGACAAATAAACAATGCACCCGAAACTCGAACCGAATTACCACAAAAACCACACGGATTTAATTCAAATTAATAGAGCTAGTGCTTAGCTTCCAAATTTTACAAATTAATTACCTTGGTATTTATGTTACAAATAATGTAATAGCAAAACACACTAGCGCAAAATGAATTAATAAAACAGGCGTATGCAAAGCGAACTGGACCTCTAGCGGTGGTAGTTTCGCTGTGGTCCGTAAGTTAAATTTAACTCATGCATTTGGTGAATCAAAGACGGCACATACCTTCAAATCGGGTACCCATTAAACTTAAAGTCAGGATCAAGATTAAAGCTTAGGAATTATCAAAAACAGTATTGATTTCTGAACGTAGGTTTATCTTAATCTATGCCGCAACTCCATTTTAATATTGGCAACACTGGCTGTGACAAACGTCAATTCACAAAGCGCGCATGTTTCGTTGTCAAAAAGAGTTACATCCTGTCGTCGTATTTGTACCGGCAAAGTAAAAAATAAATATTCAATTTCTCTTTACAGTTGATTTTTTATGAGTCCAAATATTCAAAATGTGCTAATGTGCCTCCTTCTACCACAAGGACAAATTTTAGGATGACAAATTTTTCTTACTTTTGTGTATTAAATATAATTGAGGCCGATTAAACTATACATAACTACATATTAGAGATAGGTTTTTACATGTACCTACCACATATGCTGGGCTAATTAAGTATCTAACAAAAGTCTTAATTTTTTTAAGTTTTAATATATGAAATATTAAGACAGTGATCAAAAATCACTTACCAGGATAAACAAATGAAAACCTTAGCTTCAAATCATTATTTTCAACACCTATCTTCGCAAGCGAATTTGTATCATCGGGATTCTCCACTTTGTGTTTCGTCATAGGTCCAATACCAATGTTATTGATCACCCAACTATTCACATAAACGAATTGAACTAAAATCACAATTGGTACTAACATAAACATATTAAAATAAATGGTTGCGACTTAAATGATACTAACGGATCACTAAATAATGAATGATGGTGTGTTACATTTCCTTTATATATGAATACTCGAATTCTCTTGTTTGATTAGGATTGTGGCAAGGTTGTAACCACTAGCGGAGCGAGAAACGATGCGATTTTATTTTCCGTGTTTTGTAAGTATTCAATGGGGGATCGAGCACGGATCTTGAAATTTTGAATATTGATTAATATACCTACATTTAGTTTTCTTTGACAAAGGTATCCATTATACCTACTCTTTTGAGATTTCCTTACCTCTCTGAGAGTCTCTTGGCCTGGTACAAATAATTTAATATCGTATGAAGAAGTCTGATACAATTTATTCAAAATCCCATAAGAATAGAAAGTTGTGGGTTGTCCCCCATATTAGTATTGTAGCTAGTCAAACTTATCTAAGCGAGTTATACAGGCGAGAATAGCCTTCGCCTTGCACTTCTCGCCATTGAATCGGCCTCAAACGAGATCAAATCAAAAATGAGGAGATCCGTAGACAATCTAAAGTCACTGATAGTGTACCTAGCTAGGGGATTGCAATCCCGCAAAACGGGATCACGCATTCGCGCGGGATCCCGCTGCTTTAATTCACCTGCTGGATCCTGGACCTTCAAAGCGCGGATCCACGGATCCCGCAAATTAAAAAATTGGCGCTTAAACTTTCGGGTAAATCGCGAGTGGCACGAGCGCGACGTTGCCGATTCGCACAAGGCGCCGCGCCGGCGAGTTGCGGACGGTTGGCGGGCTGTCCTGCCTGTCAGTTGTTCATAAATGGCACTGCGCTGCGCATGTCTTTCTGTAGGTAACGACTGTTTTCGTATTCACCGTCCGAGCTTTAAAGTAATTATAATGTGTTTGATTTCGTTTTGTTCTGTTCTATTTTTTAAAAGCAGATTGTGCCGTATATAATGTCGTAATGTTGCGTGAAACATTACCTATAACATAAAGTGGTTTTTGTTTTTGTTAATAATGTTTTGTGGATATGGTTATCGATGATAGTAATCAATTTTAATGGTGTAAAAATTAAATAAATGAATCTAAATCTATACGTCTTACATTATTAATAATTATTTATACATAAGTGAAGTGTACCCTCGGCTACCGCGCGAGTAACAGCTGAGCGAGTTCATTGTACTTATTTTTGATAATTACGGATAGTTTTCTTGAGTTATTTTAAGTTTTAAAGTATGAACCTTCTTTGTTAAATAACAACAAACGTTCCTGTGTACTTTGTTCTTAAATTGACCCAGTGATAAAAGTGCTACAAGTGAATCAATTATTATCCATATCAAACCGACTAAAAAATTTCATACTTTACGAAGATAACGCGTAAGTGACGTACTTTCCACGGCGCTTAGGCCTTTTTGGACGCAGTATTATTGGCTCGCCACTTCTAGTTACATTTGTTATATTGAAATCACATACTTCGACGAGTCCCACTCTAACGAATGTACGCCGCACAACTTGTAAAGGAATTGTATTTACTTCTGGTGGAATATTGACAGGGAAAATGAATTCACTACGATGCGCAGGTTGCCGTAGTCAACTGAAAGGCACATCACTTTTGAATTGCAGTCGCTGCCCTGATAAATATCATTATACGTGTATGAATATTAGTAAAGAACAATACACCGGACTCTCGAAGGACTTTAGAGATACCTGGGTGTGCCCTACTTGCCGCTGCAAGGAACCTAAACGTGGTGACAACTCTAACACCCCAGTTCGTGGCACAACTTCCTTGACGTCGCCGTCAGCACCGAAACAGTCTGGCGCTCGTATCGACAACGACGAGTACGATAACGTCACTCTTCGCGCAAACCCACGGAGCACTAGCAGCTGCCATTGTCTCTCTCCCAATCTGATTCGTGAAATTATAAGGGAGGAATTAGACAGAAAGTTCAACTCCCAGATTAAAGACATCTATACTAAGTTGACTAGCATCGACGAGTCTCTGTTGTTCTACAGTGCTGAATTTGACAGAGTTAATCGTGAAAGTGAGACACAGAAAACAACCATTGTGAGATTGCAAAAGGCCAACGAAGGCCTCCATGTAACAAGTTGCGACCTATCCCACCGTGTACATCAGTTGGAGTTGCTTTCTCGCACTAATAACGTGGAAATACAGTGCGTCCCTGAACACAAAAACGAAAATATCTACAAAACCGTGCAACAGCTTGGTAATAAGATCAAGTGTCCGTTGACCGACGTCGACGTCCAATACTGCAGCCGCATCGCCAAGCTGAACTCCGGCAGCCCGAGACCGCGTTCGATATTGGTCAAGTTCAGCAGCCGCCGACTACGCGACACATTCCTCGCCGGTGTCATTAAATTTAACAAAAACAATCCTACCGATAAATTAAACACTGGTCATTTAGGAATTGGTGGCAGCAAGAAAAGCCCTGTTTTTGTCTCAGAACATCTGACATCGGAGCTGAAATCCTTGCATGCCGCAGCCCGTCACAGAGCAAAGCAGTTAAATTACAAGTTCGTTTGGGTGCGCGACGGCAAAGTTTTTGTAAGAAAAACAGAGAACTTTAATTTCGTTCACATTAAGAGCGCTGACGTTTTAGCCAACCTGCCGTAATTTTTAAATTCGTTTTATATAGTCTTAAGAATTTTTTTCACAGGGTTTATAAATTTGTCTTTAATATTTTTATATAGTTAATAATTAAATTTAAAATTTGACCATAATATTTTCACTATAGCTATTTATATTTGTTTGGTGTATTAAAATTTTTGTCATTTCTTAATTTATTGGCATCTTGTAGACTTATGAATATTTATTACCAAAACGTAAGAGGTTTAAGAACAAAAACAGTAAATCTTTTTAGCAATTTGGTATGTTGCAATGATGATATTGTAATCCTTTGTGAAACTTGGCTGAACAGCAGTGTCTTTGATTCTGAATTATTCGACGATCGTTATAATGTTTATCGGAGAGACAGAGAAACCAGTGGTTTTCATCGCAAAAAAGACGGCGGAGGTGTGCTCGTTCCTGTTTCCAAACGGTTTAACTCAAAACGAGTACCGAGTTACGAATCCAAATGTGAGGATCTTTGGGTTGAGGTTGAATTACGTAGAACTGGAGGCATTTTGGAAAATCTACATATATGTGCTGTTTATTGGCCTCCTCCCGTTAAAATGCATATTATGAATGAGTTTATATCAAATTCCAATCGGGTCATGGAGCAAATAGTAGGTTCTGGGAACGTAATGTTTGTAGGCGACTTTAACCTGGGGACAATTGACTGGAATGTTCTAAAGAATATAGATTTCGATTTAGTTAAAGATACTTCAGTTGATAATAGCTTATTTACTAGGATGCTAGTTGAGTTTGCTATACTTAACGACCTGTCACAATTCAATTCCATACGGAATTGCAAAGACAGAATTTTGGATCTTGTCTTAAGTAACATTAAAATAGACAATCTTGTAGAGAGTGTTAATCCGTTATCTAAGGTCGACTCTCCCCACCCGCCTTTGCATTTTCAGGCTTTATTTGAAGATTTACAGGGTCTTTCTTTTAATGACACCATCTCACATTGTTTCCGCAAAGGCGACTATACCAAGATTATCAATTCTCTGGATGACTTGTGTTGGGAGGATGAATTTGATGGTTGTGTTACTGTGGACGACATGCTTGCAATTTTCTATAGCCGGGTTCATGATGCTATTTTGAAGTATATCCCTAAGACCATACGTCGTAGCAATAAATATCCAGTTTGGTTCTCGCGTGATCTTATAAACCGATTACGTGAAAAACTTAAGTATAGGCAGAAACTGCGAAAATATAACAACAATCCTCTGGACCAACTTTCATTTGAATTGGTTAAAAAGCGTTGTGATCATCTTTTGACAGTCTGCTATAATAGATACATTTCACAGCTTGAAGCGAACATGCGTTCTAATCCTAAACTATTTTGGACATTCATTAAGAATAAGAGAAAATGCCGCAGTAACTACCCTGCACAAATGTCGTTTGAAAAGGAAACTGCCACCAGTGGTAGTGACATTTGTAATCTTTTTGCCAAGAACTTTGTCTCAACCTACAGCTCTGATAACTTACCTAGCTCTAGTACTAAAGTTGAGACCTTAACAAACTCTTTTATGAGTTCTATCAAGTTTAGAGATGACCAGGTTCTTAAGATTTTAAAAAGACTGGATCATTTTAAGGGAGCTGGATCTGATGGCTTACCTTCAATCTTTGTGGCAAAATGCGCCCCTTCTTTAGCAAAGCCGCTCTGTTTAATTTATAATAAATCATTGAGCACAGGCATCTTTCCTAGTTTGTGGAAAGAAGCCTTAGTGATCCCTATTTTCAAAAGTGGCGAAAATGATTTGGTAAAAAACTACAGACCCATTTCAAAACTGCCCATATTTGCAAAGATTTTTGAGCAGCTGCTGCATCCAATTTTGTCTTGGCATATTAAACCTCATATGGACTCTCAACAACATGGCTTTATGAAAGCGAGGTCTACGGCAACAAACCTTGCTGACTTTGTTGACAAGGTTTCTTCATTCATCGACAATCGCTCGTCAGTTGATGCAATTTTCACGGACTTTAGTAAGGCATTTGACAGAGTTAATCATCAAGTCTTGCTTCGTAAGCTATCATTTTATGGTATATCGGGACCTTTACTTTCTTGGTGTGGATCATACCTAGCTGGAAGAAACTCTAGAGTTGTTGTGAATGGTTTTACATCTGAGCCTTTCCCATGCAAATCTGGCGTACCACAGGGTTCACATCTGGGTCCATTATTTTTTAACTTATATATTAATGATATTAGTAGCTGTTTTTTGCACTCTAACTATTATTTATATGCGGACGACTTAAAGTTATTCAGAGAGGTTGATAGTGATAGCGATGCATCTCTACTTCAGGAGGATTTGCACCGTCTATGCGCATGGTGTATCGTTAACGGTATGGATCTGAATACAAAGAAATGCTTTTATATTAGATTCTCAAGAAGTGCAGTTTGCCCATCTAGGAAGTACTTAATTAATAATGAAATATTACTTCAAAAATACAATACAAGAGACTTAGGAGTTGTGCTCGACAGTAAGTTGAGGTTTGACCTTCATATCAAAGATATTGCCACAAAGGCTTGGAGATCTCTGGGTTTTGTCCTGCGCAATTGTAAAGGTTTTAAGTCACCAGAGGTCAAGATAACTCTATTCAATACATTTGTTAGAAGTAGACTCGAGTATTGCTGTGTCGTTTGGAATCCATTCTATGATGTATACAAAAAAATACTAGAAAGAATCCAAAAAAGGTTTTTGTGGCACCTAACTTACGCTTGTCATAAAGGTAAAATCCTTCTTAGTTATGAGGATCGTCTGAAATTCTTTAAAATGACCTCGTTAACGGATCGAAGACACTTGCTGGACAATTTATTTCTTTTTAAGCTCGCAAACGGTACCCTGGACGCTTCGGAGTTACTCGCTGCCCTAAATTTCTCTGCTCCGTCTAGGTTGCCCAGGATCTCGAGATTTAATCCTTTTCAGCCAAGCTCTTCTAAATCCAATCTCGGTATTAATGCGCCTCTGAACAGGATAGTCCGCCAATATAATTGTGTGGCTAAGAGTAAGGGAGCTGACATGTTTGTTGGAACTGTAAGAATGTTTAAAAACAGCTTATCCCAGGTTAATCTGTGAATCATTCTTGTACTTACCTTTATGACCTGTATAATCATTTAATAAACAAAATATTATGATATTATTAATCCTAATCTAATTTTAAATATTTTTTTTTTAATAATGTACATAGTTATGTAGTTGATAGGTACATATAGAATTTTATTGGTCTTAAATTTGTAAATAGGAATGAATTAACTTATTTGATTTTTTTTTATTAATTTTTGTAGTTATAACATAATGAAATGTATTGTTGACAAGAAGTTAGTGCATGCCATCGTGGTTTACCATTAAAATACAATTAATTTACTCGCTCGGCATAAAATATTATTGCATGCAGTCTATCATCTGTGATTATAGTAGCACTAAGTTCTAACATTTATACTTGTAACCATTGGATATTGTCAGTGTATGCTGTGTTGATGATTCTTAATAAATAAAAATAAAAAAAAAAAAAAATAATTAATAGAAAAGAAATAATTTGTGTTGCTTAATGTAAGAAATGCTTAATAAAAGTTGATTTTTACACACAAATCTGTAGTTTCAATTTGATTTTATAATATAATTTCAAAGATGCGGTATCCCGCGTGATCCCGCGTGGGATTGAGTAATCCTGCATATCAATCTCGCGGGATTGAATGAGCTGCGAGATTGCAATCCCTAAGTGTAGCCAACTGAAGTGGCAGTGAGCACGAAGAACTTACGGTCGTTGGAGTAGAAAGGTTCTTGAGTGGATACACAGGAGGTTGCGGGTTCGGTTCCTGCCGGGGAATAAACGTGTATGTTATTCTAGAGATAAAGGTAAGTACGTATGTTCTGGGTCTGGGAGTCTTCGTATATTACAGTACCTTACAAAAAAACGAGTGTCCTTTAGACCACACGACTGAAGTAAAACTTCTTTTTCAAAATTGTTCAAATACAAAATTGTCCACACGTCTGTAGGTCGATCAGTCTATGTTCATTCTGGACAGACGCAACTCGCACTCGCACATTAACGTTTAAAAATATACGAAAAGTAACTCTCTCTCTCTTTCTATCTTCACTAACTTATATCTCCCTCTAACTTCCGTTCGCACTTTTCGTAACGCATTCACCAGCTTACTCCCCAAGTCAAGCGTGCGTGAAGAAGAGTTACCTTCTTCAAAAAATAAACATACATATAAAGTATTTTAACAGTTACCTGGTTCCCATAGTACAAGCTATGGTTAGTTTACGGTCAGTGCTGTGTCTACCTTAAAAAAATGTTTGCGTCATCTGCAATTATTTATCCCGTCTCTGGTATCCAGTATAGTCTTTTTGGTACCGGCTCAGCAGATAACATGTACATGTACATATACTTAAAAAATGTGCCTATACGATGTTATAGATTGAACGAATCTAACCCGCCTCTTGCCTCACTATGTTCATCTTAAAACACACAGGTGTATGCGAAAGACTACCTCGGAAACTATCTACGCTCTGCTTCCCAGTAGGTACATCCACTGGAAGTAGATACGTAAAAGACCTTAAAAAAGCCCACACACGTCATCGATTTATTTGCGCAGGTTTAGAAATTTAAACAAATTTTTCCAACAGAAGCTTGCACAAGCCTAGAAATTTGGACAATTCCATGCTACAGAAGCTTGCACAAGCCTAGAAATTTGGACAATTCCATGCTACATAAGCTTGCACAAGCATAGAAATTTGGACAATTTCTTCCCACAGAAGCTTGCACAAACCTAGAAACTGGACAATTCCTTCCTAAAGAAGCTTGAGCAAGCCTAGAAATTTGGACAATTCTATCTCACAGAAGTTTGCACAAGCCTAGATATTGGACAATTCTATCACACAGAAGCTTGCACAAGCCTAGAGATTTAGACAATTCCATCACACAGAAGCTTGCGCAAGCCTAGACATTTGAACAAATTCTTCTTACAGAAGCTTGCGCAAAGAAATATTTGACGTGTGAACCCTGGTAGCGACCTCTTTCCGTAACTTCTTTGCGTTTTCCCAAAAACATTAAAATTTAGTCCTTTCGGTGGGTACATTCAGTTTTAGACGTTCTGGATACTCAACGTTTCGGTATAGTAACTTTTGCGTTCCATCTTTGTAGGCTTCTTAATAGGTGCGCTGGCCACCGGCGAGATGTGTCGATGAAATCATCACGGTCGTACGTGGTTTAGACTGACACAGAGTGTCGTAGGTAAATAAAGAAGGTCTTTGCCCAGTAGTGGGTCGACACGTGCTGAAAATGGTGATGTTGATGAGGTAGGCAGATAAGTATAATTTTTCAGTGTTGATGGCATATAAAGTCATACCTCAGCAAACTGATGGTCTAAAATCTGTAGGAAGAGTCAAAACAACGTCCTTCGCCCTGAACAATGATCATCAAATTAACAGAGTAGGTAAGTTTAACACAGACATATGTCTGTGTTTTATTGAATGCCATAATGTTGAATACTCGCGATAACAAATGAATAAATATTTACACACATTTGGTGAATACCTCATTCCTATTAGGTAGATACTACGTACGTGTAGGCAAGTAACTTATTAAAGTATTTATTTATATAATACTTTCACACAAAACAGAATAGTGCTAGGAGGACTTAATGCTGATAGCATTATCTACCAGTCATCCTGGTCGTGCTAAAGGAAGGTAAGGCGTGACACAGGAAAAAAAATATTTCAAAGCTAATAATAAATACAGACCCTAAATGACTAATTATGTACATATTATTAAATGCCTAACAAAATAATTATATAAATACATAAATACGGTTATCTTAAGTAAAACCTATAAATAAGTTAAAAAAACGAGTGTGCTTTAGACCACACGACTGAAGTACCTAAAACTTCTTTTTCAAAATATTAATTTATAAAATTGTTCAAGAACGAAATGAAATTACGAAAAATAATCAAACGAACTACTGACTGAGATATACATATATTTATATATTTCATGCACTGGCTATGAGAGGAAGAGGGAAAGAAAATGTGCGCGCGCATCTCTCGTTCTTGCTCCTACAGTAGGTAATATACAAACGTAACTTTCTCTCTTTCTATCTTCACTAACGTATATCTCCCTCTCAACTTCTGTTCGCACTTTTCGTAACGCATTCACCAGCTTACTCCCAAAGGTACGCAAACGTCCATAAAGAAGTTTTACTTCAAAAATAATTTAATAGAAATTACATTGCAAACCTGAGTCAGCCTAAGTAAAGTAGTTTTTATGAAGCGGTGAAAGAAATTATTGCAAAGAAACCCGCGGCATAAATAGCTCTTAGGATAGTCAGAATTTTTTTCCGTCTCTTTGCCCATGTAGGTAATCGGAGTCGGGTGATCCCAATTACCTACATAGTGATCCCCATTGCCCACACTACCTAATCTCGGTAAAACATATTATTTTTTTTCTTTGTAGATGCCGTAAGTTCGTTATAGAAAGACTAATAAAGCTAACTGGACTTTATACTACCTGGTAAAGGTTGTAAAGCTCATCGATGAACGGAATTATTCAATAAGAAAAGCTGTGAAAAGCTGTATCCTTTTTTGGTCCATTCACAGCTGCATATAGAATAGAATGCGATTTATTCATGAAGAGCTAACTCTCACAAAGAATAACACCGTATTATATTGCTTCGTTGGTCAAAAAAACATTCTCTAATGTTGCCTCCATGAGTAAAGCCGAAGGAGGATCTCGTGTGCTGGTGGTCGAGCATAGAAGACGTGCGAGTAGGTGGACCATTGTCCGAGAGGTGGCTTCGCAGTTACAGGCTCCAAGCTGGGTCAATGTAACCCAGTGGTGTAGCGTGGGTGTCAGCCGCCCGGGGCGGAAGACAATTTTGCTACCCTCTTATTTAGGTATTTCAATTTAATAGACTTTAATAAATTCTGTCTAAAACTTTAATCGTCTACTTTTTTTAAGAGCAGATTCTTTTATTGCACTAGCAATGTCTATAACATCAAACATCTCTTGCTCAATAGACAGGAAAACCAGATTGGATAGCCTTAAAGTACTCATTGTTGGTCATAAATAGTTTTTGATCAATTTCAATTTTGATAAACTTCTCTCACAGTTTTCCATTGCTTATGTGACAAAAATATGTAATGGTTCAAATATTTATTAGATATTATTATTATTTATTGTTAAATTTTGCCGTCCCCTAAAGGTGCCGCCCGGGGCGGGCCACCCTGCCGCGCCGCCCCTGCCGCCTCTACTACGCTACGCCACTTGGCCAGGGTGTCTTCGCAACGGGCAACTTGAGTACACAAACGGTTTTCGGACTATCAAGCTGACCATTGCAGCTCGTGGTCGTGGAGCAGATGCTCTACTGATAGAATAAAGTCAGAGGGAAGACCACAATTCCAATATCGCAGCAGCCACTAGCCCCACGGACAAAAGCCAGTCCGTGGAGCTGCTGGTATGAAGCTCTTACGGTTCTTCAGTCAAGTCGGTAGTCGCATTTTAGGGGTAAATTTTAGGCACCCGTGATTATTCTCATCTTCTATTGCTATATTTTATACCAATTCCTCAGTTTATTAGTTATTATTAAAAAAAATTGCTTTAATTATCAGGGAGCCGTTGGGTACACAACAGCACAGCGCCTACTGGACACTACCTGGAAATCTATGAGGAGTGAAACCCTATAGGTATTCAGTAGTCGACGTCCTATGGATGATAATGATGATCGCTCTAAACCTACCAGCGAGTTGCTAGAGGTAGAACACTTACCTACGGTAATTACTATAATTGATCAGTTCTTTGAAGATACATAATAAGTTGTTTATTTATCAGAAAAAATTACTAATCACCAGGTATTTAATAAGTCATAAAGATCTTACGTACAGATTATATGATAAATACATTAACTTACCATATATGACAGGATACTTAGAATTACAGAGAAATAAAAACCGGCCAAGTGCGACTCGGACTCGCGCACGAAGGGTTCCGTACCATTATCTATAAAAACGGCAAAAAAATTATGTCTGTTGTATGGGAGCCCCACTTAAATATTTATTTTATTCAATAGCACAATAGTACAAGCTCTGCTTAATTTGGGGTTAGATAGCGCTGTGTGAAATGTCCAGCAATATTTATTTATTTTAATAGCACAATTTTCTTTATTTACCTTACATAAGGTTGGTGCCGATTAAGCTAGTCCTCTAAATTGTATGCGCGCCCATACAACTCCGAGGACTATCATAATTGTCGTCAACTATGTATGTGTGGGGCCACCCTGTAATTTTCAACTTTTTTATATTTTATGGAATTTTTTTTTATTTGCTTTGTCTGCTTTTGCTTACCTCGCTTTTTGGCAAATTTCGTGATTCTAGGTCAACGGGAATATAGGTTTTCGACCCAAAACCTATAGGGTACTTCCGGTTGTTTTATTAGATTTAGTCAATTTTGGTTAAAAGCAAGGTCTGCACAAGTAAAGGGAATATTCCGAAAAATAAAAAAAAGTTGGAAATTAAGGTAAATATTTGATACTTACAAGTTTTCGCGAAAATGTAGTTTGACCATATCTTTTTATCGTGTTGACTCAGAACCTTGATTTTTATACACCTAATAGGGACTATAAACCACAGTATCTGGTATAAGTTTCAACTTGCTAGGTCCACCCGTTCCTGAGAAAATTGGCGGTGACACACGGACAGACAGACGGACAAAAGAGTGATCTTATAAGGGTTTCTTTTTTACCTTTTGATGTATGGAACCCTAAAAATAGCATTACTGATAATCATCATCATCACATTAGCCGTAGGAGGTCTACTGCTGAACATAGGCCTCGATTTCCAAAGCGACCTTGAGCGGCCTGCACCCATCATCGGACTGCCTTTATGAAGTCATCCTTCTAGTGCGGGTGTTGCTATGGAGGTACCCAAATGTGGGTCAAACGCGAACATAGACCTGAGTGCTCTTATAATAAGCAAATAGCTAATATTTGCAGGACCTTCCATTCCATCGATTTCGTAGGCTAGATTTGCTAATACACTGTGGTACATTGCGGTTAGCGCAAAGGTTGAAACAAGGTTCACAAAATTACATCTTCACACAAGTAACTTTTTAACAGAAATTTATCTGACTTCAGATAACAGAAAAAACCAAATTACATAACGATTTTTAATGAAATTTGTATGGAACCAATCTGAAAGATTATCCTTTCAAAAGAATTTTCCAAATGATAAATAAATAAATAATGCTGGAAATTTCACGCAGCGCCATCTAGCCCCAAACTAAGCAAAGCTTGTACCTACTATAGGAACCAAATGACTAATAGAATACTTATGTAGGTACTGTTTTTTGTAAATACACACATTATTTCGAAAAACAACCAGACCCGGACCAAATATCTGTACATCATGCAAATATTAGTTCCGCGGCGGGAATCGAACACGCAACCTCCGGCGTCTCAGACGGCTATTCGCCCACTGCGCCATGGAGGTCGTCGGAATGACGGATTCTGAGGTATCAAATATAAAAAAGTACACACGGCTACACATCAAGCTATACATTTCCAATATAAGCTGACCTCGCATTGTGTAGGCTTTTTGTAGAATGAGAGGTCAGCTTATACTGGAATTGTATAGCTTGATGTGTAGCCGTGTGTAAAACCCAATTTAGAAACTCCTCCTTTTTTTGAAATCGATTAAAAAGAACATCAGTTAACTGAGGTAAGAAGGTAAATATATCACTTAGGCCCTGTCAGAAAACCAGCGCTGCATCGTACCCAACAAGGTTCGAAGCAGCCCATGCTAAGATAGGGACCATTTTGTCCCCGCGCAACACCACCATTGTCTGTGTTATTGTATTATTGAATACTGTCTGTGGGAGCAAATAAATGTATTTTCTTTCTTTCTTTCTTTCTTTCAAATATATCGAAAGTGTCATTACACACTTGTTTGTAGGCAATCACATAGAAACTTCCTTTTTCCCTACTGTGGGGTCGGAAGCCCTTTTTATAAAAAGTTTCAATTTTTTGCAACTTTTTGCATTGCAACTAAAATCCGACAATAATGGAATTAAAAAAAAATTAAAGCTCTACACTTAGTCAGAACACGAAGTTTGTCTTCTTACCAGAATTTATAGCGTTTCGTATTGATTAGTTTAAAAATGTATTTAATTATGTTTAAATCAAACCTGTGCTTCCGACCGCCCTCACATCCTTCATGTGAATCATGTGAGGCCATCAGAATAAAGCCCGCATAATATTTTATCTATTTCGGAGTGGGATTTGCTTTTTAATTACAGTTCTCGGTCATTATCATTACCAAATTAACCGGAGCAAGGATTTTGTGGCTGCAAAGAAGAGACAACGACAATTTTTATGTTAGACAATGGGTAACTTTAGGTATTGATTAAAATTCAAATTCGTTTACCTCCTGTACCTTAGGAATAACTTAACAGTTTACAAAAACCAAAGCGTTATTTTATTACTAATAGGTACATAGAACAATAAAAACAATATTACAAAATATAAAAATTAAAGTTATAGCACACAAAAGAAATAAAAAGTAAATTTATATAAAATTAACTAGGTAAGAACCTATACCTATACTAAATAATGATAACAAAGCAATAATGATGGAATAATTGTTCAGAACAATTAGATACCTAAGAATTACTTAACCCTAATCCATTGATATGTACATTATAGCTGAAAATGTCTTTTCGACTTGAAATTATTAAACTATGGAATATTAGGTACACCAAAATAATGTAGTTCTAAAAAATATGTAGGTACCTCGCACTCACTGATCTCTACTAAGAATGCGCGTACCGTACCTAAGTACCTACGTAGAGATCAGTGCCCGCAAGTTGTTTTTTTAGATTGATTCATAGATTTCTTCTAACCCTGTGATACGGTCTACGGTCATAGTGGCAAACGTCATCTGTTAATTACATGTCAATGTCAAATTGTCATCAATGTCAATATCTCAACCCAAAATGTCATGGCAAGATTTGTTTACGTTACATGTTTCTGATTAAATTTAGGTTTCCGTGATTAATTCGGTTAATTCCTTCGTACCTTGACACACTGAGCTGCTGATAAGTTAATTTATTAGTTTAAGGGCTGACATTGTACATATTTACGATGGAAAACCTTAAAAATATATGGAAACCAGAGCGTACGTACCTCGAAATAATCACTGTGTTTACCTCACGATATAATTGTAATTTACTCTATAATTTTTCAGTGTATCGCATCCAATTGGAGGCTCCTGTACCGAAACGAATTCCCTGCGAGAACCGCCCTGATCGGCCAGAGTTTTACGGGAAGGAATACCATGGAATTATTGGGCATAAAGAGGCGACATTACTCTTAGAAAATGAGCCGGATGGAGCCTTTCTTATTAGAAAGGGCAATCAGTATAACGATTTTTATACTCTAACTTGGAGGTACATATTGCTTCATTATTGCATCAATTGCTGAACATAGACCAGCAGCCTTTATCAGGCTATCTTCGTATCTAGGGGGGAGGGGGGGGGGGGAGGCAACCCACTACAATTTCGAGTGCGTGCTTATATAGCGTAGGAATATATAATTCCTAATCATTTAAAGTTGCTGGGAGCCGTTAGGTCCAGGCCATACAAGATCACTTGCTCTGGTGATCTATGGGGGAGGCCTATGTTCAGCAGTGTATGTCCCGCCCGTGGCTTCGCACGCGTGTATTGTACATAAAACATTACCCTCCTGTGCAGTTGAATAAAAAGTACTCAAGTCTCAATCCCGGTCATTATCTATATACCAAATTTCATTGCAAATTGGTGCAGCCGTTTAGTTGTGAAAACGTAACAAACGGAGATACAAAGTTATACTTTCGAATTTATAATACTAGTAAAATAAATAATTTAGATAAAAAATTTAAATTAAATAATTTACATAATAATAATTTGTATAATAAGCTATTTATTCCAAACTTTGGGTTTACATGTTTTTAATAATATTGTGAGCTCAGATTTGATTATAGGATGTCCCACAGTTTGGTGTGCCTCTTAGCATAGGCCTCCTCTTACAATTTCCAGTGGGTTCTATCTTGTGCTACTCTTCTCCAGTGTTGTCCAGCTGTAAGTTTTAGGTCGTCTTCCCATCTTGTTTATTGATGCCCTCTATTGGGCTTACCATCTCTGGGGTACCAATCAGTGACCCTTTTACACCGTTTGGCCTGAGGATCTCGGATCATGTGGCCTGTCCATCCCCACTTGACATATAATACACATAATGCTAGTAAGGATTTTTAATTCTTCTATGTCCTCAGATTCAATGATAAAATACATCACTATAAGCTTTATTACGACGGCACCCATTACATAAAAGAGAAACGTTATGACACAATCTATGACCTGGTAGCTGACGGACTCATCACCTGCCATATGGAGATAAAAGCTCATCATATCCTTGAGATGATCAACTCGCGGTCTAGTTATACAGAAAGTCCATACGTGACATTGAACAGGAGGAAGTTGAAGACGTTGTCACAGCAAGTACATCAGTAAGTGTTAAGTAATAACAACAAGTATTACATAGAACACGGTTTCCCAACCTTTTTTTCCTAGCACCCTCGCTGGATTATAAAAACTATTTTCATGCCCTGTGTAATATTTTTTCCATTGCTTCAATAAAAACACATTTTATTTTCACGAAATTTATTTATTACTAATACTAAATAACATATTTGGTGATACTTACTGTATGAACTGTATGTAACCCACGCGCACGCGCGGAGGGAACGAGAGCGCGCAATGAGTGATCGATCAAATAGTGGTATAGTATTTAGTTCGCCCGATTGGAACTAGGTGGCGGGACTAAATATGAGTGTTAGTGTTAAACCATGAACATTAATGAGTATGTAGATTAAGGGGACACCGGAGGGGAATCGCCCATACAACACGTACTACCAAGATCATTTCTAATAGGAGCATACTTCTACCTTAATAAGGTAATATTTTAATTTTAATAGTATTTATCTAAGTTCCCAACCATATATTAGATCAAAATACTTACCTAAAATGAAATAGAATCGTATCGCATTCTGCATGTTTTCAACCTAATTGTTTCGTATTAAAAACAACAACATCTTACGTATCCTAGTCATGGGAACATAGATTATATCGTCTAGTTACAGAATAACAACACAATGAGAAAAATACAACAAGTTTTCAGTCATCATTTTTGGTATTACGGAATACGGTCAAAATCTAATCCAATTTAGAATCGTTCTATTGCTATCACTGTCGCTCTGCGTGGCTAAACTTCGTCACTAAACAGGGATAGCAATATTCAGGCCGAAGTTTTTGACGCGGCCGAATTGAAGTTGTGCTCGGGGTTCGCCGGCTTCTTAAAGTGTCCAAACACATGCCCCCTTAGGATCTCGCTACGCCCCGCCTCAGAGGGGCGCGCCCCACCCGTTCGGAAGTCCTGTTATTAGGATGCTATAAAGTCAGTAGGGAGAAATCCTGAATAATCCAAACCCGATTGATGGTAATCGAACTTGTATTGGCATGGTGGGTACACGCGACCTTTAGTCTATCTATCCATTTCCAGCTGACCTCGCATTGTGTAGGCTTTCCGTGTACGGAAAGCCTACAATTGTGTAAAATTGTGCGGAAAGCCTGACTTCTCATTGTAATACGAAGTCAGCTATACTGGAAATGTATAGCATAATATGTTGTCGTACGACACACAAGAAAATAAGTTTTTTTTTTATATTATAAATACTACAATCGTCAATTTTTAAACTAATAAGTTTTAAGATCGCATAGAATACAAAAAAAGGAAAGGAGGGTTTTCCCTGGATTAGAAGAATTTTTATAATCATCTTTTTTGTCTCTAAGTAGCCTAGCACACACACATACTTACACACACGCACGCACCCCCAAATACACCCTCGCACATATACGCACTCACACACACACATAGGCACAGACTCATTAATATATACATACACGTACATATTGCATGTGTAACTAATGCACCTTGATTGAGAGCTACTGTAATATTTCCCGGAGGAGGGCGTTGATGTCTGCGACACAGTTTAATACTTCTGCAGATATCATTGTTTCTCACATCATTTGTACCTTTGTTTATGTTCCAAATAAAGAATTTTATGATTTATTTATAGACCCTAAAGTAACTTAATTTTTTTTGGAAATGGAACGTGCATATGGCTCACCTGATGTTAAGTAGTAACCATCGCAAAGTATTGCCTCGAAGGTCACGCGCCTTAGAAACATGTCCTACGATGCACTGCCCTACGTCCGTCAACTCAACAATTGATAAAACGCCTCTCAGTTAATATAAAAATTGACAAATAAATTTTTGACAACAGAGAATGTCCGGTCATCCAATTTAAGAATGACATTTTCAATAATTATGCCACAATTTTGCAAATTTCAGAGCCTCAAACAGATCAAGCCCACTCATAAACAAAATAATCAACACTGAAAAAGATTCATCCGATGACTTCCTAAAGAAACCTCTAGATCTGACGCCAACCATAGAAGATAACCCCTTAGTGATAAAGTACTCTAAAGCACATAGCTTCAAGGTGCACACCTTTAAAGGACTGAACTGGTGTGAGCTGTGTGCTAATTTCCTCTGGGGCTTTACTGCACAAGGGGTTAAATGTGAAGGTAAGCTATGTTCCACCCAATATTCTCTGAGACTCAGGCAGGCACAAGTTCTGCTTATATAAATAAATAATGGTGGGATATTTCACACAGCGCCATCTAGCCCCATGATCCCATGATAGGTAGATTAAGTACATGATCATTGTCGACCCTGTCGGGCCCAAAAATAAAATAACAATAATAATGAGGACGTCATTTATTTATTTATTTTAGTGAACTTTTACATGTAACTAAAACAATATGAACACTGGAAAATGCATTAGTAAAATACTGTGTCGCAGTTTCCAGAGGCCGTACTTAGAACTAAATGAGTTTGTCGTTCCTGATTATAGGTATACAATTCACCCATTTATAATATTTAATTACATACATACGTATGCATGTAATATATATTTTATTTTAAATTTAAATAAATCAACATGCTATGCCATGGAAACCCTACCTTTTTGTGTAATTTCACTGTGTGAGTGTGTTTTGTGTAGGAGTGTGTGGATGTGTGTGTGTGTAGTTGTGTGTATTGTCATTTCATGTGTACTTCGTAAATAATAAATAAATAAATATTGCTGGACATTTCACACAGCGCTATCTAGCCCCAAACTTAGATTAGCTTGTACACACGGCTACGCATCGAGCTATACAATTCTAGTATAAGCTGACCTCGCAGAATGACCGGCTGTTCGTAGAATGATGTGTAGCCGTGTGTACTATGGGAACCAGATAACTGATACAATACTTAAATACGTTTTTTTGTAAATATATACTTATTATATATAGAAAAACATAAAGACCCGGAACAAATATCTGTAGGTCATTTGTTCCGCGGTGGGATTCAAACCCGCTACCTCCTGCGTCTCAGCTGGCTATTCGTCCACTGCGCCACGGAGGTCGCCACAGAAGTTGTGAAATAAAGATTATTTATAATAATATATGATTTCAGATTGCGGCTTCATCGCCCACTCGAAGTGTTCAGAACGCGTCCCAGCGCACTGCGTGCCCGACCTGAAGAAGCTCCGGGGAGTGTTTGGTATAGACCTGACCACGCTTCTGAACGCACACTCCAGCACGCTGCCCTTCGTCGTGAGGAAGTGTGTTAATGAGATCGAGGCAAGGGGAATGGACTCCGAGGGTATTTACAGAGTTTCTGGATTCGCTGATGAAATTGAGGCTTTGAAATTGGCGTTTGATAGAGGTGAGAATTAACAACACTGTCTTTATCATAATATATTTTTATACTACGTGTTTTGTTATGTATGACATTAAGGCGATATGTAATAAAAAATGAGCCGCTAAGTAACTGTCGTATTCAATAACTAAATATAGTACTGATTTCATATTTAAGCAATATTTACTTGAAGATTTAAACTATATAAATGAAAGTCAGAAACAAAATTGGTGAAACTTTTCTCGATACAATTATTTGTCAAAATCGGCTCTTCTAAAACACTTATATCGTTCATTCTCCGACTCTAGAAAATATTTAAAGTATATTTTTTACACAGTTATGTAGGTAATTATGGTACCTAAATTATTAAAAAAGGTTTTTTTTTCATTCGTTGGTTCTCATGCAATTCGAGATTTTATCTTTTGTCACTTACGTCATTTACTCCTGCGACAATGCGACACGGCTACGGTACATGTTTGTCTCGTTCTTGACATAAGCAAGTAAATAGTACTGTCACTTTCTTGCATTTCCGGATGCTACGCCAATCGTCACCGAAATTAAATTTATATATCGTCTTAAATGAAAACACGGGTAGGACTAATGGCTAGTATTGTTGTAAACTAGTTATTTTTTCAAATTCATTACCATAGGTTTTTTTTTAATTTTCAGACAACCTTAATATCATCCTAAAATATCAATGAAACAGTCTGTATAAAAATATTAATTCATCATGTAAGTAGGTACCTGTTATACTGACTAAGCGGCATCGTCGCAAAAGCGCCGCTGATTTACGTTAAAAATTGTTTATTCGATATCAGTAATCGATATATTCGTATATATCGAATACTGAATAAATATTCAAGCTACCGGTATTAAACCCACCTCTAAAATCAGTTAATAGGATTCTGAATGTGTGTTTTAAATTAATGTTGTACATAACAAAACAGGTTGTATAATATATTTTTATCAGCAAATATACTTTTCATCAAAAAATCGAAACAGTACTGCAAGTACCATTCAGGTGGCATTTTTATAAAAAAGAGGATTGATATCTTAAAAAAAAATATGCCAATAAATAGCTGGCAGTTTAGTCTACACAATGGTGAAGCACAATTCCAAATTTGAATATAAATTTTCATACAATAAATGAATGTAGAGATTGTTTTCAATGTGTATTCCGTCGTAATTTCTGCATTTAATCACAATTTTTTTGCATAAAATATCGTTTTTTTTAAGTGAGCTCTGAGCTGAGCTGAGCGTGATTGTAAACTAAGTTCTGTGACATCCTACCAAAGAGATGTTTTCCTAACAAATATGGATACCTCGCCCACGAAAGCCGTCCAAGTCGTGGCGTTGCTGGATTCAGGGCATAGTCAGCGTGTTGTGGCTGCACGATTACATCTTAGCCTCTCTGCTGTCAATAGAGTGTATCAGCGTTATCGGGAGACTGGTATGTTTACTCGCCGTCCAGGATCTGGTAGATATCGAGTCACGTCTGAGCAAGATTACCGGTATATTGTGTCAGTTTCTCTAAGAAATCGTCACTTTAACTCTATTCAACTGCTGCAGCGGCTCCGTGAGGTTCGAGGATTGACTGTGAGCGATTCTACCATTAGAAGAAGATTGGCGGAGCGTGGCCTGAAACCTCATAAACCAGCTAATGGCCCAAAATTGACGGTAGACCACCGAAGAGCGCGCCTTAACTTTGGACGTGAGCATTTAAATTGGTCACACCTTCAATGGAGCAAAGTTCTCTTTTCTGACGAGAATAAGATCATGCTGTATGATAACGACGGAAGAAAGGTGTATCGAAGAGAGGGAGAGCGTTTTGCACAGTGCTGCATTAAAGAGTCAGTTACAGTGGCGGTCCATGGACGGTTTGGGGAGGCATAAGCGCCGAAGGAAAAACCGAACTTGCTTTTGTATCTGGACCTCGCTTACCGTCATTAAATGGGTCACGTTACATCGAAGAGTGTTTGGAGCCTCATGTGGTACCCTACGCACATTTTATTGGCGAAGAGTTCATTTTTATGCAGGACAATGCCAGGGCTCAGACCGCAGGCATTCCAAATGAATACCTGAGTGAAGTCGGTATTACGGTTATGGGCTGGCCATCAAGAAGCCCGGACATGAATCCCATAGAAAACCTATGGGTAGAAAACCTATGGGATGAGTTGAAGAGACGAGTCTGCGCGAGATATCTTGCTCCGGAGACGCTTGGCCAGGTTAAAACAGCTATACAAGAAGAGTGGGATAATATCCGACAACACAAGATTGTGTCTCTCATCCATTCCATGAGGAACCGCATGGAAGTAGTCATTATAGCCCGGGGAGGAAATACAAGATACTGAATAAACTTTTTTTATAGTTTTTTGGTTTTACGTCTTTGTTTCTAACATTTTAGAAGTTCTTCTTTAAGTGTAAAAACATACCTGTTGAACAAAACACGATTGTTAAAGAAATTTAATTTTAATTTGGAACATTAATTTTTGTTAAACTATACCATATAATATCCGCAATTAACTGGCATTATTATTTTTTTGTTTAATATAAAATAAAAACACAAAAACTCATTCAAAACCAAACTTCAGAGGTGTTTCGATTCTTTTGATAAGAAGTGTAGTTTTATGTATTAGAAATATCAGAATATGTTTGTTATTCACTAAGGTATATAGTTATATATGGGCCGTAGAATTAAGTTTTAACATCTTGTACTTTTCTGTTGTTGCCTGAAATAATTCTATATAAAGGAAAAGAGGTATGTGAAATTGTAGCAAATAGATTCGAGATAAGTCACGGCTCGCTTCTGTTACTCGTTGAATTTGAATGACTCGTTTCGCTCCCACATTCGTCGTGCTTTTTAGGGTCCCAGACCAAAATGGTAGGTAAAAAAGGAATTCTATATTGCGACTTTGTCCGACTGTCTGTCTGTCCGTCTGTCGCAGCTGATATCTTAGCAACTACTGAAGCAATTAACTTGAAATTTGAAGTATAAGTAAAAAAAAAACATAAATATTTTCGTTTAAATTTCCAAGGAGGCCAAAATCTCTGAAGTTTGAAGCACTGAAGCAAAGCGAAAACTCTGAAATTATTATGACTGATAGAAATACAGGAAAATATAACGAAGTCTTTCTAGAACATTTTTTTTAAATCAACCTCAAATGTTTACTTGGTTTGTTAGTCACGTAACGCTGCTAAATTAACACAAATTTAGGTAGATAAGGAACCCTAGGTATGCGAGTTTTACTCTTACTTGACCAGTCTTATTTTTTTGTAATGAGGTGACGGCCAGGCCTATAACAAAACGAAAAATATTCTTAACAGACAGAAAGACAAGACAACAATGTGATCCTAATGGTACCGGTTTTCCTTTTGAGGTACGAAACCGTAAAGAAATGTATTATAATGTTTTAGATGGTGAAGCAGCTGACCTAAGCTTGTACAGCAATATAAACGTAGTGGCCGGTACCCTCAAACTGTACCTGCGGCTGCTGCCTGTGCCGCTCGTCACGTACGAAGCCCACCCCCAAGTAGTGCAAGCTATACGTAAGTAGGCTTTACGCCATTAACTCAGCTCCTAAACTTATGTTGATATTCAGAGGGGGGGGGGGGGGGGTCTCGGCTTCTTGCTCTATGAATACTATGAAACCCTATGAAATATAGTGAGATAAAGGGAGGGGGGGGGGTCTCGGCTTCTTGCCCTATGAATACTATGAAACCCTATGAAATATAGTGAGGGGGGAGGGGGTCAATCTCAACAACAACAAATCATGGGGGGGAGATCAAACGCCCTCTAACTAATTTGAATTTGATTAAAGTTTTTGATAAACGTTATACAAATCGAATCTTACCTGCTAGGAATGTGACTCCCCGACCGCTTCCCCTGCACTTCCCCGATGGCGCCCGTATTGTACCGTTCGCATCACTATTTTTTACTAGGGTTTTTAGTCTCGTACTGGCCTACGTAACGTAACGATGCGCTCTGGAATTCTTTTAGTTTTCGTTTGTGTTATTGTTTTGTTGTTGTAGTTTTTGATGTTATAGTTTGTGTCATTGTTTTGTTGTTGTAGTTTTTGTTGTAGTTTGACTGGAAAAAAGAAGTCAACCATGTGGACAGGCTTCGACAAAAGTATTGGGACGATGACCTCTTACAAGAGACGAATGAATCGCAATTATTTGTAAATTTATCGGACACCTCTTCGTAAAGTGATTATAGTGAGACTGAGGACGAAGAACAACCTCTAGAAGGCATAAATCCACTAAGTAGTGACGAAGATGAGATAATGTAAATAATAGATAAAATAAATGTATAAACTTAAACATTGTATTTTTATTTTATTCAAATAGTGTAAAAAAGATTAGATAAAAAGCAGCGTCCTCCCTGAGTAACATAATAAATTAGGTTAAAAAAAATAAAGACGAAGCCGCGGGCGGCTGCTTGTTATGTTCGCTTTTTTGCGGGCGGTACAAACACGCCAATATGACGTCACCGCGCTCAGGTCCCAACTTATCGCGCACGGGTAATATGTTTGTTTAGTGCCGACTCAAAATTAGTTAGTTACATAAGTTTAGGAGCTGAGTTATTAAGACTAAAAAGGTTTATTTGATATTTGTTTTTGGTTTCTTTTTTCGCCGATTTCATTTTTTAAACCCACATCATGATAGTAGTGAGCTCCTACTCTCCCCCTCCCCCGGTTTTAGGCGGTAATCGATTTATCAAAGTGAAAATAATGAATGAATATTTAATTTATTAGACCCGTATTTTTATCGGAAATTATGTTTTCTTTCAGAAATGAAAACCCCCGTTCTTCAAATAACGAAACTCCGGGAATGTTTAGATTCGCTGCCGCCGGCGCATTTCAACTGTCTCCAATACATGGTTCAACATTTATATAGGTAGGTATTCCAATCATCCATACTAATATTATATTAATTCGATAGTAAATGAAAAGTGTTTGTTATGTTTTCACGACTACATACAGATCATTTTGAATCGTCAATTCATGTGTGATTTTTGATTTACATGTATGTTATTATTCTCTGTTGGTACAAAGAGTACAAACTCAAATAAAATTAAGTGTGACAGCACGAAATAGACAACTGTCACTCTTTGTCCATATGTATAGTATGTCTGTCCATATGTATAGTATGGCTGTCTATATGTATAGTATGTCTGTCTATATGTATAGTATGTCTGTCCATATGTATAGTATGTCTGTCCATATGTATAGTATGTCTGTCCATATGTATAGTATGTCTGTCCATATGTATAGTATGTCAGTCCATATGTATAGTATGTCTGTCCATATGTATAGTATGTCTGTGCATATGTATAGTATGTCTGTCCATATGTATAGTATGTCTGTGCATATGTATAGTATGTCTGTAAATAGATATAATTGTTTGTGCTGTCATATAAAATTAAGCATTTTTGTTAACACGCAACAGAATCGCCTCCATTGTATGTCTTTAATTATTCAGAAGTCAATGAACTATTCAGTTTTGCAAGCAGGTTTCTCACCAATTATTTCTCTTCCAGGGTATCACAACAAGCTGAAGTGAACAAAATGAGCGCACACAATTTGAGTACTGTTTTCGCGCCAACACTCGTGGCTACCCCTCCCGCCATCACCGACTTAGCGTTCGAAATCAGAGCGTTACAGGCACTAATCGAATACTGCCCACAAATATATTATGGTACCAATCAATAAACATGTATATGTATGTTTCCTTAATTACCAGTAATTAGTGTTATCGATACTCAGCGCATCACTAACGGCTCCAGTAAGGGCTGCAAGACCAAGCGAGATAGCAATACCATCGTCGTTTGTCTCACTGTGTATGCTCCTGTCTGCCAGGAGCGTTGGGGTCTAGTACAATAGTCAACTTTGATTATTTTAGTGGTATGATTTTTGTAACCATCTCAAAAACTTTCAAGCCTACATACTTGTACCCGCAAATTTCCTCATAGTACGAGGATGCACTGCCAATTGTGCTACAGGCTCTTGTCACGTCAGGTTCGAAATTAGTGAAATGATAATTTTGGTATGAGTTTGTAGCGACATCTAACGCCACATTAAATAACTATTTAAACATTAAGCTGAATTACAGATAGAGCGTTAATATGTCACTGAGTCAGCTACATCTAACGGCAAGTGGAAGAACTATCCGTGATCGCGCAAACGATTTGTGTTAAAAATCTAAGCATAAGTAATACTTCTCAGGAAATCCTGTTGTTCGTAAGTCGCGCGGTGGGATATCTTCCCTTTTCCATGGCGGTACCTATCTATAAATAATATTAGAAATGCTGCCGTGGGAGTGTACTTCAGCGTATAATTTACTGAGAAGAATAATTTATTTAATATAACAGGGCTATTTGTAAATAAAATTAAACTGGTTTTAGTTACGAAACAGTTCCAATAAAATATGCAACTTATATTTTACAACATTTACCTCACTGAGATATTTTCGCCAAAATAGTTTATTGGAGTTTTTTCGAATTCGTCTATTTTTACTACCTTACGAGTTTCTCAAAAAGTAATCAAAACTGCTAACAATGCGAAACGGCAACGCGCCTCCTCTACATTCATTATTTTCATAGCAGATTGGCAACGTCGCATGATATAGAGTAGACTAGGAAGCTAGATACCTTTTTAATATCTTATGTTTTGTATGGGCCCATATTGTAACACCATGGACGCCTGAAGACGGCAACGTAGG
This sequence comes from Philereme vetulata, assembly GCA_918857605.2. NCBI lineage: Eukaryota > Metazoa > Arthropoda > Insecta > Lepidoptera > Geometridae > Philereme > Philereme vetulata. Next base: position 9,350,788 of record OU975420.1, on the reverse strand, counting down.
GGTCGGCCGAGACTTGGGGGAGACCTTTGCCCAGCAGTGGGTCGAGATAGGACAAAAAAAAAGATTTTGTAATTTGGAAATAAAAATACAAAGTCATGTACTGTTTTGGTACCAATTCGTATCTTTTACAAATAACCCTGTTTACTTTTTTTTATCTGATTTATTTATTTATTTAATTTAATCAACACGGTGAGAACCAATTATATATTCTAGGTGAGAGTACATATTATTATAACAACCATTTATATAAATACAGTTCAGATAATATCATGTCTAAGAGTAAAATATAAAACAATCATCATCATCATCATCCACAGCCCGACTTCACCCACTACAGGGTATAGGCCTCCCTAAGTTTGTGCCATCCGCCACGATCCTGCGCTAGTCTCACCCATTGACGGCTCGCGACTCAAAACGATGTCGTCCATCCATCTCGCTGCCGGACATCCTACCCTTCTACAGCCATTCCTCGGCCACCATTCAGTTGCTACCCTGCTCCACCTGTCATCACCACGTCTTGTCAGGTGTCCCGCCCAAGACCATTTGAGCTCCATAACTCTATTCCCAACGTCAAGAACCTTCGTTCTTCTACGAATCTCGACGTTTGGAACTCGATCTAAGAGTTTGATGCCGAGCATGGTACGCTCCATGGCTCTCTGTGCAACTCTTAACCTATACACAGCCTCCTGCGTGAGCGTCCATGTCTCGGCACCGTAATTCATGGTGGGCAGAACACATTGGATAAATAAGCGGGTCTTCAGACTCTGTGGAGTTTTAGGCGACTTAAGGATGTCGTCCAGCTTGCCGAACGCAGTCCAATAATAAAAAAAAAACAAAACAATACATTAAAATAAAAATGAGAATATTAAAAATATAATTCATAACAATAAAAAAAGCAATATCAATTACATAGGGTCAAAGGTTGTCTTGAAGAAATCGCTTTTAGCGATAAGACCGCCATTTGTATTTCTGCGTGTATTGTTATTTGTTTTTTTTTTATTTTAAGTGTGATTTACAATAAAGCGTTTTCTATCTATCTATCTACATAATTATGTATGCTTATACATTTACCTACTTTTCCCTAGCTATAGTAGAAACATAAGGCTGCTGAGTCTCGTATAGAGTAGGTTAACTATATTTTTGTCTCCTATGTTAAACAAATATCACAAACTAGTTTTAAGTTATTCAAAATCATGTTAGAAATTACGGACGGGATTTGAACTCCCTACCTTTCTTACATACGGGATGGACAAATTCGCCAACGGTCTACTCGTATACTACGAAAGAATAGAAAGAACACTACCTAAATAGTATTTAATTTTTCGGGAGATTTAAGATTTTCCAGTAAGTGTATCATAACATTTTATAGAACCAGTTTTTTTATGTACGACATTAATTTAAAACACACATCCGGATTAGTATGAACTGATTCTAGAGGTGGGTTTAATACAGGTAGCTTGAATATATATCCATTAATAGATACATTTCCAATAAACAGTTTTTAACCTACTTACATGATGAATTAATATCATTTGATTACCTATTTTATACAGGCTGTCTCATTGCTATTTTAGGACTAGATAAGAACGTTGTTTGAAAATTGAAAATGTTCTACGGTAATGAATTTGATAAAAACTTATTTTACAACCATACTTGCCATTACATATGGGCCGTCCATTAATTATGTGAGGCTCGAAGAGGGGGGGGGGGGGGGACAAAAATCTCGAAATATCACAAGAGGGGAGGGAGGTGTAGTAAGATATCAAGCGTATTTATGCCAAATGCGCGATTTCTAAACCGAAAAGCAGCGTGTAGTGTGTGAAGTGTGAACATTTTTATCATAGTCCTTAATTTTCTAGAATAAAATTAGATTATATTTTATACATGATAATATTCTAAAAATTTTAAGATTCTTTGTAGGTACTAAAATATACACGTGATTTTGGGTGGGGGGGAGTTAGTCTTAAACCTCACCACGTATCACGGGGGGGGGGGGGGGGGGGTTAAAAATGCTAAAAAGCATAACGTGATTAATAGACGGCCCCATACTAGCCTACCCGTGTTTTCATTTAATGTCGTACATTACATAATTATTTTTAGTGTTAGTTATAAAATGCAATATTTACTTAGTACTTTATTTATATATTTTATCCTAAATTTGTGATATTGGAATTCGGATCTTTTTAAAAGACTTTCTTTTGAACCATTCCAGGTTGTGTTAGATTAAGTTATCAACCAAATTAGATATTTTTACTGTCATATTTGAAGACGAAGATGAGATGTGCAAAAATCGATACCCAATCGAATTATAAATTTATGCCATCTATTGAGGCCAGTCGGAAAAAGTATTTTTTAATTTGTTTTTGGAAACCCATAATTGATTTGTATAAATCTTAGGATTAGCGCCCTCTAGTGATAGACTAAAACTAAGTTTATAATAAATGAACACAAATTAATCAACTTTAGCGCATATTTTATTGAGACTAGAACAAAATTGTAAATACTAGAAAGTAATTTGTTAAGAATCATTTTAAAAATGTTTATCTCAAAGTATTAGAAAATGTAGAATATTTCGTATTCTGAGTTTTGCAAAAGACTATTTCTATCCTTTTTATAAATTTTTATAGTGGTAATAAAAATTATAGCGATTTAATTGAAAAAAAAAATGATTTTTATTTATAATTTTAAATAAAACATCACCGATCACTTTTTCTTCTTCTTAGGCTTACTGCCTTCTTCTGTTTCTTCGTTATCATGTTGATGGAACTTTTTTAAATCTGCGCAAAATAATACCTGAAAAATAAAAGGACACGTAAACGTTCAAACTTTAATCTTATCTGAATGTACCTGATAAGGAATCAATTCCCGTGCGTCAGTCTCGCAAGGGCGGATCCAGGGGGAGGGTCATGGGGGTCATGACACCCCCCCCCCCCCTGGGCTGGGTCCAGGGACCTAGGTGGACCACTAATAAAAATTGTAAAACAATGTTTTTATATATTTTTTGTCACAATATACATTTTATGTAAGTATATTCAATATTTAATTAAATTAATATAATATTTTAATTTGAAAAATTGATTTTGTTATCCCTTAACCACCTGGCATACGTCTCACAGACGCAAGGAAATTAAAAACGTTAATATTTTGGCGCGCAAAACACGTATCGACTTGTACGTCCCTGTACCTTCCCGCCGCGTCCCTCAGTGCCGCGCAACCGCTCGTCGTGGTCGGAGGTGCACGCGTTTGTCACTGGTAAGTAAAAAACTGTCGTTGTCCGTCTGTAAGACGTATGGTAGGTAGTTGCGTGACTTTTTTGAAATCGTGTTTTAGTTTATAATGGCTTCTAATGATGGTGTTATTGAGCGTTGGTTAGAACAGGATCCATCTGACGACGAAAACCTACCAAACGATGAAGGCAGCGATGTCGATTTGGACATTGGCGTACAGTACGCATTGGAGGACAGCTGCGAATCGAACCCTGACTGCTCAATGAAACTCAATGAAACTGCTCAACATGCGTCTCTAAAACGAAACGCAGAACTCAATACATGTGTTTTGAGTGTAAAAAGCCGATTTGTATCGAATGCTCCCACAAAATGTGCATTCACTGTCGCGAAAATCTGTAAGATCGATGCCATGCAATTTTGTCGAAGATATGATTATACCGAGAAAGTTTTAATTTAATATTACTTGTTGATTACTATATTTTTATAAACAGAAACAAAGCATTTCCTAAGTCATGTGATTATTTTTGTAAGTCTCGTTTTTCAATTAAGAAAATTTTTATGCTAGAATTAAGAGTTGTTTCAAACAAATTAAGATTTTAAGAAAATTTGTTGATTTTTATGTGCCTTGTTTGCTTTAATAAATACTTTAATATGTATTTTAATTGATTTTATTTCAAAAACAAACCTTTCACCCTTAGATTTTACATACGAAAGTCTTACCATTCGTCCGTCTGTGAGACGTATGGTAGGTGGTTATGTGACAAGATTAGGTGGTAGGTGGTTAACTATAGGTATTTTAAGTACAGTATGTAAGTACATTAATAAAATACCTACTTTCTACTTGTATCTATGATTATAATGATTATGAAAATTAAATTATAACTTGTGACTTGACCACGACTACGTGCCCCACCCCCCCTGGCACCAAAGCTGGATCCGCCCTTGAACACGAAAACGGCTCGACCGATTTGGCTGATTTTATTATTGTGTTCTTAATTTTCAGGACAAGGTTTGTATGAAAGAAGAGTTAAAATAAATTGCCCATGGAATTTAAAAGTTCTAGAAAAAATTTGTGATTTTTTTCTATAGGATTTTTGTATGAACTCAAGACCATTCGGCTATATTTGATTTGTCAGCAATAATTATGAAAAATGCAAATATTGTATCGCGTCCCTGATGATCTTCCCACACACCAAACAGTCTATCTATACTATACCTATTGGTACACACTCTCTTTCGTTTACGTTCGCAAACTCCAAGAAAATGTTTTTGTTTTCATCTAAATTTCTCGAAATCGCACTTTATTTCCACAAGTAACAGCTAGGACGTAGGTACGGTACGTACGTTACGCGGCGGCAAAACTGACAGCTCTATGGTTGACAGACGTCACAGATTGCACAATGCACAGAAATTGGCCCGTACCGAGTGAATTCAGCCAGCCATGTCAAAAATGACAAACGTTCCGTTCCATTCGTTTTATTGTATAGAAATGGCAAAGATAATAAAACGTTGCCAACCTAACCAAGCCACAGCGAGTGTAGTAAGAGTTAATTCAGTTACATGTCAAAATCAGGAGATTTTACACAATAATACAAATGAAGTAGTAGATCAGGAGAAAGCCCTAAAAATCATGTAATCTCCTGATAAATCAGGATAGTTTGCAGCACTGACCGTGGCAGCCCCATTACATACATTCCAGATGCGCTACAGAACCATGGCAGCCCCATTACTTACATTCCAGATGCGCTACAGAACCGTGGCAGCCCCATTACATACATACAATTCAGATGCGCTACAGAACCGTGGCAGCCCCATTACATACATACATACATGCCAGATGCGCTACAGAACCGTGGCAGCCTCATTACATACATACATACATTCCAGATGCGCTACAGAACCGTGGCAGCCCCATTACATAATAGGTTGGGGAAAAAGTCTTCTATAGTATGTAAGTCTATAGTATGTATGAACTGTATATATGTATGAACTTGTAATAAAATCTCTTTGGCCAAAACCAGCCAGATACAAATAGTATACTATTTGTATCTGGCTGGTTTTGGTATCATTCAAAGTTTAAATTTTAAAGAAGATAATTCCAAATTCAAATTAGGAAAATGTGTGATTTTTATTTGTTTTTCGTACTGTAAAGATGAGTGTAAATCTAATGAAGAAATTCGATACATTTTAAAATTTTACTACAAAACAGGTAAAAATGCAACGCAAGCCGCGAATAAAATTTGCGATTTTTATGGAACTAGTGCAGTGTCTGTGAGAGTAGCACAAATTTGGTTTAAGCGTTTTCAATCCGGAAATTTTGATGTCAAAGATGCACGTCGCTCTGGTCGCCCTATTACGGATAAAATTAATGACATTTTTGAAAAAGTGGAGCAAGATCGGCATCTCAGTAGTTACGACGTAGCTGAAAAACTGGGAATTGACCACAAAACAGTTTAGGAAACTGGGTACACAAAAAAGCTCGATATTTGGGTACCCCACGAGCTCACTGAAAGAAACCTAATGAACCGTGTACTCATTTGTGATTCTTTGTTACGACGTAATGAAACCGAACCATTTTTGAAGAAGCTGATAACCGGTGATGAAAAGTGGATCACGTACGACAAGAACATACGAAAAAGGTCGTGGTCAAAGGCCGGTCAGGCTTCACAGACTGTGACGAAACCCGGGTAACTCGCAACAAGGTGATGCTGTGTGTGTGGTGGGATTGGAAGGGCATTATTCATTATGAGCTGTTACCACCAGGCAGGACCAACGATTCTGAACTCTACTGCGAACAACTGATGAGATTAAAGCAAGAAGTTGAGAGAAAGCGGTCCGAATTAATCAACAGAAGGGGTGTGGTTTTTAATCATGAAAACGCTCGACCTCACACATCTTTAGCCACTCAGCAAAAATTAAGAGTTTGGCTGGGAGGTGTTAATGCATCCGCGGTATAGTCCTGACCTTGCACCTTCAGATTTCCACCTGTTTCAGTCTCTTCAGAATTCTTTAGGCAGTGTCAGGTTAACATCACGAGAGGACTGCCAAAACTACTTGTCGCGGTATTTTGATCAGAAGCCCCAAAATTTCTATAGCAATGGGATCATGTCCCTACCTACAAGATGGCAAAAAGTTATCGAACAAAATGGTACCTACATACTTTAGTTAAATGTAAATAAACTATATTAAATAATGATTTGAATTTTCTTAAAAAATGCGAAGAAACTTTTTCCCCAACCTAATACATACATACATGCCAGATGCGCTACAGAACTGTGGCATCCTCAACAGCAATCTTAGGGTTTTAACGTTTATTTGGACTATAGACTGCACATATACTTTACTCTTCTGAGCATCATCATCATAGCCAAAGGAAATCCACTGATGAACATAGGCCTACCCTATAGATTTCCAGAGTGACCAATCTTGTGCGGCCTGCACCAACGAATCCAATATCAGGTCTTCTTTCCATGGGGGGCCGTCGCTTTTCAATCTCGTAAACAATCTTCAGAGAATTACTTACAGTGTGAGCCCATCCAGCCATATCGCCATATACCTTCCGGAAGTGGTCTCCTATCTCAGTATACATCTTCTCCGTGACGTTTTTCTTGCCGCGCAGGTGCGGTAGGTAATTCTTTGCTGCTATTTGGTATACATGGGTGTCCACTGGTAACGCTTCTAGGTGGTTCAGTGACATTAGGCAGATGCAATCCGCTACCTAAAAATAATATAAATACACTTGTTTCTGTAATGCTGTCTTTACACGTACGTACAGGACAGCGACGCTAACTGTTAGCCCCCTGCATGTTTATAGATAAAGAACCCTGGAAGAAAGTGGAAGGGGTGTGTTTGCGCATGGGTACACTCGCGCACGAAAGTACTAGGCGTATTGTCTTATTTTTGAACTAGCCTTTCGTTCGCGGCTTCGTATATTGGTTATTGGCAGGTACATTGAAAAATGTAGGTATTAGAATATTATAAAATAGAATTAAAAACATGTTGACCACCAGCGTTCTTTTTACATGACGCGACCTATAGCGGGTTCGATTCCCGCCGTGGAACAAATGTTTGCATGATCTACAGATTGTTCCGGGTCTGGATGTTTTTCTCTAAATTATAAGTATGTATTTAGAAAACAAAACTAAGTCCAGTAAACGCGTGAAATGTCCAGCAATATGTTATTTATTGGGGTGTATGTATTGTGTATTCCTAACGTTCCCTTCTAACCTGGATCCCAGCCATCCTAACTCCGATTCTAACTCTTGTCTCGATTCACGCTTGAGCACAACTTTGACATCTCATTTAAAGCATTTTGGAAATATGTTAAAAAAATTGTTCAAAAGGTACCTTGGGTCCAATTCCGTGTAATTTCATAAGTTCCGCTCTAGCATCCTTATACTTCATATCCTGAAGACTCTTGAACCAGTCACAACCTCCCCATTCCACTATCTGTGATGCAGACTTTTGTATGAACTTGGCCCTGTATCCAAAGCCTAGGTCTCGTAGCTCGGATTCTACCTGAAAAAGGTTTAATACTTCAAATTATCATCATCCTTCAACTTGTACACTGACAGGCAAAATCTAAAGATTTGTAAAACAACTTTCCATGTAGTTATCAACTGTTGATCACAAATAACAAGTAATAAATGAAGAATATCCTTTTCCTACATAAGATGTTGTGATTTTTCCATCACAACATGTATTTTTCTTCCATATCCCTCTATCAGCCATTTTTAGGGTTTCGTACCCAAAGGGTAAAACGGGACCCTATTACTAAGACACCGCTGGTCCTTCTGCCGGTATAACAGCAAATACTAAAAACAGAATGAAATAAATATTTAATGGGGGCTCCCATACAACAAACGTGATTTTTTTGCTTGTTTTAGCTCGACATTGATAACAGACACAGGTAGATGCTTGAAATATTCACAGAATATTTAGTGATATATTCACTATAAAAGTAAATCATTAAATTAAAATAAAACAAATATTTAAGAGGGGCTCCCATACAACAAACGTGATTTTTTTGACGTTCTTTTTAGAAAGTGGTACGGAACCCTTCGTGCGCGAGTCCGACTCGCACTTGGCCGGTTTTTTTAGTATTTGCTTCTTTCATACCCATATCATCTTCAGATTTCAAATAGGTGTTATAAAAATATACACGGTGTAACTAGAAGGGTGGATCATCGGTGGCAGGGCGATGGCGGACCTCGATGCCTATCGATTTAATCCCCCTGTATGTTCCGCGATATTCAGTCGTTCAAAACTTATTCAGACTTTTATAAAATTTTAGTCAAATCCGATTACAGGCTGGAAGTACCAAGTTTGTCCAAACTATTGGGTCTACGACCGTAATTTTTTTTTTCTTCTAGTAGCTCTATATACCATTCGTCTTACAATACCGTTTTTTGGCATTATTTGAAGAAATCTAAAAAAAAAAATTTTACAAAAAAAACTGTCCTAATTTCTCATCTAACTTTGAAGCGTAACAGAAAATAATATTTTTAAAAAAATACTTAATTTTTTTTCTACAACTAATCTCAAAAACTACTTCAATTCATGGAGAAGTAACCCTTCTTCTTCTTCTTAGCATGTCAAGAGTTCTACGTTTTCATTTATACTATGTTGGACAGGTGTTTGGCATTAGGCGAGGCGGTTATTAGGTCCTCCATTGTGAAAGTAACCCTGAAAATTTAATTTGGCTAGCACCAGAGCATCATGTTCAAATATTTTTTTATGTAATAAAAGTGACAATAATACCTGATTACCTAAAGCTTAGGTAGAGAGAAGAAACCGGTTTAGATGAATAGCTAGATAAAATATTTTTTGGCTCACTCATGCACAGTTTTTTTTATTTTATTTTTGTTATTTTCGGAAAACTTAAAGCTAGGTACACAGAAAAACTCATTATATTAAATACATGTAAAAAAAGACATGTATGCCAATTACAAATTTTCACTTTTTTGTAAAGAATATTTTTTTTTGGATTTTTTTCAAATAATGACTCTAGAAGAAAAAGCTACTAGAGCTACTAGAAGAAAAAAAAATTACGGTCGTAGACCCAATAGTTTGGACAAATTTGGAACATCCAACCTGAAATCGGATTTTGACTAAAATTTTATAAGTCTGAATAACATTTGAACGACTGAATATCACGAAACATACCATCGCCCTGCCACCAATGATCCACCCTTCTAGTTATACCATGTATATCCGGTATGCATTAGTGTCATATCCATTAAGAGCTCTGGGCAAAATTTCATTGGTGACATACACAACTCTATACACTCAAAATAAAATATCAGGTTATGGTCCCAGAGACTTCTTATGCTATGTCAAGCTGTAAATTTTCTTAAAATTCTATCATACAAAAAATATAAGTATTAATAACTTTAGTACCTTTGGCTGTGACAGTTTTTCTACTTCGGGGAATGCATAGTAGGCGACTCCATCATGTTCACAGATCTTCTCCCCGTAATGAGTACATAGCTTTTCAACTAAACTTGATATCCTGAAACACAGCCGTTGGTAAGTAAAAAGTTCAGACATCACCGCGGTGGCCTCTTTATGTTCCAATATTGGTTATGGGCCCCTTCCCTTCAGTAGAAGAGTACCATTTTTTTTTAAGTTTATAAGAGCAATAAGATTACGTGGCTGCTTCCAGGTTCATGTGGCTTATGTGTGGGGAGGCACACTGCTTGGTGGCAGAAACATTGGTAGCATTTCCCTGGACAAGCTCTACCAATACATATCAACAAAAACTATAAAAGCTTACCTAGAAATATGATTATTTTGGCTGCATATGAATGAAAAGAGATTCTCCACAGGCTCCTGACAAAGCATTCTTATGCCATAGAATTGTTGACTAGCCAATTTGAAAAGTTCATCTTTTTCTGACCAATCTCTGTAATACTCTCCCAAGTTTGTGTCCAGTCGCAAATAGTCTATTAGCAACTTTTTATAAGTATCATCATAATTGACATCTTTTTTAATTTTCTTGGATTTGTTTGGGTTTAGTAACGAGCCAACTACAGTGTATTGTAAAGTGCTATCTTTCTGCCGTAGTTTCCATACGGTTTTAGAAAACACTCCTGTCCATTCTTCTGACTCTTTGTCTAAGTTCCATCTAAAAAATCAATTTCTGCACTTCTTATGACTGAAACGTGTAATTAAAATTCACTATGAAGCTAATTTAAAAGATTTTGATTGCATTGTATATTTATATCATGTCATTCAGGAGAGAACTGTTTCCTAGGCCACAGCTTACGCTTTTCTGGGAAACAGGGACTATGTAACATTTTATGGTCACAATAAATATATTTCTATTGTTTGAAAATATATTTTGTTACAGTATATTTACAAACCTGAAACTTTGACCACCAGATAAAGTTCCGAGTAAATGCAGCTCTTTGTTGTTACACACCAATTTATTACAGGACATATTTACTATAGTCAATACCGTTCTGGTATTACTATTTTTTTTTTACAAAATGCATTAACAGTAAAATTGTAAACAAACAAAACTGATATTGGCTGGTGAGCCGGCCGTGGAGAGCAGGTATTAGATTCTCTTCGGTGGAGAGCGGCTGAGCGGGAAAACCGGAGATTGGCTGTGCAATGCAAGAGCGGACAGAAGTGACATTGACAGAAATTATCAAACAGAAAACAGTGTTGCAAGAAAACAAAATATAGTTTGATCATGCTACGACTTTATTTAGGCCATTACAAACTGTCAACATTTATGTGTAACAAAAATACAAAAGAGACGAATATAGACACTGATGTAGGTTTTGAACTTGGTTATCTTAGCTTTGGCAAAACTTGGATGCGATATATCAATGGAGTGGGCCTCGGAAGCCAGCTGCGTAATTGTCCATATTTAACTAACATAGTCATTGTTTATAGAATGGACAAAAAACATCAATGTATTTAATTACAATTATCTAATCTATTAAATTACATACCTACCAGTCTAGCTAAATGAGTAAAATAAACTTAAAATTAAGTAAAAACTTACTACCTACATAAGTCAAACACTGGAATACATCAAAAATAGACTTCAAAAGTCAAATAAATTTGTAGATATGATTGATTTAATCCAAGGAAGATATTGAGCTGAATCTATGAATACTATATATTTATGTAGGTTGCATGTAGTGTCTCCGTTTGATGGTCTCAAGAAGAGAGAAACAACGCCTCGAAGACGCCAGGGTCTATTGTCCAAAATGTAGAGACCTCCACCTGAATCTCCTAAGCAAGGACCTGCATCTTTGCGGTCACCTGTAAATAATTTAATATCGTTTCAGCTTTTGATCATAGGTTGCTGATACGAATAATTAAAAATTGCCGTTGAACGGATTTCCGCCAGCATACCTACTATGTTGCTTTGAGATACATTATCTGTTTTTTGTAGCTCTTTAAACACAATGATTTTGGAAACAATTGGCATCCATTTTATTAGTCCATAAATAAATCTGATTATTGTACCTAATAAATAGCGCAGGTTTGATTTGAGTGGCGTTCGAGAGGAGGCTTCTACCCAGCAGCGGTCGATCATCTCTACACTCATGAGCAACTGAAACGACTCTCCCCAACAAAATGAACAAAGTGTATTTTAGTTTTAAGTTTTTGAAGTTTTATTCAAAAATGACTCGAGTAATATATATATATATATATATATATATATATATATTTATCTTGAATGCTTAATCTTTAAGCTTCAAAATGATACCATTATTTTGAAAATCTACCCCGTACTTTTAAAATTAATCAGATTTGAATGGAAACACTCCAAAAGTGAAGTTAATTAAGGTAATTAAAGGGCTGATCAAAATTAAAATAAAACAGAAAATTTATGTATATCCTTCATCCATGAACTGACGAGTGATTCGTGCTGTATGATACCGGGTGATTGAGCGCGGGCTCTGAATGATCTAGTCGGATACCTAGTTGCTAATATTTTAATACGAACACAGTGACTGGAAAGGTGGGATTAAATCAGGACCAACCTTAGTTTCCAGAAACTTGGTCGAATATCGCCAATCCTTTTCTTCCAGTAGTTCACTTTCTTCACTTCGCGAGGTACACAACACTCCACTTTTCTGGTCTTATTTCACAGCAGTTTCTTTATTACTTATTTTGGCATAGAGCACTTTCGACACACACAAGTATCGTTTTTAAACATCCATTTATGACTGTGTTGGTGATTAGGGGGAGTGAGATATCAGGTAGGGAGAGAAAAGGACAGAAAGTCACTGTGGTCCTACCCACATATTATTATTTAATTATGGCCTAAACATCCCCCGGGTTTGACAGGATAAAATCCTTCAAAACATTTCCTTAATCAAACCAGATAGCAAACTAAAAAATTGCAATTTTGGTATAATTTTAAATTAAGTTAAAATAAGATCTACTATTTTATGCTATTAATATTAAATTAATCTAATCGATAATAAGTGGGATGTATCATATAAAGTTAATTATTGACTAGGCAATGGAAAAACCTTCACCAAAGGTCTTTTGTAAACACCATTTTTAGTGCGTACATCTACTTTTCGCACGATTTTATCCTTTCCAGGATACGTACGTTCGATAATACCTAAAGGCCAATCTAGACAAGCGCTGTTATCAGATTTTAACAGAACAACAATGCCCTCCAGAATATGCTCCATTCGAGTCAGCCATTTACTACGGACTTGCAACGTATTCAAGTATTCAACCCTCCAACGTTTCCAAAACGATTGCACCAAGTGATCAACTACACGTTGCGTTGGAGAACAGTAATATTAGCACCCGACAAGTCTTCAGAAGGAAGCGATTTTAAAGGCGTCATACTAAAAAATGTGCTGACGTCAGCGCAAGCGGCTCGGCGGGGTCATTACTTAACACAGAAAGCGGACGCGAGTTCAATAAAGATTCAATTTAAGCTAGAACCGTAGTCATTTCTTCAAACGTCAATAATTGATTCCCTAATATTCTTTTGAGATAATTGTTGACATTTTTGACATTGCTTTCTGACACGCCGTTAAAATGCAGACTCAAGGGCGGGTAGAATTTAATTTCAATTTTATTAACGCGAGTTACGTTCGGAAATTTATCTTTATATTCTTCAGAATCTAACAGCTGATACATAAAATCTAGATACTACTTCGCTCCGGCAAAGTTTGTGCCATTATCTGAATAAAGAACCGCTACAGGACCACGTCGCGATATAAATCTTTTGAGTGCATTCAAAAAAGCATCGGTACTCAAATCTGACGCTAATTTAAGATGTACTGCTTTAGTAATAAGACAGACGAATATACATAAGTACGCCTTTATACTATGCGTACCACGGCGACGATAAGGCACTATTTGCAAGGGACCAGCGTAGTCCATGCCAGTGTGACAGAACGCTTTAGCTTCCTGAACTCTGCAGGTCGGTAGGTCAGCCATGAATGGCACCGTATTTCGAGGATTGACCTTGAAACATATATTGCATTATTGCAAGCGCTTTCGTACTATATTTCGAGCCGCCAATATCCAAAACCGTTGCCTTATTAAAGAAAGTAACAATTGCGGACCGGTATGTAAATATTTTTGGTGGTAATAATCAATAATCAAATTAACTATGTGATCTTTGCGAGGTGGTAACAATGGGTGACAACTATCGTAATTTAATTCCGAATGAATTAACCGACCACCGACTCTGAACAAACCTTCTTGTAGAAAAGCATTGAGCTTTAAAAAGGCGGGAGGTAATTTATTTCCTAACACAGCGTTCTTCATTTCGCTGGCAAAGCGTACTTTTTGCAAATCCTTTATGATGTGCTTTTCGGCTAGTTCTAAATGTGAAACGTTAAATTTTTTAGTAATCTTTTTCACAAACCGAAGAACGTAAATCACAATTCGCAGTAATCTAGCCCAGGAAGATACTTTGGTAGCGAGCCGATAGAACACTAGAGTAGTTGGCGGAGCAACAGCTGTAGTCGATAGGACATTGACCTTTATTTCCGGTACTTTGTCTACAACAGCGGTTGAGTCGAATCTTTGCACCGGCCACTCGGAAACTGGCAGTCGGGCAAACGACGGCCCATTAAACCAGAACGGGTGTTTAATTCGCTGCGCAGGAGTAACACCTATGGAGAGGCAGTCCGCGAGATTATCCTTTCCACTAATGTGATGGAAGTGTCGAAGATCTAGCTCATTATGAATTTTAGAAACCCTATTAGCGACGAAAGTCTGCCACCTAGTAGGACTAGAATGAATCCAAGCCAAGACCACCGTACTGTCCGTGAACGCGTGAATATTTGTTATTTTACAACGACCACTATAGGCGTCAATGACTAGACGCATTAACCGAGACAGTATCACATTAGCGCATATCTCCATTCTTGCAAGCGTAATCAGTCTTTGATGGCGCCACTCGTGACTTAGCGCAAAGTAAATTGATGGCAGAACGATTTTCGTTCGGAAAATAAACATGTAAATATACCACACCATCATAAGCGCGCTCCGAAACATCTGCGAAACCTGCTATTGAAATTACGCAGTCATCATTGACACCGGTGTGACGAGGTAATTTGATGTTTTGAAACAACGGCAATTCCGATTCAATCGCACGCCACAAAGACACGACATTGGGAGGAGGAAGGTCGTCCCATCCTATATTATTTTCCCACAATGATTTAATTATCAACTTCGCTAAAAGCGTAACAGGGGCTACAAATCCCATTAAATCCCATAAACGGGCAATTGTTGAGAGAATATTTCGTTTGGTGCATTCGCGAAGTTCAGCATTGACACTGAACGTGAAGACGTCTTCTGCCGGTATCCAAAACAGACCAAGTCATCATTTCAGCCGTAAAACGTCCACTACTGAACACAGGCCTCCATGGAGTTCCATGATGGGTAGTTGCCATACTCACCACGCTTGGCAGGCGGGTTGGCGAGCGCAGTATGGGATGTTGATACACGGAAAGACGCTGCTGCCCATCTTCCGGAGGTATCCCTTAGCAGGCTCTTATTGCATCCACGGGCATGAGAGGAGGGGTAACATTCTACTGCCGGCACCCCACGGCAGACCAAGTATTTTTAGGTAACTGTCTGGACTGAACTCGACCGCTTCAGTTACCCGATGCGAAGCAGGAATGCTTGACATGACTTCCGGGCAATTACTAGAAAATTTTACTAGTTCGAACCCTCCAGCCACGAATAATTCGATCAGCTGATTCGAAAGTTCTATACCCTTAGCAGCTGACGAACAGCTAGTAGCTAAGTCATCTATAAACAAGTCAGATTCTGCAAACGAAGCCGCAACAGGAAAACGCTCGCGTTCATCTTCTGCGAGCTGACGCACTGTGCGAATAACTAAGTATGTACTACAACATAAACCGAATGCCACCCTAGACATTTCTAAAACCGTAATAGGGTCATTAATATCGAACCTATACAGAAGTCTTAGGTATTTCGTGTAATTTTCGTCCATTAGAACCCGTAGGTACATATGGCGAATGTTGGCACTTATAGCCACTGGCAGCAACCGAAATCTTAAAATTATTTTAAACAAATCATTTTGTAGATTTGGGCCTGTATGCAATAAATCGTTTAATGATTTACCAGTCGAAGTTTTATTACTAGCGTTTAACACTACACGTAATTTGGTAGTACTTTTGTCTTGGCGAACCACGGCATGATGAGGTATGACGTACTGATTGTGCATATTTCCGATCTCAGATACGGTACCTACGGGATGCATGTAATTTCGCTGTAGGTAATCTTTAAACACGTTATCATATTCGTTTTTAACCGCGGGGTTCGCCAGCAACCTGCGCTCCAGAGATAAATACCTGCGCTCAGCAATAGACATAGAGTCGCCTAGCGCGCACGGATCGCGGTGGAATGGCAGCGAGACAACGTATCGTCCGTTCGCTTCACGGCGCGTACTATCACGGTAGTAATTTTTGCAAGTTTGTTCGTCTTTAGTTAGGCAATTGGGTACATGTGGTACCTCTTCCAATTCGAAAAATCTACTCATACTATTCTCGAGCGATTCTTCTATTGTGCAATATGAACGAACAATATTGCACGAGGGGTTAATGACCGGAGCCTTACCGATTATTATGTAACCTAATAAGGTTTCAATCGCGACAGGTTCACCGGAATCACGAGATACTGAATTCGGACCTAAGATTCGAGCAAACATATCCGTCCCCAATATGAGGTCAATATTCGCGGGGAGTAATAATTGTTATCCGCCAAAGGAATATTATTTAAATAATCCAGATGTGAAGTATCTATCTTCGCGGTAGGTAACTCACTAGTGATACGATTTACGACCACTGGTTGAATAGTAAACCTAACCGAATCATCGAAGCGAGACCGAATTGTCAAGCAGGTGACTCCTTCAATAGGATTAGTGACGTCACCCACTCCCGATACAAATTTACTTAGCGGCTCGTGTAACTTTAACTTTAAACAATTGCAACACTCCGTCGTTATTGAATCCGTTTGTGACGCACTATCTATTAACGCTCGTAACACTAATACCTAGTCAGGTCATAAGTATTGTCACACAGTAAAAACTTTTCTTTTAGAATGCTGGCCACAAAAAAGTTTATAGAATTCGAATTTCGAATTGTTCATGAAAATAAAAATGTATACTTTTTAGAATTTTACTCATTTTTAAATATGGAGTGGACGCTTAAAGAAGACCGTGTTGAAGTTATTGCGTTGCATCGTTGCGGTTACGCGCCAATTCAAGTTTTTGACATACTGAAAAATTTGAATATAACCAAAAGATTCGTTTATCGCACCATCAAACGATACAATGAAGACTCTAGTGTAGATGACAGGTCAAGAAGTGGTTGCCCTCGGTCTGTTAGGACTCCAGCAGTGATAAAAGCTGTGAAGGCGAGAATTCAAAGAAATCCCAAACGTAAGCAGTAACTGTTGGCCCTTCAGATGGGGTTAAGCAGAACCACGGTGAAAAGGGTGTTAAATGAAGACTTAAGGCTTCGGGCATATCGAAGAAAAACAGGACATCGTTTGAATGCTCGTCTAATGGACCTGAGACTGAAGAGATGCCGCGCTTTGTTGAAGCGGTACGCGTGAAAAAAATATCGGGAAATTCTTTTTTCGGATGAAAAAAATTTTACTGTAGAAGAGAGCTACAACAAACAAAATGATAAGGTGTACGCACACAGTAGTGAAGAAGCAAGCAACCGTATTCCGCGTGTCCAACGAGGTCATTTTCCATCCTCGCTCATGGTATAGTTGGGAGTTTCTTATTGGGGCTTAACAGAGGTACATTTTTGTGAGAAAGATGTAAAAACGAATGCAGTTGTGTATCAAAATACAGTCCTGACGAACCTTGTGGAACCTGTTTCTCATACCATGTTCAATAACAGGCACTGGGTATTCCAACAAGATTCGGCGCCAGCTCATAGAGCGAAGAGCACACAAGACTGGCTGGCGGCGCGTGAAATCGACTTCATCCGGCACGAAGACTGGCCCTCCTCTAGTCCAGATTTGAATCCGTTAGATTACAATATATGGCAACACTTGGAGGAAAAGGCGTGCTCAAAGCCTCATCCCAATTTGGAGTCACTCAAGACATCCTTGATTAAGGCAGCCGCCGATATTGACATGGACCTCGTTCGTGCTGCGATAGACGACTGGCCGCGCAGATTGAAGGCCTGTATTCAAAATCACGGAGGTCATTTTGAATAAACTTTAGTGTCATAAGAATCTATGTTTTGTTAAGTTCATTTTGGTATATAAATGGTTACATAATGAATAAACTTGTTTCAATTATTTTATATTAAACGTGTGACAGAATTTATCACCTGACTAGGTATATTGCCATCGGCATCAATCGCATTACACTGCGCTGTGCCCAGCAAGACGGATGACGTGGGAATCGAACCCACGACTGGGTATACGGATGTGGAAGTGGCGCACTCGCCAACTGAACACAAGGACACCAGTCGTCGCGGCATGGCCTAACTCTGGAGCGCCGGGCGGTGGGCCTGTTATGGCCGCAGTAATTTTATTACGGTTGGTATTTTTCGCTCCAATTTTGCTGTTTGAGAAATGAAGCAAGCAATGGTGACTGCGACTACATTCGCTACAACGTTTAGAATTAGTGCAATTTGCAATCAAGTGTGAGTCATCTAAGCAATTCACGCAAATTTTATTACGTTTTATTAATTTGTATCGATTTTGGGGAGTCATAGATAGGAGTTTGGTGCACTGGGGCAATCGAGAATGATCACTCTTCCCACAACACAAACACGCATTTTCCTGTACACTTACAAAAGTTTTGGTGCGCACTACCTGTGCTACCGACGAGGTTACATTATTATTCGACCGTATCAGAATACTACCCGCATTCGTATTAGAACTTGTTATGTTATGCGCCCATTTTAGAACGTGAGAATGATTTCGGACAAAGGTAATGAAATCTGAACAACTCGTACTTGTATTATTTTTATCTTGTAATCTGAGTTCAAATTACTTTACCGACTCCAATCCCACTTTTTTACAAGCAATATGCACAAACGTAAAATCTTTTAGGCTATCTAACTCGAGCTGTTTTAGCGCTGAGTATAGCGATGAGAATTGATCGATAAATTCCTCCAATTGCGTGGGGGATTTCTCACTTACATTTTGCAAGCTAAGCAATTTATCCAAATACGATGCGGCTAGTACTCGCTTGTCATTGTACATGCTTACTAAAGCATTCCAAATAATTGGATAATTTTCTGGAGTGGGCAAAATGCCTTTACAAATGTTTAGGTCTTTCCCTTTCAATCTGCCGACTATGTACTGTATTTTTTCTCCGCCAGTAAGGCTGCTGTTATTGTGAACGGCTGACTTGAACGTTTCATAGAAAATCGGCTATGTCTTATTATTACCATCAAATAAACAAAGCTCTAATCGCGGTAGCTTTATTGATGAAGGTTTTTCGCATTTGACTAGAGAACTCTGGTCCGTCGCGACTAGTATTTTCAGTCATTTGCGACGTTAACTGATGGGACTTGTACTTGATTTTCGCATAAAGCTGCTCAAAAGCAATAAGTGAACTATATGTTGGTACGGGCCCTTCGGCTATCGACAACTGAAAGCTATTTCGTTCGTCAATCGCGGCGATAAAAACTGAACGCAAAACATCTATTGTAAAACTTTCGGCTTAGAAATTCTCAATTTTTACTGGATCATTTCCAATACTAGCTATCGAGTCATAAATAGTCTGCGCACGCCCATAAAAAGCTGCAAGTTTATTCTGCAGTATTTTCAAACCGCGCTCATTAGAACTATCAGAGTTTACCTCTTTCGACATTTTTGTACAAAGATGGCGACCGCTAATTAGCACCGAGAAAACAAATCACGACTAATCACTCTCTATCCGGATTCGATAGGGCCATATGATTGAGCGCAGGCTTTGAATGATCTAGTCGGATACCTAGTTGCTAATATTTTAATACGGACACAGTGACTGGAAAGGTGGGATTAAATCAAGACCAACCTTAGTTCCCAGAAACTTGGTCGAATATCGCCAATCCTTTTCTTCCAGTAGTTCACTTTCTTCAGCTCGCGAGGTACACAACACTCCACTTTTCTGGTCTTATTTCACAGCAGTTTCTTTATTTCTTATTATGGCACAGAGCACTTTCGACACAGGGATCGTTTTTAAACATCCATTTATGACTGTGTTGGTAATTAGGGGGAGTGACATATCAGGTAGGAAGAGAAAAGGACAGAAAGTCACTGTGGTCCTACCCACATATTATTATTTAATTATGGCCTAAACACCGGGCATTCTCATGCATTAGAAGGAAGTCATCCTCGATGAAGCCTTCATAAGGCAAGACATGGTCCAGAAGAATATCTTCCTCATATCGGGCAGCAGTCAGACCGCCTCCTCGGCCTCCACCAGGGACGAAAACGAGCTCCATTTTTTCTTCCAGCGAAATGCCCGCCCACATAATACATGAACCACCCCCGTAGGCCACTGTTTCGACAAAACAGCACTGAGCAAACCGCTCGCCTGGACGCATGTAGACCCGAGCTCTCCTATCACTGCCATGTAGACACACTCTGCACTCGTCAGAGAACAGGACTGACCGCCATTGCTCAGCAGGCCAATTGATGTGTTCGCGAGCAAATTCAAGGCGCGCCTATCGGTGAGCTGTGGTCAATTTTGGGCCTCTGGCAGGCCGTCTTGGAACGAGGTTTGCTTCTCTCAATCTTCTTCTGACCGTCCATTGACTGACAGATACTCCTCGAACCTCTCTCAGATGCTGCTGGACAGAAACACCGGTAAGATGGCGATTTCTGAGACTCGTCGAAACGTTGAAACGGTCGTCTCTCTCAGATGTACGCCGGCGCCGACTGGTATCTGCCCTCCTAGAGTAAGAGCCAGTCTCCTGGAATCTTCTGTACACCCTTGACACAGCATATTGGCTCAGGTTTAGTCGACGAGCGACTTCTCGCTGGCATAGACCCTGTTGCAGCAAAGCAACAACTTGAGCGGCTTCTGCTGATGTTGTATCCATAGTGGTTGTAAATCAGCGATTGTAACTTGCGTAGGTGTGTTCAGGTCAACGTCTGATAAGCGACTGATAACTGTGCCGTGTCTTCTTCAGTCTCACACACCGGCGCAGCCGGTGTGGGGCAGCAGTACCGGGCTTTCTTGCCCTTTCCGCCCCCCGTTTCTACGGGGGGGTCATCGGGTCGGCTCGCGGAGCCTCAGGTACTTACTCTCGCGCTGCTGGCCGATTTGCGGTCGGCTGCTTGACGCGGATCTAGGTTGGGTGGTAGGAGGGGTGGGGGTGGGGAGGGATGGAGGATTTCCAAGGAGTAGGGAAGTGACCGCTCCGTATAACCCCGTTGAAGAGCCGGGTTACAGAAGCGATCATTTTGTAGGGGAAGTGACGGATGGCAGCGTTCGTGATATTATCCTCGCCGGGTGCCTTCCTTGGCTTTGTCCGACGTATGGCCCGTTAGACTTGCCCGGTAGAGAAGAATGATAACTGTGCACTGCTTGCAGGGCGTTTTATAGGGGGTTGCAATGCGCCCTCGCGGGTACCACACGAAGCGCATTTTTGATGCTTACACGGTTATAACGATATAAAAAAAGGAGTGAACGGATTTAAATGATAGTGGTGTTATTGTAAAGCTTAAAAATCAACCTTTCAAAAAATATATATTTTATATACATTACTTAAGTAATTTTCGAAAAAAGTTACACTTTGTACATTTTGTAGGGGTGAGTCGATTCAGTTGCTCACGATTGTATGCTGCCAGTGGTAATGTTAACGAAGTAAGTTGAGGAAACAATCTTAAGTAGGTAGGTACCTACTTGCACAGAGTGTGTTAGACAATGTCAGCTTGTGGAACTCTGGCTTGCTGGCTTTACAAGCAGATGTGCTGACCACTGGAATGCGAACCATACGCGGCTCGCCTTTACCGATCGGCCCTACTTCACTTTGTCCCCAGCCTACAACTTAAAAACAATATAAATACAAATAATTTTTTTTTAAAAAAAAACGAGTGTGCTTTTGAACACACGACTGAAGCAAAACTTCTTTATAAAACTATTATTATATACTTAAAATTGTTCAATTACAAAATTGTCCACACGTCTGTCGGTCGATCAGACTATGTTCATTCTGGACAGACGCAACTCGCACTCACACATTAACATTTAAAAATATATGAAACGTAACTCTCTCTCTTTCTTCCCTAACTTATATCTCCCTCTCAACTTCCGTTCGCACTTTTTGTAACGCATTCACCAGCTTACTCCCCAATTCAAGCGTGCGTAAAGAAGTTTTACTTCAAAAATTAACCTTTTATTAAAACTTGATTAGGTACGAGTACCTATGCGCATTTTGTTCCTCGCACAGTGAAGACTTCCGTAGTCAGTCCGACTTTATGATATCCATTTTAAAACAGGTACCTATTCACAATGTTAGATAGTTAGTGATTTGGGTAATTTTGTAGTTAAAAAAAACATAAACTGTTTTTAAATCAACTACAGTTCGTTCATTTTGACTACAAAACCATAAAAAGTAAGAAATTCTGTACAAAAAATTACTTGGTAAGTACTTACGTCTCTTGAAGCTCCAACTATCCGGCTAAGGTGTGTATTGCCATTTCAAAGACACGCTGGCCTGATATAATTATTGAGTTCGACTGTTCTAACCATTGTGAGAACGAGAATGTCCTCTGAAAGCGTCAAGGAAATTCATTACAAATACAAAACAAACAAACGCTACTGTTATATTTGAATACTTAGAACTCAAATACAGTCTTGTTGGCACTGTTTCTTTAACCGATAAAAATCTGTTAACTTCTGGGTATTGAATGGTAACATTGAATAATAAACATGATCTCAAACAAATCGTAATCAATGAAATCATTTAGGCAGATCGTTTTCAATCATTAATTTACGCCTGTACCTCGAAGCCAATCACCGAAAAGACTCGGGCAACAACAAGACTCGCTTACAAAATGTTGTTAGTGCCTTGTTGTTATGCAGAAATATAAACACATATAACATTAAATACCTACCTAACTTTTAAAATGACTGGAAGGATTAGCAAGCGAATATTGATAACTTACTCTCTACGGTGGTTGCGTTGTAGGATTCGTGGATTTGAGCAGTTTGTAGCGTTCTTGTCACGCTAATATCTTCTCCCCAGTCTTCTAGATTATAGACCCCCACTTTGACAACCATGTCTTTGATAGCGGATATTTTGCTTCGCTGGTGTTATTTGTCCGCTAATAGGTAAGTCAAAACTACCAGAGTTAGTGGAAAATCCACTAAGTTGACAACACTGGGCTGAGCGGGAAAGCCGGAGATTGGCTGTGCATGCAGAGAGCGGACAGAAGTGACATTGACATAAATTATCAAACAGAAAACAGTGTTGCAAGAAAACAAAAATAGTTTGATCATGCTACGACTTTATTTAGGCCATTACAAACTGTCAACATGTACCATCAACATGTAACATGCCAGTTAACATGTACCAATAACACAACAATACAAAATAGACGATTAAAAACACTGATGCATGTTTTGAACTTGGCTAACTTAGCTTTGGTAAAACTTGGATGCGATATATTAATCGAGTGAGCCTCGGAAGCCAGCTGCGTAATTGTCCTTTATTTATCTAACATAGTCATTGTAGAATGAACAAAAAAACATCAATGTATTTAATTACAATTATCTAATCTATTAAATTACATAGGTACCTACCAGTCTAGTTAAATGAGTAAAATAAACTTAAAATTAAGTAAAAACGTATACTACATAAGTCAAACACTGGAATACATCAAAAATAGACTTCAAAAGTCAAATAAATTTGTAGATATGATTGATTTAATCCAAGGAAGATATTGAGCTGAATCTGTGAATACTATATAATCATGTAGGTTGCATGTAGTGTCTCCGTTTGATGGTCTTAAGGAGAGAGAAACAACGCCTCGAAGACGCCAGCGTCCATTGTCCAAAATGTAGAGACCTCCACCTGAATCTCCTAAGCAAGGACCTGCACCTTTGCGGTCACCTGTAAATAATTTAATATTGTTACAGCTTTTGATCATAGATCATAGAATTGCCGTTGAACGGATTTCCGCCAGCATACCTACATTTGCTTTGGGGTACATTATCTGTTTTTTTGTAGCTCTAAACACAATGATTTTGGAAACAATTGGCATCCATTTTATTAGTCCATAAGTAAATCTGATTATTGTACCTAATAAATAGCGCAGGTTTGATTTGAGTGGCGTTTGAAAGGAGGCTTCTACCCAGCAGCGGTCGATCATCTATGCTGCCAGTGTTGATGATAACGAAGTAAGTTGAGGAAACAATCTTAACTAGGTACGTACCTGCACAGAGTGTGTTAGACGATGTCAGCTTGTGGAACTCTGGCTTGCTGGCTCTACAAGCAGATGTGCTGACCACTGGAATGCGAACCATACGCGGCTCGCCTTTACCGATCGGCCCTACTTCACTTTGTCCCCAGCCTGCAACCTAAAAACAATTTAAGTAAGTACAAATAAAAATATTATTTAAAAAAAAACGAGTGTGCTTTAGAACATACGACTGAAGTAAAACTTCTTTTTAAAACTATTATTTTATACTTAAAATTGTTCAATTACAAAATTGTCCACACGTCTGTAGGTCGATCAGTTTATGTTCATTCTGGCCAGACGCAACTCGCACTCACACATTAACATTATAAAATATATCAAACGTAACTCTCTCTCTTTCTATCTTCACTAACTTATATCTCCCTCTCAACTTCCGTTCGCACTTTTCGTAACGCATTCACCAGCTTACTCCACAATTCAAGCGTGCGTAAAGAAGTTTTACTTCAAAAATTAACCTTTCATTAAAACTTGATTAGGTACGAGTATGCGCGTTTTGTTCCTCGCACAGTGAAGGCTTCCGTAGTCAGTCCGACTTTATGATATCCATTTTAAAATAGGTACCTACCTATTCACAATGTTAGATAGTTAGTGATTTGGGTAATTTTGTAGTTAAAAAAAACATAAACTGTTTTTTTGCTACAGTTTGTTCATTTTGACCACAGAACCATAAAAAGTAAGAAATTCTGTACAAAAAATTACTAGGTAAGTACTTACGACTCCTGAAGCTCCAACTATCCGGCTAAGGTGTGTATTGCCATTCCAAAGACACGCTGGCCTGATATAGTTATTGAGTTCGACTGTTCTAACCATTGTGAGAACAAGAATGTCGTCTGAAAGCGTCAAGGAAATTCATTACAAATACAAAACAAACAAACGCTACTGTTATATTTGAATACTTAGAACTCAAATACAGTCTTGTTGGCACTGTTTCTTAAACCAATAAAAACTGTAACTTCCCAGAAGTAGGTATTGGATGTTAACATTGAATATTGAACATGATCTCAAACAAAACGTACCTAATCAATGAAATCATTTAGGCAGATCATTTTCAATCATCAATTTACGCCTGTTCATCGAAGCCAATCACCGAAAAGACTCGGGCAACAACAAGGCTGGCTTACAAAATGTTGTTAGTGCCTTGTTGTTATGCAGAAATATAAACACTAAAAACATTAAATACCTACCTAACTTTTAAAATGACTGGAAGGATTAGCAAGCGAATATTGATAACTTACTCTCTAGGGTGGTTGCGTTGTACGATTCGTGGATTTGAGCAGTTTGTAGCGTTCTTGTCACGCTAATATCGTCTCCCCAGTCTTCTAGATTGTAGACCCCCACTTTGACAACCATGTCTTTGATAGCGGATATTTTGCTTCGCTGGTGCATGCAATGAGCAGCTGGAAATTGTAAAAATGCTCAGTCAGGTTTCGAGGCCGCTATTTAGAGTTGCTGACTAAAATATTGTTCAATGGGGAACACCTGCAGTTGACGGGTATCTAGAGCAATGAATCATTTCAAGGCTGGATTCAGCATTTTGGTATAGGATCATTAAAATGGCCATTTATCTCTGAATGGTTGAACTATTCGATCTATCGTCAACGTGTGCTATAGTGTGACTATCTTACCAGTAACAATATGTCTATCTGACACCAAAGTGCCCGAGCAAATGAACGTCAAACTTCCCTCCTGTCTCTTGTAAATCGCCACCAACCACGGCCAATCACCTCTTGGGTAAGAATTGCCATTAAAAATGAGTGGTACTCGTTCATTGCCTCCTGCTATGACACCGCATTCAACTGGCGTGGCAGCTGGCGATCTTGGTGGTGATGAACTGGAAAATAAGGTCATAAAGAACTTTATAAGGAAAAGTCATCATTTTAAGCAATGTAGCTTAGAATACTTTGGGTTTTACCCATGTAGGTTATTTGTTATTAATACCTACATCTATTAATCAATCTATTATTGCCAAGTCAAAGTCAAAATCTTTTATTCATTAAAATCACAAGGATTACTTTGAAACGTCAATTTTAAAAAATGAAAAAAATGAAAATGTAAACATTTATTTGACACGACACACGTACAAAATAAAAACACAAAAGAAGAAGGTGACATAGTAGTAATGTTGACTTCTTAAGAAGTAGGTGATGGATGTAAATACAAGGATATGAAGAGATAGAAGGACAAGAATGCCAAAAGTCAAAGATTACTTAATTAATAAAAAAAAATACAGGAATATCTCACACAACTTCCATCATAACTACAATGTCGAGTCATGCCAAAATGGCGTCAGCTCAGCATGTGCCAAGTAGGTAGGCTAGAACCTAGCTACTTAACGCTGGAATTCTGCTGACCCCAGATAGTGTCGTCACGGATAGGATAGGATTTTACGGCCTGTTCCTTCGCGACCAAGCCAGGAAAGAAAGACAAGAAACAATTAAGCCAAGTTAGCTGAAGCATATTGAAATTTGCAATACATTGTGACTAATCGTGACGTAGGCTAACTTTATCTAGGCAGGTACCTACTACGCAGATATACGCGATTGTTGGTTGAGTAACTCACATAACTTCAGGAGTCGGAGCAGGTGGCGGCGGTGGCCTGATCGCCTGTGTATTTGGCTCTGAGTAAGTGTAGTCTGGATTCTGCTGATTTACTGTGTCTGTGTACTCTGGATGTACTGGCGTGTACTCTGGTTGAGGTCTAATAGGCCAGGGTTGAGTCGGCTTTTCGTAAACTTGCCCAGTAGGTCTTGTTACTTCTGGTTTTTCGTGCACGGGTCGTGTGTGGTTCTGAACTTTGGATGGATCTATTGGGAAAACTGCGAAAAACAAGAGAATAATTAAATCGTTAATCTATATAAAGTTTATTTACAGCTTAGTTTATGTTAGTTTAGCCTTGGAGCGTACCATGCTCGGCATCAGACTGTTAGATCGAGTTCCAAACGTCGAGATCCGTAGACGAACGAAGGTTGGGATTCGAGTTATGGAGCTCAAATGGTCGTGGGCGGGACACTTGGCTAAACGTGGTGATGACAGATGGAGCAGGACAGTGACTGAATGGTGGCCAGGGAGCGGGTATAGAAGGATAGGACGACCAGCAGCGAGATAGGTGGACGACATCGTAAAGGTCGTGGGCCGTCAGTGGGTGAGACTAGCGCAGGATCGTGGTGGATGGCACAAACTTGGGGAGGCCTATACCCAACAATGGGTGAAGTCAGGCTGTGGATGATGATGATGATACGAAGTTATTAATAATGAATAAACAGTAGTTACAGTCTATCATATCAAATACAAAAGAAGCAGTAAAACCATCCAAAGACCGTTACAAACTATTTGCAGCTCAAAAGCTCCATTAAAGTCAGAAGTTATTAAAAATCCCGTGAACTCCTATTCTATGGTATGCTCTACTACAAAAAGGGTAGGTACCTAGGTGAATAAACACTAAATACCTAAAACTAAGTAGGTAAATACATGGTGCAAACTTTGTTATCCCATACCTGAAGTCCAAGTAGAATCTCTATTTCCAATATCATTGATTGTGAAAACTTGGGTGTTGCCTCCAAGGTAATCAACAAGTTCAAGCTCTGACGCTGGAGACTCGTAAGGATTGTAGATCTGAGGGTTCTGAGGCCCTCGCTTCAGGAAGAGCATGTGGTCGAGACTTATAGTTGTGACATATTGATGCGGTCCTGGTACATCTGGAAATGAATTTCGTTTGGAATTTACTAAATAAAAGTTGGTGAGAGTGAATCCTAGTGTCAGAGTTTCAAGCACTCCCGAAGACCTCCGACTTGGCTTTCAAATTGTAGGTACACAAAGTGAGATTTTTTTTCAAGCAATAATCATGTTATTTGTTTGTTTAGGTAGGTCTAGGTACCTCTACGGTCAACTTAATCCCTTGAAGATAAAATTTCTTTATTTTTACTACAGATTTGAATATAATTGATCGAGCGAGTCGAGATCTCTAAATCAACTTGGGCAAATCGGCGTTGTATGTATGTATATTTGTCCGAGGATAACTTTCGTAACGTTGATCCGATCATCGTGAAATTTAATACATAGGTAGGTAGTGATGACACAATTTTGGTGTGACTAAATGAACTAAAAATGTTGGGGGGGTTGTTGAGATATTGGGGTTTAAGAAGTGTAAAAAAAAAATGAGGCTATTAGGTTAAGTGTGACGTCAAATGAAAGGTATTCATTAGTAGATTTAGAGTCAGTTTTTATTTTTCGTTAATTCTTTATAGTTTTTGAATTATTAGCCATGATAATAACTAAATTTTGACAAAATTTGCAGGGTACACCAGTGACCCCACAGTGTTGAAAGGTATGCATATAGCTTTAGTAACACAAATATAGGTAAAAGTCTGAAATACAAATTATCTGCAATTTGTACCACAAAAAGTCTATCCAATTTACATGAACTCCCGTTACCTGTAATTTGAATGAAACTGTGGGTCCTTTGGTTGCATTTCGTGCCACTATTTTTTATTAGTCAAAGAATTAAGCCGTCTTGCACAACGATCTCTAAACGTATGTATATAGCAACTAAACATGATTAATCTTTACGTATTTGTATCATTTGACAACTCCTTAAATCATATTTAGCCACTAAATACGTTTAGGCATCGTTGCGCGAATCGCCCTAGGAATATTTTTATTGTGTTTTGGGGGACTCGCGAGATCTTAGTTCGGGGCGAACCACTAGTAAGATTTACATTGCCGCCCAATATTTTGGAACGCCATAAATATTCCGGCAAAATTACCTCCAGGTCCATAACACAGCGTGTTTCCGTTCACAACGATAGTAGTTAGCTTCGGAAGAGGTGATGTTACTGGGAAATGCACTCGGTACTGCAAGGGTACGCCTCTGTTGAACTTCTGTAGTAGCTGATCATTGCCAATTGCCTCTATTTGACCTATGTAAGTCTGAAAACAAAATTCTTTTCTATATAACAATTCATAATTTATACAAGTGAGTTCCGATGAGCTAATGGGCAGCGTTATTCCTTGAAGATGGTTTATTAATGAAGATATACTTCTTTTGGTGCTGATGGAAGTTGCGCGCGCCGATGTACCTAACACATCATGAAGTTCGTTTTTAGCGACCTCCGTGGCTCAGTGGGCGAATAGCCGGCTGAGACGCAGGAGGTAGCGGGTTCGATTCCCGCCGGGGAACAAATCTTGTTTGCATGATCTGCAGATATTTGTTCCGGTGTCTAAATGTTTTCCATATATTTGTTATTTGTTTTTTTTTTTGTAAATATCTACATTTTATGTACGTATTTAAAAAAACGCAAAAAATTCACGTTTGTTGTATGGGAGACCCCCTTAAATATTGGTTTTATTATTTTTATTTTATTGTTTTTTTATATACCATAGCCAAGCGCTTGACCACTACCTCACCTGGTGATAAGTGATGGTGTGATCGAAGATGGAACACGCTTGCCTAGAAAGAACCTATTCACTCTGGACTTGAAGACTCCGAGTATATACTGGTTCGTAAAAACATACGCCAGAAGTGAGTTCCTCTCCTTACTTGTGCTAACAAGAAAAGTTGAAGCAAATCGTTTGGTACGGCAAGGTGGTATGCCGACCAGGTATGGGTGGTACTTCTCGGGACGTCTGCTTGTCCGGTGGTGAAAGGGAGAAGGAGGGATAAGGTCATGAAGATCTTGCGCACATTCACCAAAATGAATCTTGTCAAAAACTGAAAGGCTTGCTACCCGGCGCCTGTGCTCTAGACTTTGTAAATTGGCTTCCACTAGGGAGTCATCACCAATGAGTCTAGCAGCATGTCGCTCAATCGAATTACGGGCTTAAAGCTCATACATGGCCGAGCCATCCCAGAGATGGCAGCAGTACCTCCATACATGAGCGGACTTGTGCTTTGTAGTGACTGAACAGCTGTCCCAGTGAGAAGTACCGCTGAACCTTAGCTAGGATGCCCAGCTTCATAGCAGCAATTTTGGCCCTAGATTCATGTACAAGCCGAAATTGAGGTTGGACGTGAGCTCGACGCCTAACACGCTCAGACTTTCAGTAATTACGAGTGGTATGTCACAAAGGATGGGAATGGGATGAAAGGGAGACCGTTTTGCGGAAAAATTATAAAACATAATTAAATATTTATTTTTAAAGTTAATTTTAACTAAATATTCTGTGAATATTTCAAGCGTTTAACTGTTGCCGTTATTAATATAGAGCAAAAACGAGCAAAAAGATCATGTTTGTTGTATCGGAGCCCCCTTAAATATTTAATTTATTATGTTTTTAGTATGTGTTGTTATAACGGCAACAGAAATACATCATCTGTGAAAGTTTCAACTGACTAACTATGACGGTTCATGAGATACAGCCTGGTGACAGATGGACAGACAGACAGCGGAGTCTTAGTAATAGCAGAGAATAGTAATATCAAACTGGTCTGTGGTAATAGAGTCCCGTTTTACCCTTTAGGTAAGGAACCCTAAAAATTAAGGAGGCTCGTCTATAGCCTATACTATGGCTGTAAGTAAGGTGATGATAATGACGTAATTTACTGTAGTAAAATGCTGTAATATCAAATACAAAGTTGAATCCATTATATTAGAAAAAACATAGCTTGATCTCTGGGACAGCTGTCAGTAAAATCGCGCCTATGAAGTTCTTAATTTAACAGTATGGACAAACGTACCAGTCAATGTCATACTTTATGGGCATGCTGAGCTAATTATAGTGATGAGCGATGAATCATCGTGACCACAGACTATAAACTATCGATATTTTGTATAAAACTTAATTCAAAATTAATTTATCATTTAATTTAAAAAAATAACATTATTGAATATTTAAAAAAAATAACATTATTTAGAATAGTGAGTAACTAAAATCTAAATTCTAACCTACTCGTAACATTCCTTCCGACAACTTTGGGGTTCGAGAGAAGTTTGACCGCGGCGTGTCTTCTTCCGCAAGATGGCGCCAACGCGCCGCCATCTTGTTTGACATGACCCATTCTCCTCAGTACGAGTGCTAACGCCTTGTATACGCCACGTGTTTTCCGTTCTCATCACTTGGTTTTTGTTACTATTGCTGTTAATATGTTAAGTTTATTTATTATTGTTAGTTTCTTTGTTGTTATTATTTGTTTTCATTGTTTGTTGGCATAATGCCAAAGAGAACGAAGAAAACTGTTTTGAACAGTCAAAGTCGTGAGTTTGTGATTCGCTTGCGTGAATATTTTGAGCGAGAAAACCAAAATGGTGGACCGCTATTCCCCATGGCAAAAGTTTGTGACAGAGTTGCAGATGCTCTTGGCATTGGACGTGCGACAGTAATTCGCATCAGTAAAGAAAAATATGACGAATCTTCAACCGCAGTATTGACTGAAGACGAGGAAAAAAAGCTTTCAACGCCAAATAAAAAAAGAAGAAAGGCTGCTCCTGTCACAAAAATTGCAGAAAATTAATGGAAGAAGATTGGGAGCGGGACGTTCGATTTGATAATATTTGCGAACAAGAGTTCATTATAAATTTACAAGATTGCTCTAGCGATTCTGAAAGTGATTCGGATATTGATTTGGGGTGTACTCCTTTGGAATAAATAAATGTATGTATTAAAATATTCGTTTAATTTTATTACCCAAATCATAATATAATCCAATATACATATAATTATGGCAGACAGACTTCGTGGCGAAGCGGTAGTGAACACGACTGCTGCGCAGGAGGACGCGGGTTCGATCCTCGCTCAGTGCAAATATTTGTATGCATGAATATGGGTTTTTGCACTGGTCTGGTCGTGCCTCGGAAAGCACGTTAAGCCGTCGGTCCCGGCTGCCATATGAATATCTAATGGCAGTCGTTACGAGTTGTTGGAGCCCTCAAAAGTCCAACAATTGGTCTTACTGCAAAGCTTCTATCGATGATTACTATCGATATTTTTTTCTGTATCAGAACAGCCCTAGGAATGTCAGTTTAACAAATGTCGCAGAGATCAAGCTATGTTTTTTCAAGTATAGTGTTACTCATCGTTACCAGTTACGTTTGTCTATACCTACCTACTGTTAATATTAATACATATCTATTAATGATATTATACATATTAATACATTACATTATTATAATATAATTGGGATGCTAATAATGGAGGGGGGGGGGGGGGGGCAGAGAGGAAATACGGAGGGTGAAGCTGAGCAGTCTTTTCCCTGAAGGATTCAGGGCGGATTGTTCAATATAATTGTACCGAGGAAACTCGAGAGCCAAGAAGAGTGGTAAATAAAAATATAATTACTTATATTAATACACATTATATATATTTATCTTGAACTCGCCTATCGAGCCAATGGATGCATCATTAGATTTTACTAATATTACCTACTACTGTCTACTGTGCGATAATTCATTTATGAAAAGTTGTTATTAGGTTTCCTCGATACAGGCATAACCTAGCGAGGAGACGACAGGTATCTCTACAAATGTTTAACCTACTCTACGTACCTTGTACTTAAAGTCAGGCCATTTTATTAGGTAACATTGGGCAGTTCATCAAAATTCAACAACGTAACCTTGTAACGGCGGGCATAAAATAATATATTGTTTCGAACTGCACAATCGCTTAAGTTTTTTCAATTACGATTACATATTTATTGTAATAATGACCGATACGAGTACGAGTTTGGTACGAGTTGTACCGAACTGACAGACGTCAACAGACGTCAAATGTTACCTATTAAAATGGCCTGACTTTAAGTACTGTAACCTAAGTTAAGCTATGTACCTACGTGCATTTTGTAGTAAATTAATGTTTTTCATTTGTTTTTTTCATTTTCAATAATGAATATAAATCATTCCGAAATAATGAATCAGAAATTACTCAACCGATTCTGTAAATTCTTTTATTGACAGAAGGCTTTAAGAAGACTTATCTAATATTTTCAGCATAACTAATATATTTAATACGTATGTATTACAATTTCAATTATTTGAACATTTATAACACACAATTGCAAAATACTCGCACACCTTCTTACACAAACATACGCATTCACACACATACGCACACACACTTAGACACACACACATACGCACACACACTTTGACACACACACATACACACAACAACATCAATATGTTATTTATTACGTAGATATTTCTGTGCCTGCATAGCGAATGATCATGTTGGTGTGGACCATAGACCCATTTCATAGTTATGAATTCATCTCTGGTTATTGTTGTTTTTTATGGATCTTACAATAAATTTGACACTGTTGTTTATTGTTAATATAAAATGTGATAAATTAAGTAATCTTATTTTTGGCCTTACTATAAGACATAAAAAATGTGTACTATATTTTGTATTACGCTGTTGGATTACGGAAATAAATAAAAAATAAAAAAAATGAAGGCTGCAATTTTGCCGCCGGGGTGGGTTATCTAGTTCTTTATATAATAAGTAACAATAAAATAGACATAAATATACACGTTGTGAGTAATACGCACCATTACATACAATAATGTAGACGTTTATATGCGCACTGTGTACCTAACCTACCTACTACGTACCTAACTTTGAATCAGATATTCATGCCATGTTCAGGTTTCCGGTAAACTACAGTAAAAGAAGCATTAGATGGTTTTCGGAAGTTATAAGTACTCGTCATGCCGTCATCACATACCAATCTAAGGACTAGGGCATGGATACCGGTTTTCGGTGTTACCGAAAACCGGAATACCGGGCAGTTTTTAACATTTTTTAATACCGGTATTGGAGTATAAAAACCGGTTTTTCACTAGAAAAAAGTATATTTAAAGTTTACTTTTTAATCGCAAGTACGCTGTATGGGTCACTGGCCGCGTGTATTCTATCAACTGTACTATGTTTTTTTTTTGTTTTTTTTTATATGTTTTTTGGGTAAAGATAATAGTGTAAGATAATTCACTCAATTGCTCATTTTACGAAAACGCGAGTTACAAATGAATTTATTTGACGAATGTTATTTGTTTAAATTGATTTTTTTTCGAGCACTCGGTTTCTGATGATTCAAACTTTGGGTGTATTTATTTTTGTTTAAAATCCGAGCCACAGTCTTGTTCGAAATATTCACCTAAAACGGGTAACCGCAGACAGGACCCTTACGTTTATAGGCACTATTTTAATAGTCAAAGATTATATATTTTGTTTAGTTATCTGGCAGTATAAGTCCCACCTTTTTTTGTATCGTTTAGGGTAGGTATAATTTTAAACTGCTGCGTTCAAGGATTCCATCTTGTTGTGCGATTTAGAGGTATTGGAGATAGCAGGGCTAGGACCCAGTTGCCTGACAGGGTGCACATAATATAATTATTTCTATGTAGAAAATGTATGTACTATGTACTACTATGTAAGTTTACTATATAAAAAAATATAATTAATAATAGCGTTAATTAATAATAATTTCGTTGTTCTCGGTCCGAGGTGTACCGCTTGTTATTTTAATTATGTTAGCAAAACTGTGCATGGTACTCGAGAACTTTCGAGGTCCTCGATATATGTGCCCCACCGTCCCCACCCACCTGCTAATTCAGCCTGATAATCATCTGGGCTACTTACGTCAGTGACCTTGGTGAGTGTACGAATCTTCTGATTTCTGCTTCGATCTCGTAGAGAATCACCAAGCATAGCTCTTTCATAGCACGCTGAGTAATCTTGGGCCTTATGAGGCCTTTTGAGGTATGTTTGACGTACGGTACATGATAAATCCCGAATTTAGAATAATGATTGAATGAATGAATGAAAACACTTTATTGAAACACACGTTAAAAAATTAAAATTACAGACAAAATAGAAGACACAAAGCAAATGGTACAATGGGCGGTCTTACAGTTTTTAAGAGATTGACTGATCTCATTCGCAAAAGTGAAGTAGTAATTAAAAAATATAAGTTTATTGCCAAAACGGGATACCGGTATTGAATGTTTCGATACCGGTTTTCAAAAAAGTCCAATACCGCCATGCCCTACTTAGGACGTCTACTGCTCAACATCTTCCTGCCTCCCCATAGATTCCCAGAGTGACGTGTATCCAATAGCTTCCAGCAACTTTTATTAGTTCGTTTTTCAATTCGGTGGATGTGCCTTTATTACCTTCGTGGATAACATAGTAAGATACGAGAATAATAATCTTTAAATATATGCACACCATTTAGATTAACTATATATAATTCCTACCACGGTGAATCTGATTGATGATCATTCAACGTGCCTTAGTATTGAATTAAAATACCAGTTATTACTGGTTGTTCGCATACTAAATTCCATTTAAAAGAAAGCACGCAGAAGGAAAACGGGAAGTCCCTTCTGCGTTTTTAATAAATCGTTTAGTGTAGATTTATTATACATATCTAATAGGTACTTATTAGTTATTAGTGTTCGAAGACCCTGCCTACGGTTTTTGTTAGGCGCATTCTTTAGTCCATATAATATAAGTATAAACTAAAAAAAATCTTTTTGTAGGAGGACCTTGATTGGACAGTTTGAGCTTTAAACCGGAGAGGTTACCATTAAGATCAAATATCACATTTAAATTATATATAGATAGCTCAACTGCTCCAGATCACTACCCGGCGGAAATATCCCCAAGACACTAGCTGCATTGCCCCGCTGAATTGCACCGGTACCTATTTAGATGATTCAACTGTTTCTCCTGTATTTTAGTCTTGTAAATTAAATGTATTGTCATTTAAAAAGTATCATTTATATTATTATAATGCAACACAAGGAAAATAAATAACAGAAAGTAAGCGCAAATAAAAGTTGGTTTTGTAAAAGGCGAGTGATGTTTCACCTTTTAGAATTGCGTACCTACCTACATGTAAGTGAGTAATGCGGCTTGGGACTGTCCCTTCAAGGAAAACTCAACTACTCATGGACCCATAAATAGCAAAGACCAGTCCATGGTGGCTGCGGGCTGGTACGAGTGTCTAGGTAACTACATATGCGCCGTTAAGGGTAAACATTTCAAATTATTTATAAATAAATAAACAAATAATGCTGGACGTTTCATACAGCATTCATACAGACATTTCATACAGACATTTCATACAGACATTTCATACAGACATTTCATACAGACATTTCATACAGACATTTCATACAGACATTTCATACAGACATTTCATACATTTCATTAGATAAAGATTTGTGTGAAATGGACTATGCCATATACAAAACAAAATTAGTATTACATAATATGAAAAGTTACTATAACAAGACAGAAGCTTTTTACAGCTGTATGTTTGTGCAGATAACGATGGAATGTGAGCCGACGTTCGGCTGGCCATGTACGATGTACAGAACAAAACATATCTATAAACATTTCGTACATGTATACAAATAGTTATATATATATACTAAAGAGGAATGTCGAATTTGCAGTTAGGACAAACCTACTAAGGTTAAGTGTAATAATTTTATAAGTATATGTTTTATTTTAAAATAAACGAATTAAAAAAACACTCTCAAGTATGACTCCATTTGACAAGAAATTAATAGATAGTAGATATGTATTATTTATTTTGAATTGTTGTTTCTGTGATATAAGAATTAGGTATATACATTTTTTTTTGTTATTCATTATTTAGGTAAGATGACAATGCCCTTTTACAGCAGCTACGATTTGACATTATAAAATGCATATCTTGACATTCCATAAAACATAATCAATGACTAATGTAATTAAATATTTATTATTATTGTTACTTACTGACATACGCAGCAATTTAGAATTGAAATTAGGTATTATAAACAATACTTTGAGAATGCCCCTCTGCAGCAGCTATAATCTTAAGTACCTACATACTTATTAATCAGTATTTAGATGCATAAATGTAATGTATACGAAATGCTTGTCCGTTTCTGGCACCTCCAAAACTATGGTGCAATGAGCTACTTAGATAAAGACATATAATTAATTAAGTAATATTACTGACGTAACCAAGTGTTCTATTGTGTCCCTACGGTTTGAGTAAATGAGTATGAGTACCTACAGCACCATCTAGCTTTAGCCCCAAACTAAGTAAAGCTAGGGGAACCAGATAGATAACTGAAAGAACTCTTTTAAACGTTTTTTGTAAACACATAGTTACTTAAAATATTTAGAAAAACATCCAGACCCGGAACAAAAATCTGTAGATCATGCATCATGCAATCATTTTGTTCTACGGCGGGAATCGGTCCCGCAACCTCCTGCGTCTCAGCCGGCTATTCAACCACTGCGTCACGAAGGTCGACAAAAACTGAGGACTGAGGTCCACAGGTTCAAAACGTGAACTCTCCACAGTGCAATAAACGCGAAACATGCATAATGCTATGTATCAATCAACAATTCGTCATTGTGAGAGCGATGATCAACGAAATCTCACTTGAGTCGAGAGGGTTGTACACAATAAGGCCAATCAAACTCATGTTCAAAAGATTAG
This sequence comes from Philereme vetulata, assembly GCA_918857605.2. Classification (NCBI taxonomy): domain Eukaryota; kingdom Metazoa; phylum Arthropoda; class Insecta; order Lepidoptera; family Geometridae; genus Philereme; species Philereme vetulata. The sequence goes on along the minus strand of OU975420.1, from coordinate 9,313,204 downwards.
AAAGGATTTCGTTACAAAATGTATGCAACATCTTGTAACATAACATAAGTATTGTATTAAAATTATATGTTTTCTTTTTGCAGGTTGCCTTGTCTTCTTGTTACTAAACTGAATGTCACCCACTTGCCTCGACATATACCTGTAGCTTTTATATATTCTTTGAGTGTTTTTTGTAATATGTTTTGTATATCGTTGACTTATGACGGGTTCCTATATCCGTCGGTAATGGACTACGATTCGTATATCCTTGAAATAATGTCAAACTAGTGTCATATTTTAGACACTTTTTCAAGGAGAAACGAGTCGTAGCTGGTTACCGACGGATATAGGAACCCGCCCACGAAACTGATTTTGATGAAATTTCTATGAGACCAATATGAAAGTACATATATCCTTTCAAATAAATAAAGAATTTTTTCAAATTGGTTTATAAAAAATGACGGAGTTCTGAGGTAAATATACAAAACCGAATTGCGTCTCTATAAAATTTTTAGGTTGCCCTCGATATTTTTGGGATCCCATCATCAGATCCTGACTTAGGGCCAATGGAACCACCTAGAAAGACACCCTTTCAAACAAAAAAAAAAGATTTTCTCCAATCGGTCTAGGCGTCTTCGAGTAATCGGGGAACAAAATATAAAAAAAAATAGATTCGGAAGCATTGCGAACCTCCTCCTTTTTTTGAAGTCAGGTAAAAATTTTCATGCATGAGTTTTTGTTGGTACAACTTCAAAAAACAAAACCACAGAGTACATACAGAGTGCTTCGTAATATAAATAAATATATAAATATTGCTGGACATTTCCCACAGCGCTATCTAGCCCCAAACTAAACAGAGCTTGTAATATGGGAACCACATAACTGATAGAATACTTATATACATTTTTTTTTGTAAATACATACTTATAATACATAGAGAAACCACCAGACCCGGAACAAATATCTGTAGATCAGGCAAACATTTGATCCGCGGCGGGAATTGAACCCGCTACCTCCTGCGTCTTTGCCGGCTATTCGCTTACTGTGCCACGGAGGTCGTCAATGTATGGTAATATGTATGGTAACCCGAAAGAGGGTCATTGTCCTCACTTAATCGAACCATAATCGTTCTACCACTTTCTGAATCAACAATTCGGGAAACAACCAACAATTCAACAATTCGGGAAAAATTGGGGAAAATCACCAAGTCCCAATCCCAATCAAATAGATTTTCCCTTATAAAATTTTCGTGAACAGTTTACATAACAAGGATTTTTTGGCTCCCTTATTGATCGAGCGAAGCGAGATCTCTAAATCAACTTGGGCAAATCGGCGTTGTATGTATGTATGTATGTATATATGTATGTTTGTCCGAGGATAACTTTCGTGCTTTCGAAGCGTTTCTTTAGGCATCGTTGCGAGTCGCACTAAGAATATTTTTTTTTTAGGAGACTCTTGAGATCGCAGTTCGGGGCGAACCACTAGTAATAGAAAATGTTGAAGAAAACTAAGTTTTACGAAAATTTATAATTTGGTCAGGTAGGATTGCTAAATAATTTAGCATGCGATGAGCATGAGAATGCGTCGTTAAAAATAACCATATAAGGTGACCGCAATTTCTCTTTTAGTGTAGGTATTTCCCCGGCTATACAACTGGCTATTAAAGCTTGTGGTGGGAGGTTAATTTCAACTTATGTTTCAAAATAATATTCATATTTGTTTATTGTTTCACGTTTATTTTACAATAGATGTTTTAGGTCCAAAACTGAGCCCTAGTGAGGCACTAGAATAATAATAAACACTTATATTCAAGGTAATGGTATTAAATTGAAAGTGTCTCATTAACTTCTTTAATTTGAGACCGAAACCGGTCACATACTCATACCTATGAGTATGTGGAAGAAAAAAGTATAGGTTTACTTCGATAGTCAAAATTGTGATCATATATTTTTAGGGTTCCGTATCCAAAGGGTCAAACGGGACCCTATTACTAAGATGTCTGTCTGTCTGTCTGTCCGTCTGTCACCAGGCTGTATCTCATGAACCGTGATAGTTAGACAATTGATATTTTCACAGATGATGTATTTCTGTCGCCGCTATAACAACAAATACTAAAAACAGAATAAAATAAATATTTAAGGGGGGCTCATGGGAGCCCCCCTTAAATATTTATTTTATTCTCAACGTGATTTTATACAACAAACGTGATTTTATTGCTCGTGTTTGCTCTATATTGATAATGGCAACAAGTAGACACTTGAAATATTCACAGAATATTAATAAAACAAATACTTATGGGGGGCTCCAATACAACAGACATGATTTTTTGTCGTTTTTATAGATAATGGTACGGAACCCTTCGTGCGCGAGTCCGACCCGCACTTGGCCGGTTTTATTTAGAGACTTGGCGATTTCGTTGCCACTACATTTATTTACATAAATCCACCGCTATACACTACATAAATCCACCCAGTCATTAACAATTTTCAAATTCAAATTCGTTTATTACTCCAGAAATAACATAACGTTTACAAAAACCAAAGCGTTATTACTACACTTTTCATCAAAAAAATCGAAACAGTACTGCAAGTACCATTCAGGTGGCATTTATATAAAAAAGAGGATTGATATCAATAAAAAAATACGCCTTTGAATAGCTGGCAGTTTAGTCTACACAATGGTGAAGCACAATTCCAAATTTGAATTTAAATTTTCGATTTTTCATACATTAAATGAATGTAGAGATTGTTTTCAATGTGTATTCCGTCGGAATTTCTGCATTTAATCACATTTGTTTTGCATAAAATATCGTTTTTTTAACTGAGCTCTGAGGCCTTACATCTTAGCCTCTCTGCTGTCAATAGAGTGTATCAGCGTTATCGGGAGACTGGTATGTTTACTCGCCGTCCAGGATCTGGTAGATATCGAATCACGTCTGAGCAAGATGACCGGTATATTGTGTCAGTTTCTCTAAGAAATTGTCACTTTAACTCTATTCAACTGCAGCAGCGGCTCCGTGAGGTTCGAGGATTGACTGTGAGCGATTCTACCATTAGAAGAAGATTGGCGGAGCGTGGCCTGAAACCTCATAAACCAGCTAATGGCCCAAAATTGACGGTAGAGCACCGAAGAGCGCGCCTTAACTTTGTACGTGAGCATTTAAATTGGTCACACCTTCAATGGAGCAAAGTTCTCTTTTCTGACGAGAGTAAGATCATGCTGTATGGTAACGACGAAATAAAGAAGGTGTATCGAAGAAAGGGAGAGCGTTTTGCACAGTGCTTCATTGAAGAAAGAGTCAGTTACAGTGGCGGTTCATGGACGGTTTGGGGAGGCAAAAGCGCCGAAGGAAAAAACCGAACTTGCTTTTGTATCTGGACCTCGCTTACCGTCATTAAATGGGACACGTTACATCGAAGAGTGTTTGGAGCCTCATGTGGTACCTTACGCACATTTTACTGGCGAAGAGTTCATTTTTATGCAGGACAATGCCAGGGCTCATGCCGCAGGCATTGTAAATGAATAACTGAGTGAAGTCGGTATTACGGTTATGGGCTGGCCAGCAAGAAGCCCGGATATGAATCCCATAGAAAACCTATGGGATGAGTTGAAGAGACGAGTCAGAGCGAGACATCCTGCTCCGGAGACGCTTGGCCAGCTTAAAACAGCTATACAAGAAGAGTGGGATAATATCCCACAACACAAGATTGTGTCTCTCATCCATTCCATGAGGAACCGCATGGAAGTAGTCATTATAGCCCGGGGAGGAAATACAAGATACTGAATAAACTTTTTTTTATAGTTTTTTTGGTTTTACGTCTTTGTTTCTAACACTTTAGAAGTTCTTCTTTAAGTGTAAAAACATACCTGTTGAACAAAACACGATAGTTAAAGAAATTAAATTTTAATTTGGAACATTAATTTTTGTTAAACTATACCATATAATATCCGCAATTAACTGGCATTATTATTTTTTGTTTAATATAAAAAAACCACAAAAACTCATTCAAAACCAAACTTCAGAGGTGTTTCGATTTTTTTGATGAGAAGTCTAGTATATAAAACAATAAAAACAATATTATAAAACTTAAAATTAGAGCATACAACAGAAATAAAAATTAATATTATTCATTACATAATGACAACGATAAAATTTAATATATCAAATTGACATTTGTGTCAGACATGTCAGTGATTTTTATTTATTTTTTATTTTATTTACGAGTTTTACGTTACGACGTGTGCTCTAAAGCTCTTAGTGTGCAACTAAATAATGATGGAACCAACACGTACCGTACTGTACTACTGATCAATCGTGACGAGACACTACGATACTGTGAATTATGCTCGAAAAGTTCCAAACAGTGTATCAGTTTTCCACATAACCGGATTTAGATAAAACAAGTTATACAACTATTAATAATTCAATATTGGCATTCTAAAAACTTAATAAGTTGTGGATAATTAATATAATGATTATGCTTGATGTTGTAGGAAAATGTTGTATCTGTCTCTTCCTGCCCTTTTCCCACATTACGCGGGGTCGGCACAACATGTATTCCTCTTCCACATCTCTCTATCAGCCGTCATCTCCGTTGTCACTTCTTTCTTACCCATATCATTCTTCACACAGTCCATCCATCTCTTCTTCGGCCTTCCTCTACTAATATCCATCCACACTCATATCTCACACTCTTTTAGTAACATGATTTTTGAATTTGAATGGTGTAGCTGTCTGTGATATTTAAAGTCTGCTTATAAGTAGGCATGATAAGATATTCATAACATTTTTTTTTATTTCATTGCATACATTTATATAACATATGCCTATTAGTCGTACCGACTTAATCTTTATAGTAGTATAAAATAATAAGTACGGGACTAAGTACACACGGCTCCACATCAAGCTATACATTGCCAGTATAAGCTGAAATCGCATCGTGTAGGCTTTTCGTAGAATGAGAGGTCAGCCTATACTGGAAATGTATAGCTTGATGTGTAGCCGTGTGTACAATAAGATCGTAAGATACATAAATGCGAACGTAATATTTATATTTACATTAGGTACATGTATTTTTATTTTTTATTCTTTATTAGTCTATTTTGAATACAAATTTAGAAGCTGGATAAGTAAAGTAACATAATTAGGTTTCTAGGATCATACTTACAGTAGTAAGTCGTGCAGAAACAGTAAAGTTGGCCCTTAAATGCACAGTGCTCACATGCCCACCGCTAGACTTTATAGTAATGGCCCCAAACACACCACTGTCATCACTTTGGTAAGAAAATAATTCAGGACACGGTGATTGTGTTACGACTGAGTAGATTTGACAATCTACTTTGAATATAACTAGTACTAAAACTATAAAAACACATTTTTGTTTCATCTTTTGTTGGATGCGTATCGCATATTTTCACGTCACGACTGCTTATGCCTCTGGTCGGCGAAATACTGGCTTGAGATGAATATGGATTGATCATTTAGTGAAATTAGTAGGATTATCCTTTGTCGTCACGTCAGTGGACATTCTTTTAGCAAAATAACATGTGTATCCTCATAAACCAGTTAGGAAAATACGCGGTAAGAGCTGTGGTCTTAAGTCGTAGACCAAGTATTAAAAGAATGTAGTTTAATTATAGATGTTTAATTGCTCAAGTGTAGGTTAACATAGGTACATTAAATCAATCAATCTTACAATCATAATGCAGTGTTAGTAACAACATTTTTTAACAAGAGTGGTATGCAAATAGTGCGGGTAGGTACCTAGGTTTCGTACAACATAGCTTACCCCATACCATGACCGTGCTTTACAAAATTGGGATTCAAAAATATGTGTAATTGTACTTTATATAAAGACATACTGTATCTTAGTAAGTCAGTTGAAATTTTAGTAAAATGTGGGGGTTTGTAACGACTGCGAAGACCTCCCATGTGAGGGTTGTTATTTATCACAACTAGCATAAAAGTAACGATTATGGACTTTAGCTAGGTAAGTACCTACATTATTGTTGTATCTAAACTACAGGATGGCCTAAGTAAGCCAGCCAGTCTGTCAACAAGTTATGATGTCAGAACAGAACGTGTTTAAACTCAAATGGGTTCCTACTTACGCTGTAAACTAGTAGAGATGTTTTTTTTCATGTTTTATTGTGTAATAAGTATCTTTCTTTTGTCTTGACTTGGATTTTTACGAATACAATAACCTGTACGTTGCTATATCTCTCTCCCTCTGGCTGAACTGGTTATAAACTAGTGGTTCGCCCCGAACTGAGATATCGCAATGATTTATTGAGTTGTCAAATCATACCTATAGGTACGTAAAACTTAAACACGTTTAGTCGCTAAATACGTTTAGGGATCGTTGTGCAAGCCGGCTTTAATCTTTGACCAATAAAATAGTGTCACGAAATGCGCATCAGAAGACTTGACCTACAGTTTCATTCAAATTACAGGTAACGGGAGTTCATGTAAAATAGTTACTCTTTTATAGGGTACAAATTGCAGTTATTCTGCTCTACTTTTGCCTATATTTGTGTCTACACGCATACCAAAATACAGTACTGTGGGGTCACTGGTGTACCCTGTGAATTTTGTCAAAGTTCAGTTTTTATTATGGCTACTACTAGGTCCTACTAACTCAAAAACTATAAAGAATTTACTGAAAATAAAAACGGAGTCTTATTGTACTAATAAAAACCTTTCATTTGACGTCCCATTTGACCTAATATTTTCATTTTATTTTTTTTTACCCCTCTTGAACCCCAATATCTCAACAACCCCCCAATTCAACATTTTTAGCTCATTTAGTTACACCAAAATTGTGTCATCACTACCTATCTATGTATCAAATTTAACGATGATTCAATTAACGCTTCGAAAGTTATCCTCGGACAAACAAACAAACATACATACAATGCTGATTTGCCCAAATTGATTTAGAGATATCGCTTCGATCGATCAAATATTTGACTACTTGGAATTAATGTAAATTGACTAAGGTTAAACACAGAAATAAAAAAAACGTTTTGCTTATCCATCTGAGACGCAGGAGGTAGCGGGTTCGATTCCCGCCGCGGAACAAATGTTTGTATGATCTACAGATATTTGTTCCGTGTATCTGGTTGTTTCTCTATATGTATATTATAAGTATGTATTTACAAAAAAAAAGTATATGAGCATTCTATCAGTTATCTGGTACCCACAGTACAAGCTCTGCTTAGTTTGGGGCTAGATAGCGCTGTGTGAAATGTCCAGCCATATTTATTTATTTATTTATCTCATCTTTATTGATGGATGTACACACGGCTACACATCCAGCTATACATTTCCAGTATAACCTGACCTCTCATTCTACGAAAAGCCTACACAATGCGAAGTCAGCTTATACTGGAAATGAATAGCTTGATGTGTAGCCGTGTGTACGTAGGTATGTGTATGTATGATTTGATGGAAATGTCGTAATATTGTTGTATATGTCGTAATTTAAGACTAATAATATTTTAAACTAAAGTCTAATAACACGAGTAATTGATCAGACAACAAACAACATAGAATCAGAGAAGCCTTATTTTTATTGTTAGGTATTTCTATTGTATGTAGGTAGGTACTTAGTTAATTTAGATTTTTTATACATATGTATTTGTTTATGTTTTAGTTCCAAGGATTTGGTTTTTTAAACTGTCAATTCTATCTAAGTTAATAAATAAATAAGTAGGTACCTACCTACTTAGGAAACACGTTTTAGAAATACCGGTTTTGCGATGAGTCAGGTAAACACTATTATGTAAGTAGATAAGTAGGAATAAATAAACTTACTACCTAGCCACTCAAATATACGACGAAAACAGTAAGCTTTGATAATGAATACCTACCTACGCAATTCCGGTCAGGCACGTCTAAGTTCACTTACCTGTATTTTAGGTGTAAGGTTTCTAAAAATGTATCAAGATTTTTGTCAATGAAAGAAACACTATGACGCAATTCTCTACAATTTTGTAGTAGGGGAATAACGCATAATTAGGCATACCACCTGGCCCGTGGTGTGACGTCAGTCGTCTCAAACTTTGGAATACTTACATATATGTAGATTTTTTAGTCCGTGGATTTTTTAGACAACAATTTACTGACAAACTGATTAGCGGCTCTAGCTTGAAGCTATGTTGCGCTTTTGCTCTCGCGTGTGTTCTTTTGCTTGAGCCACAGGTACTTACATATTATACTGATATTATAAACGCGAAAGGATGTTTGTTTATTTTTTTTGTTTGTTACTCAATCTCGTCATAATGTCTGAACCGATTTCGATGAAATTTGTTAAGTACTTAGGCTACTTTTTGTTGACAATCAACGCGTGTGAAGCCCCTGGCGGAAGCTAGTAGGTTATAAGAATAATAATAATGCTGGACATTTCACACATCGCTATGTAGCCCCAAACTAAGTAAAGCTATGGGAACCTGATAAGTTATCAGGTTCCCATAGCTTTGCTTAGTTTTGCTTAGTTTGACGATAAGTATTCTATCAGATATCAGTGATAACTGATGTACTTATATACCTACATATTTTTTGTTAATACGTAACTACATACCTACCTACCTACATAATTTAATAACATATAAAAAATTCTCAAACCTGAAACAAATATTTTAGATCATGCAAACAATTATCCCGCAGTGGGAATCAAACCCGCAACCTCCCGCGTCTCAGCCAACTATTTGCCTACTACGCCTCAGAGGTCGTCATAATAATTATTCAGGAATTTCACATTATAAGTAATAAGTATAATAATAATTTTAGATAAATACATAATAGCATAAATAACAAAGAATATTACGTCTCAGCACATGAACGGTTAAAAATGTAACCTTGTAACTTAATGCTGACATTTTACTTAGGTCCGTTTGCGCAAATACAGGGATGGGCCGAAATTCGGTTCAACCGAATTTCCGCAGCCTGAACCGAACTTCGGTATTCGGCCGAAATTTGATTCAGATGACGAACATTCGGCACAAGAAAAATAATAGCTAGGTACTTGCACTATTTTGACTGAAATTTAATAGAATTAGAATAGCATTACTGTAAAATAAAATTAAGTCTTACTCATGGTCATTTATTTTGTTAGTAACATTGTAAATGTAAACCTTCAATTAACTTATTAGTCTTGAAAATCTCTGCCAAATTAACTAAACAAAAAAATTAAACATTTTTGTTGAATGTAAACAATCACGCGACACGCCGATAACGTATTTGCTAATGACCACACTGATGACCGGCCGGATCCGGGCCACGCGATGGGAGCGCGGTGTGCGGGCGGGGTACATCTAGCAATAAGGCTAGGACTATAAGGCGTCCGGGTCTCTCCGATCCGAGAAAAAACCAAATTCGGTATGCTATCGACTTCATGGATGGAGTGGAGAAGCAAATTTTTTTCCTCATTCGACAGCTAGCACTTGCGTTGGATAGACGTCGCGCGCGACACTTGCTTTTTAAAATGGAAACGCTAACTTTAAATTAGATTCTGTAAGATTTGATTGTTTGTTTGTTTGTTTGCATCGAATATGCTCCGAAACTACTGGACCAATTTAAAAAAATTCACCGTAGGGAAGCTACACTATCCCCGAGTAACGTAAGTTATATTATATTTTCAAAAAAATTAGGGATCCTTACTAAAACTCCAATAACGTAACCCGAGGTGTAAAAAAAATAACTAAAAAATCCTTATATCGCCTGTGCTGCGAAAACTTTTGATGATAGAACAAAATAATGTACTACGACTTTGCAGAACACATCATCTACAAAAAATGTCATGACAGCATATGTCTATATTCTTTAGGTCTGCCCACTTGTACCGAAAAATAACGGGGGGGGGGGGGGGGAGCCGGTTGTGTCAGGAGATATCCGGTTGCTTCCAGGTAAAAATAGGGGTCGGATGGCCTCGGTTCGTATGTATTCGATGCAGGATAAATTCAATCGTTTGGTTGTGCGACGGATTGGTCAGAGGCCATTAAAAAACGGCCCCTGACTAGCCCGGACGCCTTATAGTCCGAGCCTAATTGAAGTAAATGCGTAAACAAGTCACGACATGTCGCTCTCAAGAAAGCGCGCGAAATTGAATTCATTTTAACCGAATGTTCGGCCGAAGTTCGGATTCTGTTCAAACCACATTCGGCCCATCTCTAAATATTAAGTGTTGAAACTGCATCAAAATATGCAAATCGTAGACAGAGGATCCACTGGATACTCTATCTACGATGCAAATCAACAAAGTGGTTTATAGGTACGTATTACCTATCTTACCTACAAATAAGGAGGTACACAAGAAGGTAGGTAAGTATCTCCAATCTTTAAATGATTTTTGACTTTGACTATTAGACTCTTAAGTCTGTCGGTCGGTCTGTTTAACACAGATGAAGAAAGTATTTTTAAGTGCATTATTTTTCACAGTAGGTCAAAAACCTAAATTAAAAATTGCTTTTCCCATTGCATAAAATGATGAAAATCAATGTCTATAATTTTTATAACTTAGTCAAACTTACTTCAACAACAATATTTCTTTCGATGACAGCAAACGGTCATTCTATAAAAAAAGTATTAATCATTGCGTCATATCGCTTGATCGTTTGAAGCTAACCTATTACTGATTTGGAATGTGGCAACATGATAAAGCTGGCTATTCAAAAGTACTCTAAAAAATTATAATTGCAAGCTCAGTTGCAGTGAATAGCATGCCCTCAAAAACTCTGTGAAATCTATGAAATTGACCAATGGCAACATTGGATAAATGGCCGTCGTTCAGTAAGTTCAGTTCGCTTGTTGAGTACCTATAAATTTCAATGACATGAATTACCTACGAACGGCGTTCTATGTAAATCATCACAATGAGCGTGTAAAACTGTGTCAATTAATTAAAACAAACATATAAAAAGAAAATGGTAACAATCGTCGACGATTTAGATTCATTGTCATTGCAAGAACCGATATTCAAGGATGTCAAGTACTACCAATCTGGCGATGTCTCGGAAAGGGTTTGTTTCTTTTTGTTTTGTTTACACATAATGTTGTTTTTACGTGCGAAGCGTCCACTACAACTTGTTCTTTACAATTTGTGCTTGTAGATTATGCGGCTTCTGCAGTCTGGCGGCGCGGAAAACACAAAGTATTTGTCAGACTATGTAACTCATCTAATTTGCGGCCAAAATCCCGCTGAAAATGACATTGACGAAGCCCAGGATATCTACCAGATCCCCGCTGTGACCGAGCACTGGGTCCTCGCTTGCGCGCGTCTGAAGAAACTCGCTAACCCTAAACCCTACAGCCCAAACAAGAGTAAGATTTTTCTGAATGTTGTGGCTTGTGTTACTAAAGTGAGCGCTGTTGATGCGAAAGCGCTGTTTGCCGTGATCACATTCTACGGTGGCAGAGTGAAGTTGAACCTAGATTCTCAGTGCACCCACCTTATCTGTGGCTTGGCATCAGGAAAGAAGTATAGTGCTGCACTAAGCCTTCCTGCCTCTAGACTAAAAATTGTAACCCCTGACTGGGTGTTAGAGAGTATTAGGGCTAGAATTCAAGCAGCCACAGATATATTTCATCCCAAATTGCTAATATTGCCCCAGCCCCCACCAAAGCCTATGGATAGGATTAGTGCAATTACTGGATTTGATTTTGAAGAAGGTATAGCTAAGAACGAGGTTCCTACTCAGAATATGGCGGAAAACAAAGATGATAGTACACAAGCATTACTAGACAAACTGAAGCAGAGGATGCCTTGGAACCATCCTCCATCAAGTGCACCTTCTTCTCATGTGGCCACTTCAGCTATCAACACAATGTACACCTCCACATCAATACCAACATCTAGCATCATGAGCAAGACATTACAACAGGGTATAGTCACTCAGAACATGCAAAATGTTCAAATACAAGGAAGCCAAGCCAGCACACAGTTGATTCAGAAATTCACTCAAAACACAGCTGTGTCACAACCTGGTATGATGCAAAATCAACAAGTCAATTTGCAATACAACCAAGGTCAACAACAACAGCAGCAGCCTCACGGTTTGACGGCAATACAGATGCAGCAACAGAAAATGTTGCAGCAACACCAACTAAAGATGCAGATGTTGCAGCAACAAAACAAAATCAACCAGCAAAACCAACAGAATCAAGGAATGAATAACCAATTCTCACAACCAAATGTTTCCGTCTCTCAAATGACTCAAAACATGTCCGGGCAACTACAACAACATATACAGAGTAACCAGCATCATATGCAGCAGAACATTCAATCTCCCACTACATCCATGAGCTCAGCTCAGCAACAGATAGAAAACATAAGCCAGATGCTCAGTCAAAGTGCCAATAACCTGCAACAGCAACAAATCAATCAACAAAACTTAGCAATGAAGCAGAGTCTCAATCTCAGCCAGCAGACTGCATCGCAAGCTGTCCAAAACATAGCTCAGCAACTAGCACAATCCACTCAGCAAATAATACAAAATGCTAAAATGAATCAGAACCTTGGACAGCCGCAAGTCATCAACCAACAAATAATAAGCTCCGGGCAACAGCTTAACAATCAAAACCAGGGCTTAATTCAACAGCAGACAGTTCAATCTATGACGAACCAGCAACAGAATATGAACATGGGAGTGGTCAGCCAAGGAATTGTATCATCCTCCCAAGGTCAGACTGGCCAGGGAGTGCAACTGAACCAATTAGTAAATCAAGGGCAACAAAATGTACTCGGACAGCAGATCCAATCAGTACAACAGACTATACAAACCCAGCAGACTTCACAAGGTGCTTGGAGGCAGCAAAACGTACAAATGGTGCAAAATGTACAGGGACAACATCAGATCATAAGAGGCCCATTAGTACAGAGAAATCAGCAAAACCAAGTGATCTTGCAGCAGCAGATAATGACACAGCAACAGGCTTTAATAAATAATCAACAACCACAATTAAGCCCGCAGCAGATACAACAGTCTCCGCAACAAATTCTCCAACAGTCCATTAACTCGCAAGGTCAAACCATAGGCCAGGCTCACCATCAAATCTTAGTCCAAAAGCAACAGTTACTAAACAGTTCAGGACAGCAGCAAATAGTGCAAGCCCCACAGCAGGTGCTTATTAACCAGCACACTGGACAGCAGCAGATTCTAGTACACGGAAACCAACAAGTAACATTACAACAAGGGCAGCAACTGGTATCCCAAAGCCAAATAGTCCACCAAGGAGGTCAAATAGTCAACCAAGGAGGTCAAATAGTCAACCAAGGAGGTCAAATAGTCAACCAAGGAGGCCAGCAAATCATCACCCAAGGAACTCAGCAAGTTCTGTCGCAAGGAGGCCAACATGTGATTCAGCAAGGCCAGCAACATCAAGTAGTAATCGCTCAGTCGTCCCAGCAGATTGTCACACAATCTGGCCAGCAAATCATTGGCCAAGCTGTTGGACAAACTCAGCAAGTTTTATCTCAGTTGCCACAGTCACCGCAGGCCGGTTCTCAGTTGACAGCTGGAGGGGGGATACAGCAGATTATAACGCACGCTGGTGGCCAGCAGATACTTTCTCCTGGAGGTCAGCAATTAGTCCAAGGAGGTCAGAATGTCTCCTGGCAACAGCAGCAGTATTTACAGCAAAGACAGCAAATCGCGCAGCCTGGTGCTGTCGGACCTAGGGTAAGATATTAGCATTTAAGGGATGTTTATTTTACATTAATGTAATAAATGTGTTTTCGTGCTTGTTTATGCTTGTCTTTGCCTGGTTTGACTACACTGTCCTTTCACTTTCCTATGCCTTGCTCGCTCACTCTGTCACTATAAGCTTTTCCATAACGTTCTGTTACACATTACACGCATCTGCTGCACTGCTGGATAATAATGCACAAAGAGCTTATCATGCACCTTCTGTCTAGAAGCTAGTAATTGAATGCAATAACGGATATCATCTAATCATGTAGGTACGTAATAGTATCTACGTAATAGTAAATATATAACAATATTTTTTTCATACTTGAGAAATCATAGAAGCATTGGCAATAATTACGTTGTAGGCAACTAAAATAATTTTTTTATTAACAACAGAATTCCAACATAATATCTATGCCTTGCAATAACTGTTAGGCCAGCGGGAACACCCTAGTTTCTCATGGGAAAATACAGTGAAATGTTTTAGCGTAGAATCTTTTCTACAGTATTTCTACGGTATTCTCTCGCGTAGAAATGTTTCTACAGTCTACGCTACTCATATTACTCTATTCTCCCATAGAGATAGAACCATTTCTAGGGTGTTCATGCTGCCTGGCTGGATAAAAACTGAATGACGAAATATAGACACAAGAAACAGTACGTACATAAGTTAAACGCCTCGGCAAAGTTCTTGTTTCCGAATTAGTACGATTATGCAACCAATGTCCGCCCGTCCCGCGGATGTATTCCTGTTGTCCCCATTGACGCTTTCTCGTTATGGGGCGGCAGGTGATGGCTCGTCAAAGAGTAAGATAATACATAGGAAACTCGTATACGAAATTTGCCGAGGTTTCTGACTACAGAAAGAAAAACAAAAAAAAATAAAGTACAACGAAAATGGCTAGACGTGGTGATGACAGATGGAGCAGGACAATGACTGAATGCTGGTCGAGGAGCGGGTAGGATGACCAGCAGCAAGATGGGTGGACGACATCGTAAAGGTCGTGGGCCGTCAGTGAGTGAGACTAGCGCAGGATCGTGGTGGATGGCACAAACTTGGGGAGGCCTATACTCAATAATGGGTGAAGTCAGGCTGTGGATGATGATGATGATGACAGTAAAAAATTAAATAGATATCGGTTCTTAGTAGCCGCCAAAAAAATGTTCCAACTCAGCTTTTTTCGGTGTCACAGCAACAGCGCTGGTCTTCCGGAAATACTTAAATCAAATACAAATACATTTATTTAATAAAAGTTTACAAAAGATATACGTGTAGACTTAAGTTGCTAACTAGGTCTAGCCTGTATCGCGAGAAACCAGATTACAATGAAAACGCTTACCGTCTACTAACAAATAACAAAACAGGAATCTAATAAAATTACAAGAAAACAAAAGAAGAAAATAATAAAACTTAAAATTAACACACAAGTGATTATCACAAGTAACTAATAAATAAATATTGCTGGACATTTCATACAGCGCTATCTAGCCCCAAACTAAGCAAAGCTTGTACTATGGGAAGCAGATAATAATTTTTTTTTTTACATACATACTTATAATATATAGAAATACATCCAGACCCAGAACAAATATCTGTAGATCATGATTATGCAACTATTTGTTCTGCGGCGGGAATCGCACCTGCTACCCCCAGCGTCTTAGCCGGCTATTCACCCACTGCGCCACGGAGTTCGTCATACTAATAATAGTACTGTACTAAAATGTGTCAAACACCCAAGCGGTTGACAAGCAAAAACCACCTTGCCACCATAGTCAATAAGCTCTGTTCTCCAGGTGTCGTGGACAGCGGGCGGAGGGGGACGACAGCTGATCCACCTTGACGCACAAACGCACGCACAGTTGCAACAAATGAACCCGCAACAGCGCGCTATGTTCGTAGCTCAGTTGCAGAAGAGACGGCAACTTTCCTTGCAGAGGGCGGCGGCTTTAGCCCATCAGCAGGTAAGTCTTCAGGTGAAACTCAAAACAACTTAATACAAAGCACAAATATAATACAGTAATAGTAATATATAAGTAGTAGCCAAAACTAGCTAGGCCTTTATACAGCGTGTAATGTTATGTACGACATTAATTTAAAACACACATCGGAATTTTATTTACAGATTTTAGAGGTGGGCTTAACACCGATAGCTAGATTTATCCAGTTATCATTAAGCATATTTTTAATAAACAATTTTTAAACATCCTGTACATTAAATCGCGATCACAGCAGTGGCTGAAGTTGGGCTGTGGATGATGATGGCAGGGTCACGTATTTACATTTGATACATTCCTCCTTTTTTGCATAGAACTTAAGCGTACAAATGACAGGTTGCAAGCCCACCGCCACTTAAAATACTAACCCAATGGCCTTATCATGCCTTCGACTTTTTGGTGAACATGCCTTTGACCAAAAAGGAAACCTTGTTGGATGGGAAGGGATGTTTTCCTTCACCGTTTTTGAGCACGTGTAAAGTTATATTTTGACTAGCTGACCAATCCGCAGCTTCGCACGCGTAGTTTTTCAATAAGAACATTACCCTTCTTCTGCGCAGTTGGGTAAAAAGTTGCCTATGTCACCTGGGGATAGTGTAGCTTCCCAACAGTGAAAGAATTTTTTAAATTGGTCCTGTAGTTTCGGAGCCTATTCAATACAAACAAACAAATCTTTCCTGTTTATAATATTAGTATAGATATAGATTATATTATATACTTAGTATAGATAGAAAGTACTAACAGATTATGTAAAATTTCCGCAGCGCATGCGACGAAAGACGTTTTAGGGCACTTTTTACACCTTGGGTTACGTTACTTAAGTTTTAGTAAGGATCCCTAATCTTTTCTAGCAATAAATATAGCCTATGTAACTCAGGGTGTATGTTGTTTTCCAATGGTGAAAGAATTTTTGAAATCGGCGCAGTAGTTTTTGAGTTTATTCATTACCAACATACACACACACACACACACACAAATACAAATCTTTCCTCTTTATAATATTAGTATAGATTGCCTGAAGACCTACAGTCGTATGAATCATTTTCACTGTTGCAGCAACCAGGCGTTGTTCCAGTTTCGCCCGGCGCGCAGTCACCGGCTCCGCAAAGCGTCACCTTCATACGCAGTCAAATCGCACCGGAATTGGCTCAGCAACAACAGGTACGGAACTATCATGTTGGTATTACAGGTTGGCCTGGCTTCACCATCTAGCGCATAAGGGGGCTTACGTGAGGTTTTTAAGACCACTTTTTTACCCTCCCTTTTTTACCTTACACTTGGTGATACGTCGTGATGTTTTAGACTAACCTACCCCCCCTCCTCACCCAGCATCAAGTGTATTTTTATCCTCCCTTCCCCTTGGTGATACGTAGTGATGTTTTAGTTAGACTATCCCACCCAGCTGTATTTTTTTAAAATAACTAGTGGTTCGCCGCGAACTGAGATCTCGCGAGTCTCCCATAAAAACAAGAAAAAATATTATTTGTAATCTTTGACTATCAAAATAGTGGCACGAAATGTTAACCAACTCACTTGACATACAGTTTCATTCAAATTACTGATAACGGAAGTTTATCTAATTGGTTATTCTTTTTAGGGGTAGAAATTGCAGTTATTCTGGATTTCAGACTTTTCCTTATATTCGTGTCACTAAAGCTACACCAATCTATACCAAATTTCAACTGGTGTACGTATATGTGTAAATACTAGTGTACCTACCCTGTGAATTTTGTCAAAGTTCTGTTTTTTATGACTAATAACCAGTGATTGGACTAGGTAGAGCTATTTTGTGTACTTGCCATATGTAAGAATAATATGGATATTCCCAAAATCCAGGGATTTGCGTTTTAAGTAGAAAAATAATAAAAAGCTATTTACGCCTTAAGGAGTAATGAAAGAATACACTTCCTCTCCGACGGGCAAGTATAAGGACGGGTTTAAGGATAGTATACTAAATAGATAGAAATAAGAAATTGTTACATAAAAAAATATAAGAAATTGTTACATAAAAATATATATGTGGTTTAATGAAACCACATATATATTTTTATGTAACAATTTCTTATATTCATACAAGACTCAACAATCATTTAACATTATCATTCTGAAGTTGTACAAGAACATATTACCATACAAATAATTTGTTCCTCAAAAAATTAAAATATACAATCAGAACAAGCTATATGTATTTACAATAAAATCCTGATTAAATTGATCGACACGTTAAACAATAATTTACTAATTCAAACAAAAAATGACATTCTTGGAGAATTTGTAGAAAAATTGACAATAAATGAAGTAAATGATGAAATTTTGTCTACAAATTTCTTCCACTAACATCCACAGATGTCGAACGCTTCTTTTCTTTTTACATCTAACACCCATTTATATGTAGAAAAGGAGCGTTCGACATCTGTGACTGAAGCTCAAGACGAACTAGACCAAGAAATTATCTATTTCTTGGTCTAGTTCGTCTTCAGCTTCAGTAGAACACTGAGTACTAAGTGACCTAAGTTAAAATACCTAGTCAGGTCATAAGTATTTTCACACAGTAAAAACTTTTCTTTTAGAATGCTGGCCACAAAAAAGTTTATAGAATTCTAATTTCGAATTGTTCATGAAAATAAAAATGTATACTTTTTAGAATTTTACTCATTTTTAAATATGGAGTGGACGCTTAAAGAAGACCGTGTTGCAGTTATTGCGTTGCATCGTTGCGGTTACGCGCCAATTCAAATTTTTGACATACTGAAAAATTTGAATATAACCAAAAGATTCGTTTATCGCACCATCAAACGATACAATGAAGACTTTAGTGTAGATGACAGGTCAAGAAGTGGTCGCCCTCGGTCTGTTAGGACTCCAGCAGTGATAAAAGCTGTGAAGGCGCGAATTCAAAGAAATCCCAAACGTAAGCAGAAACTGTTGGCTGTTCAGATGGGGTTAAGCAGAACCACGGTGAAAAGGGTGTTAAATGAAGACTTAGGGCTTCGGGCATATCGAAGAAAAACAGGACATCGTTTGAATGCTCGTCTAATGGACCTGAGACTGAAGAGATGCCGCGCTTTGTTGAAGCGGTACGTGGGAAAAAAATATCGTGAAATTCTTTTTTCGGATGAAAAAAATTTTACCGTAGAAGAGAGCTACAACAAACAAAATGATAAGGTGTACGCACACAGTAGTGAAGAAGCGAGCAACCGTATTCCGCGTATCCAACGAGGTAATTTTCCATCCTCGCTCATGGTATGGTTGGGAGTTTCTTATTGGGGCTTAACAGAGGTACATTTTTGTGAGAAAGGTGTAAAAACGAATGCAGTTGTGTATCAAAATACAGTCCTGACGAACCTTGTGGAACCTGTTTCTCATACCATGTTCAATAACAGGCACTGGGTATTCCAACAAGATTCGGCGCCAGCTCATAGAGCGAAGAGCACACAAGACTGGCTGGCGGCGCGTGAAATCGACTTCATCCGGCACGAAGACTGGCCCTCGTCCAGTCCAGCATTGAATCCGTTCATTGTTAAGTTCATTTTGGTATATAAATGGTTACAATGAATAAACTTGTTTCAATTATTTTATATTAAACATGTGACAGAATTTATGACCTGACTAGGTATATTACCATTATTTTTTCTAAATTTTCTAATTTTAGTCTATTTCTTATTACATCTAACACCCATTTATATGTAGAAAAGGAGCGTTCGACATCTGTGGATGTTAGTGGAACAAATTTATATGACAAAATTTCATCATTTACTTCATTTTTTGACAATTTTTCTTCAAATCCTCTGAGGATATCAATGTCAGGATTCCTATCTAAAACTTTTTCAATTTTTATTTTTGTTCTATCAGAATCACACTCATTTAAAGCAGCTCTGACTTGATCAAAAGCCAAAAATGAGTCGCTTAATGGTAAATTTCGTTTCTGCAACTCTTTTAAAGAAAGTAAAATAATCGTATAATGATTTTCTATATACTAATTGATTTCGTAGATTCTCTTTTTCTAGAATATTTTTCGCATTTCGTATTGCCATTGATTCAAAGCTGTTTAATCGAGAAACAACATTCATTATTTCTTCATAATATTTTCTATAATACGATGCAGCTTCAAGCAGTTCCGGAGGATTAGTCGGAATCTAATGGAATATCCATATTAACATCAATGTTTGCGGTCAATGAACCTAAACAGCTCTACCTACTCCGATCACTGCTAATAACTTAAAAACTACACGGTTTTTAAATAAAAATAAAAACAGTGTCAAAATGTAATGATGGAAGACCTTTCATTAGACATCCCATTTGACCGAATAGTCTCATTTTGATTTTTTTTACCACTCTTGAACCCCAATATCTCAATAACCTCCTCAATATTTTGCGTTGATCTGATCAACCTGAATACCAAATTTCACGATGATCATATCAACACTTCGAAAATTATCCTCGGACAAACAAACATACATACTTAAGTACAACGCCTATTTGCCCAAGTTGATTTGGAGATCTCGTTCGATCAGCTATAATAATTTTAAACTAAAGTTTAATTTAATTTTTCAATTTATTATATATGTGTGTGATTTGATGAATTTATTCATATTAATGTGTATTATTTTAATTTTATTATTAATAATTTATATAATATTATGTAGATTTATAATGTAATTTAGGTAATTAATGTTTTGATTTCTTTTTCATTAATTAGTGTAATTGGTTTTTTTTATTTGTTATATTAATTCTTTGGACGCGCTACTTGATCGGATAGTCCCAATTATTTTTACCCCTCTTGAACCCCAATATCTCACCAACCGCGCCACATTTTTAGCTCATTTAGTCACACCAAAATTGTGTCATCACTACCTACCTATATACCAAATTTCACGATGATCGGATCAACGCTTCGAAAGTTATCCTCGGACAAACAAACATACATACATAGAGATAATCTGTTAGTTGCCTGCTATGGCGGCCGGAATGAAAAAATTATAATAAATTTAAATTGTGAAAACCGTTCAAGGCCTCGCATGGGAGGACAGTTTGCTGAGAGCTAAATATTGTTGTTATGTTTATTTTAGTCATAAATTCGCTAGCTCAGGGTAACCTCCCCTGCTGTTCGAACCTCACGTGACTAAAGGACGAACCCTAAGCAGGCGTTAAAGCACGAACGAAAGTGAAAAAAGAATATGCCTTATTCGGGAAATATGCGTTTGAAAACTTGAACTGGAGACCGTGACCAACTCAAAATAGATAAATATTTATTTATTAACCAAAACATGGGTAAAATTATACAGATGTTACAAAATTAAATGGTTTCACGATATTCAGCCACAGTGGCGTGCAAATTACATGTCATATAAAATTAAATTATATACAGATAACTATGAAATAATAATAGCTAATACCATGCCAGCACATACTAATGAAATAATTAGATTAAAATTGAAACTAGAAATGTCATTGTGTATCATTTAAATACTCATTGATTGTGTAATATGCTTTTTGGGTCAGGATTTTTTTTTAGTTTTATGTTAAATAGATGGGAACTATGTATCGTTTTAATATTACTAGGAAGCTTATTATATATTTTTACTCCCATACAAAACACACTCTTATTAAACGAAGCTGTCTTAGACATTATTGATCGAAGGTGGCATTTATGCCTGTTGTTGTTCAAGGTTTGGTAGTTTGTGATATTGTTTCTAACATGTAACGCCGATTCGTAGATGTAAAGTGAAGGTAGGGTAAGAATTTATAACATCTGGAAATGGAGCTTACACGAATCAGTTCTCTTCAAGTTACAATTAGACCTTATACACTTCTTCTGAGCTTTAAACACGGTATCTTTATCTGTTGAATTTACCCAGAAAATAATCCCATATTTAAGTATGTAACCTGCATACGCATGATAGGCATTTAAAAGAGCATTTTGATTGATAGACCGCAAGCCCAATATCCGTATTATAAATTTAAAAGTAACGCTGTCTGACTTCTTCTTTCTTCTTCAGGCGCTCTCCCATTTTATCACTTGTCTCCAGATATGTATTTTCTGGATCGTCATTGGGTCTATATTGTCATTGTCCAGGTCTTTCTTTATTACAGCCATCCATGTTAGTCGGGGTCTTCCGCGCTTTCTCTGTCCGATCTTCAAGTCCAGAACTTTTCGAGTCATATGGTCTACCGGCCTCCTCATGACATGGCCGTACCATCGTAGTCGTGTCTCACATAACGCTGTCTGAATGTTACAAATAAAACAAGAAGTTAGCATTCACCTATTTCTGCCACCAAGCAGCATTGCTGTGCTTCGGTTTGAAGGGTATGGTTGCCGGTGAAATACAGGCACATGAGGCTTTACACCTGCATGGCTCCAGTTGATGGACGCAGGACGCAGTTTCTAAGGTGCGTGATCTACGAGGCAGTACTTTGTTAAAGGCGATGGTTACCACTTAACATCAGGTGGGCCATAAGCATGTTCAATCTCCAGGTCAACACATAACTGCTTTTTAGAATACGAATCTGATAGTAGGTACCTTAAATTTTTAGGTCTAGGGCATGCCGTTTTCCTTCAACGTTCTAAGCATGTGTAACCAACCGTAGAATACAGAATAATACCTCTGTAATTAAGAACAGTTATAAAACATTATTGTTAAATGTATGTTTACTTTCAGGTACAATGGCTTCAATCACCGGGTGCAAGAGCCACACTCCCTATAGCTTCGCCCGCGCCCCCGCAATCACCTGGTAAGCCATCACTTTTATATACTTCATTTAGGATTAAGGTGTCAACTGCAACTGCCGACTGCAAGTGCCGCAGCGGAACTACGGAACTTACTCTCCAGTTCTCTGATGTACCTAAGAACTTCAATGCAATACACATTAATGCACAAAGTATTCCGGCCCATTTTTCGGAAATGCTGTCATCGTTTGATGTCAAAAACATTCATGCTATTCTCATTTCTGAATCTTGGTTAAAGCCATGCCTTCCTTCTACTTCGTACTCACTACCTGGTTTTCGCATTATTCGCAATGACCGGACTGGTAGTCGTGGTGGCGGTGTAGCTATATATCTCCGTGCTCACATCCCCTTTTCTGTTATTAATATGTCTGCACAGCCTCCGCCACTCCAGGCCGGTGAGCACCTATTTCTTGAAGTCACTCTTTCTCATACTAAAATCCTTTTAGGAGTATATTACTCTAATTCTAACCGTGTTAATTACTTCTCATCTTTTGAAAATATCCTAGAAAATCTGGTTCCCTCTTACAGGCATTCTATAATTATGGGTGATTTTAACACTTGTCTTCTATCCAAAAACAGCCGCTCTTTAACCTTCGAATCTATTGTTAAATCATGTAATTTGCATACGCTTCCCCTCTCTGCTACTCATCATTTCCCTAATACACAGCCGTCGCTTCTCGACCTTATCATCGTATCCTCTCTAAATCACGTTGATAAGCACGGTCAGTGTACAGCGGATATTTTCTCATATCATGACGCAATATTCCTATCTTATAAAATACGTCCCCCTAAGGCTAAGCCAAAGGTGATCTTGCAGCGCAGTTTTGGGAGCATGGATAGGGAAAAGTTTTTTGTTGATGCTGAAAAGATTGACTGGTCAACCGTTTTTAATGCAGACTCCATGGATGACAAAATTGTTATTTTCAATACTTTAGTTACGCAACTATTTGATATCCATGCACCATTTCGTGCCATTAAGTTGAAACATAACCCGGCTCCCTGGCTCACTGATGAAATTAAATCACTTATTCATAAAAAATCGGTTGCTAAAACAAAGTACAAAATAGTTTCAAGTGAGTACAACAAAAACAAGTATTACAATTCTCGTAATCGCTGCAATAGAGTGTGTAGGGACGCACAACGTCGCCATATCCATGAATCCGTTTCCGATGAAGATCCAGCTAAAGTCTGGAAGTTTCTGAGATCGTTAGGAGTTGGTAAATCTCGCCAGGATTCAATTCCTGGCGATTTAAACATTGACTCCCTTAATCAACATTTTTCTTCATCTTCTTACATTGCTGATGCTGATAAAATCAGTTCAATTAATTTTCTCTCTTCGTTACCAACTCCTGATCATCCTCCTTTTCTATTTAGCCAAATCACCGTTGCTGACGTTAAGAAAAATATTTTGTCAATTACATCCAATGCTGTTGGGCTTGACAGTATCAGCCGCAATATGCTTATTCCTATCCTTGATATCATTCTACCTACCCTCTGCCATCTCTTGAACCACTCCCTAATGACCGGTACCTTCCCTTCCATTTGGAAGGAAGCCCAAATAATTCCTCTTCCTAAGAAACCTAATCCCAAATCCTTTTCTGAATATCGCCCGATTTCTATCCTTCCTTTTATCTCCAAAGTTCTCGAACGCTTGGTCCATAATCAATTAAACTCTTTTTTTTCCTCCTATAGTCTCCTTAATCCTCTGCAGTCTGGCTTTCGTAAAGGCCACAGTACTGTCACTGCTCTAGTCAAAATCACGGACGATATACGAGTGGGCATGGAAAATGGGCAACTTACCGTGCTGACTTTACTTGATTTCAGTAATGCGTTCAACACCGTAGATTTTGATATTCTCCTGGCAATACTTAGCTCCTTTAACGTATCTCCAGCGGTGATTGGTTGGTTTTTCAATTACTTGCACGGGCGCCGTCAGCGTGTTCGACTCGAGGAGTCTCTCTCTTCGTGGTGTAATACGTCTGCTGGTGTACCTCAAGGTGGCGTTTTATCTCCTCTTCTTTTTGCAATCTTCATAAACTCTATTTCTCTTAATCTTTCTTCGTCTTTTCACCTCTACGCAGACGATCTTCAGATTTATAATCAAGCTACGCTCAGTAATATTGCTGATGCTGTTGACGTTACCAATTGCGATTTACGCCGTATTGCAGAGTGGAGCAAGCTCCACGGTTTGAAAGTTAATCCTACCAAAACGCAAACCATTATTGTAGGTAGTTCAAGAACGCTTAGCAAAATTGATTGGTCCACTGTCCCACAAGTTGTCTTTGACGGAATAGCAATCCCATACAGCGAAACCGTTAAGAATTTAGGTATCATCATTGACCGCAACTTTTCATGGAAGGCTCAGCTTGAACTAACCAGCCGGAAGTTGTTTGCGTCAGCTGGTTCACTAAGGAGACTACGAAACTTTTTGCCTACGTCCACCAAGACTGCGCTTGCACAATCGCTTTTACATCCCGTACTAGACTATGCCGATGCTTGTTATCTGGACCTCACTGAGGAACAGCTTAACAAGCTCGAGCGTTTACAAAATTTTTGTATTAGATTTATATTTGGCCTCCGTAAATATGATCATGTGTCTCCCTTCCGTTCAAAGCTTAAATGGCTTCCGATTCGTCTTCGTCGGAATACGCATATCCTTTTTCTTCTCTATTCTATTCTTTTCAATCCCTTCTCTCCTCACTATCTGAAAGATAGATTTGAATTTCTCCATTCTTCAAATAACTATACTCTTAGGTCATCAGAAAACTTGATACTCAGAACTCCTTCGCACAGCACTTCCTTTTACAGCGCTTCTTTTACTGTCCAGGCTGTTCAGCTGTGGAATGCTCTGCCCGAAGAAGTAAGACGGTCATCGTCCTTACACGTCTTCAAATTGAAGGTGAAACATCATTACCTGACGATGTCATCTTCCTAGCGTTATTTATTTACTATTTATGTACTTATTTTATCTGTTAGTATAGTTTGCTATATGTATATACCTATATATTAGTCTATTTTATAAGTATATTAAGTATTAGGATTAAAACTTCATATTATTATTATATTTTAAAATATATTATGTGTAAATGTAATGTATCCGCTAAAGTACACCGCACTCCGTAATTTTTAAAAATTTCGCTCCATCCAAAGGTTGCCTGGAAGAGATCGCTTTTAGCGATAAGGCCGCCCATTGTATTGCCTTATTTATTTTAACCCAGTACTTATTTTTTTATTATTTCTGTTTGTGTGGTAATTCAATAAAGAGTTATCTATCTATCTATCTACTGGGTTGTATGTATTTCTATGACAGATGTTCCGAGCGCCACTGCCGGCTGCAACTGCCAACTACAAGCTCCGTGGCTGCACGTGCCGCTGCGGCACTTGCAGTTGGCAGGGGCAGTTGCAATTGACAGCGACGCTCGGAATAGTACCTTGAGGCTTATGATAAGGCATTGGAACTATGATATAAAAGTGTATTTTCTTTCATTTGTTTATTTTTAATGGTGCAATAAAGCAATCTTGATACTTTCAATTCGTGAGGTGGAGGAGGAGGGTAAAAATGGGACACGCGAGTATTACAAAATTGCTACTTAGAAGCTGTATAATTCGTTAACGCGGCCTTTGTATTAGAAAAGTGTTGGGGAAACCTAAACCCACCAATGTAATGGCGTTAAAGTTCACGATATTATATTTTTGTATGTTTGTAGGACCTCCGATTAAAGTTTTTGAAGTAAAACTTCTTTACGCACGCTTGACATGGGGAGTAAGCTGGTGAATGCGTTACGAAAAGTGCGAACGGAAGTTGAGAGGGAGATATATAGGAGATATAAGTTAGTGAAGCTAAAAAGAGAGAGAGTTACGTTTCGTACATTACTGTAGGAGCAAGAGAGAGGTGAGCGCGCACATTTTCTTTCTCTGTGAAGCTAGAAAGAGAGAGTTACGTTTCGTATATTACTGTAGGAGCAAGAGAGAGGTGAGCGCGCAAATTTTCTTTCTCTCTTCCTCTCATAGCCAGTGCACTCAGTCAGTAGTTCGTTTGATATTTTTCGTAATTTCATTTCGATTTGAATATTTTGAAAAAAAAAAGTTGTACTTCAGTCGTGTGGTCTAAAGCACGCTCGTTTTTTTTTGTGTAAAAAAACATCGCCTCCAAGTTAGGGGAGGTACCGTAAAAACAAGTGTTTTAAAGGTTTTATTTCATAACATACTTGGCGACACTTAAAACGTTTCAAGCTAAATTTCAGCTCTACGCCACTAATAATCTATGAATAAAACGGTTATAAATGGTCGGACAGACAGACGGACATAGTGAAACTGGTGCTTTTCAATCTGATCCCACCATCCCCATTCTATCATCGGACAACCAGACGATCTGCGGTAAACCACCGCTGTCTACCTATTATGCGCGCCGGCAAGGAGTGGAACGCGTTGCCCGAGTCTGTGTTTCCTGATAACTTCAACTTAGGGGTCTTCAAGTCGCGAGTGTACAGGCGAGGTTGTGGTTAAACGCTAGCCTATCTATACTTCTATACTAATATTATAAAGAGGAAAGATTTGTATTTTTGTGTGTATGTTTGTAATGAATAAACTCATAAACTACGGGTCCGATTTCAAAAAATATTTCACCATTGGAAAGCTACATTCACCCTGAGTAACATAGGCTACTTTTTACTCAACTGCGCAAAGGAGGGTAATGATTTTATTGAAAAACTACGCGTGCGAAGCTGCGGATTGGTCAGCTAGTAATACATAAAAAAATTAATAGGGTTCCCAGTTCGACTACGGAGCCCTAAAAAGGCAAAGGGACTACCCCCTAGTGGGATATCTGAACGAGTCTGCATTCTGGGTTAAAGGTCTAAGGATGTTCGTCGCGGAGATAGATAAAGTCGACGTATCTATCTCCTTATTATCTTTATTATGGCTTATCTTATATATGGTCGAAACTGTCGGGAATATACCTAGTCAGGTCATAAATTCTGTCACATGTTTAATATAAAATAATTGAAACAAGTTTATTCATTATGTAACCATTTATATACCAAAATGAACTTAACAAAACATAGATTCTTATGACACTAAAGTTTATTCAAAATGACCTCCGTGATTTTGAATACAGGCCTTCAATCTGCGCGGCCAGTCTATCGCAGCACGAACGAGGTCCATGTCAATATCGGCGGCTGCCTTAATCAAGGATGTCTTGAGTGACTCCAAATTGGGATGAGGCTTTGAGCACGCCTTTTCCTCCAAGTGTTGCCATATCTTGTAATCTAACGGATTCAAATCTGGACTGGAGGAGGGCCAGTCTTCGTGCCGGATGAAGTCAATTTCACGCGCCGCCAGCCAGTCTTGTGTGCTCTTCGCTCTATGAGCTGGCGCCGAATCTTGTTGGAATACCCAGTGCCTGTTATTGAACATGGTATGAGAAACAGGTTCCACAAGGTTCGTCAGGACTGTATTTTGATACACAACTGCATTCGTTTTTACACCTTTCTCACAAAAATGTACCTATGTTAAGCCCCAATAAGTAACTCCCAACCATACCATGAGCGAGGATGGAAAATAACCTCGTTGGACACGCGGAATACGGTTGCTCGCTTCTTCACTACTGTGTGCGTACACCTTATCATTTTGTTTGTTGTAGCTCTCTTCTACGGTAAAATTTTTTTCATCCGAATAATGAATTTCCCGATATTTTTTTCCCGCGTACCGCTTCAACAAAGCGCGGCATCTCTTCAGTTTCAGGTCCATTAGACGAGCATTCAAACGATGTCCTGTTTTTCTTCGATATGCCCGAAGCCCTAAGTCTTCATTTAACACCCTTTTCACCGTGGTTCTGCTTAACCCCATCTGAAGGGCCAACAGTTTCTGCTTACGTTTGGGATTTCTTTGAATTCGCGCCTTCACAGCTTTTATCACTGCTGGAGTCCTAACAAACCGAGGGCGACCACTTCTTGACCTGTCATCTACACTAGAGTCTTCATTGTATCGTTTGATGGTGCGATAAACGAATCTTTTGGTTATATTCAAATTTTTCAGTATGTCAAAAATTTGAATTGGCGCGTAACCGCATCGATGCAACGCAACAACTGCAACACGGTCTTCTTTAAGCGTCCACTCCATATTTAAAAATGAGTAAAATTCTAAAAAGTATACATTTTTGATATCATGAACAATTCGAAATTCGAATTCTATAAACTTTTTTGTGGCCAGCATTCTAAAAGAAAAGTTTTTACTGTGTGACAATACTTATGACCTGACTAGGTATAATCTGGCATACGTATGCCAGATTGAATCATCATCATCATCATATCAGCTATAAAACGTCCACATATTTCTTCGAGCTATGTGCCCCGCTCACGCCACCTCAGCTTGCTTATCCTTTGCGCTGTCAGTGACTTTGATTTGTTGATCGAGCGAAGCGAGATCTCTAATGGCGGGTTTCTATATCCGTCGGTAACCGACTACGACTCGTATCTCCTTGAAAAAGTGTCAAACTTTTGACACGTTTTCAAGGAGAAACGAGTCGTAGCTGTTTACCGACGGATATAGGAACCCACCATAAATCAACTTGGGCAAAACGGCGTTGTATGTATGTATGTTTGTCCGAGGATAACTTTCGTAACGTTGATCCGATCATCGTGAAATTTAATACATAACATATGTAGATAGTGATGGCACAATTTTGGTGTGACTAAATGAGCTAAAAATGTTGGGGGGTTGTTGAGATATTGGGGTTCAAGAGGGGTAAAAAAAAATGAAAATGACAAAATTCACAGGGTACACCAGTGACCCCACAGTGCTGAAATTTGGTATGCTTGTAGCTTAAGTGACACAAATATAGGTAAAAGTCTGAAATCCAGAATAACTGCAATTTGGACCCTAAAAAAATATAACCACTGTTCATGAACTCCCGTTACCTTTAATTTGAATGAAACTGTAGGTCAAGTACTGTGGCTATATTTTCGTGGCGCTATTTTGATAGTCGAAGATTACAAATAATATTTTTCTGTTTTAATCGGAGACTCGCGAGATCTCAGTTCGGGGCGAACCATTAGTCTAAAATTGCCTACGAATGTCCTCATTTCTAATTGGATCGCGTAGAGAAACACCACGCATAGCCCTCTCCATAGCACGCTGAGCGACCTTGAGCCTTCTTATAAGGCTGTGAATAAAAACATATATTTACGTATGAAAATGTAGATAAGTATTGTTGAAAAGTGGACCATACAGGGTAATTATCTGCTCTTCAGTGACAGCTGATGTCGTTAGTATAAACACTTATGTAATGTATTCTGAATGTCATGTGGGTATTGTAACCTAAATACAGATAAGATGTTTTAGAGGACATAACAAAATAATAGAGTGGAGACCACGCACTGGACGCAACATAGGACCTTCCTCTTGATACGAGGATGCACTGCCAATTGTGCTGCAGGATCCTGTCACGTCAGGGTCGAAATTAGTGAGATGATTATCTGTGGAGTTTTAATCGCATTATATACAAATCCATGGATCGATCATTTCGTCCACATTATTGTGTGCTAATATTATAAATTCAAAAGTAACTATCTCTCTATCAGTCCGTTTGTTACATTTTCACGATTAAATGACGGGATCAATTTCGTTGAAATTTGGTGTATAGATAGACTATGACCTGGATTGAAATAAGCCGTCTTTTGTTGACAAAACACGCGAGCGAAACCGCAGGTGGAAGCCAGTTTATGTAAATAAATAAATATTGCTGGACATTTCACACAGTGCTATCTAGCCCCAAACTGAGCAGAGCTTGTACTATGGGTACCATATAACTGATGGAATACTTATATACTTTTTTGTAAATACATACTTACAATAAATAGAAAAGCATCCAGACAAGAAACACATATCTGTAGATCATACTAACACGTCTCAGCCGGCTATTCGCCCACTGCGCCATGGAGGTTGACACAATAAATAACAATCTTTAGTCATTAACTTTTATTTATCCCCATCGTAGAAATCCTCAAATCGTCCACGAATGTTAGTGGTTTCCAATATGCTTGCCCTCAATTCATATTGATGGTACAAAACTTTCCTCGGCTTATCTAAGCGCATTTTTATAACACTCACGTATCGTAGGGGCGCTATGATTTGGTATTTAGATCATCCATACGTAAGTGACCGTTCGTTCTAAGGCCGTTCGCAGACGAACGATAGTGGCCCGACCATAGTCGCCCGAAATAGAACACTTTCTAATACTTCATACGTGTCTTAAATTCAAATTCAATCGTATATTTGCTATAATACACATAAATTACATTATAAGGGTTATTATAAACAGTCCTACTAAATAAATAACACCCAAAGGACATATAAAATTAAAATTTTGTATTAATTAAAATCACAAGGATCATTTTCAAACGTTAATTTTACCGCCTGTTTCTCCGCGACCATACCAGGCAAGAAACAAGTCTGGTTGAGCGAGCGAAGCGAGATCTCTAAATCAACTTGGGCAAATCGACGTTGTATGTATGTATGTATGTTTGTTTGTCCGAGGATAACTTTCGAAGTGTTTATCCGAGCATCGTGAAATTTGGTTAGTGATGGCACAATTTCGGTGAGACTAAATGTGGGGGGGGGGGGGGGGGGGGGGTTGAGATATTGAGGTTCAAGAGGGGTAAAAAAAACAAAATGGGACTATCCGATCAAGTGGCACGTCTAATAAAAGATCTTTGTGAGTACATTTCGACCCCGTTTTTATTATTCGTTTAAACCTTATAGTTTTTAAGTTATTAGCCATAATAAAAACGGAACTTTGACAAAATTGCAAGGTACACCAGTAACCCCACAGTGCAGAAATTTGGTATGCGTGTAGCTTTAGTGACACAAATATAGGGAAAAGTCACTACGACGTGGCACTATTTTGATAGTCAAAAATAACAATTCATATTTTTTTGTTTTTATGGGAGACTCGCGAGATCTCATTTTGGAAGTATAAGTACAACTGCAATAGTCCTGACTTGACCCCACACTAGAATTTCCTGTATTGGTATCAGGAACTACGGGTTCTATGTAACCTTAACAACAGGGCCTTGTACAAATGTTTGCAGATCATGCAAACAATTGACCCGCAACGGGAATCGAATCCGGACAGAAATCGGTCAGACTCTCATAGATCAGATCCGGTTCGATTATTATCTGCAGGGTTTTGGATAAAACATAACATTTTTAACGCGCTAGGCAAAAAACGCCTGATGTAGGACGTAAGCATAAGACGAGGACGAGGCGAAGACATAGCGCTCCTCTAAAAGTACTTCCATACACAAGTAACTTTTTGGCAAAAGTAACCGACTTAAGAAAACTGAATCGATAAGAAAACAAATACGCAATTTCGTTTACTTGAATAAATAAAATAAATAAATATTGCTGGATATTTCACACAGCGCTATCTAGCCCCAAACTAAGCAGAGCTTGTATTATGGGAACCAGATAACTGATATAATACATTTTTTTTGTAAATACATACTTATAATATATAGGGCAACAACCAGGACCGGAACAAATATTTGTAGATCATGGAAAGATTTGTTCCGCGGCGGGAATCGAACCCACTACCTCCTGCGTCTCAGTTGGATATTCGCCCACTGTACCACGGAGGTAGTCATATTTTGTACATATTTTTTACGATTATTCCGCTTTTAAATCCAAACTACCGAACCGATTTTGTATGGGACCAGTCTTAAAGTATATCCTTTCAAATAAAAAAACTAATTTTTCAAATCAGTTAATAAATCATGAAGTTCCGAGGTAACAAACATAAAAAAAAAACTAATTGAGAACCTAAAACGGTAAAAATTTATCGAAGCGTCGCGCCTTCGTCCGGTCTTCTCTGCCTTTCTTCTGTCTTTTCTGCGCCTTTGTCGGCGGAAAGCGGACACCGATGTTTACCAACGATAATCGGCCATAGTCGGACAGAAATCGTTCGTCTGCGTCACGCCTAACATGGATTATAATTTCTAAATCTAGTGGCAGTATGCCTCTCGTCGAACTAACGCTGTTTTGTTGTAGAAATGGATTTTGAGGACGTGGATTTCAGTGATATTGAAAGTGAGATTTCTTTTTAATTTTAAATAATAGATATTTACATATTTAGTGTCTCAAGTTTAGATTTTGGTCACCCTTAAGGGACCTCAAGAAAGATGGCAGGACGAGATAGCAGGCAAGACATGTGTGAAGGAAACAGAAAACTGAATAAAATTTGAAACTTTTGGAGGAGGCTTATACCCGTCGAGAGGTTTCCGAGTTAAAACGTATACCTAAAAATATATAATATAATTATTAAAGTGAAAAGAAAACTATGTACTTATTAAGAATTCAATAAAGGCTTTTTATGTATTTTATTAAAGGGGCTATATATATATGAATGTTGGTTGAAACTTGTTTGGTAGTCGGGGGTATCTCTGTAATGTATATTTATAACACATTTGCTCTTAAAGGGTCTCTAATTTCACCAATTTCAATATCGTAATGTATGTCATTACGTACTTGTGCGTTATTGTAATGTAAAACGCACGAGTTTCTTTTTAATAAGGTAAAACGTACGGTTTATCAAGATGCTCCGTCTAAAACGAATGGTACTTTTTCAAATCTTAGCAAAGAGTTTTTATGTCAGAAAAGTGGTCAACATTTTATGAATTTAATTAATTTTGACAATAAATTAATTACAACCATTTATCTGTAACAAAAACAAAAAAATATAAATTTACTTTATTAGTAATACCGGCTGTTCTTGTGCCTTTGCCTTAAAAATAGCGCTGATGCGCGCGCATCGCTAATTTGTGAACAAGTAAAATTATTCCGCGCGCTTTTTCTTTGCGTTCGTTCTTTTCATTCGTTTAAGTAAGTCCGAGTTTTATTTATTTCCTCGCTAATATGTTATAAAACGTTGTATGACATACGTGTGCTTTGATAATTACAGCCTCTGCTTTCTTGTAGCCCTCGCCTACGGGTCGGGCTAGCAATATCGCCTCGGCTGTAATTTTCAATTTAACGCACTTATTTCATAATGTACTATTTAAGTATACAGAGTGTTTTTTTTAACTGTAACAGTACGGCAGCACCCATAACCAGAAGAGATACAGGTACAGTTTCTTTTAAAACATCAGCTCGTTTTCGAAGAAAAACATTTTGGCATTAAAATTTTTTTGGTCAAGTGTGAGTAGCGCCTTAAAATGAATCAAGTTGGAAAAAATTTTTTTGATGCCGATCGATTCAGTCCTTTGTAAGGATCATTTTATTGTATCGGATGAAAAAAATCGGAACAGCGACTTCCTTTACCGACGAAGCCCAACTAATGCGCTGAAGTTGTATCAGGAACGCTACACAGACCGCGATTGAGGAAGTATGCTTCAATTAAGTCTACTTTTTGCGTATTTGACAATGCCATGATAGGACAAATAAGATGATGCAATGACTGATATTAAAGTCCGACAGGTGCAAGAACCATGTTCGAAATTCTAAATTGTTCTGAAATACGAAATGTTTAAGAATTGCTCATGAGAGCATGGAGTTCCTAAACTTCTTAATCGCTACAGTATTAATACTTCTTTAATGTGCAATTAGAATCTAATAACATGTTTGTAGAAGGAATTTTGCTTTGTCCTGTTGTATGAGAATACATTTTATCAAAGATCATTGGGCGGTTTTGACCCACTTTTTTTTTTCGCGCACAGTGTTCAAATCACTTTTAAAGTAAAGTATTCAATTCCACTTTTCTAAATATGTAATTTTTTTTATGTATCTGCTGGAGGAAAAATGTTATGTAACAGTATGTATGTGAGTCTAACTATAATTCTATTAGACTAAAAACTAAAGATTTTACTGTCAGCATTGTGAAAATGTATGTACAAGCATAAGAAAAATGTTTGTATCGCATAACAGATTGTATGTCTCTCTCGCTCGCACTTTCGACAGGAAGAAAATAACAGTAAGGTATCGAAGTGCGCGTGCGACGCGCCGCCTGCGCCCCACCGCTCTGGACCCGCCCCGCAGTCGTACGTCATCCTTCGTTTCGATCTGTGCGTTTAAACTCGTGTTTCCGATTTTTGCATTTTATTGATTACTTGAGCGTGTTTTATGGACCCCTGATTTTGCTTGACGATTGGTTTACATTAACATGGAAAGACAAAATAGTTGCGTGTCGTGTAATCGATCTGTTTTACGTCGACGAAAACACATATTGACAGTTCTCTTTTTGGAAAGACAAAGGGATCTTGTAGATTTATTATTGCAAGAAATAATACCACGTGAGGTAAGTACACTACACTGTCATCGTATGTGTATGACTCGTCGCGTGCTCTTGATTGTACAAATGTTGCTTTGCTCAATGTAATGGCTCATTTTACTTCTTGATAAATGGAGGAATATATATTTTTTTTTTCAATTGTTTCAGATTACTTTTAATGGCTCACGGGCCATGTGCCATGCTTGTTGGTCAAGGTTAGATCGTCGTTTACGGAATCAACCCGTACAAAATGAACAAGTACAAAATATACCAGTACAAGATCAGCCAGTTGAAGAGCAACCAGTGCAAGATCAAGTACAATTGCAGCCTAGTTTTGTTACGCCTAGAGGATATAAGCGAGCATCGAATACAGCGAGACATTGTATTTTTACAAACTGTAGAAATGTAGTGGCCCATAATGTTCCACTATATGCTAAGTTCCAACTCTTACACAATCACAATTTTTATATACCAGAATTAGCTCGGGTTTGCAATGCTCATTTTATGAGGAATGATTGGGTAGACTTGCTCAACACTACATCCCACGAAAACTTTGACAGTACTCATGTTGTTGGTATGATGAATTTATATAAATGGGGTATCGAACAAAGAAGCAACCTTGATTTCGAAAATATTGAAGAAATAGAGGACAATGAATTTCACTTTTGGACGGGACTAACAAAATGTCAATTTAATGTTATTTTGAACCAAACGCCTTCACTGGGTGATCGATCAGTTCATCCTGCCACAGTTCTTGGAATTTTTTTAACAAAAATAAGAACCGGTGAACCAGATGAGCGATTAGCCACTAAATTCAATATGTCGAGGAGAACCCTAGAAAGGAAGTTGGCGATAGCAAGAGAATGCTTAAGTAATGATTTTGTTCCACAGCATTTGGGCTTAAATCATATTACTAGGGAAGATGTGGTGGCCAAGAATCTTGCAATTCCAAGCCATTTTTTTGGTGGTAACTATAATGAACCGGCGGCCATTCTCGTATGTGATGGAACATATATTTATCTACAAAAGAGTTCGAATTTCCTTTTCCAGCGCAAAACTTACAGTCTTCATAAGTTTCGGAACTTAGTAAAACCCTTCCTTATAGTATGTACCGACGGCTACATAGTAGATGTTACGGGGCCTTACACTGCGACTACTTCGGACGCAAGCATTATGCGTGACCTGATGCAAGAAGATTCTCCGATTCATGGGTTCTTGAGAGTTAATGATGTTTTTATATTGGATCGTGGATTTCGGGATTCGATTGATAAAATTGAGGAATGCGGGTATAATCCTCACATGCCGCCTACAAGAGTAAGAGGAGAACAACTGACGACACTAGATGCTAATAAATCTAGATTAATAACAATGATCCGGTGGGTAGTGGAAACCATTAACGGCAGATTCAAGAAAGATTTTAAAATCTTCCGCCATGTATATTTTAACGTTGCCATGAGAAACATGATGGTCGACTTCAAAATAACTGCGGCCATAATTAATGCTACTCGCCATCCATATGAGGACCATATGTATGCGGAACAATTCATAAGAATTATAAATGAACGAATGAATGAACCCAATGAGATGGCAGAATATGTGATTAACCATAATTTAAACAGGCAGAGAGTAGCGTTTGTGCGACTCGATGGCAATGATCCGGATTTTGATGACTTTCCTCGGCTTACATTTGACGAATTAATATTGTTTACGTTGGGATCATACCACTTGAGAATCGCAAGATCGTATTGCCACGAGCACATGCGTGAGGATGGTGTATACACTATCGAACTATACCGGCACCAAGAAATGATTGAAAATAAGATATTGATAAGAGGCAGAATACAGTCACGACACGTCCGTGCAAAGCAGTACTACACCTATATTTTAGTAGATCCTACCCATATTGGAAGAAATAGCATCCAACAGTATTACTGCTCGTGTATACACGGCCGTCGCACTGTCGGAAGCTGTGCACATGTTGTAAGCGTCGTATACTTTCTGTCATGGGCCAGGCATCAAGACGTGATAGACGCGCCTGCAGCCTTTTTAGATGAATTAACTATAGATTTTGATAATGCAGAATAAAAATATTATTACCGCAAAATGGATTTTATTTTCGTATTCCTGGAAATTGTTCAAAACAACTGTTTTACAAAGTATTTTTACAGTCAGGCCAATAGTTTTTACTTAGTTCATTATAAAAATGCTATAATAATAATTTAAAAATGCTATAATAATTATTTTAAAAATGCTATAATATTAATTAAAAAAATTTTTTTTGCGGTTCTCCCATATCCTGCAATAATGCGACCCATACCATTAAGTAACATATACATTTAACTACATACCTAGCCCTGTTTCGTTTTTGTGCGCCGTGGGTCATATGTCCGAACAAAATGCCCAATGACCTTTGACTAACTTCCGCTGTTCAGATTTTTTTCATCCGATACAATAAAATTTTCCTTACAAAGGACTGCATCGATCGGCACCAATCAAAAATTACCTACTTGATTCATTTTAAGGCGCTACTCACACTTGACCAAAAAATTTTTAATGTCAAAATGTTTTTCTTCGAAAACGAGCTGATGTTTTAAAAGAAACTGCACCTGTATCTCCTCTGGTTATGGATGCTGCCGTACTATTACAGTTAAAAAAACACTGTATATTCACAAAAATAACATGAAGTATTTTATATTAGTTATCTGGTTCCTATGGTACAACCTTTGCTTAGTTCGGGGCTAGATAGCGCTGTGTGAAATGTCTAGCATTATTTATTCATTTATAATTTCTCGTTTACGTGCACGCCACGGTAAAGTTGGTCGTCATTCACCTTTATTTTTGTGGTCACAAACCTTCACTCTACGTCGTACCACAAAAAGTACAATAACAAAATAGTCGCTCAGCAGTGTCAAAATTCGTCTAAATTATGATAAAGATATATGTTTAATCTGTATTTTGAAATATATAGAAATAACTTTAATAACAGAAAGAATAATTATTTACAATAAAATACAGAAGAAACAGTTGGATAGTCTAAAGACCGTTGCAAACGATCTGTAGGTAGCTCAACTGCTCCAGATCACTGCCAGGCGAAAGTGCCCCCAAGACACTGGCTGCATGCCATACCAATTGCAATGCTTATGCGTTGATCCAGATAAGCGCCAGCTCTCGGATCACACGACGCTTCGACCAGACGCCCAGAAATAATTTTAAAAACGTGATGGGCCCCGGTACCCATGGACCCAGGGTCTCGACCCCAAAATGGCTCAAATACGTAAGCTCTCTCGAGACTTCCATATTTGCGCCGCTTGAGATCTTCGGCTGAATTTGCCGCCGCACCGGCCTCAACTGCTGTACCATACAGATGAGATGGCGCAAGGGTATCGACGCACGTGGCGTCCCACACCAAAGGCCTACCCTTCTCCCAAGGTATAAGAGTCACACCGTCAGGCCTCTTACCATCGTCCACGTATCAGACCGTTCGGTTCGAGAACTGCTAGAACGTTGACGCTGCAAAAAGCCCGGTGGATGATTATATTTTTTACAAGGTAAAGAGTCCTGAAAGTTTTATCACGCGTGTTAATTCTACAGTATTTTTTAAAGTAGGCTAACTTCTGTTATTTGATTCTAGTGGGCGGAACAGCCGTGGCCAGCCCAGTGAACACCACTGGCTCAGTAGAACAGATGCAGCAGCTAGCGCTGCAGCGGCAGCAGCATATCCAGCGCATCCAGCAGTTGCAAGCGCAGAGGGAACACGCACACCATCACGCGCTCAAACAAGTGCCGGTAATGTACACTATAATAATAACGTGTCGGATTGTAATAAAATCGTGTTGGATTGTATGAACATTTCTACAAGAAGACACTCAATCCTTAGCAAAGCTTGTACTCGTACTATGGAAACCAGATAACGGATATAATACTTAATATATATTTTTTTTATGTAATTGCATTCAATATTAAAAAAGACGGGTCAAGTGCGAGTAAGACTCGCTCGTCGAGGGTTCCATAACTACCTAGATGTTAATTTACCAGCGCCATCTAGTTATATAAGCGGTAAACTCAGGAAACTTAAAGCAAATTTCTAATAAGTATTATAGACAGAGTTTTCCTGTTACCTTTGCATACATTTCTATCAGTCATACTAATTTCAGATTTTTGTAAACTTTGGAGTGGGGGGGGGGGGGGGGGGGGGGGCGTTAGAGAGCCCCTTGAGTGTTGGGCCGGTATTTTAGGCCAGTGGCTTCGCACGCGTGGTTTGTCAACAAAAAGTAGCCTGTGTGTTAATCCAGGTTATAATCTACGTACATACCAAATTTCATCGAAATCGGTTTAGCTGTTACGACGTGAAAGAGTAACAAACATCCACACATACATCCATACAAGCATTCGCGTTTATAATATTTGTGGGATGTATTGTTGTTTACTATCCTGTAACTATTTTATTGCTGTCTGAATTAAATGAGATATTATTAATAATAAAAGGGTAACGTTTCTACCATTATCGTCCGTAAAAAACAGAAGAAAAATATATTTATTTGCGGTATAACACACAATAAACTAATAAATTAGACTACAAATATCTCAGTTGGATATACCAGTGTGTTACACAGAGTTGGTAGATATCCATTTAAACTAAAAATATTTTGTGATCTCCACACTAGGCCTGTATCGTGGAGATCTAGTCACGATAAACCAATTTTGAACTTTATTCTCTATTGTCAATCGTCTGATCTGATGAGAAGATTACTCAAAATATTGTAGATAAATATTATTTAACCCTAAAAAGATAAAAAAATATTATATATATTAAATCAGAATGCAAGTTACAGAATGTGATACACACTTGTTATCGTTCTATTTTGTAATATGTTTGTTTTTACAGGTGTCTCCAGGAGTGACACAACAAGTGTTGGTGTCTGACGGACAGGGGGAACCGTTGCTGCAACCAACTACCCCTGAACAGCATCAAGGTACGAGTGATTACCTCACTAATCAGAATCAGAAATATTTTATTGTTAAACTCGGCTTTTATTGTTACAAAGAGCTACTATCCTGTCCATCCAAGGTTTGTCTGGAAGAGATCGCTTTTAGCGATAAGACACATAGCTAGGATATACTGATTTAAGCAGTTCCTTACTTGCAACCTCTCTAAGACTGCGTAGTATATTAATAGTTTTCATAACTCGACCTGACAGACATTCTATGTGTTTCCTAAAAGTTAAATTTTTCTCTATCAAAACTCCCAGGTATTTTATAAATTTGATTCTAGTGATAAGCTCACAATGACAATAGGTAACATCAGTACACTCAAAGTCGTGAATTCTCGCCCGTGTTCAGTGTAAGGAGGTTCTGCCTAAGCCATTTACTCATTTTTGACATTCCAACTTCAGCCTGTGAGAAACTTCAAACCTCCGCCCAACTAGATGCGTGGAAGACAATTGCAACATCATCGGCATAGTATGCATATCGTTTATATATAAATTGAATAGTGTGGGCCCCAGGATGCTTCCCTGTGACACTCCAAAGGATACATTTTGTGGTCCACTCACTGTCTGCATGATCCTGACACACTGTCTCCATTCCGATAAGTAGCTTTTAAACCAGTTACCAGCGATGCCTCTCATACCCATGCCATCCAGTTTCTTTAGGAGTATCGGAATGGAGACAGCGTCGAAGGCCTTGGCTAAGTCTAAAAATACTCCTACGCAGCATTTGCCAGTTTCTAGTTGTGTTAGAATAATAGAAGAATAGAAATAATAAAATGTTAGAAGAGTCACTGCATTTTCCGTGCAATTGTTTTTTCGAAAACCGAATTGCCTAACCGAGGTTGAATTGGTACTCAGCTCAGCATTATGCTACGGCATGTTAATTTGTTCTCTTCTAATAAATAAAAATCTCGTGTCACGATGTTTGTGGTCGCACTCCTCCGAAACGGGTCGACCGATTTTAATGATTTTGTTTGTATATTTGGTAGGTATGAGAATCGGTTGTAAAGTATTTTTCTCCCCCCATTTTTTTATCGCGATTTTAGCAATTTGTATAAACAATATCCATATAATTTAACCGTCGTTCATTAACGTGAAGTCATTTACATGAAATGTCGCGTCACTTTGACAAGAGTGTTTTATATAGTTTTTATCCAGAAGTTCCCACGGGAACGGGAAATTTCAAGCGTACGAAGCCACGGGCGCGTCAGCAAGTATATTATATGATTGTTTCATAATCTGAAGAGTATGTTAATTCCATGTATCGTAACATATCTTTCAGCTAACAGCGCTCTCCTGGTGAACCCAAAGACGAAAACAGCGCTCGCCAACATGCTCAGTATTAGGCTGCAGGGCTCCGCGCCGCCTACAGAACACGAGCCTTCTGCAGCCGGGACTTTAAGGTAAGATACATAAACTCTGCCTTTTTTACATTTCTCACAGCGCTATCTAGCCACAAACTAAGCAGAGCTTGTACTATGGGAACCACATAACTGATAGAATACTTATATACTTTTTTGTAAATGCATATTTATAATATATAGAAATACATCCAGACCCGGAACAAATATCTGTAGATCATCCTAACATTTGTTCCTGTTCCTGAAACTTTAGGTTGAGTTCTTTGGTTATGCATTTCGTGGCATTTTGATAGTCAAAGATTACAAATAACTTTATTTTTATTTATATCTTGTGCGGCCTGCACCCAGCGGTTCGGGGGGGGGGGGGGGGGGTTCAACGCGGTGCTTTCCAGTTCGAGAACTTTTCTGCCCCGTCGGCCGTCAGTTCTTTGAATTCGTTTGGTTTGGTTGATGATTTATTAAGTAATTGTTCCAGATTGATGACAGCTGCTCACGCGGCGGCTGGGGCAGTGAGGGCGCCTACAAGATTGCTGTTAGGACCAGCTCATCATCCGCATCAGGTATCCTATGAATGATTTTTTTTATTCAGTGTGTTTTACTGGCGCAGTATTTTTATTTTTACTAAATAAAAAAGTATTTATTAAATTTAACCAATTTCTTGCTAGCCAAATATTTTTTGCTCCGGTACAATGAAATAATACTAACATGAAACTGAGACGATTCACATTATTAACAAATCTTGTTAACATTATTTATTTTTATGGAAAACTCACGCTTGACTATAAATTTAAGTATACCAAAATTATTTCTAACAAAAGACAAAATGTTGAATCGGACAGTATCTCTATATCTGCTATGGTTTCAGATTTCTTCATTCTAACTCAGTTAAAAAAAAATATAGCATTCAAGGATAGTGTAGCTCTCTATCAATGAAATCATTTTCAAAACCGGTTCAGCAGTTTCTGAAATACCCCATACAAATTAACAAACAATAAACTTTATCTGTTTAAAATATTAGTGTAAATTTTTATCTCGTTTTTCAGCAGCCGGCGACTCCAGGCGTGGGAGTGGGCGTGGGCAACAAGGTGTACGCGGGAGCGGTGCGCGCGCCGCCTGCGCGAGCGCAGTTCTACGGACACAATCCCAATCTCAAACTACCGCCCGATCTCTTTCTATTGGGCTGCGTGTTTCATATTGTTAGTTTATTTTTTTTATCCTTAATTGCTACTTGAATTACTTCCAAGTCTTGTGATTGTAGACTAACCGATGATGAGTTTAATAGCTATACGTATTGCTAAAACGCTGAGCCCATAACCTATAATTAAAACAACGCGTTCAGTGACAACTGAAGGAATTAATTGTATTTAGAAGCAGCATAGGTACATACAACATACCATAGATGGCAGCACTATGCAAGGCACACATTCTTAATACACTTTCAACAATTTATCTATTTGAGCGGTCAAGTTAAAATTGCAATTTATTTAGAGTTGCAGCCTCGGGCATTGTCATGCGGAGCTCAGCTAGTTGCCGGCAGATCTGATGCTACAGATGGATAGACAACGGTTCTTAAATAAAAATGTATACTCATTTACTAACAGTTTCTGTGCTTGCTGTCCAGCTCTAAATAAAACTCCTTGGTAGATAATAGTAGACTGGTATCACGTGGGCATA
This sequence comes from Philereme vetulata, assembly GCA_918857605.2. NCBI lineage: Eukaryota > Metazoa > Arthropoda > Insecta > Lepidoptera > Geometridae > Philereme > Philereme vetulata. The sequence goes on along the minus strand of OU975420.1, from coordinate 9,270,532 downwards.
TATTGTTGTTTAAATTACAAACATACGAATAAAATTTTAAAACGTTATGGTTTAGGTGGAATATCAACAGACGTGGGGCACGGAGCGCGTGTCTCGCTGGGCGGAGGCGATACAGCGGCGCGGCGGCGAGCTCGAGCCCGGCTACTGCGCGCGCGTCACGCACGTGCTGTGCGAGACGCAGAAACACGGCGTCGTGATGCAGGTAACACGTGGTGCGAGTCACGTGGGGCATGCAGTAGTAATACATCGCATGGTGTCGTAACTAAATAACAGATACTTCAAATCGAACTCATATTTCAGCGGCTCGCTTTACTTATCCATTAGCTAAGAGGCAAATATTTCTACTCCTGGCTGATGTAGTTTACAGACACTGGCCTGAGATTTTTGTGAATTGGTGAGCGAAACGAGCCACAGAAAAGTTATAACCTTGTTTGACCGCTCTGTGGTTCACTTCACTCGTCAAATTGAACTGTTCGAGAATCATACATCAACTGAGCGTTGACGACGTCGCCAGGTGCACCGTTTATTTTCACGATACGACAACGTGTCGCGCCGTGGTCATGCGGCTAAGCCCTAAGACGTTTTCCTCTTTAATGTATTAATAAGACCATGTTTTTCGTCAGGCTCTCAGAGACGCAAAACGCTGCGTGACCGCGTACTGGCTATCCGACGCAATGGTGAGACGCGCGGTCGCCCCGCCCTGGCAAGCACTGCACCTGCCCACCATGTACTCGGCGCGCGACCGTCCCGCGAAGCACCACCGCGCCGCTATATCCGGCTGGCGCTCCACGGAGCGAGAGCGGGTATCGGCCTGCATAGAGCATATAGGAGCTAAAGTAAGACCTCTATACTCATACTAAAGACGAGAAATAATTTTGACTATTGTATGTTTATATATTTCTTTTAAGCTATTTTAAGTAACGGTGTTGATATTACAATATGAACACAATATGAATTGATTTGCAACATCACAGTAAATACACATAAAAAAATAAAGGTTCAAAAGATAAATTAAAACTAAACAATCTACTGTCATTAGTTGCACAAAATACTCTTAACTAAGCATGGTGCTGGTAGTAATACGAGTACAATAACCCACACTGGTCTTCCGTTAGGACAGAATCGGATTTGCGGACTCGACTACTCGACTTTAGTAATGGTTCTAATACTGTCAACTTCAATATACTTTTAGGACTACTCTTAAAGTTTCCTCCCTAAGTCCCTACTGATTCGTTGTTTCATAGTTGTCTCTTCGGGCGTCATCAGCGTGTGTGTGCGTCTTAATAATGTTAACATCATGTGTCACACGACAGCCGGTGTTCCCCAAGGCGGTGCCTTGTCCCCTCTTCTATTTTCAATCGTCATAAATTCAATTTCTCATAATCTGTGTCTTACCGCCTATTCGCTACCCAACGAATAAAACATATCTACGTCTTTTCTTTTCACTTGAAAACAAATAAGAGAAAATGATTTTTATCCGTTAATTAAAGATACTCGAAATAGGCAACATCCCGGCTTGCACAACGATCCTTAACCTTATTTACCGATTAAACATGTTTAAATTTGACGTATATGTATGATTTGACAACTCTCTAAATCATATTTAGCCACTAAATACGTTTAGGCATCGTTGCCCAAGTAGCCCTTAGTGTCAAAACTAAGTGAGTTTAATGTCACTAATATCTTTTTACTTCTAATATTTTTTTACGATGCAATAACTCTTAGATTAATTTCCAGCTAACGCCATACATGACGCGAGACAACACAGTGCTGATATGCAAGCGAGCGGACGGCAACAAGTACAGGCGCGCCCGGGAGTGGGGCATTCCTGTAGTGACGGCGGCCTGGCTGACGGACCTACTGCTCGGCAATATGAGCGCACTGGCTCAGGTACATATAAGTACCTAATGTATGTAATGATATGTACGACATTAAATGAAAACCCGGGTAGTACTAAGGGCTAGTCTTGTATATAGATTTTTTCAAATTCATCACCATAGAAAATTTTAAATTTTCTATCTACCTGATTAGGAAGTCCTAAAGTATCAATGAAACAACCTGTATAAAATAGGTAAAAAAATCTTATTCATTAATCATTTAAGTCGTAGTTGCAAAGGCGGCGTCTATTTACGTTATAAATTGTTTATTGGAAATGTATCGATTACTGGATAAATATTCAAGCTACCGGTATTAAACTCACCTCTAGAACCATGTAATACGATCTCAGATGTGTGTTTCAAATTAATGTCATACATAACAAACAGGTTGTATACTTTGTGTCCCGAAGTTCCCATGGGAACGGGAAAACTGTTTTTTTTATTAAAATTTTATTATAAATCAATGAAAATGTTTGACTTATGGTCATTCACAGACATAACCGTCGTCCAACCTCCTATGACATATATCGAGGATTGGACGGTTGGACGATCGCTTGGACGGATTAATAGGTTTTATTGTTGTTTCAGATTGAAAACGCGAAATATCAGCAATTCAACGTAGCGAGTCCATTCAGAATGGATTACAGCCTCGTCTCGCATTTGATGAGTAAGTTCCATACATTCTCAGTTTCGTATACAGGCTGTCGTGTGTGTTTCATGTGGTCCAAACGAATACCATTATTGGAGGGACTCATGTCTCATGGGCTACATGAATCACCCCTATTCATGTTCTACGATTTTTTATAGTTCAGGAGTTAGGGATATTTTTGTGGCCTGATCTCGATATATTTCTAGGAAAAAGGTTTACGTAGAATTAAGAATTTGTGGTGAAGTTACGTTCCGAAATGCGCAGTTACAAATCAAGTATATCAAGTAGTAGAGTTCCTTGTGAAAGGGCTCGCCAAGCAGTATTGCTGTGTTTCAGTATAAAGGGTATGGTTGCCGGTGAAATTACAGGCACATGTGGGGTTACACCTGCATGCCTCAAGTTGATGGACGCAGGGTAGGGCACGTTTCTAAGGTGCGTGACCTACGAGGCAATGGTTACCATTTAACATCAGGTGGGCTTGTTGGCAATGCTTGTTCCATTTTTAGGTGGTATAAAAAAAATGTTCTAAAATTTAGTAGCCTCTTCTTTCCTAATACATGTATAAAAATCTCGTGTCACTGTGTTTGTGGTCGCGCTCCTCCGAAATGGGTAAACTGATTTTAATAAAATTAATTTGTATACTTGGTAGGTATGAGGACAGTTCGTATTTGTCACCCTCCTAGCCCTACCCCCCATTTTTTAATAGCTTTTAGTATATTTGTATGAACAATATCCATATAATTTAACCGTTTGACGTGAAGTCATTTACATGAAGTGTCGCGTCACTTTGACAAGAGTGTTTTATATAGTTTTTATCCCGAAGTTCACACGGGAACGAGAAATATCAAGCGTGCGAAGCTGCGGGCGGGTCAGCTAGATATCAATAAATTTTGTTATTTTATAGATGCATGGAAAATGGCGATTAACATCACCCAGGAATCCCACGAGCGCGCTAAACGCAGCGCCGCCGCCCTGGCATCGAACCCGCGCCGCGCCAAGCGCGCGCGCCTCGAGTCCCCGCCCCCCGCGCCGCCGCCCGCGTCCGCGCTGCCCCCGCCGCTGCACCTCGCGCCGCGGGTTCTCTTCTCCGCTGTGAACCCTCATCAACAGAATAAATTATCTACTATCGTCAAGTAATTCATTTCTATTTATTTTATTATATACAACCTGTTTTGTTATGTACAACATTAATTTGAAACACACATCTGGAATCGTATTAACTGATTTTAGGTGTGGATTTTATACCGGTAGCTTGAAAATAGAATATTTATCCGGTAATTAATACATTTTCAATAAACAAATTTTAACGTAAATCGGCGGCGCCTTTGCAACGATGCCGCCTAGTCAGTATAACAGGTACCTATTGACATGATGAATGAATATGATTTATTTACCTATTTTATACAGGATGTTTCATTGATATTTTAACACTTGATATTAAATATGTTTGAATATTTTTTTATGGTAATGACTTTGAAGAAACCCTAGTTTACAACATTACTAGCCATTAGCCCTACCCGTGTTTTCATTTAATATCGTACATAAAAAACACCTAGTATATTCTTACCAGCGCCATAGATATCATAAAACGACACCGGTATGCAAATTATGAAGATTAAAACATTTAATTGTACACCATAACAATAAAAATAAACATAAAGCAAAAAGTACATTGGGCGGTCTTATCTATTTGTAGCGATTTCATCCAGACTACCATTGGCTAGAGATGATCACACTTATATTAAAAATATGAAAGTTAGGATGTTTGATTATTTGTTTGTAACACAATCACGCCGTAATGGCTGAACCGATTTCGATAAAATTTGGTCTGTAAATTATAACCTGAGTTCAAACATAGGTGTGCGAAACTGGCGGAAGCTAGTACTAATATGTCTTTCTTTATATATACCTAGTCAGGTCATAAATTCTGTCACATGTTTAATATAAAATAATTGAAACAAGTTTATTCATTATGTAACCATTTATATACTAAAATGAACTTAACAAAACATAGATTCTTATGACACTAAAGTTTATTCAAAATGACCTCCGTGATTTTGAATACAGGCCTTCAATCTGCGCGGCCAGTCGTCTATCGCAGCACGAACGAGGTCCATGTCAATATCGGAGGCTGCCTTAATCAAGGATGTCTTGAGTGACTCCAAATTGGGATGAGGCTTTGAGCACGCCTTTTCCTCCAAGTGTTGCCATATCTTGTAATCTAACGGATTCAAATCTGGATTGGAGGAGGGTCAGTCTTCGTGCCGGATGAAGTCGATTTCACGCGCCGCCAGCCAGTCTTGTGTGCTCTTCGCTCTATGAGCTGGCGCCGAATCTTGTTGGAATACCCAGTGCCTGTTATTGAACATGGTATGAGAAACAGGTTCCACAAGGTTCGTCAGGACTGTATTTTGATACACAACTGCATTCGTTTTTACACCTTTCTCACAAAAATGTACCTCTGTTAAGCCCCAATAAGAAACTCCCAACCATACCATGAGCGAGGATGGAAAATAACCTCGTTGGACACGCGGAATACGGTTGCTCGCTTCTTCACTACTGTGTGCGTACACCTTATCATTTTGTTTGTTGTAGCTCTCTTCTACGGTAAATTTTTTTTCATCCGAAAATATTTTTTTCCCGCGTACCGCTTCAACAAAGCGCGGCATCTCTTCAGTTTCAGGTCCATTAGACGAGCATTCAAACGATGTCCTGTTTTTCTTCGATATGCCCGAAGCCCTAAGTCTTCATTTAACACCCTTTTCACCGTGGTTCTGCTTAACCCCATCTGAAGGGCCAACAGTTCCTGCTTACGTTTGGGATTTCTTTGAATTCGCGCCTTCACAGCTTTTATCACTGCTGGAGTCCTAACAGACCCAGGGCGACCACTTCTTGACCTGTCATCTACACTAGAGTCTTCATTGTATCGTTTGATGGTGCGATAAACGAATCTTTTGGTTATATTCAAATTTTTCAGTATGTCAAAAATTTGAATTGGCGCGTAACCGCAACGATGCAACGCAATAACTGCAACACGGTCTTCTTTAAGCGTCCACTCCATATTTAAAAATGAGTAAAATTCTAAAAAGTATACATTTTTGTTATCATGAACAATTCGAAATTCGAATTCTATAAACTTTTTTGTGGCCAGCATTCTAAAAGAAAAGTTTTTACTGTGTGACAATACTTATGACCTAGGTATATAATACCTAGTCAGGTCATAAGTATTGTCACACAGTAAAAACTTATGAAAATACTTATGACCTGACTAGGTATATAGGTAAACCCTCCGTCGTCCTAGACACGTTCTCGGAGACCCGGATGACGAAATCACCTCCGCTAATGCGGAAGAGATTTCTGAGTCATCTACATTAGACAGAGCAGACACTTCACGGATACACCAACCTCGCCGGCGAGGTCGACGAGTCCCTTCAGTCGCTACCTATACGAGGTACAAGCACGTACCCGGGTGTTTCTTTCCTATCCCCACCCTGGCAACAGCCCAAGCTGAGGTTCGTACCTAAGTGGTGCCCTTGCGCTAGTTGCCTCATCAAAACTTACAAGGCTGAGCGCCTTCTGCGCTCGTCAAAAGCTCGTCAAATACTTATGACCTGACTAGGTATATCTATATTTATTTGTCATTCTCGGTCCTAAATGGTTCGATGGAAGACCAGCGCAGGTTCTAACGTCCTGCAGACGTTGAGTTGTTCTAAATAAATATTGCTGGACATTTCACACAGCGCCGTCTAGTCCCAAACTAAGCAAAGCTTGTACCATGGAAACCAGATACCTGATATAATACTTATATACGTTTTTTTTATAAATACATACTTATAATATATAGAGAAACAACCAGACCTGGAACAAATATCTGTAGATCATGCAAACATTTGTTCCGCGGTGGGAATCGAACCCGCAATCCCCTGCGTCTCAGCCGGCTATTCACCCACTGCGCCACGGAGGTCGGCAAAATATAAAGATTTTTTTTTATGTATTTATATACTATATTAATTTTTAGTTAGTTTTGTATTATGTGTTGCAAATAAAAGATTTGATTTGATTTATTATTATTATTTTCATCGTAGGCAACTAGGCGGCCTCGTGGTCACCTCGCCAATCGAAGCCACGCATCTCATAATGGACAAACTCGTGCGCACCAGCAAATTGGTCAGCTGCCTCGTCACCGTCAAGCACCTGCTGTCCCCGGAGTGGCTCCACGAGAGCCAGCGACTCAACAAGTTCGCGGACGAAGCGAAGCACGCCTTGAACGACGAATCCTTCAACAAAATGTTCAAATGCGACGTCTCCGAGGTTCTACTGTGCGGGGAACAAAGGCGAAAGTTGTTTGACGGCGTCACCTTCTTCCTAACTCCTTGCGTGAAGCCGACGAGGAACGCGCTGGTGGAAATGATCGAGCTGTGCGGAGGTAAAGTTGAGAAGAATCGTCGCTCGTACGTATCTATACAGGAGATGCACACGCAGAAGCCTTATAGTTATCTAGTGTTGACTGTACCAAACGATTTACATTTGGTTTATTATTTACTGCAATCGGAGAAGACTCTGAATGTTGTTTGTAGTACGGAGGTGGTGCTCTCCGCTATTATGAGGCAGCGGTTGGAGGTTGAGGAGTTTCTTGTGAAGATTGATTAGGGATAGATTGAATAAGGCATGGAGGTAACGGACAACCAAGCTTGACTCGGGAAACTGGACCCATTGCTAGGATCCTATTGTAAATGCGAAAGTTTGGATGGTTGTTTGGTTGTGAATCTATTTCGATGAAATTTGGTGTGTTGATAGATTATGACCTGGATTGAATAATAGGATACTTTTTGTTGACAAACAACGCGTGCGAAGCCGCTGGCTGAAGCTAGTATTAATAATATAGTATATAAATAACCGGTCTTGGTCATCATTATACGCGACATGAATTGGGAGACCTAATAGATTTTTTATCGATATTGTATTTTTAAAAGTAAGATAATAAAATAATAATGTATGTTTTGTCAACTAATAAAACGTCTCTATTATCGTAATGTATAATAATAATAACAATTTTCTGTGGTTTTCTAGGCTTAAAGCACTTGTTCCATCGCCGACGTGTAAGCGATTAGCTATCGACTATTTTCACTTACGATGTATGGTCTAGTGTCAATAAAAGAGATACTGTAGAGATTTTACAGGCTTAAAAATAACAATAATAATAAATATTGCTGGACATTTCACACAGCGTTATCTAGCCCCAAACTAAGCAGAGCTTGTACTATGTGAACCAGATAACTGATAGAATACTTATACAATATGTAACAAAAACCCTGTCAGATCTTGAAGGGTGTGATAAAGTATCGATATTTGGTTACAATCATGTAAGTACTAATTTACCAGAAAAAAAATTAAAAAAATACACGACTAATTGAATTATTTGGCGCTCAAAACTTAAAACTTACCTCTGGCAACACAGGCGGGACTACGCGCTGCGCCGGGTCGATGTGGAGGGGTCATTAACCCACTTACGATATTGTACGACGCACAAAATTTGCCTATTTTTGGGGTAAAATTTAGATTATTTTCGAAATTAAAAATTGAAATAAATTTCATTTTATTTAATACAGATGTTTTTTAAACATCTGTCCGAGAATTTCTATGTCGGAATACGCTTTTCATGGATCTGACAGGGTCTTTGTTACATATTGTATACATTTTTTATGTAAATACATACTTATAGTATATAGGGTGTTTGGTAATATACTGACGATATTCAAGTGGCGGTTTCTCAAAACATAAAAAAAGACTTCTCGAAAAAAACTTCTAGTTATATTATCAAATTTTAAAGCAAATCGACTAAGTTTAGTTGTTTAATTCGATATAAAACTTACTGCCTACTCTTGCAATCGAAATCCAAAAATAAAGGCCGATTTGATATCTCTTTCGGAAATGGCTGCGGGTTTTGGGTTAGAAAGGGACAACGAGAAATATCTCGAGACGTCACCAATACAGTATCTGTGGTTAGATGACACGCATTATACAATAGCACAACATAAGTTTATTAAAGTGTTTGTTTTTACATTCCAAAATAAATTTCATATTTCTGTGGTAAACATTTCACAAATATATTTATTATGCTCATCAAAATAATCCCTTTCATTTTTGTGCGTATATTATCAAACACCCTATATAGAGAAACAACCAACACATCTGTAGATGAGGCAAACATTTGATCCGCGGCAGGAATCGAACCCAATACCTCCTGCGTCTCAGCCGGCTCTTCGCCCACTACGCCACGGAGGTCGTCAAATTAATAGCTCGGTTTTGAATATTTTTGCATTTTTATATTTTCACATTACATTTTAAGACAGAAAAGACAAAAAATGAAATAGTATAATCGTAAAACAAAAACAAGGGAGAAGTTGGTCAATACTGTGTGCTACACCAGTAAATGGGACTCGACTCAGCATTATGCCGTGAGAACTCGCTTCTTTGCCAACTCGCTTCTCGCTATTCGTCGGGGGTTGGACAAATGCCTTAGTTTTAGAATCTTTTCAATATTGTGTCAAGGAAAGAAAGAAGACATTTATTCACATAAACTGTACACAAGAAACAAAATGTGTAAAAGGGTGATTTTACTTGGACACGCGTTCTCAGTCCTGACATTTTCAGGATGTAAAAAATAAAAATCAATTGTAGAGGGTACTGAAAATGTTCTTGGTTCGTCCTTTTGTACAGGGTGCTACGAAATATGTATTTTAACCCGAAAATGAAATTCAGTCTATTAAAATAAACTTTTTATAAACATTGAATATAAAAACAATAATTATGAACTAATAAGACAACTATGAAAATTAACTTTATGCTAGTTTTAAACAGTGTGATGTGGAGACATCAATACCATTATTTAAATTCTAAAGTGACTCTGTCTCTCTGACTGTCTTTTTACATTTTCACGGCTGGACCGATTTTAATGAAATTTGGTGAAATCTATTTATGACCTGGATGAGATATAAAATCATTTTTTTATTGAGAAACCACGCGTGCGATGCCGCGGTTGTAAGCTTGTATTATATAATGTTGCTAGCCATAAACAAATAAATAAATGTATACTAAATATTATTATATTTTTAGGAAAAAAAATATGAACTTTTTAGTTTTTCATCAGTTGTTTTTAGGGTTCCATACCCAAAGGGTAAAACGGGACCCTATTACTAAGACTCCGCTGTCTGTCTGTCTGTCCGTCTGTCACCTGGCTGTATATCATGAACCGTGAAATTGGATTTAAAAAAAAAACATGAACGAAAAGTCGTAGAATAAAGATTGTTCGCCTTTCTTACAAATTTCGAAGTACCCTGTATTCTGTTATGATTTTCTTCGCCATGCCTTATTCTGATTTACTTTAGAACTTAGTTAAGTAAATAAATTTAATAGAAATTTTATACAGCGGCTACGAAACAGTCGAGTAAGCACTTATTCCAATTTGTTAATTGTTATAAATTTTTTAATGTATTGATTTTCATATAAGACATGTTGAACAATTAATTTTTTGTCTCTTATTTTCATATTTCTAAATATTTATTTATATTTTGAATCTGTTGTTTTTTGATATATAGTTGTGACATTTGTATGTATACAATTTGATGTAATTTCATGATAGATACAGTAAAATAATATTGTTTTGTAAATAATTGAAACAAATTGACATGTTTATGGACCAGAATGTGAAAAATATATTTAAAATGTTCTTGGATTTTTTTTTATTGTCTACCACGTTTTATATATTTTTTATATTACATGGAGCAAGCAAATGACCAACCTGGCCCCATATTGTCTAACTTTGAACCCGAAAAACATCGTTTCCATCGATTTTTGACACCTCGTCTTTGTGTTCAATTGATCTTGATTCCCATCTTCTTATTAATTAATAAATAATGCTGGACATTTCACACAGCGCTATCTAGCCCCAAACTAAGCAGAGCTTGTACTATGGGAACCAAATAACTGGTTGTAGTGTATCGATATACATACTTATTTCTATTTGTGGGTAGACTTGTTTGGCAGTTGGTTGTCAGCCATTACACGAGTACAAGTGATTTGCAGTGTTTCCTTGCGTTATTCCCTAAAATACTGAACATTTGGCGACGATTAGTTATTCACGTGTGTTATTTGACTTTTTTTAATAAGAATAAGTGTTTTCTGGTTTTTTTAATGACAAGCGATCACGCCAAGTCAAATATGATGGCTTTTGGTGGCAACCTCTCATTTGATCATCGCACGCAAGAATGGAGCATTTTTAGGAGTCGTTTTATCCAGTACTGTACGGCGAACGACATTGGAGACGACACCGATAAGTCTGGAGTGAAAAGACGAGCTCTTTTGCTCACTGCGCTTGTGGAAGATACCTTCCGCGTCGCTAAAGATTTGGTTTTTCCTGACAGCTTGGACAATGTGGAGTATAATAGTCTTTTAGGAAAGTTGGACGTCCATTTACAGTCGAAAAAAAGCACGTTCGCTGAAAGATACAGTTTTTACAAGGCTGAACAACGTCCAGGAGAAGACCTAGCCGAATGGGCGGCGCGAGTGCGTAATTTGGCACAATTTTGTGGTTTCAAGGCAGAGTTAGATACTGCTTTGCGCAACAAATTCGTCCTGGGTTTGGAAAATACAAAAGAAAAAGAGAAGCTGTTTGCAGAAAGCATAGATACTCTAACATTCAACAAGGCATTGGAGATGGCGCAGAGCGTGCGCTGTGCGCGCGCCGCGTTTCAGTCCGCGCAAGCTGGCAACGCCGCGGCCGGTGTGGCTGGCGCGGGGAGCTCGGAGGTGTCACAGGCGCAGCCTGTGTTCGCGTTGCAACGGCCAAGCGGTGTTTCATCCGGTGATGATGTGAGAGTGTCGAAGTGTTGTGTTGTGTGCGGTTATAAAAATCACTCTAAAGAAAAGTGTCGTTTCGTAAATTATACCTGCCAAAAGTGTAACAAAAAAGGTCGTCTTAAAAGAATGTGCAAAGCTAAGATAAATGATAACAATTTTATGGGCACGGATGACGATGACGCTGGTGAAGGTATTTATAACTTATTTAATATTAAAAACTCGTTAAAGGACGAACCGATCTCGCGTAAAGTTTGGTTATATTCTAAAGAAATTCTTTGTGAAATTGATTATGGTAGTGCTGTCTCCGTTTTACCGGCGGTTATCTATCAACAGCTGTTCGGAAGCGATAACAATAAGTATAGCTTACAGCCATGTAATGAGGTATTTAATTTTTATACCGGAGTTAAGATTTCTCCTATGGGTTGTTTATCATTGCCAGTAACTTTCGAAGGACGCACTAAGCAAATGTTATTTTTTGTTATCAAAACTAATGAAAAACGTTTACCTCTTTTGGGTCGCGATTTTATGCGATTGTTTTGTTTACATTTATGTAGTTTGAATTGCAATAATATGGTTGTAAACGACAACGCAGGCGAGGCCCTAATAACTAAATATTCTAAACTATTCTCAGATGAATTAGGCAGATTCAACAAATATAAAATTAGCCTAAAAATTAAACCGGAAGCTCAGTTAAAGTTTTTTAAGCCTCGACCCGTGCCTTTAGCTTTAAAACCTAAAATAGAAGAGGAGCTGCGACGTTTAGTAGCACTTGGAATTTTGGAAAAAGTTGATCATTCGGATGTTGCTACGCCTATTGTTCCAGTGCTACGTTCCGATGGTAACGTCAGAATTTGTGGGGATTTCTCTGTAACGTTAAACAAAGTTTTGTACCTAGACAATTATACACTTCCTAGAATCGAAGATTTATTTGCCAAGCTTCACGGTGGAATAGAATTTAGCAAATTAGATTTGAAAATGGCTTATCTTCAACTGGAGCTGGACGATACTAAAAAATGGTGTTGTATAAACACACATATGGGTTTGTTTAGGTATAAAAGGCTGGCTTTTGGTTTAGCTAACGCACCATTTATATTTCAACGGACAATGGAACAGTTATTAGGTGATATAGATGGTATATGTATATATTTAGATGATATTTTAATAACAGCTCCTAACAGGGTTTTGCATTTAGAAAGATTAGAACTGGTTCTAAAAAGATTACAAGAAGCGGGTTTACGAGTGAAACGTGATAAATGCGAGTTATTTAAAAAATCTGTTGAGTATCTCGGTTATGTGATAGACAAAGACGGTTTACACAAATTAAACACTAAAATAGAAGCAATTGTGAAATGCTTACCTGCAAAGAACGTTAGTGAATTAAAATCATTTTTAGGGATGGTGAACTATTACCGTTGTTTTGTTCCGAATACATCTTCTGTACTTAATCCCTTAAATAATTTATTGAAAAAAGGTGTAAAATGGGAGTGGGGCCAATCTCAGTCAGAGGCGTTTGAAAGAATTAAGAGAGAACTGATTTCGGATCGCGTGCTGACCCATTACCACCCTGAGTACCCCACTATCGTGACGTGTGATGCGGGTCCTGAAGGTCTGGGGGCGGTGCTCGCGCAGCAGCAGCCCGACAGCTCCGAGCGAGTGGTGGCTTATGCCTCTCGTTCTTTGTCGAAAGCAGTCTTAATTATGCACAAATTCAGAAAGAAGCCACGTCCATTGTTTTTGCGATTAAAAAGTTTAATCATTATTTGTATGGCCGTACTGTACCATTTATATTGCGTACGGACCATAAACCACTTTTGGCTATTTTTGGTAAAGAAAAAGGTGTGCCCGTTTTGGCCGCGAATAGATTACAAAGGTATGCTTTGTTTTTATCTGCATATAATTTCCGCATTGAATATGTTAAAAGTGATGATAACGTGGCCGATTTCTTGTCAAGATCGGTTTATTTATTGAATGTAGTAGAAGATATAGATCAAACGTTGTATATCAATTTCATTGGTGAATCAGTCCTACTACCGATTACTATTGAGACTAAGGGTAGAAACCGCTTGTGACGGGATTTTACAAAAGGTGATGCGATTTATTCAGGATGGTTGGCCATCTAAAATACTAGATCCTCAGTTACGGCCGTTTTTCTTATGTCGTTTAGAACTGGCCGTCGAAAACGGATGTATTTTACGGGGCCACAAAATAGTAATTCCTTCCTGCTTTCGTGAAAGACTTTTAGATGAATTACACAGTTCGCATTTTGGCGTAGTTAAAACGAAATCTGAAGCTAGAACGCGTATGTGGTGGCCAAATATCGACAAAAATATTGAAGATATAATAGGTTCATGTTCTGTATGCAACACGCTCCACTGTAACCCACCTAAAGTGCCGCTAGCACCGTGGCCATACCCGGAGCGCGTACATATAGATATGTTTATGTTGTCAGGTAAGCAGTTTTTAATCGCAGTTGACGCTCATTCTAAATGGGTCGAATGTTTTTCAATGCAAAAGACATATTTACCGTAATTAGTAAACTATGTGAAATGTTTAGCAGGTTTGGTTTAGTGCGTACCTTGGTTACTGACAATGCTACCAATTTTTGTTCTAATGAATTTGAAACGTTTTGTCAATTAAACGGAATCCAGCATTTGACCGGTGCGCCGTATCATGCAATGTCAAACGGACAAGCAGAAAATAGTGTCAAAACTGTAATAAATGGTTTAAAAGCGATTTTTAATAACAACATGAACAATAAAAATGTTTTAAGAATATTGAATAAGTTTTTGTTTGACTACAGGAACTCAATCCATTCGTCTGCGGGATTTTCTCCAGCTCAATTGATGATCGGACGTCCTTTACGTTGTCGACTCGATATGTTAAGGCCGTTGCAAGTAGACTCTTTACCGTCCTCGTCATCCGCTGCTAAAGATAATGTAATCAAAGCGCAATTGAACCAATGTAAACAGTTTGGAGGTAATAGGAATGTAAATTTTTCAGTAGGCGACAGAGTTTTGATCAAACATTACTTTAATAATGGTACTAAACATATTTGGAAACAGGGTATTGTTAAGAAATGCCTAGGCTCTCGAATGTTTATAGTTAACATTTCCGGCGAAAATGTAAATGTAAAAAAACACATAGATCAGTTATTGGCGTACAAAGGTATTAACTTGCCGGCTGACACTCAGGAGGTAGCGGGTTCGATTCCCGCCGCGGAACAAATGTTTGCATGATCTACAGATTCCGGGACTGGATGTTTTTCTATATACTATAAGTATGTATTTACAACAAAAATAGTATATATAAGTATTCTATCAGTTATCTGGTTCCTATAGTAGAAGCTCTGCTTAGTTTGGGGCTAGATAGCGCTGTGTGAAATGTCCAGCAATATTTATTTATTTAATTATTCTGGAGTTTTGAAAATTAAATTAGAACACAATAAATACTGATATAACATTATTTATTTTAACTTCTTAGTATAACATAGTTTAGTCCAGAACATGATCACATACATTCTCTCAACTACACAATAGCTAAATAAGCTAACTCAAGCTATAATATAATTATTTAAACATAATAGTCCGAGCGCCTGTGATTTTGTTTATCTTCTAACAAAAAAATCACTATAATTTTGCGATATTTCTCGATCGGAAGAATAATGTCTCATAACTCTTAAATACTCTATCATAATGGAATTTACAAGCCTTAATACTTAGACCAAAATATACACACGTTGAGATTACGACTTTAGGATCGATTCGTAGGCTTGGAATATACACTGCGCGACTTCAACCGTACGGGACTTGAGACTGAGCGTCGCTTCCGGGTTACCGGGCTGTAACTTCAACTCTAAAAGCACCCATATATTGTTAGTGAGTTTCAGAGACTGATATAGCATATCTTGGCCTTCTACGTTTCTCTTGGCGATGGTGAAGATGTTGTTGAGAGTCATTTTGTGCGCGATGTTGTCCGCACTGCCGACTGCGGTGGACAGCGAGTGCTGCACTTCGTTGGCGGCCGGGATTTCCTTCCACGTGGTAAGGAACACTCGCTTATCGAGCTGTCCGTCTTCAGTGAACAGTATGTGCGCCGGGATGAGACAGGCGAAGTAAAACACGTCTACATTGTTCTTTATTGCCACCTGTGGAAGATATTTGCTATGTGAAAATTATGGAAATAATAAACTCGGAGGACGTTAGTGTTCGCGACACAGTTTATAAACTCCTGCTAATACTAACTACCGTGTTCCAGTATTGTTGTACCATGTCTTTGTTCCAAAATAAAGTTATTTTAATTTTTTTTTGAATCGAGACCCTATTACTAAGACCTCACTGTCTGTCACCAGGCTGTATCTCATGAACCGTTAAAAACAATAAAATAAACATTTAACAACGTGGCTCCCATACAACAAACGTGATTTTTTTGCTCGATTTAGCTCGATATTGATAACGGCAACAGGTAGACGCTTGAAATATTCACAGAATATTTAGTTATACCTATATTCAGTTTAAAAATAAATAACGAAATTAAAACAACAAATATTTAAGGGGGGCTCCCATACCACAAACGTAATTTTTTTTGCTCCTTTTTATAGATAATGGGTACCTACGGAACCTTTCGTGCGCGAGTTCGACTCGTACTGAGCCGGTTTTTTACTATTTTTATCTGCGATCAGTTTTAGATATCGTCGGCCATATCAGAATTCGCAAATCCATATGGGCACATTTTACAGGATCAACATAAAACTGATTTTTACTAACCTGCAGATTGTTGAGCGGGTCCATCCTCTGTACCGGCCCTGTGGTCGCGAGGTTGAGAGTCGCCTCGGTGGTCGCGCCGGCTTGCAGCGCGCCCACCACCAGCCCTCCCACGGGGAAAATGCCGAAACTGAAATAAATCAATAATGCGGGACATTTCACACAACGCCATTTAGCCCCAAACCAAGCAGAGAGATACTATGGAAACCATATAACTGAATAATAAATAAAATAACATCCAGACCCGGAACAAATATCATTTATTCCGCGGCGAGAATCGAACCCGCAGCCTCCTGCGTCTCAGCCGGCTATTCACCCACTGCGCTACGAAGGTCCTCAAATGTTTCAGTATTTATACACCGACAAATAGTTCGATTTATATTTTTTACGTTTTTGAAATGTCAAAATGCGTAATAATGTTGCCACACCCGCTAATGTTGGTAGAGCACATATTTGAATGAAAAAATGATTCGATTCAGCTCAATTACAGTTAATTTTCTTTAAATTAAGTCTTTATGAGTGTCAATCGAAAGTAAATTTGAAACAGAATAAGGCTCATTACATCACTACATAGTATAAATAAAACAAAGTCGCTTCCCGCTGTCTGTCCCTATGTCTGCTTAGATCTTTAAAACTACGCAACGGATTTTGATGCGGTTATTTTTAACCTCTAAACAAAACATGTTAGTATTGTCTAATCACAAAAAAGTAGTGAACGTTGTATGTATGTATAAAGACATTCTGTAGTATATTTAGTACCAGCATTGCACCCGTGCGAAGCCGGGGCGGGTCACTAATTCATAATAAATGCTACAATGAACATTGTATATCATCATCATCATCATATCAGCCGTAGGACGTCCACTGCTGGACAAAGGCCTCCCTCATTGATCTCCAGGAACTGCGGTTGGAAGCGGCCTGCATCCAACGCCGACCTGCGGTTCTTACCAAGTCGTCTGCCCATCTTGTGGGTGGACGTCCTACGCTGCGCTTGCCGGTCCGTGGCCTCCACTCGAGAACCTTTCGGCCCCATCGGCCATCTGTTCTGCGCGATATATGGCCTGCCCATTGCCACTTCAACGTGCTAATCCGTCGGGCTATGTCGGTGACTTGAGTTCTCCTACGTATCTCCTCATTTCTGATTCGATCCCGTAGAGAAACCCCGAGCATAGCCCTCTCCATAGCTCGTTGAGCGACTCTGAGCTTATTCATAAGGCCAATAGTGAAGGACCACGTCTCTGTTCCATATGTCATCAATGGTAACACACACTGATTGTAGACTTTCGTCTTAAGGCACTGAGGTATGTTGGACGAAAAGACGTTGCGAAGTTTCCCAAACGCTGCCCATCCGAACATTGTATATGTTCGTGACAAATCCTTATTTCTATTTTTTTATTTTAGTATCAAACTGGGCTAACCTAAACTAACATAAAAGAAGCTGTACTAAGCTACAAGAAGCTAAAAAAGTTTAACTAATTAAAGTTTTTTTATAAGACTATTTTCATTTTCTCGCATTCGTGATGAAAACTTTTGTGTTAAGCGATCATTAATTAGCGACTAAACATGTTTAAATTTTACGTATTTGTAAGATTTGACAACTCTCTTATTCATATAATCAGAGCTGGGTAAAATACATGCAAAATACTATCTTGCACGTATTTAAAATACGAAATACAAAATATTTTGTAGTCGTGTATTTGGAATTTATAATACAAAATCCAGTATTTTAACTATTTTTATTTAAAATACAGTCAGGTGTTAGGTACTTGACAATTTGACGTACAGTACAGGTGCAGTTGGCAATACAGGACCTTAAAGAGTGACATATTTAGCGGTCGCCATTTTGCTTACGAATAGTTACGAAAACTATCGAGCGCTATTTTCTGTAGAACGCACCATTAAAAGATCGCTAAATGTATTTATGTTCAGAGTTGTATTTTGAAGCCATAAGTATTTGAAATACTAACTACAAAATACCTCAGCGTCAGGTATTTGAAATACTAATTACAAATTACATTTTTACGAGGTAATTGAATTACAAATACTAAATACGTATTTGTATTTCAATTACCATCAGGCGAGATCGTGGTCAAACGCAAGCCTACAATGTATAAAAAAAATTACGTATTTTAATTACAAGTAATAAAAATACTGCCCCACCCCTGCATATATATATAGTAGATAGTAAGTATAATAAGTACCTGTTCTTGTTGAGTTGAATAGCGAATCCGCTCATCGCTTGCATGGCTTTGTTAGTGAACGTCATCTCGATGCGAGGCTGCCCGTTCTGACGGCTGAATGTGCCCCAGATCTCCAAACCTAACGGTAATATCAACTATTACATACACAACCAGATAAATAAATAACGCTGGACATTTCACACAGCGCTATCGAGCCCCAAACTGAGCATAGATTAATAACTAAGAAAGAAACTCTGTCTCTCTGTATATAGATAGAATGAGACATAGTACATTTTACCCGACTGCGCAGAAGGACGTTACCGTTACCGTTAAAAACGTTACCCGTTTTTACTGACAATCTACGCAGGCAACAACGTAACAAACAGACAAAGATACAGACAGAAGTTACCTTCGAATTATATTATTAGTAAGGATTTTTTGATATTCATTATTTTTGTGATTATTTTTATACCGTTAAGGGTGGCATAAATAATTAAAAAAAAGTAAATAAATAGTAGTACAAGTGAAATTACCTTTTCCTTTGTCAGCGGGCAGCCAGCACTGCTTGGGCGGCACGTGCGAGGCGGGCGCGGTGGTCGCGCCGAAGATATCGCCGAGCAGGCCCGTCGTAGAGGGCGCCACTGCGGCCGGCTCGGGGCCCGTACCCAGCTGAAAGGACATACATGTTACTTGTTAGTTAGCCGTATGGAATACGAGTTGCTTATCAGTTAACAGTAAGGAATGCACGTTACTTGTCAGTTAGCAGTAAAGAATGGGCGTTACTTGCCAGTTAGCAGGAAAGAGTGCGCGTTACTTGTCAGTTAGCAGGAAAGAATGCGCGTTACTTGCCAGTTAGCAGGAAAGAATGCGCGTTACTTGCCAGTTAGCAGGAAAGAATGCGCGTTACTTGCCAGTTAGCAGGAAAGAATGCGCGTTACTTGCCAGTTAGCAGGAAAGAATGCGCGTTACTTGTCAGTTAGCAGGAAAGAACGCGCGTTACCTGTCAATTAGCAGGAAAGAATGCGCGTTACCTGTCAGTTAGCAGGAAAG
Source organism: Philereme vetulata (assembly GCA_918857605.2). NCBI lineage: Eukaryota > Metazoa > Arthropoda > Insecta > Lepidoptera > Geometridae > Philereme > Philereme vetulata. The sequence goes on along the minus strand of OU975420.1, from coordinate 9,251,157 downwards.
AATGCGCGTTACTTGTCAGTTAGCAGGAAAGAATGCGCGTTACTTGTCGGTTAGCAGGAAAGAATGCGCGTTACTTGTCAGTTAGCAGGAAAGAATGCGCGTTACTTGTCAGTTAGCAGGAAAGAATGCGCGTTACTTGTCAGTTAGCAGGAAAGAATGCGCGTTACTTGTCACTTAGCAGGGAAGAATGCGCGTTACTTGTCAGTTAGCTTCAATCAGATTAATTCAGTCAGATTCAATAAAATTATTCAAGGGGTTTATCGCTAAGAAACTCTGTATGTAGTCTGCTTTTTGTATTAATATTTATTTTAAGTTTCACTATAGTGGAACTAATAAAAAAAATTGTGCCCTGTAACAAAATAGGAGAAACGATCTCATATACACATTACATATTGTAGATGCGTGGAAGTCTCGCACGGTGCATTTCACTAGCTCGTTTCTTTCATACACCTGCAAGGTGTGAAATGACCTTCCCCGGGAGCTTTTCCCGATGGGCTTCAACATTCAAGAGAGATGTAAATAAGGCATTAAGAGCAGAGTTTATAGACGGCGATGACCACTTAACATCAGGTGAACCGTGAGCTTGTGTGTCTACAAGTTTAATATAAAAAAATAGGTTGAAGTATACTTACGAGTACGTCCAGCCCCCCGGCGAGTAGGTCGAGGTTGGAGGAGGGCGCGGGCGCGGGTGGCGGCGCGCCGATGTCCATCGATAGCAGATCCGCTATCATATTAGATTCCTACAAATTGATTATTTTAAACACTTCGATAAGAAAAATACTTAGATACTACATCTATACCACGTGCTTTGTTATGTACGACATTATTTATGATGATTATGATGGATATATAATCGTGGTAAGTGCAGTGGGCGGTCTTATTGCTAAAAGCGATCTCTTCCACAAAATCTTTGGATGAACAGGATAACACAAATCAAAAGATGACGGTGTATGATTTTAAACTACGACTAAACTATAACTATTTTATATGTTACAGTCAAGACTCATACCTAGGTGATGATTAGTACATTTATAAGAATTTAATATACATCATTAACCTAACTAAAAAGTTTAAATTCTTAAGTCGATAGCATTATATGGAAGAGCAACGGCGCCCTGCCATCATACAGTGAAAACTAGTACGGAGGGTAGTCACTTGACTATGTATTCATCATAACTGCAAACTTAAGTTACACTAGGAAACATGATTGTATATAGTTTAAGTCTAGATTTTAAATTTGTAAACTTACTTTATCCAAATAAATTTTACTTTACTTTATTTTACTGATCGGATATTCGGATGCATATTTAACTAAAGTGGATTTTTATTAAAATTAAAATCCCTGGATCCCGGGATTGGATGTTTAATATTAAGCAGGTAGAATTTGCCATCTCACTCGCATGCTTACAAAATGCTTATTCCCTGAGGTGTGGTAATAGACCAAAGGTTAATTACGCTTCGTCAAAAATTACTGACAGAAAATGTAAGGAAACACAACCATATTACGTTGTAACAAGACATTATGTATACCTAATATACCTATGTGCCAAAGTGTGTATACATTATGTATACCTAATATACCTATGTGCCAAAGTGTGTGTTTTTTCATAGAATGTGAATTTCTTTAGACTAAATGAAGGATGAATGACAAACCATAAACACCTATGCAGCTTTAAGGGATGTCTAGGTTTAGTAGATAAATAAAAAAAATAACACATGATAAATTAGTTGATCCCGGAATCAAGGATTATTCGATAAAAAAGTGCTATCCATACTAGCCAACTTTTAACTTTAGGTAAACATGCATCCGCTTATCCGATCTCCAGTCATAACCAATCAAAACCGATTTTGACTGCGAACATTAGTCCAAACTAGTTATGACTGAAAAATCATAGCTCAGCGGATTTTTGCAGTTAAATTCGGTTTTGACCATTGGAAAATATTGTTCATTATTTTCCATGCAAAGATTTCCTGGAAGAAATCGCTTTCAGCGATAAGGCCGCCCGTTGTACTGTATTTAGGATTAACTAGAAGTTTCAGTATACTTGGTGTACAATAATGCGTTATTCTAATATTCTTAACAAGCTGTATGCCCGCGACTTCGTCCACAATTTTCTGGATCTCGTTAACAGCGCCACCTTCCGGGTCCAATTGTAAATATAAACCACCCAGGGACCCAATCAAACACACACAAAAAATTACATCAACATACAGGGTGTTTGGTAATATACTGACGATATTCAAATGACTTTTCTCAAAACATAAAAGAAGACTTCTCGAAAAAAAAACTTAGTTATATAATCAAATTTTAAAGAAAATCGACTAAGTTTAGGTGATTAATTCAATATAAAACTTACTGCCTACTTTTGCAATTGACATCCAAAAATAAAGGCCGATTTGATATCTCTTTCGGAAATGGCTGCGGGTTTTGGGTTAGAAAGGGCCAACAAGAGATATCTTGCGACGTCGCCAATACAATATCCGTGGTTAGATGACAAGCAATAAACACAACATAAGTTTAATAAAGTCTTTGTTTTTACATGCCAAAATAAATTTCACATTTCTATGGTAAACATTTCACAAATTTATTTATTATGCTCATCAAAATAACCCCTTTAATTTTTGTGCGTATATTATCAAACACCCTATACAGATTTGTACAAGATAAAAAAGAAAAGGGCCGTAGATGGGCGTACCTGGTTCATCTGGTTCGGTATGACGGTGGACTGAGGGGCGCTGCTGGACGAGGCGATGTCTTCGACGGCGGCGCCGCGCGCGGGCAGGGACTTGCGCACGCCTGCACCGCGACCTACACATATCATACTCATATTATGGATCAACGCATAAGCATTGCAATTCAGCGGGGCAGTGCAGCCAGTGTCTTGGGGGTACTTTCGCCTGATCTGGAGCAGTTGAGCTATCTATAGATCGTTTGCAACGGTCTTTAGATGATTCAGCTGTTTCTTCTGTATTTTATTATAAACTAGCTCTTGCCCGCGACTTCGTAGGCGTTACACTACTAAACGTGTAGGTAACCTAGAAATAGAGCTAAACTCCTTGACATCCCATTTTTATCACATGGAAACTGATTTATGGGATAAAATGTGGTAATCTAGGTTATATACCAAATTTCATGTATGTACGTAGATCATAACCTGGCTGAACACGTAGGCTACTTTTTGTTGACAAACAACGCGTGCGAGCCGCTGGCGGAAGCTAGCACACTAATAAATTAATAGAAGCATAGAAAAAAAATAATCAACTCCTTTTCGTTCAAGACACATCTCGAAGGAATTTCTCAGGGTGAAAAAGAGCTTGATTCCCATATTTTTTTTGTCAACCTATATTGTCCCCCAAGTCTCTAAATCTATCTCTGTCCTGTGCGACACTTCACCACTTCTGCTCGAAGGCGACAAGTTCCCATTCATAACCAATTGTTTTTTCCCACATACAATTAGAACAAAAAAAAACAGGAAAAACAATAATAGATTTCTTGAATGAAAAACATCTGGTTTCATATACACAAATTGTCTATGAAGGGTTTCCAAGGCCATGTTTCTAAAACTGCTAACAGATGGCGTTGCTCTGTCATAAACAGATTATCAACGGAAAATGATTTGCAATGTCAACATTATTTTTCGAGGAATTTAATATTAAAAAAACTTGTTTATCTGACTTGGCTGATCTGGCTTGGTCGCGAAGGAACAGGTAAAATTGACGTAGCAAAGTGATCCTTGTGATTTTAATAAATAAAAAGATATTGATTTTTTTTGACAAAGTGAGATTGCTTTAGACAAATTTATATATCTTTAAGATTTTGAAATATACCTAGAAAATATTTTTGGTGGCTTATCTCCAGACAACGCCATCTATTAAGCTAGTTGGAACTAATTTTTTTAAATCGAAAATTAAAAGCCCCGATGTATATTAACGCGAGAATTGTATGTGTATTTTCTAAACAGTAGATGAAAATGAGGAGAGTAACCTTCAACAAAAGCAGTTGGTGGTTTATGATAGACGGAGGCGAGTGAGCTGATGTGGCAGATGAGCTCGTCCAGCAGGGTCGGCTCCAGCAGGTCCGTCTCTTCGGAGATGAGAGGCTTGTCCGCGAGCACCACCTCCTTGGCGGCCGCCGGGTCCGTGGAGAGAAGACGCCAGTAGATGAAGCCGCGGTCTCTGTACAACAAAACATTTTTCTTACCGGTCAAATGGGTCATCTTTACCCAAAAAGATCAACTTTACCTTAGTCTTCCTTGCATGATAAAAACTCAAATTAGACAAAATGGTAATAGGGTAGAATTGTATTACTATTTTAGTAGCTTTCTAATGAATAACTGATATCCCTTTTTTCAAGCTGGTAACATAGACAGTTGTCAAACTCAAGATTGTTTGAAAAATAATGGTAATTTAACTAACAGGCCATGTTGGCAACAAACACATCAACGAATACTATCTTTACCTAATTTGCTTAGTTCTAGCTGGATCCAAGGAGAAAATAGTAGTAGGTAACGTTGCCAAAATTGTGTCATCTTTACCTGATTGTTATTTTTCGTGGTAGTGCCGTAACTATGAGGCTTAGGAACACAAATTATGAATAGAACTTAAGGGAAAGACTGCTTAATTACATAAAAACTGAATATTAAACGCCCCTAGGAAAACAAGTACGCAATATAGGTATTTTCTCATAAAAAATATGGCAAAGAGGACCTACTTTACGGTAATCTACTAAACTAAAATTAAATTCATTTTTAATATTTAAAATTTTGATACATTCCTATTTTCACAACAACGGAATATTTACCATGATTTGTGAGTTTTTAGCAAGAGACTGAGAAAGAGGGTAGATCGATACATCAGCCAATAACCATCGACCCGTGATCATGGCGCATGCAACTGCGTCGAAATATCCCAATACTCAAAAACTCACAAATCATGGTAAATATCCCGTTATAAGTGAAAATAGTGCCCATGATAATTTCTAAAGTTATATTTGATACACATCTTTTGTCCTATCCTAAATATATGTTCTAAATATGCATGTGAAGCAGTAAATGTAGTTTTAAATTAAACTAGATAACTAGTAGTAGTATTAACTAGTTTTAAATTCGATTTGTTCCTGGTCTGGTTGTTTCTCTATTTATTATAAGTACGTATTTACAAAAAAAATGTATATAAGTATTCTATCAGTTATCTGGTTCGCGAAATCACCAGGGTCGCGGTATTTTATAGAACGTCACCACAAAGTGTGAGACTATATCAATGTTACTAGTATAAAAACAGCCGAATTTAGCGGGTTTCTCAGCGATCGGGAACGTAGATCAATAAGTTGTGACCAGCCCTCTCAGTAGCGCAATCAGTGTGTTACGGGCGCACAGTAAAAGGAAACGGTTTTGTGAATAGAATATAGGTCAAGAGTTACCTTATACAGTTAATAGATGGCGTTACCAAGATAGGGCTTTGTTTTTTTCGTGTAATCTAAGGTAATACCTGAGATCAGGATTGTCGGAGTCCTGCGTCGCGAGACTGAGCACGTGTTGGACCAGCTCCTGCGTATCCGCGGGCCGCTTCAGGAACAGCTTCACTACGGCCGTCAGCAGTTGCAGTTGAACCTGAACATACAAGTTTAAACACATCTACAAGCTATACTACGTGTTCTGTTATGTACGACATTAAATGAAAACACGGCTAGTATTGTTGTAAAATAGGTTTTTTTCAAATTAATTACCATAAAAAAATATTTTCAAACAATATTAATATCAAGTTCTAAAATATCAATGAAACAGCCTGTACAAAACAGGTAAACAAATAATTTCATTCATCATGTAAGTAGGTATCTGTTAAACTGACTAAGCGGCATCGTCGCTAAGGCGCGTTAAAAATTGTTTATTAGAAATGTATCGATTACTGGATAAATATTCAAGCTACCTGTATTAAACCCACCTCTAAAATCAGCTAATACGATTCCAGATGTGTGTTTTTGTATTGTATTGTATTCATTTATTTCAGACAATTCACAATCCATAACCACAATCACAAATCACAATAAATTATATCAAAATTAAATCAAATTAAATTAAATTATGTACAATTCATCAAATTAACTTAATATTCAACAATTATCATAAATATATAAATTAATATTATGTAGAAATTTTGTATAAATTATGTATTGTAATGTATTAAATTAATGTCGTACATAACAAAACGGGTTGCATAAGTTTAAAATCTGAAACCCGACTACTTAATATTTGTCAATGGTAGGCTGTGTCACCCGGGCCATAATAACGAATCGATCGACACCTCATTCATTAAAATTGGATAAGTTGTTTGGGCGCTACATAGGTCAATAGGAAACGGTATTTTTTTCCAAAACAGAATAAAATAAAACAAAAAAAAATAGTTTTGGATTGTGTAAATCAATCTCTTTGATATGATACCCCACTTGACCTAGTAAACTATTTGACCCTATTTTGTTATTTTAACCCCACCATTTTGGCTTTTTAGAACAATGAAAATATTTTTACTTGCTATAGAGGAAGGTAAGTATTATTTATAAGTATTCCAAATTTCAAAGCAAGTTCAGTTGTTGCCGAGATAATCAGCTGTGACAGACGGACGGACAGATAAAGCCGCACCATATGGGGTCCGTTTTACCATTTTGGTTCGGAATCCTAAATATTCAACAAAGGATTCTTTGGGACATGGTTCAAAAGGGCTGTATTAAAACACTACCTGACCAATCCGCAGCTTCGCACGCGTAGTATTTCAATAAAAACATTACCCTCCTTCTGCGCAGTTGGGTAAAAAGTAGTCTATATCACCCGGCGATGGTGTAGCTTCCCAATAGTGAAAGATTTTTAATTCGGTCCAGTAGTTTCGGAGCCTATCCGATACAAACAAAGAAATCTATCCTCTTTATAATATTAATATAGATTAAAACCGGAGTTACCTGAGCATTTTCATCGTGGAATCCTTCGAGGAACGAGTCCAGTAACTCATCCGCGTTGTCAATACGCTCCGCGTACTCTCCCACGATCCATACCTAGGAACAAACAATTTAACGATTAGGTGTTTGAAATGCGTGGTCTGGTCTAGTTAGTTAGATAGTTAGTAGACTAGTTAGATAGAACAATATTCAGGTCGACATTTTGATGTGATTGATAGTCGGTTTCATAACTAAACACAATAACTAGTGGTTGGCCCCCCGAACTGAGAATCTGGCGAGTCTCCCATAAAAACAAAAATATTTGTAATATTTGCGTATTAAAATAGTGTCACGTAATACACAACCAATTTACTTGACCTACAGTTTCATTCAAATTACAAGTAACGGGTGTTCATGTTAATTGGTTTTTCTTTTTAGGGGTAGAAATACCACTTATTCCCTATATTTGTGTCACTAAAGTTACACGCATACCAAATTTCATCACTCTGGGGTCACTGGTGTACCCTGTGAGTTACGTCAAAGTTTTATTTTTATTATGGTTAAAAACTCAAAAACTACAAGATTTAAATTAAAAATATTAACGGTTTTTTAATAGAAATCTAGTTTAGCTGGTGTGGTTCTTGGCTAAGATCAGGTCAGCCGATACAAATGGTATCACCACTTTTTCCTTTATGGTGAAGGGATCTAAACTGCAAAATGGAAATTGATACAGGTTTTTTTATGTTTTGGGAGTTTTTTATTGTTATTTGTATAGTTTATTCTAACAGTTATTTTGTTCTCATAGTACAAACTTTGCTTAGATCAGAGGTTCCCAATCTTATTTTTTCCTCATAGACCACTATCAAAATTTTGCTGATTCCGGTGGACCCCCTGCAGCTACATTTCTACCATATGCCCAGTCGACAAAAAATGTGAAGATTAGATCTAACTATGGAAATTTGCATTGCGGCTGAGGTCCGACAACGAATTAACAGTTTTCGCTTTGCAAGTCTCGGCACGTTGTACTGAATATGGAGTATGCAAGTTTTTACAAGTGACAGTCGCTGAGCTTCTTATCTGCCTACATTAATAGGTGAAGTCAAGCCAATATTTTAGTGCTTCACTATCGAAACCAGATATATTTTCGTGGACCCCCCGCTTACGAATTGTGAACCTCCATTTATTTGTCAAGCCAACGTAGACTCCCGTCGAGTCTCCAGTGGACCCCTGGGGGTCCACCTGGACCACTTTGGGAATCAATGACTTAGATTGTGGCTAGATAGCGCTGTGTGAAATATTCAGCGTTATTTATCTATTATTATTAGTAGATCCCTTACCATAGAAGCTCTAGCCTCCGGCTCGTCCAGTGTGTCGAGGTTCTCGCAGAGGGTGCTGATGATGCTCTCGTACTTGTTGGGGTACTTCCGGAAGATGTCCTTGATCACCACGATGGCCTCTTGCACCACGTAGTTCACTTTAGTCTGGATCAACTCTAGCAGGGTCGACACGCAACGCTCGGCAGATGGCTCCACCTACAAAATTATACATTTTAAAAAATTAACTACTAATTTATCATCGGAAAGCATTTATTTACAAATTTCTAGAACAATCACCGCGGCAAAAGGGTAAGTGTATTAAATACTAGCATCCGCACGCGGCTTCGCAAGCGTGGTTTATCAATAAAAAGTGGTGTATGTTTGAATCCAGTACATAATCTATTTATACGCCGAATTTCATCAAAATCGGTGCAGCCGTTACGAGGTGAAAGCGTAATAAATGAACAAACTCACTTTATTAATATTGTAAGCATCTCATTCATACTAAATTATGAGTGCGAAAGTAACTCTGGTTGTTTTTACTATATAAAAACTTATATACTAAATATAAAACTTTAGTGATTGATTTCAATCATTATTATAAATACGGGATTTATCACGTACCGTCTTATCGGTGTTTTGACCGACAATGTTTCGGTTCAATTCGTGAACCTTCATCAGGGTGAGTGCGATCCGCTCCGAATAACGTCTCGCCTCGCACTGTAACTCTGGTTGTTTGTTTGTTACCTTTTCACGACTAAACGGATCGTAATGAAATTTGGCAAGGAGATAGATTATATCTTGGAATGACATAGGCTATCTTTTGTCTCAAAAAATAATATTGAAGGACAATAGAGGAAGTTTGTATGGGCAATCCGTAATTCAATACCCTCTCCATCCAAAGGTTGTCTGGAAGAGATCGCTTTGTTAAGCGATAAGACCGCCCATTATGCTTACTTTTATTTGTTTATTTCTTTATATCTGTTATGTCTAGCTTGTAAGATATAATAAAGAATTTTCATTCATTCATTCAAGTTAGGAATCTGTAAATTCATACGCGAACGAAGTCGCGAGTATCAGCTAGTATAGGGTTGCCATAAATCCCCAAGGCCCCGTCGGGACATTTACAATTAGGAGTCCTTTTTTTGTAAACAGCGTGTAACATAAACCATGGAAAAAAAATCTAGATATGTATTATTATGTCATACACATCTGTATCTCTAGCTAGATGTAAGGAACGTACACACCTGAAAAAAATACACAAGATAGATAATAGATTGTGTAGTGTAGATGATACATAATAAAAAATCTGACCCAAATAGCACGAATAAGAAGAAAAAAATATATAAAATTTGCATTAAAATAAAAAAAACTCGTCTGCTGGCTGTTTGCGCGTCCTGCGCGGCGCGCTCGATCATGTATGTCGGGACATATTAGAGCTTGTCGGGACGTCAGGACACCACTGTTAATAACGGTGACATGTCCCGACGTATCGGGACGAATGGCGACCCTAAGCTAGTAGATTATAAGTTGAGAATGCCTAAACCTGAGGGTAGTTGCAAAAAAGTTACCTTGATAGCGCATCTTCCGATAGCCCGCACAGCCTTCCTCACGAAGTCCACGTCCACCTCAGTAGCGTACTCTTTCAGCTCGCCCAACACTTGGGTGATGTTCGCTTGAGACGCTAAACGGATCATAATGTCCAATTTCTCCAGTTTTACGTAGATTGGGTCGTTATACTTCACGAAGAACACCTAACAACAACATTCTTTTTTAATTAATAACTTAAATAAAATTAAAAAAAACAAAGCCATTTGCAAATCAGATTAAAAAAAGGTAACAAGCATAAAATTTAGATAATCACAGGCTATAAAAAAATCAATACATTATATGTTTTGATTTTTTTGTGCTCCTTCTCGGCAATCAGGTAAAAAAGGGTATGGGAGAAAACATCAATAATGCTTCTTGTCTCAACTGTTGGGACGTTGGACTTATTAAATACCAATAGGAAAACTGTCTTATAAAAATGTTCATATGTCAGCTCCATATTTCTGTAGACAATTATGGAACTGACATCGTCGTAAAGAACGACGCAAGTTACCTAAAAACTAGATTAAAAAAAAAATGATTTTTAGTTGTCAAAAAATATATGTCTTGATTTCACTATTTTCACTAGTAACGGGATATTTACTATGTATTTGATTTGACTTTTACAGTAGAGGAGTATCATAACTAACTTCTACGACAAATCCTTTACCGTCCGTGCAGTACATCTCTGGAACGCGTTACCAGTAACAATACGGCAAGCCCCTTCCCTAGCCATATTTAAATCCAGGGTTAAAAGTTTGTATTTGTCAGAAACGTCGTAGTATCGCACAATTCATTTATATATGTAGTCGCATTTATCAGCTTATCTTTATAAACCATATTGTTATAATAAGTATATATAATAATATGTGTATAATATGTTCTATAGTATATATATTTAATGTAAGTTCATTATGTTCTATTTGTATTAATATTTATTTATAAAATTTAGTATTTAGTTATATTTTTATTTTGGTATTAGACGCAGTCTCTTCATAAATAGTTTGGCCATAAATGTACACCCCCGACCTATCTTTGTTATAACAAAATCCTCTCCATCCAAAGGTTGTCTGGAAGAGATCGCTTCTAAGCGATAAGACCGCCCATTGTACTATTTGCTTTATATTTTGTTTGTATTATTTTTTGTTTATACTGTGTACAATAAAGTGTTTTCATTCATTCATTCATAATTTCAGCAGTGCATTGTCTCCAGTCCAGGAACCTTTCTGCCACGGCCATCAATTCTTCGAGCTATCTATGTGCCCCCGAGCTCTATGTCTTCTGTATGCGTGTATGTATGTATGTACGTGTGGTTACCTTCATCTCGTGCTTGAGTATGTCTGCTCGCTTCTGCACCACGAGGTTGATATTCCTCAGTGCCACATACTGCACCTCCGGCTCTGCGCTTAGCAAGGTGACCAGCGGCGGCGCCAGTTTGCGGGAGAGAGTGCTGACGAGCTCTGTGTCTTCGGATACCATCTCCATCAGTTTCATTAGGACCTGTGAACCAAAGGTATGGTTATAAAATAGTTTTGGATCGTTATTGCTTGTTGTATAAACACTAGGCACTATGTACCAGTGTGCACTATCTACTACTATGTACCATGACAGCATACAGTACAACGGCCACGTTGGCGTACGCTAGACGCGGCGTGATTCTCTCGCAGATAGAGTGCGCCTTTCGCGTCGCGCGGCTGATAGTTCGAGAGCGCGTCCATTATGAACACTAGGCACTAAGTACCAGTATGCACTATGTACCAGTATGCACTATGTACCAGTCTGCACTATGTACCAGTTTGCACTATGTACCAGTATGCACTATGTACCAGTGTGCACTATGTACCAGTGTGCACTATGTACCAGTGTGCACTATGTACCAGTATTCACTATGTACCAGTATGCACTATGTGCTAGTATGCACTATGTACCTTGACAGCAGACAGTACAACGGCCGCGTTGGCGTGCGCTAGACGCGGCGTGATTCTCTCGCAGATAGAGTGCGCCTCTCTCGCGTCGCGCGGCTGGTAGTTCGAGAGCGCGTCCAGTATGAACACTTGGCCCCATTCTGTGCACTCGTTCAGTGCTGTGAGCAGTTTGTTTATGGTAGGCGCGTTCATTTCTGAAAGTAAATAAAACATTAAAATGGATGCATAAATTTGTTAAGAGTTAATCTGGGTACATAATAATCAACTTTGCACATACTACGAGTAAAAGCAAAGTCTGGTAACAATACCCTAAAGTAGTTTCCTAACTCTCTCTTGAGTAATTCTACTAATATTATAAAGACACACGTTTTTATAGGGATATCACATTATTATTATTTAAAGATAAGAGTAGTGCACATATTGTATAAACGTTGTTTCTTTCTTGCTCTTATTCGAATAATTTCCGTTTAGTTTTACAATTTAGTCCCAACATTTTTGCTTGACAAAGGCAGTTTATAAAATAATTTTGTTGACAATAATCCCCGCCTGCGTTTATCAAAGTGTGCAAGCTTGGTTACCTCTTTTCAGTTTGCTTTGCAGTCGGGTTTATATCATCAGTAAAATAGCATTTTAATTACCAACAAGGGGTTTTCCAGAGACGCTAGCCTCGTTGATCTCAGACAGGGCGGCGACGGCGTTCGCCACCACCATTGGGTTGGAATCGCTCAGCAGATCCTTCAGCTGGTCTAGGAAGCCCTGAAACCAAAGTTGAATGGAATAAAATAAAATAGCTGTGATTTCGTCCCCTCAGACTACCAAGTCTATAACAAATGTTGAGAGCTAATTACGTCCGGTCATGAGCTATTTTAGAGTGTCATGGAACACTCAAAACTGAATCGAGAATTAGGTTTTAGACAGTTTTTATTAGAGCTGTAAAATAATCTACATTTGAGTGTCATGAGTGGTCTGGTATATGAGTCATGGGTAAGTTAAGAGTGTCATAAGCCAGTGTAGTGGTGCATCATACGAGTGCTACGGACCATTTAAGAATTTCATAAACAATATTAGAGTCATTGTTTAGTGTAGAATGTTGTGGCCCAGTCTACAAGAATCATTGGAAAACATAGCTAGACTATCCATGGTTATTTAAGAACATATTTTCTTAATAGGTTACTAATGATCCATGACACTGAACCGGTCCATTACACAAGAGTGTATTGATATGACTAAAACTAATTTAAACTCACTAACCTGGTCTTCGACCATGCTCGAAGATATATCATACAGTTTCGCCACGCATACAGCAGCAGTCTTCCTCACATAAGGGTCTTCGTCCTTCAAGCACTTCCGGAGTGGTTCACACAGGTACTCCGTGATCTTGTCCACTCGGATGCAGCCCATGGTGCGGACTGCCAGGGCCCGGATTAGGGGATTCGAGTCTTCGCAGTCCTGAAGGGTAGGGCGGTTTGCATTCGGTTTTATAGAAAGAAAAGAGAAGCGACATTGAGTACAGAAGCTTTTAAGCGAGTAGAATCTCACATGATTTATAACTTGTATAATAGTTTACTTAGGCCCATATAATAGATTATGCTCAATCGCTATTCCCACTCAAGCTAAACTTTTGTGACACTATTTAATGACATAGCTGCATAAACTTATATATTTGGGTTTAGTTCTGAAATATGGGTTCAACGGCTCGTCTACACTTAGGGCACATTTGTACCGCAACATGGTTTCAGGACAAGGTGTCGGCAAAAAATACCCTAAAATTCAGACTATTCCATAACTTAACCATTCCGATAACTTCACAATGTGGCGATACCGTGATGCGATAATAATGTGCCTTAGTGCGGCCCGGCCTAAGTTTTATCACTATGGAGTGCTGCAGTAAATAACGTTATTTTAGGAGTATCCTTTTTTATTTCTATAACTAGTTTCTAGTATGTACGGCCGGTATAATTTGGCCTCTCACGTTAGAAGGGACTAGTCAGAATAACAGACCTGTAATTTTGCGTCTGTCAATTTGATATACAAAAGTGGTTAGGTACTTCTTATAATTAGTTGAGAGTTGAGTCGCGACAAAATAACCAATCAGGTGAGATTCTAAAGTAAAAGTACAGGTTAATATTTGCCAGTGCTTTCTATTCGGAATACAGTATGAGGCATGGGTTTTATAAGTATATCAAATATATTTTTTGGAAAAATTTATTGATTTTACTTTTTGTTTTTAGAAGGTAGACTTACACATTGCAGTGCTAATGATAGACTATCTTGGACATGTGATTCTCATGCTTGTCCTAATTGAGGCATGCAGTTACAAGGCAATGCACAAATGTTATTTACTATAAATTTTAATAAAAATACATGGTGTCCTATAAATCACTGTTTTCCCAGAACAAACGTTGTTTTGGACCATGGTCTACTAAACAGTTTCTAGCATCAAACAAGAGAAATAAAAAAAAATCTGGACCTTCTGAAATAAGTCTAACTTTGTTCAAAAACTAGCCGTGACATAAAGTTCATTGGCACGCTAGCCTTGGCGTGCCTACTATTGTTATTTTTGTGGCGATACGGCGGAATGTTGTAGGGCGTAACGTTAAAATAGAAGTTTTAAGTTCGCAACTTTTTATGTTTTGACAAAGACAGATTTCATTTTATTTTCATTTGAGGTTATACACCGATGGCCTGAACAACGTTTGTTCTGGGAAAACAACGATTTAAAGGACACCATGTATAATATAATTTGTGACTCAATTAACACAATATAATTTTTTAATATTTCCGTAACATTAATTGCTATCTTTTTATTATTATTATTATGATAAGAAAATCAAGTTAGAAAACAGTATTGTCTTAGAAACATTGCAATGAAATATGCTATTTCAAGGCATTCTGGAACCTTTAACCACAACGGTTACCCCTGACAATAAGAATGTTGGTAAAGGTACCGTGTGCAAAATAGATACGAACAGAAGTTAGTACAATAGTCGCATAGACGCGCGCGTACTAGGATCTCGGACCAATTTGTCCGAAGCTTCGACCGACTTGATCCGAGATACACGTACGCGCGCGTTAATTTACACGTGCGCCTGGTTTCGCTCGTTGTAGTAAACTTCTGTACCTATTCTATGGTCATGGTTCACAAAACACCTGGTCTCTGTCTGACCTAACACTTGCTAAGTTCTATCAAGTTTAATGAACCATAACAGGACAAACAATTCTTGTTTATTTTATTGTTTTTTTTATCTATGTAGGTTTATATAGGATAGAAAATAATCTGGAAGAGATGCTTTTAGCGATAAGGCCGCCCATTGTACCTATGATTTAAAAGTGTTTTTCTTTTATTCGTTAATGTTTAATGGTGTGCAATAAAGACATTGTCTAATGTAATAATGGAAACCGTTTTAAAGATGTGCATTGCCTTATCAATATTTTAATTTATTACATAAGATTTCTTAATTAATTTCATGTAACTTATATTGTTTTATATTGATAATGAATGTGTAAATCTACAAACAATGAGTCGATTTCTTAGGATCTTGGATTACCTTAACAAGCTGGTATGTTGGTAGATCCTTCCACCCAATTATACGGTATAGGAGACATTAAAACCACAAAAAACACATGTCACATTTACAGAAAACTAAACTATGAAACTATTTAATCCTGGCAGTACAATAGGATGTGTATTATACTGCCAGCTAAGAAAATACACTGCAATTTCAAGTGTGCAAAAACATCAAGATGGTGATAGAAAGCCTAAAAATCATGTTAATTAAAATAAGTTACATCGTTTGAATACCATGCCTACGGAAAGATATTCCATAAGGAATTTTTGCATGCAAATTTTAGTTATATTTTTAATAAATACTTTAACGTAAAAATACATCTGTTGAATCTTAGTCATTGTAAATTCATATTCTTTCTTTTAATAGTAAATAACTATTGAGTTATTATATTAAGTGGATTGGTTTAAGCCTTGTCGTAATTTGAATTTGGCATACTCAGGTTACTATAATTTTTATCTTTTCTTAAGCAAAAGACAGCTGTGATCAAACCACATTTAAATATGATGGTAAATTCAGGCTTCATAATTACAGTCGGCGTGTGTGAGTTAGAGGCGAAAATAGTCTGTACATGGCATATGCCCTTGTATGTAATTAGCTAATCCGCACACCATTTTGACTGCAAAGTATAACTCCACTTATCGATCACACATCAATCAATACTCACAGAACTCACAGTGTTTATCTAGTAAAGTTTTTATTATGATATTATGTATTTTAGGCTAAGGTATATCTTTATGGGCTGTAGAATAAGTTATTAACTATCCTGTAACTATTTTATTGTTGCCTGAATAAATGATTTATTATTATATAATAAGATACAAACAGTTTAGTACCATAACACACTAAAGAGTGCTTACTGACTGCACAAACTGTATACCGTCTTATGCAGTCCAAGCTAACATTAATTTAACATGGTGAATGTAAAAGCTTAGTTCAGAAGGTTCTCTGTGTGTTCTTTTTTAACACCTAACAAATCTACAAGATAATTCAAAACACAGTGAATAACACAGAAACATCGAAAGCATAAAACATACCTTGACAAAAGTGTTCACAGCCATAATAGCCATATCGGGCTGAGACTTGGCGTAGTTCATCAAGTACAAGTATACCAGCTTCTTTAACTCGAGATTGTCAGTCTGCATGCAGTTGACTACGTCCGGGAACAGAGCGGACACATCTTTGCCTACTGTCATCGATGCTATGACCTGTAAGTAAAGATAGAAGAAAGTTATAGTTTTATTGTACGCCAGGATTACCTTCAGAACAATATTATGCTAAAGGTAAAATGAAAAAAAAAACTACAGCTTTATCACTGATAGCAAATTCTTCCAGCAAGGCCGACCGGAACTAGCATTTCTGCTTGTAATTGTATTTTTATATTGTTTTTAAATTTAAGTTGTTCTGTTGATTCTTCCGAAATTGTCTTTGCCCCGAACAGGCTCAATAAGGTTTCTTCCTAGACAAGAGAAGGATACTCTGTCTATAGCACCGTATGTTGTATATATATATAATTAACTAGTTGTTGCCTGCGGCTTTGCCCGCATTGTTCTGGGTTGAAAAAATATATATAGAAACTTTGACATCCCATTTTTGTCCCATGGAAATTGATTTATAGGATAAAAAGTAGCCTATGTGATCCAGGTTATAATCTACATTCATACCAAATGTCATTGAAATCGGTTCAGCCATTTTGACGTGATTGTAACATCCAAACTTACGCATTTATAATATTACTCTGATATCTAAACAAAAATTGTTGGCAAGCGCGCAATTGAGAAGAGTGCGAAAGAGACAATTCGAGAAGACAGCATTGTCTAGGCATCGCAAGACCTAGACAATTTCAGAAGAAAGTTGTCTTTATCTTTGACATCTTTAAATGTCAAAGATAAAGAAAATGATGGCTATCATGCTCGGCATTGTAGACTACTGTCGAGGAAGTGTCGACAATGTTTCTTCCTGTTTAATCTCAATCGCCATGCTCGTGATGGTCGACAAGTGTCTTCTTTCCTATGAAAAATCACTCACGACAAAACCCTTGTCCACAGTTACTGTGCTATGCCTACTGGCAAACTTGAACACCAATTAGTAATTTTATCTCAGGTGGAGATAAAATGATCAAATGACCCTTTTAAGCTAATGTGCAGTTTCGGTAAAAAAATTTAACTATGTATTTTGATTGATTTATTAGCCTACCAGGGTTCATATGTGAAACTATCTACCTGTAACAACTTTGTGTAACACCGTGTGAAAGCAACAAATGTATTGAGCATTGAGCATGTGGGCTCCTTTTCATTCTGGTACTACTCAAGCAGAGTCATGGGTAGAAGCCTAAGTACTGATATCATTTAGTTGGTGCATTCATATTATCCTGACTTACCCCACTGCTGGGTATAGGCCACTACTTGTTTGTGCCATTCTCTACAGTCCTGTGCCAGCCCCATCGAAGTTTGAATCACAATGCTTGCTACAACGTCTGTTCATCTTGTTGCTGGATGGCCAACGTCTAATACCTTGTTACAATTCTAATCTAATCTAAGGAGCCCGCTGGATCCCACTGCTGGGCAAAGGCCTCCCTTCCGTTCTACCATTCATGATGGCGACCTCCGTGGTACAGTGGGCAAATAGCCGGCTGAGACGCAGGAGCAATTGTATGATCTACAGATATTTGTTCCAGGTCTGGATGTTTTTCTATATATTTTAAGAATGTATTTACAATAAAAAAGTATATTAGTATTCTATCAGTTATCTGGTTCACATAGTACAAGCTCTGCTTAGTTTGAGGCTAGATAGCGCTGTGTTAAATGTCCAGCCATATTTATTTATATTTATTCATCCCGGTAAAGGACTTCCGTCGACTAGTTCGCATTATATGTGAATGGTTAGAAATATCTTACAATTATGTTAGTAAATTAATCCTTCTTATCCTGCTTCTATGTGGTGCTAGAATGTGAACTAGAAGCCTACGCATAGAAAAGAGACAAGAGTAGCATGTAAAGTAGGAAGATGCATGATTCGTTCTTTACTGGCCTATGTTCTATTAGCTGCCCATTTTCTTGCCACGGGCGTGTGTTTAAAGATTGTTTCGATGGCATTCTGTTACATTCTAGATAAGAACTTACTTTCTTGACTGCCTCTTTCTTCTTTTCTTTTTTATCACTGTTCAGTTCAGATTTCAACTCGAAAATTTCTCCCTTTTTGGTAGTCGTAAAATACTTTGAATCCGTCATCTTGATGCTTTTTCACTTCACCTTCTTTGGGTAAAAACAATATATTTGTGCACCCTTCCTAGAAAATCGATAAACAGTTAGTTTTGACAGATCTACTACCTACAAAAATACCTTTTACGATGATTTTACAGAATTTCTACAGGCTACGAAGCAATTATGTTTGCAAAAGATATTAGTGAACTTGTAGGACGTGTAATTAATGGAATAGCACAGCGAGTTCTCGTAATTTCGGAAACAACATCAAAGAAATTCCTACTTTTGCTTTGACACGACAGAAGGGGCGTAACAGAAGTAGTGATGTCCAAGTTCCAATTCCAATCGTCTATCAAACGTTATCGATACATTCGTTATACATAACATATTATGTATCTCAATATGACATACATGTACTTATGTCATATTGAGGGGTTTTCACTGCCCTCTGTTTAGAACTGCTAACAGATGGCGCTGCTCCGTCGTAAGCTGATAACAAAAATAAGTGAATTGTTCAATTACTGTGTAAAAAATATTTTTTTAACTTGAAATATAATTAATAATAATATGAATTTGTTTATAAACACACAAAGTGTGATTGGTTTAGACAATAATACAAAATTGTGTCTTATGTATTTATATAAAGCTTGAATATTTATCTAGTAATCGATACTTTTATACCATTTTTATACACTGTTTATACATCTAATTGATCGAAATAAGGTCATCGAACGGGGATTAAAGTATTCATATTGGTGTATGTATAACAATCAATTTAAAGCGAGACATAAATATGCCACTACCACGTCACGCAAACCAAATTGCAAGGCACGTGGCGGGTATAAAGAAGATCGCAAATAAATAAGAATTCATGGGGTTATGAAATAGCTAGCGAGGGGTAGGGGGACGCCTCGTTGTCGACAAAACTTGTGGAACAACTCTAATTTCGTTCTAAAGTAGTAGTACCACAGGTTAAGCAATCTTTAAAAAAATTTGATGTCATTAAAAAAATTTTGAACGATGTTATCGTTTCATTTCACGCAAAAAATCTCTTTTTAATTTTTCCCTGACTACATTGTAAAATTATTTCATTCTATTGTTCCTATGTTTGTTGAATGTAATTTTCTGTTTTCTCTTATTTGTGATTTCTCTTTGATGATGACCTTTTGATTATATTGTGTGAATTTGTGTGTGCTATGGTAGCAAATAAATGTGTCTATGTCTATGTCTAAATCTTATTTAGAAAAACCGAACATACAGATTTTACTTAATCCAAATCCTTGTTATATTTTTTTTATATTTTTTTGAGGCAAAATGCCTTTAATAACAGAAAGAATAATACTTGAAATACAAAAGAAACAGTTGAATCACCTAAATACCGTTGCAAACGATACATAACTGCTTCAGAACCAGGCGGAAGTGTCTCCAAGACATGTTATTGTAGGTATGATGTGAATACATACATACTTGTAGACATGGCTACTCTTTATTCCTCAAAGTGAATGTATTCACTTATTCCGACTCCGCCATCCGATGTGATTCCTCTTAATGAATTCTCTATTCTTTTGACTCTTTTACTCCGGACGTCCATAGTCGACCGTTAATCTATCTATAGTAAGGTAGGTGTATCGGCGTGTGTCGTCTCGCTCTTGGCGCGCACAATAGTTTAAACCTTGCTTTAGGTTGGTAGATCACAGATTAAAGAAGTTAAGACTTTATAGGAAATAAGTTGATGGACGCAGGGCAGTGCATCGTAAGGCATATTTTTAGCGAGCGTAATCTACGAGGCAATTCTCTGTTATAATATAAGCGATGGTTACCACTTAACATCAGGTTGGCCAGAATTTGTTTCTTAAGCATGTAATTAAAAAATCGTTATATGGTAATTGTATATAAATTATCACACTAATATCTTAAATCTGAATGTTTGGATGTTTGTTTATTTATTTGTTTGTTTGTTACACAATCACGTCGTAACGCCTGAACCGATTTCGGTGAAATTTACAACATCAGCAGCACCTTGCCCACGTCTACAAAATGTAAGCCCATAGTCACGTTTTCACCATACAAATGTGGATAAACATAATTGACGGCCTGCTTACGGACTTATTATTTTTTATTCAGGCACTAATCCTCTTTCCTACATAGAACAACGGCGTCAGCGTGGGCGTGGGCGTGAGCGAAGGCGTGGGCGCGGGCGCGGGCGCGGGCGCGGGCGCGGGCGCGGGCGCGGGCGCGGTCGCGGGCGCGGGCGCGGGCGCGGGCGCGGGCGCGGGCGCGGGCGCGGGCGCGGGCGCGGGCGCGGGCGCGGGCGCGGGCGCGGGCGCGGGCGCGGGCGCGGGCGCGGGCGCGGGCGCGGGCGCGGGCGCGGGCGCGGGCGCGGGCGCGGGCGCGGGCGCGGGCGCCCACCTTCATACAAACAAACTTGCACGATTTATAAAGTTGGATCGTACGTTACAACAACGTATCTGCCAAAGAATAGCCAATTCGTATCATCAGAATCATCACCCACAGCCAGACTTCACCCATTGTTGGGTATAGGCCTCCC
This sequence comes from Philereme vetulata, assembly GCA_918857605.2. Taxonomy (NCBI): domain Eukaryota; kingdom Metazoa; phylum Arthropoda; class Insecta; order Lepidoptera; family Geometridae; genus Philereme; species Philereme vetulata. Next base: position 9,230,087 of record OU975420.1, on the reverse strand, counting down.
TAAGTTGTGCCCATTCGTATACGTTCAAATAGTTAGCGCGATACGTAACGTATTTCGTTCTGGTTTTGTTTTGGTATTACCGGTCAGAATTAGTTGAGTAACGTCCGTCAATTTTATTTTGTACGAAGAGAGAGGTACTATGTCCGTTAGGTTCTTTAACTAAAAGGTTATTTTTCTAACGTTGAATAACATTAGACTGAAGTTCAGTTAGTTTTCCTAAATCCTCACTGACCACCGTGCTGGATGAACAAACTAGCTAGACAAGCCCTACCGCGCGTGGCGGCCGCCCGGCGCACTCGTGCCGGTTAAGGAAGATTGGAAGAGCGACCGAGAGAGCGATAATCACGGCTTGCACGCGCGAATTTCAAAATATAACTCGCGGGAGCGATTTTGGGAACGGTGGCATAAAATCTAAAATTAATTGTTTATCGGTATTTTTATCGGAATGTTTCGTATTTATCGTTGGAAAAAATGAGGCGATTACCGGTAAATTACCGAATTTCGATTAGGTACCTTTTTGCATGCGCTAGTATATACGTAGATTATAGCCTGGATTACCACATAGGCTACTTTTTATCCCAAAACTCAATTCCCATGGGATAAAAACTGGATGTCAAGTCAAGTTGCAACAACGAGTTTAGCTTTATTTCTAGGTCACCTACTCATATAGTAGTGTATCGCGTACGAAGTCGTGGGCAACAGCTAGTTATTATATATGGAAAAGAGCCTTGCATAACAATAAATAATAATATCAAAAATCTTATATAATTTAAAGAAAATAATTGTTGATTTCAATTAAAATGATTAAAAAAAACATTCATCCATGCCCTGCCTTGTGAGCGATTGAACGAACCCGAGTTTACCCGAGCGCTAACAAATGATCGAACGGAGCCGGCTGAATCGAGCCGAATCGAAGAAATAAATGCTTCCTCTGAGTCGGAATCAAAGCAAGCAACAAACTAAACTGAACCCGAGCTCTAACGATCCGAGCCGAATCGCAAGAATAAGAATGATTACTCCGCGTGCTGAATCGACTCATTTCATTCTCTTACTCCGGAGCTACTCATCGCTAATACATAGTAGTAAGAGCGTTCAAGCTTCGCGTGGCCGTTCAAGTTTAGGTATTTAGCGACGCGCGACACACCGCACGGCGCGATCGCCGAACACATCGAATTCAACTACGATGTAGCGTGCAATAATGCAATACCGAATTTGATCCTTTATTTGAAAAAAAAAAATATCTTTTATGAACGGTTCGATAGAGGGATAGGGGTAGCGTAGGGGAGATGGATTTGGACCCCTCTCCCCCCAGTAGGTGAGGACTTACGATAACATATAGTTTGTGAGAAAATTAAAAAATATTATTTTGAGGTTAAGTATGGCAAATATACCAATGCGGTCTTGTGCGTGATACCCGTGATTATATATAGAGTACGGGATGATGTCAATTTTAAAATTCAAGATCTCAAAACTTTTTGTTTTACTTTTTTTAGATATGGGTATCGTTTTCTACTAACTTAGGAAAGCTGATTACTAATATGATGTCAATTTTTAAATTCAAGATGGCGAATATTTTTTGTTATACATTTTTTAGATATTGGTATCGTTTTCGACTAACTTAAGGATGCTGATTACGAATATGATGTCAATTTTAAATTCAAGATAGCAAAAACTTTTTTTTTATTGGTTTTAGATATGGGTATCGTTTTCGACTAACTTAGGGAAGCTGATTACGAATATGATGTCAATTTTAAAATTCAAGATGGCGAAAACTTTTTGTTTTATTTGTTTTAGATATGGATATCGTTTTCGACTAACTTAGGGATGCTGATTACGACTATGATGTCAATTTTAGACTCAAGTTTTTCTAACCTACTCAAATTGGGGTTCCCATCTCGATTCAGTCTACTATTTTTCATAGGTCAAAAGATAATTTATAAATAACATGGGCGTTTTCTGGTAGGCACACACTTTCGTTGATGAAATCAAACCAAATCAAAAATGTGTGTATGTTTGTATGTCCCTGGACCTGGATGCCCCCTGGACCTGGATGCCCCCTGGACCTGGATGCCCCCTGGACCTGGATGCCCCCATTTTTTACCAATTTACTGAGATATTTGTCAAATTCTGCATTGTATTTTGATTACGATGAATATTTTATGTACTTTCTGAATAATGTAAATGAGCACATGCCTGTCGTTGATATGAGTCCACGTAATCGTAAATATTTTTATGAATGGGCTACTAAGGCAATTCTCGTATCAAGGAAAATACTTTTTGACTTATATGCCTTGAGCAATATTACTAATAATCCTATCTGTAAATCTTATGTCAGTTGATATTTATTATTGTAAAGTAAAGTAAAGTATTTAAGAAAGTATGTATTGTCGCTAAGCAAATCCACATTGCAGATAAAATTCAAAAATGAGAAAACAAAATAAAATGCGTTTGGAAAATAATTAGAAAATTAAGAAGATCAGGTAAAGAATGTAGTAATAGTAAAAATATCTGTGATAAAATACTGTGTGATATTAATAATAGGTTTATTTATGACAAAATTGACATTGCTAATTATTTTAATAATTAATTTGTAAATATTGCTAGTAACTTGACATGTAATCTTAATTGTTCTTCAGAAAATGCTTTAATATTTGTAAAGAAATACATTCCAGTCTCCAGTTATAATTTTATTCTGAAACCAATTGATATCAATCGAGTTATAAAACTAATTCGAGCCATAAAACCAAAAAAATCTAATGACATTTGGTTCATAACTCCTTACTTGTTAAAAAAACTAGAATCTGTTATAGCTGCACCTCTAATGCACATTATAAACAACCGTATCGAGACAGGAAATTTTCCTAAAAAAATGAAAATTGCAAAGGTCGTACCGCTCCATAAGGAAGGTGAAATGTTTCTTTGTAACAATTACCGACCAGTTTCAGTACTCCCTAGTATAAGCAAAATATTTGAAAAATATGTGTCTGCGGAACTTGTTACTTTTTTAGTTGATAATGATTTATTGAACAACAGACAATTTGGTTTTCAGAAAAAAAAAATCGACAAGGCATGCTATCACAAGGCTCATGCTAGATATACTCGCCGGCCTGGAGGGGTCAATAAAAACTAATGGAGTATTTTGCGATCTCTCCAAGGCCTTCGATTGTGTTTCTCGATTTTAATTAAAAAGTTAGAACATTACGGTGTAAGAAACAACGAACTGCAAATTTTTAAATCCTATTTAATTGATAGAGAACAAGTCACCGAGCTAAATGGTGTAAGATCAAGCAAAAATAAAATAGAGCTAGTCGTACCGCAGGGATTGATATTGGGCCCATTGTTGTTTCTAATTTATGTAAATGACATTTCTGCAGTTTGTAAGGATATTGATATTATATTATTTGCTGACGACACAAGTTTGATGATAAAAGACAAATCTAATGTAGATCTTGGTCATAAGCTAAAGAAAGTTATAGTTGATTTAAAGGCATGGTTTTCGGTAAATAATTTACTTCTAAATGTTGACAAAACTCATGTGGTTAAATTCTGTTTAGTAGTCACTGGTAATTTACCACCTCCCTTAATTGAAGATGCTCTAGTTGAACTATCCTTATCAACTGCTGACCGTATGAAATTTTTGGGTATTTGGTTAGATTCTAAATTAACATGGGCAGTTCACGTGGAAGAAATATCTAAAAAATCAAGTTCTGCTACGTATGCTATTAAAAAAATAAGGAAGCTAGGAGGGACTAGAGCAGCAAGAGATGTTTATTTTGCATACTTTTATTTAATAATGAGCTACGGCGTAATGTTTTGGGGTACTGCAGCAGCATCAAAAAGGGTTTTTATCTTGCAAAAACGCTCGGTTATATTTTAGACCTTAAATATAGAGACTCATGTAGAGATAGGTTCAGAGAGCTGAACATCATGACTATGATTGGAGAGTATATATACCAGAATATGGTATACATACGCGAAAGACTGAAGCATATGACATCCTAATTCGAATTCCATGGCTATAATACAAGAAATAAGGAAAATGTTGTAGCTCCTCGTTGTAGACTGGCCAAAACATTAAAAAGCTTTATGTATGTATCTATAAAATTGTATAATAAAATTTCCATTGACATTAGAAATAAATCAAACGTTGAATTTTTTAATTGTATAAAAAAACATTTATTGCATAAAAGTTATTATAATATTGACAAGGCTTTGTCCGATAAATACATTTTTTGTGTTGAATGACTATAGTTTAGTAGTTAATACTAAGTAGTAATTACTTAAACAATTTTTTGTATGTATGATACAATTTTTTTTTATTAATAATAATAAAATTTATAATATTAATTTGATTTTAACTTTAACTGTAGTAATTTTAATTTGTGTTAGTATATAAGAATTAATTATTTTACATAATCAACAAACTGTCTGACATATTTAAGTGCATGTAAAATGTGTAAAGAGGAAATAAATGACTAGTATGACTGTTATGACTATTGAGTATTAGGCACTTTCACTTTGTCTGGGGTTTTATCTATGTGATAAATAGGTGATAAATCCCAACCTCTTTTAAACTTTTTTACTCATACCATACATAACTAATTATTACTGTTCTGTAGACATGGGTACTCTTTATTCCTCAAAATGAATGTATTCACTTATTCCGACTCCGCCATCCGATCTGATTCCTCTATTCCTTTGATTCTTTTACTCCGGACGTCCATAGTCGACCGTTAATCGTTTCTAGTAAGGTAGGAGTATCGGTGTGTGTCGTCTCGCTCTTGGCGCGCACAATAGTTTAAACCTTGCTTTAGGTTGGTAGGTCATATAATAATGAAGTTTCTACAGGTAGGTGTTTATTAAGACTATATAGGAAAAAAGTTGATGGCCGCAGGGCAGTGCATCGTAGGGCACATTTCAAGCGAGCGTGACCTACGAGGAAATTCTCTGTTATAGGCAATGGTTTTTTTTATAATAATTTTATCGTTACTACCAATTATGCAACGTTTTAACATGTTTTTAAATCCTGTGGTGTTTTTTTTTCTAGGTTTCTACCTTCTAGGTACCTTCTTTATTTAGCTGTCGTTCTTATTCTAGTTACATTTTCTTCGTGAGCTTTTATCTTCTCGTTATCTAACAGCAGTATCTGTGACAAGTATTGTGGTTATTTACATTTCTAAATTCCATTTAACCATTACAATGTCCAATTGTTATTATTTACATTTATAGGCTATGGTTACCACTCAATATCAGGTGGTCCAGAACTTGTTTCATAAGCATGTAATAAAAAAAATCGTCATAATGGTAATTATATATAAATTATTGTTAATATATATTGAAAAAAGCCTTGTCATTACGATAAATAATAATATCAAAAATCTTACATAATTTAAAGAAAATAATTGTCGACGACGATTAAAATAAGCATTCATCCATGCCTGCCTTGTGAGCGACTGAACGAACCCGAGTTTATCCAAGCGCTAACCAACGATTGAACGGAGCCGGCCGAATCGTGTCGAATCCAAGAAATAAATGATTCCTCTGAGTCGGAATCAAAGCAAGCAACAAACTAAACTAAACCCGAGCTCTAACGATCCGACCCGAATCGAAAGAATAACTGATGATTCTAGAGTCGGAGTCACTAGCAATGTGCCGGAATCAATAAGACTATAAACTCCGCGTGCTAAATCGACTCATTTCATTCACTTACTCCGGCGTTACTCATCGCTACTGTTCTGCTTGATTTATCTGGTAGATGCTAAGGTATGAGGACGATTTTAAAGACATTAGTCTTTTTCCAATTCCTACATTCATATATCGGATTTATTAACCTTTTATCTGTCCTCGTAGTCATACTGAAATGGCAAATTAGTATGACCACCCGGAAACGGCCGTTTGTGAGACACAAATGTAAGGGAAAAACAAAACAACAAAGTGTAATTTTCTGTTACTTTATTAAATAATTTCATTTTACAACCAGTATTAAATGAAGTAACATTTCATCACAATACACAAGATTCTACGAGGTTACAGACACATAGACAAATAGATTAATACATAGAAAGATTTAATGATAATGAGTTACATATTCACGATACATTCACTACTGGAATACACTAAATATTAAATACAGATCCGCTAATATTATATATTTATATCTAAAACTAGCCTCCTGCTTTAGGATCACTTGACTCAACTGACTTTGGCAACTTTGCTGAAAAGAGGTTTACTTTTGAAACTATCATGGTCATATACTATTTTCACTATAACCGGGACATTTACCATAATTTGTGATGGTTTTTGAGTGTGCCGATATATCGGGAATTTCGTGAACTCACAAATCACGGTAATATCCTGTTTTTAGTGCAATTAAAGAGGGGTTTCAGTGCGGGCTTGAATTGAGCTTTCCGTCCTGATAAGAGATGGCGCTGTTTTCAAATTATTTGAAAAGTTGAATGACAGTATTGCCCGTTAGTAAATAATGTGATTTCGTTGCATACTGAACACACAGCGCCCTTTATCTAGGCAACTGGTTTTTTTTAATAATATTGAACTGAAAACACCATTTTTATAAATAATAATGCGGAACATCAGACACCCTAATGCGGGACGTCAGTGCAGATCTTATTCCACCCACCCTAGAATTAGAACTATGGTGATTTTGTAAAAAGCGAACAATTTGACAAATTTCATAGAATTTCTCTGTCCGTAATAAGTTAGATTTGTCAATTTTGCTGGCCTCTCAATTCATTTATTCGGTATAAGTTGATTTCTATATCATCAGTAGAGTCGAGCATTCCCAAATCGGTTAGCTTAAGATCTCAATAAAAAATGTATACGCTTAACAGATATGTTCTCAATGTCTACATAAAGCAACAATTCACTTGTAACAAAAAAATCATATAATAACAGTCTGATCACACATATTACAAATTAAATAAAAAAAATCGTATATGCCATCTAGTTATTTACAAAAGTTAGCTAACTAAATAACAAAGAACTTAATATTACTTTGTAATTGAATGCCACTAGGCCGTCTCAATACTGACTGGCTTGGCATTCGCCGCGAAGGCCGTGCTTTCAGACCCGCGAAAGTGGAAATTCATACAAGTTTGTGATGATTTCATCTTTCTTTACTTTATGGCATGCCCAAATATACCCTTTTTGATTTGCCTGTCTACCCTCTCAGTCGATTAGTCTTATGTACTGAGGATATCCTAAAGGAAAAAGTAGTGCAAGTATTTTTCACTATCAAATACCTATGTAAAGAGTGTCCAGAAAAAATACGATATAACAAAAGTCTTCGAACAAAAGCTGTTCTTTATTATGTGTCAGTACAAACATACAATTCTGGGACACCCTGTACACTGTACAATATACCATTCCCACTTTCGCTGCTCTTAAAAACACAGTCTTTAATTTCCTATGAAAAACACTAAACTAAATAAATTAATTTCCAAGCATAGATGACGCTAGAGCCTATTCAGTTGGAATGCAACATTCACACACACGGTGGCTACAAAACATTACTCTACCCAAGTTCACCAACACATACGGCTGATTAAACAGCTGTCCAACAAAAGTACCGATGATAACAGCTTGTTTTTCATAGTCCAAATATCATAAATTGGTGTTAATTCTTAGAAAACCGATCATCATCTGTACCTATATAAAAGTTTCTGTGTCATTGGAACTAATGCAATGTGTTGGTGGTAATGTAGGTCTTAAGCTACTAGCGCCAATTAATTAAATTACCTAATATTCCATTATTATACCGTATTAGGCGATTATTCCATATCAAAAGCATCTACGAATACATGAATTTAAAAAATTGTAAGAGCATTCAAAAACTTGTATATTGAGCAGTCTAATTTAGGATACAATTTGAATTTCAAGCTATACGGTTAATATTATTAAAGTCTTTCGTACGTCACGTTGAATAAGGAGTTCGAAACATCACGTTTCCCGTCACTTAAGCTGCTTCCCAGCACCGGAATTTACCGCCATTAAAGATACAATTCCATTTAGGCTTTTTAGTAATTTTTTATAACCTTTTCTTGTTTGGATTGTAGTTTTTGTCAATTGAAGTCTTCAGGATCATTAATTTGATCTATGGGTAAGGGTCGCAAGCATGCGTCCTAGCTATTGACAGCTGTCAATGTGACTCGTATCTTTTGTAGAACCTCAGACTTGCTCCGTAGCCAAGGTTGTAGGTAAGGACCTCAGATTTTCACTCTCTACCCTACTCTGGCTCTGGCTCTGGCTACTCCTTGCTGGAGCTTCTTTTACTCCGGTGGACAGACGTTTGTGTGACATTGACGTAATCACTCCACGACACTGGGGCCTCAGGCTTTCTAGTTGACGCAATGACTTAGCTGTTGGGAGCTTTACGAAGGGCCACAAGCTTTCGACCCCTACCCTACTCCAGCGATTGATAGTGTCGAGTGAGGACCACAAGCTTTCGACTCCTACCCTACTCCAGCGATTGATAGTAACGAGTGAGGTCCACAAGCTTACGACCACCCTACTCCAGCGAATGATAGTGTCGAGTGAGGACCACAAGCTTTCGACCCCTACCCTACTCCAGCAAGGGAGAATGCGATTATTCGACGACGACGTGTGCCGAGTCGTGCCGTTGCCGCGAGCAGAACACAGCGCAGAACATTGGCAGTGCGCTGAGGATGCCCGCGGACGCCGGCTGTTATGCCAACTCCTTGCTGGGCGACAGCTTTGAGGTGACGCTGGAGCGGCTAGCGCGCCCTTCGGAGCTTTGCGATCTAGAAAAAGAAAAGATATATATATATATATATATAGTATAAATTGTTGCATATTCTTTCTGTTATTATATTAAAGACATTTTGTAGAATAATGTTAATGTAGTTAGCTTTTAAGATTTTTTTAATATTATATGTAAAAAATATGTTTGTCAACAAAATATCTAATAATCTATCTGTCAATCCAGGTTATAATCTACGTACATACCAAATTTCGTGAAAAACTGACAGATAGACAGAGTTTCTTTCTATAATATTAGTACTTACTTCTGTGAGTCGAGATGTAGGCTATTCCTCGACGGAGCCGACGGGCTGAGTTTGTGGTTCGCCAGGAACGTGCCGATTGATTCGTCGGAGCTGTAGCTATCATTATCGCTGTAAAAAATATATAGGTACATTGAAGCTAGTTGATCCGCCCGCGGCTTCGCACGCTAGGTATCTCAATAAAAACATAACCTGTCTATGACGTTTCCTTGATTGATTTTGCAAAAAAAGCTAAAACACGTATTTCTTTATTTCTTACCAAAAGCCTAAACATAAATTTTCAGATCCCTAACTTAAGGAATTATGGATTCAAGATTATTTTTTGAGACAAAAGATATCCTATGTCCTTCTCGAGGATATAATCTATCTCCTTGCAAAATTACATTACGATCCGTTCAGCCGTTTAGTTGTGAACAAGGAACAAACTAACAAACAAACAGAGTTACTTTCGCATTTATAATTTAGTATGGATATATATTGCCAGTTATTAAAACAGTGAGCTTAATAAACTAATTCTAAAAAACAGGTAGTCCACTAAGATCCAGTAAGGAGTTGCATTTCTATCATCAGCTCACTATCACCATAGTACTTGATAAAGGGCGGTACAATGCCAAGTTTTGGTTTGATATAATCTGTGAGGTAATGCAATTATTATGGGCAATGGTATAGGATTAGAGAAGTAATACCACCATATATTTTTTGCCACCTAGCAGCATTGCTATGTTTCGGTTTAAAGAGTATGCCGGAGAAATTACAGGCACCTCTTCTTCGACTCCATCTTGACGCTTAACATGTATGCCTCAAGTTGATGGAGGCAGGGCAGTGCTTCGTATGGCATGTTTCTAAGGTGCGTAACCTACGAGGCAATACTTTGTTAAAGGCGATTGTTACAACTTAAATCCAAGTGGGCCATATGCGTGTTCCATCTCCAGTAATATAAAAAAAAAACCCGACACGTAAGCTATGGGTTTGAGACAACAACTCCTTATAAATCTTTTAAGGGGCATCTTACTACTTTTATGTAAACATGGTTTACAAAAAAAAACAAGTGTGCTTTAGACCACACGACTGAGGTAAAATTTCTGCTGTTGCCTGCCATATGTTGTGGAATAGCTGAACTTTTTCGTAAATCGAAGCTGGCAGATTCAAGATACAAAACGTCGAAAATACTTTTTTTTATCTATAGCAAAATGAACTCTATTATACAGCATGAAGGAGTGTTTTGTTTTTGCAGTTTGTATAATTTAGGCTAATTTGGGATAGGAGATATGTGACAAATCAACTGGCTATGAGAGAAAGAGAGAAAGAAAATGTGTGCTACAAGAAGTTTTACTTCAAAAACAGTAGTTTCATGTTGTAGTAATAAGTCACCTGTCAGTGTCTCTGGAATCGCCGGGACTGGACAGGTCTCCCGCAATGGCCTCTTGCAAGGCCGTGGCTCGTCTCGCCGCCAGTCGCGCCTCGTCCCGAGCGGACGCCGCTTCGGCAGCGGCAGCGGCCGCCGCTGATTCGGCAGCGGACTTCGCGCGTGCGGCCTCGTTGAGCTTGCCGTTCAGATTGGAGTTCTCTTCTTTGAGCTCTCTGCAATAGAAGTTAATTTAGAATTGAAATGAGTCGTCGAGTTCCCCAACATTTCTTACAAGTTTGAACCAAATATTTGAAGGTACGTGCCAACACGGGTTTGGTATTCTAATAAGTAAATAAATAAATAATGGTACACATTTCCCGCCGCGGAACAAATATTTGTAGATCATGCAAACATTTGTTCCGCAGCGGGAATCGAACCCGCTACCTCCTGCGTCTCAGCCGGCTATACGCCCACTGCGCCACGGAGGTCCTCTTTGTTTAACTTCAATAAATCACATGATTGCTTAACTTGTGTCAATGTATGGACTTGCCTCCGACTACCCCCAATTGAGATATATTCATGGGTCTACGTATAATAAGAGGATGATATTTTTCGAGATGTTATATATTTCTTGCTGTCATCATTTAGGTTTAAAGAACTTTATTTCTCATAAGAACTACATGGTTCACTTATAATGAGATACATAGAGATTTCACAATGATAATCTTACCCTCTGGGGCCTTATACCTATAATTATTATTTAAGGTTGGTGCTACATTCTATAATATTAGTACATATTTCTTAAGTTTGTTTTTATATATTTTTATATTAACCGCACTCTTTTAGATTGTTAGGTAATTGGTTGCACAGCTGTGTCAAACAAAATCGTTTTCTTTCCGTAATTACTTCGAATCGGTATATAAAACTATGTTCGATTATATGTCATTTAATTTTGTTTCTTAGCTTGTGTATATTTGATTTATGTGTTAGCTGTATATTGGATTGGATGGAATTAATAATGATATTTTTTATTAGAATGCAAGTGTAATGCTGTTAAGCGTAAAGTTGTTTTATCTATACTAATCTATACTTAATATTATAAAGAGGAAAGATTTGTATTTTTGTGTGTATGTTTGTAATGAATAAACTCAAAAACTACTGTGCCGATATCAAAAATTCTTTCACCACTGGAAAGCTACATTCACCCTGAGTGACATATGCTATATTTATTGCTAGAAAAGATTAGGGATCCTTACTAAAAAAATAAGTAACGTAACCCTAGGTGTAAAAAAGTGCCCTAAAACGTCTTTCGTAGCATGCGCTGCGGAAACTATTGATGATAGAACAAAAGTATGTTCTACAATATTAAAGAACATATCAATATCTACAAAAAACTTCGTAATATTATAAAGAGGAATGATTTGTTTGTTTGTATTGAATAGGCTCCGAAACTACTGGGCCGATTTAAAAAATCTTTTACTGTTGGGAAGCTACACTATCTCCGGGTGACACAGGCTACTTTTTACCCAACTGCGGAGAAGGAGGGTAATGTTTTTATTAAAAAACTACGCGCGCGAGGGTGCGGATTGGTCAGCTAGTATTAAATATTTAGCATTTTCGTATAATTCTTTAATTATTTTATTTTGAGTTCTTTGCAGAGGATTTAAATTTGTAGCGAAGAACGTCCACTGTTGAACATATTCTTTCTCCATAGATTTCTAGAGCGGCCGATCTTGTGCGGCCAGCAGCCAAGAGCTTCCAATCCAGGGACTGTTGTACCCTAGAATCTGCACTCTCAGAAGTTTTTGTTTTAATCAACCATTTCGAGTTGATATTGCAGATCGGGTGATCAATAAACAAAACACAACTGAAGAGATTTCTCGATCCTATTATAAATATGTTATGTTCAGTCAGATGAGAGATAAGATTTATTACCTTAAGATGACCTTACTCCGAGATGACCTTGCTCAAGATGACCTTATCCCTAGATAACCTCAAACCTTGATGACCTTATCCCTAGATGACCTCACTCCTAGATGAGCTTACCTCAATTGTCTCGTGAGTTTCCTAACTTCATCCGCGGTGAGTTGCTCGCGTTGCCTCGCCGAGGCGAGCTCCGTGGCGAGTTGTTCGTGCGCCTCGCGCAGTCGTGACAGCTGGCCCTCGAGGCGGGCGCGCGCTGTCGCTTCCAGTTCTAGGCTGGATTCCAGTTCCTATTATAAAAGAAAAAATAATATTAGTTTTACATAGAAGCCAAAATGATAACAGAGAAAATAAATAAACTATTTTTAGGTATTCTTATTCGCCGTATTTAAGAATAATATGATAATAGGATCAAAGAGAGATAAAAGCCTGACTAATCGCAAAGTAATCTCTCATCCACATTGGTTGCGCCCTATTACTGATTCGATCACGCAGAAAAACGCTAAAAATAGCACAGCACTCTGAGCGACCGCGAGCCTTCTTGTGATGTCCATAGTGAAAGACCACGTTTCCATACCGTATGTAACACACACTGCTCAAAGACTTTTGTCTCATGACACTGAGGTATTTTGGACTAGAAGACGTCACGAATTTGTTTTTTTTTTAGTATTTTTATATTAAATAATTCTAGTATCAGTAAGATGAAAATAAGCGAAGGCAATTTATTAATAATTTAATAATATCATATTGTCGCAGCCGTGGTTAAAACTGAACTTATTCAAATCAAATCAAATAACTTTATTTTGGAACAAAGACATGGTACAACAATACTGGGACACGGTAGTTAGTATTAGCAGGAGTTATAAACTGTGTCGCGAACACTAACGCCCTCCGAGTTTATTATTCACAATTTTTTAACAATTTTAAATACGAGTTAAGTATGCGTAGTTATGTGTGCGTATTTGTGTATGAATGAGTTTGTGTGTAAGTATGTATAAGAGGGTGTGTGTGGTGTGAACTTGCATGTGCGTGCATGTATAAGAGGAAGTGTGTGTGGGAGTGTGTTTGTGTATGTATGAGGGGGTTGTCTGTGTGTGAGTATGTATGAGGGGGATTGTGTGGGTGTGTAAACTTGTGTGTGTATGAGTATCAGAGGGTGTGTGTGTGTGAGCTAGCGTGTGCTTGTGTGTATATGACCTGCAGTCTTTATTATTAACATCTTTACCTTATTTCTAAGCTCGAGTCGCCTCTCCGCCTCGTGCTGAGTGTGCGAGTGTCCCGCCTCGGCATGCGCGAGCTTAGCGCTGATCTCGGCGAGCTTCTCCCTCGCGAGCCGCGCCTCTTCACTCGCGGCGTCCGCTCTGGCACTCGCGTCGCGCGCTTCGGCTTGCGCGGAACAGAGGGCGCTGGTGCTGGCGCGGTATTTCTTTAGTAGCTGGAGAACAGAAAGATTTTTTAGTAAATGTTTTAAGTAATACGACCATTGAGTAATATAAAAAAGGATATCGCACGCTGTAGTAGGTGATTTATAATCATAATCATTTATTATAAATAAATTAATTAATATTACTGGACATTTCACACAGCGCTATCTAGCCCCAAACTAAGCAAAGCTTGTATTATGGGAACCTGATAACTGATATAATACTTATATACATTTTTTTTTGTAAATACGTACTTATAATATATAGAGAAACAACCAGACCCAGAACAAATATCTGTAGATCATACAAACATTTGTTCCGTGGTGGGAATCGAACCCGCTACCTCCTGAGTCTCAGCCGGCTATTCGCCCACTGCGTCACGGCAAGTTATTGCCAGAATATAGGTTAATAGCGGCTTCGCACGCGTGTTTTGTCAATATTAAGTAGCTTAAGTTTAAATCCAGGCTATATTCTATCTATAAACCAAATTTCATCGAAATCGGTTCAGCCGTTATGACGTGATAGAGTAACATACAAACAAACATCCGAACTTTCGCATTTATAATACTAGTGTGACACAGAAAGATGTCAGATTTAATCAGAGAGACTACAGTTTCACTATACTGTACCCCACTCAGGGGCGTGCAATAAATTTGTAATGCTTTCATATGTGTTCACTTATAAAACATTATTATTTACACTATTTATATCAAACATTAAATCAAATATAACAAACATTTAAGTATATGACCGTTGATTAATATAAAAAGGATATCGCACGCAAAATATACTTACCACTTTTTTCGCATACCTATATGCGAATAAAGTGGTAAGTATATTTTGTGCGAGGCTAGATTATATAATAGCATTCGCAAATTGGCTATTTATAGAAATAGCGACTTTAAACTAATAAACTAGGCAATTTTTACAAGCTTTTTAATAACTTGCAATGTATGTATGTTTGTCCGGGTGGAATCTTGCAACTGAATTTTAAACCCGTTTTCCTCAACCAATTAAGCTGAAATTTGGAATACATATGTAACCTCGGTGATCATGTAATAATATGGTACCATGAAGGTGGTCTCATGATGGAGACGGTTGCTAGACAAAGGAACTTCTGAATGGATTATAGTAGGCTACTAGTGTTTGGGCTCATTTGAGTCTGCTTGCGGTTCCTATTATGAATTTTATAAAAGCTTGTTTTGAAAAAGTAATTTTGCAACAAAAAACTTATTTCAATGCACTTCTCGCCATGTTGACATCTTGACAGCTAACGAGTAATACGATGTAAACTGCTGCTCCGATGCGTTTTCGGAGAGTTTTAGGCAAGCCGTGGGCGTGCGGTTGGTGTTAAATCCTTTGTGTACGACAGAGAATTAACTCTCTAGTAGCCGTGAGCGCTCGTTCCTGCTTATAGTCTCTTTGAGCACTCGAATACCACTATCTTACCTCAGCCGCCTCTTCCTCTGCATCGTCTAACTGAGCTCTGGCGGCCGCTGCTTCTCTAGTAGCCGTGAGCGCTCGTTCCTGCCTCTAGTTTCTTTGAGCGTTCGAATACCACTATCTTACATCAGCCGCGTCTTCCTCTGCGTCGTCTAACTGAGCTCTCGCGGCCTCTGCTTCTCTAGTAGCCGTGAGCGCTCGTTCCTGCCTCTAGTTTCTTTGAGCGTTCGAATACCACTATCTTACCTCAGCCGCCTCTTCCTCTGCGTCGTCTAACTGAGCTCTCGCGGCCGCTGCTTCTCTAGTAGCCGTGAGCGCTCGTTCCGCCGCGTCGTTCCGGCCTCTAGTTGACTCTTCGAGCGCTGCGGTCGCTTCGGCCGCTTCTGCTTCTGCGGTTTGCTTCGCTTTTGTCGCCGCTCTCACAGCTAGCTCGAGATCTTCCACCTAAGAAAATACCGTAACTAAGTATGACGAATGTATTAAAGCAAAGTTTTACGTATTTTTTTTAAGTAGCTAACATTTTATACAACGTGTTATGTTATGTACGACATTAAATGAAAACACGGATAGGGCTAATGGCTAGTATTAATGTAAAATAGGTTTATTTCAAAATCGTTCCTACGGAAAATTTTAAATTTTCAAACAATCTTGATATTAAGACCTAGAAATATCAATGAAACTAAATATGTTAAACAGGTAAACAAATCATATTTATTCATCATGTAAGTAAACTAAGTGGTATCGTCGTAAAAGCGTCGCCGATTTGATGCTTAAAATGTTATAAATTGTTTATTGAAAATGTATCGATTACTGGATTCAAGCTACTGTAAGTATTGGACCCACCTCTAAAATTTCTATACTTAGACAATGCCGGATGTGTGTTTTAAATTAATGCCGTAAATAACGTTACAGGTTGTATATAAAAATGAAAATGATTGGGTCGATATTTACCTGGTTCTTGAGTTGTCTGATCTGCGTTTTGTTGCCGCCTTCTTTCTCCTTCTGTTCGAGCATGGTTTGTGCATCGCGTAGTAGAGCTCTGTATCTCTTGAGATCCCTGTAATAATAAACAATATTTTCACAACAGCTGCTTGACAATGTCAAATTATATATCACTAGCTGACCCGCCCGCGGCTTCGCATACGTGGTATTTCAATAAAAACATTACCCTCCTTTTGCGCACTCGGGTATAAAATAGCCTATGTCCTTCCCCAGGATTTATCTACTTGCCAAATTTAATACGAGCCGTTCAGCCGTTTAGTTATGAAAAGGTAACAAACAAACAGTTACTTTCGCAGTTACCTACTATGTATGTATTATACATATAAATCTTCCCCTTGAATCACTCTATCTATTGCTGAAAACTGCATTAATCATTAAATCAGTTGAGTAGTTTAAAAGATCTAAGCAAACAGACAGCGGAAGCGACTTCATTTTATACTATGTAAAGATGTAAACCTCAGCGAAAGAAAGCAGGTAATTAATTCCCTACGGCTGAGCCAGAAGTAAAGTTGTACGAGTACTGAATTTCATTATGCCCGCGAGGTGATTTGAATTTGGAATCTCATCTGTATTAAAGTTTGAACCAAAGAGACCCACACAATAAGAACTAACAACAAGTTCGTAAATCTAACTAGCCTCTGTACAAAATGCACCAACCTAGATTTTGTTTTTATTGTCACGCAGAAAGTGTGAAAGTAGAGTATTCTCCTCGTGGATAAAACTGTCTGCATCTTGGGCGTGCTTATATCCCTCTCTGCATTCAGGATTCTAGTAACTCCCTCGCTCCGCTCGTGAGTTAACTCTAGAATCCTTCGTTACGTTCGGGATTCAATATAGCACCCGTGACGGAAGACACTGCTTTATCCCCTCATTTAATAATCAACTATTAACATCTACGCCAAAAAGAAAATTACCTTAAAATTCTAGAGGTTAGAGAAAGCAAAAGGAAATAAGGCAAAACTTGTTTATAAAAATGACGATTGAAATCCCAGTAAAATCCCATGAAATCTTATAGTGTTTTAAAATACCTATTCAACGATACCCCACACCATGGGGTAAGTGAAAAAAAAATAGTTTTAACTTCATAACTTACTAGGCGTCATCAAAATGTAATATTATGTCAAGTTTCAGCTTACTGTAATATCAACGACTAAAAAAATCTATGAGTAAACTGCTGTAATTAATTTAGTAAGACAGACAGGTGTGCCCAGGACCTGGTCGAAATTAAGAAGAGGGTGAAAAATACTTTACGACCTATCTATCCTCATACCTATTAAATGTACAAAAAAATCATTAAAATCAGTCGACCCGTTTCGGAGCAGTGCGACCACAAACACCGTGACACGAGATTTTTATATATAGGTTGTTTGATAATATACGCACAAAAATGAGAGGGGTTATTTTGAGGAGCATAATAAATACATTTGTGAAATGTTTACCATAGAAATATGTAATTTATTTTGGCATGTATAAGCAAACACTTTATTAACTTATGTAGTGCTATTGCATAATGCTTGCCATCTAACCACAGATACTGTATTGGTGACGTCTCGAGATATCGCTTGTTGTCCCTTTCTAACTCAAAACCCGCAGCCATTTCCGAAAGAAATATCAAATCGACCTTTTTTTTGGATGTCGATTGCAAGAGTAGGCAGTAAGTTTTATATCGCATTAATCACCTAAACTTCGATTTTCTTTAAAATTTTATAATATAAATGGTAGTTTTCATTTCGAGATTTAATTTTTTATGTTGTGAGATACCGTCACTTGAATATCGTCAGTATATTACCAAACACCCTGTATCACCCGTCTCGGCGAGTATAGGGATTCTGGGAGTCGAAATTTCTAATGAGGTCCAGTATGGGAGTCACTTAGAAGCAAAAGCTGTGCTCACCTCCAAAAAACTTGGAGTCCTTAACCGTGCCAAACAGTATTTTACGGCACAACAACGGCTATTGCTGTACAAAGCGCAAGTTCGGCCGCACGTGGAATACTGTTCCCATCTTTGGCACGGAGCTCCAAAGTACCAATTGCTTCGTTTTGACTCCCTTCAGAGAAGAGCCATTAGAATAATCGGTGATCCCAAACTCACCGACAGGCTGGAACCGCTGAGTCAACGCCGTGACATCGGATCGCTCAGTGTATTCTACCGCCTGTATAATGGGGAATGTTCTGAGGAGCTATTTGATCTCATCCCGTCGTCGAGATTTTACCACCGCACTTCTCGACAACGCAATAAAGCTCATCCACATATAATCGACAATTGGGTATCGCGCACCACACGCTTCACGCGATCTTTTCTACCCCATACTTGCAAGATGTGGAATGAGCTACCATCTGAGGTTTTCCCATTAGACTACGACATGGCACGCTTCAAGAGAAATGTAAAGAGGTTTCTTCAGTGTAGGGAACGCATCGACAATACCCCGGGTGTTGCCGGTGTCAATAGGCGACGGTGACCACTTACCATCAGGTGGGCCGTAAGCCTGTTTCCCCACAAATAACATAAAAAAAAAAAAAAAAAAAAAAAAAATTAGAAGATTAGATATGTAGTACTTGGATCTAGAACAAGCATAATATGGCCCACCTGATATTAAGTGGTAACTACCGCCTCTATCAGAGAATTGCCTCGTAGGTCACGCACCTTAGAAATGTGCCCTACGATGCACTGCCCTGCGCTCATTGAAAAAATGGAAACAAACTATGCTAACAAACAAAGGACTTACCTCTTCAATCTCTGCACCAGTTGAGTTTGCTCGTGATTCTCCGCGCGCGCAGTCTCCTCGAGCGAAGCGAGCCGTCGTTCCAACTCGTGTCGCTCGCGGAGAAGCAAGCTGCGCTCCGAGTGCTCGCTTTCCAGTTGGCTTTCCAGCACTAAAACATACCATAGCTAAGTAAGTAAAATAAAAAGTTTTATTTTCACAAAAAAATGTACACTGGAAATGAACACGAGCTATAAGAGGGTAGGTAGGTATTAGGTTATGAGCAGACATAGTGGTCGCAGGAAGCACCATTCAGCATCATCTCTACAGAATAATGTAGCTGTCGAATGTTTTAACTCATTTAGGAGTCAACTCCTATGATATATAGACATGACGCTCAACAACTCTGTCAAAAATTTTACATTGAGTATTACAGTAAAAAATATAAACAGGTCAAGTGCGAGTCGGACTCGAGCACGAAGGGTTCCGTACCATTATCTATAAAATGAAAAATCATGTCTGTTGTATGGGAGTTCAACTTAAATATTTATTTTATTCAATAGCACAATTTTATTTATTTACCTTATTTGAGGTTGGTGCCGATTAAGCTAGTCCTCTAAATTGTATGAGCGCCCATACAACTCAGAGGACTATCTTAATTGGCGTTAACTATATGTATATGTATATGAATGAATGAATGAAATACTCTTTATTGCACACCAAATAAAAATACAATAATGGAAATAAACAATAAATAAAGGTACAATGGGCGGTCTTATCGCTAAAAGCGATCTCTTCCAGACAACCTTTATATGTATGGGGACACACTTTAATTTTTAACTTTTTTATTTTTTGGAATTTTTCCTTTATTTGTGCTGCTGAAACTTGCTTTTTGTCAACTTTCGTGATTCTAGATCAACCGGAAGTACCACTATACAGTTCCCGTTGAGAAGTGTCATTTTTGGTTAAAAGCAAGGCAGCCCAAAAGAAAAATCCAAAAAATAAAAAAAAAAACGAAAATTAAGGTATTTACATGTTTTATCGTGTTGAATCAAGACCTTGATTTTTATACACCTAATAGGGACTATAGACCTCAGTATCTGGTGTAAATTTCAACTTAATAATCTGAGAAAATCAGTGGTGGGTGACACACGGACAGACAGAAAAAGAGTGATCTTATAAGGGTTCCTTTTTTACCTTTTGAGGTACGGAACCCTAATGAATAAAGCTTATACATTCAGGTAAGTATTATTATGCCATGTCTGTAATAATCAGATTAAGTGCATAAATGAAGTGATAAGCTCGTTAAAACCCTGCCCTCCGAACTAGTTCGATACTGTATCTCATCGGGCAGTGCAGCCAGTGGGAAGAGTCACTGGACCACGACATAATGACTGACTGACGACCTCTGTGGCGTAATAGCCGGCTGGAGCAGGAGAACGCGGGTTTCACGTCCCGCCGCGTAACTTATGTATAACTTGATTTTACATACCAACGAGCGTATTTGTGTAATATTCCATTGAGCAAGATAAGAGATTTCAACGAAGAGTATACGCAAAATAGAAAGAAACGTTACAGGTAAATGCTCACTCGCTGACCTCGCTGTGAACATTACGTCGAACACAGCGTCGAGCATTCGCAGGAACATTTGAGCTTAAGCTTGTATTGTACCATTCCAAAGAACGTTACATTACATGCAAATGCACGAGAAAATGCTCTAGCGCTCACTCATCTTAAAACATAGTTTAATTGAGGCGTATATAATCAAAGGCAGCTTTATCCACTTCCGCTGATTTGTCAGCCTATTCAAAAAATGCCTATTTCACCGTATTTTTGCCATAAATAGAAGAGAAAATCTCGTAAAAGCTTACTGTAGGAATATAAAATGTGTAACCAGCTTTTCTAATCTGATAATAAACAAGTACTTAAAATAAAACTATGACCAAAGCACACCGACGTCCCTAATGGTGGTTTAAATATAAAGAATAAATTAAAATCCATTCTCAAGTGAAATTAGACACAATACGGACGTAGCTGCCTTTGATTCTATACGCCTCTATTATGAAAGTATAGGAAATATACTTTTTTATACTTAGAAAAGTTATACAACTTAGAAAAAATATTGAACTTATTTACAACCTTTACCCAGCAGTGAGACAGTACAAGTTAGAAAAAATAAATGTGTCCGTCACGGGATGGGATGTGAAACATCAAAATTGATGGATAATGAAACAATTTATAATTAAAGAAAACCTTTTATCATCAGGCGAGGCAGTGGTCAAGCGCTTGGCTATCATCAATAAAAAAAAATCTTATCTTATGAGCAAACAACAACAATATTGGCAAACAATTCTTTATCCTCACTTTTTTTAGACTTTTTTAGACTCTTGACAATTATTGATACATGATATCTTACCCTAAAAAAATGTATATATATTAAATCTTACCCCAATTTCATTGGTCGCATGCCGTCACGGTGTGACCCCCAAGGCAAGTCAATAAATGTTTCATTATTTATAAAAAAAATACTAGAAAAGTATAAATAAGTTGAATACACTTACTTTTAAGTTTTTTAGCCGCATTAGCCCTGGTCTCCTCCATCTCGTCGTCCCTGGCCGCCGCCTCCAACCGAGCCTCTTTGCGTTGCTGTTCCAGCAGCATTTCCAGCCGTAGCTTCGAGCTTTCCAATAGCTGCAAACAAATCATTAATAAGGTAAGTGATCAACCATAGGCCTGCCGATAGCCTCAATCATGGCATTCCAGAACTAACAGGTGAAAGCAGCTTTGATTTTCTCCTCTCAAGCTGTATGGAGTCTCTTATCCCAGAACTAAGTAAGGTCGTATGTGGTCAACTCTGCCGTTTTCAAGCCACCTGATTGTCTCTGGTGAAAGCAGCTTTGGTTTTCCTACAAGTCGTTTTTCTCATCCCCCTCTTCCAGGATCGGCCTCATGAACTTTATTAAGGCAACCAATGCAACCACTATGGTGTAGCAACCACCGCACCTGGAAAGAACCCGTGAGAGTATCCTCTCACCTGTATCTGTCCGGCCAGGTCATCCAGCTCTTCCTCCTGGTCCCGCACTCGGCGTTCCAGCTCGGTTTTGGTGCGGCGCAGTGACGTCACTTCGTCTCCGCCACCGCCTCGCTCCTCGAGCTCCCTGCTGGCCGCAGCCAAGCGCTCTTCTTTTAGCTCGAGTTCTAGCCGAGCTTCCTGTAAGCAGAAATAATAAGGGTTTTACCACAAAAATAATTAAACATTGTGTTTAAAAAAATCCTATTGACAAGGAATTTATAACACGCGTAGTTTTTTAAGTTTTTGTTGTAACAAGGTTAATTTTTAAGAATTGACAGTTAAAGTGAAATTGGTAGGAGCGCGGCGAGCAACTGAAATTTATTCCGAAAAGGAGAAGATGTGCCAATGGTAATACTGAGCAAGGCTTTTAGAAAAAGCTAAATATTGCAGAGACCAGTAGATGTGAGCGGAGCGAGCTACTTAAACTTAATCAAAGAAGCATCTACAGAGTTTTCTCACTTGAAATTTTTCTTTTATATATTAGGTTGGGGAAAAAGTTTATCCGTATTTTTTAAGAAAATTCAATACATTTTTTAATATAGTTTATTTACATTTAACTAAAGTATGTAGGTACCATTTTGTTCTATAACTTTTTGCCATCTTGTAGGCAGGGACATGATCCCATTGCTATAGAAATTTTGGGGATTCTGATCAAAATATCGCGACAAGTAGTTTTGGCAGTCCTCTCGTGATGTTAACCTGACACTGCCCAAAGAATTCTGAAGAGACCGAAACAGGTGGAAATCTGAAGGTGCAAGGTCAGGACTATACGGCGGATGCATTAACACCTCCCAGCCAAACTCTCTTAATTTTTGCTGAGTGGCTAAAGATGTGTGAGGTCTAGCGTTATCATGATGAAAAACCACAACCCTTCTGTTGATTAATTCCGGCCGCTTTCTCTCAACTTCTTGCTTTAATCTCATCAGTTGTTCGCAGTAGAGTTCAGAATCGATGGTCCTGCCTGGTGGTAACAGCTCATAATGAATAATGCCCTTCCAATCCCACCACACACACAGCATCACCATGACCAGTTAACCCGGGTTTAGCCACAGTCTGTGAAGCCTGACCGGCCTTTGACCACGACCTTTTTCGCACGTTCTTGTCGTACGTGATCCACTTTTCATCACCAGTTATCAGCTTCTTCAAAAACGGTTCGGTTTCATTACGTCGTAATAAAGAATCACAAATGAGTACACGGTTTATTAGGTTTCTTTCAGTGAGCTCGTGGGGTACCCAAATATCGAGCTTTTTTGTGTACCCAGTTTTTTTCAAATGCGCCAAAACTGTTTTGTGGTCAATTCCCAGTTCTTCGGCTACGTCGTAACTACTGATATGCCGATCTTGCTTCACTTTTTCAAAAATGGCATCAATTTTATCCGTAATACGTGACGTGAATCAAAGACGTGCATCTTTGACATCAAAATTTCCGGATTGAAAACGCTTAAACCAAATTTGTGCTACTCTCACAGACACTGCACTAGGTCCATAAACATCGCAATTTTTTTTCGCGGCTTGCGTTGCATTTTTACCTATTTTGTAGTAAAATTTTAAAATGTATCGAATTTCTTCATTACCTAGTCAGGTCATAAGTATTGTCACACAGTAAAAACTTTTTTTTTAGAATGCTGGCCACAAAAAAGTTTATAGAATTCGAATTTCGAATTGTTCATGCAAATAAAAATGTATACTTTCTAGAATTTTACTCATTTTTAAATATGGAGTGGACGCTTAAAGAAGACCGTGTTGCAGTTATTGCGTTGCATCGTTGCGGTTACGCGCCAATTCAAATTTTTGACATACTGAAAAATTTGAATATAACCAAGAGATTCGTTTATCGCACCATCAAACGATACAATGAAGACTCTAGTGTAGATGACAGGTCAAGAAGTACTCGCCCTCGGTCTCCAGCAGTTATAAAAGCTGTGAAGGCGCGAATTCAAAGAAATCCCAAACGTAAGCAGAAACTGTTGGCCCTTCAGATGGGGTTAAGCAGAATCACGGTGAAAAGGGTGTTAAATGAAGACTTAGGGCTTCGGGCATATCGAAGAAAAACAGGACATCGTTTGAATGCTCGTCTAATGGACCTGAGACTGAAGAGATGCCGCGCTTTGTTGAAGCGGTACGCGGGAAAAAAATATCTGGAAATTCTTTTTTCGGATGAAAAATTTTTTACCGTAGAAGAGAGCTACAACAAACAAAATGATAAGGTGTACGCACACAGTAGTGAAGAAGCGAGCAACCGTATTCCGCGTGTCCAACGAGGTCATTTTCCATCCTCGCGCATGGTATGGTTGGGAGTTTCTTATTGGGGCTTAACAGAGGTACATTTTTGTGAGAAAGGTGTAAAAACGAATGCAGTTGTGTATCAAAATACAGTCCTGACGAACCTTGTGGATCCTGTTTCTCATACCATGTTTAATAACAGGCACTGGGTATTCCAACAAGATTCGGCGCCAGCTCATAGAGCGAAGAGCACACAAGACTGGCTGGCGGCGCGTGAAATCGACTTCATCCGGCACGAAGACTGGCCCTCCTCCAGTCCAGATTTGAATCCGTTAGATTACAAGTTATGGCAACACTTGGAGGAAAAGGCGTGCTCAAAGCCTCATCCCAATTTGGAGTCACTCAAGACATCCTTGATTAAGGCAGTCGCCGATATAGACATGGACCTCGTTCGTGCTGCGATAGACGACTGGCTGCGCAGATTGAAGGCCTGTATTCAAAATCACGGAGGTCATTTTGAATAAACTTTAGTGTCATAAGAATCTATGTTTTGTTAAGTTCATTTTGGTATATAAATGGTTACATAATGAATAAACTTGTTTCAATTATTTTATATTAAACATGTGGCAGAATTTATGACCTGACTAGGTAGATTCACTCATCATTATAGTATGAAAAACAAATAAAAATCACACATTTTCCTAATTTGAATTTGAAATTATCTACTTTAAAATTTAAACTTTGAATGATACGAAAACCTGCCAGATACAAATAGTATAGCCAAAGAGATTTTATTACAAGTTCTTACATACTATAATGCGAAAAGACTTTTTCCCCAACCTATTATATTATAGGCTTGCGTTTGACCACGATCTCGCCTGATGGTAAGCGATGATGCAGTCTACGATGGTACACGCTTGCCTAGAAGAAACCTATTCACTCGCGATGCAGTGATGGATGCAGTTAGTCGGTGCTATCGGAACTCCACCTTGCAACTAGTGAGCGAAGCAAGCAATTTAGCAATTTATTTGTTGCTTCTTATAACTTTAAGTCCTACAGCGAGCGAAACGATCTATGATATATTTTTTTGATTTGTTTATTTGTGTAGTTGTTTGTTTCAGTATGTGTAATTAGATTGGTAACTTACAGAGAGGCTCTGCTCGAGCGCGTATTTGTCTGCGTGCGCTTGGTCACGCTCTCGCGAGAGCCGCTCCTTAGCGCTTCGCTCGCGCTTCAACTCTTCCTGAGCCGCGTGGAGCTCGCCGTCGAACTTGCGCTGGCGTTTTTCGAGTAGGTTGTTGCGGCATGTCTAATAAACAAAAAAACATACAAGGATTTATACAGGTTAATTATGTATATAAACTGGAGGGAAAGGTGTCGTTCTTTCTTTGGCTTTCGCCAGTTTATGGCGTTCGAAGCACGAAAAAAGTAGTTCAAATTATTTTGGACTACGTGAGGTCAAGATATCAGAAATCAGCGTAATCTAAAATTGGGAGAAGAGATTGTGCAAGCGCAATTTTAGTAGCTATCGGAAGAAAGTTTCACAGTCTCCTGAACGAACCAGCAGAGGCAAATAGCTTCCGAGTTACAGATTCGAGCTGAGGACCCCACGACATACAGCTATCCATGAAGATGCCCAAATTTTTCACAACCTTTGAGTAGGGAACAGTTACATTATCAAACTTAATTTGAGGGAGTGTTGTGTAGTTGATTTTCGATAAGGTGCATGAACTTCCCAGTATGATGGTCTGTGTTTTATTAGGATTAACTCTTAATCCATAAGCCTTGCTCCATTGACCTATATAAAGCAGGTTATTATTAGTGACGGTGATCGCATCAGGCAACTCATTAAGTGGAGCCTGGGTGTAAATTTGGAGGTCGTCTGCATAAAGGTGGTAGGATGAAGTGAGTTGACGAGAAATAGAATTTATAAAAAGTGCAAAAAGAAGAGGAGATAAGACGCCAACCTGCGGTACACCGGCTGATGTACAACACCAAGACGAAAAGGAATCGTCACAACATATCCGTTGCCGGCGTCCGTGCAAATAACTGCGAAACCAGTCAACCACCGATGTAGATATGTTAATTGAGCGAAATAAACCCAGCAGGATGTCAAAGTCGACAGTAAAAAAAGCATTGCTAAAGTCAAGCAGTGTCAGAATAGTAAGGTAGCCGTTTTCCATGCCCGATCTTATATCATCCGTGATTTTAACAAGCGCGGTTACAGTACTATGACCGGGACGGAAACCGGATTGAAGAGGATTGAGCAAGGCATTTGTGATAAGGAAAGAGCTAAGCTGGTTGTGGACGAGACGTTCAAAGACTTTTGATAGGAATGGGAGAATAGAGATGGGACGATAGTCGGTAAAGGAAGTGGGTTTGGATTTTTTAGGAAGTGGAATTATATGCGCTTCTTTCCACAAAAGTGGAACAGAACTAGACAAAGTAGAGAAATTGAGGATATGGCAAATTATTGGAAGTACCTCATCAATAATTGGAACTAACATATTCCGTCCAATATTGTCACTACCCATGGCATTTGAAGCAATTGACAGAATGCTCTTTTTAACATCACATGCGGTGAATTGACTAAGACAAAAGGAGAATAATTAGGAGTTGGCAACAAAGAAAAATAATTAAGAGTGTTCATTTTATCATCCAAATCAATATTGGATGATGACGGAAAGTGTTTGTTAAGAGAGTCAATGTCTAGATCATTTGGAATGGTATCGTGTCGAGACTTTCCAACTCCTAGTGTTCTTAGAAATTTCCAGACTTTAGATGGATCGTTATTAGAAACAAAGGCATGAATATGGCGGCGTTGAGAATCCCTACACACCCAATTGCAGCGATTCCTGGCTAGATGGTATTTTTCTTTGTTGGCGTCACTAGCATTCAGCTAATATTTTAATTTAGAAGATGCTTTTTTACGCTAATTTAGATGATGCCTGTTGAAGTATGAAAACTGTGTTACAGACATCAACGCTCTCCTCGTATTTATCTAATGTATGTATTATAAATATTATATATATCATAATTTTATATATTATATTTAGGTATGTAATTTAATCATTTATTTATGACTATTTATATTTTATTAAGTTATAAGTTGCACTCTCTTCATTCATAACTTAAGTGCACCCCCGACCATATTTGAAATTACTATATCCTCTCCATCCAAAGGTTGTCTGGAAGAAATCGCTTCAAAGCGATAAAACCGCCCATTGTACTTTTTTGCTTTGTGTATTCTATTTAGTCTGTAATTTCTATTTTTTAATGTGTACAATAAAGTATTTTCATTCATTCATTCATTCAAAGCTCTCCTCCTTTAAAGCAATGAGTTCCAATCAAGTAAATGGTGCATAAACAAAAACTAAACTAAAAATTAAAGTTATATATTCCAACAGTATACATATATGTATGGTTATGATTTTACGGGTTTGAGTTTGTCTATGCGGCTCAACCTCTAATTAACTCACTTTACCTATTAATTTGTTTTATTTGCCTACTGGCATTCGGGCAGCTGATAGTGGGCATAATGTAGGTACCGACTACACATTTATTCTGTTTTTTTACTGTTTAATCATATACCTACTGTTTGTAAAATTATTAAATTTGATCACTTCTTCAATTAATCTGTGGATGATGTCGTGGGTCATAAATTTATTCATGTAACTATTAGCACTAAGTTCTAGGTACTTCATAATGTATGACTGTTTATCTTCCAAAATAAATAAAATAAAAATACCCAGAGCAGAAGGTTCAGCGTGGGTGTGTGTGCGTGTGGGTGAGTAATTGAGTGTGTGTTTGTGTGTGTAGGCACTATTGGGGAATCTTTAGCAGGTCCGCAGTATCTTCGTAATTGAAAGATTTAAGCCACTCCAGACAGTTTAAATTGGTAGTAAGTATACCTGTTCGTCGAGAAGTGAGCGCAGGTCGGCCATATCGTTGGTCAGCTTCTGCAGCTTGCGTTTCCACTGCGCCGCCACCGCCCTCTGCTCCTCCACTTCTTCGTATGCATCTTGGACCTACAAACACATTATAACCAGTTAGGTGCTTCGATTCCTTTTTATTCATTTAAAGATACACCAACAGTACACATATTTTACCATTTTATAGCTAATTACCAAACTTATGACGACACTCATAAACACATTTCTGATACGTGCACCAATTACAGACGAAATCCTTTACATATAATCAGTGCACGTTCACTAGATAATTGATAAAGATAAATATTTATTTATTTGCCAAAACATGCTTACAGATGTTACAAAATTGGTTTCACCATATTCAGCCATAGTGGTGTGCAAAATTGAACAGTAGAGATGTTTAAACATATGAGAATTAGTTAAAAACAAGTAACTTTTTAACAAAATATAACCGATTTCAGATATTATAAAAAAGTTGTGGGTTGTCCTCGATTTTTTTGGGATCCCATCGTGAGATCCTGACTTGGTGCCAATGGGACTGCCTGTTAAGTAAACCCTTTTAAACAAGAACTTCTCGAATCGGTCCCAGCGTCTTCGAGTAATCGGGGAACAACATCATCATCATCATCATCATCATCATCCACAACCTGACTTCACCCATTGCTGGGTATAGGCCTCCCCAAGTTTGTGCCATCCTCCACGATCCTGCGCTAGTCTCACCCACTGACGGCCCACGACCTTTACGATGTCGTCCACCCAAAACGCTGCTGGTCGTCCTACCCTTCTATACCCGCTCCTCGGCCACCATTCAGTCACTGTCCTGCTCCATCTGTCATCACCACGTCTAGCCAAGTGTCCCGCCCAAGACCATTTGAGCTCCATAACTAGAATCCCAACGTCATGAACCTTCGTTCGTCTACGGATCTTGACGTACATACATAAAAAAAAGGATTCCGACGAATTGAGAACCTCCTCCTTTTTTTGAAGTCGTTATCACTGTCGTTAAATCTGAGCTGGGAGCGGAATATCTGAAAAATGTTTTTGGGAACCGTCCTCGTAGATCTATAGATCGGAGGCCTATGCTCAGCAGTGAACGTCTTGTGACTGATATAATAATAATGGGAGTGGAAAGCGAATCACAGCCTCTGATTACGTTTCTCGTGACGTTTGCAACAAGCGAAAAGGCAGCGGTTGGGGTCGAGATATGACAATTTAGAGTGAAAATTTAGGGGTCGATAAAACGCGTAAGTCTTCGAACGTCTTTCTAAACAATTAACATTTATTGCTTTGAATCATAAGAAAACATTGGAGAGGTTAGTGCACCAACGGCGTGTTCACTATAACTCTTACTGGTTTACGAGTGGATTAACCGTACACTCAGCCGCATAAATAAACATTAAAAAATTAACACTGGACATTCCACACAGCGGCATTTAGCATGTACTATGGGCACCAGATAACTGATAGAATACTTATATACATTTTTTCGTAAAATATCTGTAGATCATGCAAACATTTTATTCTCCGAACAAATCGAACCCGCCATCTCCTGCGTCATAGTCGGCTAGTCGCCCACTGATTGATTGATTGGTTGAAAATTCTTTATTGCACAAAAATACATTAAATCTGTACATAGGCGAAACGAATGCTAGCAAGCATTCTCTTCCAGTTAACTGAGCCACGGAGGTCGTCATAATGTAAAATCCATCCGGTAACCGTTTCTCAAATGGCCACGCCAAAATAACTCTACTAACAGCCCTTTCGTATTGATAATATTAGTTTGATGTAACGCTTTTGTCGTTGACTGTACCATCGTTGGCTCAGCTCCAGACGTAATGTTGTACGTAGGAATTATAATTATTGCGATTAAACAGATTTTTTTTATAACGATAGGTTAAAATAAAATTGTATTGGTTTTTTAATAATAATAAAAATTAAGTGACAAATATAGCTACTACTAGCGTAAAAGTGCCATAAAACTGTTCAAGCGGATAACAGTAGCTTATATGTTACAAATTACTGTTCCAGAGGACCCAAGCTGAAGTGACAGTTGTCTGGGCACATAGCTCGAAGAACTGACGACCGTTGGGGCAGAAAGCGCAGAGGAGAACGACCCCCTACTATATGGAAAGATGACCTGATAAAGCCAGCTCGGAGCCGTTGGGAGAAGGCCGCATAAAATCGATCGCTCTGAAGATCTATGTCGGCCTATGTTCAACTGTGGACTTCCTACTTTATAATGATGATGATTGTTCACCACGGTGGAGATAACGGGCAGAGCCTTTTATCAAATTTTGTCGACTGTTTACTTCCTTAAACTCGAACCTACCTCTTCTATCCCAGCTTCCATTATTATTTGAATAACACAAACACAATAAAAATCACAGAACACAATTTTTTTAATTTGTATTACCGACTTTTCATAGATAGTTGATAAAAAACACAATTTTTTAACAACAATCAATTTTTTTACAAAAAATATTCGTATCACAGTCTTTTCATAGATAGTTGATATCAGAATGAGAATTTGATGACTTATCTGATGACGGGCCAAGGATGATCTTGAGATAGGTTTTGATAGATAAAAATGGTATGACCTAGTTAAGGAAGACGACATCATAGAAACAGACAAGTTCTTAAAGAAATATATATTTTAAAACGTTTGTGATGTAACTAGTGGTTCACCCCGAACTGAGATCTCGCGAGAAAAAAATATTATTTGTAATCCTTGACTATCAAATTAGTGCCAACACTAGTGAAATGCAAACCAATTAACTTCACCTACAGTCAAATTACAGGTAACGGGAGTCCATGTTTTTGGGTTAGAAATTGCAGTTATTCTGGATTTCAGACTTTTCCCTATATCTGTGTCACTAAAGTTACACGCATACCAAATTTCAGAACTGTGGGGTCACTGGTGTACCCTGTGAATTTCATCGAAGTTCGGTTTTTATTATGGCTAATAACTCAATAACTACAAAGAATAAACAAAAAATAAAAACGAGGTTGAAATGTACTAACGAAGTCCTTTCATTTGACGTCGCACTTGACCTAATAGTCTCATTTTCAGTTTTTTTACCCCTCTTGAACCCCAATATCGCAACAACGGGGGGGTTGTTGCGATACCCCCCCACCTTTTTAGCTCATTCAGTCACACCGAAATTGTGACATCAATACCTACCTATGTATCAAATTTCACGATGATGAACGCTACGAAAGTTACATACATACATACAACGCCGATTTGCCCAAGTTGATTTAGAGATCTCGCTTCGCTCGATCAATTAACTTGAATGTAGATTTAGATGAAATCTCAAAAGATCTGACGACCTCCGTGGATCAGTGGATGAGACTTCACGGTTTCGGGTTCGATTTCCGCCGCGGAGCAAATGTTTGCATGATCTACAGATATTTGTTCCGGGTCTGTGTTTCGAATTCAGTGTATCTCGTTGTTATGCTCAAGGAAAATTCTGGACATTTTCGTCCAATAATCCCCTTCCGGCATTCGAAGGGGATTCCGTCTAAAGTATATTTTGACCGACGACCTCAGTCAAAACTAGAGTTCACTGATTTTCGCAATTTAAATCGGTTTTGACCGGTTATCTGTTTTGACCAATAAAAAAAAAGCAGCAGAGTTTTTAATTTCTTACTAAACCTAGGCGCTAGTTTAAAACATAAATGATTTATCTCTGATTCACGGTCGGGGGAATCTCAGATATGTGGCCGCGGTAAATATAAGCGTACAAAAATATAATGTTTACTTCAATGACATTATTCGAATGTAAAAATAACAAGAAATAAGACGCTATTGCGATATTTAGATTATATCTCTGTTAGGGATCTGTACAGAAAAAGCTGATTGATTAATAAAACCGGCCAAGTGCGAGTCGGACTCGCGCACGAAGGGTTCCGTACTATCTATAAAAACGGCAACAAAATCACGTTTGTTGTATGGGAGCCCCCCCCCCCCCCGCCTTTTTATTTTAATTTAATTTTTTATTTGTTAGTGAATACAATAACTAAATATTCTGTGAATATTTCAAGCGTTTACCTGATGCCGTTATCAATATCGAGCAAAAACGAGTAAAAAAAAGCACGTTTTTTGTATGGAAGCCCTCCTTAAATATTTATTTTGTTCTGTTTTTAGTAGTTGTTATAACGGCAACAGCAATACATCATCTGTGAAAATTTCAACTGTCTAACTATCACGGTTCATGAGATATAGCCTGGTGACAGACGGGCAGACAGACAGAAAGACAGACAGGCAGACACCGAAGTCTTAGTAATAGGGCCCCGTTTGACCCTTTGGGTACGGAACCCTAAAATTGAGTATGTTTATTTTATATATTTAATATTTTATTCTTATTTAATTCTTTGATTTACAGTTACATAAATTAGTTAAAAATACTTTGGAAGTGTAACTTGTTCACAAATCTCGTTAACAATTAAACATGACTATTCAACAGTAACTATTATAGTATCTCACAAGAACAACCTACATTACAACGAATAAATCCACGGAACCCTGCACATGCACGTCACACGCTTGCCAACTTTCATTATCTTGTAAAATGTACGTTACAGATTAGATTAAAAATGCTAATAAGTTTAATGTACTATCATAAATATATCAATTTAGTTAACAATTTAAAAATGTTATGAATTATGGACGAATTTTGACCTCTATTCGCAACTAGTTTATTTAATTCGTAGTTTGTATACATGAACAATACAGCGAAGTGTATTTGTCCATGTTTGTTTATTTAATAAGGGCACACACGGCTACACATCAAGCTATATATTTCTAGTATAAGCTGACCTCGTATTGTGTAGGTTTTTCGTAGAATGAGAGGTCAGCTTATACTGGAAATGTATAGCTTGATGTGTAGCCGTGTGTACAACAGGGCTGGCATAGCTTTGTACGTGAAAGTATATACATTTGTATTTATATACATAAGTATATTATCCATTAGTCTGCTTAGTAATGCCTATTCATCTAGACCTAAGTATTTATGTACGTCGCTAACTTCTAGATATAGTTGTTCGGCCGGAAGTGGTAAAACCGTAACAGTTTACTGTGCATATGCGCTTGCACATTTTTATTGATGTCTGAACGAGTTTGCGCAGATTTCTCCAGCTGATTGAACCAGCTAGTCATCATATCAGCCATAGGACGTTCACTGCTGAACACAGACCTCCCCCCATAGATTTAAGAGTGACCGATCATGTGCGACCTGCCCCTAACGACTCCCAGCAATCTTTATCAGGTCGTCTTTCCATCTAGCCCGATATATGCTGCGCTTTCCAGTGCGTGGTCTCCACTCAGGAACCTTTCGGCCCTAACGGCCATCAGTTCTTCGAGTTATGTGGCCCGACCACTGCCACTTCAGCCTTCTAATCCATTTGCCTATGTCTGTGACCTTGGTTTGTCTAAGGATCTCCTCATTTCTGATTGGATCTCGTAGATAAATAATAAATAAATATTGCTGGACATTTCACAGAGCGCCATCTAGCTCCAAACTAAGCAGAGCTTGTAACGGGTGTTTTTTTTAGAGGTATAGAACTTTAAGTTGGCAACACTGTTTTAACTGGCGGCTATTTTGTCAGCTGTCAAATGATTTGAGTTTAGTTTGGTTTAGCATTTCAAAATGAATAGACTGACGCCTGAACAACGCTTCCAAATTGTGCACATTTATTTTGAAAATAATGGTTCTGTTCGAAATACGTATCGCGCACTACGTCCATTTTAAGGTCAACATAATCGTCCATCAGAGCAATTAATTCGACTAACTATGGACCGTTTTCGCACCACGTTTACTTTAAATGATAATACGCATCCACAGAGACGTCGTACAGTGCGTACAGAAGAAGCCATTGCTGATGTAGAGTAGACCGTAACGTAGAGGAAGACCCAAATCAGTCTATCCGCCATCGTGCACAGGAATTGGATATGTGTCCATCCACTTTATGGAAGATTTTGCGGAAAGATCTTGGTTTGCGTGCTTACAAAATCCAACTCGTGCAAGAATTGAAGCCAAAAGATCACCTTACAAGGCGTAGATTCGGTGAATTGGCCCAAAACAAGATTGCCGTTGATCCCGATTTTCATAAGAGAATTTTGTTTAGCGATGAAGCTCACTTTTGGTTAAATGGCTACGTCAATAAACAAAACTGCCGTATTTGGAGTCAAGATAATCCTCAAGTGTATGTTGAGATACCGTTACATCCAGAAAAACTGACTGTTTGGTGTGCTTTATGGGGTGGTGGAATCATTGGTCCGTACTTCTTTAAAAACGATGCTGGCCAGAACGTTACAGTCAATGGTGACCGCTATAGAGCCATGATTACTGACTTTTTTGTTCCTCTATTGAACAACCATGATGTGCAGGAGCTGTGGTTTCAACAAGATGGCGCAACATTTTACACAGCTCGTGCCACAATTGATTTACTGAAGGAAACGTTTGATAACCGCCTACTTTCACGTTTTGGACCCGTGAATTGGCCTCCAAGATCGTGCGATTTAACGCCGCTAGACTATTTTCTGTGGGGATATGTGAAGTCGCTAGTCTACGCTAGCGATAAAAGATAATCTTTTGAATAAAGTCAACTTCATGTCAATTTTAAAATTCATCCTTGTTTTATTCCATTCCAAAGCTCTATACCTCTAAAAAACACCCTTTACTATGGGAACTAGATAACTGATAGAATACTTATATACTTTTTTGTAAATACATACTTCTAATATATAAAAAAACAACCAGACCCGGAATAAATATCTGTAGATCATGCAAACATTTCTTCCGCGGCGGGAATCAAACCCACTACCTCTTGCGCCTCAGCCGGTTGTTTGCCTACTGCACCACGGAGGTCGTCGAGATAAACCAATCATAGCCCTCTCCTTAGCTGAGCTAACTTGGGCCTTCTTAGAGACCCATAGTAATAGACGATGGTTCTGTACCATAGTCATCAGTGGTAGCACACACTGATCAAAGAATTTTGTCTTCAGACACAGGTATTTTGGATGAGAAGACGTCACGTAGTTTCCCGAACGCTGCCCAGCCGAGTTAGATTCGTCGACTGACCTCTTTGTCGAAGTTGGACATACCTAACTGGACTTTTTGTTCTAAGTAGACGCACCCATCAACAACTTCGAGAGTTGAGTTATCAACTGATACCGGGGTGCGCACCACATGGAGATTCGACATGATTTTCGTACTGTCTATATTTATTTTAAGGCCTAATTGTTGGGAAACTCTATCGAAATTATCGAGCATCTCGCCTTGGTCTCCCAGCGGTATACTGAGGTGTAGGAGTTATAGTTAGTATAATTTGCCTCTATTATCTGTAAATGTGAGATACATAAAGCTTACCTTCTTTTCGAGCTGTTTCTTGACCATAACAAGCTGTTCCAAGTCATCCTCATGCTGTCTTCTAAGCTGGGCCCTGAGCAGCTGTAGTTCTCTATGAGCCCGCTCGTATCTCCTCTTGTATTTTTCTCCGGAGACACTGGCGTCTGCTTCGGAGCCTTCAGAATCGGAGATATCGGCGTTACCGGATTCTGCTGATCGCCAGTGAAGAAGCTCGAGTTCAAGGCGTTCGGATGCCTGTGCAAATTGATTATTTTAGTTGAAGAATCATGTTTATGACGTAATACTATATTATGCACATCTGCCTGACTGAATCGTTATTTATATTTTAAAGTGTTTCGATAGGATAAAATACAATAAGGTTCAGCCCTATGTTGTCTCATAGCGATAGGAGCATAGGAGATCACTCATAGCGATAAGTCCGCCAATCGTACTTCGGCTCCCTTATTACCGAAGCCAAATTGCTCTCGCGTCGCTTTCGCTAGTCAAGGCATCCCTTTCACACGTACAGTACGTACCTCACGTTTGAAAGGGATGGCCTAACTAGCGATAGCGACAACAATTTGGCTTAGGTAATAAGGCTACGGGTATTGTAATGTAGGTGCACCCCCCTTCATTATGGTAATGTTACAAAAAACCTCTCATAGGTTGTCTGGAAGAAATCGCTTCTAAGCGATAAAACCACCAATTGTACTTGTTGCTTTCTGAATGTTTACTATTAAGTCTGTTTATTTTGAGGTTTAAAATAAAGTATTTTCATTCATTAATTTATTCATTCGGGATAGAATTAAGTATTTATTTTATTGTTAATATGTTTGTTTTTATGAGATGCACAATAAGGTATTTTCTATTCTTAAAATCAAGCAAAACAAATCTTAGGTCAAACAAATTCGTGACTGATTTCACAGGCACCTATTTCACCCTTTACACCGGAACGCGTAAATTAGTTGGTAGCTGGGTGGCAGAATCACTTCACCTAGTGACGTTAGATACTTTTCTGGGTGCAATTTTGTGTATCCAAGAGTAGAATACCTTATTTTATTTAAGGTAGTCTTAACTTACGCAATCTCTTTCTATCTTAAGTCTTTGGACACCAAGTACAATAATCACATCATCACATCATAGTATCATCCAAGTACAGTAATAAACTTCGAACGCATATGCGTGCTCACAAGGTTAACATTTTGATGCAAATAAATGGAACCTTACTAGACAGCGGTGTATTCGTAAATCTGATTTTCTTTTTACTTTCCACCTCCCTGTTTAGGGCACTCAGATACTGACCTGAATAAGAATACCTAGTAATCTCTATAAAGGTAATAGTCTAACTCACCTGTTGCAGTCTCTGGTTGTTGCCGAGCAGGTCTCTATTGTCCTTCTCGATGCGCAGTCTCTCCGCCGCCTCTGCATCAGCCCTCTCCGTCGCCAAGCCGGCTGCTGCTCTCTCCTCAGCCAGTTCCCCTCCAACTTCTGAGAGCTGTTGACGAAAATAAACATATTATTGTTCGGACTAATCTAACGTCTAGATTATTTGAATAGGATGGAATTTTGTACCTAGACTCCTACGATAAAAAGATGAAAGGAAGAAGAATAGAATAAAAATTTATTTGCAACATCACAGTATATACACAAAAAAAAAAAGATAGAGATGCAAAAGATAAGATAAGATGCAAAAAGGAGTCAGCATAATGCGGGTTGTATACGAGTATAACAAACCCACGCTGGTCTTCCAAGAAGCCTTTCCCTGAGGTGGAGACGTAGTTATAAATAAATAAACGTGAATATGGGATTTTCCTGGATCCGGAAGTTCCTGGGATGAAGCGACTTCAAAAAAGGAGTAGGTTTTCAATTCAGCTTTATTTTTAAATATATTTAATTTTTTTATATACGTTACACGATTAAAAAAATAATCATAAAAATCAAACAATAATGGTTAACCGATGTATATTTTATTTTATACAGTGTACAGGCATGTTTAAAGATGAAAACGTGTAGAAGGATGATTTTCAAAAGGGTTTTTTATTAAAATAACTAATTGTAGGCAGCGGCTTCGCCCGCGTTGTTCTAGGGTGCAAAATACATATATACACTTTGACATCATATTTTTATCACATGAGAACTGATTTATGGGATAAATGGTAGCCTATGTGGTGATCCAGGTTATCTACGTATATACCAAATTTCATCGAAATCGGTTCAGCCGTTACGGCGTGATTGAGTAACAAAGTAGCGTGAAGAGTAACATCCAAACTTTCGCATTTATAATATTAGTGTGATGTTTTATCTAAACCCACGTCGTGCAATAAACACTTTAAGGAAATTATCCCTCTACAATTTTTGACTTGACTTGAGTGACTAACTGACTATACACATAAATGCATTGAGATAAATGGAATGTAAAATAGAGTGTAACATTAACATCATTGCATAAATGTGTCAAATATAAGTTTGATGAGGATCTGATGATGGAGTACAAGATAGATCTACTCACGGATGACAACACACGCATCGCGATTTAGTAATTGTTTTGGAAATCGCAACGGATTATTTATTTATGCCGGGTTCCTATATCCGTCGGTAACTGACTACGACTCGTATCTCCTTGAAAAAGTGTCAAACTAGTGTCAAACTTTTGCCACGTTTTCAATAACGAGTCGTAGCTGGTTACCGACGGATATAGAAACCCGTCATTAGGCTCATATGAGTGGTCAACTGGCCCGTTTCTTTGTGCGTCGCATCAATAAGTTGCTTTTTATAATTTTCCTGACCCGCCATTGAGCCTATGGATATCCTTACCTAAGTACCCAGTCCATAGATACATTTGCAATTGCCAGGAGCAATACCCACACTTTTTATAATTCAGCTTTTTCTTAGCTTTTCGCTACAGGTCATCAATGATATAAGACGACCTCCGTGGCGCAGTGATGTTCGATTTCCGCCGCGGAACAAATGTTTATATGATCTACAGATATTTGTTCTGGATCTGGATGTTTTTCTATATGTATTTAAAAAAAACAAAGTATAAGTATTCTATCAGTTATCTGGTTCCAATAGTACAAGCTTTGCTTAGTTTGGGGCTAGATAGCGCTGTTTGAAATGTCCAGCAATATTGTTCTAGTGAAAAGTGGAACATCAAAACATTGATTGCTAAACATTCGTCGTCTTCAGACGTAAAATAATATAGGTCAATGTTTATTTGTTCGTACGCGCAAGACGTTAAAGTGGATTTTGGCAGTCTTTTTAACTTCATCATCAATCATCTTTATGAGCAGAGCCAGCACATTATAGAAAATTAGTTGACTCAAGAAATAATAAAAAACCCGACATGAGCATTATCTTACACTATATAAATTGGTGGATGGCATTGATTTTTTGTATTGTACCTCGAAAGGAAAAAAAAGAACCTATACCTATGTACGGATGTGAAGCCTGGACGCTGACCCAAAAAGAAGAGCGAAAACTTTTAGTGACGGAAAGGAAGGTGCTTAGAAAGATCTTAGGCCTGGCGCGTCGAGAAGATGGCACTCTGCGAGTGAGGAAGAATCGGGAGGTAGCGGAACTAGTGGCCGAGCACAACATCATAGGCGAAATAAAATCTCATCGATTACGCTGGCTCGGCCACGTTGAGCGAATGGGGGACGATCGTGCTGCCTAACGTGCCTACTTAGGAATGCCAGTCGCCCGACCCAGATATGAGTTGGAAGGATGAGGCGGAGAAAGACCTTCGCGCTCTTCAAGTGTCAGACTGGCAAGAAGTGGCGCAGAATAGGGACCAGTGGCGTCTTTTAGTGTCGGAGGCCAAGACCCGCTTCGGGGTTGATGCGCCAGGATAGTAGTAGTAGTAATTATAGGATCACTTCGTTGTCCGCCTGTCTGTCTGTCAAGACCCTTTATCTCAGGAACGCGTGGAGGTATCAAGTTGTAATGAATATTAAATACGTAGTACACACGGCTACACATCAAGCTATAATTTCCAGTATAAGCTAACCTCGCATTGTGTAGGCTTTTCGTAGAATGAGAGGTCAGCTTATACTGGAACTATATAGCTTGATGTGTAGCCGTGTGTACTACCGGTCTCTTGGAGCTTTACAAAAATAAGTCAACGCATCAAAATATACGATCGTTTATGCTGCATATTTTTATTCGCAAATAAATCAAATTCTATAGGATACTGTCCGTTGACCTAGATTCAAGAAATATTTTAAAAAG
Organism: Philereme vetulata; assembly: GCA_918857605.2. Lineage (NCBI taxonomy): Eukaryota > Metazoa > Arthropoda > Insecta > Lepidoptera > Geometridae > Philereme > Philereme vetulata. The sequence continues at coordinate 9,190,403 of OU975420.1, read as the reverse complement.
CAAGCTCAAGTAAAAGAAAAATATCCGAAAATCGGTAATTTGTAGTTAAATCAAATTAATAAAATAGCAAACGGAACCGGTGCACGAGTCAGACTCGCACCTATCTGGGTCATAATTATCGCAAAATGAAAAGTAAGAACTGAGTAGTTACAACACAGTAAAACATTATTTGGATCTTATAAAGGCGACTAGTATGCGCCTGCGGCTCGCACGTGTGGTTTTTAGGGTTCTGTACCTCAAAAGGTAAAAAAAGGAACCCTTATAATCAACTCTTGTCCGTCTGTCTGGCTGTCCGTCTGTCTGTCCGTGTGTCACCACCGATTTTCTCAGGAACGGGTGAACCTAGGAAGTTGAAATTTATACCAGATACTGAGGTCTATAGTCCCTATTAGGTGTATAAAAATCTAGGTTCACGAGACAAAAAGCAAGGTCTTAACAGCACAAATAAAGGAAAAATTCCGAAAAATAACAAAAGTTGAAAATTAAAGGGTGTCCCCATACATACATAGATGACGCCAATTAAAATAGTCCTCTGAGATGTATGGGCGCTCATACAATTTAGATGACTACCTTAATCGGCACCAACCTCAAATAAGGTAAATAAATAAAATTGTGCTATTGAATAAAATAAATATTTAAGTGGAACAGACATGATTTATTTGCCGTTTTTATAGATAATGGTACGGAACCCTTCGTGCGCGAGTCCGACTCTCACTTGGCCGGTTTTTCAATAAAAAAGTAGCCTATGTTTCAGTGGCCTTTACCCTGCAGTGGGACTCTACGGACTGATAATAAATATGCTTCAATCCAAGTCATAATATATCAATATACAAAATTAATTGAAATCCTTTCAGCTGCTCGTAATCACGAGTTTGGATTTATTGTTTGTTTGTTAATCAATCGATTAACAAACAAACAATAAATCCACACTTTCGTATTTATAATATTAGTGTGTATTAGTCTAAAGCGGTGCCTAGACGGTCATGCGGCATGACATGATGTGGAACCCCAAGAAATAAGAAGAAGAAATCACTCACCCTTAAATATGTCAAGGTTGAATTAAGTTGAATGGACTCATGACTCATGACGTCATTAGACTTTCGTCAATTTCCTTTTAAATATAATAATGCTCTAAAAAAGTATTTTACATTGTATCCACAAATTAAATTATAATTAAGGTATAATTAAGGTTTTTAGACTAACGGAAACGACTACAGATATAGACATAGGTTGAAATAATAGTTGACCTATATTATATGGAATAGAGCAGATAAGGACTTTAAACTCATAACACTTTTGTGTCAGGGATAAAGTAAAAGGCAAAGTCAAAATCTTTTATTCATTAAAATCACAAGGATCACTTTGAAACGTCAATTTTTACTGCCTGTTTCTTCGCGACCAAGCCAGGAAAGAAAGGCAAGAAAACAAGGCTGGTTGTTTTTTTAATGATCCTTTTAGAATACATTACAATACAGAAAATAAATTACGTCTAAATTGTAACATTTTGAACGAGTTGGAGCAATTTCAATCCCAAGCTTCTCTATCATCTACATAGTCCGATATTTTATACTAGGCTTTTTTATAAAGATTTTGTTTAACTGCGTTTTTAAATTTGTTAATTGTCAATTTTTGTACATCACTTGGGAGTTTGTTATAAAAGCGAACTCCTTGCCATTTAAATGATTTACTAACTGTATGGAGCCTACAAGGGCCAACAGCGAGTTTATCTTTATTTCTAGTATTAAAATTATGATTATCGCTATTTTTCTTAAACAAATTATTTTTTTTGTGAACATACATCAGATTTTCATAGATGTATTGACAAGGGAATGTCTAAATATTTATTTCTTTAAACTTATTGCGTAATGATTCTCTGGGGCCCATATTATAAATTGCACGAACAGCCCTCTTCTGCAGCACAAAAACGGTGTTTATACCTACAGTACTCCCCCACAGCAGTATACCGTATGACATAATGCTGTGGAAGTAGCTGAAGTAAACTAGTCTTGCTGTGTCTACGTCTGTAAAAAGACGGATCTTTTTGACTGCGTATACCGCAGAACTAAGTCTCTTCGACAACTTATCAATGTGAGGGCCCCATTGAAGCTTATTATCTAGGGTTATACCTAAGAATACGGTAGTGTCCACAAGAGCCAACTCCTCGTCTTTGATTTTTATATCTGCTTTAACTTGTGTAACATTAGGTAGTGTAAATCTATACACTTTGTTTTCTTTTCATTTAGAAGTAAATTGTTTACATTAAACCATTTTACGACCTTAGAGATTGATTGCATTGTTTACATCGTCAACATCCATCGGTTTGTCGTCGCTTTAATTTAAATAAAAGTGACGTGTGATCTGCAAACAATACAACCTCATGATCGTCCCTTACAAGATGGGGAAGATCATTAATATATGTATACTAAAAATAAAAATGGTCCCAGAATTGATCCCTGTGGTTCACCCATTTTAACCAGAGACCCCGGAGAACGCTTCCCATTCACGTCAACTCTTTGCATTTATCTTTTTGCTTCTCTTTGCTCTTTGGATTAAATAGATCTTATCTGAGCTCAGAGCAAAGACTCGGCAACTACAAACACAGTCACTATAATCAAACAGTAACCGCAATAGAAAGTGGATGAAATAATTACTACACACACTGAATGTTCTCAGTTATTTAACGTGTGATGCACATCTACGTACACTGCTACCGTAATCTAACGTCATGTGTTATTATCACACATCATAAAACTGTCATTATAAACACTACATCATAGCGTTAGTTTCGCCCGATCGATCGAACGTAATCCATTTGTAATCTCAGTTAATTCTAGATAGTCTATCATCAACTACGCCAAGAAATGATATACTAACTAGACAGCCATATTTCAGACTAGATGTTAATTTTGGAACCACTGACGCTCAACTGCCCATGCACAGAAAACGACGATACACAAATACTTCTGCCAACTCGCAAAAAAAGTTCAGAAAGGCCAAGGAGAAAAACATAAGCTTCCTGTTTTATTTGAGCGACAACGTCTCAAGAATGTCATGCGTTTGTAAAAGAATATAGAGTGACAAAAAAATTGGCAAAAGTGCCAGATGGTATCGCTAGTAGGGTTACCAGATGAAAAAATCAAAAGTCCGGAGAAAAGGCCTGATTTCCATTGAAAAATCCTGAGATTTTTTCAGATTGAGAATTTTCAATCAAACGTACCTAACAATTTTGAAAAGACGTAATATTATCGTTTTTATACCCTGCGGATCTAGCTCACACGTTGCAATAATTAAAAAAAAACCTTACTTACTAACCTTAAAAGGTATCTTCGCATATTAAGTATGATAAAACTGATTAAGTACCTTCTTGGATAAATAAGTATTGATTTTAATAGTGCAATTATTACCCAAAGGAAGATTATTTTTAGTTTGTTTAACTTTTTATTAAAGAGATCTTTAAAATGTAAGCTGTAATTCTAAAAATTCTGAGATTTCATGACATTTGCAAAATCCAGCCGCGATCCTGAGAAGAGTCCGAAAATCCTGAAATATGGTAACCCTAATAGCAAGCGCCGCCGGTAAAGCGTTAAATAATCCTCAACAAACATGATTTATTACGACCGACGCAAAAAGCATTTAGAAATGGGGCTACCGATGCTATAAAATAATAGCAGTGATTCACGAACCTCTTCCAATTCGGAAACTGTTGTACGATCTTCGGATATCCCTCGACTGGATCTACAAACACTGCTGGCCCTGCTGCCACTTCTACTGAACAACGTGAATCCTTTTATCATGATGTTGGTTGCTGACTTCGACCTGCCAACTTTTCTCCTACTGCTTCCATAGTAAGAGTCAAGATCGGGTTCATCTCTGTGTCCTAGTCGTCGCCACTCATCCATTACATGATCGGTTCTCTTCAAAAAGTTATCGATTTTGCTACTCAAATGGTTCGAAGAGGTTCCGTCTTCCAGATGAGCTGCGATTGGCTTGAATTTCTGCCTAACAGGTTGTTTGTTGCATCCAAGTACGAAAGATAAATTGGCATCGAATACCACTGGAGCTTGTTCTTTTGATCTCAGTTCTCGAAGGTCTACGTTTTCGGATGTGTCATAACTTTGAGGGTACATCCTTCTAGGTGTAGGCGTTCTGTTATTGCTTTTGTTGTACACAGTGGAGTTCATGCTTGATGATCTTGATAGTGGAACGTAGGTTCCATTGCTACTGCACGTTGAATAGTTACTAGTGCAACTTCTGTATGACAGTGGACTTGGAGATCGCGAAATTAATAAGCTGCTGTTCGAGCCATGTCTTCGAGCTAGTTCTGCAATCGAACCAGTCTCCACTGAAGCTGTCGAACTGCTACGCCTGTACAGCGGACTTGGAGAGCGGTTTAGTATACTTGAGTTATAGCTATCTTGCGTATTTAGGAGTGTATGGACCTCGTTTAGAGGCTTCGTAACGAATAGCTTTTTACCATTGAGAAGTGTCGTTGGTGGTTGCGCAGGGACTTTTTCTTCGAAATGGATAGGAAGGGTCTTGGATTTCTTCATGGGTAATATAGGACGACTCAGCGGCGGCTTCGGCGGTCGCTTCGGAGTTGGGTCCACGATGAGGGGCGGTGAAAAAAGCCCGTTGGATCCATTGACGGGAGATAATGCACCGTTGGTGCCATATGGTTCTGGTATGTTCAGTTTGAGGGGAACGGTGGCCCCGTTGACAGGACCGTTGAGGTTCGGCGCGTGCGGCATATTGGTGGTATTAGGCAGTTATTCGCTTGCGTTTCCTAAAGCGGAAGCGTCCGCCGCGGTGAAAGTCCAGTGCCATTTCACCGTTGTCCAATGCAGTATTATTGTCGCTCGCACGGGATGCGTCTGGACAACCATCGGTTGGAAATAGAACCGGCGCGAGAGGGATCCGCGGACGCACTGCGCCGGCTATCTCGGTCGCCGGGCCGTCGCCGACGCTCGACTATTTTAAGTTTAGTTATATGTCGAAGTGCACGCGCTAGTGACACGGAGCGGACCTTCAAAATTCAAAGTGTAAAGCCAATGACAACATTCATACGTCCTCGATAAAATATACGAGTCAGTGCTGAAAACTCAGATGAGCTAGAGCAGAAGATAAATGCAGAAAATTGGATTCGACTGGAGACAAAATAGATAACTGTATAAATGGACTAGGCTGAAGAAAACCATCCTTTGTTGTAGCACCCTCTGTGATGATATTGAAAATATCTCATGGTTTAATATGTTATAATAGGTCAGTCAGTAATAGGTCAGTAGATTGCAAGAACAGCGGGTTTGTTGCGGAAACAGTGAAGGTTACCGGCATTAATTACGGATGTTGATAGAACGGCAATACGTTGGTATAAATACGTTCAACCATAATGTATGAAACACTTTACGGGTAAATCAGACAGATGTTATTCTATAATTTTCCTGAATATTGGATTAGTCTTACAGAATATTGGCAAGGAAATATTCTCAATATATAACAAACGCAATATCGTGTTTACATGCAGATAACTTTGCACCATTTGGCAAAAACTGCGGAATGCGCGAAATTCCGACCGAAAGGGTAGATGTCCGAATCAGAAAGCAGACGTGAAAATACTATGCATTAATCTTGACTTATAAATTATAATACAAACAAATTAGTTGTGAATGACCTGTGCATCTGATTCGGATGAGTCATGACCTCTGGATCAGGCAGCGCGGTTCTGGTTTTAGTGGTCCACAAAAACGTGATTCGCGCTAAATTTATATTCAGTATAATGCTCAAGAAAAAAAAATAGAACTTCACGAAAAATTGTTGGGTTTCTTTCGGCAATTATTTATTGTTTGGTTAAAGGCTCAGGGAACTTTAAAGAGGCTCTTTTCATTTATATTACATGTTTTAAAAAATATTTCTATACATACGATGTGTTCTTTTGGGTGCCCGTCGTCGTAAAGTGCCATTGAGTGAATAATATATTGATAAATAATTATAATTGACCATTACAATCTCGGAGTTTTCAAGTCCATAGTGAAGGTGCTTTCTTGGCAAGCGTGCTCTATTTTTGACCACACCAACAGATAAGGTAATAATTAAATGCTGGGCGATTATTAATATTAAAAAATAACGAATGTGCTTTAGGCCACACGACTTAAGTAAAACTTCTTTTTCAAAATATTATGTTAATTTATATGTTCAATTGTTCAAGAACGAAATGAAATTACGAAAAATAATCTATAAATCACCGTTCGCGTAACGCTAGCAAACTCGCAAACGAACTACTGGCTGAGATATATACATACCTATATATATATATATATATATCATGCACTGGCTATGAGAGTAAGCGAGAAAGAAAATGTGTGCTCGCACCTCTCTCTTTTGCCCCTACAGTAATATACGAAACGTAACTCTCTCTCTCTTTCTATCTTCACTAACTTATATCTCCCTCTCAACTTCCGTTCGCCTCGCCCGATTACACGTTTTGTAACGGTCTCGTCAAGCATTCAACAGCTTACTCCCCAAGTCAAGCGTGCGTAAGTTTTACTTCAAAAAATGGTGTACGTACAACCGCATTTCAAACACTCTGCTTTAGTAACGGATGTCTGCGTCAATACTTTCTTCACTAGTAATGTTCTGTATGCGAAAAATAATGTTTCTACACCTACAAAGAAATAGAGTACCTATTTACTAACTGCCAGAACAATCTTAGCTGGTTATGAATTAGAAAAACTATCAGACCGAAAATATAGTGGCCAACAAAACTATCGTCATAACACATTGACATAGGAAGTGAATATATAAAGAGTTTTATGGCATATAAATGGCCAATAAGTAAAGATAAAAAGCCGAGCTCGAATATCGACCTAGTAACTACTCGTTCTAACCGTAGTATAGTATATACGCGATAGGCAAACGAGAAATAAATAACAGCGGTCCGTCGGCTGCCAATGGCCACCCGTTTGATGCAATACTGCAGGGACGTATTCAAGAATATTTTTTGTGGGGCTCGACTCCACCTTCGTTTTGTAGATTCTACCAATAAGCAATCAGAACTGAGGAAAAAGTAGCATAAATCTAATCGGAATGCCAACCCCTTATACACTACTAGCAGACCCGTCAGCGGCTTCGCACGCTTAGAATTTCCCGTTCCCGGAGGAACTTCGGAAAGTATATAAACAAAACAAACTCTTATATAGAAATGCAACGTTATGTCAAAATTTCAAGTCAAAATCCATCGACTACTTTTCTAGTTTTGCGGACACAAACATAAGGAAGCTGAATTGTTTAATATAAAGATAAACAAGGGTATTGTGAAAGCTCAATTTACTATGTAAGCTTGTTTAAAATAACTGTTCAAATGAAACACTGTCACCTACTCAAACATATCATCTTTATTCTGATAGAAAATGAGTTTCGACAGCGTTTAAAGTTTAATATGACACGATGCTTGAAACCATTTTTCTGTCCTGGCTATAAAAGTCGTCTAACATTATCGCCAAACTCGACTGACGTGACTTTTGGGCCTCACCTATCGATACAACCCCCAAATACACCTAGATACATGTCTGGATGGAACCAACATTCGGCAATACAATGTGCTGTTACGCAATAACAACATGATTATAGTTTCTCTCGATAGAAGTCAGTGTGACGCTAATGCGTTATCAATGAGAGCTTTGGCAAATCATCAGATTTCAGTTCAAAATGAGATGCTCTTGCGCAAATGGAGCGTGGCTTTTGAAAATTCGATTATTTGAGAATTATTTAAATCTTATGAAGGAGCTAACTCGATATGCTTTTTTCATGGTTTATCTGAATACCTAGCGATCAAAGACGCGGACAGAAGCTAGATATATTTCAGTGAATCGACGTCACGTTATATTTGCGGTTGGCGAATGCGAACTTCCGCTTTTCCGATCAGTTCTATTGGGGCAGCGCAAATTGGAATTGACCTGAATTTGATTTAGTTTTACGTCTAAATTGTATTTTTTTAAGCAATTTTAGCTCCAAGCTTTTTGTAACTGTAAGCTTTTTTTATAAAGTCTACGTTTATTTGCAATTTTAAAATTGTAATTTATTTTTCTAGCCCCAAACTAAGCAAAGCTAACATACATTTGTTAACAACACCAAAAATATACAATCATTTACAATAAAATACAGAAGAATCATTTCAAGATCGTTGCAAACGATCTATAGATAGCTCAACTGCTCCAGATCACTACTAGGCGGAAGTGTCCCCAAGACACTGGCTGCATTACCCCGCTGAATTGCAATGCAACTTTAGCATACCTACTCAGTAAGTAATCAATCATACTTATCTTTAAATTTCTTATTGCCTTGTTATACCTAGTTATCTTTGTTTTCGTAGTTTAAACAGGTGATCAATGGGTGCTTAACTTTTTTGTGGCCCTTGTTGATCGGGATCCCGTGATATTTTAGTTTGTAATGATTATCCTGGCTAATACATTATCAAATTGTGCTTGAGATGTCTTTTAGGAATCGCAGTAGAAAACAATGTGATCTGTATTCAAAGCTGCAGACATAACAAATGATGATCTACCTAAATCTATTTCTTTAGCCAAGTGAAGCCGCTTGCAACAGCTAATATATTGCCCGTGCTAGTTAACTTCGGTCACAGCGAGGCACGCCCTGATTTCCAAGATTTACTTGTCCAGACCGTTCCAGAAATATGCATTTGGAAATTGATGTGGCTATTCTCGGCTGGCTGTTGGCAAAATGTATGACGGCTAATTAGGAATATTAACGTGTGGGTGATTTGTAGATTGGATGTGGAATTAATGTTCGTTTTTTGGTTCTTTTGTGAACATTATTGATATATAGTGGTTTGAATGTTTTTTTTTTATGTTATTTGTGGGGAAACAGGCTTACGGCCCACCTGATGGTAAGCGGTCACCGTCGCCTATTGACACCGGCAACACCCGGGGTATTGTCGGGGTAAGTCTTTTCATTGCTGAAAATATGAAACCATATAGAATAATTGCATTATGTATATAACGGTCATTTGAGTATGACAAATTATATTAAGTGCGCCCCTCAGAGGTTCCTAGAAGTGTTATGTATGACGCATTGTTTATTTTACAAAAAAAAGTGTATATAAGTATTCTATCAGTTATCTGGTTCCCATAGTACAAGCTCTGCTTAGTTTGGGGTTAGATAGCGCTGTGTGAAATGTCCAGTAATATTTATTTATTTATTATGTTAAAATTAATGGATTTTAAAACTTATTTTTGGAAGTATACAAAGAGAAAACGTCATCATCATTATCACATACCTATACCTACTACACATTACTGAAATTATTTATGCATTTATGTATCGTAAACTGCAAGAGTACCATAGTAAGTGCCACACTCCCAGAACCGGAAGAAATATTTGCAGACGATGCAAATATTTATCCCGCTGCTGGAGTCGAACCCACAACCTCTTGCGTAACAGTTGGTTTCCTACTTAACACAGGTCTGCACTTCATTTCACAATCTGCACTTCACAATTCAACATCTCAAAAACCAATTAAATGAAAGTTCTCACCAAATAGACGAGATAAAGCTCCGATATCGACGTCTCTTTGTAGATGTTATGTAACTCGCTTTGTCACATTTTTATTTTAGCCGCGGTCAAGAAACCGTGTGAAGCGGAATTAATGTTGTGCGATCTTTAGTTCTAGGTCAGGCACGGCACGCCTGAAACACCTGTGTTGTTGTAAAATAAGAGAACATTGTTGAGCTGTTGTCCTTGTATTTACAGCATGAATGGATGACTCAATATTTTTGAAACTAGCTCTACAAAACGGCGATCAGTATTCAGTATTTTATTACGTTCATACAAAGTGGTTTAAAATATTACAATGTTACATGTCAGGTCTTATTGATTAGTCCAATTGATTCATTGAAATGTAAAGATAATTTTAAAATGTGTGATGTTTGGGATAAGGATTACGTTAAAAGGTTTTGCATGACTGTTTTGTTAAGTGTTTGATGAACTCCCGTCATGATAGATTTAGTGCGACGACCTTCTACCGCGGCGAAGAGAAGTAGCCGTCTGTCTAAGTAAGACGTTACAGGTTTGAAAGCCAGTTACTTTTAACTGTGACTTGCTGATTTTTAATACTCATACTCATTTACTCAAACCGTAGGGACACAATAGAACACTTGGTTACGTCAGTAATATTACTTAATTAATTATATGTCTTTATCTAAGTAGCTCATTGCACCATAGTTTTGGAGGTGCCAGAAACGGACAAGCATTTCGTATACATTACATTTATGCATCTAAATACTGATTAATAAGTATGTAGGTACTTAAGATTATAGCTGCTGCAGAGGGGCATTCTCAAAGTATTGTTTATAATACCTAATTTCAATTCTAAATTGCTGCGTATGTCAGTAAGTAACAATAATAATAAATATTTAATTACATTAGTCATTGATTATGTTTTATGGAATGTCAAGATATGCATTTTATAATGTCAAATCGTAGCTGCTGTAAAAGGGCATTGTCATCATACCTAAATAATGAATAACAAAAAAAAATGTATATACCTAATTCTTATATCACAGAAACAACAATTCAAAATAAATAATACATATCTACAATCAAATAATTACCTGTGAAATGGAGTCATCCTTGAGAGCTTACAACAAGCTTAATACAAATATAACAGGCTTAATAAAACAAGATTAAGAGTAGGTAGTAGAGTTTGGTGTAGAGGATGGTTACCACTTAACATCAGGTGGACCATTATATGCTTGGCTTGTACCATAATATATATAAAACCTTTCTGTTTTTCTCTAACCTATCTCGTCCCACTGCTGGGCAAAGGTCTTTCCCAAGTCCCTCCAAGCATCCCTATCAGTCGATATCTCCCACCATCCATTTTGGAAGGTGTCGAAATCATCGCGCCAACGTTTTCTCGGCCGACCCCGACGTCGCCTTCCGTCTTCAGGCGTCCATGGTGTAGCAATATGGACCCATTCCTCGAGTGCGTTCGGGCAACGTGGCCCGCGCTGACTATTCCCATTTAAGTCCAGCCGATCTCTTCCCTACTTAATATGCAATGCCGGTAAGTGAGCGCAGCGTGGTGTTACGCACTCGGTCGACACGTTCAAAATTATCATAAAAAATATAATTCAGACTTACATGCATTTTGCTAATTCCAGCCAAAATCCCAGCACATATTTAGATGTACTTTTCCTGTAATTATTATAAAGTCGTACGAATCCTAGGCGCAGTGTCACCAAGCCAACTGACTTGGAACAGTCGTATCCTTCAGCCGAAGGAGATCATGTAACTACAGTCAGCCTCAGCGATAGTACATTAATAATTTTAACTCTAAGCCGGCTTAAATAATGATTCTTAAACGTAATTAGCGAAAAAAACATGTTTAAATTTCAACTCTTTATTAATTATTCATTTATAATCTATAAGTACGTAGGTAGGTATGTTTGTTCCTTTCTGAATGGTCTGTCCTATGTGTTTGTCAAATAAATATATTTTCTTTCTTTTATTTTTATCTTTTTTAATTCATTGGCTTGAAGTGGCCACCTAATGTACTATTTATAATGTACCTACTTATCTAGTTATAATACCTAATGTGTACGTTTACCTGTTATTGGTTTTTCATGTAACTAATAACGATTATTGTTTTTTTTGTAAGGAACTTCCTTGTTTATGTATGTTCACGCATAACTTTTTATGAAATGAATTTTTATGAAATTGTTGACATGCAAATATTAATGGTCAATATTATTATTATAAATACGGGATTTATCACGTACCGTCTTATCGGTGTTTCGACCGACAATGTTTCGGTTCAATTCGTGAACCTTCATCAGGGTGAGTGCGAACCGCTCCGAATAACGTCTCGTTATTTAGACGTTATTCGTCCGAAACATTGTCGGTCGAAACACCGATAAGACGGTACGTGATAAATCCCGTATTTATAATAATGATATTGACCATTAATATTTGCATGTCAACAATTTGTGGTAGGACATTAATGGACCTATAATTTATGTAAGATCTAATATTATAATGCAATATGTGTATGTGTATATAATTATAGCAATATGTGCTAGCAAATAAATAAATCTAATTTAATTTCGATGTTTGGAGATACTTTTCCATTGAGGTCAAGATAATAAATTAGGCACGCCAGTGTATGTGGTATTGTTAGAAAGCTCTTTCAAAATAATGTAGAAGTTAGATTGTTTGTTTTAAACCTTTATTGCACAAAAAGAAAAATGTACAAATAGAGGACTTAATGCTAAAAGCATTTGCTACCAGTCAACCGTGACAGGTAAATAAAACTTAGTTTGGCGTGCTTAACTAGGTACTAACAAAAATACAAATAGAAATAAAAAAACGAGTGTCCTTTAGACCACACGACTGAAGTAAAACTTCTTTTTCAAAATATTAATTTATAAAATTGTTCCAGAACGAAATGAAATTACGAAAAATAATCAAACGAACTACTGACTGAGATATATTTCATACACTGGATATGAGACGAAGAGAGAAAGAAAATGTGCGCGCACCCCTCTCTCTCTTGCTCCTACAGTAATATACGAAACATAACTCTCTTTCTTTCTATCTTCCCTAACTTATAACTCCCTCTCAACTTCCGTTCGCACTTTTCGTAACACATTCATCAGCTTACTCCCCAAATCAAGCGTGCGTACCTTATTGTTCAGGTTTCATAAAGCACTTTTCATTTTAGAGTTCGTATTCCGATTTTTTTTAATATTATTTAATTTCTGAAGTGTATTGGTTTTTTGTTACATTGTTACTTGTTTCATAGACTGTACCGTTCCTCACCAATGAACCAGCTCGCAATTAAACTATTGTCTCGATTGCTATCGACATGATTGTATTGTTTGATAACGAAGCACTATTGAACCGAAGATCATCAATTAATAAACTAGCAATTCTTACGAAGTTTTTTTTTTAAATTATAGTCTAGCGTTTGACCACGATCTCACCTGATGGTAAGCGATGATGCAGTCTACGATGGTACACACTTGCCTAGTAGAAACCTATTTGCTTGCGTCTTGAAGACCCCTAGGTTGTAGTTATCATTATCATTGTGTTATAACGTCCGCCAACAAGTAAAAATGAAAAATTTAAATATTCCCGACCCCTCCCTTTTACGTCAGGGGTTAAATACTGGCATATCTATGAACCAACCTAGTTAAACTAACTTTCTAATAAAAACAATATTATTTATTTATTTAAGTCTCTTACGTTAATTTACATCTGCGTGCTCTGTATTTTTGAATAGCATTAAGGTACGAAAACATATTTCATTTTACATGTTACAGTAAACGTAAAGAAAATGAATCATTTATAAGAATAAATACGTATTTAAGTATATTTTTAATAAAATGCAATGAACTGAACTGAAACACGATTGAAACTGACCCGGTTACCCAAACTAAAACACGATTAAAACGATATCATAGTTCAGATGAATTAACTGCGGTGTTCAGTTCAAGAGTGTAGAATTTTGTAAATAATAAATTAATTGATCGATCGAAGCGAGATTTCTAAGTCAACTTGGGCAAATCGGCGTTGTATTTAAGTAAGAGTATGTATGTTTGTTTGTCCGAGGATAACTTTCGAAGCGTTTATCCGATCATCGTGATATTTGGTATATAGGTGTGAATTTGTTATATATAGTGTTGGCACAATTTTATTGTGACTAAATTAGCTAAAAATGTGAGGGGGCGGGATAGTTGAGATATACAGGTTCAAGAGGGGTAAAAAAAAAACCAAAATGGGACTATCCGGTCAAGTGGCATGTCTAATATAATGTCTTTGTAAGTACATTTCGACCTAATTTTTATTTTTAGTTTAAACTTTGTAGTTTTTAAGTAATATAAAAACTGAACTTTGACATCTTTCACAGAGTACACCAGTGACACCACAGTGCTGAAACTTGGTATGCTTGTAGCTTTAGAAACACAAATATAGGCAAAATCTGAAATCCAAAATAACTGCAATTTGTACCCCAAAACATACGAACCAATTAACATGAACTCCCGTTACCTGTAATTTGAATGAAACTGTAGGTTATTTGGTTGTATTTTGTAGCACTATTTTATTAGTCAGAGATTACTATTAGCCCATATTGCCCCATTGGGCAAAGGCCTCCCCGCATTTCCGTCACTCAGAACGGTCCAGTGCCACCGTATACCAGTCCCTCTCAAAGGCGTCTAGCTCGTCCCGCCACCTCCGGCGTGGTCTGCCGCGGCACCGCTTTGCTGTCTCAGGGCTCCACTTCGATAAAGCGACGTTATTTGTTTTTAAAAAGTTAGGAACCCTCGTTCCTATGCTGCCCAGGCAGGAGGTAGCGCAACAGCTTATATGCATTTTTAATGTGCCTATTAATATCTTCCCACACTAGGTAACTTTAACAAAATCGTTTTGCTCAGCGCTCGTCTTTTTTACTTGACTCAAAAGAAACTCATTTTACAAGTACTAGTTAGGCTCGATTGGCTGCAGCTTTTAATGTTTGCGCCATTTCGTACGAAGACTGGTTCGCTCAAGTTTTGCATTAGTTTTTGTACAACAGCTAATACCAGACGAGTTGGTGTAGTCCTCAGAATAATGCGAGGTAAAGACTGCTTGAGTTGAGTACCTGATGTTGATCAAACGTAAGCAGGCATAGGAGTCTAGTAAGTAGGACAGAGTTGTCGTTACCACTTGAATCAAATCATTCTTGCTAGCTTATACTGCGTGTTATGATGTACGACATTAAATGAAAACACGGGTAGGGCTAATGGCTAGTAAAGTTGTAAAATTGTTTTTTATCAAATTGATGAAAATAGAAAATTTTAAATTTTTAAGCAACCTTAATTCTAAATTCCTAAAATATCAATGAAACAGTCTGTATAAATCCGGTAAAGAAATCATATTCATTCATCACGTAAGCACCTGCTAAACTGATTAAGCGGCATCGTCGCAAAGGCACCGCCGATTTACAATTACTGGCTACCGGTATTACGACCTCCGTGTCGCAGTGGATGTATATCTGGCTGAGACGCAGGAGGTAGCGGGTTCGATTCCCGCCGCGGAACAAATGTTTGCATGATCTTCAGATATTTTTTCTGTGTCTGGGTGTTTTCTATATATTATAAGTATGTATTTACAAAAAAAAAGTATATTAGTATTCTATCAGTTATCTGGTTCCCATAGTACAAGCTCTGCTTAGTTTGGGGCTAGATAGCGCTGTGTGAAATGTTTAGCAATATTTATTTATTATATTTATTAAACCCACCTCTAATGTCAGTTAATATGATTCCGGATGTGTGTTTAAATTTATGTCATACATAACAAAGCAGGCTGTATAGCTTCTTGCTAGCTTATATCAGTTATCTGGTTCCCATAGTACAAGCTTTGCTTAGTTTGGGGCTAGATAGCGCTGTGAGAATTGTCCAGCATTATTTATTTATTTGCTTCACATATCAGCCATAGGACGTGCACTGCTGCACCCAACGCTGCGCTTTCCCACTGGAAACCGCTCACTAGCGGTCTCCACTCTATTCTAGCTTACCTCAAGCTTTTATTACAAGTTGATTTGTAGTTATTACTTTATGTTTCGTGTTTTGTAACTTTATACAGTAGTTGTAGTTGTTTTGTGTTTTTAACCCCAGATGCAAAAAAACCCGGCCAAGTGCGAGTCGGACTCGCGCAGGAAGGGTTCCGTGTCATTATCTATCAAAACAGCAAAAAAAATCATGTCCGTTTTATGGGAGCCCCACTTAAATATTTATTTTATTCAATAGCATAATTTTATTTATTTACCTTATTTGAAGTAGGTGCCGATTAAGCTGGTCCTCTAAATTGTACGAGCGCCCATACAACTTAGAGGACTATCTTAATTGGTGTCAACTATGTATGTATGGGGACACCCTTTAATTTTAACCTTTTTTATTTTTGGATTTTTTTCTTTATTTGTGCTGCTTTAAGATACCTTGCTTTTTGGCAAATTTCGTGATTTTAGGTCAACGGGAACTACCATATAGGTTTTCGACCCAAGACCTATAGGGTACTTCCGGTTGACCTAGAATTGTCAATTTCAGCACAAGTAAAGGGAACATTCCGAAAAATAAAAAATAGTTGAAATTTAAGGTAAACTTTGGTACTTACAAGTTTTCGCGAAAATCTAAATTTGCCCATATCTTTTTATCGTGTTGACTCAGGACCTTCATTCTTATACATCTAATAGGGACTATAAACCTCAGTATCTGGTATAAATTTCAACTTGCTAGGTACACCCGCTCCTGAGAAAATTTGTGGTGACACACGGACATACAGGCGTACAGACGGACAAGCAAGTGATCTTATAAGGGTTCCTTTTTTACCATTTGTGGTACGGAACCCTAAAAGAGGGGTGTTATAACTTTGACTATGGCTTTGAAAGGATGTTTGACTGTTGAACGTTTTTATTTTGTTTATTTATACTTGTATTACTGTTTTTTCGTAGCACGATGTACTTTAGGCATGCTAAAATAAGGCAGTTAACTAACTATTCCAAGGCTTGAGATCACTGCAGGCTATCGATGATCTAATTATGTAGGAAACAAGAACTGTAATTAAATCGTAGTACATAGTTAGTGTTTATAGTATTATCTTTGTAAATTATCGACTTGTCTAAGTGCATGTTACCATGTCATAAGATTAATAATTGATATGAATATGTAATTTTTGCAAAAACGTCTCATTATTACATCTGTTTCATCTGTCCTTGCCCAAAGTTCATACCACCTCCTCATCCATATCTCTATTAAAATGCCCATGCCCACGGTTCATATCATAGCTCTCTCCTAAGCTCTCTTCAGTATATTGTTACCCTGAAGTCCCAAAGGCAATCTAAAGAGCGACGGCCCAAAGACCGGATATTCTCATATTACCACAAGTTTATTGTAACCTGTTCGGTTTATTACCCGTTCTGAAATAAAAACATGCCTCGCTAATAATCATGGCTTTTATACTGAAGATGTTTTTGTGATTTTAAATAAGAGATGTCGGTTTGTTTGGTTTCAAGGTTCCAACCCGGTTCAGTAAAATACACGTATATATAATACCTAGTCAGGTCATAAATATTGTCACACAGTAAAAACTTTTCTTTTAGAATGCTGGCTACAAAAAAATTTATAGAATTCGAATTACGAATTGTTCATGAAAATAAAAATGTAAACTTTTTAGAATTTTACTCATTTTTTAAAATGGAGTTGACGCTTAAAGAAGACCGTGTTGCAGTTATTGCGTTGCATCGTTGCGGTTACGCGCCAATTCAAATTTTTGACATACTGAAAAATTTGAATATAACCAAAAGATTCGTTTATCGCACAATCAAACGATACAATGAAGACTCTAGTGTAGATGACAGGTCAAGAAGTGGTCGCCCTCGGTCTGTTAGGACTCCAGCAGTGATAAAAGCTGTGAAGGCGCGAATTCAAAGAAATCCCAAACGTAAGCAGAAACTGTTGGCCCTTCAGATGGGGTTAAGCAGAACCACGGTGAAAAGGGTGTTAAATGAAGACTTAGGGCTTCGGGCATATCGAAGAAAAACAGGACATCGTTTGAATGCTCGTCTAATGGACCTGAGACTGAAGAGATGCCGCGCTTTGTTGAAGCGGTACGCAAGAAAAAAATATCGGGAAATCCTTTTTTCGGATTAAAAATTTTTACCGTAGAAGAGAGCTACAACAAACAAAATGATAAGGTGTACGCACACAGTAGTGAAGAAGCGAGCAACCGTATTCCGCGTGTCCAACGAGGTCATTTTCCATCCTCGCTCATGGTATGGTTGGGAGTTTCTTATTGGGGCTTAACAGAGGTACATTTTTGTGACAAAGGTGTAAAAACGAATGCAGTTGTGTATCAAAATACAGTCCTGACGAACCTTGTGGAATCTGTTTCTCATACCATGTTCAATAACAGGCACTGGGTATTCCAACAAGATTCGGCGCCAGCTCATAGAGCGAAGAGCACACAAGACTGGCTGGCGGCGCGTGAAATCGACTTCATCCGGCACGAGGACTGGCCCTCCTCCAGTCCAGATTTGAATCCGTTAGATTACAAGATATGGCAACACTTGGAGGAAAAGGCGTGCTCAAAGCCTCATCCCAATTTGGAGTCACTCAAGACATCCTTGATTAAGGCAGCCGCCGATATTAGATAGGTAACCTAAAAATAAAGCTAAACTCGCTGTTGCAACTTGACTTGACACCCCGTTTTTATCCAATGGGAACTGATTTATGGGAATTTATCCCATAGGCTACCATTTAGGTAGCCTATGTGGTGATCCAGGTTATAATCTACGTATATACCAGATTTCATCGAAATCGGTTCAGCCGTTACGGCGTGATTGAGTAACAAACAAACAAACATCCAAACTTTTGCATTTATAATATTAATGTGATTATTTATTAGGGTTACTATAAAAAATCTAAGCATTTCATAAAAACTAATATTTAAATACTTTGTCTTCTCGTGTCAATGACAATTAGATCTAGATAGCCTAACTCATACTCATAGACACTTAAAGAAAACTCATATTATAGACAGATTTAATAAATATTAAAGGTAAAGTTGTTTAATCAAGTCTCTAACATAAAATCAACAAATATAGCACAGAAATTGTCTTACAAATTACATACCCGAGCCGTCAATTCAAGTAACGAAATTATCGACCGATTATATCTTGTTATATTCCAATGATTATAAAATGATTGTGCATCATTCCACGCATCGTTGGAGCAGGCGAAAGAAAGAAATACATTCATTAGCAAGACACAAATCGCAACGCGGCGAGTGAAATAGAGCAGACACATCATCACACAATATAATTGGCCGTTAGAAAATATTTGAAAAAATTAATGTAATTTGTGTGAAATTAATAAGTTTGAGTTATCTTTAGTATTACTCGTGCCCGATAACTTGGGACCTGCTAGGAATGCGACTCCCCGACCGCTTCCCCTGCACTTCCCCGATGGCGCCCGTATTGTACCGTTCGCATCACTATTTTTTACTAGGGTTTTTAGTCTCGTACTGGCCTACGTCACGTAACGACGCGCTCTGGAATTCTTTTAGTTTTCGTTTGTTTTATTGTTGTAGTTTTTGTTGTTATAGTTTGTAAAAAGATTGTCGACAAAAGTATTGGGACGATGACCTCTTACAAGAGACGAATGAATCGCAATTAATTGTAAATTTATCGGATACCTCTTCGTCAAGTGATTATAGTGAGACTGAGGACGAAGAACAACCTCTAGAAGGCATAAATCCACTAAGTATTGACGTAGATGAGATAATGTAAATAATAGATAAAATAAATGTATAAAATTAAACATTGTATTTTTATTTTATTCAAATAGTGTAAAAAAGATTAGATAAAAAGCAGCGTCCTCCCTGAGTAACATAATAAATTAGGTTAAAACAAACAAAAACAAAGCCGCGGGCGGCTGCTTGTTATGTTCGCTTTTTTGCGGGCGGTACAAACATGCCAATATGACGTCACCGCGCTCAGGTCCCAACTTATCGCGCACGGGTAATAGGTATAGTCACGTGTGACGTGTATCTTTTACGAGATATTTTATTAGCGATACGACTGTCAAGATATTTCACTCACATATTGTAGATGCGTGGAAGTCTCACACGGTGCGTTTCAGCCGCTCGTTTCTTCCACGCACCTGCAAGATGTGGAATGACCTTCCTCCGGAGGTTTTTCCGGTGGGCTTCAAAATGAACTTTCCCATTCATTGTACATTCGAGCAACCGTACCACAAACTTCTTTATTGTATGGTAAAACAGCCGGTTCGCGGCGTCCAAGAGAGGTGTAAATAGGGTATTAAGTGCTAGGCCACGCGAATGCTGTACCACGAGTGCTGCAGGAGTTTATAAGTATAATATAAAACAAAAAATGTTCCGGTTCTGGATGCTTCTATAATTATAAGTACCTATGTATTCACAAAAGAAGGATATATTCAACAAAAGTATTCTATCAGTTATCTGGTTCCCATAGTACAAGCTCTGCTTAGTTTGGGGCTAGATAGCTCTGTGTAAAATGTCCAGCAATATTTATTTATTTATTTTATTAAGTACTTTCTATTTTATTCTACTTTATAGAGGTTTATTGTGAGAGCTTGTGTAGAAATTACCTGTACTAAAAAAATTTTTTAATTTTACTACCCCAAATATATTTTCAGGCAACCATACGAGAGTTTGCTTAAATTTTTTCAGCAGGCGTTTCAGTCGCGTTTTATCCAGCGCAACTTACAATAGAGATTTTTCAATATGTTTAGGATCAAATAATCCCTCGATCCCATCATCAGATCTTGACCATATTGATATGGGACCACACCAGAGGTACCCTTTTCTAATAAAAAAAACATTGAACTCGGATAAAGTACTAAATAATTATCGCTGAAAAGAGAGAGAACCTCCTCTCTATTTTGAAGTCGGATAACAATAGTAAACTTAACTTACCTTAGATTCAAGTCTCTCATTTTCATTCTTGTAGTGAGTACGTTCGTGTTCCGTCTTGTCCAGTTTCGATCGCAGGGTCTCCAGCTCTTCCTGCAAATAAAAAGCAATCATATTAGCATACAGACAGGGTTTATTATTCGCATTCCATTTTATATTGGAACTCAACCTTGAGGAATTGTGGGGTTTAGAAGCCACAGAAAAACTATGAGGATATTAAAATAATAACACAAGATATTGTTAGGTCTCAGTTCCAAACATTGCCGTCATAAAAAATGTAATTATAATTTTTAAATTTTCGCGAACTATACTCATGTTTTTAAGACAAATTTCGCGCACAAATTTGCGATGTAACTTGGCTGAAACGTCGAGAAAGGTTAGTCAAAATTATAATTTTGATATAAATCTGTGCGCGAAAAGACCCGTTTTGTCTTAAAAACATGTAATTATCGATTCGTAAAAAGTGAGCAAAAAGCTATTTTCCACTTTACGACACAATAAAATTGTCTACAAAATCATAATCGCATCTTATTCAAATACCTACACTATTTTAATATTAAAATACTGATATCGAAATGCTTTATAAAATCAGTTTTTTATAGTAACACTAAGGTGGCCAACAAGCACACGGCCCACCTAATGGTAAGTGGTTATCATAACCTATGGTCGTTTGTAACAACAAGAAGGGTAGCACTCGCACGTTGCCGACAATTAATCATTATTCAAACGTCCTATTTGAAGAACCCCATACTGACCCAGACGAAGTGCGAGGCGAGACGCAGTGCGGAGCGGATCGCACTCATCATGATGAAGATTCACGAAAATGGAAACACTGTCGGTAATAAGTCGCGTATTTATAATAATGAACCCCACACTGTTTAGACTTCCCTAAGTTTGTTTGCGCAATCACAATCCTGCGCTAATCTGACCCATCGAAGACCCGAGAATAGATCTCGACTTTGACAATATCGTCCACTTTACTATAGCTTCTCCTTTCAAAGTGATTAACGTAACAACTTTATCATTACATCAGCCATAGGATGTTAGCCTCAAGTTGATGGACGCAAGGGCAGTGCATTGTAGGGCACATTTCATTATTTGATAGAGGCGATGGTGACCACTTAACATCAGGTAGATCATAAGCTTGTTCCATCTCCATGTAGCATAAAAAAAAGATTTCGAGAGCGACCGATCTCAGGCCACCTACACCCGACGGCCCCTAGTAACCATATTCAAGTCCTCTTGTCTCAGACTCAGTCTAGTGGGGGACTGTTCTATGCTGCGCTTTCCAATGCCTGGTCTGCACTCGAGAACGTTTCTGCCCCAGCGCCAACGGCCGTCAGTTCTTCGAGCTAATACGTAAAGACTATTTCATTTTTAACTAAGTGAACCTTATGATTTTCCAGAAGTAAACAAATACAGATCGTCTCTTATCATTAAACAATACCTCAAACACGTGGGTTTTCAATAGTTCGTGCACTATCTGTACTTGAATACCATTACTTTTTACCATTCTAGGTAATATGTGAAGAGGTACTCCAATTCGGTGAATAGATTAATCAATATGCAATTTCTCACGTGTGCTAGTTATTGTGCGTGCAGTTTTAATACTATCATCTTTAACCTACTAAAGCAAATTTGTTTGAATTGGTTCAATACTGGAGATTGGTGATCTAGTTACCAAAATTTAAAAAAACCGGCCAAGTACGAGTCGGACTCGCGCACGAAGGGTTCCGTACCATTATCTATAAAAAATCACGTTTGTTATATGGGAGCCCCCCTTAAATATTAATTTTAATTTAATTTAATTATTTATTTTTAAGGTAAATAATATAACTCAATATTCTGTGAATGTTTCAAGCGTCTATCTGTTGCCGTTATCAATATCGAGCAAAAACGAGCAAAAAAATCACGTTTGTTGTATGAAAGCCTCACTTAAATATTTATTTTATTCTGTTTTTAATATTTGTTGTTATAACGGCAACAGAAATACATCATCTGTGAAAATGAAATCAACTGTCTAACTATCACGGTTCATGAGATACAGCCTGGTGACAGACGGACAGACAGACAGCGAAGTCTTAGTAATAGGGTCCCGTTTTACCCTTTATGTACGGAACCCTAAAAAAACCGATACCTTTATTCGTCGACGTGCCGTGTTTAGGTCCCCTATAAATAAACCGATATGCCAGAGTTTACCACGGATTTTTATAAAATAAAAATATTAAAATATTGCCTACAAGAATCGCAAGCGACAGATAGAGTTCCTAATTCCTAACTTAATATTAGTATGGATATGCATAGCATTAGGGATAGAGTACCTTTCTTTAAGAGGCAGAATTAGGTTCAATTCCCGCCGCGGAACAAATATTTGCATGATCTACAGATATTTGTACCGGGTCTTGGTGTTTTCTGTATACTATAAGTATGTATACCTTTAACCTGGCTAGGTTAAAAGCGCACACAAAGGTATCGTATGACCTCATTACCGAATTGATGTATGCTGATGACCTATGTTTCGTTGCGGAATCTTCTGAGGGACTCCAGGACTTGATGACTCGGCTTGACGCTGCGTGCTGTAGATTTGGCCTCAAAATTAATATTACAAAGACAGAGGTGATGGCCATGGACACTGTTAACCAAGCTCCACTGAATCTGCAAATCGATGGAAAGCCCATAAAACAGGTCGATACATTCAGATATCTGGGAAGCAGCATAACAACAAAATGCGACCTTGACTCGGAGATCAACAGCAGACTTGGCTCCGCTATGGCTGCTTTTGGTAAACTACGAGTCCAGGTATTTCGCTCCCATAACATCAAATTGAGTACCAAGATTAAGGTGTATATGGCTATTGTACTTCCTAACATCTTGTACTCGTCAGAGACATGGTGCCTGTATCGCAGACACATACGCACGTTAGACAGATTCCATCTGAAATGCCTCCGCGACATTCTTAACATCAAGTGGTCGGATCGGGTCCGTAATACCGATGTTCTACGACGGGCTAATGTCTGTGGCATAGAGGCATATTTGATGCGGCGTCAGCTGCGTTGGTGCGGGCACCTGTCTCGGATGTCTGATGAGCGAAGGGCGAAACGCATTTTCTTCTGTGAACTAGAACATGGTAAGCGGAAACGCGGAGGTCAGTTCCTACGTTTCAAAGACGTACAGAAGAGGCACATGAAGAGGTGTTGTATCGATCCGTCGCGCTGGGAGGCTCTCGCTGAAAAACGACCTGAATGGAGGCGTCATGTTCAGGACAAAGTGTACGAGTTTGAAGAAGAAAGGAGGCAAGAACTAGACTTAAAACGAGATCAGCTTAAAAGTCGACCGCCGGCTAATATCAATTACAACTACATTAATGGCGCCTTAACTTGTGTTCATTGTAACCGGACTTTTAGCGCAAAAATAGGGTACATCAGCCACATACAGGCTAAACACCTAGGCCAATAATCACAAAGTCAAGTCTCTGTAGCCGAAATCGGCTAGGAGGATTATTATTATTATTATTATTATTAAGTATGTATTTACAAAAAAAAGCATATAAGTATGCTATCAGTTACCTGGTTCCCACAGTAAAAGCTCTGCTTAGTTTGGGATTAGATAGCGCTGTGTGAAATGTCCAGCATTATTTGTTTATTTTATTGTCAGAATAGGTTCAGTTAGTCTCAGAGATTACCCCCTACAAACATACAAACTACAAGCTTTACCTCCTTTTAATATTATTAGTATAGTTAAGGAAGTTATTAAAAGACTGTTACAACATTCTAACATACTATTACAGTAAACACAATACAAATATAGGTTACTCGCCTCAGATAGTGTACTGTAATTAAAACGGACATGTCATACCTATCATTAACTCGGGCGGAAATGAGACGTTTCTATTTGGTACGAATGCGAGTAAAAAGTGCATAAAGCAGCGGCGCGCACTGTAATAGGGTTGCCAACTTAGCCTTAGTGGGAGATGGATATTTTTTATGTGTTCTTGTTTATAAAGTTGTGGAGTAATTGCACAAAAGAGATAGGTACAGACGTTGCCAACCTTTTTTTAAGGAATTAATATATTTTAGGTAACAGAGGGGATATATAAAAGTACATTCATCAAAGTCAAAGTTAAAATCTTTTATTCATTAAAATCACAAGGATCACTTTAAAACATCAATTTTACTGCCTGTTCATTCGCGACCAAGCCAGGAAAGAAAGGCAAGAAACAAGGCTGGTGGTTTTTTTATCGAAAAACACCATCTTGCTTTTTTTGTTTAGTACAACCAGCGCAAATATCAGGCCCGCAACGATCTCGGTCGAACGTTCTGATCCGAGATCCTCGTACGCGCGCGTAAATGTGTGCGTCTGTTTTCTGTCGATGTACTCAACTTAACTTCCATCTCATTTGTGGTTAGGTTAGCGTGGTATGGGCATGTAATGTAGAGGGAAGAAGATCATAAGAGAAGAGTGTTAGATATGAATGTGATTGCATATAGAATAGAAGTACAAGAAGGTCAAAGAAGAGATGGATGGACTCTGTGAAAGATGATATAGCTATGAAAGAAGTGACTATTGAGATGACTGCGTAAACGATCGCTGATCAAAGTAGCTTTACAGGGAGGATGCTTACCCACCACTGGGCTGATGAACCCATTGATGCCATGATAAGGATAAAAATATATGTCCCGCAGAGGAAATCGAACTTTCCACACGTAGAGTCGGCATATGTCTTTTTCTTCCATACCTAGAAAGGTATGGAAGAAAAAGACATATTAAATGATCATGCAAAGCCGCTTTGATCAGCGATCGTTTACGTATTGCATGTGCTGTTTAATTTTATATTTTTATGTTCAATTATTTGAATCATCTTTTTTTCTTATGTCTTATCTGTTGTAAATGTACTTTGTGTGCTATGTAGCAAATAAATGATTGTCTATGTCTAACTGGATAGTTTTAACCCCCGAAGTAGGGGGGGGAGAGGCACAAAAGAGGCAAAAAGAGGGGAGTTATAATTGTGTGTGTCTGGCATCGTGGTTGACAAACGGATGCACTGATTCGGACGCATTTTTTTTTATAGAAAGCTGTTTAATTAGGTGGTCTATAACTTATAAGTATGTTTCTCTGTAAGTATGTATTACGAGTAGGTTGTTAGTTATGTCAGTTTTTAAGAACCAAATCAAATCAAATCAAAATATTTTTATTCCATAGAGATACATTGTTTGTACACTTGGAAAGGTCATATTTTTTACAGAATATAATCATACATACAAAAATTCACATTAACACATTTAAGGACAAGTTAGCAAGTACATAAGTACAATCAGAAACACATGTCATAACAACATAATTAAGGACCGAAGCAACAAGAGAGAGTCTGGACTTTTTAACATTGTTAATTTGACTTTGTGCTAAGACATAATATTTTGCCTCAAACGAACAAGCCTTACATACATACAGCGCACACACGACTTACAGTTTTTTATAGAGCAAATGATTTTAATCAGTGATTCATAATTGATGAGATTACATGTATTGATTGAATGATGGATGCAGCCTTAATCTTAGAAAGCTGTTACGTGGCAAGTCATTGACCGTCTTGAAATCTGTATCATATGGAAATTATTAGACTATCAGATTTTTATTTATGTGACATGGAATTCGTGTTAGATAATGCGCCAGGCTTGGAAAAGGTCTATATATTAGAAAATTCTTTATTGCACTAATAATACATACGTGAACTTAATGCTAATTATCATTTTCTTCCAGCTAACATTTGTGAAGTTAGGATAAAGTGGTAGTGCCAGAAAGTAGAAAGGTAAACAAACTTTAGCTTAGGTATCATAAGATAAACTTACAAAAATTAATAATATCTAATAATACACATACATAAACGAAATACATAAATATACCTATATAAAGTGCTCAATTTTGTTGGGTATCTTGAAGAGAGATGAAGTGTTAAAAGTGTTTGGATTTGAAAATTCCCATAGAAGCTGCCCTGCGGATTTCCACAGGAAGAGAGTTCCACAAGCGGACAGCAGTCAGAGTGAAAGAATTAGTGAAGAAAGAAGTTTTATCAGACGTCTTGAGTAAAAGATGTTGAGAAGAACGAGAAGGACGATCAAGTGGAAAAAGAAGAGAAAAACGTTCTTTATGATGGAGAGAGCATGGAGACAGAGGATTTCGAAGGATGTTATAATATAAATAAGACAGAGTACATATTAGTATCCCGACGAAACTGGATTTGATAGTCTATCTATAGATCGACATAGATTCTTTTTGAGAATATTTTTTTGGGCAAGTAAGTAGGTACAACATCTTTTAGCGCAATTTTAAAATTTAAATTCTTTTGCAATTTCATTTTAAATTGAACTACAAACACTGAAAGTTGGTCATTGAAGACTCGATATCGACTCCGTAAATGCGATTTATGGCCCTAGGGCCATCAGTAAATTTGAAAATAGATCATTGCATTTATTTACAATAAGCTAAAATGAAGTACAATAAAACATTTCCATGACAAAATACTTTTTTCCTTTTAACCTATAGGTACTTTCCCACTGCTGGGCAAAGGTCTCCCCCATGCTCCTCCATATCTCACGATCACTCGCCATGTCCCAAAAATTCTTATTTCTATTTAAAAACTAAAAAGGTTACAATTGTTTTTAAATGCTGAATGAAAGCCCTTTTTTGTCTCCTATTTTGTCCATATGAATCTAACCACACATAGGCAGATGATGGTAATTTTCAATCTAAAATAAAGTGTTTCGCGTATCTGTCGCAATCTATTGAAACAATTCAGCTTAGGTCCTCGATTAACAATACGACGACAAAGTTGCCCTATACAGCCCAGCAATAGATACGAACACATTACCAGCCCTTATGAACATAGATATAGATACATGCGATAAATAAAATAATCCACAGTCGAACGGACAGGTAAACCATCACAGATCCAGTTGCGACATGTCTGCCCATACCGAGTGATAGATCTGTTATAATGCAAATGAGCAGCAAATAGAGCGTGCCGTTGATACAATCGGATGTAGAGAGATTTGTATGAGCGTACTTTTACACAGTCCTATGCACCGGTTGGTCATTGAATTGTGATGTAGAAATTGCTAGAATGTTGTTCGCATTGAGTCTTGAAGATAATTAAATTCTAGAGGGTCGAAATATTTGTATAATATATTTACTACTATTACTATACTATTAGCGCATATTGTCCCATTGTTGGTCAAAGGCTTCTTCGCATTTCCGCCACTCACAACAGTCCAGTGCCACCGTATGCCAGTCCCTCTCAAATGCGTCCAGCTCATCCCGCCACCTCTGGCGTGGTCTGCCGCCGCACCGCTTTGCTGTGTCAGGGCTCCACTTCGTGGTAATTTTGGCCCACAGCTCGTCAGGCATGCGGCAGACGTGACCGGTCTAGTCCCACTTCAGCCTGGCGGCCTTCTCCCCTACATCGGCGATTTTGGTTATGGAGCGCAGTATGGTGTTACGGACGCGATCAGTTATTTTAACTCCAAGAATACTACGCTCCATCGCCCTTTGGCAAATCTTGAGTTTGGATTTTTGGATATCAGTCAAAGACCAAGTTTGCGAGCCATATGTTAGAACGGGAAGGATTGACATGTCCATGAGTTTGCGCTTCAGTACTATTGGAATGTTGCCCTTCATCAGCTCTTTCATCGACCAATAGCTCCTCCAGTCGTTCTCAGTGCGTCGTGCGACTTCTTTATCTTGCCTGCCTGCCTGACTGGAAGGATACTGTTTGGCCGATATAATATATTTACAACTAACACTATACTAGTAGGTACCTACTACAATTTAGGATGCGTTAACGACGTTGGAATTTGTCAATCGGATTTCAGATCTTTTGTATTCTAGATCCATGGTGATATATTTTGTAGAAGGTAATCTATAATACATATAATTATTTCATTAGAGTACATCTGATTTTCAAACATATCATAATATGTCGTTATCAATAAAATGTTATACTTAACCATATAACTAGTGGCTTTCTTGGCTTCTTAGCTTCTTATCACCGGTGCATTTTGCGATCTAGATAAAAAATACTAATTCAGCGCTTAAATGCAAAATACCTACGATAGGGTTTCAATGCTTCCTGCGGTTGCCTCCTAATCGCCACAGGAATGTAATGGTGTAATACAAATCATATTACTTGCGTAATATGGCTGCATTCGATTATTCTAAGAAATACTCTATTGCAGGTATTCAGAATGAAAAAATAAGATACTCCTACAGGTTGATTTTATCGCATGTATCTCGCCTCGAAAGAACACCCAAACATACCGAAGCCACCTAATTAAATACAAAAGGTCACTGAACAGAGACAAAGGGAGCTTATTGTGTCAAACACAATAACATGTTAATTAATATTATTCTCATTCTCTAAAAACAGGACATCTAGTTAGATTTGTGAGAGTTAAAAATAAGATTTAACATAAGTAATGTTATTAACTATGACAGTTTCAAAAGTTAGCTAGCCGTTATAATATCTACGTCTGCTCTCCTGTCCCTTGTGCCCTACCACCTGCAAAGGGATGACCTCAACAAAGCCACGCCCAACGCTATTGAAGTCCTAAACTACTACTCTAAAATACTTTACTTTACTTTTCGTGACACGAAAGAAGAAAAATAATGTCTATATTTCGAATCAATAACTTCAACAGTACCTCTATAAATAACTTCGGTCCAAGATATTAAAAAACATCACACGTACCCACAAAAGCCTAAGCACCTACTAAAACCAGTACTAACAAAAGAAACCAACTCACGGCTCAAAAACAACCAAGAGCAAAGAGATGCATCTTACATTCCCATTCTAGCAAAAAGAAGAAAACTCACTCACATTCGTGGGAACACCTCGCAGGCAAAAACGCGTCCCGTTAAACGATGTATTCTCGACTTGTACTAGCGATCGCGTAGATTTCTTGCTAGATCACGCAGAATCTATTTACATTGGACGGTACGATAAATGGATTGATCAATCCGATAGGATTCTATTACACGCGAGATTAAGTCTCAGTAATGTCGTAAAACAGAACTACAGGTGCCCAATTTTGTTAATTTTTAAGAAACACTATTTTTTTTATTATTAATTACAGAATCAACAGCACTTGTTCAACACACAGCAACAACAATGTAAACAATCCTTATAACTAATGCTTAATGCCAATAACAGATTCTCAATTTATAGACTTATCTTTTAAGAAATTAGTCACCTAGAGAAAAAGGTTAAAAAACATAGTATATTAATGAAATTTTCAAGGATTTTAGTAATTTAGTAGGTACGCATTTAAAGAACAAAAGAGAGGTAGGGATGCTGTGTAAATGTGTATACTTGAGGGGGTGAGGGAGCGAGTGTTGTGTGTGTTGAGTGAATTTCTGTATTTTATAGAATGCGCTATATATGACTATGAAAAAGTATAATTTCTCACTTAAAAGATGCTTTGCTGTTAAAGAAGATGTCTATTGATGAAAAATCCTTGTTGTAGCTATCTAGCGTGCGACAGATGACAGAATTTTGGGCATAGTTGGTACGACTGAAAGGAACATGAAAGAGGGTTGTGTGTCTCGTACGTTTAAAAGGAGTATTGAATTGAAGAACGAGAGACGCTAATTCGGTGCTATCAATTCTATTACTGCAAACGTCGTGTAAAAACAACACCTCCAGCAAAGAGCGCCGATCCTTTAAAGGCACGAGTTTATGAAACCTACACGATTCCTCGTAAGTCATGCTTCTTTTACAATGGGTGCGATAGTTTAACGTTTTAATGAATTTGGATTGAATGCGCTCAATATCTTGCTCATATATTATGTATTGTGGGTTCCACATAGTACAACAGTATTCCAAGACGCTACGGACATAAGAATAGTAAAGTACTTTAATACATTCAGCGTCAGAGAACTGCCGACTAACACGTAAGACAAACCCTAGATTTCTGTAAGCTTTTGCAACCACTGCCGCGACTTGATCAGACATTAACTTTTTTGAGTCAAAGATTACTCCAAGGTCTCGTGTTGCGTTTTTGCGTTCCAAAGGTATATTGTCTAATTCATATTGTAAGTGACTTTTTTAATTTTACGAGTGAAGGAAATTTGGAAACATTTTGATGCATTTACTCCAGTTCTATTATCGCGATAGTAGTTACATAGCCGTTTAATATCATTTTGCAGCTTCTGAGAGTCTGCTTCATGAGTGTACATGAGAAATTTGGCAAACTGAAAGCAACTACCCACATCATACTCATACAGGTAGGCAGCGTAAAACAGTGGCCCAAAATAGAGCCTTGAGGGACTCCAGAGGAAACATCTACAAGATCAGAACGGTGTCCAGTAACAACTACAGCCTGTGAACGATTTCGTAGATATGACTCTGTCCACCTGAGAAGATTACCACGAATTCCTATCTCTTCCTAGCATTATGGAACCATACCATTATATTTTACGATTATGATTGTTGTTCCTGTCATAAGCTGTCAAATTAAAATCTCAGGCACTACAGTGGTTGCGTCTCATATTCAGCCAACGCTGAAGTTTTCACCAGCCATAAACATCATCTTCTATTGCTAGATGTGAGGATATTTTCATAAGAGGAACTCAAAACATCGTATCGGTGCCACAAAACAGCCCACCTGTAACCGTTCTGTTACTACCAATGTACACTCTTAATCTAATTAACTGGTTTCAATGTCGCATCCATTTGCGCGGTGTCACCTGCATGGGAATGAATGTCTATTTAAGTCGCCCATTCTGCATAACCTATATTTCTCACGGTACCACTTCGATGACGCTGTGAAGGCTATCTCAGATCAATTGCTCGAAAAAAGTTGAACGAGATAATGATCTTAGTATTGACCGTCTATGAAATTAATAGATTTTTACAGTCATTTTGGCTGGAGATAAATAACAGCTCCAGCCTTAACAGATAAACGGGTTTAGATGTTTGAGCAGAAATACATCGAGTGACCTGTATTATCTACTTTTATTCAGGTGCATATGACCTATGTGCTGTCAGAAGGAGCTATTTGAAGAGTCATATATTCTATTAAAATGGATAAATGATCATCTTGTAAGTACGTATAATATTTTTAGGGTTCCGTACCTCAAAAGGTAAAAAAAGAAACCCTTATAAGATCACTCTTTTATCCGTCTGTCTGTCTGTCTGTGTGTCACCACCAATTTTCTCAAGAACGGATGGACCTAGCAACTTGTAATTTATACCAGATACTGAGGTATATAGTCCCTATTAGGTGTATAAAAATGAATGTCCTGAGTCAACACGATAAAAAGATATGGGCAAATTTAGATTTTCACGAAAACTTGTAAGTACTAAAATAAAAGTAATAAGTAATAATAATACATAATAAGTACTAAAATATATCTTAATTTTCAATTTTTTCATTTTCGGTATTTTCACTTTACTTGTGCTGTAAGACCTTGCTTTTAACCAAAGTTGTCAATTCCAGGTCAACCCTATAGGTTTTCGGTCGAAAACTTATATGGTAGTTCCCGTTGACCTAAAATCACGAAATTTGGCAAAACGCAAGGTAAGCAAGAAGCACAAATAAAGGAATAAATCCAAAAAATATAAAAAGTTGAAAATTATAGGGCTGAGTGTATAACTCAACCATTACAGCGCGCGCACACACACACACACACACAGACACTTAAAACTTGGCTACCAATAAAAATGATACCAATTTTATTATGGCGGTATAATGGGTAAGTACGGAACCCTCGGCGCTCGAGTTCGACTCGCACTTGACCGGTTTTTATCTTATGAAGTAAATGGGACGAAGCCGGACGAATCTTGTAATAGTATTAAACGAGTAAGCAAGTAATAAATATGTTGTGGAAATTGCTCCCCTTACCGAAGCCACCGGAAAGTGTGCTCGCCATAACCAGCAATAAAATATTAAGTAGCTCATGACACGGGATTCTGTACACCGCAAGAAGTTTCCTGTCATTTCATCATGTTAAAACATGGTCGAGGAATCTAGTAGACGGTGTGTCTGGGACAGGTTTTTAGATGAAGTAGGCTTGCCCGCCCAGCACTTAAACATATCACAGCTTAGTTGGATTCTTCCGCAATAAATGGTGACATACTTTATCTAGACACGCGGCAGCGTGTCGAGCCAAATTCAAGCTAACAGAACTGGCGAGCAGCACCGTGTGTTACACGAACCATTTAGAGCCACTAATAATAATTTGTATATAAAAACTAGCCAAGTCAGATATTAGCCTTCAATAAATTATCCTAAGTTATAAGTTGTTATAAATACATTTCAGGACTGACCATTGAACTTTGCACCCATTTATATCTCACTTCGAAGCCAACAACCAAGGCATATATTGTAGGCATATATCGAACTTGGCTCTCATTTCATATTTATGTTTTTGATGGGATTAATTGTAGATACAAAATTATTAATTACACAAAATACAAGAAAAATTAATATTTTATAAAACCCGTATGCTAGTTAAACTAGATGTCGAATCGTCCGAATCGGTTCATCCGTCAGACAGACACACAAACAAACATAGGCGTCAAACTTATAACACCCCTCTTTTGGCGTCGGGGGTTAAACAACAAACAGAAATAGAATACAATCAGGCGTAGACAGTTTTCAATATGGGAACCGTCAAAGATACGCTCGAGTAATAGGTGAGTATAGACTAGAACATTTTCTCGAGCATTTCTGTGTATTGTAACGTTCTTACGAATGGTACAATATAGGCAAAAGCTCAGTTTCCAAAGCATTTCCATGTAAGGTAACGTTCCTACGAATGCTCGGCGTTGTTATGTTACGGGTAAATGCTTTTTTCCCTATCCCACGACATAGTTGAATGGAATATAGTAGCATGTAGAATAGCGCATCGCCCGCACTCGTGCAAAGGCTCGACGAAATGTTACACCAATACGCTCGACGAAATGCTCACCAATATGCTCATTGGTTTGTACAATAGGCTGTAATAAAGAGGCGAGCGTGCTCGACGTTTAGGATGATACACTAGATAGAACATATCACAGAGCGGCTCGTTGTTCTGTTACAAGTAAATGTTGTAGTCTATACTCACCCTTATGATTCAGTTTTGTATTACTTCTTGAATTCCGGCCTTACAAAAACTTACTCAGTAAATCATAGTGATATTTCTCCCCACGCGGGTGGGTTATACTTTTTTCAAAACTTTTTATTGATACCACATGGAAATGAACTATTTAACACACATCTGGCAACTCTGTGAAATTTATACTTTACGCTGACGTAAACCAATCTTTGTTTTTGAACGGCCCATTTTTACATTTCCCAGAGTATTATTCTCATCATCATGATCATCCACATTCCAACTTCCCCCACAGCTGAGTGAAGTACACGAACCGCGTTAGTCTGACCCATTGACGGTCCGCGACGTTAACAACGCCCACCCATCTCACTAGTACGTTTACGTATTCTTCTATTGACAACAAATGCAAAGATGGAGTAGGCTTGCCTAGCATATAAAGTCATGTCCCCGGCACTACAACAGCGAATGCTGCCACTTGCAATCTATGTAATCAATAGATGGATTAATATTGTAATCTGTTTCTCAACTCATAAAATAAATCTTATTAAATTACCACGAACAAAACCTACAAAATCTTTTTTTCTAAAATGAGGATGTCTAAGAGCAAAGTAAATAAACCAAATGACTAGACCAAGTAACTAGTGCCAGTTACTGGCTTAATTGAATTAGAACGATACTCGGGTAAGATGGTAAGTTAAGAAAATTAAGTTAAAGTTGATTTTAACCGCCGGCAATCCTCGATGGGTAAGTTTTTGTTATATCTAATCCATTTAACATCTAACACATCAAAATCTGAGTTTTTACAAATGCATAATAAGTAGCTCTTGACAACAGCAACTAGCAGTTTGTTATTGCCTTCTTCCTTATTTAGCCCATCCAATGTACAATTACGCTGGTTATCCTAAGCACAGTGTAAAATACGATTATCTACAGTGCACTATCTACTAGCAATTTCTAGGTGATAACTTGCCGGTATCTCGTTTGTCGTGCGCATTACTGCATTAATAACGAGGTGCTAAGACTGCTAAGTGCAGTACGACACAGATCTAGGATAGGGTTGCCATTCGTCCCGATACGTCGAGAAATGTCACCGTTATTAACAGTGGTGTCCCGACAAGCTCTAAAATGTCCCGACATACATAATCGAGCACGCCGCGCAGGACGCGCAAGCAGCCAACAGACGACTTTTTTTATTTTAATGCAAATTTCAAATATTTTTTTAATTCTTATTTGTGCTATTTGGGTCACATTTTTTATTATCTACACGACACAATCTATTATCTATCTTGTGTATTTTTTTCAGGTGTGTAGGTTCCTTACATCTAGCTAGAGATACAGATGTGTATGACATAATTATACATACCTAGAATTTTTTTCCATGATTTATGTTACACGCTGTATACAAAAAAGGACCCCAAATTGTAAATGTCTCGACGAGGCCTTGGGAATTTATGGCAACCCTAATCTAGGAGCCTCTAGGATGGAGCGTAAGCACGAGCTTAAGGTGATATTTTAATTATTTGTTTAGTTTTCAAGCTCTTTTAATTATGCTTGTTAACCGTTTTATTTTGTTTGCATTACAAGTTTTTACTATCACCTATTTCTACCGCCAAGCAGTATTGCTGTGTTTCATATGAAGGGTATGGTTTCCGGTAAAATTACAGGCACATGAGGCCTGTACGCCTCAAGCTGATGGACACAGGGCAGTGCATCGTAAGGCACGTTCCTAAGGTCCGTGACCTACGAGGCAATTCTTTGCTCTAGCTAGGCGATGGTTACCACTGAACATCAGGTGGGCCATGATCTCGATGTAGTATAAAATAAGTTTTTTGTTGAAAAATTACTTTTATAAAACTCATAATTTTAAGTATCATCTTATCTTTAAGTTTGTTTATTAATATAATTAATAGGTATACATATTTTATTTTGTGGGTTCTGTTTATGTCTGTACTCTTACACCGCCGTCTTTAGATTTTGTTTATCCTGTCCATCCAAAGGTTGTCTGGAAGAGATCGCTTTTAGGGATAAGACCGCCCATTGTACCTTTATTTATTGTTTATTTCCATTATTACTGTATTTTTGTTTGGTGTGCAATAAAGAGTATTTCATTAATTTCATTCATTCATTCATAATCGGAACCGCAAGCAGATTCAAATGAGCCCAAACACTAGTAGCCTACTATAATCCATTCAGAAGTTCCGTTGTCTAGCATCCGTCTCCATCATGAGACCACAGTCATGGTACCATATTATTGCATTGCCACTGAAGTTACAAATGTATTCAAAATTTCAGCTCAATCGGTTGAGGAGAACGGGTTTAAAATTCAGTTGCAAGGTTCCACCCGCACAAACATACATACATTGCAAGTTAATAAAAAGCTTGTAGTAAGACGTCCTGCAACGAGATGGATAGACGACATGGTTAAAGTCGCGAGCCGTCAATGAATGAGACTGGCGTATGACTGTGGTGGATGGCACAAACTTGAAGTGGCCTATACCTAACAATGGATGAAGTCAGTGTGTGGATGATGTTCGATGTGTACCTGGATGTGAGTGCTGTGGACCTGCAAATCGTTTATCCTGTGCATTACGGCAGCAATATAAAAGTGCCTTTCAGAACAGGTTGTAAAACTCAGGTATTTAATTCCTTTACATCTAAAGGGAGTGTGTACCTGATATTTAGCTTAGAACGAGATACTGCGAGCCTCTTATTTTCTTCTTTATATAAATGGTTATAAAGTAACAATTTCAACGTACCTAAATGGTTTGGGACAATTGTGCGTAAACTTTTGATATATGATAGGTATCGTAAGGATTTGACCCGTGGTCAGCAACGCATTAGAATCTTATTTAGTTAATATCTCTTCAGCTTCATAAGTTTTTTTTAACTAGAAGGCCTTCGTTTAACGTGGTCTAAGATGAAGCACGAAGATCTAGAAGAAAACTATGTAAGAAACAGATGACAAAGTAAACCTAGATATAAATGAAACATCGCGTATCCCGTTGTGGGATCTAGTTAGATAGTTACCTCATATAAAAAAACCTCTTTTCGTATAAATTTGTCAACCTACTTTTCCAACAGGCCACAAACATACATTAAATCATATTGCAACGGTATCATTTATAACCTTTTTATCACTAATGATCTGAAAACTGGTCATTGTTAACTCGATTACGACTCCATAAATATGATATACGGCCCGTAAGTAAATTTTAAAATAGAGGCTCATTGCATTCATAATTAATGCTATAATTAAATACTTACAATCTCCATTACAAATCCTTATTTCTATTCAAAAATGGAACTGGCCAAAGTCCGGTTGTGAAGAAGTAAGTTTTTAGTTGAAAAAATACTTTTACAAAATAATATATATACTTTTTTCAAATATACAATTTATAAAACCAGAAAACATCTATGTGACTTTTAGTATACATCTTGGATGATCTCTTACATTTTGGATTTAATGTAACGATATATTATTTTTCGTGTTCTCCTCAGCAAGCCCTTTCATTTGATACCCATATTGTGGTAGTGCAGAAAAAATAACTAGTCCGCCATCTTGGATGATTCGCCATATTGGAGTTAGTATGACGTTACATAGCTAAGCGCATGCATTGTCATCCAAAATAAGAATGTACACCAAATTTCAGCTCAAACGGTTAAAGGTAACTGATTTAAAATTCAGTTGCAAGATTCCACCCTGACCATACATGGGTACATGATCATCATCATTTTCAGCCCGTGTCGACCCACTGCTGGGCATAGGCCTCTCTTCGTTTCTGCCATTCTTCCCGATCCTGTGCCAGTCTGAACCACGCACGACCCACGGTCCCATGGATATCGTCGACCCATCTCGCTGGTGGACGTCCCCTATTTAGATGCCCAGTTCTCGGCCTCCACTCTGTTAGAGCCATGTTTGAGCCAATGCCCACATGGGTACATGGCAACTTAAATAAAAGTTGTAAAAATAAAACAATGGACACCGGGAGCGCAAATCTTCTTCTTAGCAACAAACTGTTATGAAAATACCATTTTAATTTCCTCGCTTAAGTCATCACACTAATATTATAAATGCGAAAGTTTGGATATTTCTTTGTTTATTACTCAATCACGTCATAATGGCTGAATCAATTTGTGAAATGAAATTTGGAATGTCGATGTTATGACCAGGATTTGGCTTTTTTATTGTCATTAAACGCGTGCGAAGCCGCGAGCGGAAGCTAGTGTGTTATACTATTAAATGTTTTAGTCTTTACAGATTGACTGATACTGTGTGGCCATGGCGTTGATAATGTTCCCACACATATCTCTAAAACACCTACCGTTATATTCACAGAAACACCTGCTCCTCATTTACCACTCGGACTTTAGGAATTACTCGTAGAACCTTTGACCCTACAGTTAATACAGCAGTAACTATCTAAACCGCCACTTTCCCTCCTCCCATTACATCTGTAACTTTCTCGAAGTACAAACTAAAATTGAAAATTACGACAAGCCATAATTTTGCGGTTTAGAGCGGCCATCGTAAAATGTTAGGACATACCGAGCTTCTTTGATCGTGTTATGATGAATAGCTGTCGGATTAACTTAAGCTATTTTGAATTTTATGTGTATGGTAAAAAGGTATTTTCTGGTTTTAAGTTGGCTTCCGCACGTGTTATAAAGTGGAGCGGTGTGCGTCCGTCCCATTCTGTCCCAGATTGAAAAACACATAGATGCATGAAATGTTGTATGGAATTACTTTATAGAACCTACTGTAGGTATGAAAAATATCGTATTACTTTTATCCTATCTTTTCATATATATCATCAACATAGGATATCCACTTCTGAACATAGGCCTCCCCCATAGACGCTGGTTGACGGCTAGCGGCTAAGCGGCACCGCTCGGGTACGGAGAGACGTAAGCGCGGGGACGACGAGCTGTAAGCGCACCGCACCGCGGTTGTGCGCTTGTCCCGAGGCGACGCGGTTACGTTACGATTTCGATAGTGTGCGTAGCAGTAAGAAGTTTCATACAAAGAATACAGAATGGCTCGAGCTGAAACGATGACGATTCCTTTCAGAGTTGATATGTGTGCTATGACATTTCTCTGGTCGTCTTTCCATCTAGTTGGGGGCCGTCCTACGCGTCCTTCGCTGCGCTTTCAATATTTATAATTTTTTGATTTCATGCGTGTAAAATGTAAGTTTTTTTTCCAAACTCGTGTCCTCGTTTACGGTATAACTTTAAATAGTTTTTATCTGGCTATTTAAAAACTCCGATACCAAGTGCTGGCCACTAATTCATATCATAGACAGTAGGTACAAACTGATTTGAATCAGTGCCGTCGAAAGCATGCCGCGTATAATCGGCAGCTTAGAAAATATACGGAGAGAGCCAGTATTCTAGTCATAATAGTGACGACGATCTCCGTGACGCAGTAGGTGAATATCGAATCCCACCGCGGAACAAATATTTGCATGACCTACAGATTCCGTTCCGGGACTGGATGTTTTTCTACATATAATAAGTATTTACACAAAATGAGTATATAAGTATTCTATCGCCGACCAGCAGCGAGATGGAGATGGATGAGGTTAGCACAGGACCCAGCAGTGAGTGAAGTCGGGTCGTGGATGATGATGATTATATCAGTTATCTGGTGCTTATAGTACACACTCTGTTTAGTTTGGGGCTAGATAGCGCTGTGTGAAATGTCCAGCAACACTTAGTTATTTAAATTCTTTATATTTATTTATTTATTCAGTATCAACGAGAACTATTCCTTAACATTCAATTACTACCTATAACCTTGAAGCTACAAATCTCTTGAAACAGAAGGTACACTCAGCGAAATCTTTGCAAAAACCGAATCCGCTGTGAATCAACTGAAACAATGGCTCGAGTCGCGTCACGCTACGCTATCAAGCAATTATTAATTAAATCTGTCTTCCTGTGTCGTTAATCTGTTCTTTACTTCATTATCAAAACGGCCCGCCTTTACTTTGTTACTTCCTAAGAAATGATCCTCTTTAGTTAGGTAAATTCTACTACTTCTTGGAAGCTTTACTTGAGAGAGGTTTTTCAAGGCCCTACAAGGTAAATGTAAGTAGATGACCCAAAAGTCACAAAGATTGTCTCCTCTCTCTCTTTCTCACACTGGCTGTTTCATGATCAATCAGGGTGCTTTAGTTCAGTAACCAGATTCGCAGCCGTAAAACAGAACATCAATAAATCAGTTGAATTCATAGATTCGCGCAATATAACCTTCTTTCGGGAAAAAGTTATGAAATATACTGCATTTTTATGTCAACCCTACTATCTAACTGCTGCTCTTTCTACTGATTTCAATGAAATTATCTCTGAGACAGGTCACTGCCCTCTTTCATTTGTCTGCCACCTACATACAGGAAGTGTAAGAAGCATAGGTCGAGTTGAGATAACCTGCGTCAAAGAATAACAAACGGTCAGTATGACGCCACATATTTTGAGGCAAGTGTCGTGTTCTACTGTGACAATGTTTATTGCTATTGTGTAAGTGATGGTATTATGGGCAGGTCGAAGTAGGGCAATTGGTTTTTGGTACGCGATAAACAGGACTGCAGTGGTTCCTAATATGAGGAAATGGTCATAGGTAATGTGTTTATCGGCCCCAAAGTGCGTCGCCGATATAGTGGCCGTAGCGTAGAAGAAAAGACTTGGATGCGAATAGCACAGTATCGATTGGTGACAATGATGAAAGTATTTAAAAAAAATAGTAAATTAGTTAAGAACAGATTCATGTTCTTGGCCTAGGTCTAGTCATGAATGTAAATGCCTGTACGCTGCTGCCACATGTGTAGACTTTTTCTACCTACTTTTGTAGTAACAGAAGCAACGAGTAGGTACTTTTAGTTGATGAACGCGGTACCTACAGATACCAGACCTACAGAAGCCATTGAATCATTAGTAGTCTTATTTGTGAGAACCACCAGCTTACCATCAGGCGAAATCATGGCCAAACGCTAGTTTATAATAAATAAAAAACCCCATTTTCACTAGTTTCTTAGACTCACTTGCGCTTGTTTGAGTCTATGCTCAGTTCTGTGAACGGCGAGCAAAGGCGTGACTCGCACGAGTAGACGCCACCACGGCCAGTCCCGCACGGCAAGGAACGCTCGCACATTCCGCTGCACACACCTTGCCGCGGTGTGCTGGGTCCTAAGCCGCTGAGTGCGGCGTCGAGCGAGCAAACCACGCGCTCTCGCTTGCAGGCGGACGAGCACGCGGGCGAGCGCGGCGTCGCGGCGGGCGTCGAGTCCGCCCACGACACCGCCACGGAACATAATCTGTAACAATAAAAGATTTTTATGAGTAATCGTGAATTAATAAATAAATAATGCTGGACATTTCGGCACTGCGCTATCTAGCCCTGATATAACTGATATAATGCTATATTAAATACTTTAGTTTTTCGTAAATAATGCTTATACTATTAGACAAAAAAACCAAACACAGCACAAGTATCTGTAGATTAAGCAAACATTTGAGCGGCGGGACTTGAAAGTGATGTCTTCTTTTCTTGATATAAGTTTTGGAATTGGACAAAAGGACAAGTACCTACACTCATATTACTGAGGATTGAGCGGATTCAAAAACGTTTTCTGTGGCATCTTGCCTACGCTGCAAATATTGCCTATGAAGAGAGGCTAAAGCATTTTAAAATATCGTCTCTGAAAAAACGTAGAACGCAGCTAGATCTCACATTTCTGTATTAAATTTTGAATTCACAAACAGATTCTCCTCAACTACTGCAAATGTTTGACTTTAGAGCTTCACGCAGAACGCCTCGCCAACCGATTGCACCACTTGTCCCTCCGCTCCGCACTACAGTCCTTGGTAGGAACTCCGCCATCCCCAGGCTTTGCAAAGCCTTGAATAACTGCAAGGACATTGATGTTTTTTCTGTAGATTTAAATAAGTTCCGTCGTTACTTAGATGAGAACTCACACAAATAAAATCAGATTACAATGTTTAGTTTAATTGTTTATGTACTTATGTACATCGCACTTGTACCTAATTTATTACCTAGTTTATGTCTTAGTTCTATTTTATAAGTAGTATAGTTATTCTTAGGTTTATTTGCATGCAGTGTTGACCTGTAATTGATTGTGCAATTAGCTCTAATATGTAACGTAAAGCAAGTATTAATTGAATGTATCGTTGTAACTATCCTTGGTTCACCTAAATAAATAAAATATCAATCCGAAAAGCTGATATTCGTTAAAATTGATAGATAGATACCAAGTTCCCGATGAAAAAGAAAGGCAATAATGAAAAGAATTATCGCTACAATTATTTTAGGTAGGATTTAGGTTATATGAAATTTTATATCAGTGCACATCTATATAGAAGTGAAAATGATAGCTATCTATCTGTATATGACCTAATGGAAATATCATTATCAATTTCATATAAATGACATCAGCAAAAAATCCAAAACATCTCTCTAACAAAAGCTCGATGTTTTTGGCATGTAATTGTTACCGGGCAACTCGTAACGAAACGAAAGTCATTCAATTTTATGTAAGAGTCATTACTTTCGGTTTTTGTATGATACCTGCTTTATTCGGCACGTAGGCTGTCGATAATGATATAATGTTAAATGCAAGTGCTTTAACAACAATGATGAATTTCTTACTTACTGGTACAACTGGTTTAAAATTAACTCTGAAAAAAACCTCATTTGAAACATATATTTCATTTAAAGCCAGATAACATTATATATGCGTCACGGTATTATTTTAACGCTGAAATAGAGCAATACAAATATAATTATTATTTAGTTAAGGGATTTTAAAGACAAAGCTTTTAGTATCAATATTAATGCTAAATGTCTATCTATATAAATAACTAGCTGACAAATCTGCAGCTTCGCACGCGTAGTTTTTCAATAAAAACATTACCCTCCTTCTGCGCAGTTGGGTAAAAAGTAGCCTATGTCACCCGGGGATAGTGTAGCTTCTCAACAGTGAAAAAAATTTTAAATCGGTCCAGTAGTTTCGGAGTCTATTCAAAAGTTAACAAACCACCCTATACAAGCAAACAAATCTTTCTTCTTTATAATATTAGTATAGACAATAA
This sequence comes from Philereme vetulata, assembly GCA_918857605.2. Classification (NCBI taxonomy): domain Eukaryota; kingdom Metazoa; phylum Arthropoda; class Insecta; order Lepidoptera; family Geometridae; genus Philereme; species Philereme vetulata. Next base: position 9,147,704 of record OU975420.1, on the reverse strand, counting down.
AATGATGTTTGTGTGCAAGCTTGAGAACGGTTTAACAGATTGTGCTATAATTTTAAATTTTCGTAATAATACGAACAACGTTTTATGTGAAAAAATTTGAAAATTTTCCAGGTGAAATTCGATAAAAACTGATAGTGCTTTTTTCTATGGGATTTTTGTATGCACAGAAGTCCATTATAGGTTATATTTTATTTGGAAATCCCTGCAAAGCCAGGGCGTGTCAACTAGTTTCAACTTTCATAGTTCTTCAACATGCCATCATTCACATCGAGGTGAATTATTACACAACCTATATGTCAATAACTCACAAAGAAATTGCACCTCATCTACATACAAAGGGGCGGCCGAGATCCATAGTTAAGTGTCAACTATTGTGCCCCGATACGACCATATAAAGATGCTTCGTTCCTCAATGAGTTGAGTGGGTAGAATATTGGAACGGCCTAGTTTTAGAAGAATAGCCTGACATACTTTAGATTGGTGATAGATCAATAAACACTGCATTTGATCAATTTTAAATTCATAAATTGATCAGTCTTGTCTTGTATAATGTCTAGTATACCGTGTTGATGCAACTAAAAAATTAAAAAAAAACATCTATTAGATTATCGCACATAAGATAGGTACGGTATAAAGTTCATCTATACTTCTATACTAATATTATAAAGAGAGATATTAGAAATATTTGTTTGTTTGTATTTGATAGGCTCCGAAACTACTGGACCGATTTAAAAAAATATTTCACTGTTGGGAAGCTACACTATCCCCGGGTGACATAGGCTACTTTTTACCCAACTGCGCAGAAGGAGGGTATTGTTTTTATTGAAAAACTACGCGTGCGAAGCTGCGGATTGGTCAACTAGTTGCTACTAATTTGAGGGACTTTTAATCGTAGACTTGTTTATTTTTTTCTGTTATCGATGACCAGTTCTATTCACACTTAATGTTTTTATACGTAAGTATATTGTGCAGATATTAATACTATTACAAAACTGAACGCATAGATTTTTTTTGAATTTTTGAAAAGGGCTTTGTCGCACAGGCAATTATGCCGCCCTCGTAAGTAATCTAAATCATAATGCAAACATTATATAACTAGTTCGTAAAGGAAAGTCTCGTGTCTGCTTTAAAATTGGTTATCAATCCACGGAGAATTCAAGAGATGTGGCTGGATCGTTTGGTACCAGATACCTATTCCTTGAGATCGCTTATCGAGCTTCGAGTGTTCTATAATTTCCGAAACTTGGTATCGCAGTCATAAATATAATAAGTACTCCAGTTGTCCATTGTCCGAGACGAGAACCTGATGAAGATTTATTCCAATGAAGAGCAGTTCAATAATATACATTGTAATAATTCATACTGTAATGGCCGACATGCGAGTAATATTATATTTATTGAAACTGAAGTGGGTCAACATTATTAAATTAATTTCTTGTACGACACTATATATACTGTTTTAATAGAGCAATTTATTAGATTGATAAGAAAGACGTCATTTAAACTCGAACATTGATATAATATGTTAATTAAAAGATCGATAAACACGGTATAAGTAGGTATTCTTTAATTAGCAGAGATACTGCAAGTACCCAAAAAGTTCTAAACATATGTAAATAAACTAGGGATCATCGTCTTTAAACAGTCATGCCTTTGACTAGCCACATAGATCTGTTAATTCGCGATGATTTCAAAAGACACAATGATTGAGATGACAAATCAGAAAATTCTAGAACAATTCTTTATTCCGTATTCGAGATAGTTAGAAGTAGGCTAGCGATGGCAATAAAACGTTGCGTTTTCTAAAAGAACAAAATTCCGTAATAAAACTATGCAAGCTGCATTGCCACAGATACACTCTGCTCTGTTGAACACTAGCTGTTCTTGTAACAAGAGATAACTGTATGTTACATCTGTTAGATCATTTGTTTGTCAACAAGATACAGCATTATGTTGTAGAGCTTTCTTTGTGTCAAGGTTTCTTGTGAGAAAATGGTAATGTTATCAGATAACTTATTAACTTTAATTACTTTCAACTAATTAACTTTAAGATTAACCTGGCCATAGAGCACTTAATTCTATGGCCTTTAACCTTAAAAATAAAGATTTTAGTGGCTTTTGAAATTTAAATATTTATAAAGTATTTTGTATTAAAATAAATAACAACATTGTCACCGTGGCTACACTTTTTAGCTAGGCTGTAATCGTTAAATATTATGATACAAATATGGAATGGTTGTTTAAACTATGGATGATGTAATAATTTTTAAAATTTTGGAAAAAGTATTAATAAGAGATCAAGGATCATGGTAATATGTATAATAAGAACACAAAAACCACCTACAAATTGATAACTATATTTTTGGAATGTGGGTTGTAGATGTAAATATGATTCACATTTTAGCGTAGGAAAATATATTTAGAATCTAGGATCTTTCCAAGAAATTGGAAAAGGGAAACGTATTGGCCAGGTCAACCTGTGACCATTACACATAATTTATGAGCCAATAATATACCGGCCACTCTTTCATTACCGGGCCAGAGTAGGCTCGCTAAGTTGGAACATGCTTTTCTGATTAGCCACTTGTCTAATATAGCTAAACAGACTAACTAACAGTGGTAAGTTGTCCATAACTTTCTAGTGTCGGGAAACAGTCGCTGGAAAAGCAAATACTTTGGCATGGAAAGCTATCATTTCTAAGTAAATATTCTAGACGTCTACAATAGTTAGGGCTGTCAGACATCCTGTGAGACTCGCCGGATGATACAACCGGTCTGGCTTATCCGGCTAAACCAGCGTTTCTATTGAAAAAAAAATACGATTATAGTTTCATAAATTTACCTATTTTAAAACTCTGAAATTTAAAAAATACTCACACTCTTGCTAATTTTCGAGATTTCGTTAACATTTTCTCACAGCTTTGCCACTTGACAGCCCTGTCAAAAGTAGGTTTAGTGCTTTCGATTTGGAAGCAAATTAGCCCTATGTAGGCTGTTTTTAAGTAGCTAAAGGGAAATTTAATAGTTTTCATTTGTGTACTTGTTTGGTTGTTTCCTTGGGGTAATTATCTGCTCTTGTCTTGGGTAAGCGCCCAGTTTTGTGTGGTCTTTAAGTGTCACAAATTATTCCCTTTTATGAATTGTTTTATTTTATTATTTATGACATTGTATGTGCTATTGCATTCTTCAATAAATTATTTATGAATTATTAAAGCAGCACTCCCATAGGGCTGATACTAATATTTTAAGTTAATTTTAAGTAAGTTTAAGTTGCTTAATACTAAATAAGAACCTAAAATAAACATCAAAATGGCTAAATACCTTTACAATATACCAGTTAAGAGTGCCATAATAATAGCTATTTATTACAGTCGGTGAACACTACGAAAATAAATGTTTATATCATTATGAGAGGAATGGGTGATAGCTAATACAAATAGCATAATGACGTTGTAAACGAGATAAGTTTATCTCGGACAATGGGTAATATCTAACGTTTGAAATGGGTATATTTAATAAACGTCCCTTTAAATAATATTAATGTATTACACATATAAATATATATTGCTAGACATTTCACACATCGCTATCTAGCCCCAAACTAAGCAACGCTTGTACTATGGAAACCAGATAACTGATAGAATACTTATATACTTTTTTTTTGTAAATACATACTTATAATATATAGAAACATCCAGACCCGGAACAAATATCTGTAGACATGTGTATCATGCAAACATTTGTTCCGCGGCGGGAATCGAACCCGCTACCTCCTGCGTTTCAGCCGGCTATTCGCCCGCTGTGTCACGGAGGTCGTCACATATAATTACCATTGTCTAACAAATTCGTAGAACTGAGAGGTTATTAATTTTGGTGAGTTTACTTTTAGAAAGACATTATAGTGATAAATCTGGTAACGAAGCTTGCGAGCTCCTTGCGAATGAGTTTGTCCGGGGAAATACTACCATCCTACTTCTGCCACCAAGCTGTAATGTGCATTGCTGTGTTCCAGTTTGAGGGAAACTGCGAAACTACAATGTATGCATCAAGTTGATGAATGCAGGGTAGGACAGTGAAGAGTAATCAACATTGATTTTTATTTGCACTGTCAAATAAGATAAAAATATTTGCTTCATCTACAATCTTGTAAATCATTAAAAAGGGTGCAGTACATTTTTAATAATGTTATCAAAACAATTATTAACTATTTAACTCAATGATCAGTTGTTTTGAATCGCTAGAATACTTTCATGGTCAATAATATGATCCTTCAGGTAAAACAAAAGTACATACCTAAATCTTAAGCTTTAATAGGTACTCTTGCGCGCACAGTAAGCTGGGTGTATCAAATTTAAACACGTTCTCAAGTTCTGTGAAACAATGGTCCATGCTTTTACATCAAATAAAATCCTCGGGTTGTTTATAAAAACCGTATAACTTTAAAGTTCTTCGTAATGATACGATGCATTGTTAAGTGGAAACCAGTTATATTATTTTGGATTCGAGCCTTTGTTTGATATGGAGTAAGGATTTATGTACAAAATTAAATGTTACATAGAAGCACATCTTGTTTACTTTGCCTTATTTTCCACACATTGTCAGATAGCGTTGCTAAATTAACATAATATCTAGGGTGATAGAGAACCTACAGCGCGCAAGACAAACTAGCATTTGGCCGGTTTTGTTTAAAAAAAAAACATTAGTGTAAGCGACTTTGATGGTATTTCAGGGAATGAATATTATGAAGCTGCGGTACTGATTGCATTGGTTGGTACACTGCCTATGCTGTCATTAACCGATATATTCCTCACGTAACACATGCAAATTCCTCGTTATTTTGTCACAAAGCGTGAGTTTAATCTCATCTTTGTTTGTTTTTACTAATATATGATTTAAACTGGAGTAATGTGTTTAAAGCGGTTTCTGAGATTTTTTGTTTCTATCTATTTTCTGTTGACCATGTGGCAGACCACGACGCCGATGGAAAGACGAGTTCGACTCGTATATGGAAGACTGGACTGCACACGCGCATGATAGAGGAGTGGAGAAAGGAAGGGAGGCCTTTGCCCTGCATTGGAACAGTACAGGCTCCAAATAATAATTATAAATGATGTATCTATTTGCTAAGCCTATATCTACCCACTGTTGGGCTATAGCCCTAATTGTTATCACACCATCTCTTCGGTCCTATGCCAAGCGCATCCATCACTACAACTCACGCGATGTGGTTCGACCATCTCGCTGGTGGTCTGACAACATTGTGTTTGAAAGAATGTTTGTTCGACTTTGAATTCAATGTTTTTAATTGAAAAAAAAACCCACCAGATGTAAAGTGGTAACCATCGCCTACTGGGAACTATTGCCTCATACATCACCGCGCCTTAGATACGGTCCCTACGATACACTGCTCTGCGTCCATCAACTTGAGGCACACAGTTGTAAAGCCTAATGAGCCTGTAATATCACCGGCAACCCTATCCTTCAAACCGAAACACAGCAATGCTGCTTGACGCCAGAAATAAGTATGGTGGTAATACTTCCCCGGTACTTGCTTACAGACTTGGTCATAATGCGAGCTTCTAGAAATATTGTGTGCTAAGTGAAGTCTTCAGGATATACTGTTGAAGAAACCACTGATTAAAAGGCGCGAGAGAAAGATCATGATTATACTGAAATAAACGTTGATGAATTTCGACGATTTTCACGAGTAAAATTACCCGAGTTAAAATATTCGGAATAAAAAGATTACGATGCAAAAGAAATAGAATGAAATACGTTAATATAAAGCCTTAGAAATATTCTGCTAGATATTGTACAAAACAAATACCTGTATGCGACAGTAAAAACTTTAACAACGTGACAAAAGCTAGTAAATTCGCACATTTACGAAGTAAAAGCTGTCATCCTTATGAGAATTGGCACCGCCGCGCCGCGCCGCGCCGCTATCGCCTTGCTAAATCGTATTACTAGGTAACATGTGAAATTGCCTTGCAAATACACGCATTAGACTTGAATAGGCTCTGATCGCGATGTAGTAAGTCGCACTTTCCATTTCATATTATGCAGATTCTCATAATATAGTAGATTTATCATTTCACAAGGTCTTAGCAAATGATGCGAAATTTATTAAAGGTATCGCAAATACAAAGGCAAATTATGGTAGGTAACTATATTTTTTTTATAACTATTTTTAAGCCAAACATTGGTTTTCAGACGGATGTTTTCCTGTTCTTGGTATTTTTATATTATACTAGCTGCCGCCCGCGGCTTTATCAATAAAACATTACCCTCCTTCTTCACAATCGGGTAATAAATAGCTTATGTCCCAATCCCGGTCATAATTTGTATACCAAATTTCATCAGAAATATGTCTGAACATTTTCAAAAAAAGTACTAACCCGCTGGCGGTTTAATCGTGAAAACGAAACAGATAGACAGAAAGAGAGAAAGAGTTACTTTCAAAATTATAATATTAGTATGGATTTGAGATAACAGCGTATGTGATCAAAAACGCACAAATAATAGAACTTAAATATTTTATTTTTTATGTTATTTGTGGGGAAACACGCATACGTGATACCATACCTGACGGTAAGCGGTCATCGTCGCCTATTGACACCGGCAACACCTGGGGTATTGTCCCTACACTGTAGAAACCTCTTTACATTTCTCTTGAAGCGTGCCATGTCGTAGCCTAATGGGAAAACCTCAGATGGTAGCTCATTCCACATCTTGCAAGTATGGGGTAGAAAAGATCGCGTGAAGCGTGTGGTGCGCGATACCCAATTGTCGATGATATGTGGATGAGCTTTATTACGTTGTCGAGAACTGCGGTGGTAGAATCTCGACGACGGGAGGAGATCAAATTGCTCCTCAGAACATTCCGCATTATACGGTAGAATACACTGAGCGATCCGATGTCACGGCGTTGACTCTCCGGTGCCAGCCTGTCGGCGAGTTTGGAATCACCGATGATTTAGTAGATCTAAGATTAAGTGAAGATTACGGATATAAATTAAATACACTTTATTGTACACTACATTATAGAAACAACTTAACAATAACAAAATTGTCGGAAACTAAATAAAAAAATCCAGGTTCAAAGTCAAAAGTAACGTAACGTAACGTAACGGTAACGGTTAGTAACGTAAACCTACTATGTCGCATCAACTCGTAAATACAAGCCCAAAGCTCAAACATGGAAAAACCCGGCAGACACAGGTATGACTAGATAGATGAAATGGTCAAAGATAATTACGCAATTAGGAAGTAGATATCTAACCCAAGTACATATCAAAACTTTCAATACAGAAGTTGCACAAGCCAATCGTTACACCGTCCTCATTGTAAAGATAATAGACTTTCGCCTCACACGGACGGACGGACAATAAAACGAGACGTCCATTGATATAGTTCTTGTTATCTGAACGATAATTGCCATGAGACTTGATTATGGACATAATTTAGAATTACATAATTAAAGATAGGATTTGAAGATGTAAATGATGGAAGATAGTAGATAGATAAGATAGTTTTAAGGTTTAAAGAAGTAAAAACTGTTATTTTTGATACCTCAGGCCCTAACAGATACCAGATATTGGCGTTAGTAATAATATGTTAGTCAATAACAGCAGTATTGTGGCAAAAAATCTTACTATCGTCTCGCTAGAGTCTAACGTACTCGTAAATATTTTAAGATAAAAATATGTTAGAAGTTAGTATTACTAGTGACAATAGTATTCTGTTGGCTATAGTAATAAAATGAAACTTGCGGTAGGCCCTGTGTCTCAAAATATACGACTCACAGACATGAGCACTGTGCATAAAAGCAACCTCAGAATCAGAGAAGGTGATCAATAAATAGCAAGGATTGCTGATAGTAAGCCTGAGAAAAACAAGATATTTTAACAGCGCTAGTAATAAGTCCGGCTAAGTATAGACTATCATAAATTGCAGTAGAAATAAATATCCAATATCCGCAACATTAATTTGATAGAACTTGCTTTCCCCACCAGCGAAAGTTGGTACGTGATGCGCATGTCCTTTGCGCAGGTACAGGTAATAACAAAGAGGGTGAGAGGATCTTAGGACCCGTATTCTAGAACTGAGCTCAAGCGTACATTTTCTGACAGATTCTAATAAAAAATCAACCTACACTGTGATTAAGTTATGGATACCGAGCCCTAGGCTTTGGCATCGTTTATTGTGGCACAAACTCTATGGTATATTGGGGTCTGAGAAAAGAAAGTAAATATTGTATCGCATAAATATTTTTAAGATTTACATACTTTTGACCAGAACCCACGTTATCGAGAACCTGGTGTCTTGATAAACCTAGTATAGGTTTTAATACATCATAGAATCAATGTGTAACCAGCTTTTTTAATCTGATAATAAACAAATAAATAAATAAATAAAGTATTTAAAGAATTATTTATGTATTTGTATTTAAAGGAATTTGTACTATTAGTGATAATGATACTTCTTGTAAAAATTGGACTTGAAATAAAGGTTCGACATTTCGTTTCACATAAAGATTGTTAATTTTACTGATAGATTTTAAAATCGTACATTCTTTCCAGCATTTTGCTTAATTGATAACAACATCAGATTTTTTTCAAATGAACCACCTTGAGTTCAGTAAACAAAATAACGATGATTGATTAAGCGAAGCGAGATCTCCAAATCAACTTGGGCAAATCGGCGTTGTATGTATGTATGTTTGTTTGCCAAGATAACTTTCGAAGCGTTGATCCGATCTTCGTGAAATTTGACACATACGAGTAGGTAGCTAGTGATGGCACAATTTTGGTGTAACTAAATGAGCTAAAAATGCCGGGGGGGTTTTGAGATATTGGGGTTCAAGAAGGGTAAAAAAATAATGAAAATGAGACTATTAGGTCAAATGGGACGTCAAATGATAAGTATTCGTTAGTACATTTCAACCCTATTTTTATTTTTAGTTTAATCATTGTAGTTTTTGAGTTATTAACATTAATAAAAACAACACTTTGACAAAATTCACAGGGTACAGCAGTGACCCCCACAATGCTGAAATTTGGTATTCGTGTAGCTTTAGTGATACAAATATAGGCAAGAATCTGAAATCCAGAATAACTGCAGTTTGTACCCCAAAAAAGAATAACCAAAAAACATGAACTCCCGTTACCTGTAATTTGAATGAGACTGTAGGTCAAGTCATGTGGTTGTTTATGTCGTCGCAGTATTTTGATAGTCAAAGATTACGAATAATATTATTTTTGTTTTTATGGGAGACTCGTGAGATCTTAGTCCGGGGCGAACCACTATACTAGAAAAAACATAGCTTGATCTCTGGGACAGCTGTCAGTAAAATCGCGCCTATGAAGTTCTGAATTTAACAGTATGGACAAACGTACCAGTCAATGTCATACTTTATGGGCATGCTGAGCTTATTATAGTGATGAGCGATGAATCATCGTGACCACAGACTATAAACTATCGATATTTTGTATAAAACTTAATTCAAAATTAATTTATCATTTAATTAAAAAAAAATAACATTATTGAATATTTAAAAAAAATAAGATTATTTACTGATAAATAAATAAAATCTAAATTCTAACCTACTCGTATCATTCCTTCCGACAACTTTGGGGTTCGAGAGAAGTTTGACCGCGGCGTGTCTTCTTCCGCAAGACGGCGCCAACGCGCCGCCATCTTGTTTGACATGACCCATTATCCTCAGTACGAGTGCTAACGCCTTGTATACGCGACGTGTTTTCCGTTCTCATCACTTTGTTTTTGTTACTATTGCTGTTAATATGTTAAGTTTATTTATTATTGTTAGTTTCTTTGTTGTTATTGTTTGTTTTCATTGTGTGTTGGCATAATAACAAAGAGAACGAAGAAAACTGTTTTGAACAGTCAAAGTCGTGAGTTTGTGATTCGCTTTCGTGAATATTTTGAGCGAGAAAACCAAAATGGTGGACCGCTATTATCCATGGCAAAAGTTTGTGACAGAGTTGCAGATGCTCTTGGCATTGGACGTGCGACAGTAATTCGCATCAGTAAAGAAAAATATGGCGAATCTTCAACCGCAGTATTGACTGAAGACGAGGAAAAAAAGCTTTCAACGCCAAATAAAAAAAGAAGAAAGGCTGCTCCTGTCACAAAAATTGCAGAAAATTAATGGAAGAAAATTGGGAGCGGGACGTTCGATTTGATAATATTTGCGAACAAGAGTTCATTATAAATTTACAAGATTGCTCTAGCGATTCTGAAAGTGATTCGGATATTGATTTGGGGTGTACTCCTTTGGAATAAATAAATGTAGGTATGTATTAAAATATTCGTTTCATTTTATTACCCAAATCATAATATAATCCAATATACATATAATTATGGCAGACAGCCTTCGTGGCGAAGCGGTAGTGAACACGACTGCTGCGCAGGAGGTCGCGGGTTCGATCCTCGCTCAGTGCAAATATTTGTATGCATGAATATGGGTTTTTGCACTGGTCTGGTCGTGCCTCGGAAAGCACGTTAAGCCGTCGGTCCCGGCTGCCACACAAATATCTAATGGCAGTCGTTACGGGTTACGACTTTGAGGAGCCCTCAAAAGTCCAACAATTGGTCTTACTGCAAAGCTTCTATCGATAATTACTATCGATATTTTTTCTGTATCATAACAACCCTAGGAATGTCAGTTTAACAAATGTCGCAGAGATCAAGCTATGTCTTTTCAAGTATAGTTATTTAAATGCAGATTCATAAAATTAGTATAAGGGTTCGAGTAACATTTATCATTACCGTTTCTCGCAATATAACGGTAGTCCTCTCGTGCTCATATAAATAAGCGTGCAGTTCTAAATGCAGAATTCTTATAAGTATAAAAATAACTTGATAAGAGATCTTTAGCATATATTTTGCACTGAATCGTTTCACGGTTTCTGATAATCTCGTTCTGCTCAAGTGTACCGAATCTTAATTTGCCTACTGTTCGAATGGTATTTTGTAAGTGTGTATCGTGACGTGACTGCTTAGAATGCTAACAAAGAATATCAATTCGGAAGAAAGTCAAAAAGTACGTTATCAAAACATTTGCTTTCTTTTACCGCACCTCCTGATTTTGAATCATCGTTTTTTAATAGCCTATACATTGTGTTTTTGAAGACTAATACAATATTTGTCATTCTGCTTATTACAGTCACGGGAACTTTATTCTATACAGATTCTACTCTAAAGGCAGCAAGCAGTTGACATCATGCGGGCGCAGCGTCAATACATATCATATTACAAGTCTTCTAATTTTCATTTTATAATCAAACAAAGAGTGTTTACTTATCCTGTTAAAGCTAATGAAATAGATGTATATTATAAATCTTATAAAGATCAAGCATTTACCTGTAGTTTTGTTTTAACCAGGATAATAAATAATAATCTTTAACACAGGACACTATCATTGAAATCAATTGAGCCAATATAGCATGGCAATATAATATAGCAAATTGTTTTAAAGAAAATATCTGATCACGAGAACGTATTTTTTTTTGTATTGCCAACTGGACAAAACCGTTGGTAGGTAATAAAATAACAATATATTCCACCGACCATATCATAAATGTTAATTCAGTAATGGATTATGGACTTCATCGAGCGGACACAGAGAAAGTACGAAATATGTCGAATTCATACTTTCATACATTACATACATTTACAATGTAAATTGAAATGTGCCCGTGTAACATGAAATCGTACTGTTTAAAACCCACCTAGTGAATTGTGTGTCAAATATAGTCATAAAGGTTCCGTACCAATTAAATTCACAGCAAGATAAGTATCTTGATAAAGCATTCACAATTTGTAAATTATGGTGAAACTGTTTTAAACCGACTTCAAAAAAAGGAGGAGGTTCGTAATTCAACTGTATTTTTTTATGTTTGTTACCTCAGACCTTTCGACTGGGTGAACCGATTTTGATGATTCTTTTTATATTTGAAAGCTGATGCTTCCCGTGTGGTACCATTTCCATTTGGCATCCATGAGAAAACCATATAAGTCTTAAATTTGTTTAATTTTTATGTTATGTTATGTTTGTTAGCTCAGAACTTTGTTATATATCAACCGATTTGGAAAATTAGTTTTTTATTTGAAAGGATATATACTTCATGGAAATTTCATCAAAATTGGTAGAGTAGTTTGGTTTTTACTGTTATCTGAAGTCGTTTATATTTTTGTTATTCAAAATAGAAATGAATTCATTTTACATGAGAGCGAAAATGTTGTTCTAATTAAATGGCACAGACCGAGATACCATTGCATGTTTGTATAAAACTCAATCACGACAACGTCTGAACTAATATAGAGAAACTTTGAAGCAAAAACAACCAAGGGCGGATCAGTATTTTTTTTATCTTTTTACGTAACCCAAACGAATTACCATTTTTATTCATTAACTGCCATTCATAGAGGGACAATGACTGAAACAACGCATTTTCGAATTTTCGCACGTATGTACGTGGATGTTGTCACACGAAGAGAGGCGAAAGGAAAGTGATATACATATATTTATTGGCAATGCGTTGTAGAGGTGAGATCAGAATTTATAACTATAGGAAAGTATTGTGAGTTTTAACATCCGGAATTCCTATACAATACAGCTAAAGTATTGCTATCAAAATTTATCCCAGGGTTGATGACAAATTTCCAGCAAATTGAACGTTATAAATGCATCTTTACATAGTATGAAATGAAGTCGCTTCCGCTGTCTGCTCCCTTAGATCTTTGAACTACTCAACGGATTTTAATGTAGTTTTCAGCAATAGATAGAAAGATTCAAGAGGAAGGTTTATATGTATAATACATACATAACTTTGTTCGTTTGTTACCTTTACATGTCGTGTAACACGACTAAACTGCTGAACGGATCGTAATGAAATTTAGCAAGGAGATACGAGTAGATTATATACTGGGAAAGGATATAGGCTACTTTTTAACCAACTGCGCAAAATGAGGATAATGTTTTATTGAAAAACCACTCGTGCGAAGCCACGGGTGGGTCAGCATGTATACTACATTAAATCATTGTTTTCTTTAGCATCACTCCCAAGTTAGTGCGGACACAATTGAATTCCCTGTACAAAACGTGCTCTTGATGTTTAAGACAATAGCTTAGTGCTTAGACAAACTAACTTATGATGATAAAATGATAGCTTTAAAATCTAAACTTGCCATTCGCGCCTGTTGTCATAATAAATGTTGTTGCCAGTATAATCAAATAAACGATTTTAACAGTCGTACGAATAGAGTAGCGAAATAAAGCAATTTGTTCCAGCAACGCTTACGTTCAGCTCAGCGTCATAATACGTATAATAATAATCGCGTTTGGTGAAAGTGAGAGCGTTTAATAAATCTAGACCGAGAATTGACCCCTGCGGTACACCTGTCGCGAATTGCAATTATTAAACTCTTGCCGCGCAATTTTTGGGAAGTTTTGTTGTCGGCGTATTCTTTGACGAAATCACTGTTCGGTCAGTTAATAGTTATATAATGTTTCATTACATCAATATGCAATACCGGCCGTCTATGGAATGCGGTGGTAAAGGTTACGCAATGTCATAATTACGGTCAACGCTGAAAACATCAGCTTTATGCAAATGAAGTAAGTGCAACTTGACCGAAAAGCTTTACATAATGGAATGTAATGTTTGTGGATTGAGGACGGTTCAACGCGTAAATAGTGTAAAATTGAGCATAATTGAACAGTTACTATGGTTGATTGAATAACGTAAAATGTTTTCGGGTTTGCGAAACCGCAGTTTACTCAACCATTTGCAAAGAATTGGTGTTTGTTTTTATGTTCTAATGAATTATTTATTTTTAGTAGTTTATATAGATTTATGTGAAAGTTTTGAATATGTTCTATCCAAACACAATAGCATTTTGGTTCATTGTGTGCATGCTAATAACTCGCAATTACGTCGATAGGAATATGTTCTCCTTTACAGGTATGTGCGTTTAAACAGGCACTGTCGACAAAATGGTAAAGAGGTCTTCGACCCGCTTGTGTCATTAATATTGACGCCGAGACAGGAGTGCGGAGTTTGTAGACAGCTTTCAAGTCCCGAGCCATACTTGTACAAAGTTAGAAGTCTTGTCAGGTTGGAATTTAGTATCAGCTCCGATCTAAACTGTCGCATGTTCGCGCCGAGGGAGCTCGGATAAACAGCACCTGTAATTTGTTATCGATAGGTTAACAGTGTCGCGTACCTGTTCGTCCACTTTCGGAGAGTCGGTGGCGCGGGTACCGCTAGCGACCTCGTTGAGGCGAGCGCGTCGTGCGGGCCGCACGGGACACACAGCCATTGCATTTTCTGGCACATCTTTTCCGAACTGTTTAGGACCATCGAAACCTTTGCAGTCTATTTCATCCACCCCGCTTAGATCTACGGTATCAAACGTTTCATTAGCAGCATCATTAGACACGTGACCAGAGTCGTCGCTGCAGTCCGAATGCGTATCGGATATCTTCTCGTCGGCATGTTTGTGTAACGCGAGCTTTTCCACCTGCGAGTATGTCTTTATGTCGTCCCGGGACTCTACATATTTGATTTGTCGGCCGACAAGTGTGCTCAAGTGGTTGTGGAAAGTGGTGTTTGCCACGCACAACTCCTTGTGTGCCGCAGGAATTATTTTACAGTTCACGAACTGAGTCTCGGCTTTAGTTTCCATGGCTGTTTTGAGTTCCAGCTTTTTCACGATCGACTTGACAGGTGACAGTGTCGGATCGATTGTGTCCGGTACATTTTCATTTCGTTTGGCATCCGAAGCCGACACGACGAGATCGCGTTTGTTTTTTATTTTTCTTTGCTGGAGCTTCGCTCGCATGGCATTTATTTCATCCGTGTAATCTTTAACAGTGGGGTTCGACGAGTTTGTTTTTTTGAGATCAGAAGTTTCTTTCTTGATTCTGTCAGTTACACGCTTCGCGTCGGATTTGAGACTGAGTTGTGATTTTTGTCTTATTTGTCTGGTAACTTCATACTTTTCGTTATTTTTTCGTGTCACAGTTGGCTTCTTTTTCTGAGCACACTCGCGAGCCTGGTCTACGTTGTTTAGATCAACCGGAGTGGGAGAAAAAAGTGCTCTAGTGCTACTGAATTTCTGGTTTGACATTTGACCTCTAATGACCGGGATCTTGCTCGGAGAGCCCGATATAGAAGTGGTGGATTTCGTCCTTTCTAAATTTGAAACGAACATGGATTCGTTTCCTATTTCCCAGACGCTTTTTGCTTTCTGCATTTGAGATTTTGGAGTGTCTTTACTTTCTACACACGTCTTTATGTTTAACGACCCATTATCTGAACACGACTTCGGTTTTATTTTCTTTGGGTCACTCACTCTTTTCTCAACTCTTTTCATAACCGGCTTAGTTTTGGCCACAACCGGAACGGGAGTCGACGGTGGATTAGATAAAGTTTTCTTTAATATTCTTGTTTTAACATCGAGTTTTTTAAGATCTTCGATTTTAATGCAATTCGGCCGAGACGAGTTTTTAGATGAAATTTTATACGTGGCATACTTATCAGGATTCATACTCTCGATCGGTGTTGACGATTTTAAAGGCACAAGAGGCGCAGTCAGTTCTTTTCCCTTCATGTCGTCAAGATTCCATAAACTAGTGGTTTTGTCAAGTGAATTGTTTCGCGCAACTTTATTTCGATCCTTGTTATCGCCTTCAGGATCAGAATTAGCTTTTTTTAAAATGCAATGCGATTCAATAATGCTACAAGTCTTTGATTTTTGCAATTTAGGCGGAATAAAAGTGTTTCTTCCTTCAAGGGATGCCGAAGAAAATTCGTATAGTATTTTATCGAAAGATTTTAGAGCTTTTTTCAATTTAGAATCAGGGGAATCCTCACATTCCTTTTTGGGGCCGTTCAAATTACCAACAAATGTAATGGGTTCGTAAATGGACGAGTATCCTTTAGTCTCGTCGAGTAGTTTCTCTTGTCCGATCGCGTGTCGGTCACCGCTCACAATGTTTACATTTTCATACACGTGATGCGCTTTAGAAATGTCTGCTTTGGTCACAACACTATCGTTTGTTTTGGCTAAGTTATGCACGTTATCACTTTTGGAATCCGAAACTTTTTTCACAGGGTCACTTATACGTTTTTCAAGACAAGCAGCAATCGCAGTTACTTTCTTGCCTTTAGGTTCGGAGGAAGATTCACTACCGAGCGAAAAAGTCCTGTAGAACTTTTGCATAGGAGTGGAGGGTGCGGTAGGGTGTTTCTCGGTCGGCTTCTGCCCGCCGAATATGTTGAATACTTTCACTGCGGGCATGTCGCGGGCCCGCGAGTCGCGGTCGGTCGCGGAGCAGAGGCGCGCGCGCGTCACGGCGAGCGGCGAGTATGTGCAGCGCACGCGTCGCTACAGAGCCGGCACCGGCGCGCTATCAGCCGGCGACAATAAGAAAGTCAATGTCACTCCCAGCGGCAGTAGCAGACGTGACAAATCGTGAATGATTGATGCTCAATAGCGGGTGCATTGGATTACTGCTGACATAACTTATTGCTCTTCGATCGTGATCATAAGTAATTATGCTTCAATTTAGTCGAAGTTATCAAACTCATCCTATATTAATCAATGATGATAATTCCATAAGGAATGTTCGCAAATTCGTAGCGCAACAACAGACGTTACAAATAGCGGCGGTAAACAAAAACCCGGTTAAAAACAATCTATAAAACATTTTCGCGAACAAATAAAACGATTACATAAATCAACGAAACAAGAATCGAGGTTGATTACACAGTTTTATGCAAGTCAAATAGCCAGTTTCTACGAGAATCAGGTTGCAAAAACATCGAAAATGTTACACAGAAACGTATGTAAGAACTAATTAAAGATGAAACACGGTTATCCTGTTACACACGATCGGTTACACACGGACGCCGCTAATGCGTCTTTTATCGCGTCCTAAAATTCAGGACACAACTAGTAAGAAGATACGCCGCGCTATATTCAGCAACGTGTTCTTCCAGGTTTTATTATAAAACTCGAAAGCTTTCTCAAAATACGTTAAAAGGAAAAGATGAACGATTCTACATTACAAATTCTCAGCTGTAAACAATCTCTATTCACTTCGACATGCAAAATATTTGCAAAATTAAGCGATTCGTATTCACCTCAAATTGATTTCTCTCTAGATACTCTTTTTCGTACTCTCTACGTCTCTTTCACTTTTACATCTAAGTGCGAAGTTACACACTACACATGTTCACTATACTATTAAGCAACACTAAACGTAGTTACATGTCAAGACTGACAGTAAGCAAGTGGATCTAACATGGAACTGTCATAATTACCATGGCTATTACCTGTAGGTTGACAGAAATAGGGGCATGTGCACAAGATAATGACAAATAACCTTAGTTACAAGGCAATATTCATACGCTTCCTTCTCAATAACTCATCGATTATCAGTGTCTATACCTTTATATCAATGGTCTTATATCTTTTTTCTTTACTTAAAACAGGGTTGTCTGGAAAAGATCGCTCATAGCGATCAAACCACCGATTGTACTTCGCGTCATCATTTAGAATTTATTTTATTGTTGATTTTATGTGGCGTCCTATTCTTTTCTTTTAGGAACAATCTATACTGCAACTTCTGGGTATTCTTGGAGTATAAAATCGGGGTTGCTTTTGGAGGTACACATTTGTGTACAAAAGCAATAATAAATCATAATGTCAAAAAATCCAACATCGTGAAAGGAATAAGCTTAGACACAGACAGACAGTCACACACACAGCCAAACATATGCGTCAAACTTATAACACCACTTTTTTGTGTCTGAAGTTAAAAATAAAAGAAATCTATATAAATGAATATGAAACCATTTCATAATCTAACATGAACAAACCTTTAGGAATGAGCAATGAAGAGGTTAATAGAGATAAAGGGGACGTCTGCTAGTTAATTGGATGAAAACGAATCATGCAAGAGTTTGGGAATTAGCTGGACAAATTGAATGATAACTGCATATCATCGTGAAATCAGGATGCAGAACACTGGGAAGAATGGAAGACAGATATATAATTATTTTGGTTTGTTTGGTTGTTCATCGTGTTGTTGTTTATTTCGTGTTCAACTTGAGTGATGACTTTATGACCGATGGAAAAAGACACGCCTTGGTCGTAGTCCGCCTGCTCAGTCCACCTCGGTGGACCATGGCCACTTTTATTGCCTGTAGTCCACCTCAGTTAACCTCGTTGGGTCATGGCCACTTGTTGTTTCACTGCTATAGCAAAATGCTCTTTTAATGCTTCTATAAATTTATTTGTTTTTTAATGAAAGAGTTTAAACAGTCAACCTACTACTGTTTTATCCATATTCTATTCTTTTTATTAAGCTACTTACTCTACTTTAGCTTTTTACTTGATACTCAGAACTCCTTCGCACAGCACTTCCTTTTACAGCGCTTCTTTTACTGTCCAGGCTGTTCAGCTGTGGAATGCTCTGCCCGAAGAAGTAAGACGGTCATCGTCCTTACACGTCTTCAAATTGAAGGTGAAACATCATTACCTGACGATGTCATCTTCCTAGCGTTATTTATTTACTATTTATGTACTTATTTTATCTGTTAGTATAGTTTGCTATATGTATATACCTATATATTAGTCTATTTTATAAGTATATTAAGTATTAGGATTAAAACTTCATATTATTATTATATCTTAGAATATATTATGTGTAAATGTAATGTATCCGCTAAAGTACACCGCACTCCGTAATTTTTAAAAATTTCACTCTATCCAAAGGTTGCCTGGAAGAGATCGCTTTTAGCGATAAGGCCGCCCATTGTATTGCCTTATTTATTTTAACCCAGTACTTATTTTTTTTATTATTTCTGTTTGTGTGGTAATTCAATAAAGAGTTATCTATCTATCTATCTATCTATCTATCTATCTAATTAAGCTATGCATGGGGGACTGATGGGTCAAGATTTAAATGAAAAACAAAATCGTATAATTTAAGACAAGGATAAACACGTGGGCAAAGGTAGCAACTGGATGTGGACTTGATGATGGAAAGCGAAGTCGTAGAAAACCTGAAGCGACGGCGCGATGACTTGGACGCTTCGACATACGGACTGCCAGATTCGGCACAGGACCGCTTTAAGTGGATGAGGAAGAGGCCTTTGTCCAATGGGACAGCATAGGCTATAAAAGCAGAAAACCAGAGCGATGAGCTGTTAGTTAAAGTTCAATTTCAATGTTGGGACTTTACTGGTACCAGTTTTTATTACATCATCAACATTTTCACTTATCACATAAGTTTTGCCATATCACTATTTCTGGGCATAAGTAGAATAGCACCATATCATTGAAGGAAAATTAATGATTCTGCCTTACAATAAGTCAACTTTCTAAACACATAGCCGAGAGGCTTTCAATTATAGACGATGTTCTAAGAATAATTAGATAGAGCAAGAGCAACAATAATATACTACTTAAATATAGGATGAAGTATGAACGAACGCCTGTAAATGAAGCACTAGATTTAAGAGCCGTGTAAGTGTAATTTTGTAAGCATGTGAATAGTTCCTCTAGGTAAGTATTACTCCGTTTTCTTTTACTATTGGTTGGCTGAAACCCTTACTTTACCATTCTTCTCAGTTAAATACAACTTTGAGCAATAATTATGAACTCAAACACGCGTAATAGTCTAATGTTTGTCATGAAGACAATAATTATATCTATTAAATCTGCCCAATCTAAGTAGATAAATTAATATTTTGTTAAAGTTGCTCAACAGTTTTTTTCACTAAGCCCCGCTTGCACAACAATCTTTAAACGTATTTAGCGACTAAACGTGTTTACCTTTGGCGTATTTACATAATTTGTCAACTCCTTAAATTATATTCAGCCAGTAAAAAAATAAACTAGTGACCAACTTTGTTGTTTGGGTCTCTATTCGAAGACTTCCGATGGGGCTTAGCGCCGATACGGAAGCATACGGATAATGGATACATACGGAAAACATAGCACGCACAATAAAACAGTATAAAATGATATCTCGTTCATACTCATACGACAGTTATTTAACTATACTGTATTTACTCTTATAATAATACCATTCACTTTGTAGCTTCGCGCTGAATTAAAAGTTTTTGTAAACAATTAATAGCACTTTGTCACACAAGTTCCCATGGTTTCCAACGAACGAAAGTGATGGTGTATCGGAGAAAAAGTCTGGCAATGAAATTGAAGCAGCTTATATTGAAAGGATGAGAACCTAATATATCAAACTTTAGATGGAACACTATAATTATGGAGCTATCGTAAGGCTTTTTAAATCGGTCTATTTGAAGATGTTTTAATATCATTTTTATTTCCCACCAGTGTGACAAGTAGCTGTAGGTTATAAAAAAACATTTCAATATTGGATCCTATGAAAGTAATGGAACAAGCATACGTTCTACTTGATGTTAAGTGGTAGCCTATAACATAGTATTGCCTTGTAGGTCGTAAGCCACGCAGCCTAAAACATGTCCTGCGACGCACTGCCCTGCATCCATCAACTTGAGACATACAGGCGTAAAGCCTCATGTGCTTGTAATTTCACTATGTCCTTCAAACCGAAACACAGCAATGCTGCTTGGCAGCATAAATAAGTATGGTGGTAGAACTTTCTCGGGCGAGCCCTTTCACAAGGAACTCTATTCTCAATCTTGTTTTGTTAAGCCTGTTACATTTGCCTTAAAAATCAAAGTAACTATTGTCTTTATAATCTTTGACCTCATGCTTACACAGACGGCTTCTTCTCTTCACCACGGTTCTAGAAGGTCGTCGCATTAAATCTACCATGATGGGAGTTCATCAAACAAACTTAACAAAGCAGTCATCCTGAAAGAAGGAGAAGGCGAATGAAAATGACAAAGACCACTGTAATCCTCCAAGATTTGCTGGAAGAAAACTCTTGTTAGAATTTGTACAAATCCTTTTTGCAGAGAAAAAAAAAGTTTTTCGTCTGTAATCCAGATGTTCTGTTGACAATAACGTATGGGATAGTCATTCTTTCGGATAATAACCCCCTATGGTTGAAAAGGGGTGATGTAGTTCGTTTTAGAACATTATTAATTAGCATATTATATCTTTTAAGAATTAGCTCGTCTTTGTACAGGACCCCTGTATTTTATTTTACCTACTTGTATTTTGTTATTGTATTTTCTTGTGTACAATTCTAATATATAAAAATCTCGTGTCACGGTGTTTGTGGTCGCACTCCTCCGAAACGGCTCGACCGATTTTAATATTTTTTGTTCGTATATTTGGTAAGTATGACGGTAAGGGTATTAAAATCGTTAAGTAGTTTCACTCTCCTACCCCCCCCAAATTAATCACTATTTTAGTATTTTTTATGTACAATATCCATATAATTTAACCGTCGTTCATTGCCGTGAAGTCATATACATGAAGTATCGCGTCACTTTGACAAGAGTGTTCTATAGACATAGTTTTTAATCCCAAAATTCACATGGGAACGGAAAATTTCAAGCGTGCGAAGCCGCGGGCGGGTCAGCTAGTATAGCATAATATAGTACAATTTTATTTGAATTACACATGTCTGGGACATCTAATCGTGTATTTAATATAAATGTTTATGAAAAGATGATGCAATATTTTGGCAACTTGAGAGCAGTACAGGAAGTCATCGGCATAGTCTTTTTACAGCCATATCTTGCATAAATCGATGTTAGATTTTACCTCTTCTGATTAAGTTAAGGTAAAAAAACTAAATCTGTTTTTCAACATGTCGACCACGGTTGTCGGCGATACCCGGATTATCAGCGTAACCAGTTTAATTATTTATTTTTACAAATCAATGTAAGATTTTTATCTCCTCTGATTTTCGAAAAGGTTCGAAAACCTATGTTTTACATCGTATCATTGGTACCTTGATTACGACAAAACAATTTTATTTCTAGCATCGTGAAGAGCAATTTGGCAAAATTGCATTTCGTACGCACGGCTACACATCAAGCTATACATTTCCAGTATAAGCTGACCTTTCATTCTACGAAAAGCTTACATAATGCGAGGTCAGCTTATACTGGAAATGTATAGCTTGATGTGTAGCTGTGTGTACTAGACATAAAATGCAAAGGAGTGTCACTTATCAGCCAATAGATGTGGGAATTCGCGATACGTTACTCGTAAAAGCATTTACTCTGATAAAACCGTTTGATCGTGAAGTGGGCAAGAATGGTTTCCTGATTGGTCCGTGCGTTCTCACAGGAATATTATTTTTTGTTTATGTATATGGCGTTTAGGGATCGTTGTGCAAGCCGATCCCTAATAGGCAAATGGCAATTTCTAAATTGATTTATTGTTAACGTGGTCATGACGAGGAATTTCCTTTCAAGTTTCAATATTCATTCATAAAGTGTAGCACGCGCATGCGTGGACGCATGCCTGCATAATAAAGCAGTTAGTCACTATTCATAAATATTGAACCTTTCAATTTGCGTAAGTAGGACCTATTCTAACACTAAATACCAATACTTTCTTTGGACTTGCTTCTTACGATTCCAATTTTCATTGGTAATTAGCATTTTCCTTCAGCTAACCTTTGCGTAGGGAATATTCAGTGTGATTGTAGTACGAAAACGGTAGAACTTTAGAGAAGTAAAGCCGATGTTTTTTGAATAATTGTAACCGATTTCACGCTAAAAGCCTATAAACTTAATTATGCAAAGCGCAATCCATTGCGAAAAATATAAGTATTTTCATCACCCATTCCACTTCGATAATCGGTTTTATTGGTCGTAAAACTAGGTATTTGCTAATTGATTCGCGCATTTGAATATTATTTAAGTTTCGAAATATGTAAGAAAAGGATACAGTCAACTAAAATGAACTCTCATAAATGATTTTAGTTGAAGCTAGCTAACGTATGTGTAATTTATACGTACTCGTAACTAGCTGACCCGCCAAACTTCGTACTTGACATGCATATGACGCGGGCTGCCAATATCAATCGGCCATCATTAGCTGCATCTATGTATGAGAAAATAAATTTTCTTTGTATTTTTTTTTTGCGTGAATTTTTCCAATATTTTATTAGTTATTCTGCTACGGACGGAGACTAATCCAACAAATCAAAGATCATAAAAAATAGGTGTAGCGGTTCATGAGTTATAAATGGTGTAACTAACCCGAATTTGTTTTATATAGGTATATAGATGTGTGGCGTAAAATAAAAGTGTTTTGACGTTATCACTTTTAAACTCATAAAGTGCGCTTCTAGGCTCCCCCTGTGTCTCCCTAAAGAGAGGCAAGGAGATTCTGACAGTGGTGTTAGCTCCCCCAGGCAGAGGTGACAAAGTACCATACATTTTCCTCTCTTCAGGTCCCGAACTGATAGAATACTTACATACTTTTTTTTATTAATACCTACTTATAATATATAGAAAAACATCCAGACCTGGAACAAATATCTGTAGAATCTGCAAACATTTGTTTCGCGGGGGGAATTGAACACACTAACTCCTGCGTCTCGGCCGACTATCAGGCCACTGCGCGTCGTCATTTCGGTTCATATAACGGTCTTACAAAGGGCCGAAATACACCACGTAAAAGGGCTCTGTATGCTAGCTGATAATGGTAAGAGGAAGCAGACAGTACTTCAGTAGCATAACCCCACTGGAAACAGGTAAGTTTTTTTTATTTAAGCGGAAAATAGCGTGCGTTCAGTCTTTCCTGGATTCCGCTATTGTCACGCGTGCTAGTTCGTAACTGTGACATACATAATATCTATAGCGATAATAGTAATGTTTATCAATGCGGGTGTTTCTGTATAGAAAGTTATCATTAGCTGTCATCCTCGTTACAAATATCACATTCATTTATTGAATCACATTATAACATTGATTATAAAGAAGTATAAAGTTTGTTGTTTGTATGTTTGTAGGGGGTAATCTCAGAAACTAGTGAACCGATATTGAAACACCTTTTACTGATAGAAAGATAAAACTATCCCTGCGTGCTATAATTGTAGTTTTTGATGAAAATCAGGGGGAAGTCAGGGCGGGTGCTAGTTTTTTGGTATAAATTATAGGCTTGCGTTTGGCCACGCTCTTGCCTGATGGTAAGCGATGATGCAGTCTACGCTTGCCTAGAAATAGTGTCGAATAATACATAATATCATAACACAAAATCAGAACGCTAGAGCTGCTCTGAAGTATTTATTTTCATTCTATCTATGGGCTGTATGAGTAAGTAGTCATTTGTAGTCAAAATTACAGTAGTCTTAAGGTTGTATTACATTATAATGGCACGGATCCAGCACGGCTCCAACCCAGCAATTTACTTGTCATTCAAAATAGAGCATTAAAACCAGTGTCGTATAATATATTTCGTAATGTCAATATAAAAAGCCGCCGGCGGGCAGGCAGCGCGCTTACAGCTACCATACGACTAGTCGCGGAGCCCGCGCACTGTAAGCTAGGAGACCGCACGCTGTAGGCGAGGAGACCGCGTGCTGTAAGCGAGGAGACTGCGTGCGTACAATGCGCCGACTGCGAGCCGTGTCCTAGGCGTGTTCATTCACGAATACGTGTTCGCGGTGATAGTAAGCTACACACTTTGCGGATGGCAGCGAGCTGGCACCTCGCGATCGGCGCGCTGCCAACGAGCGGGCACCTCGCGGACGACGCGCTGCCAACGAGCTGGCACCTCGCGGGCGGCGAACGGTAGCCGAAATTTGAGGCGATGCTGTGGTGCAGCTGTGTCGTTGCCGTGCCGCATCCGTGCAGCTACAATGTAATACAACCATTACTAATCCGGCACCCTCCGCTCACGCCTTCCTGCTCTCGTTCCGCGCTTGCGCACATATTTTATTTACATATTATGATTTTTCGATACAATCCAATAATCCGAACATTCGAATAATCCAGCACCTCCTAGTTTTTAATAGTGCCGGATTAGTGAGACTTTATTGTATTTGCATAGTCTAGCAAATTCCATACAAGCGCGTATCCAATAGTCAAACTGCTTCAGACAATTTTCACCCTTGTTATTATATGCCTGACTGTGCAAGGTAAACCATAATTTGTAACTTAGAATATTGATCTCTTTGGATTTGGATTATCAACCGACAAAATTATACACGCTTCTTTCATTTACTTTACAATCCAGACCATTCAACGGTTGCCAGGAAGAGTTGTGTTAATATTCGTTTTTTGTAGAGGAGGCGGTGTTACAACGAGTGTTTAAAGAAGTTATCTTTCATGGATTTCCGTCCGTTCTGTTCCGTTAGTGTGAATTACATTACTAATG
The DNA here is from genome assembly GCA_918857605.2 of Philereme vetulata. Taxonomy (NCBI): domain Eukaryota; kingdom Metazoa; phylum Arthropoda; class Insecta; order Lepidoptera; family Geometridae; genus Philereme; species Philereme vetulata. The sequence goes on along the minus strand of OU975420.1, from coordinate 9,122,372 downwards.
CAATCCACCGATATCCAAACACGTACGAGTATGTAAGTTAATTTATTGATAAATTCTAAGGTTTATAGCAAAATAATTGTGTGCATAATATATATAAATTTAGTAAACACGAATCTTATTATATTACGTAATTGTGAATACGCTTAACATACATTCAAATGTAAAATATGAACAAACCCAGTTAATTAGATGCAGGTCAAAAACCTCAGAGAAATGTGTTTGTTCCCAGTACAAATAGAAGCCGTTCCTACTTCAATGCTTTTTGGAACCAATGAAACGCACTGGCACAGGTAATATACACCGGTACCTGGCTCATTTCCTATCGAGGATTTTGTTTTGCCAATATTATGTCAGCATGACATACAGCATTATGTCATACGGTATACTGCTGTGGAAGAGTGCTGCAGATATAAACACCGTTTATGTGCTGCAGAAGAGGGCTGTTCGTGCAATTTATAATATGGGCCCTAGAGAATCATTACGCATTAAGTTTAAAGAAATAAATATTATGACATTCCCTTGTCAATACTTCTATAAAAATCTGAAATAAAGATAAACTCGCTGGTGCCACTTGTAGACTTCATAAAGTTAGTAAATCGTTTAAAAGGCAAGGTGTACGCTTATATATCAAACTCCCAAGTGATGTACAAAATTGTCAATAACCAAATTTAAAAACGTATTTAAACAAAATCTTTATAAAAAAGCCTACTATAAAATATCGGATTATTTAGATGATAGAGAAGCTTGGGATTGAAATTGCTCCAACTCGTTCAAAAATGTTACAATTTAGACTTAATTTATTTTCTTTATTGTTATGTATTCTAAAAAAGAGAGAGAGAGAGATAATTATTTATTGTTACACCATATTAAAATAAATTAACCTAGAAAACTTAAAGACTAATACATGGTGGTACAATGGGCGGCCTTATCGCTCAAAGCGATCTCTTCCGGGCAACCTTAAAAGGATCATAAAAAACCAACCAGCCTTGTTTCTTGCCTTTCTTTCCTGGCTTGTTCGCGAAGGAACAGGCAGTAATATTTGCGTTTCAAAGTGATTCTTGTGATTTTAAGGAATAAAAGATTTTTACTTTGACTTTATTACGCTGGATAGGACGCAGCGTTCGAGGGCTCCTACTACACGACAAGACGACCTAATAATGATTGCTAGACTTGCTAGGAATCGTTGGGTGCACCCCATAGATTTCCAGAGCGGCCGAACTAGTGCGGGGACGTCCTACACTACGCTTTCCAGTGCGTGGTCTCCACTCTAGAACCATTCTGCCCCAACGGCCATCAGTTATTTGAGCTATGTGCCCTGCCCACTGCCACTTCAGCTTGCAATAACTCAAAAACTAAAATTGAAAATAAAGATGGACACGATTGTCGAGAACATCTATACTAATATTATAAAGAGGAAATATTTCTATTTTTGCGTGTGTGCATGTTTGTAATGAATAAAAACAAAAACTACTGTGCCGATTTCAAAAATTCTTTCACCATTGGAAAGCTACATTCACCCTTAGTAACATAGGCTTCTTTTTACTCAACTGCGCAGAAGGAGGGTAATGTTTTTATTGAAAAACTACGCTTGCGAAGCTACGTATTGGTCAGCTAGTAGAAAACAAAACTCAGACGCAACCAACTAGTGTGGCCACTCTACAAATCAAGCCTTGCATTAATATTGCGAAAGTCAAAAATACATATTACGCACTCATGTGTAGCTAAGAGAATATAAGATTTCTCAGTGATTACAGTGTTGCAAGCGCAGCCATTTGTCAGAAGCCGACCGTTTGACAGCAACATACGATCATTTACGTTGTCGATTGTATACACGGGTGAATAGACAAGGAGTGTTTTAGTGTAACGAATAATATACATAGAAAACTTTCGTGATTGATTTCAATCATTATTATAAATATGGGATTTTTCACGTACCGTCTTATCGGTGTGCGAAGCGAGACGGTATTCGGGGCGGATCGCATTCACACTGATGAAGGTTCACGAATTGAACCGAAACATTGTCGGTAAAACACCAATAAGACGGTACGTGATAAATCCCGTATTTATAATAATGAATAAAATACAAATGATCGATTAAAGCAAGAAAGCAAGTTTATGTAGTTATTCTTTGTGATTGGATTTATTGTTATCTGGTTAGTAGGTACCTAGTACCTATTTAAGACAAGAAACCTACTCAGAGGTTGACGGGTAGAAAATGCTTTTATCATTTAGCCCACCTTTGGTACATTTACACTTATATCTTTATTTATGTTTTATAAATAAATAAACATCGAGTGAAACATTTTATATGCACAATGGGAGAGTAGGATTTCGTTTACAAATTAAAAAGGACTTCCTGATTTTATGGCTTTTGTCTAGATAAGCATTCTTTCTTCTGTTTATAATGGATCCATTTTGAACTATTATCAATTAATCACTAGATGTTTTATTTTGTACGGAATCAAAAAGTTTCACAGATGGACCAAATATAAGGAATTGCAGAGAACATGTTTTGTTTACTATACTATAACTATATACAACAAGGATACTTATATTATAGATAGATAAACTCTTTATTGCACACCAAACAAAATTAAATAATACAAAGAAATACACAACAATAAAGGTAAGTACAACGGGTAAACTGATATCCTAGCTTCACAAACATTGCTAGTTAAAATTATTTTACAAAATTTAAACCTGTCCTAACGTACAGTGCACAAACAAGGTCATTGACCGAGCTGCAGAAGTCCAAGCTCAAGATTTACCAAAGGGCAATGGAACGCAGTGTTTAGGATTTCGGAGAATCGATCGGGTGAGGAATACCACGCTTCGTTCGTTAACTGGCATTGCCGATGTAGGAGACAAAAACCGCGAAGCTCAAGTGGGATTGGGCGGGGCTCGTAAGTCGAATGCTTCCGGAGAAATGGGCCAACATCGGAACAACCTGGGTACCTGAGGGTGGGCAGCGACGTTGGGGTCGGCCGCGAAAGCATCAGTGGATTCGAGAGGGAATGATGGGATTCCAAGGATCGTGATAAGTGGAAGGATTTGGGGGAGACCTTTAGTGTGACCCAGCAGTAGGTAAATGTAGGCAAGCAAGTTAAAAAAATATTAGCTCACAAATGTTCCATGAATTGCCTGAATTCTCCCAGTGAGAAAGAACCTCAAAGCAAACCACCGGGTTTGATTCCCAGTGAACGGAAGTCCGAAGCTACGCATTCTACACGGTAAATTTTCCACGGATTTATGAGCTGTTTCCTTTGTGGATAGAAATTCCTATCATACTTGTTCATCTTCCCATACCTCTAATCTTAACGACCGTTATCAATAGATTTAGATAAATTTAAAACATAGACAACTTTTAATCCCTTTTTACAAGCTTTTTATTAACTTGCAATGTATGTATGTTTGTCCGAGTGGAATCTTGCAACTGAATTTGAAACCCGTTCCCCTCAACCGATTGAGCTGATATTTGGAATACATATGTAACTTCGGTGACAACGCAATAATATGGTACCATGGAGGTGGTCTCATACTGGAGACGGATGCTAGACAACGTAACTTCTGAATGGATTATAGTAGGCTACTAGTGTTTGGGCTCATTTGAATCTGCTTGCGGTTTCGATTACGAGTTTTATAAAAGCTTGTTTTGAAAAAGTAATTTTTAATCAAAAATCTTATTAAGCTTATTTCGCGCACAGAGGAGTGTGAGATTTGGCATAGTTAACGTTTATATATATATATATATTTCTATGCTTTGGTTATTTATGGAGAAGAGAAGCGAATGCTAAAACCGAGCAAAAACAAATAGTAATGAATTACGGTCGATCTTCAACCACTGTGCCTGACAACTAGTTTTTTTAAATACACCTATTTAGATCCTCTTATATGTAAATAAAAAACTGTTAGTACTGTGCCTATTAGCGGATGATATTTTTGCTTTTTTGATCAAGTCACACTCAGGTCAACACAGAGGTTCCACACAGTTTATTGACGCTTACTAACTACATAACTTACTCTAATCTCTAAAATAATCTAATTCGAATCCTTTACTAACTAAACCAATCCAAATTACTAAAAAGTATCGCGTACCGTTTTTGTATAGAGTTTACAAACCTTATAATAAGTAATTAAAAGAGTTTTTACATCCACTCGAACATTTTAATGCACGCCATCTGCCGGCCGTTGTATAAACTACGTGATATATAGGGGCAACGTGAAAGCCTTGTTGATAATATAATGCACCGGTCAATGTAGAGATGGCAGTAAACGTTACTTTAGTTTACTTTGCTCCGGCGCATCTTTTGGTAAAAATGAATTTTGTTTTACAGCCGTTTTGTAGCTTCTTGCTAAATATTGATTACAGAGCAATATACACATTAGGTAAAGTAGGTCACGTTACACGCATTAGGTACACAGTGAGTATATAATTATGTACCATCTGTTTTAGCAGGTACATTTTTTTTTACTTTTGCAATAATAAAAATCACTACAACGGTTGTCTCGAAGAGGTCGCTTTCAGCGATAAGACAGCCCATTGTACGTTTATTTCCATTATTACTGTATTTTTGTTTGGTGTGTAATAAAGCATTTCATTCATTCATACAATTACCTGAAATACAGGACTAAAAAACTAAATGGCTAAATAGTTATGTGTTTTACCTTTACATTTTATAATTTTTTTCTTAATTACCAATGTAACGACGAAGTTCGGGATAAAATAAGTCTACTTTATCTTTTGTGGTTATTTATTCTCCAAATTCTACCCACAAATAGTTACTTAGTAATATTTTTAACTACACGTGTATTAAGATGTTAGTAAATTATTGTTAAATCAAAATACTTTAATTTTAAATGGTACCTATGTTTATGCTAATGTGTGTTCGTCTATAAATAAAATTGTATGTAATAATAGCGAATCAATACCTATTAGTACCTACGTACGTAAATATTGTTGATGAGCCTAATAAAAAAAAAAATTAAATTAATTTGGATAAGAGAGATGACGGGCGATGGACGAAGGCGATTACAGAGTGGTGGCCAAGGGATGCTCGTAGACCAAGAGGCAGACCACCCGCCCGATGCTCGAATGACATTGAAAGCGTAGCTGGCTGTCAATGCATGAGACTCGCACGGGACCGGAAAGAATCTATACTAATATTATAAATAGGAAAGGTTTGTTTGTTTGTATTGAATAGGCTCCGAAAGTACTGGACCGATTTAAAAAATTCTTTCACTGTTGGGAAGCTACACTATCTCCGGGTGACATAGGCTACTTTTTACCCAACTGCGCAGAATGAGGGTAATATTTTTATTGAAAAACTATGCGTGCGAAGTTGCGGATTGGTCAGCTAGTGGCGTAATAAAGAGGAGGCCTATTACCCAACAGTTGGTGCAGACGGGCTGAGATGACGATGATTAAATTAAACTAAAAGTATGATATTGACAATGTCTAAGCCGAGCATGAGTTACGCTACGATTATTTCCCTGTCCATTGTCGACTCGTGGATGTAAATGTTAATACCAATAGAGACATTTGAATAAATATCACATTTCAAATAGTCTTCCCGTCCTATTCGCCCCGTGTTTACGATAACTGGCGGTGAAAGTAAGTAACAGCTTAATACTGGGAAGCTAAACTTGCAAACGACGTGAAAGCTCATAAGTTGGGATGTTATATCTCCTGTTTGGACCAGTCGCCGCTCCTAGCCGATTTACACTTCTATGTATGTATGTTCATAATGTATACATGTTCTCCAAGAATATGTAGATTAACCCGAAAACGTCATTGACCTTACTCACGATAACAATATTTGTTGAACAACTTTTCAAAATAACAAAACGCTTTTTAAAACAAAATTTTTAGCGCTTTTTCACGCTATACCAGCTAATAAACAATTTGTTTTTAAATCAAATGAATTTAACCACGTGATTGCAATGAAATATATTAAATTTTAAATAGTCGTAGAACAAACGTCAAAATAGGGGTTCATTATTATCATAAACTTGATCATAACTTCAACATAGTCGGCTGAGACGCAGAAGGTAGCGGGTTCGATTCCCGCCGCGGAACAAATGTTTGTATGGTCTACATATGTTTGTTCCGTGTCTGGATGTTTTTGTTATACTTATTATAAGTATGTATTTACAAAATATGTAATAAGTATTCTATCAGTTATCTGGTACCCAGCTGCTTAGTTTGGGGCTATATAGCTCTGTGTGAAATGTCCAGCCATATATATTTATTTATTTATAACTTTGTATTCCCAGTGTAATGTTACATAATTGCTGTGTGGGAGCACCATAGGGTAAATACTGAATCACACATATTCTGAAGAACCCTGTACACGGATAGAAAGTCAAAGGACGTGTGGTGTTGTGAAAGGCTCATTATGTGCAAATTAACTTGTTAAACTAGCATAATAAATTATTATTTATTATTATTATCAGGCCGTAGAGTCCCCCCGCAGGGCAGAGGCCTCCCTTCCCTCTTTCCACGAATCCCGGTTACTGGCTAATTGGGGCCACTCTTTCTGGAATGCATTCAGTTCATCCCTCCATCTCCGCCTGGGTCTACCACGAGGCCGCCGCTCGTTTGGAACTCATTCTGTAGTGGCTTTCGCCCATAGTTCCTCTGGCATACGACAAACGTGTCCTGCCCAGTCCCACTTCAATTTTGCGGATGTCAGAGCCACGTCAACTATCTGTCTTTTGGAGCGCAGTGTTGAGTTTCTTACACAGTCTGTGAGCCTGACTCCTAGGATGCTGTGCTCCATAGCTCGTTGACAAACACCGAGGCGGGACTTTTGAATAATGGTTGGGGACCAAGTTTTATAAAAAGCATAATAAAATCATAAAAACTATCAGATCTACGGAATATTCTGAGAATGAAATAAATGGTACTCCCATTTATTTCATCATCATATCAGCTATGGAACGTCCACTGTTGAATATAGATAGGCCTACCTCGTACACTCGTACATCGTCCTTTTCTTCCATAGTCCTCTCCATTCTAAGGTCGTCTCCAATAAATCGCTATAAGACATACCATTGTACATTTCTGTTGTTATTAGTTTTTCTATGTATCTTATATTTTATTAACCACATGTGACCTTACTATGGGAGAGGCTACTGACTTCTGTTCCACAGGTCTTTGCACCTAGCTTAGAAGTCAGAGACTTCATAGGACGTGTTACCAAGTGTTTTCTGGGTAATAATATTATTATTTATTTAGATATAACTCCTTACATAATGGAAGTTTTGCCATTCTTAAATGTCTGTTTTTTTCTGTCCTTAATTTTCTGTCTGTCCGTCTGTCACCAGGCTGTATCTTATGAACCGTGATAGTTAGAAAGTTGTAATTTTCACAGATGATGTATTTATGTTGCCGCTATAACAACAAATACTAAAAAAATAATAAAAAATATTGATGGGAGGCTCCCCACACAACAAACGTGATTTTTTTGCTCTTTTTTGCTCGATATTGATAACGGCATCAGGTAGACGCTCGAAATATTTACAGAATATTTATTTATATATTCGCTTTAAAAATATATAATAAAATTAAAATAAAACTAATATTTTAGGGGGGGGGGGGCTCCCATACAACAGGCATGATTTTTTTGCCGTTTTTATAGATAATGGTACGGAACCCTACGTGCGCGAGTCCGACTCGCACTTGGCCTGTTTTATTAATTATAATTTTACAGAAGAGCGAAATCTCCTAATACAGGTAGGTATTATATACTTAAAGGAGGTTTCAACTACTAGTTAAGCTATTGTAAACACAAGTTAATCTATCTACTTTTCATATATTATCATCCTTTCCGCATAAGTTATGATTCTTTTAGACACATTTTACACAAAGTATCGGAAATAGACATCAGGAAACTTAGAAAGCGCTCTGTCACACTACATTTCAACGGAACATTTCAGATGGTCGATTCTGTCTAGTTATCAGATGGTGTGCCTGTTGCCTGTTCATAAATATCCTGTCGGCGGAAAGCCTGTCCTGTCAGTCGACTCAGTTACTAAGTGGAAAGTAGTTTGCAATTCGATTTATGGGTTTATTGATGTCTGACACTTTGAAACGGTAGTGTGTAACAATCTATAATAATCGTACTAACTAATATTATAAAATATGTGAAAGTGAGAATATAATTGAATAGAAAACGCTTTATTGTACACCACACTTAAATAGATATATGATAAATAAATATATAATAAATAGATATCCTGGATCGAGACATAGGTTCTACTTTATGTTGACAAAGTTTTGTTAGACGTTTAGACATCGTTGCGCAAGTCGCCCTTAATGCCTAATTATGTATAAGAGACCTAAACGGTACGCTATAAATCCCGTATTTTCCTTAACACCTAAGTCAAAGTCAAAATCTTTTATTCATTAAAATCGCACGGATCACTTTGAAACGTCAATTTCACTGCCTGTTCCTTCTCGACCAAGCCCGGAAAGAAAGGCAAGAAACAAGGCTGGTTGTTTTTTTAATGATCCTTTTAGAATACATAACAATATATAATAATATTATCAAATGCACGAACAGCCCTCTTCTGCAGCACAAAAACGGTGTTTAACATGTTCCTAAAATTTAAACATGTTTAGTCACTCAATACGTTTAGGGATTGTTGTGCAAGTCGCCCTAAGCCTATATCAAAATATTATTAGAAGCGTTGAAAAACCTACAAATCGCCGAGTATACTTTTTATTGAAACGTAACCGCTTGCAGAGCAAGCTACTTTAAATGTTTTCAACAGTTGCCAAAGTAATTTCTCATGGGTAATAAAAAAATATTCATAAAGATTCCCTGCACATACAAGAACAGCTCGGTCGGCTGTGAACGAGCCACTGACAGAGACTCGAGCGAGACTGATTACTGACGAGACGACTGGTAGTGGTAGGCGAAACAGCATGTTGCAGATACAGCGTGATGTTAATATTGCGCGAGAGTGGCATTATACGGACAAATTGAGAAGAACTGGACAGATACAAACAAGTGTATATAATTTGTTACGTGCGTTCACTGGCCTCGACTTAAAGATTACGTTACAGCATATTATTCTTTATTTGATTTAGTTGACCATCTAAAATTAATATTATTATCTCAAATGCATTTAATAACGTATTAATATTTTAAACCTGAATCATAAGGACTGGTTCTAATTTAAGAATGGAATAAATTCTAATTTAAATTGTAAATACATTGGATTGCAAATTCTGTTTGATGCGTAAATTTTACTGTCATCATCGTGTTTTTATAAAAAAATGCGATTTGATGCAATTATTAGTGCGACTCAAGACGTATGTCATAGTGGTCTTACACTCGTATCTATAAACAAGTAATTACTTGTTGCTAAGTAATTTCTTAATTAGGTCATTACTTGAGGATAGAACTCTTGGATAAGAAATATTATTCTAGAGTTAAGTAATGCACGTTACTTACATAAGCAAGGGCTTAAGTAAAAGTCAATGCTCAATATTGGCAACATTTTATGACTGCATTTCTTTTCACGTAAAGGGAACGCGAGATCTGCGATTATTTTTAAAAAGCGCCGCCTTAGTAACTCTTATTTAACAGAATTTTATTATTTACTTTTTTTATTACTTATTTACTTTCAATTTTTTTTTAATTATTACAATAAAAGTAATTTATGTTGTAAAATAAATATTTGTTAAATGTAATTTTCTTATGTAATGTTTGGAAAAAATCTCTTAGGATGAGCTAATTTGTTGATTTTCCACGAAATCAGTCTCTTCAAAATCTTTCATAGTATAATTAGCTTATAAAAATATATTTGGAGCACTGCACAAGTTAATATAATATTGGCTGTAGTCCGTAACTTTGTAATGAGGCCTTTTTGTAGACAAGGTAATCTACATTTCCAAACATCAAACAGTCTTTCCACACTGTTTCTTGTTATTTGGCACTTGTTGAAACGTTCTTCTGCTGCAGTGCGTAGATGGGATATGCGTGCGTGGGTGTGATAAAATATCTGGTACTTGGGTACCCTGCATCTGCTACTATGATTCCATTTAATTCATTGGTTTGGAGTCTCACATTCAACCTTGAATTTCTGAATATTTGGCTCTCATGTTTACTTCCAGCCCATTTAACTACATATCAAATATCTCCAAATTTGGACCACAAACAACTTGGACATTCAGGGAAAAATAACCCTTACGATTTCTATTATGTTCAGTATGGTCAATGCCACGAGGCTTATTTAATTTTATATAACTGCAATCAATTGCTCCGAGTATATTCTTAAGTCCATTTGACCTACCAATTCGTCCTAGGTTTTCAAAATCTTCCATCACTCTTCTTAATTCAGATGAACTGGGAAATTTCACGTAATCAGACATATGAAAAGCTAACGCGCGGCTCACTTTTTTCACTATGTTGCAAACAGTGGATTGCGATATATTTAACAAATCTCCACAAACCATTTGAAAACTTGCAGTAGCGTAGAACCTTAACGCTGTTAGTAACTGGCACATGGGACCAATTGGGAACCTTTTTTGTTTGTCTGAACGTAAGTCTCCAATTATTAAAGGTAAAATAACATTCACCACAATATGTTTTGTAAAACGAAATCTCATCTTTAATGTTTTTTTTCCGAATATTCGCGAAGAGGATCTGCATCACGGAAATACAATTTAGTTTTTCTAGGTTCATTAATGGTAATATTGTTTGTAACTTCTTACAATGGGTCATTCGAAATATGGTCCAAATACAAAAATAAATTCTCGATATCTTCCTTATCATTAGATTAGAATGTAGACCACATATTAGTGAAAACTGAACTGATTACAGTAATAAGAAAGGTTATAAATAACTACCACAATGCTGGTTCAGTAATGTACGTTGCTCAAGTAACCAAAATGGTTTCTATTACTTGACTAAGTATTCTAGCTTTTGACAGTTCTTACTTCGACCGATTTCTTGTCTATGAAATGCGAAGTGTTGCTCAAGTTATTACTTTTTGTTTAGACTTGACTATAAATACGAGTGTTAGACATTGTTATAATCACCATACAGCACGCTCCCGCAGTAATCGACCAAAGGATCGTGAGCAAGGCAATACGAAGATACATACATAATGTTCATGACGAGATCTGTATGTTGCTCCATCGCCTGCCGAGCACGACCCACAGCAGGAACAGTGCAGCCGCGACGTAATGTACCCAGTCTGGTACAGAGAACTCCACGGCTGCAGTTGTGCATCTGTACAATGAATATTCGTTGATGCGTGCCTTTTGTGGACTACGCAGCGTTTTACATGTGGTATGACGTGTGTTTTGTGTGTTTGTATCAAAAAATTTGTTTGTGTAAAAAGAAACCGTACTTACCTTATTGTTATTTTATATATTTAAACAATCGCTTTAAGAATTGGTATAACTTTGCAAGCGCTAACCGGCAATAATATCTATAAACACTTTAATCATATTTAATTTAAGACCTTATTTTGCAACATATTATCAGCAAAGAATAAGTGAATTAAGACTTATTTTTTTTTCGTATAACTCCAAAGTGTTAACGACGAAAAGTCTTGGCATATTAATTTATACCACTAAGGCGGCAAACCAACTTTAATATTAAACACGCCTTCTCAACTCGGTAGGATAATATCTTCACATTGCATTTATGAGTCAACCTGTATATTCCGACCGCCCCACCATTAAAGGGGGGAGTGAACGGACTGTTATATCAGCTGGTTTACTTCCGTAAACATTGCCGGCATGGCATGTAGGTTAGGTTATGTCATAGAATAATAGTACAAGGAAATTTATTATATGGTCGATATGTGCATTTTTCTCAATAAAAATGTAAAAAAAATTATGTTGGTATTTGTTAATGGATTTGTAGGTACCAGAAGAGTTTCTATTATATACAAATCAGACCACCCGGTCAACCAAGATATCTAAGGAATAAAAACCGACAAAGTGCGAGTCAGACTCGCGCCCGAAGGGTTCCGTACCATTATCTATAAAAACGTCAACAAATCACGTTTGTTGTATGGGAGCCACCCTTAAATATTTGTTTTATTTTAATTTATACATTTATTTTTAAAGTGAATATATAACTAAATATTCTGTGAATATTTCAAGCGTCTAGTTATTGCCATTATCAATATCGAGCTAAACAAGCATAAATATCACATTTGTTGTATGGGAGCCCCCCTTAAATATTTATTTTATTCTATTTTTAATATTTGTTGTTATAGCGGCAATAGAAATACATCATCTGTGAAAATTTCAACTGTCTAACTATTACGGTTCATGTTCACAGCCTGGTGACAGACAGACGGACAGACAGACAGACAGACAGACAGCGGAGCCTCAGTAATAGGGTGCCGTTTTACCCTTCGGGTACGGAACCCTAAAAATGAGGTGGGAATATCTTCGCGTTCTTCAAGCGCCAGACTAATAGGAGCTGACGCTGAACAGAGTCCGATTGTGCCTTTTAGTATATTATATTGCTAAATATTTTATTGGAAACCAGTCAAAGGGAAACTTCGAAAAAATTTCTAGTTGGCTTCACAGTTTTGCCCTAAGTAAATCTGCATTGAATGCCTTTCATTGACATTTGTTAGCGCAATTATCAGACTAGTGACCTAATGCTGAACCTAGGACTTTTCACATAAGCCTGGTACATGGCAGCGTTCTCAATGCATACATTAATTGTATATATTAAGTTCCTCCTGCCTATGTTGTTACTGAATAATATTGTGTACCTACAGATTATGTAAAAAAAATTCTTCTTTCTTAATAACTAGTGGTTCGCCCCGAACTGAGATCTCGCGAGTCTTCCATAAAAACAAAAATATATTATTTGTAATCTTTGACTATCAAAATAGTGCCACGAAATGCATTTCCAACTCACTTGACCTACAGTTTCATTCAAATTACAGGTAACGAGAGTTCATGTAAATTGGTTCTTCGTTTTTGGGGTACACATTGCAGTTATTCTGGATTTCAGACTTTTGCCTATAATTGTGTCATTTAAGCTACGCGCATATCAAACACATTACAGCACTGTGGGGTCACTGGTGTAGCCTCTGAATTTCATCAAAGTTTTTATTATGCAACATAAAAACTGCAAGAACTAATCTAAAAATAAAAACGGGGTCAAAATATACTAATGAAGACCTTTCATTTGACGTCCCATTTGACCTAATAGTCTCATTTTTATTACCTCTCTTGAACCCCAATATCTCAACCCCCGCCCCCCCTCACATTTTTAGCTCATTTAGTCACATCAAAATTGTGCCATAGAATAAACGTTTCGAAAGTGATCTTCGGACAAATAAACAAACATACATACATACAACGCCGATTTGCCCTAGTTGATTTGGAGATCTGGAAATAAATAAATGTTGCTGAACATTTCACACAGCGCTATCTAGCCCCAAGTTAAGCAGAGCTTATACTATGAGAACCAGATAACAAATAGAATACTTATACATATAGGTACGTTTTATTTGTGAATATCTACATACTTATCATTTATAGAAAAACATCCAGACCCGGAACAATCTGTAGTACAAATTACGCAAACATTTGTTCCGCGGCGGAAAACGGACCCGCTACCTCCTGCGTCGCAGCCGGCAATTCGCCCACTGCGCCACGGTCGTTTCTGTCTTTAATGTCCGCTTATCTGAGATCTTCACATCTATAAGAAGACGATTAACACGAGGCTGGTGGCATGATTCAGCACTCGCAGTAGCCTTTTGATTTTTTTATGGAGAAGGTATTTAAGGTTTTAATGGATGGTCGGACGACATCGCGCGAGTTGGTGAGAAGGCAACGCGCTTGGCACAGGATCGGAGAGTGACGTTATGACGGAGGATGTGATAGCAGATTTTCAGGTTTAGCACCCTGCAGTGGTATTGTGTGGAGCACATAGCTCGAAGAACTGACGACAGAGGATCTAAAGATGACCCGATAAAGGGAGTGCACGAGATCGGTCGCTATGGGGAGGCCTATGTTCAACAGTGGACGTCCTATGGCTGATATGATGATGATGAGATAGATAGAACGGTGTAAACCTTCTAATAGCACCTATTCTTTTAGTTTATTCTACATTTGCGAACATTTCTGTAAAAATAAATCTCAAAATTGTAAAGACCAAAACGTGGTCCACTTTCCATCAGATTATAAAACAAACAAGGTTAATACCAAATGAAGAAATTCAAGTTTTAAGTACACAAGATCAAGTCCAGATATAAAGAATTCATTGTGATAAGTCTTTTTTGGTGAAAGTCAGATAACAAACGTCGATTGAAATACTTGATTTTTTCTTAATTAACTAAATATACTCGTACATACGTTTTCAGTAGTGTTATACATACACATCGCCGTTCGTGTCGCCGGAGATCGTAAGATTTGTAAAAAAGCCAGAGAAAGGATCATGCATTGATGAAGACGTAGACAACGCTCGTTTCCCGCTCGTTTCTACCACGCACCTGCAAGATGTGGAATGACCTTCCTCCGGAGGATTTCACGGTCGGCGTCACACATGAACGCCTTCAAGAGAGGTGTAGGATAAGGCATTAAGTTTTAGGCAACGCGACTGCAGTACCTCGAGTCCTGCAGGAGTTTCTAGGTGACGGTTACCACTTAACATCAAAGGCCCGTCAGCTTGTGCATCTAAATCGACAGCTTGTGCGTGGACTCGCGCTCGAAGGGTTCCCTACCATTTTCTATAAAAAACGGCAAAAAATCACGTTTGTTGTATGGGAGCCCCCCGTAAATATTAATTTTAGTTTAATTATTTATTTTTAAAGTGAACAATATAACTCAATATTCTGTGATTATTTCAAGCGTTTACCTGCTGCCGATATCAATATCTAGCAAAAATGAGCCAAAAAATCACGTTTTTTGTATTCGAGCCCCTCTTAAATATTTGTTTTATTTTATTTTTAATTATTTATATTTAAAGTGAACAATATAACTCGATATTCTGTGAATATTTCAAGCGTCTACCTGCTGCCGTTATCACTATCTAGCAAAAACAAGCAAAAAAATCACGTTTATTGTATGAGAGCCACCCTTAAATATTTATTATATTCTGTTTTTAGTATTTGTTGTTATATCGGCAACAGAAATACATTATCTGTGAAAATTTCAACTGTCTATCTATCAGGGTTCATGAGATACAGCCTGATGACGAACGGACATACAGACAGACAGACAGACAGACAGCGGAGTCTTAATAATAGGGTTACCCGTTTTACCCTTTGGATACGGAACCCTAAAAATGGACAAACTAATGTTGCTCTGGAAATCTATGAGCACAAGTCCTATGGCAGATAAGACGATTATGGGGCAGTGGCCGGGACAGTCATTTATCTAATTCCAAGTTTCTGTAAATCATTAGAAATCGTATTACGTATTATAACTAGTTAAAATTTATAGAGTTTCCACAGCTTTTCCATCCATAACCATAATAAGTAATTCTGGAAAACTCGTCTTCAGAAACTTTATGTAGGCGCGTTCAGAAAGCTGGTTCGTAAATCAATAAAAATCGGCACATAAATTTTACAATGATGTCGATTTGATACGATAATTTGCATTTCAAAGTGGGTGGTAGCATTAAAGATTTATAGAGATGGTAAAACTATGCTTTGGGCTAAAATAATGTCTCCGTTACAATGTTATGTGCTTTTATTTGGGTTTATGAAGGTGCAATTTTTTCAACTTTTGCGAAAAACTGTTTATTTTGAAAATACTTTTTAAATCAGCAGTACAGTAGGTTGATCAATTGTTAAAACGCTATTTCTGTATCATTGTATGTAAACAATGGCCGTAAGCGATCTATTATTCAAATGGTGGGGGTCATTATTTCAAAATAGGGAACAGGTCAAGTGGGGTATCATATCCCCCCTCCCCCCGTTCACATTTACGAAGCAGTTAACAAGTTAACAATAACCTACTTTCAGAGCTTGAGTGATGAAAAATAGTTTTAAAATCAACTATGGCTCAAATTAAACAAGTACACAAAACCATAGTATTTGCGTAACACTCATATCACCTTAAAATACCGTTGCATACCTACTCCACTACCGATCAGCTCTCTACAATACAAACGCTCTCTATTTGCTTCCATTTCCAATTTTTAACACAAACACTCCCTTTCGTGTTTACTTTGTTACTGTTTGTACATAACAATCGTGCGCCAGCAAAAACCTGGTTTATACAGTAAAATCTAATACATGTTTAGTTTTTAGGGTACCGTAGTCGGACAAGGAACCCGTATAGTTACGATATAGTCTGTGTACCTGTCTACTTTCCAGCAGTTGTTTTCAGACTTTTTTTTAACAACTTATATGGCAAACGAGCACCAGATGTTAAGTGGCCACTGCAGCCCATGTATATCCACATAGAATTCAACACAAGGTATTATGTTGTCTTAATCTCTATGTGGATACATACGTTGTCATAATATAGGTCTTAGCTGTTATGCCTATGTGCCAGTAATTACAGGAACATACCATTACCATCTAACCGGAACACAGCAGCACAAGTACTGCTATTTAGCGGCCGATAAAGGAAAGGCGGTGGTGCCCACTTCCTTGAGCTCGTTCACAAAAGCTCTACCACTACTAACCTATTTAGTGCTGAAAAGCTCTTTGATAGCACGAGACCGGAACCGGAATCCGGTTAGAAGTTTAGAAACATGAACAGACGTGCGCGTGCATCACTTTATCGTGACATAAGCTCACGACAGTCCAAGCCACAGTGACGCCGAATAGGAAGGTCGATTCTCTAGAGTTCACACAGGTTAATAGATGCAAGATATTTTAGTGTGCACACCTGGTGCTAATTGAAAACAT
Source organism: Philereme vetulata (assembly GCA_918857605.2). Taxonomy (NCBI): domain Eukaryota; kingdom Metazoa; phylum Arthropoda; class Insecta; order Lepidoptera; family Geometridae; genus Philereme; species Philereme vetulata. The sequence goes on along the minus strand of OU975420.1, from coordinate 9,105,518 downwards.
AGTGCATCTGAATAACTAATTAATCTTTAACTAGCAGCCAACTTTTCTTCCTAGGTCGCTTTGTATTATTTACCTGCTATGATGATGCTAAACGAACAAAATAAGTGGTAGAACAGAGTAGTGCTAGTAGGGCTTAATCATCATTATCATATCAGCCATTAAACGTCCACTGCTGAAAATAGGCCTCCTCCATAAATTTACAGAGCAATCGATCTTGTGAGACCCAACGTCTCCCTTATTACCCTTATTAGGTCGTCGTACGTGATCTCCATCCATTCGAGAAACTTTTTGCCCTAACGGCCGTCAGTTCTTCGAGCTATGTGCCCACTACGTGCACTTTAAGCAAATCTCATATTATATTCTCAACGCTTATAACAGGTATAAACCAAAAAAGAAGTGCCAAGATCATTTAACAACAACGCCGACCAAAATGAGCAATGGAATTATGTAACTTGCAATAAATTTACAATCTTGTCTTGACCTCCATTTAAAGAACCAGGAACAGTAAGAAATTGTTTTCTATTGATTGTGCAATATCCTCAGTTTTTCCTCCACGCACCTGCAAGATGTGGAATGACCTTCCTCCGGAGGTTTTTCCGGTGGGATTCAAAATGATCGTCTTCAAGAGAGGTGTAAATAGGGCATTAAGTGCTAGGCAACGCGACTGCAGTACCACGAGTACTGCAGGAGTTTATTGGCGACGGTGACCACTTAACATCAGGATGCACCGTGTCTACAAGTTTAATATAAAAAAAACTCTTCCGTTTTACGAAAGAAAAATTTTGCTAATGACTTCGCATGAAATAGTATCCTAACAGCATGACTAGCATTTACCATGACTGCCCAAAAAAGGAGTGTTAAGTATGTATTTTATATCGCCTATTTACTACTAATGATTGTTTCGCAGAAAATAAAATATGTTTTTGTTTAATAAAAATTTAAAATAGAAAGACAATCATAGGAGACATAAATACACAAGCATTGACCAGAGGCCCAGTTCAAGGTCACGAGGGACATTCACACGATTTTCTTTAAAAATAAATAATATGCTAATTACTTATTTTGTTTTTAACGCGTACTTTATATCGTCTATTATCGTGTATTTTTTTAGGGGTCCGTCCGTCTGCTACAGCTGATTATCTCAGCAACAACTGAACCTATCCGCTTGAAATTTGTAACAGTTACTTATAATAAAAACTGACCTTCTACTTTTAAAAGTAAAACTATTCAATAATATATTCATTTTGATGGCTAAAAGCGCCAAAATAGTGGAGGTCAACATTTCAAAATAGGGCTACTAGGTCAAATGGGGTATCATATCAAAGTAAAAGACATTTATACACATTTATATCAAAGAGATTGATTTACACATTCCAAAACCATTTGTACAGTTTTAAATTTATGATTAAAAATTACCACCACCACAACCTGGTCGATTATTCAATTACAACCCAGACACGTCCATGTTGTAAATATGGCCAGGTTTATTTATTAGGTCATTATCACTGAGAATCCTCTCAAGCATTTCAAAATAGGCGTTTACTTCTGCTTTGTTCACCCCTTGACATCTAGCATATGACACCCCTTCTGATTTCATTAATGAAATATCGGATTTCCTTTTCAAAAACATTTGCACCCAATCATATTATATATATAGCCTATCATATATCATATAGCCTTTTCTGATTTCATATTAAATCTGTGTTTAATTCCTAATTGCTCAGCTTACTTGAATGAAATTCTTCTTAAATCATCGATAGTCAATGGAAAGCCTCTCCACTGCATGTATTTTATACGCTTGCTCAGTCTTTTTTCGTTGTCGGCACCAAAGATTTGATGATGGTCCCATAGGTCTCTTTGTGTAGTTGTTTTATTTTAACCTTCTTTCTAGTGTTCTTTTTTTGGAATATCGTAGATAAAAGAGGCCCTATAAACCGTCATCCATCAACTTTGTACTTCTGCCATAGCATTTTTTAAGTCTTCTTCACTCTAGGCACCACGTCCAGCAGCCGTCTTCCGTAAGTATTGGTTAGACATCCATATAAAATATTTTATTTTAAAATTAAATATAAATTAGGACATTTAATTTTATGGCTATCTCTCCCGTAAATACTATGGCCATCTTTCCCGATTGTCCGGGTGAGATGACCACATTACTTAATAAAAGCAGCTTCTCAATTTTGTAGTTAATTTTGAGGTTAGAACACGAGAATTTTTTTTACTTCACAAAGAAAGCATGAATACGGACAAAACTTTCAAAACATTTTTGTGACACCTTAATATGTCAACCCCTTAGTTTAAGTCGAACGTGTTATTAAAAAACAAAGCCAAATTCAAGGTCACCTCACCTTTCCTTAACTTTTTCGCAAAAAATTCAAAAACGCTTGTTGCCCGCGCCAAAACGAATCGAACTAAATTAAAGTAGTGCCATCTATGAATTATTACTTGAACTTTTTTCTATTGGCCATCTCTCCCGTACAGCCATCTCCCCCGGAATTACCCTATAGGTAAAATATAGGTGTATCGATGTCATGAACTTTGTCAAACATATCATAGACCATGACAGTGATGGCAGACAGTTTGTATGATTTAAACTGAGTTTAACTGGAAGGTACCAATTATGCTGTCATCTATGTAGGTGCGTGTGTTTGATATTGAAATTGAGTATGCATTATGTTATTACAAGGTCAAACATGATTTACAACTTCCTGGATTCGAAATTGTCCAGGAAAAGTACTTCTACTATTAAAAAATTATCATAAGAAATCTTGAAAGATTGAGATTACTAGGTGTGAATCTGTCTGTGGGAGCAAATAAATGTGTTTTCTTTCTTTCTTTCAAATACCTACTTCTCTTTTATAAGGATACTAGCTGACCCGCCAGCGGCTTCGCACGCTTGAGAAATTTCCCGTTCCCATGGAAACTTCAGGATAAAAACTATATAAAACGCTCTTATCAAAGTGACGCGTCACTTCATGCAAATGACTTCACGTCAATGAACGACGGTTAAATTATATGGATATTGTTCATACAAAAATAGCGTTTAAAAAATGGGGGGTGGGAGTAGGAGGGTGAAATAAATTTACGATCTATTGTCATACCTACCAAATACACAAAAAAAACCATTAAAAACGGTTGACCCGTTTCGGACGAGTGCGACCACTAAAACCGTGACATGAGATTTTTATATATTACATTTATTTTAATTATTATTACTCTTTAAGTACGTTCGTACACACGGCTACACATCAAGCTATATTTTCCAGTATAAGCTGACCTCGCATTGTGTAGGCTTTTCGTAGAAGGAGAGGTCAGCTTATACTGGAAAATGTGTTTTATTGTGTATAATTATGTTCGTTTCAGTGTTCGCGTCTGCATCTTGTGTACAGTTTTTGTGAATCTTCTTTCTTCCTTCTATTAAATATGTTATACCGAGGTTATGTTATTCCGCGCACTAAAATTAAAAACTTTTCATAAAACTAAAATAGAACATCAACTTTCTCAGAAATAAATAAGACATAATAAACTTCATAGTTTAACTTTTAACCATAAACGTACTGATTGGTTAAAGTCATTCACATATTACAAGATAGTGTTTTGTACCAATATCAGCTGGTTTTAGCAACTGATTCATAATCAAAAATATAGAATTTCGTAAAGCCGTAGAACAAACCTTATTTAGAAAGTGAGGTGAATGACCTTTCGGGATTACAATTATATACATATTCGGAGCACCCTGTATAAGTAAACGTTTTGTTATTGCATTTAAATTTAAATTGTCTATTATCTAATTAGAATTAAATGTATATTTGATAGATTTGTTAATACGCATCTTCCTCTATTAAAATTCACTTTCAACAGTCCACAAATATTACATTTAATTTTAAATCTGATTTATAACTACACCACCGAAAGGAGGCAAGCTATCAATAGTATAAAAGAGCCAACACATAAGCGGAAAATAACATTCATCTTATTCAAAATGCAAAGATTGATCATCAAATGCTATGCTTAAAACCGTTTCGAATTTAACGCTCAAAATACTAAAATAATAGACTGTTTTTACTTTTGTTGGACAAGCAAAGACACTAAGGTTAATAGTTCTGCTAGTTTTAAAAGAACCGACCATTCGGCCACTCGCTTCTACAGTGTCGAATAGTTCAAGGATAATGGTTTGGAAAGCGAAGCGAGCACTGAAAACTTTTCCAATGTCATATTTTGCAATTGATACCGCGCAAGTTAGTGACTTTGACACGATCATTTTCTTTGATCCGCAGCAAGGTTGAATGCAAAGAAAATAACCTACGAATAAGATGATATCTATTAGTCTGTTCGGTATGAATGTGAACAGAACAACGTAAGAACCGTTTCAAAACAGAACATTACTGTATTATCGTCACGATCATCTGTTACGACCAAGAATACCGCTTAGCAATCGCGTTTGTACAAGAAACGGTGGTTGGGGCAGAGGTTCTCGAGTGGTGACCATGCACTGAGAAGTGCATCGTAGGACGGTCCCACACTAGATGGAAAGACGACAATAAAGGTTGCTAGGAGCACAGGCCGTAAAGTATCTGTTATCTTGAAATTGAGACATACTCGTAGAATAATTTGAATTGAATGCAGAATGTTTGAAGCAATTAGCGTTATATAAATAACTAGCTGACCAATCCGCAGCTTCGCACGCGTAGTTTTTCAATAAAAACATTACCCTCCTTTGCGCAGTTGGGTAAAAAGTAGCCTATGTTACTCAGGGTGAATGTAGCTTTCCAATGGTGAAAGAATTTTCGAAATCCGACCAGTAGTTTTTGAGATTATTCATTTCAAACATACACACAAAAATACAAATCTTTCCTCTTTATAATATTAGTATAGATAGTATAGATAATCACACTAATATTATAAATACGAAAGTTTGGCTGTTTGTTTGTTATTCAATCACGTCGTAACGGCAGAACCGATTTCGATGAGGTATATATGTAGATTATGACCAGAATTACCACATCTGCTAGCTTTATCCCATAAATCAGTTTCCATGGGATAAAAATGGGGTGTCAAGTGAAATGGCAACAGCGAGTTTAGCTTTATTTCTAGGTTACTTACACATTTAGTAGTGTAACGCGTACGAAGGCGCGGGCAACAGCTAGTGTTTTATAAGTGAATAAACATGAACGCTTTACAAGCTTATTGCACGCCCCTGAGAGGTGTACAATTTGGTGAAACTGTAGTCTCTCTGAGTAAATTAATGTTTATTGAGTACCTACCTTCATAACTCGAACGAATTACGTTAACTTTTCCATGTTTAGTGATTCTCATGTAAGTGATAATTGTTATCTGTTTGAGAATAAATTATTATTAAACCTTACAACTGTCATTTTTCTAAGTTCATTTATTTAAAAAAACACATAAAATTATTACACTTAAAATTCAACATTCCTCTTTAGTATATATATAACTATTTGTATACATGTACGAAACTCTTATAAATATGTTTTGTTTATGAACATCTTTCTGTATAGCCTATATTTTGGCAATAAATGATCATGGTTTATGATGCATTCAGCACTGAACTTTCTAAGGCTTCTAACTATGATGATAATGAGATTCACAAGCAGTCTCAAAATTAAATTATATAATTATCTATTACTACCGAGACTACAGTCAAAATTCGTATTAGTGCCTCAATCAACAAGCTTCAATCTGATCACACAATCCCCATTCTATCATCGGACAACCAGACGCTCCGCGGTGCGCCACCGCTACATGGTAGACATACCTCCCATACGCACAAAGCGGTACCCTTCCCCCTTTATTATGCGCACCGCCATGGAGTGGAACGCCTTGCCTGAGTCTGTGATTCCTGATAACTACAACCTAGGGGTCTTCAAGTCGCGAGTGAATAGGTTTCTTCTAGGCAAGCGTATACCATCGTGGACTGCATCATCGCGCGCCATCAGGCGAGATCGTGGTCAAACGCTAGCCTATAATTGATAAAAAAGCTGATCTTAAGCAATGGCGGATTTACACATTTGTCAAGTAAAGGCTGTAAATTCTTTGCCGCCTTTCAAATCCACGAATTTAGTTAAAATTGCGCAAGAAATAATCATATACGAGGGGTACTGCAGGTATGCTGGTTGGGGGACGAACTGGGTGTTTTACAATATAATAAAGAAGTTTGCGGTACCGTTGCTTGAATTTACAATGAAAGGGAAGAGGGAAAAGTAATCGGAAAGATGGCTTGTAGACTTCTTGCTGCAATACATCAGAAAACACCCTTAAAAATCTTTGATAAACATGATTTTCAAATTTGCCGCCCTAGGCTCAAGCCTACTCAGCTTGCTGGTAAATCCGCCACTGATCTTAAGTAAACAAAATATATACCCTACCTACGCTCTCTGCCAGACAAATATGTGACTTCATCGCGGAAGATGCAGTCGGCCCATAAAACTACCAACATAGTTAAAGCCACCATCGTAATTACGAGCACAGAACTCTCACTCGGTTACATTACTCCACACTTTACTGCCCACAGTGGATGTAACAGTCACTACTGTACACAATGGGATAGAAGCGAAACTAATAATTTGCAGATACACGTAAAGAGATTTATCGCTAGGTGTCACTCGTTACTCAGACTGAGCTCTCTTTCCCAGGGTAATACGAAATACGCAAACAATACGGTAAGAATAGGAAAGCGAGAAACGGAAAAAAAACCACTTGGGGAGATCTCTAAATCAACTTGGGCAAATCGGCGTTGCATGTATGTATGTATGTTTGTCCGAGGATAACTTTCGAAGCGTTGATCCGATCATCGTGAAATTTAATACATAGGTAGGTAGTGATGGTACAATTTTGGTGTGACGCTAAAAATGTTGGGGGTTGTTGCGATATTGGGGTTCAAGAGGGGTAAAAAAATGAAAATGAGGCTAACTGGTCAAATGGGACGTCAAATGAAAGGTATTCATTAGTACATTTAGACTACGTTTTTATTTTTCATAAATTATTTATATTTTTTTAGTTATTAGCCATAATATGAACTAAACTTTGACAAAATTCACAGGGTACACCAGTGACCCCACAGTGCTGTAATTTAGTATGCGTGTAGCTTAGGTAAGTGACACAAACATAGGCAAAAGTCTGAAATCCAGAACAACTGCAATTTGTACCCCAAAAATTAAACCACATTACATGAACTCCCGTTACCTGTATTTTGAATGAAACTGTAGGTCAAGTAAGTTGGTTATTTATTTCGTGACACTATTGATAGCCAACGATTACAAATAATATTTTTTTGTTTTAATCGGAGACTCGCGAGATCTCAGTTCGGGGCGAACCACTAGTATTCATTGTAGTTACAGCTAAATACCGCGCGGTTTTTCATCATTTTACGGACGTTTTAAAGCTTCAAAGAACCTTTCCAGCAAAAAAATTCAATAGTTTAAACACAAAAAATCAAGTGTTATTTTTCAAAAATATTTGCATTGTTTCATTAGTCAGCTACATCTAGTTTATTTATCAGTTTCCACATGTTTCCTTTACTAAATTAAACTAAAAGTGAATTCCTAGAAAATTTTAAAAATCCCCGATCTTTGGGCGTCGCTCGTTAAAAACTGAAACGGCTAAGAACCACCCAATTAAACTAGATTTCTATTAAAAAAAACCGCGTCCAAATCGATCCATCCATTTGGGATACCACAGGCTTCAAAGTTATAACACCGCTCTTTTTGCGGTGGGGGTTAAAAATAGGAAAGTTCTTCTATCAATAGAAAAAATCGAATATACAAAATGATCCATTTATTTGAAAAAAAAACAGTAATTCAACACGGTCATAAGCACGCTGATGACAATATCGTCCGTTCGCTTGAAATTGTGTAATTTGCTCCAATCATAACAATCGGAGATTGTCCCTCTGATGAGAAAAAAAGATTTTTTCCGTAGAAAGAAATTCATTTGACACACTCGGGACTACAAAGTAAATTCAAAATGTCCCAGGGTGATGGGCGCATTGCTATGCCATGCAGGCCACCAAGTCTTGACTACACATAGCCTGTAAAGAAGTGCAATTGCTATAGCGGTAGCAGCATCAGTAGGCCATGGACGTATACCGTCAAAACTAAAAATACAACTAAATACACGTACATAAGCATAACAATGGTTTCTTCTAATTTATTTTTAATTTTTTACGACTCGTCACTTTCAGGAGACACTATTTACAAACAGCCACAAACTAATCCTTCTCCTCTCCTCTTTTTATGTTAAATAATTAGTGATTATATGTACCTAACCATATATATATCATTTTATTGTTTTTGTTTATTATGTAGGTATTTGATATTAATATTGTTATCATTGCTTATTTATTATGTAAATATGTTTATTTTTGTATGATTGCTCTTATTATGTTTATTTTGTTTAAATTTGTGACGTCACCCTAGATAAAGCTCTGCCTGAAAACCAGCGCTCCTTTGCATCATTTATTGCAAAGAAGCATAAAGCTGAAGTAAAGCCTGTTTGGCCACGCGTGACACTGCACCTACCTACTACCTACTGGTTGGGTAGGTACGTATGTGTACTAGCTGAAGGTCTAATATTTTTTCATTTCATTTATTCTCAAACAATAAAATATTGTGTTGGAACTTTTGTCATTCTACAGTGAGGAAATCTTTTTGCGTTCAATATGGCGTGTTTACGGGCTAGTTTTAATCAACACCAATTTGCCTGCTGACTAAAACTAGCTCAAAAACACGCCGTCTTAGTAAAAAAATCTTAAGTTTAGAAATGTCACTTTAAATGTCATTCTAATTTGATCTTTAGCGTAAACATAATAAGACCGTTCGTATTTTACACAATTTTACTTAGTCAGTGTAAACAACAGAATCGCCACCAATGTTTACGTTCAATTCGTGAACCTTCATCCTTTTTTGGAGTGGGTTAAAAAATGGACAAGTGCAATTTGGACTAGCATACACCTACGTATTTGATATTAATTTCAACTTGATACCTCCACGCGTTCCTGTGAAAAAGGGTCTTGCTTGACATACGGCTATTAGCATTATATCTTATATATTATATCTTTTGTACATGTAATTCGTATTTTTGTGCAATAAAGTATTAAATAAATAAATAAACACGGCCAACGAAGTAATCCTATACGGGTCCCTTTTTACTTTTGAGGTACGGAACCATAAACACAACTTTTTCTTGTTTTTATTGCATAACTGCATAACTTTACTAGGTGTTACTAAAACGTTTTATTATGTAAGATTTTAGTTTTACAGCTATTTGATCGAACGAAGCGAGATCTCTAAATCAACTTGGGCAAATCGGCGTTGTATGTATGTTTGTGTGTCCGAGGATAACTTTCGAAGCGTTGGTCCAATCATCGTGAAATTTGATACACAGGTAGCTAGTGATGACACAATTTTGGTGTGACTAAATGAGCTAAAAATGTTGGGGGGGTTGTTGAGATATTGGGGTTCAATAGGGGTAAACCTAAATGAAAATGGGACGTCAAATGAAAGGTATTCATTATTACATTTAGACTCCGTTTTTATTTTTAGTGATATTCTTATAGTTTTTGAGTTATTATCCATAATATAAACTGCACTTTGACAACATTCACAGAGTACACCAGTGACTCCACAGTGCTGAAATTTGGTATGCGTGTGGCTTAAGTGACACAAGCATAGGTAAGTCTGAAATCCAGAATAACTGCAATTTGTACCCCAAAAATGTAACCAATTAACATGAACTGCCGTTTCCTGTAATTTGATTTAAACTGTAGGCTAAGTTATCTCGATTCGCATTTCGTTGCACTATATTGATAGTCAAGGATTACAAATAATATTTTTTGTGTTAATCGGAAACTCGCGAGATCTCAGTTCGGGGCGAACCACTAGTATAAACGAATACGAATATAACGGCTGTACCTAACTGGTCGGACAAAAGTTCAAAGTTTGGTTTATTAGACAGAGAGACATGGCGAAACTATATATGTAGATTCACAGTTCGACTACGGAAAGAATAAAGTTAATAAAACTATCCACCTTAAGCCCTTCAAATAACAGACTGACCCAAACTCTTAAAAAACTGCCTAGCACTGCAATATTAATTTACAGACACATACATCAGTCTATTACCGTTTCTAAATACTACACTTAAGGTGAGTATAGACTACAACATTTACTTGTAACAGAACAACGAGCCGCTCTGTGATATGTTCTAGTGTATCATCCTAAACGTCGAGCACGCTCGCCTCTTTGTTACAGCCTATTGTACAAACCAATGAGCATATTGGTGAGCATTTCGTCGAGTGTATTGTTGTAACATTTCGTCGAGTCTGCACGAGTGCGGGCGATGCGCGGGTGCGGGGTGACGCGGAGGAAGAGGGACGAACGACGCACGCGGTCCGCGCGTTAGTTGTTCAAGTTCACGCGGTGATTTTACACGTGCATTGCATTAGCTCGTTATTTATACTTAATAACTATTTTCTATTCAACTATGTCGTAAAAAAAAAGCATTTACCCGTAACATAGCAACGCCGAGCATTCGCAGGAACGTTACATTACATGGAAATGCTTTGGAAACTGAGCTTTTGCCTGTTCCGTAAGAACGTTACATTACACAGAAATGCTTGAGAAAATGTTGTAGTCTATACTCACCTTTAGATACCTACATACAAAAGACAAGCTCTACCTTTACTAATTCTCGGGCAGACGCAAAAAACAGCTGAATCTGAATCTAGGCTAATTCGATATACATTTTAGATTGTGGCTAGACAATTCACAAGCACTAGAAACGCATTCAGTTGGAGCTAAGGAGAGGTTTTGACTAACAGTTGTTGCGTACTTTTTTATATATTGAAGTAAAGCTTCTTTACGCACGCTTGACTTGGGGAGTAAGCTGGTGAATACGTTACGAAAAGTGCGAACGGAAGTTGAGAGGGAGATATAAGTTAGTGAAGATAGAAAGAAAGAGAGAGAGTTACGTTTCGTATATTTTTAAACGTTAATGTGCGAGATGTTTAACAAATCAAATTAATTCATCATGTAAGTAGGTAGCTGTACCTGTTAAGCTGTCAAAGCGGCATATTCGCAAAGGCGCCACCGATTTACGTTAAGAATTGTTTGTTGGAAATTTATCGATTACTAGATAAATATTCAAGCTACCGGTATTAAACCCACCACTAAAAACAGTTTATACGATTCCGGATGTGTGTTTTAAATTAATGTCGTACATAACAAAACGGATTGTATAATCGTCACTTGATTCTTCAGATTAATAATAAACTTTTAAACGAGGGATAATTGTTTATTTAATTAAATTATTATGATTTACCTACTGAACTAAAATAGTTTCTTTAATAAAATATTGATAAAGCAGTGTTTTGCGTCACGGGCGCTATATTGAAGTTACTAGAAACTTACTAGAACATCTATTACTAGAACAGAATATCAGCGCTTCCCATTACGGCGGGCATAATGCTGAGTCGAGTCCCATTTACTGCTGTACCACACACTATCTACCGAGTTCTGCCTTATTTTTGTTTATGTTTTACGTTTATACTGTATAATTGTTTATTTTTTGTATCGTCTTAAAATGTAACTGTATTGTATATTGTGTACTAATGTAGTGATTAAATGATTATCTATGTCTATGTCTAAACTTGAGCGTAGAGAAGAATATAAGCACGCCCAAGATGCAGACAGCTTTATCCACGAGGAGAATACTCTACTTTTAACACTTTCTGCGAGACATTAAAACCAAATCTAGGTAGGTGCATTCTGTGCAGAGGTTAGTTCATTTAAGAATAAGTTCTTATTGTGTGGGTCTCTTTGGTTTAAATTTTAATACAGATGAGGTTAAAATTCATATCTCATAAATTCAGTAAAACTTTACTCCCGGCTCAGCCGACGGGATTTAATGACCGGCTTTCAGTGAGGATTACATGACACATAATTTGACATTGTCGAGCAGGTGGTAGTATCCTTTAGATTACAGGCAACTTTGCACAATGTTGTAAATGGAACCAATATTATTTCCTACTAGCACATCCGTGAGTTCGTCCGTGTGAGAAATACTATCTGGTTGACGTGGGAACTTCGGCATAAAACTATATAGAACACTCTTATCAAAGTGACGCGACACTTCATGTAAATGACTTCACGTCAATGAACGACGACGGTTAAATTATATGGATATTGTTCATACAAAAATCACTATTTAAAAATGGGGAGGAGGGGAGTAGGAAAGTGCAAAATACTTTACGACCCATTGAAATCAGTGGACCCGTTTCGAAGCAGTGCGACCACTAAAACCATTACACGAGATTCTTATATATTAGACAAGAAGTTTTTGCACTATTCTGCTTTTTGCGAAAGATATCGTTGAAGAAGTCTTATTATTTTCAAACATTTTAATGCAGGGTAAACATAATTAAAACATGACGACATCGAGCGAGAGCGGAGAGCGCTCGCCGTCCGGGGTAACATACTCGCACGCCGCTTTACAAACTGCAGTCCAGACGTAAAACTCACCCTATTCCGGGCATATTGTCTGGGTATGTACACATGCCAACTTTGGTCTAATTTTACTAGAAAGACCATCAACATCATAAGGGTCCAGTAAAATGATGCCTACCGGGCTCTTATGAGGTTGCCGAGATACTGCAGTGCGTCGAGAATGTTCTCCGAGGCGGGTGTTCCCGACTTTTTCGCTATCATCCGAGCTCGCGTAGCGTCGTTTTGGAGTAGGCTGAGTCGCTCCAACAATAGCGTACTTAGGGCTGTCTCTGACCAGATTTATAAAAATGGAATTTATAAGTATTGGATTTCCTTCCACCTGGACGGAAATAAAAAATGACTACACTGGAGCATCTGCTCCGTGGCATATTCAGTATTTTTAACTGACTTCAAATGAGGTTCTCAATTTTGTTGTTTTTAGTGTATTTTTCATTTGTATGTGATATGGGTCGTATTTTTGTGCCTGAAATAAATGAATTTTATTTTTATTTTTTTAAAACACATAACCAAAACCTGATTTTAATCGAGCATTCAGCAAAATAAAAATCATGAAATAACTATGAGATATTTCTTAATAGAATCTAGCTTTTTTACATTTGACTTTGTGAAAACAGAGCCTTAACCAAATTAAGACTAGGTACAATGCAGTCTAAAATTTTAATGTGCACTATTTGAGGCTAACGGTTTATTCTAGGCTTCGGGCCCACTAAATCTAATATACGGGTGTTTCATAAATTGTTAGTTTTTTATTCTTGTTTGATCATGATCAGCAGGCTAATCGAGAGCCTGTTTTTTTTAAATCTTGCTTTATTAGGATCCTAGTAGACCGAGTAATACTGGTTTTAAGACATGGTTTTGCCTAAGACGTTTTCTGCAAGCAACGAGGACCGGTTGACATCCGTGGAGTGGTTTTGCGATAAGAGAAATTAGTTTACTAACCCCCGACGCAAAAAGATGGTTGTTATATATAAGTGTGGCGCCTGTCTGTCTGTTGGTCTGTGGCATTCCCAAACGGATAGGCCGATTCGGACTCCGTTAGCATTGTATTAAAGTAGGTATAAAACTAATAAACACTTTTTATGAAACAAATTGGCTAATAAAAACAATTAAACTAAAACGTCTTTAAACATTTCCAACACGGAACATGACAATTTATATGATCCATCTCGGATACGGAAAAAATATCTTAACACTTTAAGAATCTATCTCATTAGCATCAACGTGAGCTTTATTAACACAGCCGCCGTGCCCTTTAACTCGTATAAAAAAATACATGGGTCTCCCCATGTAATTTTTTTACCTCACACGTCCATAAAACTTAAGGTGTGAAGTGATTTGACAATTACTACGTCTATTCTACGCATAATAACCATTAAGTATAACATCATACATAACAGGTTATAAATTTACAACATTTAAAAAACTTTCAATCCTTATGACTGCGCTTTTGACCACAATAAATCCTATTTTATTTGAAAGAAAGAAAGAAATAAAAACATTTATTTGTGATGACTGTACAAAACACACACAGCACACAAGTAAGATACACACAATACAACAAATTCATACACACAAAAACAGCCTAACTAACCTAACAAATGTGTCTCACAATTACCTATATATAAATGATCAACGTCACAAAAAGGCGTCCAACTCAGCATTTGTTGTGCTTTTGGCACAACGCTGATCTTCCGTTGGAACAATTTAAAGATAGGGGTCGAGCCTCCTTTTACTTCTGTGCCCTCAACATTTATCGGTATCATTCGATACGGATAAACTTTAATATAATATAAAAAATAAATAAATATTGCTGGACATTTCACACAGCGCTATCTAGCCCCAAACTAAACAGAGATTGTACTATGGGACCCAGATAACTGATAGAATACTTATATAATTTTTTTTTGTAAATACATACTTATAATATTTAGAAAAAACAACCAGACCCGAAACAAATATCTGTAAATCATGCAAACATTTGTTCCGCGGCGGGAATCGAACCAGTATCCCACTACCTCCTTTTATTATATTCCTTTCAACATTGGTCCACCAGTTAGCGTTAGATCTTTCTCCCCCTTTTCTCGTATAGTTTATCCTATCTCCATCTTGCTCTCTTGCAAATAGAAACATTTAATCAATATCGGTGCATCCCGTCACGAAGATACAATGCCAAACAGACCGACAAAGTCAATAGGTATTATTTTTTTAATTAAAAACACAATTAATTTTCAAACATCAGAAAGACACACACATAATAGCTTCAATCATTAAACAGTCATCTTTTTTTGGATCGGGGTTATAAAAACCACAAAACACGTATTATTGACAAAGTCATCAATGGTATTGACCGTCTTAAAACAAAATATATGAAAGTCATATTTTTATAAACATTTGAATTGAAATGTAAGTAAGGGTTAACAAAACCTCGACATGATCCACATGATTTTATGACTGAACCGACCTTTAAAATATACACATGATTGCCTTCACTGAAAATTGGTATTATTTGATTAGATTGCAAGTAGGATTCGTTGTAACGAAATATATAGAATTTTGTTTAAATGCGCTGTTTACCTTGATCTGCCATAAAATGTATGAAAAGAGATTGTTGAAGTTGCCTTGCGAAAAAACCTTTAAGATTACCTACCAACTATGTATATATATACTATTATTATTATAAAGAGGAAAGATTTGTTTGTTTGTATTCAATAGGCTCCGAAACTACTGGACCGATATAAAAAAATCTTTCTATGTTGGGAAGCTACACTATCTCCGGGTGACATAGGCTACTTTTTACCCAACTGTGCAGAAGGAGAGTAATGTTTTTATTGAAAAACTACGCATGCGAAGCTGCGGATTGGTCAGCTAGTTGGTTATACTTTTAATTCGTTTTTATACAATAGTTGCAGCAAATGTGAAGTCTATTTTAAGGAATAGACTGTTTATTGCCATTTTAAGATCGTTATATTTAGCACCGTGCGAATCATCGGACGAAGTAGCTACTTCACTTTTGACATTTAATGTATTTTTAACATCTGTCAAAAGTATTAATGTTATGGGCGAGTTGTTGCTTTATAAAAAAACTCAAAATATGGTACAATTTCTTATCTTTAACAGCATAACAAATAACATAGGCCAAAATTTATATTTTACTACATAATAGGTAATTTTGCCAATCGCTAGTTATAAAACTTCACCCTGCGCGTACGATTTAATTGTATTACAGCAGGGTACATGCTCAATCTCCTATTTAGAAATATGAAGTCTAGCATACAACTGATATGTTATCATATCGATGAAACTTTTCCGAACGGGGTGAATTATACTTTAGTGCTGTCATCTTCATTGGAAACTACTACCGGGGCCGCTGAAGACAAAACTATTTTCCCTTACACTCCGGCACCGAAAAGGCCAACGGAGCAGGTGGGACCTACCCTTGCCACCGGGCCGCTGGCGACAAAACTATTTTCTATTTCTATTTTATGTGTGTTTAAAATGTTGTGTAAATGTCATACCACATGTAAAAAGTTAAAAAGGCGTTCCTTACTTTCTTGTGTAGCATTCGTCGGCGAGTGCCCGAGAACTTTGCCTCGACACATGTAGAGCGAAACGGACTCCAATGAATGCAAGGATCACGAACATAGTCAATGCTTTAAGCCACACGACACAGCACCTTATACAGACTGTATAAGAACCAGTATCACTTAGCACAGCACTTTAATACAACGTCAACCAATACTAAAACTAATTCAGATCGAATAAGTCTTAGTATTGCATGCACAGAAGCACAAGAGTGTCGATAACGATATGTCACTTAAAAAGTAAAGCGGTAAGGTTGATCCAGATCAGTCACTGTTCTCACGATTATATTGTTTAATATCACTTAGTTTCAACTAAAAAACAATCACTCTTACTAAATTATCACAATAGTCACTGCATCCAGTCACCACACTAAGATCAAACACAATTCACAACATTAGTGCTGGCACCTGATCCAAGTCTATAATTAGTCCTTTTTTGTAAGTCAAAGTGCTTATTTTTTAGACTGAGGTGACTTTAAGTTATTGACCTATTAAAAACATCAAAAACAAGTATTTAGTATTTATAAAATTATTGGTATTGTTTTTTTTACAGGTTGTATTTTGAGCTTAATTGTAAAAGGGTTCCCATTCCTTTTAGAAATAGGTCAAACTACATATAAAAAATGTAAGCGAAAAAAGTTGATGAAGGGTGAACCCCGATTTTAAAATAGACTAAATTTTATTATGACAAGTTCACCCTGATACAAATTTTATAAGGACGAAAAGAAAAAAATTAAATTTTCAAAAATTTAAATGGGAACCCACAAACGAAAAAATTGATTATAAACCAGGCAAATGATGAATAAGTCGGGAATCCAAGTGTCCCAGGAAGTGGAATATCGCGGAAGACGATAGCGAAAGTGCGGGCGAACCGCGTGCGTTTCAGTACAAGACTGTGGTCTGCGCCGGCGCCGGTGAGGCCTTCCGTTCACGTAATACTGCAATTCTGTTACGTTTGGATTCGGGTAATTGAGAGCAGCTCATTCTGTACATGAAGTGTTTTTGCATAAACAATGTCGCTAAGACAAAATGAAAAATGTGAGAATGTTGATAGAGGTGACGTTGAAAACTTTACGATACAAATATCGTCGCTGTTCTGACTAAGTGACTTAACCGACATTTTAGAAAATATTACTAAAAGTCGTAAGTGTACTTAGGACACTTCGAATGATTTATAATTTTAAGATATGTAGATACGTCAAACATATATCTAGACATAGGTCGAAGATACAGATACGCCGATTAGACAGATCGGTTCGTCTTCAAAAGTAGATAAAAGTAACATTACAAATGTCAGATACGCCAAAATATCGGTTACGTCACTTAGTTCGAACCAATGAACTTGTACTAAAGCAAATGCTATTAGCACTTCTTCCATGTTTTATACATCTTCCTTGGTTAGAACAGCGATGATATGTAATCGGATAGTTTTAGAGAATTATGAGTATTAGAGTAAAATATTAATTCATTTATTTCTTATTGTTAAACATGTCTCTTTTGGCTAGTTCCCACGCAATTTTCCTCTCACTTTTCCCAAATGAAACCGAGAAATTCTGTACAAACCGATTTTGATACACCATATTCTGCAAAAATAATGTTACAACATGACGACAAGGATCGCTCTGTCAACGTTACGATTAAGATGAAGAAGAGTCTACGGCAGCGAAGCCGAGGGGAGAAGGTAGCCCTTTCATAAAGCACGGGCGTTAAGCATTATAAAGATGATAAGGACGATGACATTGTGTTACTCAACTCTAAATCTACTTTTAATATAATCGCTTGAAATCGGCCGACCCCGACCAGCAGCGAGATGCGCAGACGAATATAATACCACTTATTGTACACTAGGAATACTTAAACAACTAGTTTATGCTAAATATTATATAATGATATTTAGTTATTTACAATTATTTATGTACCTAATATGTATGTATATAACTATATAAGGTTAAGTAATTTTTCTTTTTCTATTATTAAGTTTATTCTTTTTACACCTCGGCCAATCTTCCATTAAGCAATGATCCTCTCCATCCAAAGGTTGTCTGGAAGAGATCGCTTTGTTAAGCGATAAGACCGCCCATTAAGCTTACATTTATTTGTTTTTTTTTAATTTCTTTATATCTGTTGTGTTGTGTCTAGCTTGTAAGGTATAATAAAGAATTTTCATTCATTCATTAATTCAATGGGCGGCCTCATCGCTGATAGCGATTTATTCCAGGCAACCTTTGAATGGAAAGTAATGAGCGAAGCAGTAATGGACGGCGCATAGTGGGCGGAACCAAGATGAGGCTAGTACAGAACCGTGTAACATGGTACAGAAAGCTGTGCAAACGTGCATAATGTCGAAGGCGATATCACTAAACACTTATACAAATATATTAAAACTCAAGGTTCTGAATATAACCATGAAAGTAAATGCTTTTGAGCGCGAATTTGAGTTCAAGAAACACGATGCAAAATAGTTGGTAGAGTATTAAACGAGGGGATAAAACAGTGCCTAGCGTCACGTGCGTAACGAAGGATTCTAGAATTAACTCCGAGTGGAGCGATTGAGTTACTAGAATCCTGAGTGCAGAGAGGGATATAAGCACGCCCAAGATGCAGAAAGCTTTATCCACGAGGAGAATACTCTACTTTGCACCCTTTCTGCGAGACAATAATAACCAAATCTAGGTTGGTGCATTTTGTGCTGAGGTTTAGTTCGATTAACGAATAAGTTCTTATTGTGTGGGTCTTTTTGGTTCAAATTTTAATACAGATGAGGTTCCAAACTCAAATTGAGTACAACTTTACTCCCGGCTCGGCCGTAGGGACTTAATCACCTCTTTCGGTGAAGTTTACATGACATATAATTTGACATTGTCGAGCAGGTGGTGTGAAAATCTTTATACTGTGTTTGAGCTAATGTGTTTCACTACGACAAATCATCTCTAAAAAATTGCCAAATGAACTAGTTGCCAGATTTTTAAAAGTAGGAATATTTTATAGATTTAAATTAACATGAATTTAGACCGTACCGTATTTGGATTATTGTTTGAAGTTAATGCAGAAATTGCAAAGTGAACCAGCAATCACAGCGTCCAAAAAACATAAGTACTAACTATCAATAGCTTGAAGCAGGTATACTAAACATGCAAAATATAGAGGTATTGTCCTAATTTTAAAAACCGGTTATAAAATTACTGCTCAAGAAGTCTAGCCCGTTAGCCATTAGCTGTCTAGGTTACTAGCGCTCAAATTTCACCAATCTAGACTTCAGACAAGATAATTATTAATGATACTATAGAACAGACTAATTTGTTGCCTTGGATAGGAACTCAGTCCACCGCACTTTTCGAAACCTCTTTCTGAGTCTCTTTAAGGATCTTTAAGATCTTCGAGCTTCATCTTAGACCACATCATCGCTTACCATCATGTGATATTGTGATCAAACGAAGATAAATCCAGTAAAATTAAACCCGCCGACTCACAAAATGGATTGTTATGTCTGTCAGTCTGTGGCATATTAGCTCCCAAACAGATTTAACGCCAATTTGAGCACGGTTTTTTTAATAGAAAGCTAGTTTATAGGTTAAGTCAGTTTGACGTTGAGTTAAGGGTTTTTAAATTTTACTTGTTGTATACGTGTTTTGTTGTACGACAGTAAATGAAAACAAGGGTAAGGCTAGTATTGTTGTAAAATAGGGGTTTTCAAATTCATTACCCTAGATTTTTTTTAATTTTCAAACAACTAATATCATTCCTAAAATATCAATGACACGGCCTGTATAAAATAGGTAAACAAATCATATTCATTCATCTTGTAAGTAGGTAACTGTTAAACGGCGTTGTCGCAAAGGCGCCGCCGATTTACGTTAAAATTGTTTATTGGGAATGTATCGATTACGAATAAATATTCAAGCTACCCACCTCTGCAATCAGTTAATATGATTTCTGATGTGTGTTTCAAATTAATGTCGTACATAACAAAGCAGGTTGTATTTAACATCGATTTGCTCTACCAAAACTTTGAGCTCTAATAATTATTTGTTTCTTACGCATTCACGTCGCAACGGCTGAACCGATTTCAATGAAATTTGGTATATAGATATAGCTTTGACATGGATTGATACATTGACTGCTTTTTAGGGTTCCGTACCCAAAGGGCAATATGGGACGCTATTACTAAGACTCCGTTGTCTGTCACCAGGCTGTATCTCATGAACCGTGATAGTAAGACAGTTGAAATTTTCACAGATGATGTATTTCTGTTGCCGCTATAACAACAAATAATAAAAACGGAAAAAAAAATATTTAAAGGGGCTCCCATACAACAGACGTGATTTTTTTGCTCGATATTGATAACGGCAACAGGTAGACGCTTGAAATATTCACAGAATATTTAGTTATATATACACTTTAAAAAGAAATAATTTAATTAAAACAAAACAAATATTTAAGGGGGCCCCCATACAAAAAACGTGATTTTTTTGCTGTTTTTATAGATAATGGTACGGAACCCTTCGTGCGCGCGTCCGACTCGCACTTGCCCGGTTTTATTGATAAACCAAGCGTGCGAAGCTGCGGTTGAGATATTTAGAAGAGAGTTACTCATCCCTAATAAAAACTTATTGCATTGTTAGTAACTGCTGATGACTGCAATAAATGAAAGTCGGATGTTGATATAATCTTAGTTTACGATTTGTAAAGTTATAATTAAGATGTGTTATTTATAAATGTTAATAACATTGAGCTTGAAGCTGTTTTAAAATCGGTACGGCTGAGCGCGTCTTTACGCATTGGGTTCTGTACTTAAAAACTAACCCCTTTTTTATACCACCTGGAGATGGAACAAGCACATGTCCCACCCACCTGATGTTAAGTGGTAACCATCGCCTATAACAAAGTATTGCCTCATAGATCACGTCTTAGAAACGTGCCCTACGATGCACTGCTCTGCGTTCATCAACTTGAGGCATACAGGTGCAAAGCCTCTTGTGCCTGTAAATTCGCCAGCAATCATACCCCTCAAACCGAAACACAGCAATGCTGGTTGGCGGCAGAAATAAGTATGGTAATAGTACTTCCTAAATTATAAGAAGAAATAATATCTTAAGTTGTTATAAATACATTTCAGGATTGACCAATGAACTTTGCACCCATTTAGATCTCACTTCTTTTGTCGTTGAAGTCAACAACCAAGGCATATATTATTATTATATGTACATACTAGCTGACCAATCCGCAGCTTCGCACGCGTAGTTTTTCAATAAAAACATTACCCTCCTTTGCGCAGTTGGGTAATACGTAGCCTATGTTACTCAGGGTGAATGTAGCTTTCCAATGGTGAAATAATTTTAAAAATCGTACCAGTAGTTTTTGAGTTTATCCATTACCATACACACAAAAATACAAATCATTCCTCTTTATAATATTAGTATAGATATTCACATTTATGTTATTGATGGGATATATTCCTTTCGGAACTCTCCGTGCGCAAGTCAGACTCGCACTTGTCCGGTTTTTTATTCTAAAACACTGCACTGGCCTCGGACGTGTTGTCTGAAGTGGTCATTCATTACTTTTGTCATTCTTAGTAGTTTATGAGTGTGATTGATAACTTGACAAGCTAAAACTATTGAAATATCATGCAATTTTACGAAGGTAAATAACATTACAAGCGGAATTCTAAACAGTTCTGAAATGCCCAATATCTCAATCAAAAAACATACTATATAAATAAAAGTGCAGCTAAATTTTACAAGGTACGTTTTGAACCTTATTGCTTTGACATAAATATCTTTGCTGAAAGCACTGATGAGCTTCGGTCGGTATTATAAATCGATTAAAATTCTAATCTTATTCGTGACGTCTTAGTATCGCGTTCAACAGCAATAATTAACCTTCAGTTCTTTGAATGTCTGATCGAATGGCTCATTTAAAAACATCCTTCAGTTACTAAAGCATCTTCATTGTAACTTTAAGTACCTGTCTGATAGTAACTTTTGTACACAAAATAAGACGGCACATGAGTAAAGTTTGAATCACCTACGGTCGAGCGTAGCGCACCTACGAATGTTCTACAACCAAGAACACAACAATTTTCATAATAACTTTTATACTGTCACCTAAACATTTACTATTAACAAATAATAAATGTTTACAAGCAATTTGATCCGTGATCCTCGTATGCGCGCGTCTATGTGTGAGTGCGTCCGTTATCGCTCGTTGTGCTAAACTTAACTTCCGTACCTATCTATTTTGTGGTTTTAATTTATGTGCATCGGAACAAGTTTCACTGAGGTCAAGGCACATCTCAGAAATAGAAAAACTAAAACCTAAATATACAAGAATCTCGAGCCACGGTTTTAGCGGTCGTACTCCTCCGAAACGGGTTGACCGATTTTAATGATTTTATTTTTGTATTTGGTAGGTATAAGAATAGGTCGTAAAGTATTTTTCGTACCACTTGCTCAAAAAAGTGACATTCTATGCCACAAAAAGCGAACATAACAATAGTCATTTTTAATCTGTTAAAAACAGGGAAAGAAAATTGTACTGAATTTCATTCATCCTCTAGGGGGAGAATGTGATTTAAATTTGGAATACTTACCGAAATTTATACTGAACTACATCTGTGTTTACACCATTGAGTTTGTATATAAAGCATTATACATCTTTTTGAAAAAGGAATACTCATTTATTATGCAGTTATGATTATTAAATAAAATTACGAAAACCGACGAGGCCGTATGAGCTTGATGCCTTTGCTTTTCCGACAAAAAAATATTAGTCTAGGAATTTGCCGCGTTTTTGTTTTCTTCAAATACATAAACGTAAAATCAACAAGTTCATCAACAATAAATGTACCAATCAAAAATGTAACTCTCTCTATCAATAATTGGACCAATGTTTCGAATGTTAACTTTTACTTTTAATTGTCATTATTTTTAATAAATGCTTATCTCATATTATTATTGTGTTAATTTTTTCGCAAATGGTACGAAAAGTAGAGTATTTTCCTCGGTGATAAAGCTGTCTTAGTCTTGGGTGAACTTAAATCCCTCGCTACACTCAGGACTCGTCTTAAATCCCTCGCTTCGCTCGTGATTTAAGTTTTTAACACCCTCGCTACGCTCGGGAGTAAACCTCGAGTCCTTCGTTACGCTCGCGATTTAAACCGTCACCCGAGACAAAAAACACTGCTTTATCCCCTTGGTCTATCGACTATTTCATACTCCTAACCCCAGCAGGAAAAAGTAGAAATTCTTGACTATCCTCCATACAGTCTTGACCTAAGCCCTGACGATTTCTTTACATTTCCTAAAATTAAGAAAAGTCTTCGTGGTCGAAGGTTCCAGTCCGGTGAAGAAGCAGTCGACGCATTCAAGTAAGCCATTTTGAACACCCCCACTTTAGAGTGGAATAAATGTTATAATAACTGGTTTGAGCGAATGGAAAAGTGTATTAAGGTACGTGGTGAATACTTTGAAAAACAATAAAAAGTACTATAAGGTTCTAGTTGTGTTTTCTTCTTCAAACGACAAAACTTAAAAGTCATCCCTCGTACTTTAACCATCATGAAGACAAGTATCGCGTCACTTTGACAAGAGTGTTTTATATAGCTTTTATCCTGAAGTTCCCACGGGAACGGGAAATGTCAAGCGTGCTAAGCTGCGGGCGGGTCAGCTAGTAATAATATAATATAACGTTTATTTCGTGTAACAATGTGTAGGTACATACTAAATATGATAACAAGGCTCATATCTATAAATACCTTAAATACATAAAACAATACACTAATTTTATGTGTATTGTTTTATGGCTTTAAAGTATTTTTACACATATTTACATTTATTTGGTACACTTTTATTTATTTGGGAGATTGTGCTGTGTGTGAATAGTGCTGTACGTGGCGTAGTGGGTGAATAGCCGTCTGAGACGCAGGAGGTTGCTGGTTCGATGCAAACAAATGTTTGCATGATCTACCGATATTTTGTCCGGGTCTGGTTGTTTCTCTATATATTATAAAGTAATTACTAACAAAAAAGTATTATATCAGTTAGCTGGTTCCCATAGTACACACGACTACACATCAAGCTATAATTTCCAGTATAAGCTGACCTCTCATTCTACGAAAAGCCTACAAAATGCGAGGTCAGCTTATACTGGAACGGTTTAGCTGGATGTGTAGCCGTGTGTACAAGCTTTGCTTAGTTTATGGCTAGATGGCGCTGTATGAAATGTCAAGCATTTTCATTTATTTAATGAAAAACGGTTTTCATGTAACTGTTGCGTTATTAACCACTTTCCATGTTAATACATATTTAATTTCTATTGTCAGCCTTCTATATTTAAATTATGGCCATTTATTTTTATTGTGTAAAGAAATCCATTTATTTATGAATGGTAATTATTGTTTATAGTGTAACCTATTGTTCTATTGATTGAAAGGAATCCATTTTATAAAGTTCAATGCACTGTACAATCAGCTAAGTAAATTACTATCATGCTCATCATTTCAGCCCGTCCGCACCCACTGTTGGGCATAGGCCTCTCTATTAAACCATACCTACTCTCCGGTCCCCATAATCAGCTGTTACTAGTGGTTCGCCCCGAACTGAGTCTCCCATAATAACAAAAATATTATTAATCGTAATCTTTGACTATAACTAGTGGTTCACCCCGAACTGAGACCTCGCGAGTCTCAGATTAAAACAAAAAAAAAATATTAGTAATCTTACTAAAAAAATAGACTATCAAAATAGGGCCACGATATAAATAACCATATAACTTGACCTACAGTTACATTCAAATTACAGGTAACGGGAGTTCATGTTAAGTGAGTATTGTCAAAGTTTAGTTTTTATTATGGCTATTATTACTCAAAAACTATAAAGAATTTACGAAAAATAAAAACGGAGCATAAATGTAATAATGTATACCTTTCATTTGACGTCCCAGTTGACCTAATAGCCTCATTTTAATTTTTTACCCCTCTTGAACCCCAATGTCTCAGCAACCCCCCCACATTTTTAGCTCATTTAGTCACACCAAAATTGTGGCATCACTACCTACCTAAAATTTCACAATGATCGGATCAACGCTTCGAAAATCCTAGGACAAATAAACATACATACAACGCCGATTTGCCCAAGTTGATTTGAAGATCTCGCTTCGCTTCATCAAAAAGAACCGATGTGGTGAAACGATGGCGCTTTGCAGAGGTTATTAGCAAAAACAATACAAGTAACTTAATAAAAATCGTTAAAAATAAAACCTGCAATTACAGACCAGCCTTGCCTTCGTCAAAGGTCACAATTGAGAGAAAGACTCTAATAAATCTAACATTCGCCCTAATTGCCGTGGCGAATGCTATAATCGTTTCTAAAATACTTTTGAATGATGTTTTTCCTTTACGCAACAAAAGAGAAAGACGGGCGAGTGATACGACTGATGCTCTTTTTAAAAATTTATCAATTTAATCATGTAGACTTTTTCCTCCCTATGTTTTCGGGAATGCCGCTTGTGATTGTGGATCGTCATCGTTGTTTTACGCTTTTATTCAGTTTACTTTCTTATCTGTAACAAACTCTAAGAATTCAAAGGGGTTTGTATGGTTAAATTTTTTGTAAGGAGACTAGCATAGTCCTGAAACGCGAAATATTTTTTTTTTAAATCATTCTCTCAATAAATTTGTAATTTGGATTGGGGACATTCTCCCTAATAACGACATTATGACAAAAAAAAAATTCTTAACACATTATTGAAGATTTTAAAATATTCATAGCTTTATGAACTCATAGTTTTAAAACAGGTATTTTGTATCGCTTCGAAAGTGGCAAAGCCTAGAATGAACTGACCCCGCCTGTTGCAAAGGTTCAGAACCTCAATCGACCTGAGGAATGTTGTTCTAAAGAGCCTTTATCGAAACTGTTGGAATAGTTGCCTACACCGTCTTAAAACCTATCCCTAGAACCAAAGCGGCTGTGTCCTCTACTCAGCCATAGCAACCAAATGTTTCTCAAAATGCTGACAACTTATTTAATTTTGTGTTGCCAAAAAAGTTGCAAATTGTTGCAAATACAGAAGTTGCCAACAATTTCATTGGATTCGCACCTATATAAAGAGACGATGCGCCGGCAGACGATAGTGCCAGTCTCCGTACAAAATTCTTACAACCCCTTTTATTCCTAAGTTTAGTTGGTAAAGTTAGCAGACACCAGACACTCATCATCGTTTTGATCCCGTGTCGACTCACTGCTTGGCAAAGGCATCACCTTGTTTATCCCATTTATCCCGGTCCTGTCCAGGATACTAGACTCTACTAAAGAAAAATTGGGAGCGCTATTCAGGGTCCTACAGTTTAGATGTACTAAGTATGGCGTTTTGGCCTAATGGGATGTCTTCTGATTCAGAGGTTCGAATCTTGGCCGTACACCTATGGATGTGCGCATTTAAATATGCAAAAATACGAGTGTACTTTAGACCACACGACTGAAGTAAAACTTCTTTATCAAAATATTAATTTATAAAATTGTTCAATTACAAAATTGTCCACACGTCTGTAGGTCGATCAGTCTATGTTCATTCTGGACAGACGTACTCGTAACTCGCACAAAAATATACGAAACGTAACACTCTCTCTTTCTATCTTCACTAACTTATATCTCCCTCTCAACTTCCGTTCGCACTTGTCGTAACGCATTCACCAGCTTACTCCCCAAGTCAAGCGTGCGTAAAACTTACTTAAAAAACAGTGAAGGTAAACAACGCAAGGAAATCCGCAGATTAGTCAGCTCTGCATGTATTGAACATATCTTCCACGGTTGGCTAAGCTGAAAGGATAGTATTGGATTTTATGTAAATGAGTCCTTGCGAATGAGAATACGAAAGAAAGAAAGAAAGAAAAATATTTATTTTGTGTCCATTTTTACACTCTACGAATACAACAATTATACTTATACGAGACCAACGAAGAACAGATCGGGGTTCATGTAATACAGATAATTAAGTTCTAACATAATACACATATGCACGAAATCTAAAACACGCAATGGCAAGCACGATAAGGTTAATGTATGCAAAAACAATGCAAGAATACTTTTTTTTTATGCGAGAAGACATTGTAAAAATACCAGAAGGACATGATGCCATAAACAACATGACACGCCCAACCTTCTTACCTAAAATTTGTTAGAGAAAGAGTAATATTTTATATTGCTATTCCACACACGCATTCTCGTCTGATGGTACACATAGATACAACCTTCATAAGAGGTGAAAACAATCCTTGTCTTCCGTCATACCTCAAGTCTGACCTCAATTAAGATAGCCAAGAAAGGAATGAAGAGGTATAAATAGTGGAATCTAGATGTACAGATGAAGCAGGGAGACAAAGAGATCTTTTGTCTTTTTCTATTTGATATAGTAAATATGTTTAAAAACAGCGTCTTTCTCGTAGGGAAAGGCCATTTTCCCAAAGAATGACATAACTAAGCAATCACGAAAGCCTCAAAAGCAAAAAGGGGCATGTTACGTGAGATTTGACATAAAGATAAATAGAATTACTTGCCGGTGAAGGTACAGATGAGCAGATAAGAAGGCAATGCTTATTAAATTAAAAGCATTTTGTCCATTGCTAATATAGAAAGATGCAATTTAGAGAAAGTTAAATTTTGTTTGCCACTTGGACTTCTTGAGTTTTATTATTATTTTATTAATTTTTTATTTTATTTATTTATCAACAAAATCCACAGCTCTTAAAAATAAAAGTTTACAATGCTTATTCTGCAGGCAAAAACGGATTTACAATTTTATAGATCTAAAATTAAATAACGACGACAATCACCAAAACAGAAACATACATCCAATATTTATATTAGAATCTATCAATCCATACGTTTATCCATCTTTACATGTAATCTATCCATCTAAATATATAGTTATGTTGCTTTTTTATTAAATGCATCTACACGTAGAAGTAGTATAAGTATCCTCTCAATCTATCTATCCACATCTAAATACACAAACATACACATCTGTAACTTTAATATCTGTCCATTTATCTAAAAGTCCATCTATTACAATTTACCAAAACAACGAGTTTTCCCTTCACTGACGGAAACAGGCTACATTTAGAAGGCGTTTTATTTTTTGAACAAGAAATCAAGGTATTGCATTATTAGCAAGTCTTTCGTTTCTGGCGTCTATCTTTCCATTCGAGTTTTCAAGTCCAGATTGAACAGGTTCTTCCTATGCAATCGTGCTCCTTCTTCGACCACACCATCACTTACTATCAGATGAGGTAGACCAAGCGCTTTTATTCTGAATAAAACAGTCGCAAAGCTTTTTCCGTAGAATTCGCTTGTTTGGCGCTAAATATCGTGCTGACCATTAACCTAGAATCTAGAAGACCAGACAAGCTACGGCAGTAGCTACAATGTAACGATGATTGCACTTAGTCTTACACTATTCGAGTATTCACAGTGGATGATGTCCTTACATTAGTTGAAGATGCGTGATAAACGCTATTCTATCTAATCGCTTCAAACAACTTTGATCTTGTTGACCTAACGTATTCCTAAATCAATATAATTATTCCATAGGATCTTTTAAATCATCAGTTAAGATTGATGAATCTATTATTAAGACCGAAGATTCGCACGGTATTGATATTAGATTTACCTTTGTATATGTTCTCATACTACATACATACATTGAATATTGCAAAAAGTAAAAGTTAGTTAATGAGTTTTTATGAGATAATTCAAAATTGTATATTTCTGTACATACATTGCTGTTACGATATCGTCGGAAAATTAAATGTGAGTGATGTACTCGCCATTGATATTGATGCCCAGCCCTTGCTATTCCAGAAGCTTGAATGCGTGCTCTAGAGCGGCGGTAAACAGTTTCAGAGATATTACATCTCCCTGTCTAACGCCTCTTTTCAATGGGATCACCTTCGTCCATTGCTTCTGTACTCGGACCGACATGGTAGCGTAGTTGTACAAGCACTTCAGCACATCGATGTATCGTCTACTTCGCTGGTATTTCTCTATGGGATCGAATCAGAAATGAGGAGATTCGTAGACGAACCAAAGTCACTGGCTTATCACAAAGGATTAGCAGGCTGAAGTGGCAGTGGGCAGGGCACACAGCTCGAAGAACTGACCGCCGCTAGGGTAGAAAGGTTCTCGAGTGGAGACCACGAGACCACTACAAAGCTCAGCGTAGGACGGTCTCTCACTAGATAGAAAGACGATCTGATAAAGGTTGCTGGGAGATGTTGGGTGCAGGACGCACAAGATCGATCGCTCTGTAAATCTATGGAGGAGGCCTATGTTCAGCAGTGGACGTCCTGAGGGTGATATGATGATGATGATTGCTGTCACAATTTTATTCTGTCACTTTCTGAGCATTAGTCGGCATTAGCATCTTAATTATACCAACTGAACTTTAGGCATTAACTTTCAATTTTGAAAGGCAAAAAAATTACGGTGAGGTGCATCGCGTCAGCACTAAGTATTCAAATTGGGATTTCATTTGTTTATTTCTTACAGTCTCTTTAAAGTTGTTTAGAGATGTTGTGTACGTGTTCTCTTATACTTACTAAGTTTTTTGTTGCAAAAATACTTTTTAAAACAAGCTTTTATAAAATCCATAATAGGAACCGCAAGCAGATTCAACTGAGCCCAAACACTAGTAGCTTACTATAATCCATTCAGAAGTTCCGTTGTCTAGCATCCGTCTCCATCATGAGTCCCACCTTCATGGTACCATATTATTGCATTGTCACCGAAGTTACATAATGTATTCCAAATTTCAGCTCAATCGGTTGAGGGGAACGGGTTTAAAATTCAGTTGCAAGATTCCACCCGGACAAACATACATACATTGCAAGTTAATATAATAATATATCTTATTATAATTATAATATCTAGGCTACACTTCAATGGTCTAGACTTTTAAGTATCAAATTATGTCTGGTAGTCTAACAATATAATTTCGGAGTCTTGTTACCTTTGAGATAAAAACAAATTACCTGCTGCAATTTGAACCAGCTATTTTCAAATTGCAGTCATTTGTTTTTATTTCTGGTTTACTCCAAATTGAACATACAATCCAAAATCGTGGAGATCAAATTTTATAAACAACAAGCATCCACCCGCGGCTTCGCGCGCGTTGTATGTCACTAAAACGTAACCATGTCGCAATTTATATATCTTTATAGCAAACATCATCGAACTCGGCCCAACCGTTTGGTCGTGAAAAAGTAACAAACAGGCTTTTAGAGTTATTTTCGAATTTATAATATTAGTATCCATATGCCCCAGGAAAGCTCATTAAGGGAGCAGTGATTCCGGGCAAGTTTCAACAAAGAGTCATTATTCATTTTATTTTGGATTCGTAAGCGAACGGACCCATACTACCTGAACCTTTTTTTAATTTTAAGCCCCCCCCCCCCCCCCCCCCTCGGTGACCACCCGTAGTATATACCAAAACCTCTAGTTTTCGCGTCGTAATTTATAAATATGGTTTTAAATATTTTTTTTGTAAACAGAAAGTTACAATAAAACCGGCCAAGTGCGAGTTGGACTCGCGCACGAAGAGTTCCGTACTCGTCGTAAATATTAATTTTATTTTATAAGAATTTTATTTTATAAGAAATTTTTTTTAAAGTGAATACATGCTCAGACACTATCCGATATTGAGAGCATCGGTGTGGACGTTGTTCAGAATTACATCTACCTGGGCTCACAAATAAGCGATGATGGTAGTTGCGTATCAGAAATAAAAAGACGCATTTCTGTTGCCAGGGATGCTATGACTCGCCTTAAGGGGCTGTGGAAGAACAGAGGCATCACAAATAAAACCAAAATGCGTCTGGTGAGGGCTTTGATTTTTCCAATATTTCTGTATGGCGTAGAGACTTGGACCATTAAAGCGAGAGAGCGGCAGAGAATTGATGCATTCGAAATGTGGTGCTGGAGGCGAATGCTGAGAATCCCGTGGACGGCCAAACGCACAAATGCATCAATCCTATCACAACTGCAAATAAAGGAGCGTCTTTCATCGGTGTGCTACCAACGCGTTCTGAGCTATTTTGGTCATGTGATGAGGCGTGGGGATGACAGTCTCGAGAAACTAGTTATCATTGGCAACACAGAAGGCAAAAGGCCAAGAGGCCGCTCACCAACTAGATGGATAGACCAACTAAAAGATGCCCAGAACTCAACGACTTTCTATCAAATCGTCAAAATTGCTACCGACAGAGGTCGCTGGAGACAGTTCATCCATTCCCGTATGAAATCACACCATGGCCACGATCTTCAGTCATGAAGGACCGACCAGAGAGAGAGAGAATACATAACTAAATATTATGTGAATATTTCAAGCGTCTACCTGATGACGTTATCAATATCAAGCAAAAATGAGCAAAAAAATCACTTTTGTTGTATGGGAGCCTCCCTTAAATATTTATTTTATTCAGTTTTTAGTATTTGTTGTTATAGCGGCAACAGAAATACACCATCTGTCAAAATTTCAACTGTCTAATTATCACGGTTCATGAGATACAGCCTGGTGACAGACGGGCAGTCAGACAGACATACAGCGGAGTCTTAGTAATAGGGTCCGTTTTACCCTTTGGGTACGAAACCTTAAAAATAATAATTTGGCTCATATTTGTATTTATTAACTAACTAACCCGCCCGCGGCTTTAAAAAAACATTATTATTATTCAATAAAACATTACCCTCTTTTTGTGCAGTCGCGTAAAGTGTATTCTATGTCTCAAGTCCATTCATAATCTATCTAGGTATATAGGTACCAAATTCCATCGAGATCGGCCGAGCCGTTAAAACGTAACAAACAGACAGAGAGACAGAGTTACTTTCAAATCGGTATGTACGTATATTATCCTGGATTAACACATAGGCTACTTTTTGTTGACAAACAACGCGTGCGAAGCCGCTGGCGGAAGCTAGTTATACAAATAAACCCTCCTCTTGAATCACTCTTATCTATTGCTGATAACTAACATTAAAATCCGTTGAGTCGTTTAAAAGATCTAAGGTAACAGACAGCGGACGCGACTTCATTTTATACTATGTAAAGATACGGGCGCTTGCCGCGTGACGCCAAGAGTGCGTGCATACCTATAGTTACAAGTTTAAAAGCTCTAACCGCAACGCGCCTCATTTGAAAATCGCTCGAAAAAGCGCGATATTTCCCTACAGGATATTGACTACGTGACGAAAACCTAAGCTACCTCCCTCGCCCCTGTGACTAAACGTGGTATTTTGAAGACACCGCCATTTCTCCACCAGCTCTCCATTTCACCTATCAAAACCATTACATTTGTACAATAGCCATGACCGAAAGTTCCCATTCTTTTAATAACGCAAAGAGATTGCTACCGTTGTTCAACACAAAAACACTCTATTGTCTCTCATTGTACAACTGACAGACAATCAATGGAAGGGCAGTCGACGTAACTATCTTATTTGTAACCAACACGGTGATATCAATTTCTCTGCCACCTGTCGGTCTTCTTGGTCGGTGTCTTTTTATATTTGAAATTGATGAAAACAGACTACAAACATGCAAGGTTAAGTGTGAGAATAAAATTATTTTTCATCACTCCGAAAGTTGGTCATTGTTACCTCGATATACCTGATGAGTAAATGAGATTTACGCCCCTAGAGCCGTAAGTAAATTTGAAGCTCATTGCATTCATAATATACTAAAATGAAATACAACCTCCGTGACAAATCTTTAATTCTATTTAAAACTGAAAGAAGCCACATTCAATAAATGCTTTACTGAAATACAACCCCTCTGACACTTCCTTATTTCTTATAAATAAAGAGGCTTTCGTTCAGTAAAGATACAAAACAATGGATACCGGGAACGTGAATTTTCTTTTTAGCAACAAACTGTTATAAAGACTTTTTAATTTCCTCGCATACGTGATGAAAAGTTATATGTTACACTCGGGTGTAAGCGATCAATAGTACTCTCGACTCTTTAGCGTCATCGCTCGCTCGTAGCAATTGATCGCTTCCGCCCCTTGTATAACAATGTACACACGGCTACACATGAAGCTATATAGTTCCAGTATAAGCTGACCTCGCATTGTGTAGGCTTTTAGTAGAATGAGAGGTCAGTTTATAATGGAAAATGTATAGCTTGATGTGTAGCCGTGTGTACTATTTTAGAATCCGGTAGCATATTGGTAGCCCTAGCTGAGTAAATTCTGACAGAGTTTGACCATTAGACCATACGAACGTACCTATAATAACTTTTTAAATTTATACATACGCTGAGTGGTAGGTACGATTGGTTATCACTTAGTACAGTAGTTATGATTGAATAGCCATATTTATGTATAAAACAAACTCGAAAGAATAAACAAGTAGGTATTCATATTTCAGTTATCTGCTATCTTTTCGTGTTATTTTCATGGTTCATAAAACACAATTATTTCACATTAGATTCCTTATAATATAGGTGCAGTGTACCTGTACTAGTGTACCTACTTATATTATACTATTTTGATTGTAACTCTAAAAAAGGCTAACTAGGCTGTTTTTCTTTTGTTTTTGTTCCCGACATCTTTCTTTACAATGTTCAAACGTGGAAACCTGTTATTAGCCTTACATTTAGTTCTAAGCTATCTAACCAAACAATTTGTATTGCAGTTGGTTTCTCTAAATAAATAAATGGAAGCAATTACTGCCAGGGACAGATGGAGTATGTCTATTCAAATTTTAAAAAGAATATTTTAGAAATGCGTATTACGAGTTGCGTTTAACTTTATTTTGGAAGGCGTTTAACCGCACGGAGAAAGTGTTTAGAGACATCTTCAAACACATGAATATTACAACGAGTACTTATTTGAGAATTCCTCAGTTATTTGCATTGCATCATACAAGTTTTTTCATCTTAGTGACACGTAACTTAGCTAAAAGTTTTGTAGCAAATTTTATGCATAATATTAAAGTAATTACATTATTATCATACAAATAGAATAAAACGAAACAACATTTCATATTTGCGTCTGTGAATTCGTATTATTTTCACGCCAGCCATATTGATTTCCAGAGCGTATTTTTTTTGTATACATAAAGAAGAATAGAAATATTTCGTCGCTTTTTTAATCAGATCAGTCGGTGATAAGACTGCCTATACATTTCTTCGTTTATTAAACTAAGGCTTTTTCATACAAACATGAGAAACCATGGCTGGTCATAAGGTAAGTAATCAGAGATACAGTAACGGGTTACGAAACGTAAACTAGGATATTGCATAGTTGATTATATTGCAATATTGTTTGGATTTCGCTTGTTACAAGGCGATGAAATAATTCATAGGACGGATGGTTTTGTGTAAACAAGGCTGTGTAATTGGGCATGTATAATTTATAGACATATAATCCTCTATGCTTCTAGATCAGATATTACAACGATGTCGTTTCGTATCCTTACTAGTATTCAAAATTCGAAAGTATCTCCGCCTGACTCTCAGGGCGACTTGCGCAACGATGCTTAAACGTATTTAGTGGTTAAATATGATTTAGAGAGCCGGGCTAAGTCTGTCTGTTTGTTACGTATTCACGACTAAACGGCTGGACCGATTTCGATAGAAGTTGGTATACAGATAGATTATGACCGGTATTGAGACATAGGCTACTTTTTACCTGACTACGTAGTACCACATATTGCTCATAGTTTGGGGGATATGTGTTATGAAAAAATCATTTGCTGATGCGACTTGGTTTAAGAAGAAAAAAATAAAAAGCATAAAAAATGACTCGTGTTTTACTGACCGTAGAATATTCAAAATTACTTTAAAAATGCGGCTTTATGCATTCTCATATATACAGAAAAAAATTTGTTAAAAAATCTATAAATCTTTGAGAGATATATATTTTTTCACTTTACAGCCAAAACAAGGAGGTATTTTAAAAATTCGCTTTTCTGAAAATATGCATAATTGAGACACGGGAGTTCTACTCCTAACGTTTTAAATCCTAAATACTACATAATTCTGCAATAAAAAGACCATGTACGAAAATCAAGCCGAATTTTCCCACACTGTGCGCAATAGAAGAGTAGATAATTGTTTTATTGACAAACAACGCGAGGGAAGCCGCGCGTGGGTGGGTCAGCTAGGTGGAAATAAGAACGTTGGCTTTGTATTCATTTTGGATAACAGATGGGACAACTTATAAAGTCCTACTTATATAGTCCTAGTATATTTATCCTACTAATATTATAAACGCGAAAGCTTGTATGTATGGATGTTTGTTACTCTTTTACGCCGGAACGGCTGAACCGATTGCGATGAAATTTGGTATGTGCGTAGATCATAACGTGGATTAACACATAGGCTACTTTTTATTGGCAAACCACGCGAGCGAAGCCGCGGATTGGTCAGCTAGTTTGTAATATGGTAAAGGCACGCATTCTAGAACAACAGGCATAGGTTTTTTGATATATTTTCTTTCTAAGCTGTCATACGAATCAGATTGAAGTACGGATCCATAACTATTTAATGAGTCAGTTGAGCCATCTATAGAGCGTTTGCGTTTTGATATTACCCAATTGTATATTTGATGTTTTATTTTAAGGCAATACTTATATATGATTTCTGTTTATAAATATTGGTTATAATGTAACAATTAATCTATCTATCTATCTCAACTCGATTCAAGCTTTGAGAACAATGTGTGATTCGGATCTGTGTGTTTTTGAAGACATTTAATTTGATTGCAAGAAGCAATGCTAATTAATCAGCCTTAGAATGTAACATTGATCGCAAAGGTTATTAGCACAGCAAACAATGAGAGACCTACTAGCCGCCTTAAAAACATTGCCAACGTAACCTCTGATGTAAGATGAAGGATTGTAACCGGGCCGTGTCGAGAGCTCATTCAATGACACTGAATATGGACAAGAAGGTGAAAGAAGGTTGAAGGCACAGTAAACATTCACTGCCAGTTACAGAAGATACACTCAAATAGAAAAAAACGAGTGTGCTTTAGACCACACGACTGAAATAAAACTTCTTTTTCAAAATATTAATTTATAAAATTGTTCAATTACTAAATTGTCCACACGTATATAGGTTGATAAGTCTATGCTCATTCTGGACAGGCGCAACTCGCACTCGCAAATTAAAGTTTAAAAATATACGACACGTAACTCTCTCTCTCTCTCTTTCTATCTTCACTAACTTATATCTCCCTCTCAACTTCCGTTCGCACTTTTCGTAACGCATTCACCAGATTACTCCCCAAGTCAAGCGTGCGTAAAGAAGTTTTACTTCAATAAGGTCATGTTTGTACGTAGCATGGTATTGTGATTGATATATTTTGATGGGGCATGTGTCTTCATTGATGGTGCGGGTTTCGTCGCTCGGATAGCTCTACAATTTTACGCTCCTGATCCTATACATACAGGCTTGTATAGCCAGTAAACATGTAATAAAGTCTAGTCTAGTTTGAGAATAGGTCGAAAAGACTTGGTTGCCACAGCGTTAGTGTCGGTAGAATAATAATTCTATCACTATAAGCATTGGAGAAAATTTTGCAATAAAATTTTTCTTTTCCACTTAATTGCGACCTTCTATTTCTACTGTGCGAGTATGACCGCGGTCTTTTTTTATCTAGGTATTTGAAAGCGTTTTTATAGAGCTTTTATACTGTATCTCTTCATCTGTGCCGAAGTTGACACAGATAGTGGATTCGGAAACACGTTTGCAACTAAACCATTACCGGGCTACGTAACCGTTTCGTAATATTCAACGTACTATAAACCTAAGTGCACTTTGTAAAAATAATAGCGGATTGAGATCGAGTGGTGTTGATACTTGAGTTAAGTGCATGGGTTACGTTGTCGTCTCGGTCTATATTTTACATGATATATTAATTATTTATTAAGTTAGCCAGTCCAGCTGTAGACATCCATCGGCTGATTTGATTTTGAATGCAAAAAAATAAAAAAGCGTAGAACAAGCAAACAGTTATGTCTAACAATGTGAAAAATTCTGAGGTAAAAAGCAGAAAGGGCTGTAATAACCCGTTCCATAAGAGCGTACAACAAAATTGCTTAATAAAATTGGATGGGTAATTTTCGTTTTGTTGCGGTAAAATTTAGGCGGAGATAATCCACACAAAATACCTAAGAAATTTTATTACGAAAAAGCTGTAGATATTTTATAAAATTGTAACAAAACATTGTTATAAGTAACAAATATGTCGTAGTAGGTATTTAAACATCTCTTTCGAATAAATCTCAACTTAGTAAATCAATAAGCGCAAACTGAAAACAACGCTTCATAACTATCGTGCATGGTAGGTACCTATTGTTATTTGTTTTTTAATAATAAAGTTAGTTTATTTAATAAATTAGCATATAAATGATAAAGCGTTATCTATCTTAACTACGGCAAATGAAATAACTATCCTAGATCCCACAGGCATGCCCATATAAACATATACATTTGAGATCATTGACCCTCAATCAATCTATCTACTCCCACTTAACACCCATCTTTACGTTATAAAATTTTAAATTCCGGAATACCGGAGGCATGTCCATATTAACATTACGTTTGAGATCATTAACCCCAAATTAATCTACCTACTCCGATCACTGCTAATGACCCATCCACTACTGAAAAGTACCAAAATACTTCTATCCATTATAGTATTAGCTATCTAATATACAAAGAGGTGTCGGGCAGAGTACAAACCTAGAGACAATGTTGCATAAGAGTTAACTAGCTTTCACTTGACTCTGTTTACTGATTGTAGGTCTGATTTTTATGCGGGGCTACACATTTATAGTTTCTGCTATAATTTTATATCATTATCGCTTTTTTACGGAAAATTTTGGGTTAAGTGTTATTTTTTATGCTAAATGGAGATGGAACAAGCTTATGGCTCACATGATGTTAAGTGGTAACCATCACCTATATCAGAGAACTGCCTAGTAGGTCACGCACCTTAGAATTTAAATGGAACAACTCTAAATTGGGGTAGCAAACAAACACATTTTTACGGCAAATTTTGGTTAAAATTGTACGTTTGGAAAGCGCTGTAAATACAGATGATAGAGTATCACTTTTTTATCATTATTAATACATGTCCGGGTGGAATCTTGCAACTGAATTTTAAACCCGTTCCCCTCAACCGATTGAGCTGAAATTTGGAATACATATGTAACTTCGGTACCATGGCGGTGGTCTCATGATGCAGACGGATGCTAGACAACGAAACTTCTGAATGGATTATAGTAGGCTACTAGTGTTTGGGCTCATTTGAATCTGCTTGCGGTTCCAATTATGAATTTTATAAAAGCTTGTTTTGAAAAATTAATTTTTATATTAAAAAAAAAATGTAATATTATCTATCAGTTATCTAGGTTCCATAGTACAAGCTCTGCTTAGTTTGGGACTAGATAGCGCTGTGTGAATATCCAGCAATATTTATTTACTTATTTTTTCTTCGGCAAATTTTGGTTGTGTGTACTTATGGGAATCGCTGCAAATTGTTATGACATAGAAAAAGATAACTACCATGACATTATGGTTCTGATTATAGTGAATTAGGAATTTAAAAGGCATTGTCTAGACTTCCGCTATTATATTCGTTTATCTGTTAAAGCATCAACTGTTAGCAAAAATAGTAGTTGTGTAATAATATTATATTAAAATTTTGTATTTTGTTTTTTGTGAATCTTGTAAACTTTAATATGTTAAATAATAATGTAAACGTGTGTTTTAGTTAGAAAACTTTCGTGATTGATTTCAATCATTATTATAAATACGGGATTTTACGGGAGGCGATACGTTATTCGGAGCGGATCGCACTCACCCTGATAAAGGTTCACGTATTGAACCGAAACATTATCTGTCGAAACACCGATAAGACGGTACGTGATAAATCCCGTATTTATAATAATGATTAAACGCGTGTTCTATTTTCTGCTGCTCACACGCACTAAAGGCGTCACATAATACCAGCGGTACAGTAGCTATACGTTGCAGTGGCACACCGCAGTGACGACCTATTTTGTTGTCTTGTATTTGGTTTAATGATAACTGTTGAATCCATAGAATGTTAAAATAGACACAAAATAAATACATATATATCTATTTTATAAAAATGACTGTTAAACACCAATGAGGTTGTTATTACACGCCACAACCCTGACGATAACACGACCGCGACCTCTCTGCCAAGAGTTCTACGACTAAGAACAATTTCTTATTAAGTATGCCTCAAGTTGATAATCGCCGGGCAGTGCATCATAGTGCATGTTCCTAAGGTGCGTAACCCACGGGGCAATAATACTTTGATAAAGACTATGGTTACCGCTTAACATGAGGTCGGCTAATCGCTTAGTATGAAAAAAAAACTGATTGGATCTTGCATGATTGCGCAACAAAGCCTAAATATATTTGGTGGCCCAATATGATTTAAAGAGTAGTCAAGTCATACAAATACGTTAAATTTAAACATGTTTAGTCGCTAAATACGTTTTGGGATCGTTGTGGAAGCCGGGCTAAGAATGGGAATTCTTAACGAGGCCATAATTTTATAAATGCGATGATGAGATGGCGTTGCTCTGTCGTGCTCTGAGTAACATAGAAACATGAATTGACAATGTAATTTGTCATGTCAAAATTATATTCAGAGGA
The DNA here is from genome assembly GCA_918857605.2 of Philereme vetulata. NCBI lineage: Eukaryota > Metazoa > Arthropoda > Insecta > Lepidoptera > Geometridae > Philereme > Philereme vetulata. Next base: position 9,065,722 of record OU975420.1, on the reverse strand, counting down.
ACTTGATATAATAAATTTATGGTTGTAAAATTACTTTTTCAAAACAAGCTTTTATAAAATTCATAATCGGAACCGCAAGAAGATTCAAATGAGCCCAAACATTAGTAGCCTACTATAATCCATTCAGATGTTCCGTTGTCTACCATCCGTCTCCAGCATTAGACTACCTCCATGGTACCATATTATTGCATTGTAACCGAAGTTACATAATGTATTCCAAATTTCAGCTCAATCGGTTGACGGGAACGGGTTTAAAATTCACTTGCAAGATTCCACCCGGACAAACATGTACATACATTGCAAATTAACAAAAAGCTTGTAAAAACAGAACATTTGTGTTTGTTTATCTGACGAAGTAAGATTGCTTCAGACAAATTTTGATATTGTGTCTATAAACCATATTTTTGGCGGTGCATCTCCAGACGGCGCCATCTATTACGCTAGTCGCACCTAGTTTATTTTTTAAATCGAAAATGAAAAGCCCTAATGATGATTAAGAATGGGTCCATGGTCACTTTTCTTTTTCAAAAGCATTGATCACATCCAAAGTAAACATTACAAGAGTAGGTCAATAATGAAGGAAAGCGCCGACGCATCAATTTATGTAACAGTGGTGGAGTAAGCGTGATACACCTTTCATTTGTCCGCGTATGAATCATAACTCCTCTATCGTAATCGGTAGAACTAAGTGCGTTTACAAATGTAAATTTACGTTAGTTTTTTTTTTGACATGAAACATTTCTTTCGAAAAGAAGAATGCGATCAAATACAAATAAAACTGGCCAAGTGCCCGTCGGACTCGCGAACGAAGAGTTCCGTACCATTATCTATAAAAACGGCAAAAAATCACGTTTGTTGTATGGGAGCCCCCCTTAAATATTTATTTTATTCTGTTTTTAGTATTTGTTATTATAGCGACAACAGCAGTACATCATCTTTGAAAATTTCAACTGTCTAACTATCACGGTTCATGAGATACAGCCTGGTGACAGACGGACAGACAGACAGACAGCGGAGCCTCAGTAATCGAGTGTCATTTTACCCTTTGGGTACGGAACCCAAAAAACAAAATATGTAGTTAAACATTAAGAACAACAATAATGTACAATGGGTGGTGAAAGGGGATATTAATAATCTATTAATTAACTAGCTGTTGCCCGCGACTTCGTACGCGTTACACTACTAAATGTATAAGTAACCTAGAAATAAAGCTAAACTCGCTATTGCAACTTGACACCCCATTTTTATCAATTGGACCTGATTTATGGGATAAAAAGTAGCTTATGTGTTAATCCAGGTTATAATCTATGTACATACTAAATTTAATCAAAATCAGTTCAGCCGCTATTTAGTGATTGAGTAACAAACACACACAGTTAGTGTGATATCCCCTATTCATAATTGCAAAATCATCACAACATAAAACTTAATAATAGAATGTTTCTAAATAATTAACTAGTCGTATTATTATTTAAAAGTAAAAGTTTACTCATAAGCTCAGACTCAAAGCATTATTGATTACTTTGTACATACTATCTTCAATACAAGTAAATAGTTTCTGGTTGCCCTTTCTCGGTATGTAATATTTTATACTAATGGAGTGAGTACCTGTGTGTATAATGTCTTGAAACTGTTACTAGTCTGAGAAAGCATGTAATACATAGTATTGTAGAGGATAGGGGTGCGTAGAGTGCTGTGGATCGTAAATTAAGAAAACTTTTGGAAGTTATAATAAAGATCAATACCGAGCGATGCGCGGAAACAGGTACCTAATTGGCTGTATCGGTTCAACTGCGCGCAAACGGAGGGTAGATAATTCGCTTTATTTAATGAATCAAAGGTGATTTTTAGGGTTCCGTACCTCAAAAGGTAAAAAGGAACCCTTATAAGATCACTCTCTCGTCCGTCTGTCTGCCCGTGTGTCACCACGAATTTTCCCAGGAACGGGTGGACCTAGCAAGACGAAATGTATACCAGATACTGAGGTCTATAGTCCCTATTAGGTGTATAAAAATCAAAGTCCTGAGTCGACACGATAAAAAGATATGGGCAAATTTAGATTTTCGCGAAAACTTGTTATAGTGTGATCGGACTTGTATCGGACTGTCTATGTCAGACGCCCAGACGACATGACATAGACATTCCGATACAAATAACACTACCTGCCGCCACGAGCGTTGACGGCGAACTGACAGAGCGCAGCAGCCGATTCTCCCCCCTGTCTCGCCGCGCGCATACCTCAGGGAGTGCACAGCACTAATGGTGACCATTAGTGCTGTGCACTCCCTGAGGTATAGTATAGTATACTATAGTACCAACATTTACCTTAATTTTCAACTTTTTTATTTTTCGGAATTTTTCATTTACTTGTGCTGCTTTTAACCAAAATTGACAATTCTAGGCCAACCAGAAGTATCCTATAAAACCTTTTAATCGAAAACCTATATGGTAGTTCCCGTTGACCTAGAATCTCGAAATTTGGCAAAAAGACAAATAAGGGAAAATTCCAAAAAATAAAACAAGTTGAAAATTAAAGGGTATCCCCATACATACATACATAGTTGACACCAATTAAGATAGTCCTTTGAGTTGTATGGGCGCTCATACAATTTAGAGGACTAGCTTAATCGGCACCAACTTCAAATAAGGTAAATAAACAAAATTGTACTAGTGAATAAAATAAATATTTAAGTGGCACTCCCATACAACAGACATGATTTTTTTGCCGTTTTTATAGATAATGGCACGGAACCTTTCGTGCGCGAGTCCGGCTCACACTTGATCGGTTTTTTACACAACCTGTTGAATTTGAACTCTAACTTGTTATCTGTGTACGTTTTTTTTCAGGTTCGCGTAGTACTTCGTCTACAGTAGGTATCTTTAATCTTGTATAATGGCTTAAGAAGCGCTGGTGCGACGCTGGATTACCAGAATATATGTGGCTTTGTTTTTGTTCAAGACTTTACGGCAAGGTTAAAAGTCTACAGGTACTTGTGCTCAAAGTTAACATTCGTGCTATATTCGTCTCAGATCACGAATTTTTGTTTTTGCGTTAGGAGTTAACAGGACCATAGTAAAATTTTAGCCACTGACAGCAGTGACTAAAACGCCTTTTTTAGCAAGCAGCTAGATAAGACCAGATGAAAAAAAACGCTGTTGACACGAGAATAGAACGACATACTTTCAGGTGAAGCCAGAATCGCACTGCAGACCGTAATTTACTATACTGTACCTACCACTGATGATAAGAACAATCATAACGTCAATCTAGACAGCTTGAAGTAAGTTATTTGAGTTGTGTTATTTTTCCCAATTAATTTCTCTTTGTTGATTGTGATCTGCTATTGTTTTTTTTATCAATTATAAGGTCGCGTTTGAGCACGACCCCGCCTGACTGTAAGCGATGATGCAGTCTGCGATGGACCACGCTTGCCTAGAAAAAACATGTTCACTCGCGACTTTCAAGAGACCAAGGTTGCAGTTATCAGATAACATGGAGATGGAACAATCTTATGGGTCACCTGATGTTAAGTGGTACCCATCGCCTATAACAGAGAATTGCCTCGTAGGTCACGCACCTTATAAATGTGCCCTACGATGCATTGCCCTGCGTCCATCACTTTAAGCATACAGGTGTAAAGCCTCGTGTGTCTGTAACTTCACCGACAACCATACCCTTCATACCGAAACACAGCAATGCTACTTGGCGGCAATATTAGATATGATGGTAGTACTTCCTCAGGCTAGCCTTTCACAAGGAACTCTACCTCAGTCAAGGCGTAAAATTTTTTGGCGCTGCGCATAATAAAGCTGAAACAGAACCGCTTTGTGCAAATGGGGTTCTACAATAATCGTCTAGATTTAAAGTTATCTCAGTTCTGTTGTTTTTCTTTCTCAATCTTTGTATTAACCGATGATTGTGATTTACTGTTTGAAATTGTTTGTAGGTATAGATTGGAATCGATCGGCAAGAAAAGTGTTCTCGTTTAAAAATAATAGGTAGGTAATGAGTCTGTCTGTCTAGACCCTAAGGAGCGTGCCATGCTCGGTATCACACTCTTAGATTGAGTTCCCAATACCGAAATTCGCAAGCAGAAAAATAAAGAACAAAACGTCAGCAAGCGAATATTGGGGCTCAAGTGGAGTTGGGCAGGACACTTGGTCAGACGTAGTGACGACAGGTGGACTAAGCCAACCAGAGTGGAGTCCGAGAACTGGGCATCGAAATAGGGGACGTCCACCAGCGAGATGGGTCGACGACATCAGTAAATCCGTGGGTCGTACGTGGTTCAGACTAGCACAGGATCGGTAAGAATGACAGAAACGAAGAGAGGCCTATGCCAAGCAGTGGGTCGCCACTGGCTGAGAATGATGATGATGATGATGATGAATGAGTAAGGTTTTTTAACGACCGGGCTTTACGAAAGACTGAGTCCGGCGTTATAATTAATGGTTAAACAAACTTACCGTAAGTGACGTTTTTCCTTAACTGTACAAGACATCTGAAGGGTATTCATCATTTAATTTTTTTTATACCTCCTTGAGATGGAACGAGCATAGGGCCCACCTGTTGTTAAGTGGTAACAAAGTATTGCCTCGTAGGTCAGGACCTTAGAAACATGCTCTACGATGCACTGCCTGTCTGCGATGCATCAACTTGAGGCATACAGGTGTAAAGCCTCATGTGCCTGTAATTTCACCGGCAACCATGCCCTTCAAAGCGAAACACAGCAATGCTGCTTGGCGACAGAAAAAGGTAAAGTGGTAGCACTTGCCCAGGTGAGTTCCTTGACAATGAACCCTACTAGCTACTTATTTGAAATGTCATTTAAAAAGTGGTTTTTTTTCTAATTACGAGACATTCACAAGAAGTAAGTAATTCGATACGAATTGTTTAGATATTTCTGCTATTAACCAGTGAATTGCCACTGAACATTTGTTTAGGAAAACTAATTAATGTTAACTGCAGCCGGGCTAGTTTTCTAACTGACTGCTAGTTTACTTTCGAAGTTCTGAAGCCTAGAGAGCTAAAACCACTAAAGAAGAATATCTATCTATCTAATCTAATCTATAAAAATCTCGTGTCATGGTTTTGGTGGTCGCACTCCTCCGAAACGGCTCGACTGATTTTAATTATTTTTTGAAGTAAAACTTCTTTACGCACGCTCGACTTGGGGAGTAAGCTGGTGAATGCGATACGAAAAGTGCGAACGGAAGTTGAGAGGGAGATATAAGTTAGTGAAGATAGAGAGAGTTATTTTTGTATTTATTTATTTATATTTGTTTTCTTTTTATTTTTTTTTGTCTTTCGTGTATTTTTAAACGTTAATGTGCGAGTGCAAGTTGCGTCTGTCCAGAATTAACATAGACTGATCGACCTACGGACGTGTGGACAATTTTGTAATTGAACAATTTTATAAATTAATATTTTGAAAAAGAAGTTTTCCTTCAGTCGTGTGGTCTAAAGCCCACTCGTTTTTTTATATTTCTCTTTCTCTATTTGTTAGGTATGAGAATAGGTCGTAAATTATTTTTCACCATCCTACCCCTACTCCCCATTTTTTAATCGTGATTTTAGTATATAAACACTATATAAACAATATCCATATAATTTAACCGTCGTTCATTGCCGTGAAGTAATTTACATGAAGTGTCGCGTTACTTTGACAAGAGTGTTCTATATAGTTTTTATGAACGGTTTTAGTTTTTCGTTTTTTTTATTTATTTGTCATATTATAATGTCTGCCTAATCACCCACAATGTATGCACTTATACGCGTAAATTTTGCAGCATAGACTTGAGCGAACTAAATATTAATTTCTAAATAAGTAATCTGTGGATGACGCCGTGGGTTGTACATTCGCTATTTATTGTTCACACCATATCATATTAATTAGTACACAATGTATAACTGTTTGTCGTTCCTAAAATAAATAAAACGGGTGACTTCAAGCGTGCGAAGCCGCGGACGGGTCAGCTAGTAATATATGAAAGTGAAAACATGTTTTGATAAAATAAAAGCGTCCAGGTAATTACAAAGTACTTAAAACCAGAATTTCTCCCTAGATATGCCTTAGAAATGTTCTATAAAAGCTGCAATACAGGGTGCTAAAGAATATGTATGCTACGAATGGGAGTCTTTGCCCCTTCGAGAACAATGTTTATTCCACGACTTTTAACTATACGTTTACTACGTTGATAATTCAATAAATCAGAAGTTTTACGCATTAACCGAGGTCAAAGATGTTTAATAAAAATAAGTCCGAATAATTTAGGAACAAGGTCAAGGTAAAATAAATTATGCTTATTCTAACCTTTACAACAAATGTTGTTAACTGGTTAGAATCATCCTGTTTTGGCTTAACATGCATATTCCTAAGCACCTTGTATAGTATGAACATTATTAATGTTTATGACTGTACGCTCTAACAGTAAATAACTCTGGTGGTCATTATTAAAACGGTTTAATTAATTTTTTAATGCATTTCCAGCGATTAAATTACGAGTATTTAATTTTAAAAGTTGCAAGTACCATTGCAACTTTTACTTGTGGTTCGATGACATTTGGTTTTTTTTATGTACGTAATTTGGTAAACAAGCGTACGACCGCGTGATGGCAGTGTTGCCAACCTCAACTAAGGGTCCCCTCCCTAGCGTCATCTCGAAATCCCCCTCTTTCCCACTAACACTAACTCAAGCTCACCCTAGACTTTATACACGCTCGAGTATTCACTAATATCGTTTAATTTTTACCTTAATTTACAGAGAACATTTTTCTGCTGATGTCTACGAGATTACACACCTTCATAAAAATTAATTCATTAATCCAATCAACGATTTTCTAATTTAGGTTACAAAAACCCCTACAAAAGAATTTTCCCTTAGAAGATTCCCCTAAAAAAATAAACTCCTGAAAAATGCGTCATAAATTTTACCCTTAGTGTATGCCCCTAAAAAATATGGCTCCTAAAAATAGCCCTTTTCATATAACTTATCCCCAAATTTGGGGAGAAACCCCCCAAGTTGGCAACACTGTGTGATGGTAAGCAGTTATCGTAGCCTATGAACGTTTGTAACATCATGGGGGTCACCGCGCGTTGCCGACTCTTTAAAAACTATAGATAGTATAAGTAGTATAGAATAGAGCATGCGAGTACACCTACTTTACGTGTCCTTAGTAGGCATGGAAATCATTGCTTTTTGGAATAATTTTCATATGAGCATGTGATTATTTTTTATCAATGCTATTTCACATGTAAAATAAGAAAACCATGTGAGTAAAAGAGTGTTAGATATGAGTGTGGATGGATATAGAAGTAGAGGAAGATCGAGATATAGATGAGTCCATCCATATCTCGATCTTCCTCTACTTCTGTGTGAAGAATGATATGGGTATGAAGGAAGTGACAACGGAGATGACGGCTGATAGAGAGATGTGGAGGAAAAATACATGTTGTGCCGACCCCACGTAATGTGGGAAAAGGGCAGGAAGAAGAAGAAGAAACAAATATATACGGTTTTCATCCATCGTAGCTGTGTTTTTACCTATATCCTTTTAAATTATCTGTGGAAATTTGTAATTGGCCGCATACATGTCTTTTTTGCATGTATATTAATATAATTAGTTTTTCTGTGCACCTCTAGCTGTAAGTTTTCGAAAATAATAAAATTAAAATAAAAATATCAACTACGCAAAACACAATTAAATATTCCTTATATAAAATAACCAGATTGGTTCGAATTGGCTATGGACCGCGATGGATGGAAGAGGGAGATGGGGAGACTTTTGTCCAGCAGTGGGGTAACGTAGGCTGGTAAAACAAATACATTACTTTACAATAGTTTTACTGGTGGTAGAGCTTTTGTGAACGAGCTCGAGGAAGTGGGCACCACCGCCTTATCTTTATCTGCCGTCAAATAGCAGTACTTGTGCTGCTGTGTTTCGGTCAGATGGTAATGGTATATTCCTGTAATTACTGGCACATAGGCATACCAGCTAAGTCCTATAATATGACAACGTATCCACATAGAGATCAAGACAACATAATAGCTTGTTTTGAATTCTATGTGGATATCCATGGGCTGCAGTAGCCACTTAACATCTGGTGGACTGCATGCTCGTTTGCCATATAAGTTGTATAAAAAAAACATGAAGCACGTAACGCCGACACAATAAAAATACCTATTGACTATGGACTTAATTTAGACTTGCACAATAGTTGTTATTAACTTATACCATTGTACTATGATGTTCAGAAATGATAGTGAAACTATAAAATGACGAATCGCACGCAACTATAATAGCGTAGTGGAAAAGTTTCACACTCAGCTTAGAGGCAAAACACACGCAATTTTCAACTTAGGTAATAGAGGTACTTACTTCAAGTACATCTATTAGATACTTAAGGTTTTATAAATAAAACAACTTTATTTTAGTCTCTCTTTTGACCTTACCATCGCTTTCCATCTAGGTATAAAGGCTTCGATATTTTCTTTTATATATTAAACAAGTAACTTTTAAATAAAATAATAACCGACCGACAATCTAAAATAATATTAGAAATGTCATTCTAAATTGTTAAATGACATTCTAATTTGATATAGTGTATTAGCTACTAACTGAACAAAATAAGAACGTTTGTATTTTACGAAATTTTAGTTCGCGTAAACAACAGAACCGCCACCATCCCTGTGAATATTTCTTGCCACTTACCTTCATAATAACAGCTTTTTCCGTATACAATTTTCACTGGCTTTACCCCCCCCCCCCCCCCCCCCTCCACCCAGCACCGTCTTGAAATATGGCCCACTTACCTGAGTCAGTCCAAGTCGATAGCTGGTCACGTCGAGGTCTAAGGTGAGCAACATATCGTCCACAATCTGTCGGTCGGATAGACTTGTTTGTGTTGATTCTGGCTCTTCGCTTTCTGATGTAGCTAGGAGTCGGTATCTGCACAAATACGAAGGCAAATTAAAGTCAAATTAAGTTTATTTGGTACAACAATAAAGCACAGACAGAACTCAAACAGGAAAAGACTAGACACCAAGAACACACGGTATCCTTATTAAAAATACGGGATTTATCACGTACCGTTTTATCGGTGTTTTGACTGACAATGTTTCGGTTCAACTCGTGAACCTTCATCAGGGTGAGTGCGATCCGCTCTGAACCACGTCTTGCCTCGCACTCTTATTAAATCCCGTATTTATAATATTGATTGAAATCACGAAAGTTTTCTAAGTAAATGGATATCGTAGTGGTGGGGGCTAATATTGTTTTATGTAGCCCACCTACTTAAATGTTGAAACCTTACTTACTACTTATCTTTTATTTAAGATACTAGCTAAGTACTGTATCACACTAATATTATAAATGCAAAAGTTTGGATGTTTGTTTGTTTGTTACTCCATCACGCCGTAACAGCTGAACCGAATTAGATGAAATTTGGTATATACGTAGATTATAACCTGGATCACCACATAGGCTACCATTTTTCCCATAAATCAGTTCCCATGGGATAAAAATGGGATGTCAAAGTTTATATGTGTATTTTGCAACCCAGAACGCGGGCGAAGCTGCTGGCAACAAATAGTATTAACATAAATCTTGTACACACGGCTACACATAAAGCTATGATTTTCCAGTATAAGCTGACCTCTCATTCTACGAAAAGCCTACTCAATGCGAGGTCAGCTTATACTGGAATGGTATAGCTTGATGTGTAGCATGTGTGTACACAATGTAATTTTGTTTAAATTAAACAAATACATTTTTTTAAATAACAGTAAGTAGTAAATTAAAACAGACATTAAAAACAACACTGGGTATAAATAATATAAAAAAACACAGAAGGACAAATAAAAACAAATTAATAAGAAATGAGCACTACACGCATACATTTATATTATATTTATATCCTCACAAAAATGGTCTCAATAACTAAGCTCATTAGATTCCCGCCGCGAAACAGATGTTTGTGTGTTCTACAGATATTTGTCCCGGGTCTCTCTGATATTTGACCGGCCTTGTCGTTGAGAGTGATCTCTTCCAGCTTAGCGTACTAGATTTTATTTATCCAGCCTATGCTGTCCCACTGCTGAGCAAAGACCTCCCCCTCATCTCTCCACTTTTCTCGATCTTGTACCAAATCCCGCCAGTCCCTATAAAAAGCGCCCAAATCCGCGCACCACCGCTTCTTAGGCCATCCACGGTGACGCTTTCCATCCACCGGGATCCATCCAGTTACGACCTTAGCCCACCTATTTGGTTGTATGCGGGAGACATGACCCGCCCAATCTAGATTACAAAGAAATAATGCTGGACATTTCACACAGACCCAATCTAGATCAGAAAATATCTAGACCCAAACTACGTAAAGCTTGTACTGTACTGTATTGGAAAACAGATTTTATATTGTACAACAAGACCTCATACTCAGTTTATAAAAAAAAGGTCCAATATCCCCCTTTAGAAAAATCCCTCAATTTTGTTGATGAATGATGGACTTACCTTCGTGCAAATTCGTTTAAAGGCATGTGTTCCGGAAATCCCTGCTTGTACAGTCTTGCTGCGTCCAGCAGTTGGAAACCACGGAACTGAAAAAAACAAGACCAATGAAAAAAATCAAGTACGAGTAAGACTCGCACAACGTGGGTTCTGAATCTAGATAGGTTTATTTATGTTAATTAGGCAGCACCATTAGGTGATGATAGGTGGAGCAGGGTGCTGACTGAGTGGTGGCCCCGAGATGGAACCAGGAACGCAGGTCGTGCACCGGCAAGATAGGTCCACGACATTATAAAAATCGCAGGTCGTATTTGGGTTGGAACAGCGCAGGACGGAGGCGAATCGCGACACGAAGAGAGGCCTATGCCCAGCAGTGGGATGAGAAGGGCTGGCGATGACGATGATATAGTTATGTGGCCGTTAAACCAAAAAAATATTTAAGACGTATATCTAAAAAACTGTTCTTGATAGGAACTTCGTTATAATTTTCCTGTAATCTTTCAATCATATTAATTTTAGATTTTTCACATCGCAAACTTCGAAGGTAGAGGGGAAGGTAGAGTGAGGGGGGGCAGTATTTTTCTATTTCTTCTTTGTTCTTACCTGTGATCTCAACAATGGTACGTTCACATCATCTCCCGTGCTAGACGGCTGATGGTGCAGAGTGCAGCAAACGAACTGCACACCGCCCGACCCGCAGCGTCGCAACGTATCCACTACGCCGTCCGCGCAGAACTTAGCTTGGAGCGCGGTTGAACGACGCTTCATACCCGCTGTTCCTGTTCAAAAAACCAGTCAAATTTTAAAACCCCAGACACATTAGAAACCCGTGAAACCACATAGAACTGATATAGCTAAGAAACAAACCAGTTAAAATAGATTTCTATCAAAAAACCCCAGACACATAGAAACCCGTGAAACCACATAGAACTGATATAGCTAAGAACCAAACCAGTTAAAATAGATTTCTATCAAAAAACCCCAGACACATAGAAACCCGTGAAACCACATAGAACTGATATAGCTAAGAACCAAACCAGTTAAAATAGATTTCTATCAAAAAACCCCAGACACATAGAAACCCGTGAAACCACATAGAACTGATATAGCTAAGAACCAAACCAGTTAAAATAGATTTCTATCAAAAAACGCGTCCGAATTGGTCCATCCGTTTGGGAACTACGATAATATGTTTCTGAAGAAATCCATAAGGTTTAATTAATTAAATTGGTAATATAAGCTCAACCATAGAATAGGGCGTATTTTCATGCTGAAGTGGCATTTTTTTATTTATTGTTTTTTTTTTAATAAGTTTATATCTGAATTAGATAGTTTTTAATATCTAGAAAATACATTTTATTTTAACAAATATCAAATGTAGCACAACAATAACTATCATTGATTAACAGTGACATCTATTACATGTAAAAGGAAGCTGACATGCAATGGTAACGTCACATTAAGTCAAGAAAAGTTTCTAATATTCTTAATAGATGGCGCTAGGTTGACGACTTTTACTATAAAATAACACTTTTTGGTCATTATTTTATATTAATCTAGATTAAAAAACAATAAAAATAAGTTGTAAGAACTAAAATATGCTTGAAGTTAGTAGTTAAAGCAAAATATCTATCATAAACATCAAATATAAAAAGATAAAACGAAAAGTTCTAGATCGCGCACGCCAAGACTGCATACTGTTTGAGCATATAAAGACTAAAAATGTTACTACTGTTGTACTTGCTTCGGCAGTACATATACTAAAATTGGAACGATACAGAGAAGATTAGCATGGCCCCTGCGCAAGGATGACACGCAAAATCGTGAAGCGTTCCACATTTTTTGGACTTTTTCGATGCTACTGAATTTGAACATTGATTTTTAACCGGCTGAAAACGGGAGGTTCTTAAGTCGAAGCGTATATTTGTTTCTGTGGACGACCACGATATTTTTTACAAGAGTAGTCCGATTTTGTTTCAGAAGGATTCTTGAATACACGACACTGGTCATAGCGAATTAATGAATGAACACAATTTATTGGAAACAAAAAATTACAAACAAAATAGAAGTGTGTATAAAGCATTACGCACACAATTCTTACTTTTCCCTATCAAAATAACGCCGAAAAGCAAATTATTGACAACACCTAAATTATTTATTTTCTTGGTGACAGGCACTGCAATTCTGTTTCGTATTTTTTGTCTGTAACTTTACTAGTAAGTATTGATTATACCTTTGTAAAACACATTGTTTGTCACTAGCACCCATAAATAAGTAGTTCATAATCAATAATCATACATAAGTTTTTATGAGAATGAATAATCTTTGATGAATACTGGCAAGCCGAGTTGGATTGTTACAAAAAATAATAATGCTGATCATTTCAGGCAGCGCTTTCTAGCTCCAAACATGTACTATGGGAACAGGGATCTATAGTGTGACCATTAGTGCTGTGCACTCCCTGAGGTGTGCGCGGCGAGGTGGGAGGCAAAGAAAAAACTACATGAGTTCACATGAGATCAATACATGTCGGACATATCTTACGATATCAGTTTGCATTTCTAAGGCAAGACTTGTGGCGGGACGATGGTCGGAGGCTATCTATCTGTAATATATTATACTTACTTAGTTGATTAAAATGTAACTTAAATATACTCATATTTTATTAAAAATATGCAGGTGATAAATAAGAACTAAACTTATAATTCAAAGGACTTGTTTTATTGAACATTTTTTATATTTACAAACAATTATATATTCTAACGAAAGTTATTCTGACATAGATTCTGTTTCAACTTTATCTTTCATTTCATATCACGAGATAACGCACGACCCATCTTTGAATATTTATCTCATGTGCGTCTGACATAGACAGTCCGATACAAATAACACTACCTGCCGCCACGAGCGTTGACGGCGAACTGACAGAGCGCAGCAGCCGATTCTCCCCCCCCGTCTCGCCGCGCGCATACCTCAGGGAGTGCACAGCACTAATGGTCACACTATAATAGAATCTATATGTTAAAAGAGAAATCTTTTTACTCGTACTCTTCTTTAAGTACTACTACTAATTTAATTTGACTTGATTTAATTTCTATTTGTAATATGTATGAGTCAATGCTTGAAATAAACAATTTTTTTATTATTTTAAGCTTATTGCGCGCATGGAGGCGTATGAATTTTGGCATAGTTAAAGTGTATATGGAGAAGGACGCGCAAATGCCTATATAAGCTAAAAAAAAGTATGAGGGCTTTTCATTTTCGATTTAAAAAGAAAAAACTTGTTCCAACATAATATTAGGTTGGGGAAAAAGTTTCTTCGCATTTTGTAAGTAAATTCAAAACATTTTTTAATATAGTTTATTTACATTTAACTAAAGTATGTAGGTACCATTTTGTTCGATAACTTTTTGCCATCTTGTAGGTAGGGACATGATCCCATTGCTATAAACATTTTGGGGCTTCTGATCAAAATACCGCGACAAGTAGTTTTGGCAGTCCTCTCGTGATGTTAACCTGACACTGCCTAAAGAATTCTGAAGAGACCGAAACAGGTGGAAATCTGAAGGTGCAAGGTCAGGACTATACGGCGGATGCATTAACACCACCCACCCAAACTCTTAATTTTTGCTGAGTGGCTAAAGATGTGTGAGGTCTAGCGTTATCATGATGAAAAACCACACCCCTTCTGTTGATTAATTCCGGCCACTTTCTTTCAACTTCTTGCTTTAATCTCATCAGTTGTTCGCAGTAGAGTTCAGAATCGATGGTCCTGCCTGGTGGTAACAGCTCATAATGAATAATGCCCTTCCAATCCCACCACACACACAGCATCACCTTGTTGCGAGTTAACCCGGGTTTCGCCACAGTCTGTGAAGCCTGACCGGCCTTTGACCACGACCTTTTTCGCACGTTCTTGTCGTACGTGATCCACTTATCATCACCAGTTATCAGCTTCTTCAAAATGGTTCGGTTTCATTGCGTCGTAATAAAGAATCACAAATGAGTACACGGTTCATTAGGTTTCTTTCAGTGAGCTCGTGGGGTACCCAAATATCGAGCTTTTTTGTGTACCCAGTTTTTTTCAAATGCGCCAATACTGTATTGTGATCAATTTCTAGTTCTTCAGCTACGTCGTAACTACTGATATACCGATCTTGCTCCACTTTTTCAAAAATGGCATCAATTTTATCCGTAATAGGGCGACCAGAGCGACGTGCATCTTTGACATCAAAATTTCCGGATTGAAAACGCTTAAACCAAATTTGGGCTACTCTCACAGACACTGCACTAGGTCCATAAACATCGCAAATTTTTTTCGCGGCTTGCGTTGCATTTTTACCTTTTTTGTAGTAAAATTTTGATATCTATCGAATTTATTCATTAGATTCACTCATCTTTACACTACGAAAAACAAATAAAAATCACACATTTTCCTACTTTGAATTTGGAATTATCTTCTTTAAAATTTAAACTTTGAATGATACCAAAACCAGCCAGATACAAATAGTATAGCCACAGAGATTTTATTACAAGTTCATACATACAATAATGCGAAAAGACTTTTTCCCCAACCTATTAGACGGCGGTGTCTGGAGATGAACCGCCAAATAATATGGTTAATATGCCAAAATCACAAAGACACAATATCAACATTTGTCTAAATTAATCTCACTACGTCAGATAAACAAACACAAATGTTTGTTGTTTTATTTCAAGTAAAATAATGTTGACACGGCAATTGACATTGACAATTCACTTTCCTTTGATCGGAGCATGGCAGAGCAACGCCATCTGTTAGCAGCGATACAAACTTGGTCATGAAAACCCCTCATTACGGTCGAATTTCGATCAATGTCCATGGGCTACTTTTTTCCACTGGATCCTTGGCAACTAGTAGGTATAAAATGTAGTTACCCGATGTTAAAGTGCGTCTGATAGAGGAAGCGCGGCGTAGTGTAGAGGCGTCGCCCACAGCTGCGGACCACGCACTAATACCACACGCGCCGCGAGCCCAAGATGAAAGTCTTCCAATCTCCTCACTATAATACAAATAATTAGATTAGACAACTCTTTATTGCACTAACGAAATAATACAAAAGCGAACATAATGCTTACACACAACCATACACACATACACGCCCCCCCAAATACACCCTCGCGCATGCACGCACGCACGCACACACTCACACATACACGTACATATTGTATGTGTAGCTAATGCACCTTGATTGGGAGCTACTGTAATATTTCCCAGTTTAATACTTCTGCAGATATCATCATCTCTCACATCATTTATACCATTATCTATGTTCCAAATAAAGAATTTATGATTATGAATGCTAATTAGCATTTTCCAGCTAACCTTTGTGTAGTTCAGATAAAGTGGTAGTGCCAGTAAATAGAACGGTAAACAAACGTTAGCTGAGGTATCATAAGATAAACTTACAAATAATAATAATACACATACATAATCGAAATACATAAATATACCTACATAAAGTGCTCAATTTTGTTGGTATAAGTAGGTATCAAAAATTGAAATCCGCCCATATATAACGTTACACCAAACTTTCCCCTTTTTTCCTCCCTCCACTCCCACCTTTTGGATTTTTTTTGCAACATCATGTGTAGAATGAAATCCTTAGTGTGCCTCTCAAATTTGATTGAAATCCGTCGATAAATAACGCTACAGCAAACTTCGCCCTTTTCCCCCAAATCAAAAATTGCAATCTAAAAAAAATTAATTATAACAAGTAACTTGTGTCTGAAAAATGCGACCTGTAGGCGAGAACAGACAGACAGACAGACAGCCGGACAAAATCATTTTTTGGCCAATCTCGAAACTGAGACGCTAAGGTCAATTAGTATGGATTTACTAGTAGACTTGTTTTCTTAGTGCTAACAAACCAGAACCTCTGTCTTGCAACAATTTGTTTACGGACACAAATCACCAAAAAATGAAGTACAAAGTTATTCCTTTGGCCGAGACTATGAAAACAAACTGCGAGTGAGCTTAAATGTATGCAGGCGTGACGTTTGCATAATACAAAGTTACTTTCGAATCCCACTAAGTGGAGTGTGGATGTTTGTTGCTCTTCCACGTCGTAAAGGCTGAACCGATTTCGATTAAATTTAGTATAAACGTAGATTATAACCTGAATTAACACATATGCTACTTTTTATCCCCTAGATCATCATTTTATCCCATGGGATAAAAGTGGGGTGTCAAGTCAAGTTGCAACAGCGAGTTAAGCGTTATTTCTAGGTTACCTACACAGTAGTGTAACGCGTGCGAAGTCGCGGGCAACAGCTAGTATTATAAATGAGACAGTTTGGATGTTTGTTTAATTGTTTGTTACTCAATCACATCGTAATGGATGAACCGATTTCGATGAAATTTCGTGTGTTGAGATTATGATCTGGAATCAAACATAGGCTATTTTGCCGACAACAAAACGCGTGCGAAGCCGCGGAGGGAAGCTAGTTCATAATATTAGTATGGATGTCAATCTGACGTTTTAAAATCAAGTGTGTGTTTATGGTTAATAAACAATTTATGTTCCGTAAAAGAGAGTATGTGGCTAAAGCAATACTATTATCTTCAGCTTTAGGCAATGGTTTAAAGAATTTTGTAATTTTTTCTTGCTTGGCAGTTTTTAAAAGCTCCTTCAATTCAGACTGATATTCAGCAGTGGCATTAGGAATTTGCCTCTTAAAAATAAGACTTCGTTCCATAGACGGATCAATTTTCATAAAGAAATCACAAAGCTCATTTTGCCATTCTTAAACCTTCACTAAGAATTTTCAAATTATATTCTTCAATGGGCTGTGAATTTAACATTTCCTCCAAGTCGGTTTCAGTCAAAGCCGAACCAATTATACAACGGCGATAGCATTTAACAACATACTTTACGTATAGTTGTAATAAGATCCATTTCACTTTTTTATTAGTCCATTAGCCGACACATTTACAAAGGATACCGAATGCTTTTTATGTATGTACCGATATGTATTACTATTCTGAAGTAACTACCAGAGAACTAAATAGAGAAGTAACTACCTACTTCTCTGTATATCTCTTACTTTGTTTTTATGTTATGTGTTATGTTATCTGTGGGTACAAATACATGTATTTGATTTCTTTCTTTCTTTCTTTAAATACTTACGTTTGGCTTTCTTGAAGTAGCGTCAAAGATTTTTTGGTAACTGGGTTCTCCCGACTGGCCTTCACCCAGCCAGTGACGTCATATAAAACAGGATTTGTTCCCTGGGAAAAAGTAGTAAGAGGATGTTACGTAGATTAAGAAAAATCTTCGACTTGCCAGCTTTACTAGATTATGGTACATAATTAATTTGGTATGAATGTAATTTAGCAAGTTAAACTTAAACAATTACGATATACTTATATACAGAGGTGTCGGTGACGGTAACAGTGTCGCAAGTTCAATGGTTTCTTCCCATCTCAAAAAATGCCCAACGCGCCTAAAGAAGTTTTCACTTCAAAAATAAACTTTAATTGGTGCTTTCATCATCATCTTATCGGCAAAAGGACATCCTCTGCTAAAAATACCCGGAACGACCGATCTTGGCCGGCCGGCACCCAACTGCTCCCATCAACCTTTATCAGGTCATCCTTCTATCTAGTGGGAGGGCCGTGGTACGCTGCGCTTGCGCGGTCTCTACTGAATAAAGTTTCTGCCCCAACGGCCGAGAGTTCTTAGAGCTACGTGCCCCGCCCACAGCTACTTTAACTTGCAAATACATTTGTTCAATTAGTTGTCCTGTCAGTCGGAAAAGCAAAGAATATATTGATCGGACGAACAATACTACCCACTTAACCTTTGGTATGCTTAAATACAGAACAGCGAGGCTTTATTTTTTAACTTTATAGATCTTCGTTTGACCACAATCTCACCTGATGGTAAGCGATGATGTGGTCTAGGATGAAGCACGAAGATCTAGAAGAAACCTATTCACTCTTACCTTAAAGAGACCCAGATTGTATTCTTTAGGAAAAACAGACGACGGCAAAGTGTTCCATACCTTAGCTGTACGCATCAAGAACGTAGAACCAAAACGGTGTGTGCGAATGGGTGGTATATCAACTAGGTACGGATGGTACTGAGCCGTGCGCCTGCTTGTCCTTTCATGGAAAGGAGTTGGCGGAATTAGATCGTAAAGTTTCTGGGCACATTCCCCGAAATGTATTCTGTAAAAGATCGATAGGCGGTGTTCGAGACTGTGAGTCTTAGTTCCCCCGCCATATATTGTTTACCAAATGACAAAATAAAATTTGTATTATTGTGATCAAATTGATCAACAAACCTGTAAGTGTTGCAGTACAAACTGCCTCGCATGCGGCGCCTTCTTGATCAGGTACTGCGTGTGGTTCGGGGAGCCGTAGTGCGTCATCACTCGCTCTAGGAACGTGTCGTCGCTCGAACCGGGGTACATCGACTCTTCGTCTAAAAGCCTGCAAATCATTTCCATACTAATTGATCGAGCGGAGCGAGATCTCCAAATCAACTTGGGCGAATCGGCGTTGTATGTATGTCTGTTTGTCCGAGGATAAATTTCGAAGCGTTAATAATCGTGAAATTTGATATGTGGTAGTGATGGCACAATCCTGGTGAACAAATGAGCGAAGAATGTTGGGGGGTTGTTGAGATATTAGGGTTCAAGAGGGGTATAAAAATCTAAATGAGACTGTTAGGTCAAGTAGTAGTGTTTGTTTATTAGCTATAATAAAAGTAGAACTTTGACGAAATTCACAGGGTACACCAGTGAGACCCCATGGTGCTGAAATTCACAGGGTACACCAGTGAGACCCCATGGTGCTGAAATTCACAGGGTACACCAGTGAGACCCCATGGTGCTGAAATTCACAGGGTACACCAGTGAGACCCCATGGTGCTGAAATTCACAGGGTACACCAGTGAGACCCCATGGTGCTGAAATTCACAGGGTACACCAGTGAGACCCCATGGTGCTGAAATTCACAGGGTACACCAGTGAGACCCCATGGTGCTGAAATTCACAGGGTACACCAGTGAGACCCCATGGTGCTGAAATTCACAGGGTACACCAGTGAGACCCCATGGTGCTGAAATTCACAGGGTACACCAGTGAGACCCCATGGTGCTGAAATTCACAGGGTACACCAGTGAGATCCCATGGTGCTGAAATTCACAGGGTACACCAGTGAGACCCCATGGTGCTGAAATTCACAGGGTACACAGTGAGACCCCATGGTGCTGAAATTCACAGGGTACACCAGTGAGACCCCATGGTGCTGAAATTCACAGGGTACACCAGTGAGACCCCATGGTGCTGAAATTCACAGGGTACACCAGTGAGACCCCATGGTGCTGAAATTCACAGGGTACACCAGTGAGACCCCATGGTGCTGAAATTCACAGGGTACACCAGTGAGACCCCATGGTGCTGAAATTCACAGGGTACACCAGTGAGACCCCATGGTGCTGAAATTCACAGGGTACACCAGTGAGACCCCATGGTGCTGAAATTCACAGGGTACACCAGTGAGACCCCATGGTGCTGAAATTCACAGGGTACACCAGTGAGACCCCATGGTGCTGAAATTCACAGGGTACACCAGTGAGACCCCATGGTGCTGAAATTCACAGGGTACACCAGTGAGACCCCATGGTGCTGAAATTCACAGGGTACACCAGTGAGACCCCATGGTGCTGAAATTCACAGGGTACACCAGTGAGACCCCATGGTGCTGAAATTCACAGGGTACACCAGTGAGACCCCATGGTGCTGAATTTCACAGGGTACACCAGTGAGACCCCATGGTGCTGAAATTCACAGGGTACACCAGTGAGACCCCATGGTGCTGAAATTCACAGGGTACACCAGTGAGACCCCATGGTGCTGAAATTCACAGGGTACACCAGTGAGACCCCATGGTGCTGAAATTCACAGGGTACACCAGTGAGACCCCATGGTGCTGAAATTCACAGGGTACACCAGTGAGACCCCATGGTGCTGAAATTCACAGGGTACACCAGTGAGACCCCATGGTGCTGAAATTCACAGGGTACACCAGTGAGACCCCATGGTGCTGAAATTCACAGGGTACACCAGTGAGACCCCATGGTGCTGAAATTCACAGGGTACACCAGTGAGACCCCATGGTGCTGAAATTCACAGGGTACACCAGTGAGACCCCATGGTGCTGAAATTCACAGGGTACACCAGTGAGACCCCATGGTGCTGAAATTCACAGGGTACACCAGTGAGACCCCATGGTGCTGAATTTCACAGGGTACACCAGTGAGACCCCATGGTGCTGAAATTCACAGGGTACACCAGTGAGACCCCATGGTGCTGAAATTCACAGGGTACACCAGTGAGACCCCATGGTGCTGAAATTCACAGGGTACACCAGTGAGACCCCATGGTGCTGAAATTCACAGGGTACACCAGTGAGACCCCATGGTGCTGAAATTCACAGGGTACACCAGTGAGACCCCATGGTGCTGAAATTCACAGGGTACACCAGTGAGACCCCATGGTGCTGAAATTCACAGGGTACACCAGTGAGACCCCATGGTGCTGAAATTCACAGGGTACACCAGTGAGACCCCATGGTGCTGAAATTCACAGGGTACACCAGTGAGACCCCATGGTGCTGAAATTCACAGGGTACACCAGTGAGACCCCATGGTGCTGAAATTCACAGGGTACACCAGTGAGACCCCATGGTGCTGAAATTCACAGGGTACACCAGTGAGACCCCATGGTGCTGAAATTCACAGGGTACACCAGTGAGACCCCATGGTGCTGAAATTCACAGGGTACACCAGTGAGACCCCATGGTGCTGAAATTCACAGGGTACACCAGTGAGACCCCATGGTGCTGAAATTCACAGGGTACACCAGTGAGACCCCATGGTGCTGAAATTTGGTATCCGTGTAGCTTCAGTGACACAAGTATAGGGAAAAGTCTGAAATCCAGAATAACTATAACAGAACTAATTAACATGACCCTCTGTTACTTGTAATTTGAATGAAACTGTAGGTCAAGTTAGATGGTTGTTTTTTCCGACACTATTTTATAAGTCGAAGTTTGTTTATTAAAATGTAGATTTTATATAAACACACAATTTTTAATAAAAATTTTTTGAAATCATCCTTCTACAATTTTTTATTTAAATCAGGGTGCAGGAGGCCAGTTAGCGACGTTGTCTGTACATACGCCTAGTGACGCTAATATTTTACTACTATTGATAGAAGCTAGATTCCAAGACAAGTCAAAATAATATAAAAATACTTTACCATAATAGTCCCCGTCGATCGCACTCTCTCAAATCAGCCTGCGAGCTTCGCACGATCGTGTTCTGAGGCGCTTTGTCCAACAATTCCACCATCGGTCCAGGGTTCACAGTTTCTGATAACCAATCTGTAAATAAACATTACCAAATCATTACGATGGGCAACCCCCACCATCACTCCCGTCTACTCGCGCGCAGACGCAGAGGGCTCCGGCGCGTAGTGCGAGGCGAGGCGCAGTACGGAGCGGATCACACTCACCCTGATGTAGGTTCACGAATTGAACCAAAAAATGGTCGAAACACCGATAAAACGGTACGTGTCAAATCCCGTATTTATAATAATGATTACCAAATAAAATACCCCAGAACTCCTCTATTTGCATGGGGGGTTAAAAACTGACATAGCTAAGGACAATCCCACTCAAACTAGCTTTCTTAAAAAAAACCGCATCAGAATTGGTCCATCCGTTTGGAAACTACGATACCACAAACAAACTAACGACGTCAAACTTATAACACCTCTTTTTGCGTCGGGGGTTAATTATAACACTTACGGCCGTATACAACATGTTTTGATATGTACGACATTAATTTAAAAAAACATATCCGGAATCGTATAAACTGATTTTAGAGATGGGTTTAATACCAATAGCTTAAATATTTATCCAGTAGTCCATACATTTCCAATAAAAAAGAATAACGTAAATCGGCGGCGCCTTTGCGACGATGCCGCTTATTCACTCTAACAAGTACCTACTTACATGATGAATGAATATGATTTGTTTATCTATTTTAATACAGGCTGTTTCATTGATATTTTAGGATTTGATTTAAAGGATATTTGAAAATTAAATAATTTCTAGGGTAATAAATTTGAATAACACCTATTTTACAACAATACTAGCCGTGTTTTCATTTAATGTCATACATAACAATACACGTAGTACATTGAATATTAACTGGTATATTTATTTATCAGAATCAGAAATATGTTATTGTTTAACTGTTGTACAACAAAGATTTTAAATATTTTACCTAGAAAAATGTCGTGATTTATTTCAGTCATTATTATAAATACGGGATTTATAACGTACCGTTTTATTGTCGGTCGAAACACCGATAAAACGGTACCTACGTGATAAATCCCGTATTTATAATAATGATTTTAAATATATAGGTTAATACAGGTTCGCACAGTTTATTATATCAATTGTTATGATTTATTAAATTGTTACCGTCTTCAGCGCCGTCATCTAAAGTAATTCCCTCTTGGGCATATCGTTCCCTCGGCGCTACTAACATGGCTTCATGGAATACTGCTTGAAGCCGCTCCTGGAAATATAAAGATCTAGTATAGAGTGTATATTATAAATACCTTGGTCGCCAACGTCAGCAATACCATTAAATACGTCCGCTTTGTGCAAGCGCCAAGTATATACTTACCAATATTGTGCAATTTAATGAAATCCATATCCATTATTCATACTGATATTATAAATGCGAAAGTAACTTTGTTTGTTTGTTTGTTACCTTTTCACGACTAAACCGCTGAACAGATCGTAATAAAATTTGGCAAGGAGATTTCTCTTAGGAGATTATATTCTCGAGAAGAATATAGGCTATCTGATGTATCAAAAAATAATCTTGAAGGGGGTGAAATAGGGGTTGAAAGTTAGTATGGGCAATCAATAATTGCTTAAGATAGGGATCTGAAAATTCATACTAGGGCTTTTGGTAAGACATAAAGAAGTACGTGTTTCAACTTTTTTGCAAAATCATCCCTAATGGGCGGAGGGGATAAAGCAAGGGATTAAAATTATGAGGTTTTCTTTAGATGCACTCCCTATTTACGGTTGTTATATAGACAGATTGTGACCGGGATTGGGACTTTTTACCCGACTGCGCAAAAGGAGGTTAATGTTTTTATTTTCAAACTGAGTAGGGACTACGACTAGCGCCATTAATCGTCGTGGATTTTTTTTTTGTTATATGTGGGGAAACTGGCTTAAGGCCCACCAGATGGTAAGCGGTCACCGTCGCCTATTGACACCGGCAACACCCGGGGTATTGTCGATACGTTCCCTACCCTGTAGAAACATCTACATTTCTCTTGAAGCGTGCCATGAAAAACCTCAGATGGTAGCTCATTCCACATCTTGCAAGTATGGTGTAGAAAAGATCGCTTGAAGCGTGTGGTGCGCGATATCCAATCGACGACGATATGTGGATGAGCTTTATTCCGTCGTCGAGAAGTGCGGTGGTAAAATCTCGACGACAGGATGAGATCGAATAGCTCCTCAGAAATTTCCCCATTATACAGGCGGTAGAATACACTGAGTGATCCGATGTCACGCCGGACTCGTCAAACCCGTTTAAAAGAGTAATGCAGTAAATAACTAATCCAAAAATACAATTTTAAGTACGTTTTACTCGAAACAGCCGTCGTTGTCATTCATTTGATAACATAGATAAACAAGTGAGTCAGCTAGTATGCTACTCGTATATTTATTTAAAAAGTAAATAAAGTGGTTTAGTTACTAGTACCTGTAAATAATTGGATAATAGTTTGGATAGGGGCGCTCCGCTCTGCTGTCCAGAACACATGGGGTTGTCTGCGCCGGGAGTGTCCAGTAACAAGATGGACGCTGATGTCCTGGCCGAGGTCGATAGACTCCTGGAATTTAAACAAAACTTTATATAAAGTATTATTACTAGATGGAAAAACGAGCTAAAGCTCCGTACCCACAATCGATATTACTTGATAGTTTTACTCCAAAACGAATAAAAATCAACGTGTGGACCGCAAAACCGACAACTCTCGGGCTCGCATCGAGCCGGCTCGATGGAAATAAATAAATGTCATTCGCACCTACTCGAAGCGAGCCGTCGAGCTTGACTCGGGCGTGTGTACGTGTGCGAACTTGTCGAGCGACTCGAGCGTCAGTCCGCCATTGTTGAGTGAGCGTAGTTAAAATACGTGTTTATTTAGAAATGGGTTTAAGAGTGTGTTCTAAACGGTTTATTGAGGAATTTAGAAATTTATATAGACATTGCGGTTGTTTATGGAACGTCAAGTCAAAAGATAACTAATTAAGAATTGCGAGACTTGATAAATGCAGCCACTGTCTCGTTTGTTGGACAGGCATCTTTTGGCTCGAACGGTTCGGTGAATGAATACTGAACGTCGCACCGCTTGATAATGCTGAGTGTGTGTACGTAGAGCCCGAACCGTAGTTATTACTCGACGTGTTTGCTCGTTAGAGTAAGACCGTATGTGAGTACCCAGCATAAAGGTTGGTGGGAGCCTTTGAGTAAATGCCTTTGGTAACTATGGGGTATATGTACGCAGTGGACGTCCTTTAGCTGATATGATGACGATGAGTTATCAACAATACTCCTAAGGGTGGATTCTACCAAACTTGCATTTACTCTTGAGTAACTATACCAGGGTTAGATCTATTCCACTTTCTTATTCTCGAGTAAGTCAAAAGTCGTTTTACCATGCTATCGGAAGTATAACTGCTCTTGGAATTACTATACGCGAATAGCGAAACGAACGTCCATAAACCATCCTATTTTATGCCGGACAGGCAGGTAAAAATCTATTGGTAGGTACAGGCAGGTATTTATTAAAGGTTCGAATTACTGGCAGGTAGGTACCTACATAATACTTAGGTACTTATAAGTATTTAGGTATCGACTAAATACTAATGCACAGGCGCTTACCTATCTGAAATGAATTCCAAGTTATATTCAATTTTCGTCAGAAGAGATAAAGTTGCTTCTTTACTCAAACGAAACCTGATCGCGAAATCATGATCATCGTAATAATGAAATAAATATGTTCTTTCTTTTATCCACCTTGGACGTCTAGGTGTAACTTCCTCGTCACTATCAGTATCTTCAATCAAATTTCTTTGTTGATTGTTTTGTTAAAATAATTATTTCCAAGTACTTTGAGTTCAAATGACAAAACAGCAAAGAAACATTATGGCATTCGGACACCATTAAAATATTCTTGGAATAACTCGGTTATTCCATGCGAAACGGTGGTATAGTAGCTATTCCCGATTAGGGCCGTTATTCTTAGATTTGTAATTGGTAAAACGTAAAATAGAGTTACTCTCGAATAACTGACAATTTATTCTAAGAATAAAACTTATTCTCGTTTTGTCGAATCCACCCTAAGAATTATTATACAAATAATGTAATATGATTTTTACAAATATTTGTCTTTTCAATTCTTTATTTCATGTACCCCGCAATGAAAACCAAATCAAACTTTTATGCTATATCGAAACTGTTCATGAAATTACGTGGTGTTTTTGAAAGAAAGAAAGAAAAATTTATTAATTCCACCTCAAGAAACAAAGGAAGAAGACCTGTTCAACCCCATACAATGATGTACGGAAGTAAAAACTAAAAAAAAACTTTCAATTTACACATAGATTTTATTTTATTAGATACACACAATTTACACCTTGGATTATCAAGTTTTTAAGTTTTTATTTTATAATTTAACTAGTTGTTGCCCGCGACTTCGTACGCGTTACACTACTAAATGTTTAGGTAACCTAGAAATAAAGCAAAATTCGATGTTGCTACTTGACTTGACACCCCATTTTTATCCCATAGGACCTGATTTCTGCGATAAAAGTAGACTATGTGGTAATCCAGGTTATATTCTACGTACATACTAAATTTCATCGAAATCGGCTGAGCCTTTACGACGTTATTGAGTAACAAACATATAAATAAACAAAACATCAAAATTTTCGCATTTATGATATTAGTGTGATTAATAGGCGTCACCGAAATGCACCATCATTCCCACTTTAAGCTTTACACCACTGGATTGTTTTTTTTTTCATACTTTATAGGCTTCCGTTTGATCACGATCTCGCCTGATGGTAACGATGATGCAGTCTACGATGGTACACGCTTGCCTAGAACAAACCTATTCACTCGAGATTTGAGGACACCCAGGTTGTATTTTTCAGGAAACGGACTCAGGCAAGGCGTTCCACTATTAGGCGGTGCGCAAGTTACGAGTTAAATGGCTGTAATTATGGATAGGACTAAAAAAACATGTCTTTTTGTCATGTCAAAACTATAACGGTGCCTACTTTGACTACGGCGAACCAATCTCACTAATAATGATCCCCATGATGGACATCTTCGGGTCTCTTACTCAGTATGCAGACTCGTTAAGATATCCCACAAGGGCGTAGTCAGATGCAGTCCCAAACATTACGTTTGATATGTGCCCACTTTTGCGTTCACGTGACAGGTTGCACGGCCTCTTCCCTCCCCCCCTTACCTTACCTTATAAGGTTTTCCAACAAAATGTATCTCACCTATTAACAAGTGCAGCAACGATGTTGAAGGTCTCGCTGTAAAGTCCAGTGACAAATGCGTCGACCGCTTCTGTACCCGAAATTTCTCTCTCGTTTGAAGGCGATGGAGTCCTGATAATCAAATGAAACCGTATTACAATCAAGGTAAGGTCCAATATTCAGGCAAGGCCAAACATTACCATAAACGGGTTAGTGATAAGTATTATTTTATTTTTATTTATTGAGGAACAACAAACAACTACATTATACTATTTAAATACAAATCGTGTAGGTACATTCTGGGAATGTAAAAGTTATTGATAATGTAGCCCACAACAATATTTTATTTATATTAAAACAAATATTTGTTACAAATATGGAGCTGTTAAAGAGTCTAAGAGTACAACGACAAGTGTCGAAGTCTCACATATTTACATGAGTAAGTAAAAATAAAGATCTACTTAGGTACTAGAACATAGGGATACAATATGAAATTATACAATTAAAGTAGGTTACTAAGATGAATACAGGACAGAATCAGCACTAAAAAGGATAATATTAACTAGATTTTTAAATTTGTAGTCATTACCAGCAAAAATATCTATATCTACAAAGTATAAATTATACGACTCAACCATACGACGAATGGAGACACGAAGCCCTGAGTTAGTGCGGCAGGAGCTAAGCGCAAACAGAGTTCGAGTGCAAGTTCTCGGGACGACGTAGCAATGTCTTGTGACAAGATCAATGCAATCAAATTTATTATGCACAACATTATACAAGGTAACAGCTTCAAGGTATAACCAAGAAGTGACATCCATATCAATCTCATGTTTTCTTTGCTGAAGAACTTTAAATGATAATAAAGTTAGAATTATTTCACTTATTATTTTGTGCAAACATTAACCTTATGCTAGTTAGATCCAAAATATACCTCAAGTTAGAATTCTGCTGCGGCGACGAAGGCACAGTCGCGAAAATAGCTCTCGTCAGCTCCTCAGATGAGACGCCCAACATTTTAGCCGCTCGTTGGCCGCAGCCTGTACTCGCGAACTGGTATTTGATTCCAGAGCCAGTGTTTGCTGAAAAAAAAACTTTAACTATGGTCTAGTGTTCTTACGGCGGGTTCCTAAATCCGTCGGTAACCAGCTACGACTCGTTTCTTCTTGAAAACGTGTCAAAAGTTTGACACTTTTTCAAGGAGATACTGAGTCGTAGTCGGTTACCGATTGATATAGGAACCCGCCATTAAACATTTATCAAAATTTCATCGTTAGACGCCTAGCGGATTGAGAATTGACCTACTCTTATTGGAAGGCTTTCATCATATGTACCGTTATACAGAAACAATGTTTCATTAATCTTCTCCCTCGAACGTGTCGTCTATATACCGATCTGGTTGCTTTATATGACGTGGATAGGACGTGGAGTACTAATACCCGTAGGTTTAAACGGTACATCTATAAATTCCTGCTTCTTTATTATATAGCAAAAATATGTACCTAATATTGTTTAATTGTATGAATGCTTGTGTTAGTTATAAAAGCAAGTGTTATTAATTATGTCTTGTCTAAATTTGCGGTTTCTAGTTTTATGGTAATTTAATTTTAATGCTTGCTGTGCTTTTTTATCGTATTCACATGTTTGATTACAATCTAGATGTAAAATTGTGTGTTTGGTTTAATTAGTGCCAAGTGGATTGTAATGTGTTTTGTGGATTAATAAATAAAATCATCATATCTGCTGTAGGACGTCAACTGTTGAACATGGGCTATGTTCCCTTACGACTAAAGCGAACTATTTTATGATAAGTGAACTTTTAAGATAGGCCCGATAAGAGAAGGCCGCGTGGAGATGGCGGGACGAACTCGACGCCCTAAATGGGAATTGGTCGTTTTTTGATAGAGCGAAGCGAGATCTCCAAATCATCTTGGGCAAATCAGCGATTGATGTATGTTTGTTTGTACGAGGATAACTTTCGAAGCGACGACCTCCGTGGTACAGTGGTACCGCCGCGGAACAAATGTTTGTATGATCTACAGATATTTGTACCGTGTCTGGTTGTTTCTCTATATATTCTAAGTATTTACAAAAAAAAAAATATATAAGTATTCTATTAGTTATCTGGTACAAGCTCTGCTTAGTTTGGGCTAGATAGCACTGTGTTAAATGTCCAGCCATATTTATTATTATATTATGTTTATTCGATCATCGTGAAATTTGGTATATAGGTAGGTTGTGATAGCACAATCATGGTGCGACTAAATAAGCTAAAATGGGGGGGGGGGGGGGAAGGTTGAGATATTGGGTTCAAGAGGGGTAAAAAATAAACAAAATGGGACTATCCGGTCAAGCGGCACGTCTAATGAAAGGCCAGTTCAGGTTCACTGTCAGTACATTTTGACCTCGTTTTTATTTTTAGTTTATAAGTTATTAGCCATAATAAAAACTGTCCTTTGACACAATTCACAGGGTACAGCAGTGACCCCACAGTGCTAAAATTTGGTATTCATGTAGCTTTAGTGACACAAATATAGGGAAAAGTCTGAAATTCAGAATAACTGCAATTTCTACCCCTAAATAAAAATAAATAAAAATGAAATGTGCATTGTCACTGAGCGAAGCGAGCCGCCGCTATTGAGTATCTTATATTTGACTTACCTTTGACAGCACCAGCCCAGCCCAAATGGCAAACCGCCGCCATGATCTTCCACACCGCCATCTGTTCCTGCTCTGTCACATTCAGCTGCTGCAGCGCTTCCTTCAGCGCTGAGAACTCAGCGGGAGACTCCGTCTTCTCGCTTGAAGCGATGAAAGGGTTCGGGGTGCTAATAGGGGACTGGTCGAGGAGCAACTCCCTTCGGAGGCGGCCATCACAGCCGTGGAATAATCTAGAAAGTAAAAACAGAATTTTTATTTAACGATCTTGCAAATTGGCAAGGAAAATATTACACGCGTGAATTTTCGAAAAGTCTTGGCGGAGCCCATGCTTACAAGCAAAACAAGCGTACTCGTATTACCGGTATGTCATAAATTTAAATTTCATTTTGCAAAGATTATTAAAGGCTTTCGAAAATTACTTTTGCCAAAAACACTTACGTATACAAAGCCCGTAGTGGAGTCTGTCCCGGCTTGAGATCAGGTAACAAAGTCTGTACAGATGCCGAGACCAGCGCACCGCCGCCGTCAAAATCTAGCGACGCGAGTGATACGAATCTTGACGCGTAGGAGTTTGAACTTGTCCTGAAATTGAGAAAAGTCGAACTTGACATCGATTAGCATTTTTTTAGTTTCGTACCCAAGGGGTAAAACGGCACCCTATAACTAAAGCTCCGCTGTCTGTCCGTCCGTCACCTTTTTTGATCATCTCAGCTGGTTCTGCAACTTTCTTGTTCACGACTAAGTAATTACAAATGACAAAACGAAAAAGCATGATTTAGCTTTTTAAAACAAAAAACAGCTCTACTAATATAGAACAATATAATCAGTGTTCATTCCAATAATAAAGTAGAAAATCTACCTACATTGCGGCATCTATAAACGGTATGTTTTGTATGGAATGGATTGTGAACTGAGCCGTTTCCGGTCAGATTTCCAGATTTGTTGACTACTTATAAATTCACTTTGGCTTTGTTCTCAAGAGCTGAAGCTTGCTTTTTCGCCTTGGTATTTGTTATTAATAGACAAAAGCAACAAAGTTGCAGAACCAACTAAAATTATCCAGAAAGATCTGCTAATCAAATTAATCAGTGACAGAAAATACTGACAGAAAAGAAACTGTGCAGGAATTGGACCAGGTGATCGAATACAGAAACGGAAAACATTCTTTCTCCATAGTTGTCGCCGGTCAAAACTCGCCGTTGTTGTAACGTATGTGTTCGTACTATAACGAACATCTCAATCTGTTCGATATCTTTGGTGCATCGGTCAACACACTCAAAAAACTCCTGCTTTCAAAACCTATATCTGGTTTTGGTAGCAGGTAAGTGTAATAAAATTATAATTTCGTTAGTTTTGTTTTGTCTGTTATAGTTATGTACGTTCCATTTCAAAGTACTTCTGCGTGATCTGCCTACTTCTAGACGGACTTAAACAGTTTTCGGTAAAAGTGTATATTTTAAACTTGTATTGTTTCGTGTAACGTCCACTTTATTGGACAAATAAAAAAAGAAGCGAGTCTCTTAGTTGCATTTTGTATTGACTTATCTAATTTCTATATTAAATTTTATTCTTATTTGGTATCAATGTACACCGACTGATATGGGGTGCCATTACAAATATGACGTGTAATATTCTTACAGTTGGCAATGCATGCCATTTGCATTGCCATCCAAAGGTTGTCTGGAGATAAGACCGCCACTTGTATTTCCGCGTGTCTTGTTATTTCTTAATTTAAATTGTTTTTTTTTTTGTTTAATTTAAGTGCGATGCACAAATAAGCGTTATCAATCAATCAGTCAGTGCAACGGGCAATGCAGCCATCGTCTTGTGGACACTTCCGCCTGGTAGTGATCTGGAGCAGTTGAGCTATCTATAGATCGTTTGCATTTGTGTTGTGTATTTGAATGTAATTAAAGAGTTAATCTGAAATAAAATAATAGTAATAATTTGCAACGATCTTTAGATGATTCTTCTGTTCTGTTTCTCCTGTATTTTAATCATTTAAGTAAATAATTGTATAAATTCTTTCTGGTACTAAAGGCGTTTTGCTTGTGTGGACAGGGCACAAATTATTTTTTTTTCATTTGCATCTGAAGTTGTATTTATCTTCCAATTGCTCTTCCAAGCAACTTACCGGGAAGATCCAAAGACATGCAGCACATCGAAGGCAGCATTCAGTTTCTCCGGGGTCAGCTTCGACCCCTGGGCGGGATACGCACTCGCGAGGTACCAGATGCAGTGACGCATTGCTGACGTTTTACCGGAACCAGATCTAAGACAAGAGATAATTACTTACATATATGATATACGTTTAATGATAAATTGTGCGTGAGAACTGAACGATGGTTACCACTTAACATCAGGTGGGCCATAAGTTGCATCTCCAGGGCGTCTTTAGGAAACAAAAAGTGCCACTCCAGGAGTACCGACAGAAGTGAAAAATTGAGCGCTCAATGTTTGGATATTTAAAATTTAAAAGCAGACTACACTACAGACACTTGTATATAGAGGTGTCGGTAACGGTAACAGTGTCGCGAGTTCAATGATTTTTTCCCATCTCAAAAAATGCCCAACGCGCCTAATGAAGTATTTACTTCAAAAATAACAGCTTTAACAATCTTCTTCAATTCAATTCTTCTTCTTGAAAAACATTCATGTAATCTTCTGTACCTTCAAAATAACCTAGACTTTTGACGAGTAAAACGCTTATCTGAGAGGTTGCGGATTCGATTCCCGCCGCGGTACAAATATTTGCATGATCTACAGATCCGGGTCTAAATGTTTTACTAATTGATCGAGCGAAGCGACACCTCCATATCAACTTGGACGAATCGGTGTTGTATGTATGTTTGTTTGTCCGAGGATAACTTTCGAAGCGCTGATCCGATCATCGTGAAAATTGGTATATAGGTAGGTAGCGTTGGCACAATCCCGTAGCCTTATTTATTACGTAAGCTAATTGCTTTCGCGTCGCTATCGCTGGATAGGCCGTCCCTTATACACGTGAGATACGCACTGTTGGTTTACGTAAGGCTACCGGTATGACTAAATGTGCTAAAAATGTTGGGAGGTTGTTGAGATATTGGGGTTCAAGAGGGGAGACTATTAGGTCAAGTGGGACGTCTAAAGATGTTTAATATAATTAGCATTATATTATTGTAGCAAAGATCGAGACAAAAGAACTTTGCCGTCGTCTTCATCAAGGCTATCTTTATTTTTGTATTATTTATTAGCCGGCTATTCCTTATAAACCGTTTAGGTAAAAATGTCTAACAGCATTCCACAAATCTACATACAGTGAGTGATTTACATCAAATTCTAGTTCTAACCTTATTTATAGATAAATGCGTATAAAATGTAGAAAAATATCTTAAATACCTAAATAAATAACTTGGTCAATTTGCTTTGTATTTCATGTCGACGTTTCTGTCTGTTTGTTACGATTTCACGAAAAAAGGGCTGGACCGTATAAATAAATAAATAATGGAGGACATTTCACACGGCGCTGTCTAGCCCCAAACTAAGCAGAGCTTGTACTATGGGAACCAGATAACTGATAGAATACTTATATACTTTTTATTTTGTAAATACATACTTATAATGTATAGAAAAAGTTAAAGACATAGATAGATTGTGACCGGGATCGAGACATATGCTGCTTTTTACCCGTCTGCGCAGAAGGAGGGTAATGTTTTTATTGACACACCTTGCTCGCTTGTATTAATTAAATGATCACGACTCCCAAATAGTAGGTATTAATTATTAAAATTATAGAAAACGAAAGTCACACTGTCTCTTTGTTTTCAAGACTAAACGGCTGGACCGATTTTGATGAAATTTGGTATACAGATAGGTTATGACTTATGACCGAGAATGAGCCATAGGCTACTTTTTATTGACATACCACGAGTGCAAAGCCGCAGGCGAAAGCTTGTTTAATATATTTTCAGGTTTTAAGAGTGTATCGTAAAGCGATACAGAACAAGTTTTCTAATACTATCCCCTAAAGCGATTTTAGTATGAAATCAATTGAACCGCGGTGCTTAGCAAATTAACATTTTAATAGCTGATATAAACAGGCGGCGCCGGTTCACTATACAATTTAATATAGAAAGTTATTGGTTATTTTCCATATTAATATTATCAAATGCAAAGATAAGAAAGCATAAATTCAATATATAATGGCGTTCATGAGCCACGTGCTCACGAAAACACTTCTTAATAATATTGATGGGCGCCTAAATCAATATTCAGTTTATAAATGCTTGTTTTAGGATTTCGTGGACTAGAGTCAAACTAGAGTCATGAACTTCCTGCGAAGGGGCTACTGTAGGTACTAGACGCCAACGCTCCTGGCAGACGCAGTCATAAAATGTGGGACAAGCGACGATGATATTGCTATCGCACTCGCTCTTGCAGCCCTTACGGGAGCCGTTAGTGTTGCGCCGAGTATCTACAACCTATCGATAATACTAATTATCACCAGAAATTGTATTGAAAAGGAAACAAACATGTTTATTGGTTGGTCCCATCCGCCGCCAAGTCTTGGCGTATGTAGGAGGAGGGATCAAAAAGTAGTGAGAACGACATACTCCTTGGTAAGAAAAAAAATAAATACTGGCAGGCATAGCTCAGATACCTATTTGTAATATTAATAAAGAAAAAAATCTTAAATTCTCTTTTGTTTTTTCTGAATGTAGTCATTTGTTTGCTTCGTGTCGGAACGTGTTCTCGTAAATGGAGAAAAACGAAGTGCGAGCCGTTATTAAATACCTCTGTTTAAAAAAGTTAACGACGCAAGAGATTCATTTCTATTTGGACGCAACATTAGGAGAGTCTGCTCCGCCGTATTCCACTGTCGCAAGGTGGGTTTCTCAATTTCGAGTAGGGAGAACGAGCACGGAAGACGAACATCGTTGCGGCCGTCCATCGACGTCAGTCACCCAAGAAAATGTTGCGCAAGTCGAGAAAATTGTATTGAGCGATCGAAGAGTTACCATCCGATACTTAATTCAAGAAATGGGCATTTCATATGGAAGTATTCAATCCATATTGAAACAATCTTTGAATATGTGAAAAGTCTCCGCAAGATGGGTGCCGAGAATGTTAACCGACAGTCAGAAACCAAATCGACTTGACATTTCAAAGATATTGTTGGACAAGTTTCAAGAAGATTCTGAAAACTTTTTGTCTCGTTTCGTAACGATGGACGAAACATGGGTCCATCATTTTGATCCCGAGACAAAACAGCAATCTTCGCAATGGAAACGGCTATAATCACCGACCCCGAAGAAGTTTCGTGCCGTGGCATCGGCTGACAAGGTTATGGCTTCAATATTTTGGGACTCACAAGGGATATAGTTGATTGATTACCTGGAGCGTGGAACCACTTATACAGGCCAATATTATGCAGCTTTTGCTCCCAAGTTGAGGAATGCCATCAAAGAGAAAAGGAGAGGGAAACTTCGAAAGGGCGTGCTGTTTCATCACGACAACGCACCCGCGCACAGGTCGGCAGTTGCGATGGCTGCCATTCAGCAAGCTGGCTTCGAATTGGTTGACCGCCCCCCATATTCACCAGATCTGGCGCCTAGCGATTTTTATCTGTTCCCCAAATTGAAAGAATACTTAAGGGGAAACAGGTACGAAGACGATAACGAGGTGATGGATGCCGTGGAGAGCTTTTTGCAGGACTAAGACAAAACTTTTTTTTGAAAGGGATTGAAGCCTTGGAAAAGCGCTGGACTCGGTGTGTAGAGAGACTTGGAGACTATGTAGAAAATAAATTATTAAGTTATCAATAGTCATTATATTCTATCTCATTCTCGCTACTTTTTGATCACTCCTCGTATATGTATACTATAGTTGATTTTAAGGCTCTCAAGACGAATGATGAAAACAAAGTACAACTTTCAACGACTTTTAATGATTTTGAGGTATGCTACTTCGGGATCCAAACTACGGAAAACCTAAAACAATCAAAACTTTGTCGTTTTTATTACCGCATTAAAAAATTCACGCGTGGTGGCGAGTGACGAGATAATTAGCGAGCGGACATGAGTAACCGGTAACTCGTCACTCACAGCAATTCGACAAGCGACGACGCGATAGCAGCTATACCTTAAGTACTTACTTATTAATACTGTTTAGATGTAAATTAAGATGCTTGTCTGTTTCTAGCATCTTCAAAATTATAATGTAACTAGTTCACCAATCCGCAGCTTCGCATGCGTAGATTTTCAATAAAAACATTACCCTCCTTCTGTGCAGTTGGGTAAAAAGTAGCCTATGTCACCCGGGGATAGTGTAACTTCCCAAGGAAGAAATATTTTTTTAAATCGGTCCAGTAGTTTCGGAGCTTATTCAATACAAACAAACAAATCTTTCCTCTTTGTAATATTAGTATAGATGAACTACTAGGTAGATAAAGCATATGTAAATTATTTAAGTATTATTGACGTAACCAAGTGTTCTATCGTGTTTCTACGGTTTAAATAAATGAGTATAAGTACTGACGATGAGTGTAAAACGTATAATACAAACCTTCCCAGAAATACGATGGCTCGATCCCGTCTAGAGGCCAGCATGCACCGGTGCGCTGACTGCGCAGCAGCGAAGATATGTGGCGGCATGTCATCCGATCGACAGCCCCTGAACATGGCTGCCACCTGGAATTATTCAGAGTAAATAATCAATTAGTTATGTTCATTTGTATTTACATCTTATAAGGGCTTTGGGACCAATTTTTTTTTTGGTGATAGTCAAGAGCTTGACCACTACCTCACCTGATGGTAAGTGATGGTGTGGTCGATGATAAGCACACTTGCATAGAAAGAACCTGTTCACTCCGGATTCGAAGACTTTTTTTATAAATTATAGGTCAAACACGATCACGCCTGACTCCGAAATTATAATAGTCCGGAACAGATGCCGAAAGTGAGTTCCACACCTTACTCGTGCTCACAATGTAAGTTGAAGAGAATCGTTTGGTACAGCAATGTGGTAAGGTACTGGTGGTACTTTTCAGTAGTCGATGCATTGCACCCAGCTTTTATCCACATGTATGGCTTCGAATTTTAGTGCGCATACTGGTTTCCTAACTATTCTCATTACCTAGAGTAATAATACTCGTTGAAAATAGATAAGCAACTGCTGTACTACATGTTTTAAGGGACGTTTTGTGGAATGTTTGTAGGTATTAGAAAGTCATCTTCTATTGCCGGCTGCAACTGAGCTACATTGTGCAGACTCATTTTAATTGCATCCAGTGTTTATAACAAAATATTGGTTGAACTTCCTTATAAATCGCCACTTGAAAAGGCAAGGTAGCGTAAACGTTGAATTTCCTATAAACCGGTAAATTGATGACATTATTAAGACGTTAATGAGATCAGAATGTGCGCTATGCTGTGAATTCTGAATCATAACAAGAGAAAAGAACTTTTATGGCAACTCCACTGGAGGCGATGTCTATCTGGCTTGATCTGAGAAAGTGACGAATCCGAAAGGTGATATCATTTCACCAAGTAGGTATTTGTTCAAAAGTAAATAAAAACATCGACATCTTATATCCAGCGTTCCGTTCCAGAACGCATATAAATTCTTTGGTGTCTATGGTTTGTAAAATCCAGTGGTTCCATTTTATTAAGAAAAGCAGATGGTTTTGGGAAGGAAATTAAACCCTACAGCGATTGAATAAAGCATAAGCTATCAGTGATGTTGTATATGTGATACCAGCACAGACTGCTTAGTAAACCAGTTCCATTTAAAAACCTAGGCACTACAGCGGTGGAATTCTTCACCCAGCTAATGCTGGAACTTGCTATCAAGTGCTGTCTAAATCTGCGATTAATTGTTGTATAGACCACGATATATCAGGCTAGAGTAGTTTGTATTCGGTAATACAAAAATACAAATAAACGCCCACATCAATATCAATATTAAATTATCTATCTTGAGTATGTCACGAAAAGTAAACATAAATCGTCTGATACTCGATGTATGGGTAGAAATAACTGCATCGTCTACAGTTAGAGTTTCTTTAAACCCATTGAAGCAGAAACTTACCTTATCAGTGTAGATAGGAGCGGTGCGTTTCGGAGGTCCCAATACCAGGAGCGCATGACCGGCGCGGGCGTGCGGCAGACCAGCGGCGTACCGTGAGCGGAGCACGTTGAGCGCTCCGCATTCATTGAGGCAGCGGAGGGCGGCGATGTCTTCGCAGCGCTCCAGTTGGGGAGGGTTGGCCTGGGGAGTTAAAAAGTTTTGTTATAACAAAGTCTAGGTATACGGTAATTCAGTCTGTGCAAACCAAACGAGTATGGCTTGTAGAGACTGAAAAAATATACTTTCTAAAGCTTCTTTAGTTTGCAAGAAACTTTCGAAGTTATAACACTTAATTCACTTTTCGTTCACTTTTGCGTTTCAATTTGGATGAAACAACCAAATTCAATGACATTACCATGGAAGATAATTCAATGCGATGAATCCAAGACTTAAACTTTGTACTTTTCGGGCTTATTGGCCATCAAATAAACCCCTCTGATTGAACGACATAGAAAGCGTTTCATTTTGAGACAATATTCAAACTCATAGTTTCTATAGTTACAATTATCTTCCAAGTGAACACTTTTGGTGGACAAGGCACAATGACTCTCACACATTCAGCTTAGTACTTCTAGCAACTTTACCTTTTCCAAGTCATCTTCATCAACAATGATGACTTCTCCAGTCTGCAGCACCCGGACCTTGGCCCTGCCAGGGTCGGCTTCTCCTTCCCTCACGACGGCCGTGAACCCTCCGCGATGGGCGAGCCACATGTGGCCGGCTTGCAGCCATTCTTTTTCGCATGCTAGTTGCTCCTCTGATCTGGCCTGGAGACAAAGAATATATTGTTAAACAAGGAGCAAACAAAGTGTATATAACGGTTACAGGGAAACAAAATTCAAAATTAATTATACACTACGCTTATTCAATTCTGTCCGAGTTGTAATGACTGTGGCGCCTTCCAAATGATAATAGGATTCCAGAATCATGTTCCCATTTTTAGCGATTACTATACCCCACCCTATCAACCCTTTAAGATGGTCTTTAGTTTTTGACCACTAACGTGCGGCAATGTATTTATTTGTTGAAATTGTTTTTTACGGTTAAGATGGTATTTAATCATCTAGTGTATAACAGGAGGATTTTTAATTATTTCCGATCTACGGCCAGTAAAAAGCATATTTCAAATATATTAAGTGAAAAATATTAATTAGTGAAGGTAATATTTTATCTAACTTGAGTTATGGCACTCGAAAAGTCAACATAAACCTGTTGATATTCGATATGCATCTGAATAATTTACCACTTAAAATGAATGGTCTTAGTATTAGATAAATTACAGAAACAACACTAGCTGGGACACATTCTCGAAGGCGACGCTCTGATTAAGCTTGTATGATATCTGTGAACAGCAAATTTAGCAAAAAAAGCTCAAACATTGTCAAGTTACTAAATCAATATCTGAAGCTCTGTTGTACATCATTAGACGATCAGGAATATAGAAAGATTAAAGTTTCAATCACTCAGTTGCATAATTTTCACCAGTTCCGCTATCAATTGATCAATGGTGATTGGACTCAACATGAACTCTTGGAGGTTAATGTACATACGTGTATTATGTAACAATGGCTCATCTTCGGTCTCACTAGTGACTAGTAATCGAGCAATAATAATCGAATATTTTTTATATGACCTGGTGATGGAACAAGCAAATAGCAGGCCTGGTGTTAAATGGTAAACATCGCCTCTAAGAAAGCATTTCCTTGTATAACACATTTTAGGAACGTATACCTTACGAATCCTACAATGCGTTGTCCTGCTTCTAGGCATACCTACAGGTGTAAAGCTTCATGTGCTTGTAATTTCACAGTCAGCAATGCTGCTTGGCGGCAAAAATGAGTTTTAATCATGTTACACTGGTGGTAGAGCTTTTGTGAACGGGCTCGAGTAAGTGGGCACCACCGCCTTATCTGCCGCCAAATAGCAGTACTTGTGCTGCTGTGTTCCGGTTAGATGGTAATGGTATGTTCCTGTAATTACTGGCACACAGGCGTAACAGCTTAGTCCTATAGTATGGCAACGTATCCACATAGAAATCAAGACAACACATTAGCTTGTTTTGAATTCTATGTGGAAATCCATGGGCTGCAGTAGCCACTTAACAACTGGTGGACTGCATGCTCGTTTGCCATATAAGTTGTGTAAAAAAAAACTTATTATCACGGACTATATTGTATAAAAAAAATGTTAGTTTGACAGGCGACAAGACTGGAAGGCTGTCTAGTTGCTTTTTGACTAAAATTTTAATTTTTTTTTGTGAAAGGCTCGTGGCAACGTGTCAGACTAACCCGAAATCAAATAAATAAGCCTTGGAAAGAGTGAAGGCGGCTGAATATACTGATAACCTCGTGATTGTATTCCTAAAGCCTCACTATGAATATCTGAGTGAAGCAACAAACAATTTTCCATTTATACAACAAATTCTCAGGCACGTTACAAGCGGAATTCCGTTGTAACAAGTTGACAGGTCAATTTGAAGTTATTACTCCTGTCTCCAGTACCGCTAATAATGTTAGAAACATATAAATTGATGGTACCTACTATGTATGTACATAATAGATAAACACTACTATCTACTGAAAAGACACCTTCATAGAACTTCATAAATATGCTTTGGTTATTAGGTTTACCATTTCTGTCTATTAATTTATAAGATACTAGCTGACCCGCCAAACTTCGTACCGCCTTGACATGCATATGACGCAGACTGCCAATGTCGCCCCGGTATTGTGAATCAGCCATATTTAGCCATCAGCTGCATCTATGTATGAGAAAATGAACTTTCTTCATAATTTCTTTTTGCGTGAGTTTTTCCGATATTTTAATAGTTATTCTGCTATTCGGGATGGAGACAAATCCAACAAATCAAAGATCATCATAATCGGTCCCGCCGTTCTTGAGTTATAAATGGTGTAACTAACCCGACTTCGTTTTATATATATATATAGATTATAGGATTATTTAGATGACAAAAATTTTAGAGCCTCTAACTTGGTTGAAAATTTAGTGATTTAGTCGACATTGTAATTGCGTTACTTAAATGTGTCCTCACTGCGTGCATTCGCACGTAATGGGCATTCGTCTACGAGCATATGCGCAGGTTCAACGCCACTAAGACTTAAGCGTGTGTTTTTTGCAAAACGGTATTCCTTTCATCCCATTCCCACCCATCCCACTCGTAATTAGGTACTGAAAGCCTGAGCTTGTTGGGCGTTGAACTCTCGTCCAACCTGAACTTCAGCTCGCACTTCGAATCTAGGGCCAAAATTGCTGCTATGAAGCTGGGCAACCCAGCTAAGGTTCAGCGGTACTTCTCATCGGGACAGCTCCTCAGTCTCTACAAAGCTCATGTATGGAGTACTGCTGCCATCTCTGGGATGGCTCGGTTAAGTATCATCTTGAAGCCCTTGATTCGATTGAGCGACATGCTGCTAGACTCATTGGTGATGACTCCCTAGTCGAAGCCAATTAACAAAGTCTAGAGCACATACGCCGAAAAGCCAGACATTCAGTTTTTTACATGATTAATTTTGGTGAATGTGCGCAAGATCTTCATGACCTTATCCCTCCTTCCCCCTTCCAGTAGAGAGAGACAGAGACTTCTCCCTTTCAGGGAGAAGTACCACCCATACCTGGTCGGCATACCATACCACCTTGCCGTACAAAACGATTTGCTTCAACTTTTCTTGTTAGCACAAGTAAGGAGTGGAACTCACTTCCGGTGTATGTTTTTCCGAACCAGTATAATCTCGGAGTCTTCCAGTCCAGAGTGAATAGGTTCTTTCTAGGTAAGCATCATCCATCTTCGATCATAACATCACTGACTATCAGGTGAGGTAGTGCCCAAGCGCAATCAATAAAAAAATGTTACTTTGAGTTGAGTCGAGGCTCGCACGTGATCTTCCTTTGCTCCGAGCTTCCTTTGGTGAGGGCCACCGTCCGTTCCGTTCGCAATTAATTGTTCGTCGTTTAGATCCTATGGAAGATAGCAGCTTTACCGACCGTACTAAGCTTTATGAAGGGTCGCTTTAGTTGATAGTAGGCCTTAGACTAGGCCTCTGTTGCATCACAGCAAGTCATGAAGGATCAATTACAAAACAAACGGATTGAAATTACGCTAAAGGTCCACAGTAATATTCACTTACGCTTAGGGGATTGCTGAGAACATCTTTAGTCATTATAGCACAGGTATGTATTGAGTGAGATTATATAAAGCTTTCAAAATCTACAAAATTGTAAAAAGCATTTGTTGAACACACACATGAATATTATGTTGAACGCACACAATCCTTGTATAGAAAAAGGGACGATAACAATACAGACTCTATCATTGGCTACAAGTATAGCAAATGTGTGCGTAAATTACTGTGTCTATGAGAGAGCAGGCACACTTTGGGTGCTTCATTGGTTACTAGTAGGATAATAAGAACCTTGGATAGAAGTCAAGCATTTTTATTAGTCTGTGATATTTTTATTTCGGAAACTCGTAATTGACCCTACATGCCCAAATTTTGCCAGTCCACTATTATCCATCCCAAAATTTCGCAATCAACAAATAGATAAGACTTCCCAATTCAAAAGCTAGTTGGTAGTACTCACATAATTAGTATTATTTTTACCTATGTAGGTATGTTATGTATTACTACTACCTATGTTCAGAAAATTCAGAAAAATACCTATTGATGTACACACGGCTACACATCAAGCTATACATTTCCAGTATAAGCTGACCTCGCATTGTGTAGGCTTTTCGTAGAATGATAGGTCAGGTTATACTGGAAATGCATAGCTTGATGTGTAGCCGTGTGTACAACCCACGACAGCACCAGCACAATCCTTAGTGGTTTTAAGATGATATAATATTCTATATCTGAATAATTAAATGTAATCTTGTTTTAAGATAACATTTAATTATTCATCTTACATCGGCCGAAACGTCGAGGTTAGTCAAAATTATTATTTTGATATAAATATGTGCGCGAAATATTTCGCGAAAACTTAATAAGTTCTAAATGTAATCTTTGTTTAAATGGTAAATAAAAAAAAGTAATAGCTAAGAATAAGCTACATAAAAGCAGGTTGCTGTATCAGTGTCAAGTGGTGAGCCCTTTCCTTCTCATTACATCTCTGAAGTACGTCAAGGAAACAGCATCGAAGGCTGTAATTTCAAATACAAGATGGGTAGTGTCGGCGTCGTGTAGGGAAACTCGTTGGAGTGCTAATAACACTGTTTAGTGGTGTTCAATAAGAGATGGTACAAGTAATCATATGTATCGTAATATGTACATTAAAATGAATAATCAGCCTGGTTCTTTCCTGGCTTGGTCGCGGATGAACAGACGGTAAAAATTTAAATATAATTTATTTGAAGAGATAAGGGACGATGTACATTGTACATGGAATATAGGAAAGGCACTATTAGGCACATAACACTGTAGGGGTTTATTCTGCTCTGAAATGTACATAGTGAGTTTTCTCCATTACACCATGCTTCTTAATTAGAACGAAAAAAAACCTGGTCTGTAAGTTAAGTCCCAGTAGTCAGAGTTCCAAATACCTACGAAAAAGAATAATCCTGCTGTGAGTACAGATAAGTGTTATTTTTTGCATTTATTATCGTCATCAAATTCTGCAAACCATAATAATTCAGCAAGGATTATTCAGAATTTTATATATTTCAGTTCAGAAAGTATTTTTCCGACGACGGCTACGGTTGGTTTTTTGACCCTACAACTCCATCTAACTAAATAAAAAAATCAA
Source organism: Philereme vetulata (assembly GCA_918857605.2). NCBI lineage: Eukaryota > Metazoa > Arthropoda > Insecta > Lepidoptera > Geometridae > Philereme > Philereme vetulata. Next base: position 9,022,046 of record OU975420.1, on the reverse strand, counting down.
AGAAATTATGTAACAATAAAAACTGAAGTGTAAAATATGTTTACGATAAGGGCCTTACAGTGTTTGGATTCGGTCTTCATGAAGATGCAAGTAAAGAATACTAAATAAGCACTGCTGTGTTAATTCCACCTAATCATATACACGGCTATTTATCAACAGTTAGATGGCGTATTATTTATTTATGTTCGAGGAAAGAGCGTGCCGCTTTAGAAGGCATTAAACGAGTTGGGAGAGGTAATGGATATGTCATGATGAACTGGACGGATATGGGTGAGTGATGTCTTAATTTCACGACATTTCTTTGCCATCTCTTTTACCAGGTGCGAATAATGAGACTATCGCTGGTGAAATAAATCTTTATAAAGTTGTTAACTAGTAGTTTGCTCCGAACTGAGAGCTCGCGAGTCTCCCATAACAACAAAAAAATATTACTTATTTGTAATTTTTGACTATCAAAATAGTACCACGAAATAAACAACAAGATTATTTGACCTACAGTTTCATTCAAATTACAGGTAACGGGAGTTCATATAAATTTGTTAATCTTTTTTGGGGTAAAAATTGCAGTTATTCTGGAGCAGTTATTTCTGAACTTTTCCCTATACTTGTGTTACTAAAGCTACGAGCATACCAAATTGTGTGGGGTCACTGGTGTACCCTGTAAATTTTATCAAATTTCAGTTTTTATTATGGCTAATAACTTAAAAGCTACATGGTTTAAACTAAGAATAAAAAAGGGGTCAACATGTACTCACAAAGAAATAGAAAACGTTGCCACTTGACCGAATAGTCTCATTTTGTTTTTTTTTCTTGAACACCAATATCTCAACAACCCCCCCCCCCCCACATTTCTAGCTCATTTAGTCAAACCAAAATTGTGCCATCGCTACCTACCTATATACCAAATTTCACGATGATCAGATAAACGCTTCGAAAGTTATCCTCGGACAAACAAACATACATACATACAACGCCGATTTGCCCAAATTGTTTTAGAGATCTCGCTTCGCTCGAGCAATAAAAATTTGTAGCTAGCCTATGCTATTCCACAGCTGGGCAAAGGCCTATTCCTCATTTCTCCACATATCTTGATCCTGTGAATTACTGTACGTACCCAATCCTGCCAGTCCCAATCTGTTATTAATAAGTAATATTATAGCTCACGGCTATATTGATATCCCCATGATGGACATCCACGGATCTCTTACTCAGTACGCTGACCAGAGAAGATATCCCACAAGGGGGTAGACAAAGACAAGTCCAAACATTACTTATAAGCTAAGGCTTTGAATGGATGAATAAAGACACTTTATTACTCTTTACTTTACTTACTAGAAGACACAAAGAAAATAGTACAATGGGCGGTCTTATCACTTTGAAGCGATTTCTTCCAGAAAACATTAGGATGTATCCAACAAATAGCATTGTTAAGTCATATTTGTCCCTATATATAAGTATCTTTTTGGAATTTGAGAATTAGACTTTGTTGAAGGTACAATCAAAAATATATCATACGCTTATTGCATAAGATTTGGATTCGAAATAGAGCTATTGCATGACGCTAAAGAGATTAAAGAAGATTAATTTCAAGACCGATATATAACTCACTAGCTTCCGCCCGCGGCTTCGCACGCGTGGTTTGCCAATTCAAACTAGTATATGTGTCAATCCAGGTTATATTCTACGCACATACCGAAATTCATCGAAATCGATTAACCCGTTACGTCGTCACTGAGTAATTTTTTTTTATTGAACACAGTCAAGCGCTTGACCACTAACTCACCTGATGGTAAGTGAAGGTGTGATCGAAGATGGAGCATGCTTGCCTAGAAAGAACCTATTCACTCTGGACTTGAAGACTCCAAGATTATACTGGTTTGGAAAAACATACGCCGGATGGAGTTCCACTCCTCACTTGTGCTAACAAGAAAAGTTGAAGCAGATCGTTTGGTACGGCAAGGTGGTATGCCGACCAGGTATGGGTGGTACGTGAGTAACAAACAAACACATAGATAAACAAACATTAAATTTTCAACTTTCGCATTTATAGTGTGATTATGATTATTGACACCAAATTACAATAACATAACCTATTTATCCATTGTATAGATATTTAGTCCCAAATCCCAATACTGTATCTTTTTGGAATTGAAATAGTCATTAACATGAACAAGTGTAAAGTTCGTCAGATTAAGTCTCCACGATTCCGTAGCTTATAAAGGCATAAGAATGTTAATGGGGTATTTGATTGGCTATCTTTACCTTCTTTATCTTACATCAACACTTTATTGCCATTCTTTGGCGCATCTTGGTCACTGATACCTACAATCATAACACACAATTTATTACGTAGCGTCAAAATTTATTAAAATATGCGATCTTAGAAGTCATCGGTTCGTTAGCATCTTCGAATAAATTATTAAAACAAAACGACAGAGCTAATTTATTAGTTCAAAAACACATTTAAAGAGAGGTATTTTGAAATGGTATCGTTTTTGTTTGATTTATAATTAATTTTTTGCTTGAGATCAAATTCCGATTTAATTTCAGAAACAAAATTAGTTGAAGACATATTTATGGCACGCTAGTAAAGATACAAATCAGTGAATGTCACTATTTGTATTCCAACAGATAGTTTGTAGGTTTATTATAACTAACTGTATATTTTTACTGAAATACAAATCATTTATTTCAAATAAAACATGGGTACAAAGGAGAGAGACCATCGGCCCGACTGAAAAACCGTAAGAGCTTCCTCCGATCCACCAATCCCACGGACAAAAGCCAGGCAGTAGCGAGACTTGAATTATGGTCCTCCCATCACACTGCCCCTCCTGATTACACTCCACCAACGGAGCATCTTCCTTCCGGCTACAAGTTGCAGTGGCCAATTTGGAAGTCCCTAAACCGGTTGCGCACTCAAGTTGACCGCTGCCGAGACAATTTAGGCAAGTGAGGATACATCGACCCATTCCGGAGCCAGTGCCACTGCGGGGCCACCACACAAACAATGGCCCACCTGATCTCATGTCCTCTATGCCCAACCACCTGCACACGGAATGACTTGTACCAGGCAACATAGAGGGGGTGTGGAAGTTGCTCTCTATTGGGCTAATCAAATTTAAAAGTCAAATAGCCATTGACACGAAAGAAGAAGAAAGAATAAGAAGAAGAGAGAGTTATCTGTCGTCTGTTTTAGTTAAAAAACTGTATTAACAGCTTTATCCCCGAAACAATGGTAACACATACAATTATAATTAATTCAATTCAAATATAAACAGCAAAAATAATGGTTGATTGTTTGCGCTTAAGGACTAAATATACGTTTATAACGTAAGATGTAAACTAAACTAAAATAGCTTTAATCTAACTATTATCACACTACGCAAACAAAATGTATTGCAGGTACTTTTTTATGTTCTGTGGTAGGTACTCATAAAATGTTACTGTCATTTTATTTTATTTATTTAACAAAATCCACAGCCCTTATTATATAAGATACAAACTTTACTAAGCGTAGCATACGGCCAAAAACGGATTTACTTTACATAAAAGAGAATTTATAAATGGACATTCTAAATTAAACTAAAAATACGAACAAAACAAATTACGGGCTATAGAAGAGCGGTATCTTATAATACAAACATATTTTTGCTTAAAAGGAGATACCTAATGTAAACTATTTATAATTATTGATTAAAACTGGTATTTATCGCGTATGTACCTTTTTTAGGGTTCCGTACCTCAAAAAGTAAAAAAAGGAACCCTTATAAGATCACTCTGTTGTCCGATTTTCTCAGGAACTAGCAAGTAGAAGTAGAAATTTATATCAGATACTGAGGTCTTTAGTTCCTATTAGGTGTATAAAAATCAAGGTCAAGTCAACACGATAATAAGATATGGGCAAGTTTAGATTTTCGCGAAAACTTGTAAGTACCAAAATTTACCTTAATTTACATTTCTTTTTTATTTTTCGGAATTGCCCCTTTACTTGTGCTGTAAGACCTTGCTTTTAACCAAAATTAACAATTCTAGGTTAACCGGAAGTACCCTATATAGGTGTTGGGTCGAAAACCTATATGGTAGTTCCCGTTGACCTAGAATCACGAAATTTGCCAAAAAACAAGGTCTTACAGCACAAACACGAGCACAAATAAAGAAAAATTCCAAAAAATTAAAAAAATGAAAATTAAAAGGTGTTCCCAAACATCCGCGTATAACTCAACCATTACAGCACACACTTAAAACTTAGCCACCAATAAAAATGATTCCTTCTAACTTTTCCTGTCGTTCAATCTGGACAGAAGCGCGACGGGATAAAACTCAGAACTAATTGTTCTGAGTAATATCGTCATTTTTTCTCGCTCTGCAAATACACTGGCGTTCATTGTATAGCGATTGCACATTCCAGCAGCCAGGAATTAACGTTAGTTTATGCGCCGATATTGTGACAGGTTCTTTGGAGATAGTCCGTTGTAAGCTTTAATTCTGCGCCGTTTTCTGTGTTGGCGTAGATTTTATGAGGCTAGTGAAACCACAAGTCGTCTTTACGTATGAGATCCTTACTATGTAGATTTGGTACATAAGTAGATTAGATTAGATAATTCTTTATTGCACACCATTAAACAATACAATTAGGTAAATTAATTAATTACTCAGTAGTCAGTCAGTCAGTAAGTCCCGTTTGATATTGTGTTTGTTAAATAAATGTGTTTATTTATTTCTTTAGTGATATAGATAGCATAGCTGAGCAAACCACTCCATCCATCGCGTCTATTTGAAGTTTAGTATTAAGGCGCTAACCGCAGCCGATGACCTTGAGCGAATGGGTGTAGCTATTGTTTCGGCCCCGCACCTTCTGCGACTCACATCTAACCGACCAGCAAAAAGGTGAGTGCAAGGCAGACGAGCACAACCCTCCCGTACGACAGTCAGCAGTACACTGCCGCCCGTCGCCCGCGCAACCGCCTTCTATAGGTACGCCCGCTAATTATTCGGAAAAATTTAAAATAATTAATTGACACGTGAAAGACCGTCGCAGCACAGCATCATTTGTTCAACTTGAAGATATAGTCTTTGCCCACATTTAGGTGAAAGATAAATTACATAATTTTACGTCGTTTAGAGGTTGAATCAAATTGAAAGTCGAAAACAGCTACATTTTGTTATTGTTTTTCTCGTAGTAAATAAACAGGTAGAACTTTTTTGATTGTTCACGTTGCAGATAAAAGGTCAATGAATGACATATATTTTTGTGAACACATAAAACTGATTCCTCCCTGAGGAGAAAGCCTCCAAATAAGACCAATCAGCTACTATATTCGCCTACGTTTCATATATATTGTTTGGCTATAACGTAGGTTACATACCGTTACAATAACTTTGAGCCGTTGACTAGCTTTGTACTTGTGAAGCGTTTGTTTTAGTCACCAGAGGGCTTAGCCGAGTTACATTCGATTAGCGATGACTCTAGTCCAGGGATTCCCAAAGTGGTCGATATCTGTTTCCTAGGAGTCGACATAAACGAAAACTGATTTTGGGGGTCGACGAGGTCTAATTTTTTTTTTACAAAAAAAAAATGTATATAAGTATTCTATCAGTTATCTGGTTCCCATAGTACAAGCTCTGCTTAGTTTGAGGCTAGATAGCGCTGTGTGAAATGTCCAGCAATATTTATTTATTTATATACCTTTTTTTATTTGTTGTCCCGACGTTTCGGCTGTGTTGCAACAGTCATGGTCTCGGGTTGACTGGAGTACTTGGAGCTACCGTCGGGAAGTGTGAGTAGCTGCAGCAACTACCCTCACTTGGTCTTCAGAATTAGAAATGTCCTCTTTTATATTACGACACACTACACTAACCGTATCTACGCACTGAGTCGACCGATTACGACGCGCACACCTAGCAATCACCGGGTTCCAGGACGCTGAGAGTCTATAGCTATCTTCCCGATTGAATTAAAAAATGTACATACGCGATAAATACCCGTTTCAATCAATAATTATGTACAGTGATCGCGAAAGTTTGAAAAATACTCGGCAACTTTTCTAGAAGATGTACATACATCTTCTAGAAAAGTTGCCGAGTATTTTCTCCGAGTCTAGATGAAGGCATGTAATACACAGGATCACAAAAACCAAAGTCACCTACACCGGCCCACTAGGAAGCAAACGAGCTATAGATTAAGCCATCCTACGCATAATACAAATCATTGCAATTCACATCGGCACTTCCGTGATTGTTCGCGCGTTTGAGTTACCGCGTAATTGTGTTGCTTAATTTTCTGGTTCTAGTTTAGGAGCGGGTTGAGGTGTCATACTTTTGACTGGTTTACTAGCAAGTGTCATCAATCATCGACAGATAGCTGTTGGATCTAGGTATGCTATAAGAGGTATTTGTTGAGATGATTTACAAATTGGTAGTATGGCACCTGACAAAACATTAAGTGTAAGGAACACTCTGTATCATGGGTGATACCCCCGGAACTACGGATACCACGATAACAACAGGATTAGGAATAAATATTAGCAGATCATGCAAATAATTCTTCCACAGCGAGACTAGAACCCGCAACCTCTGAGAACGTAAGATTTTGGAACAATATCCAATGATAATAAAATAAAACTACATTCGAGCTATACGTAAAAACATAAATAATTAAATATCACACAGCTTGCTTATCCGAGTTGAAACGCTAAACCAAGAAGCTAGACGAGTGTCATTGATAAATAAATTAAATGCCGACGGATTAAATGATTAAACCACTACTGCCGCAAATAAAATAGCTCTAAGCAAACTTATCGATACAGATACACTTCAATGATAACACAGAAACCGCAAAGAACGCATACAATAACTTAAATTAAAACTTTACTACCACGGAATAAAGTCTACAATAGAAGCGATGACCATTTCAATGTAGGGCAAATATATTACAAAGATAAATGTACAATACCGAAAACACCTTATTTCAAAGGCGTAAGAGATACTTTTGGAAGCTTAGATATGAAAATCGAGAAATCATATATTTTAAGACAAAGAAGCAGGGAAGTCAGTAAACATTGATAGTGACAATAAAATTTGCTGTCTATAAGGGTACGGTGTCTGGTAACAAGTAACAACTAACAAGTAGCCTTGTTGATAAATCTCAGCATTCTATGGTGACACTGTAAAACCGTAGCCAAGATATCTGAACTTTAGGTATTTATATAATTTAATACAGGACTGGTTGCTGTCTTTAGCTTTAAATCAACCACACTAATATTATAAATGCGAAAGTTTGGATGTTCGATTGTTTGTTACTGAATAACGTTGTAACGGCTGAACCGATTTAGATGAAATTTAGTTTATACGTAGATTATAACCTGGATTAACACATAGACTACTTGGAATTGGCAACGTGTGCGAAGCCGCGGGCGGAAGCTAGTGATAAATAAAATAAACTTGAATACAATGTGTCTTACCACAATTAAAATTAAACAAAGTTTATTGCATGTTTAAAAATAAACTACAAATATGGTTAAGGAAATTTTTAGACACGCGTTAAATAGTTGTTTAACTTTTTTGTGGTAACAAGGTAGTTATATGTCTAGCTAACTTTTTTGAACCAGACAAGTATTTCTATTACCATCGGTACATACTATAAAATGTGAAAATTTAAAATTCAAAAACGCGTAAGTACTGATAAGTAGTATAAGGAGCTTCCTTGTCACAAAACCTCATTCATATAGGCCTACAAGCCAAAACCTTAAAAGAACCGAGTGAATGTGTCCACTAAATTGATAGACCCTTATAGAAGGTATATCTATAAGGCTATATAGGTTTTGCTGGACCCAGGCGGTTCCATATACGACATCAAAGGACAAATAATATCAGAATCTAATTCATAGTGTTGTAAATACAATATTTAATAGCAAAAGTAGTACTAACAGCATGCTAGTTGTCTTTATCCTCCTTGAGTTATAGCATCTTCAATCAATTGTAGAGTGGCAATGTGAAGTGAGAGAGTGGAATGAGGACTAATGATAATATTAACAAGTTTTTTGTTGCAAAATTACTTTTTCAAAACAAGCGTTTATAAAATTCATAATCAGAACCACAAGCAGATTCAAATGAGCCCAAACAGTAGTAGCCTACTATAATCCATTCATTATCTCTATATATATAAAAGAAAGTCGTGTTAGTTACACTATTTATAACACAAGAACGGCTGAACCGATTTGGCTGAAAATTGATGAGGAGGTAGCTTAGAACCAGGAGACGGACATAGGATACTTTTTATCCCGTTCGACCGCGTTCCCGTGTGACGTGACATAAAACTTCAAAGAGAATAAAAGTCACTATAAAAAAATATCGGATAAAATCACGCAAAAAGAAATTAAGAAGAAAATTCATTTTCTCATACATAATGATGGCCGGGGACAACAATTGACAATTCTACCAGGGTGACGTATATTGACAGCCCGCGTTATATGCATGTCAAGGCGGTACGAAGTTCGGCGGGTCAACTAGTAAGTTAATAAAAAGCTTGTAAAATGATTTGTTTTGACCTTCCACCGGATCGTGCCCCATAATATATTTAAAATAACCAGTCTAAAGCAGTTCCAAAAACACTGCGACCTTTGACTGCGCGGGTTCTTAAACCTTCATGTTATTCTTTGGGTCAACGCGCGCGCACAATTCTAAACGTATTCGTAAAATTGCAGCTACAAAAGCTAACATAAACGGAATTGAGGTAATCCTAATATACTATCCTGATTTACATATTTTATGCGCCAACCACAACCTATAAACTTGTGATGTAATTTTTACCACCGAATCTGGTAGTGCTGTAAATTGCATCTAAAATTAGCCTCAGGAAAGTCACGGCTCGGCCTATTTGATGTGATGCATTGCAGTTTGGAGGTGGAATTACGCCTACGCGTTTAAAAGTTCTATGGTTAGATAGTTAACACTAGAGTGCACGCGCGCTCTACTATAGTAGAACGCACTTACTTATTTTAGCGCCATTCATTAATTCTTACACCTGACCCCTCGCGCTCCTAGATAAGCCTTGTCGACAGAATTGTGGAACGGATTAGTGCGGCACCCACTGCCAGCGTAAGCGCATGTTCTTGTAATGAGGTGTCAAAGTTCGGCTTCTACCATCGTAGTACATGCGAGTATTGACGTAATAAAACTGAATGTAAGTAAACATTTTCTTTGTAGACTTTTTTAATTCACAATGTATAAAATTTGAATGTTTATGTTTTGGCAAAGTAACAATATGTATTGTAATTGCTATTTAGCATGTTATTGTAATCACTATTATTACTTTGTTTCAGCGAAACGATGGACCCACACGTTGAATCTCGCGTGATCCATTGGTTACATGAGGAAACTGAGGACGAAGAAGTGATTCAAAGTGAATCGGATGATGGGGAAGAACAAGTGGAACCAATGTAACAGGAAGATAGGAATCAGGTACAGGAAGCCGTAAGCGAAAACCCTGCATCATCGTCTGAAGATGACATGCCTCTTTCTGAACTCGCTCAAAACAATACACGAGACGAGGTTTATGTATCTAGAAATGGAACACGCTGGAGTAAAACATGTCCTTCTGCAACCTGGACCAGATCTCAAAATATCCGATTTAGACCTCCAGGGCCAAAGGGTGCTGCAAGAAATGCCGAAACGCAGTTATCTTGTTTCGATATATTTTTGATGAAAGTATTTTCGAAATCCTTGTTACTTGCACGAATATTTACATCGAGAAGATACAGAACCGGTACCAGAGAGAGAGAGAAAAGCAAAGACAACTGATTTAGTTGAAATGAAAGCGCTAATTGGATTGTTACTAGGCATTGGAGTCTCGCATTCGGGTCGTCGTAATCTCAATGACTTCTGGGACAATTCCAAAGGTACAGGGCTGCAGCTCGCATACTGTACTTTGTCCATAAACCGATTCAGGTTTCTTTTACGTGCCCTTCGATTTGACGATGTAAATGACAGAGATGAACGACGTTGCCTTGATAAGCTGGCACCCATTCGCACAATAACTCAAAAAATGGTGAAGAACTGCCTCGATAATTTTACTCCCAGCGATTATCTGACGTTGGATGAACAACTTGTGGGATTTAGAGGTCGTTGTGGATTTATCATGTATATCCCAAACAAACCAGACAAATTTGGTATAAAAATATACATGGTGGTTGACACAAAGTTCCCTTACGTGTACAACTTCGAAGTTTACGCCGGGGCTCAGCCAGAAGGGCCGTTCCAACAATCCAACAAAGTAAACGATGTTGTTCTCCAACGATGTACTCGAGCCACTCTTCGATCTGAGATGCAACGTGACTATGGACAACTATTTTACGAGTTTACCTACAAGCTTGGAGTTACTGAAAAAAAAGATAAAAGTCGTGGGCACACTGAAAGCAAACCGGCCGGAGTTACCCAATGAATTCAAAAAATCGAGTCACAGAGCCTCGAAGAGTAGTGTTTTTGGGTTCCAGCCAAACTGCACATTGGTTTCTTATGTGCCCAAACAAAACAGAGCTGTTGCATTACTTTCAACTATGCACTACGACGATGCTATAGATCCAGAAACCAATGATGACCGAAAACCGGAAATAATCACTTGCTACAACCGTACGAAGTGTGGCGTTGATATTCTCGACAAAATGTGTAAGCAGTACAGCGTTTTGCGAAACTCCCGACGATGGCCGCTAACACTCTTTTTCAATTATTTGAATATACTCGTAGCTGGAATAAATGCTTTGATTATCCACCAACTAAACAAAGGTCAGGAAAAGATTGTGAGACGCAATTTTCTTTACGATCTTTCGTACGAGCTGGTAAAACCCCTCATGGCAAGAAGATTGACCTTTGAAAACCTCCCCCGCGAATTAAAAAATAAAACAAAATGACTTTTGGGGCACACAGATGAGGTGCGTCGCAATGATCCTCAAAGATTGGGAAGAGTAGGCAAATGTTGCCTGTGCTCTCGAGCCCGAAATCGCTCCACGAAAAAGTGGTGTAAGCGATGTGCCAGGTGGATTTGTCCTGATCACCAAGTTGTGGTATGTATCGAATGCGAGGATGGTGATTAATAAGATAGTCATCGCTTATTAGAAGTCTTTTTTTGAGCTGATCTTAAACATTCCAAAAATGTTGATTATATTCTTGATCTCGTAAATTGTTCCTAAGTTAAGTATATTCTCTTAAAACTGTGATTTTTTGCAATAATTGTGTGTTATAATAAATAGATGACAGATATAATTAAGTTTTATTATTTTAAAACAACTCATTTTTTAAATATCTGAAATAGTTTTTTCTACTATAGTATAGTATTAGTAATTTAGTATTGACTAATGATTATTTGAAGCAAGTTGCAATTTATACAAAGGAGCTTCTATTAACTATAATTATGTTTGGTTACACAATAATTGTAAGCAAATACAATATGTTTAAATATTTAAGATTATTTGCAATGAATACAGTGTTAAAGTTGGATCGATAACAAAAAGCATAAGCGATGTTACTGCAGTATCAAAGAAGACTTTGGACCTATAATGAATTAAAGACATAATGACGAACGTAGTAAATGACAGACAATACAGGCTAAAGGATTTTCTCTAGTAGACTTATAATTTACTAAAGAACGCAACATCTTTCGAAATAAAAATCGATTCTTAATAAATGTAAGTAAACGAATATAAAATCTATTTAAACAGCTTTACCGCACCAGGTGTATTTGTAAAGTTGATGGCTGACCCACTATCGCATCTGTTTGACGAAACACATTCAGAAATACTCTAAACGAGATGAACCATGTAATCAATACTGTAGGACAGGAAAGGGAACTTCTCTGGTTTTAGATTAAACGAAAATGTAGCAATTATGAAAAATCGATTTAAAGGGAATAGGGAAATTCGGGATAAACAGCAGATATAACGTAACGATATGCGTTTTAGTCTTATTTTTTAATATGATAATTTTTGAAATAGGCTTCAATCTCCTTCCAAAGAGAGTCAGAGCGTACAGTTGGAAACACATTTAAATGATATAAATAATCATTGGTATAATAATATTGGATGGACTGGATAGTGGCCGAGGAATATCTGTAGAAGGGTAGGACGTCCGGCAGCGAGATGGACGACGTCGTTAGAGTCGCGGGCCGTCAATGGGTGCGACTAGCGCAGGATCGTGCCGGATGGCACAAATTTCTGGAGGCCTAGCAGTGGGTGAAGTCGGGCTGTGTATGATGATGATGATGAAATAATAATTGCATACAATAACATAAACATACATCATTATTATAAATACGGGATTTATCACGTGCCGTTTTATCAGTGTTTCGACCGACAATGTTTCGATTCAATTCGTGAACCTTCATCAGGGTGAATGCGATCCGCTCATTATCATTTCCGAACATTGTCGATCTAAACACAGATAATACGGTACGTGATAAATCCCTTATTTATAATAATTATTGAAATCAACCACGTAAGTTTTCTAAGTAAACATGCACATATATAGTCCAGTTCAGCCAGACCCAAAAAAAATATTTACACACATTTGTCTCAAAGATGAAAGAAGGAATTAAACCCGTAACTTTCAGCGTCTCAATCAGCTATTTTCACAGTGCAGAAAAGGTCCACAATAGGTTGTCCATCTCGAAATAGGCGAGATATTTGTTATGAATGAATAATAGTGAAGTAACATCCCATTTTAACCAATATCAAAAGACATTCGACCATACCTTCACTTACCACTAGTTGAGGTAGTGGTCTGCCATAAGTGTGGAGCGCCCGAGGATACGGCGCTCCACACGCTGGAAGTGTGTGCTGCATGGGGCCCACAGCGGCACACACTTTCAGCGTGCATCGGAGGGGATCTCTCTCTGCCGAGCGTAGTGAACGCCATGGCAGTGAGGGATCGTGGCAGGCGATGGTATCCTTCTGCGAAGAGGTGATGACGCAGAAGTAGACCGCGGAGCGAGCCAGGGAGGACGATGCCTCTTCGGACCCGCTCCGGCGTAGACGAACGGGAGCAAGGAGGAGGCGGTTTGCTCGCCTCCTCACTCCTCTTTCTTAAGCGGGGTCACTGGCTGCGAGTCGGGAGACTCACAGCCGGCTTGCACGACTTCGCACGTCGTCTTGAGGGGGGGTCTTTGTGAGAAAGGCCGCCCCCCTCCATGTCGGGGTCTGGTTGCTTGCAACTGGACCGACCGCCGGGGCTGGGTTGTGAATGTTAGCGCGACCCCACCTTGCCCCACCTCGGCGTAATGTTTGCTCACCGTGGTGGTTTTAGCCGGTAAGAGTCCGGCATAACTACTCTGGCGCCCCCTCACGAGAGTGATATCCATGATGATTTCCACACATAAAAAAAAAAGTGGTCAAATGCTTAACTTATACCATAAAAAAGAATTAAGTAGATAGGTAGATAACTCTTTAGTGGTACGCTAAATCACAATTAGGTACTTAACCTAGAAATTTTAAAGACTAATACGCGGTGGTACACTGAGCGACATTCATTACACACCCAGATATTTAAAAAGGTAGTTTATATCAGATGTTGCAAAGTTACCAAGTTATTTAGAAGTTGCAAACAATAAGCATCTTACAAAAACAATTACAACTCCGTTGAGATATACGGCAACACGCACATAATTTGCGTCTATGATTACCACCTATTGTGGATCGGCCCTGACTCTTGCTCTCGTGTGGTTTCCATAAACAGTGAGTAATGCCGACGGGTTATTTGTTAAGTTTGTTTACTTGCAGCGCAATGTAAATACTAATTGAATAAGTGCTGGTACGTTCATCCTGCCATCGATTCTTTCTTGGACAGCCTTTACCTACTGTACTTAGGTTGAGCTATGAAGCTCCAGAAAAGTACCTTATTATTTACTTTAACAACTGTCGTGATTTATTTTAATCATTACCTATTAATAAGTTTTTTGTTGAAAATTACTTTATCAAAACAAGCTTTTATAAAATTCATAATCGGAACCGGAAGCAGATTCAAATGAACCCAAACACTACTAGCCTACTATAATCAATTCAGAAGTTCCGCACCCGTCTCCATCATAAGACCACCTCCATGGTACCATATTATTGCATTGTCACCGAAGTTACATACGTATTCCAAATTTCAGCTCAATCAGTTGAGAGGAACGGGTTTAAAATTCAGTTGCAAGATTCCACCCGGGCAAACATATGTACATACATTGCAAGTGAATAAAAAGCTTGTAAAAATACGAGTTATTAACTTATTTATTACGTACCGAATAACCACCGAAGATTGTTTCGGTTTTATTCGTGGACTTTTGTCGGGGTGAGTGCGATCCGCTCCTCGCTTTGTCTCGAGTGCAAGGCGAGACGTGCTCAATCTATACTAATATTATAAAGAGGAAAGATTTGTATTTTTGTGTGTATGTTTGTAATGAATAAACTCAAAAACTTCTAGACCGATTTAAAAAAATCTTGCACTGTTGGGAAGCTACACTATCGCCGGATGACATAGGCTGCTTTTTACACAACTGCGCAGAAGGAGGGTAATGTTTTTATTGAAAAACTACGCATGCAAAGCTTGAAAAAAAATTTGAATATAACCAAAAGATTCGTTTCTCGCACCATCAAACGATACAATGAAAGAGTCTAGTGTAGATGACAGGTCAAGAAGTGGTCGCCCTCGATCTGTTAGGACACCAGCAGTGATAAAAGCTGTGAAGGCGCGAATTCAAAGAAATCACAAACGTAAGCAGAAACTGTTGGCCCTTCAGATGGGGTTAAGCAGAACCACGGTGAAAAGGGTGTTAAATGAAGACTTAGGGCTTCGGGCATATCGAAGAAAAACAGGACATCGTTTGAATGCTCGTCTAATGGACCTGAGACTGAAGAGATGCCGCGCTTTGTTGAAGCGGTACGCGGGAAAAAAATATCGGGAAATTCTTTTTTCGAATGAAAAAATTTTTACCGTAGAAGAGAGCTACAACAAACAAAATGATAAGGAGTACGCACACAGTAGTGAAGAAGAGAGCAACCGTATTCCGCGTGTCCAACGAGGTCATTTTCCATCCTCGCTCATGGTATGGTTGGGAGTTTCTTATTGGGGCTTAACAGAGGTACATTTTTGTGAGAAAGGTGTAAAAACGAATGCAGTTGTGTATCAAAATACAGTCCTGACGAACCTTGTGAAACCTGTTTCTCATACCATGTTCAATAACAGGCAACGGGTATTCCAACAAGATTCGGCGCCAGCTCATAGAGCGAAGAGCACACAAGACTGGCTGGCGGCGCGTGAAATCGACTTCATCCGGCACGAAGACTGGCCCTCCTCCAGTCCAGATTTGAATCCGTTAGATTACAAGATATGGCAACACTTGGAGGAAAAGGCTTGCTCAAAGCCTCATCCCAATTTGGAGTCACTCAAGACATCCTTGATTAAGGCAGCCGCCGATATTGACATGGACCTCGTTCGTGCTGCGATAGACGACTGGCCGCGCAGATTGAAGGCCTGTATTTAAAATCACGGAGGTCATTTTGAATAAACTTTAGTGTCATAAGAATCTATGTTTTGTTAAGTTCATTTTGGTATATAAAGGGTTACATAATGAATAAACTTGTTTCAATTATTTTATATTAAACATGTGACAGAATTTAGTATTTATTGTTTTCACATGGGGACAAAGTTGTTACAGGTAGTAAGTAAATAGTTTCACATATCGTCGCTGTTCTGACTAAGTGACGTAACCGACATTTTAGAAAATATTACTAAAAGTCGTAAGTGTACTTAGGACACTTCGAATCATTTATAATTTTAAGATATGTAGATACGTCAAACAAACATCTAAACATAGGTAGAAGATACAGATATACGATTAGACAGATCGGTTCGTCTTCAAAAGTATGTAGATAAAAGTAACATTACAAATGTCAGTTACGCCAAAATGTCGGTTACGTCACTCAGCCAGAACAGCGACGATATGAACCCTGGCAGGGTAAAGCAACAGGAAGGCAGACCATGTTTTCGTATCTAAATAGGTAGGCATGCTGTTTACACTTTACAATTTATTCGATATTTTAATATAGGTACATATTATATTAGGCTTATTTTTAGTTTTAGGTTTGCTTTAGTAAGTATATGTGTTGAAGGTTATGGTAATTTTAATAACTAATAAATAAGTAAACGATTATATGTAGGTAGGTATTTAGGTAGTTAACGTACACGTTAAGTAAACTTTCATAACACCCATCAAACGGTACATATGTTCGTATTTTTAATACTGACCTTGTGGCTAGTGGAATAACAAGTATAAGCCTTGCGAAGGCTCCCGTGATCCTCATTATGTGAAACAGAGAAGTAATCGCCTGGTGTATTTGACCAATTATATGACATTACTGTTGTATTTTCTAACTAAAACGTATTGATTGTTAGGTGTACGCCATTACTAATCTAACGTCCCTAGATTAACGCAATACCATGTCAACAGACAGTTACAGTACCTTTCAATTTCTGGTTACAATTTGTATTGTGACTTCGAAGCTTAATAACTCCAAAGCACGAACAAGCTACAATGACAGATTATATCTAGTCCCTGTACCACCAACAAATACCTAAAGCGAGCAGGAAGAATTAAAGGAATCTGACCTGAATGTAACTGAAATCGAATGAATGCCCTTACCATGAACTTAAGTCGCTAGCAAATAGTTTCTGGTAAGGCACATTATGAATCTGATCCAGAATTTAAAAAACGAGTGTGCTTTAGACCATACGATTGAAATAAAACTTCTTTTTCAAAACATTAATTTATAAAATTGTTCAATTACAAAATAGTCCACACGTCTGTAGGTCGATCAGTCTATGTTCATTCTGGACGGACGCAACTCGCACTCGCACATTAACGTTTAAAAATATAAGAAACTTAACTCTCTCTCTTTCTATCTTCACTAACTTATATCTCCCTCTCAACTTCCGTTCGCGCTTTTCGTAACGCATTCACCAGCTTACTCCCTAAGTCAAGCGTGCGTAAAGAAGTTTTACTTCAAAAATTTTTGCGTGGTCTTCTTCTTAATCGTAACGCTCTTGACAGAGCGGTCGTGGTCAACATGTTGTATAGTTGCATTTTCATGTTGACTATCTTGGGAAATTAGTTGCAGTGGTTTCCCATTGCCTTCTGCACCAGGCTTTTTTTTGAGGTTGATTAAGTCTCGAGGCTGCTGAAACCGCTTCTGTACGGTACCCAGTCGGTAACGGTTTGCGTGGTAACCAGTCTATAATGATCAGTGCGAGGCGAGACGTTATTCGGAGCGGATCGCACTCACCCTGATGAAGGTTCACGAATTGAACCGAAACATTGTCGGTCGAAACACCGATAAGACGGTACGTGATAAATCCCGTATTTATAATAATGATTCAGTCTATAATGATTAAGATATAAGGAATCGAAACCGCGAGCAGATCAAAATGAGCCCAAACATCCATTGAGGAGATCTGTTCCATCGATCTCTGTTATATAAAAACCATAACAGAGAGACGGCGGTGCTTTGGGCAAAGTCCCCGTCTTAAACAAAATGAAAAGAATTTTACAAACTGAATACACTCACACTTCGTCCACTCAACTCGATAGCGACTTGAGTTTAATCCTAGTAATGTAAAACACCAGTAATAAGGACACTGATCAGAGTCACAATCAACTGTTCGTACCAATTAATGGTTACAAGTATAACTCACGTCAACTATTGCCTTCCAGTTACAGAAACTACATATTCATCTTGATAAATCGATTATTTTGCACAGAGTATTGTGTTAGGAATTTAATTTATCGATAGTCCAAAGGAATTTAAGATAGATAAGACTGGTTGTAGATAAATAGTAAATTCTAGAAATCTTGGTCGGTCTACTGCTCAGATGTTTCGATATCTATATAAGCTGGATTACTATATTTACTATTGTTTAATTGTGATAAAATACTTTTCATTTACCTATCTGTGTTAAGAGAGCAAATACTAATAACAGATAAAAATTGAGTAAATATATTCCTAGAGTATATTTTCCCTATTTCCAAAGCAAAAGCTAAGACTGTTTGTCCACCGCCACCGTCACCGGGACGTCACCGAGAACGACATGACGGCGCCGATTTAGCGACACATACATTTACTACAGGCCGTTTGTCCACCGCCGCCGTCTCCGGCACTCGTGTGACGGGCGTGCGGTGGACACACGATCTATATAGTAAATGTATGTATCGCTAAATCGGCGCCGTCATCTCGTTCTCGGTGACGTCCCGGTGACGGTGGCGGTGGACAAACGGCCTATAGTAAATGTATGTATCGCTAAGTCGGTGCCGTCATCTCGTTCTCGGTGACGTCCCGGTGACGGTGGCGGTGGACAAACGGCCCATAGTAAATGTATGTATCGCTAAGTCGGTGCCGTCATCTCGTTCTCGGTGACGTCCCGGTGACGGTGGCGGTGGACAAACGGCCTATAGTAAATGTATGTATCGCTAAATCGGCGCCGTCATCTCGTTCTCGGTGACGGTGGACAAACGACCTTATTCTATAAGCTTAGCTAGAGGCTCTGTAAGCAATGTCTTTTACCACCAAACTTATGTACTCGCACTATACCTCAAACAGCATTGTAAGCTTTTTAAATCTTCCTCAAATAAATGTAAAGATTGATTGAGTAGAGAGTATGTTACCATAGAAGTCGTACACATGGGTTTCGAAATTTATATGTCGCATGAAGATTTCTTTATTGTACAAAAAACGCATAGGTAATATAATAATATACAATTAAAGGGCGTGTAAAACGGTGAGCTGAACCCTATGACACGGCGGACCTATCTGCAGACCAGCTCCAACACCGTCCTGCCAATGATAGCAGCCAGGGAAGACTACCCATCCATATCCATACACATAGCGCTGTTGCGAGCGACACCGCACCACCAACCCCATTCGTTTTTAAGCTATTTTATGTGTTTTTCTTTATATGATAATTACTTTATTTAAAGCTTAGGTTTTTGTTGTCAAAACTAGTTTTAGCTCTACATACCTTACGAAACGTAAAGCCCATAATTCCCAAACAAGGATAAAGCTATCAAAAATCTTGACAAATTCAACAAGTGATTCAATCAATGAAACCCGATAGCAAATTGCAATCACAATATTTCACACGGTAATGCTAACAAACCATATGTCCATCACGACAAGAGTAACGAACGTCTCACCATCGAGTTGATCAATTGTTAGCAATAAAGGAACTTGTGAAATAAGCTGAAGTTACTGTAGATTACTCTTGCATCATGGATGGGTGAGATAACTATTGTCTCTTTCATTCGGAGAATATGACCATTAACCAGTGGTTTGCTGGCTCGGATTTTTATACGGCGCGGCGTCTGTTTTTCTAGTCTTTTTAAATCTTTATGTATTTTTAAAATTATAATCACAAAATTATGTCAATATTAGGAAAAGTAGGTATGTCAGGTACAATCAAAATGAGATAAAATGTATGACAAATTAAAAAATGCGATATATGTCTGGTCATTAGGTAAGTAAACTAGTGTTTTTGGTCGACCATTTGAATAACTTTTGTTTTGTACTTTTCTTTGAAGACAGTTCTCTTTTTCTGTTTGAACAGGATGCACAAGTCGTAGAGAATCTTCACCGAAGACCCGTTCATTAGAAAACGTCCACGACCTAAGACAATTTTCCACTTAAACATCCTCCAGGCCACAGCTATCATTACACGCGACAGTGATGATACCACTAATATCATGTATGTATGGGCATACTAACTGGCAATTATACTGTGTGTGTCACAGTAACTTCTAACTCATCTTATAACTTGGGTTATAACTTGCTGTTATCAGTTTTAGGGCTGGGAGGCCGGCTCTAAAAGCTTCTCCGGTCAAAAATCCTGATTTCTTTGAGATACATAAATAAGCAAAAGATCTTACAAAAATTGTCCAACTTCTTTAGATAACCAAATTATTTCCTTTTTAAATTTCTTTTCACGAATACTAATTTAAATTTAAAACGGTCACCCTGCGCATTTCCATCTAATTTCGAAGCTATCTTGAGCTTTTTCCTTAAAGAAGGCCTTTAGGTGATACTAGATCTCGTCTAAGATTTGGTAAAACGCGTTAAGCGAAATGTAGGTCCCAGGAGACACAGATTTAGTTGTAACTGGAATAAGGAGTCACCTACAGTTAGGGGATCGTTGATGAAAGCGAGCATCAATCGTTTTGTCACTTAAATTGAACATTATACAATGTAATATTCACCAGATCTGAGAATTTTTCATAGCATCTCTACATATAATAATATGTCCGGTTTTATCTCTTTCCTCGCAACTCTATAAGTGACCACTCGAACCCTGGTAACGGGCTCGAGGTAATCCGTGCCACAAGAAGCTCCAGTAATCGCCAGATATTGGAGCCATCCTATTGATAATCAGACGTGCGACATGAAGATACTAGTAATTAGTGCTTGGAAAGTCGGCATTCGACTTTGGAGATAATGTATGGTTGTGGCCGTAACATGTTGATTGAGTGAGAGCGTGTTAGTTACAAACCTCTGTTCTATATTTTATAAAAAGTGAAGAGAACTCTACAGCTTTGCTCGGTAGTCAGTACCGGGTGTTTTGAGTATCAAAAAAATGTGTAAGACGGACTCTGTCTATCCATTGTTATGCTAGGGAGTATCGCAAGGAAGCTAAGGAAAATTCACTATGATGCAGTATGATTGCAAAAATAAACAAATAAAGTGTTTTTTCATAGCTCTCTCGCACATCACCGGCACCGGCAGGTAGATGTTATTATATTGTCATTTTATACGTTTATCTTAAACCTTTCACACCAAAAACATAACTCCATGCACTTCTAGGCCCTTTTTAGGGTTCTGTACCCATAGGGTAAAACGGCACCCTATTACTAAGACTCCGCTGTCTATCCGTCTGTCACCAGACTGTATCTCATGAACCGTGATAGTTAGACAGTTGAAATTTTCACAGAACATTTAGTGATATATATATATACACTACAAAAATAAATAATTAGATTAAAGTATATTTAATACTTAAGGGGGGCTCCGATACAACAAACGTGTTTTTTTTTTGCCGTTTTTATAGATAATGGTACGGAACTCTTCGTGCGCTAGTCCGACTCGCACTTGGCCGGTTTTTTGATTCCTTGTGCTGGGCAATGAAAATCAGTTATTTTAGCGATTCTATATATTCAAATTATAATATGGTAGCTCAAGTTGTTCCTTACTTCTGATTGGGGAAAGTTTACACCCTTATTCTAAAAGATCAAAGTCACTGTGTTTATTTCTTTGTGTTCTACCTTGACAAATGAACATCCAAGTATCTTTAACACAATTTTTCCAGGACATCCAGTACCAACATTACAAAACGAATTGCACAATAGTAAAACTAAAGATTGAGAACGACAGCGTCGATTACCACTATTTACTGGCTACAAGTCGTTAACGAACTGTAAACGGTTTTCCTATTGGGGTTAACATTGTCATTGTAACCGGTTACCAGAAAATTGGATTTAGATTGACGACGCAACGCCTACTTGTAAACCAATATTTAGGAAAGGTATTTTTAGGGTTGCGTACCCAAATGGTCAAACGGGACCCTATTACTGAGACTTCGCTGTCTGTCTGTCTGTCCGTCTGTCACCATCTCATGAACCGTGGTAGTTAGACAGTTGAAATTTTCACAGATGGTGTATTTCTGTTGCCGCTGTAACAACAAATACTCAAAACAGAATAAAATAAATATTTAAGGGGGGCTCTCATACAACAAACTTGATTTTTTTGCTCGTTTTTGCTAGATATTGATAACGGCAATACGTTTTATGTAGACGCTTGAAATATTCTCAGAATATTTAGTTATATATTCACTTTAAAAATAAATAATTAAATTAAAATAAAATTAATATTTACGGAGGGCTCCCATGCAACAAACGTGTTTTTTTGCCGTTTTTATAGAAAATGGTACGAAATCCTTCGTGCGCGAGTCCGACTCGCACTTGGCCGGTTTTTTCAATTTATACATCGTGTTTTTGTAAAATAACTAACGTTAGTTATTTCGTCGGAAAAACGTCATGTGCATAGAAGAGTGTGTTTAATGTGGTTAATAGAGTGACAGATAAGAGTGATATGGCTAAGGAAGTGAGTACTGAAATAACTTTCGATGATAATCACACTAATATTATAAATGCGAAAGTTTGGATGTTTGTTTATTTATTTGTTTGTTGTATGTGTTTGTTAGTCAATCACGTCGTAACGGCTTAAACGATTTCGATAAAATTTAGTACGTACGTAGATTATAACCTGGATTAACACATGGGCTACTTTTTATCCCATAAATTAGGTCCCATGGGATAAAAATGGGTGTCAAGTTAAGTTGCAACACCAAGTTTAGCTTTCATTATTATAAATACGGGATTTATCACGTACCGTCCTATCAGTGTTTCGACCGACAATGTTTCGGTTCAATTCGTGAACCTTCATCAGGGTGAGTGCGATCAGCTCCGAATAACGTCTCGCCTCGCACAACATTGCAACATTGTCGGTCGAAACACCGATAAGACGGTACGTGATAAATCCCGTATTTATAATAATGATTGAAATCAATCACGAAAGTTTTCTGAGTTTAGCTTTATTTCTAGGTTACCTACACACTTAGTAGTGTAACGCGTACGAAGTCGCGGGCAACAGCCAGTATTAAATAAACAATGCTGGACATTTCCACAGCGCTATCTAGCCCCAAACTAAGCAAAGCTTGTACTATGAGCACCAGATAACTGATAGAGTATTTATATAATTTTTTTCGTAAATACATACTTATACTTACTTTATGATGTTAGGGGAAATGAAAAAATATGGATGATGATGAAGTATGGAAAGTAAAGGAACAGTGTTATCTGTATATCTATTTATGAATATTTAGTTTTTAAAACGAAAATCGAGAGAAAGATGTAACTTTTGTTTAAAATAGTAGCAATCCAGTGTTCAGTCTCTCTTTTGTCATTAATTTAGACACTGGTGTCGATTCTGTTGTTTACGCTGATTAACTAAAATTTCGTAAAATACGAAATCTCTTATTTCATTCACCCTAAAGATCAAATTAGAATGATTTTAAAAGTGTTATTTCTAAATTAATTTTTAATAAGATTGCATGTTTGCGGGCTAGTTATAATCAACACCAATTTGACTGCTGACTATAACTATCCCACCAACACGCCAACTTGATAAATATTACTTTATTTTAGAAATGTCATTTTAAATATCATTCTAATTTAATCTTTAGTGCGAACCAATTAGGAGCGTTCGTATTTTGCGAATTATTTTTAGTCAGCGTAAACAACAGAACCGATACCACTACAAAACAATCGATAACTAAAATTGGATTAAA
Organism: Philereme vetulata; assembly: GCA_918857605.2. Lineage (NCBI taxonomy): Eukaryota > Metazoa > Arthropoda > Insecta > Lepidoptera > Geometridae > Philereme > Philereme vetulata. The sequence goes on along the minus strand of OU975420.1, from coordinate 8,998,634 downwards.
AATAATACGGAAAATACCATTTGTAAATGAAGATGTGGAAAATAAAATAGTGACACGTACACACGGCTACACATCAAGCTATACATTACCCGTATAAGCTGACCTCTCATTCAACGAAAAGTCTACACAATGCGAGGTCAGCTTATACTGGAAATGTATAGCTTGATGTGTAGCTGTGTGTACTACGACAGGCCGTATTAAGAAGCCGGCGAACCCCGAGCGCAACTTCAATTCGGCCGCGTCAAAAACTTCGGCCTGAATATCGCTAGCCCTGTTTAGTGACGAAGTTTAGCCACGCAGAGCGACAGTGATAGCAATAGAACGATTCTAAATTTGATTAGATTTTGACCGTGTTCCGTAATACCAAAAATGATGACTGAAAACTTATTGTATTTTTCTCATTGTGTTGTTATTCTGTAACTAGACGATATAATCTATGTTCCCATGACTAGGATACGTAAGATGTTGTTGTTTTTAATACGAAACAATTAGGTTGAAAACAGGTCTATTATGACGTAAAAACATGCAGAATGCGATACGCTTCTATTTCATTTTAGGTAAGTATTTTAATTTAATATATGGTTGGGAACCTAGATAAATACTATTCAAATTAAAATAATACCTTATTATGCTAGAAATATGCTCCAATTAGAAATGATCTTGGTAGTAAGTGTTGTATGGGCGATTCCCCTACGGTGTCCCCTTAACAAGTAAACTCACTTATACCATAGCTTTATAATTATAGAATTTCACTGAGCAACAAGGTCGTTAGCGACCGATGCGTTTAGAAACCTCCACCGCAAATGGAAACCCGATAGTGGTCCGACCAAAAACAGATATTGACTCATTCATTATGTCAAATGTTATTATACCATTGCTCTTGGGTATTTCAAGAAAGTTCATATTAGATTATTTTTGAAAGAGACATTTTCAATTATTATTGATCGAGCGAAGCGAGATCTCTAAATCAACTTGAGCAAATCGGCGTCGTATGTGTGTGTGTTTGACCGAGGATAACTTTCGAAGCGTTGATCCGATCATCGTGAAATTTAATACATAGGTAGGTAGTGATGGCACAATTTTGGTGTGACTAAATGAGCTAAAAATGTTGGGGGGTTGTTGAGATATTGGGGTTCAAGAGGGGTAAAAATATATGAAAATGAGGCTCTTAAGTCAAGTGTGACGTCGCATGAAAGGTATTCATTAGTACATTTAGACTCCGTTTTTATTTTTCGTAAATTCTTTATAGTTTTTGAGTTATTGGCAATAATAAAAACTAAACGTTAACAAAACTTACAGGGTACACCAGTGACCCCACAGTGCTGTAATTTAGTATGCGTGTATCTTAACCGATTCGTTGCTGATGGCACGACAGGCGTGTCATCAATGGTTTTAACTAGTGGCTTATGACACGATAGGCGTGTCATTTTTTCCTCGATTGTAACACCCTCAGATTAAGTTTTAGAAAAGTCTGCCCAGAACGAAACTATACAGATTTTCCACGTAGATTACGCCTGTTGTCTTAGCCTCTCAATATTGCGTGAATTCAACAGTTCCAGGGATTGACAACCTTTTTAAATTGCGTTCTTATGACACGATAGGCGTGTCAATACTGAATACTTTAGCCACCTCTCAAGGGGCGGACCTCGCGGCGCTTAAAGCGCTGGCGTGGCAGACCTCTGCAGTGAGCGTACGCTGAGCGTCCCAAAGTGGGACGCGCGACACGCGCGCGACATATTCGCAATTATCTCGTTAGAATACCTATTGACACCTTTATATATTTAGATTCTCCATGAAATTGTCTAGGGATTAGTAGATAAACATTCCGAAGTTAGGCTATGATAATTACACAAGGTTCGTGATAAGTACGAGAAAAAGTAAATTCCGAGGAGGGTTGTAAAATATGATGTATTTTGAAAAACCAACAATTTTTATGTACGGCAAGTCTTTTATTTTATACTTGGAATGTTTATCCGTACAATCAAAGTAAAAAACAATACCTTTTTATGAAGATTATTCTGACAAAAATATTTTTCTCAGAACTATAAATAGCATTCATGTATGTGTGTTGTACTTGGATAAGCAATTATAAACCTTACTTCAATATGCATACGGATAATATTTCTTAAACTAGGTAAACGCAAAGATCGTGGCAGGCGCAGCAATAAAACGTGCAAAAGAGACAGCGCACATCAGTTTCTCTCTCGCACTTGCACTGTTTATGGGTGACGTCACACAGATGCAGAGATGTGCGTCGTTTCTACTAGTACCGCTCTAGTATTCTCAGTAATCGGTCGTGCTATACCTTATCTACCTACCTGTTTGCTCTCTTTCGACAACCTTTGCTAGTGTACTTGGACTCAAAATGGATTATAATCCGCCTATTTCACCGGTACCTGGACCATCATCCGCCATGGATCCCTTACACGTGGAGTTATCTTCAATGATGTCTTCAGAGACGTATGATATCCCAGATTTTAATTTTGAAATTGGCGATGATGAGCTTTATGGAATTTTAACCGAAAGCAACGATCGCATTCTCGACGAATGGACATATGAAACCAATAATGAGGCAAATGATGACTCTGCTTTGCAAGACGCGAACGCACACATTCAAGAAGAAAGCTCACAAGAAGAGGACGACTCACCTGACGAATTAAGCGGTTGGCGTTCAGGCAATCCCGACTCAATGGTGGAGCTTCCTTTTATAGGAACAAGTGGAATACTGCCACCACATCAAATGGCAGAAAAAACTCCAATTGATTATTTATTTTTATTTTTAAATGCACAGATGATAGATTTGATTATTAACTGTACAAACAAGTACGGTAACAAACTAAAAGCGGCAGCGGTCGCAACACACTCACGCTTTACTAGATGGACCGACATAACTATATCGGAATTTAAATTATTTTTAGGTATTTTGCTTCTAATGGGGACGATAAAATTGAATAGAATGGCCGACTATTGGTCGAATCATTATTTATTTCGCCTAACTTCACGACAATTTATGTCGAGAGACAAATTTTATTTAATTTTGAGGGCTTTAAGTGTACAGCAAATAGAAAGAAATGAAAGCCTATTTAAAATAAAAGATTTAATTGACCTTTTTAATGACTCTATTAATTCAATATATTATCCGGCGCGGGAACTTACTATAGACGAATCATTAATTTTATGGAAAGGACGACTTGCTTTTCGGCAATATTTAAAGGGGAAAGCACACAAATATGGGGTAAAACTATATATTTTAGCCGATGCCAATGGCATCATATTAAAGATACATGTATATGCCGGATCGCAAGATCAAATAGTAGGTGGTCGAAACCATGTAAAAAAAGTTATTATGTTGCTTATGCAAAAGTATCTGAACAAGGGGCATGCCCTATACTTGGATAACTTTTATACCAGCGTAGGAATTGCTGAAGATTTACTAGAAAAAAATACCTATGTTACCGGTACCTTAATAATAATAATCCTCCTAGCCGATTTCGGCTACAGAGACTTGACTTTGTGATTATTGGCCTAGGTGTTTAGCCTGTATGTGGCTGATGTACCCTATTTTTGCGCTAAAAGTCCGGTTACAATGAACACAAGTTAAGGCGCCATTAATGTAGTTGTAATTGATATTAGCCGGCGGTCGACTTTTAAGCTGATCTCGTTTTAAGTCTAGTTCTTGCCTCCTTTCTTCTTCAAACTCGTACACTTTGTCCTGAACATGACGCCTCCATTCAGGTCGTTTTTCAGCGAGAGCCTCCCAGCGCGACGGATCGATACAACACCTCTTCATGTGCCTCTTCTGTACGTCTTTGAAACGTAGGAACTGACCTCCGCGTTTCCGCTTACCATGTTCTAGTTCACAGAAGAAAATGCGTTTCGCCCTTCGCTCATCAGACATCCGAGACAGGTGCCCGCACCAACGCAGCTGACGCCGCATCAAATATGCCTCTATGCCACAGACATTAGCCCGTCGTAGAACATCGGTATTACGGACCCGATCCGACCACTTGATGTTAAGAATGTCGCGGAGGCATTTCAGATGGAATCTGTCTAACGTGCGTATGTGTCTGCGATACAGGCACCATGTCTCTGACGAGTACAAGATGTTAGGAAGTACAATAGCCATATACACCTTAATCTTGGTACTCAATTTGATGTTATGGGAGCGAAATACCTGGACTCGTAGTTTACCAAAAGCAGCCATAGCGGAGCCAAGTCTGCTGTTGATCTCCGAGTCAAGGTCGCATTTTGTTGTTATGCTGCTTCCCAGATATCTGAATGTATCGACCTGTTTTATGGGCTTTCCATCGATTTGCAGATTCAGTGGAGCTTGGTTAACAGTGTCCATGGCCATCACCTCTGTCTTTGTAATATTAATTTTGAGGCCAAATCTACAGCACGCAGCGTCAAGCCGAGTCATCAAGTCCTGGAGTCCCTCAGAAGATTCCGCAACGAAACATAGGTCATCAGCATACATCAATTCGGTAATGAGGTCATACGATACCTTTGTGTGCGCTTTTAACCTAGCCAGGTTAAAGATACTGCCATCTGTGCGAAAACGTATGCGGATCCCTTCGGTGTTGGCTTGTAAAGTCTCCCTCACGACAACGGAAAAGTACAGAGCAAAAAGAGTGGGTGCTAATACACAGCCTTGTTTTACACCACAAGTGACAGGGAATTGCTCTGTCTGCTCACCATTGACGGTTACGCAACAAGTCATGTTGTCGTGAAGAAGTCTTATCAAGCGTATAAATTTGTCGGTGCAACCAAGTTTCGAAAGCACAATCCACAAAGCTTCGCGAGGTACACTGTCAAAAGCTTTCTCCAGATCAACAAAACAGAGAAACAGAGGTTGACACTGTTCCCTGCTTTTCTCTTGCAGTTGTCTAAGAGAGAATATGGCCTCGCATGTGCCGCGATTGGGTCTAAACCCAAATTGCGTTTCAGGCAATATACTTTCAGAGAGCTCCATAAGACGATTTAAGAGTACTCTGGCAAAAGTTTTTCCTGGAGTAGACAGAAGTGATATACCCCTATAAGAGTTGCAAACAGATCGATCACCTTTATTTTTATACAAAGAGCAAATTAGTGATACGCCAAAACTAGGAGGAACGAACTCCATTTCCCACATGCGCTGGAAAAATTGCCAAATCTTGTAGTGCAACTCATCTCCGCCATATTTTAATAGTTCTCCTGGTATGTTATCGATGCCGACAGCCTTATTGTTTTTCTGCGCTTTGATGGCGATGATAACTTCCTCAAGAGAAGGAGGCTGATCCAGATCTACGGCTTGTGGTAAGGCAGGAAGTGATGCTAAATAGTTTATGTCAGCAGAACGATCCACATTGAGTAAGCTGTTATAGTGTTCTGCCCAGCGAGTAAGAACTTCTCCTTTGCTTACCAGGAGGGTACCTGAAAGTGATTTCAGTGGTACGTTTACTCGATGTGGACTTCCTACTAACTTTTTAATCTCGTTAAAGAAATCGCCGAGTCTATTCGAATCAGCAAGCCACTGAATATAGCGAACCTTGTTCAGCCACCACTCATCTTTTGCGTTTCGAGTTAGTCTCCTTATTTGGCTCGTACTCTCCTTTATTTTTTCAGAAGCAGTTGTCTGATTTCCCTTTCGAAGGAGCTGGCGGTGTTTTTCTAGGGCGACTGTCAATGTATTATCATTTTCGTCAAACCAGTCTTCACAGACACGAGGTTTTTGGCCTAAGATCTCAGTAGCCGCATTGATGGTATTTGTAGTTAACAGTTTCCAGCCCTCGTCTAACTGTTCATCTTCGGGGTGTATGCCTGCTGTAAAGGTATTGACAGCTTCCCTGTAATTTGCCAATATTTCAGCAGACTCTAGCTTTTTCAGATGAAGACAGTTAGGCTTAGCCCTGCGAGGTCTACGGCAAGGGCTAAGACGCAAAAATAGTTTTGTAACAACAAGTCGGTGATCCGACCAACAGTTTGCGCCCCTCATTACTCTCGTTACTTTGACATCCGCTATATCCCGTTGACGGACTATAGCATAATCAATAAGATGCCAATGCTTGGACCTTGGGTGCATCCAGGTAGTTTTGTATTTATTTGGGAGTCTAAACATGGTATTGGTAATACCCAGATGAAATTGGGAACAGAGGCTTAGTAACAGTTGCCCATTACTGTTCATGTTACCAATGCCATGTCGCCCTATCACCCGAGGCCAAGCTTCAAAATCACGTCCGACGCGAGCATTAAAGTCGCCAAGAAGCAAAACTTTCTCACAGCGCCGGATTTTAGTCAGCACTTCTGACACTTCCTCATAAAATTTGTCCTTGACGTCATCACTTTTGTCGAGTGTTGGCGAATATACGCTGATAACATTTAAGTATTTATTGTTTCGAAGATGGAAACGTAAGGATATGACACGATCAGAGATAGCAACTGGATGTTCTTCCAACTTAGAGGCTAAAGTAGTTTTAATAGCAAAGCCTACTCCTGACCGTCTAGGCTCAGAAGCTGGTGTGCCTTTCCAGAAGAAAGTGTACCCACCACCACGTTCAACAAGCTCACCTTCGTCAGCTAGATGTGTTTCGCTGAGAGCGGCTATGTCGACGTCATAGCGTTTGAGCTCGCGAGCCACAATGGCGGTTTTACGTTCTGGGCAGAGGTTGTTGGGTCGGTCTAAAAGAGTACGTACATTCCACGCACCAAAAGTCATATTCATCTGCATGTTTTTAGATTTATTCTTATTGCGAGGAATGAGCGTTTGTTTGGGGCACCTTTTCTAGCCCCCTCCCCGGCTGAGCGAGGAAAGCAGTGCCTCTCTAAATAAAGCTGCTTTGTCTCAAAGAGTGCTGCCGAACCACACTGTCACCCCGATGCAGTGCTAGAGCGACCACTCTCCTCTCCTTAGGCCACCCGTGTCCAGGTATTAGACCAAGCCCAGGACTTTTTTAAACTCGGAATGACAAAGCCAAGTCAGATGCGCAGGATATATTAAGTTGCATAAGTGTGCGCGCCGTACACAGATGCACCCTCTCCTCCTTACTCCCCTTGACCCAGTGGAACGGAGAACCGCTACGACTGGAAGGGAACAGGACGCAGTATCTGGCAACGATAAAAAACTCCTATCGCTACCTTCAGGCCTTCTACAGTTGCCTGGTTGCCTCGCCACTTGAGGTGGATTGCGTTGACGCCGAAGCAACGAGCACTAGCACGGGGAGTGACCGTGCCGACTCGAGGGCCGAAACACGCCGTTGCTACAACAAAGTGTTTCGGCACTCGAGCCCCCCTCTACCAGCCTAGGTTCCTAAGGTGTGGCCGCTGCATGCTATAGCGGCGACCACTAACGACGATCGAATGCGTGCCGCGCGATCTGAGGAGCCTTTTATAGGCGATGTTGCCTCGACCACTAACGACGATCGAATCTTCGTATATTCAACGGGCAGCGTAACGACGCCCCAGAGACGTCCGCACTGTACGACGGCTCGAGCACGACCGGTACCTTACGGTCAAATCGGGTGGGAAATCCTGCGATAGTAAAAAATAATCCAATATCATTGGGGGAGTCATGCATTGCACACAATAATAAGAAAGTAATTGTAACGAAATGGAAAGATAAGCGCGAAATTCTTTTTGTAAGCACTGAGCACAAAAGTAATTATGAAGGGACTACGAGTCGCCGCGTTCGTACAGTTAAATATAAGCCCGCCGTTCAGCCACGTTACAACAAATACATGCGAGCGATAGATAAGCACGACCAGCTACTTAGCTACTATTGTTGCGAACACAAGACGCTGCGGTGGTACAAGAAAGTAATTATTCATATGATTCAAATATGCCTCGTAAATGGGTTTTTATTATATAATAAAAACAATTCAATATTATCATTATATGATTACAGAAAAAGAGTAATCGAAACTTTACTGCCAATGCCAAATATTACGGAACTTGCTCGGCCTCTATCACTAGGAAAAATTCATCTTCCGGCGAACTTGCCCAAAAGAGAAGGGAAAACGATAAGGAAGAGGTGTCGAGTTTGCTATAACAAAGCGCAAAAAAGAGTGTCTGTAATATTTGGATGCCCCGATTGTCCAGGATTCCCAGGACTGTGCCTTGAATGTTTCAGGGAATTTCACAAATATTAAGTTGCAACTCAATATTTGTGAAATTCCCTAAAATTGGGAACGACGTTTGTTAATATTAAACTTATTTTAAGTGCCATATTTTGAAAGAAAAGATTGAAAAAAATAACATTATTTAATCATTTAAGTCGTTACAAATAAACATACATACCTAAACAAATTAAAATCCAGCAAGTCTTAGACCTAAGACTTAATAATTATTTGTCAATCTTAATAGAAATTTAAGCCTTTTTTATGTAGAACTAAGTTTAATTTCTCTTATCATAAGATTGTAATTTACTAATCAGTCAACTAATCAGTCGTAATAAATGATTTCTTCATGTCAAATTTCGTTTTATTTATTATTAAACTTCTTATCACCGTTTTTCAGTACCTCGAGAATGTTTTGCATTACTATATATCTTTGGTCAGCATCAAATCTTAACAGTTAATTTGATATAAACTCGCCGAATCTTTTGCATCCATGCAAATCTATTATGGAGGGTACTGAATTAGTATTTTTATCGTCAATTTCTGTGCATGTACCACTGTTCTTAAATTTCTTTTGAGGCTTGTCATTTCCAACATCTGAGTATGATTGTGAGTTTTGTTCAAATATATAATTCAAAGTTTCTTCTTCATTTTCACATTGAGTTTCATCATTATCATAGTTTTCTGTTTCAGGAATGTATTTGCGTTTTCGATTTATTTCTTCTTCATTTTCACATTGAGTTTCATCATTATCATAGTTTTCTGTTTCAGGAATGTATTTGCGTTTTCGATTTAAATCTAGAAAAAGTAGGTCAATTTGACAGAATAATCCGAACATTTCGTCGTTGTACTACTGCAACAAGTCACTAAGTGACATTTTTAGTAAAAGTTAGATAAAATATCAAAAAAGGTTTGAAACATCTGAAAAAGTAAAGTCACTTACCTTCCATTTCAGGAAAAACACTTAGTTAACCTCTTCAAAACCAATGTAATTAACGTATCGTGCCGTACACTCCCGTGGTTTGATTCCAACTAAACTTGAAACAAGTCTTGACCAGTAAAAAAGCAAAAAAAGCATGTAGTTTTAAACACATGGCTGATGGCACGCTAAGCGTGCCATGGACTTCTATGGCGCTTGACACGCCAGTCGTGTCATAGAAAATTTGTTCACAGCCCTGGTGAAAAGTTTTTCAAAATGGGTGCAGCAACGAATCGGTTAAGTGACACAAATATAGGCAAAAGTCTGAAATCCAGAATAACTGCAATTTGTACCCCAAAAAAGAGTAAGCAAATAACATGAACTCCCGTTACCTGTGATTTGAATGTAACTGTACGTCAAGTAAATTGGTTATCTATTTCGTTGCACTATTTTGATACCTAGTCAAAGATTACAAATATTTTTTTTTATTTTAATCGGAGACTCGCGAGATCTCAGTTCGGGGCGAACTATTAGTTATTGTAAGCCTGTTGTGTCCCACTGCAGCGCAGACCTCCCTCCCCTCTTTCTACTCGTCTCTGTTGTTCGCGAGTAATGTAGGAGTTTAGCTCATCCACCTTTGCCTGGGCCTTCCACGCGGGGGCGTCAAGCGTTCAATTGAATGAAGATATGCCACAAATTACTACAAATTTATGAATTGAAGATTAGTACAGTTTTGGACGGGCAAGAGCACTCAACAACTTTTAACTAACTATAAGCTCATTGCACAAATTCTATTTCTAAAAAAGTCTGTTCTGTATTTCATTTTGTACTTTTTTCTGTTCTATTTTGATATCGTCCTTTGCGCAGGTCATAGAGCACAAGGGACAGTTGAACACATGAGGCATAGTCTGGATGGGGTGCCCACAATCACATCCTAATCCACAAACCAGCCTATCAAATCCATATATAGTCGCGAAAAAATATACAATTAACCAGAGATTAACCCAAATTGAATGAATATAAATATCTGGTTAAATAATACGCCAGACACATAAAAATTCGAGAAACGTACATATTTCAAAACATTCATTGGGCAAAAACTTAATTCTCTCGCAAGACGGACTACCGCTGAATACAAATCAAAGCTGACTATTGTTCACTTGGAGAAGATCAGACAATAGTTAGTTTTAGATAATGTCGGGTATACACTAAGCTAGTTGACAGGATAGCGAGCTAACAAAAAGTTATCAGTCGTTGGTTAGAAAAAAAAATTAAAACATGTTTCAACCGAGATAACAATCGATACACCACAAAATTAACAGAAACACAATCAAATCTAGCGCAACACTAACAACTTAGAAATCTAGCATAAATAAATTGAATAGATAGGTAGAAAAGCACACAAAATGCTAATAGTCTCTGTAGCAACAGACCAGAGAGTTTAGGAGAGTTTAGATTAGACATTTTCAATTAATTGTCTTGAAAGTTAAGATCGCAATTTAAATTTTAAGTATACATTCCAAAATACAACGCGTAGATTTCGGAAAGAAACCCTTTTTATAGTAGAATCATATTTTTTTACGGCAGTCCTTGCATGCTCGAATTGGCGAACTGACAAATTACGTGGTTAAGTCACCAATATACAAGGAGTTAAGTAAGGTTTTGCAATGGAAATCGAAGGAACACAAAGCAGACCGCTTTTAGCTATTTTGTTCTGTTTTTGTTTTTCGTATAAAGGGTTATGTTGTTCGAGGTACCTCTATTACCTCTTAGGAACTAATCTACGTACGTAGTATATTATTTATCTGTGAAACTATTATATTGTATTAATGGGATGTCGTCCTCGAGAGCCAAAAAAGACAAAATATTAAAATGGCGACAGGTTTTTGTTTTTTTGCAAATAATTGTATTACTTATTTTTCCTAGAACAGCAATACGGGTATTTAAATTAAGATGTAACAAGACGATTTCAAAAAATATAATAATTTAAATAGCGAATCCGTTACTGCTGCGTTTTCATTTGTTTTTTAAACAAACTACTTGTTGTATAACAGCCCCCTATTAGATGGAAAGACGTCCTTATAAAAAAACCGGAATTCATTGAGAGCAGGCTGCACAATTTTGTTCTCTCTGGAAGTCTATGGAGGCGGCATATATGCAACAGCGGATGTCGTATGTGAAGTACCGAGTACATTAGTACAAACCTTATTAGCATCTTTGACTTTACTATCTCTGTGTATGCCATCCATTATAAAAAGTCTTAATCCTGACGGGACAGATATAGAATACATTATTAGGTTGGAACAGGAAGCTCAAACGTGCGTGCATTCCGTGAGCACTCGTATAACACGGCCATTTTTAGAACCACGCCCGCTGATGGATGCAGGTGGATGTATGGGTCATTTGAAATGGTGCGGATGTCGGAAGTCTCTGGAATATACATAGTTTGGAGACAAGTCTACTGATAAAAGTTTACAAGGTCCACCACCTTAGGAGGCTTCATCTACTAGGTGATTTAATCCAGGATTGTTAAGTAGTTATAAGTTGTTAGTTTTTTTAATATTTGATAAGTACGTTTTACATAATGATTAATAATTAAAAATAAAAAATAAAGGACATAGTTGTTCTGTATCCGGTCTACCTATTCTTGAAGTAAGAAAACCACTGAATACCTATTTCACTATTTATATATACCAAGTTGGGATTCCCAATAGTACTGTTGGGAAGCTCGTGAGAATCTGAACTGGGGGCCAATTTTCGTAAGTTAAAATAGTAAAATTTGAGTATCGATCTAGTCTCGTTATGTTAAATGTCCTAAACGGTATTCACGTAACTGACAATACAATGGTATGAGTTGACTGCCATGCGATTGTAGACTTTATTTATATCAAGCTAATATTGTAATATTATTGGAGCAGAATGCCAAACTATATTCAATTCATAATCCAATCTCATTAGGGTCAATTTTCGTTACGTTTTTAAAACTTTATCACGGGATTTTGCCCCCTGATATAGCGGTACACTTTCGATTCAAAACTTCTCAAACCATTTTATTTTCCAATATAGGCTTACGTATTTAATTTTTCTTTTGTTTCTAAATGGTTTCTAAATAGGCACTAGAGAATTTTATGTAATTACATTTTTTAACAAGCTTTTTATTAACTTGCAATGTATGTACTCGTATGTGTCCGGGTGGAAACTTGCAACTGAATTTTAAGCCCGTTCCCCTCAACTGATAGAGCTGAAATTTGGAATACATATGAACCTTCGGTGACAATGCAATAATATGGTACCATGGAGGTGGTCTCATGGTGGAGACGGTTGCTAGACAACGGAACATCTGAATGGATTATAGTAGGCTACTAGTGTGTGGGCTAATTTGATTCTGGTTGCAGTTCCGATTATGAATTTTATAAAAGCTTGTTTTGAAAAAGTAATGTTTCAACAAAAAACTTATTTATCTAAGATTTGTTTTATCTAGTTATCTTTATAACCTCTGTGTCGCAGTGGTTGAGTGTCGCAAGAGATTGCTTTGTCTCCCACTAAATCACCACGATCCTCGTAGTTAATACCCGCAATACAACAAATCCTAGTAAAGGTTCAGTAGGTACTATGTATGTGTTGGAAGTTATTATTATTCAAATGCAATAGATGGTAACTTTCTACGAAATATCTATTCATATTATGATTCGTAACACAGCACACGAACAAGGATAAGAGTGAGTATGATATATCGTGAGTATTCCAAAGATACACTGATATTAGCTGGTTTATATGGTGTTTCGTGCCAATTCAAAGTCAAATGTTTGCATATAAAGCATTTACAAATGCAATACATGATACTTTTATGATATATCATTAAATATATAAGTATCCTGTTTACTGCGACTTTTTTTACCACTAAGGTAGCAAACAAGCATACGGCCCACCTGATGGTAAGCGGTTACCGTAGCCTATGGACGTTTGTAACACCAAAGGTATTACTCGCATGTTGCTGACCCTTTAAAATTTTCAAAACGCTCTTTTTGAAGAACCCCATACTGCAGTCCCTAGGGAAAACCTCGGCAGGGAGACCATTCCACAAGCAAAGTGGTCGCGGGAGGAAATTCCTCTGGAATCTCACGGTATGCGACCACATCGTCGGAAAGAAGTGGGCGAAGTCTGGCGGTGGATGATGATGATACCACAAAAGAAACAAGCAAAGTAAAGTTAAAGAAAAGCATGGCAAGAAGATGATATAATGTAAACACGCATCAATAAAGTGGGTAAAGGAAGCATTCGTTGCAGAATCTGCGTCAATATTTTTAGTATGGCAGGCTCAACACCCATCCCAACCCATCTTTTATTAAGAAAACGTGATTTACTATGACCTACCTTTTAACAGTGTTACGACTCTGATGAAGATTTATGTAATAAATAAATGTTGCTGGTCATTTCACTTAGCGATATCTAGCCCCAAACTAAGCAGAGCTTGTACTATGGGAACCAGATACTGATAGAATACTTATTATACATTTTGTTTTGTAAATACATACTTATAATATATAATATATAGAGAAACAACCAGACTCGGAACAAATATCTGGAGATCATGCAAACATTTGTTCCGCGGCGGGCATCGGACCAGCTACCTCCTGCATAAGCCAGCTGTTCGCCCACTGCACCACGGAGGTAAAAACGGAGTAAGTAAAAAACGTTTATTTTGCACCACAAGGGTACATTGAACACAAAAGGTACAGAATATAATAGTAGTATATAAGCAAAAAGGGTCGCCCACTCAGCATTATTGTAGTAGCATAACATTTACACCACTACAGCGCTGGTCTTCCGTGATTTACGAATTAAACCGAAACATTGTACGTCTTAATACTGAATAGATCCTGTAAGGCACATTTAAGCACATCAGCATCGTAATTTGATTTTACAATAAAGAATTATCAATCAATCATAGACAAAGTATCAGACACCAGGCTCAGTACCATCCGTACCTAGTTGATATACCAAAACGGTGTGTGCGAATGGCACACACCGTTTTGGTTCTACGTTCTTGATGCGCACAGCTAAGGTATGGATATGGAATACTTTGCCGTCGTCTGTTTTTCCTAAAGAATACAATCCGGGCCTCTTTCAGGTGAATAGGTTTCTTCTAGATCTTCGTGCTTCATCTTAGACCACATCATCACTTACCATCAGACATGTTCGCTAGCAAATTGATGCGTCATGATTTGATGTGCTTTATATTTTAGGTTAAGATTTAATTTTTTTTTAAACTGTATAGAACTTCGTTAGAATCTAACTCAAATCATGGCGCATCAATTTGTTTACAAACATTTTATCAGCGTTGCACTACTCGAGTGCTCAAAAATAGACTACTTACCGAGTAGTGGTCGGGAGTCGGGTACTGGTCAATAACTTATCATGATGTAAGAGAGAATAATAAACGCATATGAAATCTTGCTATTCTATTATCTATACTGATATTAAAAAGTGGTACAATTTATTGTTTACCACTTTTTCAGAAGCTACTGTACCAACTCTGATAATTATTTCGCTGATAGAAAACCATACTATCCCTTAAATAGATAAGACTATATTTTATGTTGTTTCCGAGGACAGATACCAAACACCGAGTCCAATTTTAGAAGTGAGTTCTCAATTTTAGAACTCACTTCTAAAATTGTAGTATTTTAATAGTAAATAAATTTAAGTTTTTATTAAAATATGTATTAGGTTGGGGAAAAGTTTCTTCGCATTTTTTTAAGAAAATTAAAAAAAAAAATAATATAGTTTATTTACCTTTAACTAAAGTATGTAGGTACCATTTTGTTCGATAACTTTTTGCCATCTTGTAGGTAGGGACATTAGATTAGATTAGAAAATTCTTTATTGCACTAATAAAAAGATACATAGGCGAACTTAATGCTAATTAGCATTTTCTTCCAGCTAACCTTTGTGTAGTGTGGAGAAAGTGGTAGTGCCAGAAAAAGGAAATTTAATCAAGCTTTAGCTTAGAAATAAACTTACAAAAATTAAAAATAATAATAATACACATACATAAACGAAATACACAAATATATCTACATAAAGTGCTCAATTTTGTTGGGTATCTTGAAGAGAGATGAAGTATTTAAAGAGTTTGGATTTGAAGATTCCCATAGAGGCGGCCTTGCGGATTTCCACTGGAAGAGAGTTCCACAAGCAGATAGCAGTCACAGTGAAAGAGTAAGTGAAGAAAGAAGTTTTATGCTCAGGCGTCTTGAATAACAGATGTTGAGAAGAACGAGAAGGGTGATCAGGTGGAAAAAGAGGAGAAAAACGTTCTTTAAGATAGCAAGGGGACAGAGGATTTTGAAGGATGTTATAAAGAAGACAGAGTATATGAGTATCCCGACGAAACCGGATTTTGAGCCACTTTAACTGTGAGCGGTACTGTGAGATGTGGTCGTACTTTCGTAACCCGTATATATATCTGATGCAGAGGTTTAACAACCGCTCCAGTTTATTAAGTTGCTCCTCAGTAGCGTCGGGATAACACACATCTGCATAATCTAGGATAGGGAGTAGGATACAATTTACAAGAGTAATTTTAGCTGCAAAAGGAAGGAAATTATGCATGCGCTTTAGAGCGTGCATTGATCCATACATCTTCCTGCTGACTTCAGTAATGTGCTGTTCCCATGATAAGTTCTCAGTGATGATTAGGCCAAGATTCTTTACTTCAGAGCAGTAAGCTAAGGGGACATCGTTATACGTAACATAAGGGAGAGAGTTTAGATTAAGCCTAGAAATAAAGCCCCGGCTGCCAGTAATCATCACTTGGGTTTTACTAGTGTTGATCTGTAGTCCAAATTTATCATCCCATTGCATGACATGATCCCATTGCTATAGAAATTTTGGGGCTTCTGATCAAAATACCGCGACAAGTAGTTTTGGCCGTCCTCTCGTGATGTTAACCTGACACTGCCTAAAGAATTCTGAAGAGACCGAAACAGGTGGAAATCTGAAGATGCAGGGTCGGGACAATACGGCGGATGCATTAACACCTCCCAGCCAAACTCTCTTAATTTTTTCTGAGTGGCTAAAGATGTGTGAGGTCTAGCGTTATCATGATGAAAAACCACACCCCTTCTGTTGATTAATTCCGGCCGCTTTCTCTCAACTTCTTGATTTAATCTCATCAGTTGTTCGCAGTAGAGTTCAGAATCGATGGTCCTGGCTGGTGTTAACAGCTCATAATGAATAATGCCCTTCCAATCCCACCACACACACAGCATCACCTTGTTGCGAGTTAACCCGGGTTTCGCCACAGTCTGTGAAGCCTGACCGGCCTTTGCTCACGACCTTTTTCGCACGTTCTTGTCATACATGATCCACCTTTCATCACCAGTTATCAGCTTCTTCAAAAATGGTTCGGTTTCATTACGTCGTAATAAAGAATCACAAATGAGTACACGATTCATTAGGTTTCTTTCAGTGAGCTCGTGGGGTACCCAAATATCGAGCTTTTTTGTGTACCCAGTTTTTTTCAAATGCGCCAAAACTGTTTTGTGGTCAATTCCCAGTTCTTCAGCTACGTCGTAACTACTGATATGCCGATCTTGCTCCACTTTTTAAAAATGGCATCAATTTTATCCGTAATAGACCAGAGCGACGTGCATCTTTGACATCAAAATTTCCGGATTGAAAACGCTTAAACCAAATTTGTGCTACTCTCACAGACACTGCACTAGGTCCATAAACATCGCAATTTTTTTTCGCGGCTTGCGTTGCATTTTTACCTTTTTTGTAGTAAATTTTTAATATGTATCGAATTTCTTCATTAGATTCACTCATCTTTACAGTACCAAAAACAAATCAAAATCACACATTTTCCTAATTTGTTTAAATAAAAGTTTAAATTTTAAAGAAGATAATTCCAAATGGAATTATCTTCTTTAAAATTTAAACTTAATTTATTTTTTTTATTAAATTTTAAAGAAGATAATTCCAAATGGAATTATCTTCTTTAAAATTTAAACTTTGAATGATACCAAAACCAGCCAGATACAAATAGTATAGCAAAAGAGATGCGAAGAGTTTTTCCCCAACCTATTATTTTAAGGTCTTCTTTATGGGCCATAGAATAAGTTATTCACTATCCTGTAACTATATTGTTGCCAGAATTAAATGATTTATTATTATTTATTTTGATAAAAAACCGTGTGAAGCCGGGGCGGGTCAGTTAGTAATCTAATTTATACTAATCTTATTAATTCCAAAGTAGCTCTTGTCTCCTGTTTGTTACAGTATCACAACTAAACGATTTCAATGAAATTTGGTATATAGATAGATCATGATCTGGACACAGGCTATATTTTGGCAAGCCACGCGAGGAAAGCCGCGGCCGGCAGCTGCTAATATGTACATCATTTACGAAGCAACTGGTATTTTACAACGTGTCATTGCAAGGCTTTGATGTTGGGAAAATATCAGTCAGCAGATCTGAGACAAATGGCTCATTCTTTATTGTGAGCACTTAGATTAGAGAGCTTTTAAAAGCTATTACTCAATAGAGGCCTGACTACTTCTGTTTGAGCATTATAGGGAATGATAAACTCTTAAGTAACGATTTTTTGTTAATGAACGGTTTCTAATATTCTTACAGGGTCTAGTGGATGAATAGAGAGTCCTTGATGGAATTAATGGAAATAATTTACTGTATACCACAAAACTGGCGTCCTCGAAAGGGGTCAGAAACATCAGCCGACCAGCAGCGAGTAGGGCAACGATGTAGCAAGCATCGCGGGTCGAAACTGAATGAGGCTGGCACAAGACCGTGGAGAACAGCACATGCACAGGGAGGCCTATACCCAGCAGTGGGTGAAGTCGGGCTGTTGATGATGATGATACCACAAAAGAAACAAGCAAAATAAAGTGAAAGAAAGGCGTGGTAAGTGATGGTGTGGAAGATGATATTATACGTTTTCTTAGAAGGAACATATTCACCCTCTAAATTCACGTTTGCTTTATAATGTTGGCAACGCCAGTGGTCCGATTTTTGATGGAGCGAAGCGAGATTTCTAAATCAACTTGGGCAAATCGGCGTTGTATGTATGTATGTTTGTCCGAGAATAACTTTTCAAGCGTTGATCCGATCATCGTGAAATTTAATACATAGGTAGGCAGTGAAGGCACAATTTTGTTGTGACTAAATGAGCTAAAAATGTTGGGGGGTTGTTGAGATATTGGGGTTCAAGAGGGGTAAACACAAATGAAAATGAGGGTAACTGGTCAAATGGGACGTCAAATGAAAGGTATTCATTAGTACATTTAGACTCTGTTTCTGTAAATTCTTTATAGTTTTTGAATTATTAGCCATAATCAAAACTAAACTTTGACAAAATTCACAGGGTACACCAGTGACCCCACAGTGCTGTTATTTAGTAGGTATGCGTGTAGCTTAAGTGACACAAATA
The DNA here is from genome assembly GCA_918857605.2 of Philereme vetulata. Classification (NCBI taxonomy): domain Eukaryota; kingdom Metazoa; phylum Arthropoda; class Insecta; order Lepidoptera; family Geometridae; genus Philereme; species Philereme vetulata. Next base: position 8,980,170 of record OU975420.1, on the reverse strand, counting down.
TAGGCAAAAGTCTGAAATCCAGAATAACTGCAATTTATATCCCAAAAAAGAGTAACCAGTCCACATTATCTCCCATTACCTGTAATTTGAATGAAACTTTAGGTCAAGTAACTTGGTTATTTATTTCGTGGCACTATTTGGATAGTCAAAGATTACAAATAATATTTCTTTGTTTTAATCGGAGACTCACGAGATCTCAGTTCGGGGCGAACCACTAGTCTACTACAGAGTACATAAGAGACTAATGTTATCCTATTACGGTTATGTAGTGCTCAAATTCCTCCTATTCCATCAACTTATCATCTGTTGAAAGAGTCATTAAATACATAATTATATTTACTATACAAACACATCGACCGTTATGTATTCTACGATATAGGTACTAAATACTAATCAGTCAGACAAAGCACGTCGGTAGACTTGACTTCCGAGAATCGATGCCCATTCAATCGTGATTGGCAGCTGATCGACAAATCGGACGTTTGCTTTGGTGCTTAACCAAAAAGGCTGGTTCAGACGAAGCAGCAAAAAAACGACCATGCCAAAAAGCTTCACAACCGTTCAGAGGTAATGGGAAAACCGATGTCTAAAATAGCGAAAAGCTTCTTTAGGGACTTTGGAAACATGACAGTTGGAAAGGACCGATTCGATGGACAGGTGTTATTTTAAAAATAGAGCACCTTCAACGACCATCTGTCTATCAGAAGAAACAATCAATCACAGAGAGAATGCCTATATAATTGGAAAAAAAGCCTTCCCTCTATTACACCAATGTTCCAATCTCGAGCAAACTGACCTATTGCTGTGCCACTCTCGCTACGAGATCGTCGGACCAGACTGACACAGGCATCACATAAAATTATTTCACCACTAGTTAGTTTACTTTTAGGATTTGCACTTATGATTGCGAGTGTACCGATGGTACTACCACATTTAATATACATAAGAGTTTTTGTGAAAGTGCTCGTCCGAAAAGTACTACCTATTACTGCCGCCAAGCAGCATTGCTGTGTTTCGGTTTGAAGGGTATGGTTGCGGTGCAGGCACATGAGGTTTTACACTTGTATGCCATATGCTGTACTGCAGAGGTTCCCAATTTTATTTGGCCATGGAACCTTAATTCATCATACTTTTTTTGGCGGAACCCTAGCTGGCTATTTTGATAGGTAAATAAAGTGTTTGCCTTGTAGTTTGAATATATTCATGTTAAACTCGAAGAATGAACAAATTATAAATGAAAATAATTATTATAAGTATTGCAAATAATTTATTGTAACAAAGAAATACAATGTACCTAGTTAATCATTTATTGTGAAGAATGACATTTTTTCACATTATTTCTTATAATAGCCGTAAAATTACGCTTTATGTCTGACAATTGAACGCAAACCAGTCTCGCATCGGTCTTCACAAACTGAATCAGAACCAAGACAGCTTTCTCAACGATTGCCGGGTATTCATCTTTAATGTACAATTCAACTTTAACTCTCGGACAGACCGCGGAACCCCTGTGACCCAACCACGGAACTCCAGGGTTCCTAGGACCACCTTTTAGGAATCACTGCTGTACTGTATGCTGTAAGTTGATGTTCGCAGGGTAGTGCATTGTAGGGCACATTTCTAAGGTGCGTGGCCTACGAGGAAATACGTTGTTAAAAGAGATGCTTACCAATTAACATCAAGTGGGAATGCTTGATCCATCTCGACTTCTAGAGGTTGTATAACAAAAACAGAAAAACTTTGGAAAACTATTCTGTTTCCAGGAGTTTACAATGTTGTTGTTTTGACAATCCGAAACTTACGTTATCTACGTGTCTATTAATGCGTTAGCTCTTTTAACTTCAAAGCGTTTTAAACGCTAAGTCTGGATCACCCCTCAAGTTCTTACGAAAGAGACGCGTAGGCGACGTCTACTTGCGAGCCTACTGACAAGTTCCTTTCCTTGCTCGCTTCGCGGTTGCAAAACTAATATAAGGTTGCTGGCGTTTTGTCATGTTCATTTCATTTGCCGCTCGACGATGAAAGTTTAGGAGGAAACCGGTCGGACTACTAAAAATGTATTTACAAAATGCTTCCGATTATGTTAGTTAATCATTGGGAGTGACTTTACCAATATCACACTAATAATATATTGTAATGCGAAAGTTTGGATGTTTGTTTGCTACTCAATCACGTCGTAACCGCCGATTTAGATGAAATTTGGTATATAGATAGATTATGAACTGGATTGAAACTTAGGCTACTTTTTATTGACACACTACGCGTGCGAAGCCGAGGGCAGAAGCTAGTGAAACAATATTCGCAAAAAAAAAACAAATCTCAATAAAAAAATCCAAGAATCAATCTGAAACTTTGTATCAGCCTTAAAATCAGTTGTTTTTAGGGTTCCGTACCTCAAAAGGTAAATAATAGAACCCTTATAGCATCCTTCGTTGTCCGTCTGTAAGTCTGCCTCTATCTCGTAAACGCGTGGAGCTCTCAAGTGCAAATTAATATCAAATACGTAGATGTATGGTCCCTTGGAGCTGTAAAAATATCAAGTTTCTAAGTCAACGCAATCAAAAAATATGGCCATTTCCTAGACCTATGAAGCAAGGTAAAGCATAAGTAAAGAAAAAAATCCGAAAAACGTTAAATTGTAGTATAAAAAAATATTTAACGGGACCCCCGGTGCGCGAGCCACACTCGCACTTGTCAGGTTTCTTTTGTGTGACCAGTTTAGTATTAGACACAAGATGTTTGATTCTAAGATGTTTGATTACGACTTGTGCACCTAAACTAGTTGACAAACTGAACTTTCCCAAGAGTAGAACCAAGTTTTCCTTTCATAAAAACATTCGATCAGTTATATATAAGCTTTTTTTATACTACCTGGAGATGGAACAAGCATGTTAAGTAGTTACAATCACATATAACAAAGCATTGCCTCGTAGGTTACGCTCCATAGAAACGTGCTCTACGATGCACTACCCTGCGTCAAATTTGCGTAAAATATTCCTATCAAATACAAAATACCCCATCACTAGAAGCTACTATATTGTAGGTGCCTTTCAAGCCTCTTGGTTTTTTAACTGATACATTTCGGAAAGTATGCTGCGGAGCTTTTCAACCTGATCCCACCATCACCATTCTATCATCGGACAACCAGACGCTCCGTGATGCGCCACCGCTACATGGTAGACATACCTCCTATAGGCATAAAGCGATACCTACTCTTCCAACTATAATATGCGCACCGCCAAGGAGTGAAACGCCATGCCTGAGTCTGTGTTTCATGATAACTACAACCTAGAGGTTTTCAAGTCGCGAGTGAATAGGTTTCTTCTAGGCAAACGTGTACCATCGTAGACTGCATCATCGCTTACCATCAGGCGAGATCGTGGTCAAACGCAATTTATAAAAAAAAACTTCGTGGAATGCCTCGCATTACCGTCAGCGCAATGATTTCACTAACGGCACAACACAAGGCACTATTTATGGTTACGGGTCATCTCACCATACCTTAAATAGTGCCCTAAACAGAATTACCAAGACCAACTATTGACAAACGATTTCATTGACTAGTTTCGATTTCGGAATCTTTGGCCGACAATCTGTATGAGTCATCGTCGACATCTTCATTTATCATTTTGGCAGACTCGTCTGTGAGAAAATTTTGATAATCAATTCGATTTACTTATTCATTGATAAAAAGTTTTTGGGTCATCAGTTCTTGCTTGTGTGAGAATATTTGCTAATTGATTTGTTCTATTATTACATTGATTAAATGTTTATAACTTAAGTGTTGCGATAATCTCATCTCATGTAATTATTTTCTCGAAGTTCACTCAATGTATGTGTACGGAAATCATTATATTTGTAGGAGGATCATTTCTACTATTTTAGTAGAGATAATCCATTTTTTTAACCATACATACAACGTCTTGAGTCTTCAAGTCCAGAGTGAATAGGTTCTTTCTAGGCAAGCGTGCTCCGTCTTTGATCACTTACCACCAGGTGAGGTAGTGGTCAAGCGCTTGGGTATTATCAATAAAAAAACATCTAAATTCTTAATTTTATAGGTTTAATAAAAATTTATTCTCAAAAAGATAATAATTATCACTCACATGAGAATCAGTAGACATAGAAAAATATTGTACGAGTAGTTCGTTCGATTTAAGGTAGGTAGGTACTCAATTAACACATTCAGTTAGATCGTTAGTTTCATAGTGTTGAGCAAGATTCGTTTTAAATGCGTTAAATGACTATTAACAATTTTATTTTATGTTTTATATATAATCTTGTCTTCTTATTCCATTCATAATATCATACATCATTCATTCTGCTAATGGACCTACAATAAGTAGTGGTCACTCTTCAATATAGCCTTCTCAATTCACTCGACAAGGTATTAATCTTACGAGTATGTCGAACCCATCATAGCTGTCATAACTTAAAAATGTGCCATGACATGTAGAAACAGCATCGCGTGGGCACTGAATTGCTCAAAACGTTGGACAAATAATGGCTTGTCCAATGTATCATTGGTATCGCAACAGTATGGACTATGGTGTCATATTGTGTTTAAATAGTTTCAAAAGGGAAGATGCTATAGTAGACACTAGACATTGGGACATATTTTCTATTGCCACATATTTACATCATTTGTACCATTGTTTATGTTACAAATAAATAATTTTATGATTTATGATTCATATTGATACCAACACGCAACAACATACCTCCACAATTGTACACGCACACATCAACCCCCTTTCCCTCCGAGTTCTAACCCTCGTCCATAGTTCAGTGTCATGAGTGTTTACCTAATTCTTTTGTACCTGATAGCAATATTATATTTTATAAACTTACATACTTTTGTTAACTGCACTCTAGAAGCCCAAGATACAAGCTCCTTAGCTTGTGGCTCGCTGTCAACCGATACAAGCTCCTTAGCTTGTGGCTCGCTGTCAACCGATACAAGCTCCTTAGCTTGTGGCTCGCTGTCAACCGATACAATCCAGGCCTCTTCTGTATCTTCCTGCTTCCTCTTAGACCACATCATCGCTAACCATCAGGTGAGATTGTGGTGAAACGAATATCTATTCAGTTAAAAAAAGCTCATATTTTACCCTGGATTAAGTAACCTGGCATAAATTATGTGTTTTTCTTTTGGCAATAAACATTTTTATCTTTTCTGGTTTCTATAGCTTTTTCTTCTGAGGCGCTTCTAATAGCCATAGGTTGGGTGTGATGTGACGATCGCAAAGAGAACCATTGAGGTGAAAAGATGAGAACGAGTAAAGAGACTATTTTCAATGTTCTTTTATCTATACTTGCTTTAATAAATTACCTTAGTATTTATAAGTTCCGACTCCAAGTTTGTAGAAAATGTACCGTAATGTTGTCATCTAGTGTTACTTCAGGTTCAACTTCTCATCATTAAACCGATATTATCTCTTGTGAACATACCAACACCGATGTTATCACGAGGGAGATGTCGCCTCGATTCCGTCAATATCGATATTATTAATCAATATCCAATCACGATGCCTATCTATCGAGACGCCAGCCCTGCGGCACTTCAAATAAGCCTTCAGCGGCAACATCTGCGACACGCGTTTCTTATACAGCTATTAGAACTTATATCTATTGCAATGTGTATGTAGAACTATTGCGAGGCGCATTGAACTCAAACGACCCTGCTTGATAATCTGACGCCGAGTTCGCATACGTGGTTTGTCAATAAAAACATTACCTCTGTATACGCAGACCTGACTGCGCATACGTCTCTGTATGCGCAGTCAGGTCAAAAGTAGCTTGTCTCAATTCCGGTCATTATCTATCTATATACCAAATTTCATCGAAATCAGTCCAGCCGTTTAGTCGTGAAAATGTAACAGACAGACAGAGGGAGAGGGGCTGTCGCATTTATAATATTAGTAAGAATAAAGGCTGATGGCTGATGATGATGATGCCTATTGGTTTCAATACTTTGAATATCTCATGCCATCTCCTTGTTCATAGAATTTGTCTATTTCCCTAGAGTAAAACTTCTCAACATTAGTGTTATTCTCTTCTGTGGCGACGCCTGCAGGAATGCGACTACAACGGTAACCCTTAGAAGGCGTCACGTCAGTTATAATGGCTCTTCAGTGAGGAACTTGCTCTAATTGGATTATTGTAACACGTTGTTTGGTTTGGGTGAGGTGAGAATGAATACAATTTGAAAGGCATCGAGAAAGATATAAATAAAAATTATTGTGAAATACAATCCAATACCACTGTTCTCAACGTGCGGTATTAGACATAACGTGCTTGGCCAAAATATTCAAAGTTTACTTTACCAGATTAAATTTGTCGAATTTTCCAAACTACTCAATCGACTGAGATACATACCTGTAACAAGAAAATAAACCAGTATTAACACAAATAAGTCAGAGAGATTTTAAAAACAAATACGTTTTTGAAGACTTTATAAATAAAAACAAACAATTCGAATTAATTTATTAAGAAATATTGAACACAACTCTTATCAGATATGACGCAATCACACAGTAAACGAGCTTTCTACGCATTTGTTGTCTAGAATAGACAAGATGCAAGTCACAACATAGGAGCCGACTAGATGCTATCGGCAACCAAGCACCTGAATAATTAATAATGTTGCGAAAATTGTGATGGAGACAAGAATTTCCTGCACCTGGTTTCCGCAATGCAAATAAATTGCGATTTTATCTTTTGTAATATTCTCGAAGACAAACAAGAAAGACGTCGAAAAGTTTAAATACAATAAGAAAATGCAATAGACTTGGCCAGGTTATACTCAACCTATGTAAAATGAAAAGTGCACATAATTAAAACAAATAATGCTGGACATTTCACACAACGCTATCTAGCACCAAACTAAGCAAAGCTTGTACTATGGGAACCAGATAACTGATAGAATACTTAAAATACTGTTTTGTTTTTGTAAACACATATAATATATAGAGAAACATCCAGACCCGGAGCAAATATATGTAGATTGTGCTAACATTTGTTCCGCGGCGGGAATCGAACTCACAACTTCCTGCGTATTAGCCGGCTATTCGCCCACTGCACCACGGAGGTCGTCATATATATATTCCCTTTGAATTTTATTTGTAAACCATTGACACTACAGAAAAAGACGAAGGTTCAAAAATACAACGAAAGTCTGAATTATCATTATAGTTGCAAGGAATACTGTCTCTATCAAAATAATGTTTTACTCCTTACAAGAGATATCAACAAATACCTGTAGTGTTCACAGCTGTATCTCAAACATATTTATTGAAGACCTCAAAAGCTCGCAGCATTCATCATACATTTTACAACTTTACCGTATTGAAAGACGAAGTGAAACTAGGCTTTTACTACTTAATACACGCTTCAGTCGTTAATTTTATATGTCGGTCTATATTTGAGGATACTTTACCCACAATATGATCAAACAGAATAAAGGTAAGATTAAATTACAAAATGTACGAGTCTCTTATATTTTGATCAATATTTCCTGTAACATTTTACTAAATTAGAAAGGAGGCCTGTATCAGTTTGTGATACCGGGCTCAGATGATAATGATGAAATTTAACTGGATAGTTTTACTAATTTTAGTTTATGACTAAGACAGGTTGTCTGATAAACATTATTTTAAAGAAACCTGATTGGAGAGAAATCAGAATAGATATAACTTCTTGTATAATATCAAACTTCACAGTAGCTCCAAGCGAATATATTCAATCAAGTAAATAAATCAGATTCCTTGTCAACGCCCAAACAATGCAAAGTCATTCGTCACTCAATTACACACAATAATTACAATTTACATTTCAAAGTTTCACAATAGGCATGTTATGTGTAGGAGACGTGCCTGTTTGTATGTCCTTGTGCTTCACATTCTAATCGATGTAAGGAGCATCTCTAAATACGATAATTAAGGTATTTATACACCTACACCACATATCGATCCTAAAATTATAGAAAATTGAATTACAACGCCAAGATATCAAAATTAATTAGAACAGATGTCAATTGGTACACAAAAGCTGAAACAGACTTCATAACAAATATGCATAGTTACGCAAATGATATTCAACCATTGATAACACTACGTCCGTAATCAAATTAGAAGAAAGAATGATCAGAATTGAAAACAAAAGTAAAAGGAAAACAAAAATCGCAGGTCAATGAGGTGGTTAAAAATTCAGTGGCATGCCAATAATGGCGCAATGGTTCAGAATAATAGTAGCAACGTACGTAGGAGACAAATTATACGAGAGATTAGCAATGAGTCTAAAGACGTTACGAAAGGACCATTGTTTTGTGATACACATACCTTTGACAACAAAGCAATTGGATACAGTAGCATACCTTAACTCGATATGAATAAATTAGTGTATCCAATGTGACCTAAATGTTTAAAGAGATGGAATGATGACTTGATCAAATAGAGAAAAAGATATATGCATATTGCGCCACTTCAAGGCAGACTAACAGCCGTTAAAAACCATGCACGAGGTCAGAGAGGTAATTGGTTTAAAAATGAAATTGAAACCACATTAATAATCATTAGAATTGTCTCATTTCCAACAATCTTTTTAATCTATACACGTGTATAACTGAACCACAATATTGCAGACAATACTTTTACATACGTCAAAAATTTATATAATCTCAAAACCGTTAACAGACATGACATTTCAAGGACCTCCACACACGAATTCTTGCATGAGAATAATCTATAATTGATATACAAAATGTATTCAAGAAACAGTAGAGATTTGAACAATCCTCTACAATTCCTACCAATTGTTTTACGCGTATGTTGTACCCACGCTGTTTTGCCAACAGAATATGCGATCTAGAACCGATTTGTATTCATGTCTCCAGCTCATTGTATTATGTAAGCACGTCTTGTAACAAATCAGCGACATTGGCTATTTACATTTATAGTCCTTGATCATTTTTATTTGCACGGCGCTTTACATTCCGCTGATAATTTTACCAGAAGTATTAAAGGAATATTGCAAAAACTAAATCAAAATAATAAACCAAAAGTAAATAGTAAATAATGTTTTAAAATATTACTACTTGAAAAATTATGTTATATTTTCATATAATCAATTTTATATGAAAATGTAAATAAGTCATTAGAGTAACAAACACCGAGAAAAGATCTTAAGAAATTTCAACACTCAATAGAGAAAAGCAGTAAATCTTCGGTATAACAGCGATGCCACGGTGAAAATCTCAAGCTCCCGTGATCATAGCTCGACCGCCCACTGTGACCGCGGGCGGTCGCCAACTACACTACACCATCGGCATCGTTACCTCATATGGACGACTAATGTTACTAGGCGATACCAACGTGATCCGTGACCTATGCCGTATCGTGATCGCTCGAGATTGAAAGTGTTTCAATGATTGGAGCCAATTGATTTGATGTCTTGTTCGCCAATTTTGGTAATAGAAAAAGGAAGGTAAACGAGCAAAGTAGCACAGGTATCAAGATTACACATATCCTTATTTAGAAGGGTACCCTTTATTTTGGTAAATATTAAGAGTCCATTTATGAACATCGTATTATCTCTGGACAAACAAAGGCGAGTTACCTTCAGCGTTCAGATAAGATAACCACATTTACCATATTGAGTCTTACCTTGCTTGGGATCACGGAAACCTTTTGACAACAGTGTTGTTACGAGGCGATTATTGAAAATATAGCCCGGCTGATACATCGGAACGTAATGATATTCAAGATCGTGCGCCCACAATCGATAAGAACGCTGTTCAGTAATCGAGCGCTGCCAAATAAGAGTGAGATATCAAAGTGTGGATGCCCGGGGCGCGCACTTGATTGAAGTTTGAGGAATGACTTACCGTGAATGATGGCGGGTGCTGCTGCGAAGACAGCTCGTTCCACGGCCTCAGTAAGGCACGCTCCGAATCCGCGCCGACAGACGCGAAGCTCACCCCATACTTTCTCCAAAGCGAAAGTTCATAAAGCTTCCGCCATGGAATTCCATCGCCCTTAGCACTTTTCTTCCTAATACTGCCTCTAAAGGATGGAGTTCTCGTGAAAGGCTCAGCGGGTATTTTAGTTTTACACGCACCTCTCCAAGGAGGTTTCGTGCCGTTTACATTACTTTTACCATTCGTCAAACTATTACCAGAGCCTTTTCGTTGCAGTCCTGGCTTTATTTGAGATGGTGTCTTACGTTTCTCATCAAAAAGTAAAGCATTGGCCAGTTCCTCATCGTGATTAGATCCATCCGATTTGACTTCTTCAATTGTTACTACAGCTGATTTTCTCTCTCTGTAGCTAGACCTCAAAGGAGTTCTGTTAAAGTTTTGTTTCTTTTCTCCATCAACTTCATCTTGAATGACGGGATCATCAGCGTACCTCATTCGAGCTGTTTTCATCAATGACGCTTTCGTATTTTGGGAGAAAAGCCGTTCACACGGGTCTAGGTGTTTGTTCTGTTCTGACCGGGATTTAAAGCTCTCCGAATCTGTATCACTATGCCCTTCGTAGGAGCTAGTGCTATTGCTAAAGCTCTTTATGAACCCGTCGTTGTTTTTGATGACGTGATTGTTTTTATCTGCTTCTTTAATTTCTATGATGCATTCGTTACGAAATGATTTCCTTGATTGGAGGCTGCCGTTGGAGTCGGATTTTGTAAGTGGGTTGTGTTTGTTATCACCGCATCCAAGCGCATGAGCTTTACCAGTACAATGTTTGTGTATTTTGGCCAATGCCGCCAATGTTTTATTTCCACTGGGAGATACCTCATCTCCTCCACGGAGCGACTGCTCGAACAAGCCTTGTATGTTAAACATTCTTCATCTATCCTTTGACGTTCTCATGTATCCTGTATGCCTTTGGCATTTTAGAGGTTAGAGTTCGTTTGATTTGATCATGGCGAATGTCACTGCACAATGAGAGCGTTTAGTAAATGGTGCAGATCGGCGCGATAAAATACGTCGTCAATTCATATCAGTAAAGCGTGAGCCAAACAAATCGTGTAGCATTTAGCAAGGGTAAATTATGAGGGCTCTGACGGAATATAATGCTGTTAAGTTTTATTATTGTATGGAGCATAAAGGTCAATTCTAAATAGCTGGGCTAGGATAGGGCCAGCGATCATGTTTACCAGCCGTGCATGGGATTTCTGCACGCACAGGCTTAAGAAACGTGTTCTGGTAAATTGGCTAAGTAACACTTAAATCATAGGGGCATTCTACTCCCGAGTAGATACATACAATGCTAGACAACATAATGTAATGTTATGCAACCGCAACTTTGATATAGTAATAATAAACGATATATCTAATTGTACTATATGCTTCCACAAGGGCACAATCTGCCGCGGCCAGTGTGGAAGTCCTTAAATATGTTTTGCACACAGCACAGGTTGGTCGCTGCAGAGTCAACATGTGCATATAGGGGTTTAGGGACCCTAGCCTAACGCAGTGCGACCTTACTAATCCTATACAGTCAACGCAACTCCTGCTATCGTATCGCCAGCTCTAAATCATCATTGCAAAATCGTTCTTGTCTAGCCAATTAACTAAGGAATTTTACAATTAGACAAACTATTATCATACTATTAGCAGTTTCATAAATCTCATATTGTTGTAATTTCAATACTAACGCTACTCAATATTATATAAACTTAATTACCGTTATTTCATCTTATATTTACGAGTATAATGACACAGATGCTGGCTGTAAGTACTCATCAGAGAGTACAAATAGTATGTAATAGCCATGTGTAACTTAAACCTACGAGTACATAAAGTTAGGTAATTGAGAGCTAAATCTATAAATCATATTCCATTATATTTATTAATGGTTTTTTGCTGAGAGTAAAAGTTAATATTTAGCGATTGCTTATGAATGTTCTTGTAAAATTCCTTAGTTTAGTGTCAGTTATGTAGTTGGATAAATATTGTAATATTTAATAATTTGTAATAAATAAATAATCCATGCTATCCATACTAATATTATAAATGCGAAAGTAACTCTGTTTGTTTGTTATTTCGTTTGCTACCTTTTCACAACTAAACGGCTTATCTGGTCGTTTTTAGCAAAATCATCCCTAAAGGGAGAAAAGTTAAGGGTTAAAATTATGAGGTATTCTTTAGATGCACTACCTTACCTATATACAGTCTATGGACCTTCACAAAAATGAATTACACCTATCATTAAATTTGGTATATTGTGACCGGGATTGGGACATAGGCTACTTTTTACCCGGCGGGTCAGCTAGTAATGTATAATTCTTAAATATATTTGCTGATCTGAAAATAGAAACATTAGGATAATCTTAAGGTTTACACGCATCGGTATGGAGTTCGCAGCTTGTTTATACGATCCCCTAACTTTATACAATAACTACAACGTGATACATATAATAATCTGGCATGTATTATATATTGCCAGGTTTTTTTTATCTCATATATAGTGTGTCCCATAACTAGTATGTTATCCCGAGGGGGAGCGATTCTCGACACTTACGAGAACAACAAATGTTTTGTGAATTCGATGTATTTCATCGAAGAATCACTTAGTAAAATTCAGCTGATTTCGATTAATATTCTGTTTATCAGCTGATTCAGGTCAAACAACTTAAGTCAAACGTTACTTTTATATAAGGTAAGTTCTATGGAACGCGCAAAGTCTAAAAAAACAGCTGACATAGGTAATATGTCTGACTAAAAAGTTCAGGTTATAAAATGTTTCAATTCTATTTTTTTTTCTATAAAAAATTGTTAATATTCATGGTCGGAATCACTCTGCTCAGGCTTAACAGTTCCGAGACATCCTTTAAATTTGGTTAATTACATTTTGAATAACATATTATATGAATTTAAAGTAAGCGTTCTACCAGTTTGTTCCTCATTATCATAAATACCTTTTAGTCAAAATTATTCATCTTGAACGGCATAAACTTAAACGTCCAGGGTTCAACTCTTCCCACGCCACTCTTATTTTATCTCTTATAGTGGAGAGGTGAGGGCGTGGTAAGCACTACCAGCCCTGTAGCATGACTGCCGTAGAAACGTTTATCTCTACCGAAGAATAGATAAAAATGACCTTTATTGTAGTTTATATATATAGAATATATTAGTAAGTATAGGTATTTTATGTAGGTTTATGAACATAGATACACCGCCGTCTTCTTGATTTTGTCTTGTCCTGTCCATCTAAAGGTTGGAAGAGAACGCTTTTTGCCATTAAGACTGCCCATTGTACTTACCTTTATTTTTGTGTATTTCTTTGTATTTTTAATTTTGTTGGTGTGCAATTTAAGAGTATTCTATTGTTTGACATAGTAGCGTATTGAGCAGAAACAGGACCATACAAATGTTTCTGCTGTCTTCGCTAAAATGACATGTATCTACCTTATGCATAGATACGTAGTCAATTAGGTTATAAATATTTCACGTGGGCGCTGATTGCATCGAAATGTGGAAGTTCGAGATGATCTTAAAACTGGATTGATCACATTTCATAAGAAAACAAAAAGTATATCAGACCTGGGGATTGTGTTTTAATTCAAAATATAAAAAAAAAATATTTCACAGAAGTATAACATTCATGCTATTCACAGGACAGTATGTGAACATTAAAAGATCACTATCTCCCACCTTATGTATAAACCTGTGTTGTGGGAAGGTAGTCTCTTTCGTCCGTTTTTATACAGTAGGTACTCAAGAGTATTAAAGAAAATATAATATTTTTTTACAAAGGACATGCATTAATTAATTAATAAATTTATAATATAAAAGAATATGCTTTGATAGCATTATTCCAGAGGTTTAATATTCATACAAATATCCGAAGTAATATGTATTTATAGTGTGACTCTACGCCCACTCGGGTAGACTGGGGGGGAAATCGTATAAACTACAGGTAAAATTAGAGTATTATGGACTTTAGTAGGCAGAAGCGAGTGCGAGCTTCTTGCCAGATGATATCCAACTAAGGCCTTTGAATATGCAGTCAGTTTAAAAAAATCTGTATTGTAATGTGTTGTAATATCACCTAAAATTTGCTTATTTATTTCAACTTTTTATCCCAAATAGATCATCGTTTGACCACTATTTCACATGTGCTAAGGTAAGCTCACTTTTACTTGAAAGAGAAACGTATTTTTACGAGAAAGACAACGGTAGAGTATTTAATATATTAACCTGATAACCTCAAAGTTAGAACCTGCCACCTAACCAAACGTGCTTTTCAGCACTTTAGTACGAAGTGGTTTGAGTTAACAGTTTTGTGGTTGAGGCTTTGCGATTTGTTTTTGAACTCATTGCAACTGGGTACAGTCTCATCGCACTGCATTTTATGCATTGTCTGAATGCGTTAACTGCTATGTGCTGATTGAATAAGGTAAATAATATAGACAACGCCTACTTAAAATTCAAGGTTATAGTCGATCACGATGATTAAAGGAACTTCCTTGCTAGACGCATTGAAATCAACAACACACAGTTTTTTTTAAAAATACGTCGTTTATCATAGCTTTGATCTAGATTTCAATGATTTTTTTACATTTTGTCACCCATTGGGTGATAAAATGAGTCGCCAAGAGAGCAAGAGTATACAAATCCTATCAGACACATCGTAAGAGATGAACGAACGAACGAGGTGAGTGAGGGGCATGCGGGAAGCTCGAGGATACACCGACCGCTAGTGTTGCGCATATTTCATGTCGGTCGGGGGACTAAACTTAAGCAGTAAGTAAGCAACTTCTCAGTCACGATTATTTGAATGTTTTTAAATGCTACTAATATTAAAACTAAAAGGTAAACAGTGTTTAAAATTCAGATTACTTGTTAGATGGTGTTCTTACTGTATATAATGCAGAAATTATTGATTTGATGTTGTTAATTCTAATACTCAAATAGTATTTTTTGATGAAGTTTACGTTCGTTTGACTCGAATTGACCGAATAGTTTGATTGTCATTATTCGGATATTAAAAATCGACGGGTATCCGAATAATACGGATATTCGAATATCCGGATTGCAATCCCTAATCAGAACCCAGGATTCACAATAAATTTCGTTACTATGGCTCGATGACTCGACCTATCTATTGTAATACAATGAAAAATACCAAAGCATGCTCAAATTCAGGTTAAAACAGCATAGCTTACCACTTACCAGAAAGCACTCTCTAGCAACACCGATAACACTCTGTCAATATTACACTAATACTATCTGCACCTGATCGTGGGAACACCCACTTTCCTTCTTTATCGAATTAGCAGCCACTCGACAAATGTTTGCTTAGTTCGTTTGAAGAAAGAAATAGGGCACATTTCCGTAAAAGGAATAGAGTCGAGTTGGAAAAGTATTGACAAAGCTGCTATGGCAATTACCTAATTATGCCACCAATTCTTTTTTATTCTTGACTTTAGTATTTAATTTACACCAAAGAAGGTCTTGCAAACGATGGTAGGAGGGCCAGTGTAAATATCTAATAAATGCAAGAAGCATTTCCAGCTCAATATACTCTCATAATAATATATATATATATATATAAATATATGTTGAAATCAAACAGATGATTTTTAGAGTTCCGTACTTCAAAAGGTAAAAAAGGAACCCTTATCTCATCACTCTCTCGTCCGTCTGTCTGTCCGTGTGTCACCACCGAGTTTCTCAGGAACGGCTGGACCTAGGAAGTTGAAATTTATACCAGATACAGAGGTCTGATGGGATGAGGATGAGGAGATAGTCCCCATAAGGTGTATAAAAATTAAGGTCCTGAGTCAACATCATAAAAAGATATGGGTAAATTTAGATTTTCGCGAAAACTAGTAAGTACCAAAACTATTTTTCAACTTTTTTATTTTTCGGAATTTTTCCTTTACTTGTGCTATAAGACCTTGCTTTTAACCAAAATTGACAATTCTAGGTCAACCGGAAGTACCCTATAGGTTTTGGGTCGAAAACCTACATATATTGTAGTTCCCGTTGACCTAGAATCACGTTTGGCAAAAAGCAAGCACAAATAAAGGAAAAATTCCAAAAAAATAAAAAATGATGAAAATTAAAGGGCGTCCCCAAACATACATAGTTGACGCCAGTTAAGATAGTCCTCTGAGTTGCATGGGCGCTCATACAATTTAGAGGACTAGCTTAATCGGCACCAATCTGAAATAATGTAAATAAATAAAATTGTTCTATTGAATAAAATAAATATTTAAGTGCGGCTCTCATACAACAGACATGATTTTTTGCCGTTTTTATAGGTACGGAACCCTTCGTGCCGGTGGGCCGGTTTTTTTGTCATTAGATATAGTTTTATGTTTAAGGAAAAACTATTGATTCATTAATTCCAAATTTACGTACACAAACAAGTAATAATAAACTTCTTATGATGGTAAATCTACAGTAAATAAAGCCTTATTTACTTTACATAACCCGCTAAGCAAGCGCACTCAGCCGTATAACAGCGAGTAAACAGCCCAAATAAAATTGGTCAACGCTTCATGCAAATAGTCATACAAACTCAGATTTACACGCGGTGAATATATAAGATTTTGTGATTCGTATTGACAATTGAGTGAAGGTAACGCTAACAATAAATCAGCTTTGTTTCCACTGTCTAGTACTGGTAGTAGTAGGTAGGTAAAATGTAGTAAATAATGAATTGACAAAGCTTACACTTGTATTTTATTAACTGGATAGATTTTTGTTTGAGATCAATCTCACCTGATGGTAAGCGATGATGTGGACTAAGATGAATCACGAAGATCTAAAAGAAACCTATTCACTTTTACCTTAAAGAGGCCCAGATTGTATTCTTTGGGAATAACAGATGACGGCAAAGTGTTCCATACCTTAGCTGTATGCATCAAGAACGTAGAACCAAAACGGTGTGTGCGAATGGTTGGTATATCAACTAGGTACGGATGGTACTGGGCCGTGCGCCTGCTTGTCCTTTGATGGAAGAGAGATAGCGGATTGAGTAATAACAAAGCAAAGACTAAGAGATAGTGATGACTGTACATTCAAAATGGTACAAGCGCCTTGTATGATAAAGAATACACAAAAATAAGAAACACAAAGATAGACTCTGATAGAGGCACTTGTATAGTAATTAGGGCATAATTTTACTGCCAGTATATGACAGCAGTGAGCATGCTAAACGCTAAAACTTTACGTCAGGTAGTCAGCGTCATCATCCACAGCCTGGCTTCACTCACTGTTAGTTATAAGCTTCTCTTAGTTAGAGACGACCGAATAGTAACCCAGGAGAGCTATAGAAACGTAAGACATCCGGCAAAGAGTTTAATAGACGAGATTTAAGCAAAATACGAATCTATACTCGTAGTTAAAATAATAATGTGTACAAATGGAAACGCTACACAAACAAGCACCCACTGTGTCTGTGTCTACAAGCAACCGTTCGTGACTCGCATCTTACGATCGATACCAATCAGGATACGCGAATTGTGTAGAGTTGTGCAATGATCGATAGTTCGAGCTACTTCACTTGATAGGACCCATCTCGTAACGACATGACTCAATGGCTCCCTGAAGGTATCCTTTGTTGCATGATTGATAATGCTATTGAAGATGACAAATTATATATTGTTGAAAACAGCAGAGCTGATGGTAAAGTAAAGATTAAAATAAGATTTACAAATAGTAGTAAATATTAAATTTACTCAAGTAAAACTGTAATCCAAAAAAAATCAAACATTGTTTAACGCGTGTTTAAAATATCTTATACTTTATAAATTGCAAAGGATTTTTATAAACAAGCTATAAACAGTTTAACTTTTTGAAATGAAAACTTCTTTAGGCGCGTTAGGCATTTTTTGAGATGGGAAGAAACCATTGAACACGCGAAACTGTTACCGTTACAGTTACCGACACTTCTGTATATAAGTAGTGAAAACTTCTTTAGGTTTATTTTAGTTTGCGGAGGGGCATAAGACAACTATCTTAGTAAATTTTCATGTTTATATCATGATCATTTTGCAGCAGCATTGAACTCGCAACAATGTTACCGTTACCTCTGTATATAAGTATCTGTAGTGTAGTCTGATTTTATTCAAGTTTTCACTTGTCGGCACTCCCGGAGTGCCACTTTTTTTGTGGTAGCAAAAGATTATATCTACCTTTATCAGATATCCACCACTCGTTGTGTAGCAAAGATACATTTTTGTTAATTAAAAGCACAGGGAGTGTAGATCAGTTACGCCGAAATGGATTCTTCTTTCGAGTGGAATCATTTTGGAATCACATAGGTGAATGGAAAAGAGCAACTTCTGTTGCGTTTACAGTGGCTTGATTTAGTTAGATTGTCCTTTGTACATAGAACGGATTAATTTTAATATTATAGAGAAAACTAATACAGGCATTTGAAACGCGTGCAAAGCCAAGTGACCAACTAGTGCTGGTAAGTTATAGAGATGTTATCAAGCATCGTGTAGAAAGTCAGTTAATTTGAAATAAAATAAAATCATTATGGGTAATATCGTCACGATCTAGGCTTGTGACGCCCACTGGTAAAACGCTTTAACTTTTTCTACCTTGAGCATTATGTAACTGTAATTTATGTTTATAACATGCTATTTATTAATATAGTTATAAAAAACCTCCATTGTTTCCAAAAGTTATAGCCCAATCATTGAATTCGACAAAACGTACGAATAAAGAAATACGCACATAACTTTCCCTGCAGTCAGAGAGCGCGACATCATAGTAAGAATTCTTGATTTGATTTGATTTACAATAATAATAATAATATTTTGGGAAATTTCACACAACGCTATCTAGCCCCAAACCAAGCAGAGAAACCAGTTAACTGATAGAATACTTATATACATTTTTTTTCTAAATACGTACTTAAATACCTAGTAAAACATCCAGACGCGGAACAAATATCTTTAGATCTTACAAACGCCGCGGTGGGAAACGAACCCTCTACGACTCCTGCGTCTCACCAAGCTATTCGCCCACTGCACCACGGAGGTCGTCTTTATATTTAAACTAGCTGTTGCCCGCGACTTTGTACACGTTACACTACTAAATGTGTAGGTAACCTAGAAATAAAGCTAAACTCGCTATTGCTACTTGACTCGACACCCATGTCGCATGTGACCTGATTTATGGGATAAAAAGTAGCCGATGTGTTAATCTACGTACATACTAAATTTCATCGGAATCGGTTCAGCCGTTACCACGTGATTAAGTAACAAACAAATAAGTAAATAAAGAAACATTCAAACTTTCGCATTTTTATTATTGGTGTGATTATTAAAATCAATATTAAACTAAGCACCATTGGACTAAACATTGTCTATTATATAGTTTTGCTATAGCATTGGCATGACCTTTCTCACATGACTACTTTCTACTGTCGTCAGCTTAGTAGGTACTCATTTGTTTCTTACCCATTATCATTTTCCATTAATTTGGGCTACCACAACTCCTATCATCCACATTCATAGTCTCATGGTAACAGTGTGCTTATCATCTGCTCATACAATTTTAAAGTTCTACATATTAGTATACCTTCTTACTTAACTTCCCACCGCCTGATTTTATCACCCCACAGGAACAGTTACCACCCGGGCATGATCTGCCGTGGACAGTCTGGAAGTCCTTAAACAGGGTCCGCATCCAGGTTGGCCGCTGCAGACTGAATATGTGCAAATGGGGATTCAGGGACTCTAACTTAACGCAGTGCGGTGATCCCGCGCAGTCAATGCAGCACTTGCTAATGTGCCCTTTGTGTCCGAACACCTGCACGATGGAGGACCTGATAACCGCCTCGCCTAATGCTATTGTGACCGAACACCTGTCCAACATAGTATAAATGAAAACGTAGAACCCTTGACACGCTAAGAAGAAGAAGTTTACCTTCTACATTTTTATACATCAGAAATGATATCAATCAATTTCGTTATATACTTATGTAACAACATACCGTTAATTTGATAACATAAAAGTCGGTTAACATTCAATTTAACGGCATGTAAAACTAATCAAAAGCCTGTCATTTTATTTTATTGATATTAAAAGGCAGTTAAAATTAATAATTATGTCCGTATGTTTATTTTTAGTTGTATCAAGCCTAGTGGAAGCATTTTGTATGAACAACAAAATGATAGAGAAAGTACCCCATTCTATACCAAAACATTATTTATACTAAGAACGGGATATTTACCATGATTTGTGAGTGTTTGAGTATCCCGATATTAAATATCCCGTTTTTAGTATAAATAGTGTTCATAACCATGATAGTTTCAAAAGTTATACCAAAACATTGTTATTGACTCTGGGTAATATCAGATGGGCCATGGGCTTTTGCCGTCTCTCATTTTATTGAAAATAAGCTTTCACAAGCGGCTTCATACGCGTGGTTTGTCAAGAAAATGAATCCTATATCTCAATCCAGGTCATAAATCTATCTATATACCAAATTTCATCGAAATCGGCTAAGCCGTTTAGTCATGAAAACGAGTTAATTTCGAATATAATATTAGTATGGATAAATATTTAATGGAACGATCGAAGCGAGATCACTAAATCAATTTGGGCAAATCGACGCTGTATGTATGTCCGAGGATAACTTTCGAAGCGTGTATCCGATCATCGTGTTTGGTATATAGGTTGGTAGTGATGGCACAATTTCGGTGTGACTAAATGAGCTAAAATGTGGGGGGAGGTGGTTGTTGATGAGATATTGGGATTCAAGAGGGGGTAATAAAAACAAAATGGGACAATGGTCAAGTGGCACGTCTAATAAATGGTATTCATGAGTAAATTTCGTCCCCGTTTTTATTTTTAGTTTAAACCTTGTAGTTTTTAAGTTATTAGCCATAATAAAAACTGAACTTTGACAAAATGCACACCAGTGACCCCACAGTGCTGAAATTTGGTATGCGTGTAGCTCTAATGATACAAACATAGAAAAGTCTGAAATGCACAAAAACTGCAATTTCTACCACAAAAAAACTTAACCAAGTACATGAACTCCCGTTACCTGTAATTTGAATGAAACTGTAGGTCAAGTAAATTTGGTTATGCATTTCGTGGCCCTATTTTGATAGTCAAAGATTACGAATAATATATTTTTGTTTTTATGAGAGACTCGCGAGATCTGAGGTCGGAGCGAACCACTAGTACACTAGTACAAATTATGTTGGTATTTTTACGCCTGACCGACTCATCGTTACAATTTTAGCAACGTGGTTTTACACGCGATTAGACTGATTAGAAAAACTGACAGTTTTATCATTTATCTCGTGTGGAAATGTAAACAATGTAACGATAGCGTTAGATTTTGGTTCGCTATCAGATTGCACGGGATTGTACTTCACTATTTTCTATCTATCCATCTAGCCCATTCGATCACACTGCAAAGCAAAGTAAGAAAAAAAAATGCAAGAATGTGTGAAATTCAGAAATGGACTACAGGAAAATGGGGAAAATAAAAGTACCTACATTAAAGAAAAATGCAAAGACCTGTTTTTTTTAAGTCACAAATTAATAACTTAACTAGTTTTTTTCAAACTTTCGCGATCACTTATAATTATTGATTAAAACGGGTAGAGTCAACCCGTGACCACGACTGTCGCAACACAACCGAAACGTCGGGATAACAAATAAAAAAGGTACTTACGCGATAAATACACGTTTTATTCAATAATTAATTAACTAGTTAAGAAGATCCGCCATTTCTAGAGTCGAACTAATACGACCATAAAAAGTTCAGCTCCCATTTAAATCCTTTTATATCATTTTGGCGCCAACCGCATTAGATGCCATAAACTTTACGACACGCAATAGTATTAAAAACTCGTTCAAATGTCAAAATTATAAATTCAACAATAAATTAACCGTAAAACTGGATATGTTTCGTATTTCTTAGGCCAATATTCCAAGGGGTCTAGAGTGTCTTAATATTCAACTGACTCGCTCCAACTTCTCACGGATTATTTATTTATCTAGCTTATGCTGTCCCACTGCTGGGCAAAGGCCTCCCCCTCAGCTCTCCACAAAAGCGACACCGTGGAAGGCCTAAGAAGCGGTGGCGCGGTGATTTGGACGCTTTTTATAGGGACTGGCGGGATTTAGTACAAGATCGAGATCACGGATTATTATCAAAATAAAAACACCCACGACTATTACGACAATTCCCAGTTATTTTTTTGACGTGATAAACGTCTTATAAATCGATGAACGCCGGCTGCACGCACGAAGAGCATGACTCATTGTCACGTTCCGCCTGAGCCGAGCGTGCAAGCGAGAGCGCGGAACAAGCGATAGAGAGGCACGATCGGCCAAAGCGTTCGGCTTGTGACGCATCATAACTTAAAAACCACTAAGGTTTGTAGGGATAATGCTATCATAATAAGAGTCTACGTTGGAAGCTTTATATTTCGTAAATAGACTCAGGTATCGAAAGAGTGTTGATGAAAGCTCATAACGTTTATAAAAACGTATTCAACGACACCACAAATTAAGGTGTGTGCGAGTAAAAAATATATCACTCCTACCTAACTTACATAAATAGGAAGTACCCTATAACTGTTTTTTTAGTTTTTACTTTGTAACTATCTAGGCGACACTAAACGCATCATAATACCAAATTTCAGCTTTATAAGTAAAAACTAAAAAAAAATTATTAGGGCACTTCCCCTTTAAGTACCTAAGTTGGGGGTGTTTTATATTTTACTCACACACTCCGTCATTTGTAGTATCGTTGAATAAGTTTTTAAAAACGTTATGAGTATTTATTTTAGTAACGGAGCGAAACGGCTGTAACAGACAGACACGGCGAAACTACAAGGGTTCCTACGTTCGACTACGAAACCCTAAAAATTACACATGTATTTTACTAAGGTCGGTCGGTATGTGATTTTTATTCAACGGAAAATCCTTCTGAGAATACTTAAATATGTCTAGAATTATATATTCTGCGATTAGATACAGAGAACAACAATATAGTTTATTGCTTTTAATTCAATAAATTCCAATAAGCTTTATCAACAACTAGCTAATCCATGCGCGGCTTCGCAATCGTGGTTTGTCAATAAAAAAATTACCCTCCTGCGCAGTAGGGTAAGTAGCCTATGTCTCAATCACAGTCAAAACTAGGGATCGGCATAGGTAGTGCTATTTTAGGTCAATAAACCTGAATGATAAGTTAATATTGATATGCCCCGGGATTTATTCCTTGATTCCCGGGAATATTTTTCTGAACGTCGATGTAAATGAAGTTAAACTGTTTAAGATACCATGCGTACGGACGACGACATATCAGACTACTCATTTTTGGTTAGGACTAGTCCCGCACAGTGCTGTTTGCCATAATACTTACCTACTGGTCCATAGGCGGGATCTGATTATACTCGAAACGGGTGGTTTAATGTGTCGTCATGTGTACAACTACAATAATTTATAAAATAAAAATATATTTCCCGGGATTTAGAAGGCATATCCATGTTAAGCTAACGGTCACTAATTCCCGTGAATAGCACTACCTATGCCGATCACTAGTCATAACTTATTCAGCAACAACAAACTTCAGTATTTCACAAATAAAAAATTACAATGGTTTACTAGGTATAAAACAATCCAGGATGGAAAACATAGGTACCCAAACTAGGATGGACCTGAATGATAACATACCTATACCTCCCTCCGGACTATGCTTCATAATGGAATGTTCAGGGAATTAATGTGTAAAAATGTGGAACGCTTCGCGAATTTGCGTGTCATCCTTGTGTAATCTATCTATGTATATACCAAATTTCATCAAAATCGTCGTAAGTTACATCAAAAGTAAGTCGTAAAAACGTATCAATCAGACAGATAGAAAGACAGAGATACTTTCGAAGTTATAATATTGGTAAGATTGGTGCGAGCCGTTGGCCGCGCAAGATCTGTCGCTCCGGAAATCTATGGGGGGAGGCCTGTGTTCAGCAGTGGACGTCCTCTGGCTGACATGATGATGATAAAGGATGCCATAATAGAGACGGTGGCTACCACTAAGGCTAGCTGTTGGTACCTTGTGTAATCCGCAAGAAATACAGCAAAAAAAAACTATTTTAAGATTATAAAAATCGTCCCAGTAAATAGAAACCAGACGGGATTTGAACCCGAAACCTTGCAGTTGATACCGTGACGCAATACCTACTAATTTCGCTACGGGCTCACTGCTCATCTATACTAATATTATAAAGAGGAAAGATTTGTATTTTTGTGTGTGTGTATGTTTGTAATTAATAAACTCAAAAACTACTGAACCGATTTAAAAAATTATTTCACTGTTGGGAAGCTACACTATCCCCGGGTGACATAGGCTACTTTTTACCGAACTGCGCAGAAGGAGGGTAATGTTTTATCGAAAAACTACGCGTGCGAAGCTGCGGATTGGTCAGCTAGTCCAGTATAAGATAAAAATTATCTTTACGACCATCAAATTACTGATTTATGGTATGACTAGCTGACCAATCCGCAGCTTCGCACGCGTAGTTTTCCAATAAAAACATTATCCTCCCTGGCGCAGTTCGGTAAAAAGTAGCCTATGTTACTTCGGAATAATGTAGCATTCTAACGGTGAGAGAATTTTTGAAATCGGACCAGTAGTTTTTGAGTTTATTCGTTACAAACATACATAAACACAAATCTATCCTCTTTATAATATTAGTATAAAAAGTAACAAACGTATTTTATTAAAACAAACTCATGCCTCGTAACGTTTATTGGAACTTTAAGAGCTAGTTTTTATTACTATTAATAAATATAATAATCTAAACTTGTTACTAGGAATGTTAGGTACACGTTTGTTATGTAATCGATGCCTAGTTCAAATCCGGGTAAGGATTTAACAACACAAGTTTAACAATGAAACAAATCAAAACCTTTTACGGAAAATCATAAATCATAATATTTCCTAATATAATATAATAAAAATATATTTAACAGCAGTTTCTTTCAAAAGTAAAAAACAACACGACATCACAAACTGACTGAAGGTCGTACAGGAACTGCAAAACAACGTCAAATAAAATGATTTATTTGTGATACACCCGAAACAGACAACAAAGATTAACAATACAAAAAGACAAGATGATAGAAGATATCTTCGAGAGGCCCCGTCTATTACACATCCTTATTGTTGTCTAACCGTCCGAGGATAGTAAACGGAACGAATGGTAACGTGCCAAATGTATATGCCAGTAACGGTAACCAATTCAAATATTTAACTGTGATGTACGTTGAATACCGGCACTTTACATGCCATGTATCTATAAGAACGACCAGGCCGGTAACCAGGCAAATGTATATTTGGAAATATATAATATACCAGCTGATACTAAATATACTACACAATGTCTTTATATATTTCTTAAATGTTTTTATTTGACGACCTCCGTGGCGCAGTGGGCGTATAGCCGGCTGAAACGCAGGAGGTAGCGGGTTCGATTCCCTCCGAGGAACAAATGTTTGCATGATCTACAGATATTTGTTACGTGTCTGGGTGTTTTTCTATATATTATAAGTATGTAGGTATATACAAAAAAAAGTAGATAAGTATTCTATCAGTTACTGGTTCCCATAGTACAAGCTCTGCCTAGTTTGGGGCTAGATAGCGCTGTGTGAAATATCCCGCAATATTTATTGTTTATATTTATTTTTTATTAAATATATTAATTGTATGTTAGTATATATATATATATATATATATATATATATATATATATTAAATGCACAGTGTATTTAAGATACTTAATTGGATAAGGATTAATGCTGTATTGCTTAAAATCGCATCGTAAATAAGCCATTATTTCTCGTAAAAAGTGAGGGATAAAAAATGGTTATTGTGGGTTATCCCTAAGAGATAGACATATACCATCGCGGACTTTTTTGTAGACCTTTGTAAGGTGTCCAATACTGTAGCACATTAAATATTAAGCATGTATTATACATATAAACCTTTCTCTTGAATCACTCTATCTATTCTAAAAAACCCGCATCAAAATCCGTTGCGTAGTTTTAAAGATCTAAGCATGCATAGGGACAGACAGACAGCGGGAAGCGACTTTGTTTTATACTATGTAGTGATTCTAATCCGGATGGTGCAATGATGTGAGCAGGACACTTGACAAGACTATATAAGAGGTTTCTAAGGCTGAAATGTATCAAAGGATAATTGTAACGTACATAACAATGTTTTTTTAAGAATGATCATAAATGAATACAAATGCTGAAGGTTTATAAAAATCAAAGAAAACCCAATTAAGCAGAAGACTCCAAATAAACGCGTCGTCGCCATAATTTAGATCCGAGTCTTAAAATACTCGGAAAAGGAATGGAAGGACGGACATTTTGTTTCTCATATTTTTATCGAGTCCGTTTCCTTTTGGGATTCTCAGGACAGAATTAGAATTATTTTGAGATGCTCAGATCAAGAGAATTCATTTGAACTTGGTTATATTGTAAGCTCATCATCATGACACATCATGACACTTTTATAAAAATATATATATTTTTAACAGACTTCAAAAAAGGAGGAGTTTCAAAGGACTTCAAACTGGCCAGTTGGTAGTAGTTAAAATAATATTGTAAATAGATAAATAGGTTTAGGTAGGTATTAAGCTAAATTGTGTGTATACACTGACGATATTCAAGTGACAGTTTCTCAAAACATAAAAAAACACTTCTAGAAAAAAAACTACTAGTTATATTATCAAATTTTAAAGAAAATCGACTAAGTTTAGGTAATTAATTCGATATAAAACTTACTGCCTACTCTTGCAATCGACATCCAAAACTAAAGGCCGATTTGATATCTCTTTCGGAAATGGCTGCGGGTTTTGGGTTAGAAAGGGACAACAAGAGATATCTCGAGACGTCACCAATACAGTATCTGTGGTTAGATGGCAAGCAATATGCAATAGCACAGCATAAGTTTAATAAAGTGTTTGTTTATACATGCCAAAATAAATTACACATTTCTATGGTAAATATTTCACTACTTTATTTATTATGTTCATCAACATAACCCCCTTTTATTTTAGTGCGTATATTATCAAACATCCTATATAGTACAATACAAAGTACGTGTAGTAGATAGGTTAAATAAGGTTTTTGTTTATTTAGTTATTACAACGATCATTATGTACATATTTTATTTTTTAAACGTTTTTTTTTGTGTTAAAAATCAAATTATTATTTACTTTTTAGTGAGTTCCTTATTTATTTTTTGAAGTCGCTTCAATTTTTTTTTTTAATATTTTATTCAAATAGTAAAGTAAAGAACGTTTATTTTGCATTACAAAATGTACATTAAACACAATAGGTACAGAATATAATGGTGATGTTGTGAAATAAAAAACGCTAGGTCAAAAACATATTCTTTAAGTCATTTTATACTATTTTACTATTGAAGATTATATTTGACGGAATGTATATCCGATGTGACAAAAGACTTAAAAACAGAGGCTAAACCGCCAGAAAACACCAATATTATACCATTTATCCTATAATAATGTGCCTTGTGTAAAATAACACATCACTAACTTCCTAACTTCTAAGTTAGTACCTATACAAAACTTAAGTAGTGTTCAAGAGAGTCACGACACGATACACGACAAGAGACACTATTCAGCGACTCTTATCACAATGGTGCAAGATCTACAATGTGCAAATTTTCAATAGAATATTTAAATCAGTTTCATTTGCATTAAAATTGGTCTCGGCTCAGCTGCAGTCGGCACACGTTTCGCAACATATAATGTACAACGTGGTACATAGACATACATATAATAAAATAAGACAAGATATTCATACTTAAACCATTACACAAAGAAAGGTGAAAATGGAGAGGCGAGTCGTGATCTTCTTTCAAGACATTCATTGAAATCAAGGTTCCTTACGTTAGGTCTTACAGCACAAGTAAAGAGAAAATTCCGAAAATAAAGTGTTGAAAATTAATGTAAATTTTAGTACTTACAAGTGTCGGCGATAATCTAAATTTGCCTATATCTTTTTATCGTGTTGACTCAGGACCTTGATTTTTATACACCTAATAGAGACTATAGACCTCAGTATCTGGTATAAATTTCTACTTCTACTTGCTAGTTCCTGAGAAAATCGGCGGTGACACACGGACAGACAGACAGAGAAGAGAGTGATCTTATAAGGGTTCCTTTTTTACCTTTTGAGGTACGGAACCCTAAAAAGAAAAGAAGGCTATACATTTTCTATCAGTTAACTCCCATAGTACAAGCTTTCCTTAGTTTGTAGATAGCGTTGTGTGAAATGTCTAGCATTATTTATTTTATTATTTACTATCTGACCCGCCCGCGGTTTCGCATGCGTGGTAATTCAATAAAAACATTACTCTTCTTTTATGCACTCGGGTAAAAAGTGCCTATACCCCAGGATATAATCTATCTCCTTGCCAAATTTCATTACAATTTGTTCAGCCGTTTAGTTATGAAAAGGTAACAAACAAACAGTTACTTTCCCAGTTACTATGTATGTATTATACATATAAACCTTCCTCTTGAATCACTCTATCTGTTGCAGAAACTGCATTAAATCCCGTTGAGTAGTTTAAAAGATCTAAGCGAACAGACAGTGGAAGCGACTTCATTTTATATTATGTAAAGATAAAGATTATTAGTCTGCTCTTTCATAAAAGGATCAACAAAAGTCCAAATTCGAGGTTTGTCAGCGAGCCATGGAGTGCAGTATCCTAGGAGTAAAATTAACAGACCGCATTAGAAACAGTGAACTGAGCTCCCAAACACAAATCGCAGACGTTGGGCACCAAGTAGGCAACTTTAATTGGGAATGGGCAGGCCACGTCTGCAGCATGTCGGAGGAGTTATGGGCAAAATCTACCACCAAGTGGATCCGAAATGACAGAAAACGAGCACGCGGCGGACCGCGACGCCGATGGAAAGAACTCAACTCTTATATTTTCCATTCGTGTACTGGACCACACACACGCGCATGATAGAGTGGAGTGGAAGGAAGGGAGGTATTTGCCTAGCAGTGGGACAGTACAGGCTCCAAATAATAATAATAATATATATTAATCCACAATATCGTAAGAAAAAAACAAATCCGTGAAACAGTATCAAAAAATTCGAGAGATCATTGTTTTCACACAAAATCTTTCTATTTTGCTATAATAGATTATCAATAATATCATCATCATCACAGCACTGTTATATTAAATAATCATGCATATCAAACTAACGATGCGGAACGGTCAATAACTGGCGATCAAAATAGCAATATGTCAGTTTTTATTAACACTGACACTGGAAATTGATAAAATTATAAAGTGAAACCAAAAACGCCCACTCGCGGCCTACACTTTCGCATAACCTTGTCTACTATAGAGATATCAGTTTTATGACCTCTGCTATGTTTCCGAAAAGTAGCCCCTTCAAAAAACTACTGAAATGCTAATGAGGAATCTAAAATTAAAAATTAATAAAATATTGAAACTGCCCCAATTCGGAAGGAATTATATTTTTTGTTACATGGACTAAGAAAGATCTAGTTATTCTGTCATTTCTTATAATAAAACCTACATGTTAAAAACAAGACTACAATACCATACGTAGATGATTTACTCATACATAACTAATTAGCATAATTCATGGTTATTTAACACTACAAAAGGCTGAGTGACATATGTTCTGATGCGAGTGCGGTATGTACCTTCAAACCAGAGCTGATAGATATCCGGGCTTTTACAACACTATCCGGCAAAATGATTTAGTCACTGAATTAAAATTGATTCCACAAGATCCATACCTTCAGAGATTCGAGACTCAAGCGTACATTTTAGTTAGTCTCGATCAGTTTTATGTTTAGTCTTGGAATTTGATTCCTAATGTGTAGGTAAATCTACCTATTTAAAAACAGAATCTGCATTGTATTAGTATCTAAAGTAATTTACCTAGTAACTAAAGTCAATCTAAAAAATGTTGTTAATTGAAAACCTAGTGTCTAGATAAACCTTACATTGGTTTAAAGACATTAATCATTTTAACCTGTACCTCACCTAGATTATAATTTGATGAACAAATGAAGTGAATTGTATGTAGAACAGTGAAACGTATTCAACACGCACTTGGATCGCAGATATACGCGAAGGATTATCTAGCCCTATCAGTTTTAAATAAATTAAATGTCGATTGACTTTCTGAACGTATTCGGTCAAGTTGTGTCGATTTCCGGCTTGTTCTAACAACACTAGTAAGTCTACGTTTTCACCAGAGTTTTCTGTTTGCAGTCACGGATTTAGCAGTGTTTCTTCGGATATATAATTTCATTTAAAATAAATGGCGAAGTTTCTAGATATTCGAATGCACCTGCAGGATTTGGTCCAATTTATATCATGTTTACATTTTATATCTATTCCACTGTCGCTTGTGTGTTCCACCACCTTACTAACTAAACAAAAACTACTAGAAACTATACATATCACGCTTAATTCGAATTAGCGAGAATTGTTAGAAAGTTTTCTTATTACCAATGCCATAAATCCTTTAACATCGGATCTATCTCTAGCCAATCGGCAGATATCGTGTTAGAAATTGTTGTTCAATCAATACTAAGTTTGTTTACGATATTATCGTTTTCATAAGGAGGCAATTCATCAACATCAGGCATTAAACTAACGCCTCCATGCCAAATCTCATTTGAATGCCAAGTTTTATATAGACTTATAGAAAAAGTAGATCGGACGTGTCCCTGACAAGTTTGTCTGTACTCTACCTACTGTTAAAAGTTATATATTTTACTTCACACAAATGCTTCTATTTCACATCCCTCTTCTACACCTGCAATCATGTGAATGTTGTGTCTAAATCGTCCAAATAGTGGAAATCGCACCCTCGTATCAACCATCCCGTCCGGCTCGTAATTGCTGCGATGATTTTAAAAATTTCAACGAGTCTAACAATACATTTAAGATAAAAATACCTTCTCTTCCATTCACTTGATGTATATTTTCTTTACTGATTACATGTCCACATAAAAATCCAGCTAAAAGGAATGATTGAGAAAGGTCGGGAACAGTATAATGTATGTATGACAGGGATTATAGTTATAGATCAAACAGTATCAATAAAATAGTTGGCAGTCAACTTGGCAATAACAACTGATGATGTAGAATCGACGACACAAATGGCAGTGGGTTGTTACAATGTCAATTTGTCCACAATTAATCCAATCAAAGTGAAATCTGGTTTCAGGTCAACACAGAATCAATGCAATTATGAATAATATATTTGAGACTTAGCCGCTTGGAAATAAAAGCTAAATTGTTTTACTTTTAGACGATGCATCAATCTACACATAAGTGAAAAAATTCAAGGTATATGCAACTTTATGGTCTTTAAAATAATGGTGAATACTTGTAGGCAGAGGAATAACTGCAATTATAGCGCAAATTTTTGATTGGATCGTTGAACTTTTAACGAAATTGACATCAATTTACGCTTGAACTTGGAGATGGTCAATGATTTATCTGTAAACTAGGTGTTGCGCGCGACTTCGTACGCGTGACACTATTAAATGTGTAGGTAACCTAGAAATAAAGCAAAACTTGCTGTTGTAACTTGACTTGACACCCCACACTTTTATCACATGGGACCTGATTTATGGGATAAAAAGTAGCCTATGTGTTAATCCAGGTTATCATCTACGTGCATACTAAATTTCATCGAAATCAGTTGACCCGTTACGGCGTGATTGAGTAACAAACAAACAAATAAATAAACAAACATCCAAACTTTCGCATTTATAATATTAGTGTTCATTCATGATACTATAACTACTCAATTCTCTCTTTCTATAACTATTGAAATGCTGAATAAACAAGCATAACTAAACGAACCTCTTAAAGAAAATATTGTTGATAAAAAGATAAAAAAACTTTTGTTTGAAAGAATGGAAGAATCGAAAGGAATAGAAGAAAAATAACGTAGGAAAATAAAAATAAATCACAATTTAAACATATTATCATGTTGTGAACCTAACATAGATCATGGATATTAAGGTTAAAATGATCATCAAAATGAAGGAACTACTGTTTACAGAAGATCTACTGTTTACAGAAGATCTACAATAAAATCTAGTCTCAACATATCATCAACACATTTTTTTAATGATGTCTTGAATTGCATTCCAAGTCAACGATAAAATAAATACCAAAATCGATACCAAGAATGTTGATAAAGCAGTTCAGTAGTTTTACAATTCTGTAACTTGTTTAAATGATGTTAAGAATTCGTGTACACGAGTCAAAACATATGATAGAAAAATCGCTTGCGCCATAATTTTTTGACGTGATAACGTCTTATAAATCGATGAACGCCGGCTGCACGCACGAAAAAGCATGACTCATTGTCACGTTCCGCCTGAGCCGAGCGTGCAAGCGAGAGCGCGGAACAAGTGATAGAGAGGCACGATCGGCCTAAGCGTTCGGCTTGTGACGCATCTATCTCTCTTCCACTTGTTATCACGTAAAATTATCGTCCGTAAACCGACTTTACAGACAACCAAATTTTTTTTAGGTGTTCGTTCATTTAATATTTGGATGGTTGACGGCGGTGAGAGCTTGGATGGTTGACGGCAGTGAAGCTTGAATGGTCGACGCTTCCATTCGTCATAAAAATTACAAATATGTAATGTTTTTACAAGAGTACATTCAGTTATAAGATTATATCTATTGCAGTTACCATCGTATTTGTATTATCTGTGTCTAAACACATGTAAAGTTTCGATCCGGCAATGCACAGTTGATCTATCTTTTACTCAGAAACACTCTGTTACACCTTCATTAGTACAAAATTATTTAGTTTCGTACATACGTAAAGGTTAGCATGCCATTTACAAGTCGAGTGCTTGCGTTGCCAATATTTACTTAAAATTTCACTTGACAAGTCTGCCCACGCGGACTTCACTGCTACTGGTTTAGTGTTTATGATTTTCCAATTGGCAAATATTTTATATATACGGTGACGTCCAGTCCTAGGATTCCTTCCTAGGATGGCTAGGGTCAGGTTAGAAGAGGGGTAATGCACAATACACCCCAGTGCGGGACGTCAGTGCAATCTTATTCCCCCCACCCTAGAATTAAAATAAGAATTAGGACGAAATAGTATGCAGTAGTAGTAGTCTCCTATGCACTTGTATGTTCTGGGACTTTTAATTAAGTTTTTAATGTTTTGTTTTAATGAGACAACTGTTAAGGCTATGGATGTGGACCTCTACTGGTCCAAAATAATTTAATTTTATACGTCATTCACACGCGAAAAAGAATGTTATTTTGCTGCCCTTGTTGTATTCTCCTTTTGTCCGGTGGCCCGGCCTAGGTACCGGGCCGAATGGGAACATTCACAAAAGTGCCATCGGGCCCGGTGATCTGTTCACCGGGGCAGATGGCACTTTTTTTTCTTCGGAGCCGGCAGCAGACATTCCCCGTAAAATACAATCCGTTTTAGCAATAGAGTCCGACAAGCAAACACACATTTCCTATGCTTGGTATTCAGACAAATTATATGATGGATTATAATCACTTCAAAGAAACCAAAAATACCATAGCATGTTTAAAATTACAACCGCGATTAACGTAGGTGCATCGACTAAAATAAATGTTGATGCTCTTAATCCCGCCCCAGATTAATTAGCAGTAATCATAGCCCTTTTATAGACTCAGTCAGACATTCCTCTTCAGATTCTGATGTATTTAGTACGCGGTGTAGTCTCTTATGCGCGGTTTTGGAATTTCGATATTCCACAGCAAAGTTTTTTTTTGTAAATTGTATTTATTTAAATAATAAAGAATAGGTTTATAATTATTTACAAGACTATAAAAAAACAGTTGAATCATTTCAAGACCGTTAAATGTTTTTAGCTAGTGTTATGAAGATCAGGTCAGCTGGTCCGAAGATTATCAGCCCTTTTCCTTTTTGCCTATGGCCATCTACCGACTTCCCACCTAACCAAGTGTGTATAGCTAAAATAACTATATAAAAATCCTTTTACAGACGCATTCAGGCATTCCCGGGCCAATGTTTCAGAGCGGCATTAATTTTAGCAGTCTCCACCACCGCTACGCCAGGGAAGATTTATTGGGCACCTTTGCAAGTGCGTGTAACTTTAGAAACGTCTTCTTATGATTTTTTAATTGTATGGAGCAATTAACTAATGATTTGGAATTGTGGGGAAATGGCGGATTGTAATAATGCGGATCACAGACATTTTAGTAATTATTCGTAAACTGCAATAAATCAAATCTAATCTATACTCATTAGTATAATGAAAAAATGTTTGTTGTTTGTTGGTTAGTATATTTGAAGGTAATCTTAGAAAGTATTGAACCGATTCTGAATATTCTTGCACCTATAGAAATCTGCACTATCCCAGACTGCATTGCATTCTGATTGTTGTACAGGCTACATTTAATTTAGATAAACGTACGTGCGAAGCTGGGGCGGTCAGCTAGTCTATACTAATAATTTATAGAGGATATATTTGTTTGTTTGTTTGTATTGAATAGGCTCTGAAACTACTGGACCGATTTAAAAAATTCTTTCACTGTTCTGAAGCTACACTATCCCCGGGTGGCATAGGCTACTTTTTACCTAACTGTGCAGGAGGGTAATGTTTTTATTGAAAAACTACGCGTGCGAAGCTGCGGATTGGTCATCTAGTCATTCATAAAATGACTACTATGGATACTATTGTAGCACAGCCGGCGCGCTGATCAAAATAGGTTTAACACGAACCAATTACCTCGTAGCACCCAAACTACGGGGTGAATTTAAATAATTGGACTGTCAAAAGAATTAACTTCTCGAGAGTGACATAGAAGTGTCAAAATATTTAAAATGGCGGCTACTTGTTATATTTTTTTAGACACATAAACATTACCTCGTTGCACCTTCACTGGCAGAACGCAAGTCAAGTTTCGTCAGGTGAAATACAAAAGCAAGAAAAATAACATAAGAACATTACCCTCCTTCGCAGTCGGGTAAAATTACAGTGGTTTCAATTACACAATCGAACTTTTACATCATGTATTTACACATGTGACATTACCATGCTAATTCCTTAGACGAATCCGTTACCGACATCTCGCCTGGTCGCATTTACACAAAGCCCTGAAACCGGACACGGTTGTACCGGTAAATTCACGTTACCTGTTTTCTGTTCTACATCATCATCATCCGCACCCTTCCGCTGGGTATATGCCTCTCTTTGCCTGTGTCAGCCTCATCTAGGTTCGACCCGCGATATTTGCTAACATCGCCCATCTCGCTGCTGAACGACCAACATTTTTGACTTCCACCTGTCGTCACCTCGCCTTGCCAGGTGTCCTGCCCAACTCTATTTTAGCTCCATTATACAATTCCCAATATGTTTGACCTTCGTCTCCCTTCGGATCTCGATGTCGGGAACGTCTTGGATGTTGGGTCTGTAAGATTGATGCCGAGCATGGCACGGTCCATGGCTCTCTGTACAACTCTCATCCTATACACAACCTCCTGCGTGAGCGTCCATGTCTCGGCAATGTAAGTTGTGGTGGGTAGGGCACACTGATTGTAAAGACAGGTCTTCAGACATTGTGGAATTTCAGTAGACTGAAGAAGCCAGAAGACTGTTCTACTAAACCAGCATCTATTAGAACTCCCAGCTGACTCCGAAGTGATGTACAAAAATTCACAATTAACAAATTTGAAAACGTAATTAAATAAATATTTATAAAAACGCCTACTATAACATATCGGATTATTTAGAGAATAGAGAAGCTTAGGATTAAAATTGCTCCAACTCAGTCACAAATGTTCCTATTTAGAATTAATTTATTTTCTTTATTGTTATGTATTCCAAATAAATCTTTAAAAATAACAACCAGCCTTGGCTTGGTCGCGAAGGAACAGGCAGTAAAATACGTTTCAAAGTGATCCTTGTGATTTTAATGACTAAAATATTTTGATTTTACTCTAAATCGAGCCATAATATAAAAAATTAAATTCTACTGCCTCTACTATAATCTCTCTCTCCAGCCTCAAAGGCTTGCTGAATGTAAACTCTAGGTGTCACGGCTTCAAACTGCTACCTACGAAACGCCATCTACAAATGCGTTAATAGTCACTTTTTTATGATCACTGTTGATAGCGCATCATTTTTTTGTAATTTATTAATAATTTAAAGCAATACAAGTTTCTTTACAAAATACATTATACAAAATACAAATACAATAATTTTTATACATTCAGCGTCAAAAATAGATGGTTTTTTTCGGAATTCTAGACGCTGTCAAGACTTTCAACTTAGTTTCAATTGTCAAAGCCGGTTCAGGTGCAAAAGGGATATTTAAAGAACAAAAAAAAAACAGGCCAAGTGCAGTTCCGTACCATTAACTACAGAAACGGCAAAAAAAACACATTTGTTGTATGGGAGCCCCACTTAAATATTTATTTTATTCTATTTTTAGTATTTGTTGTTATAGCGGCAACAGAAATACACCATCTGTAAAAAAATCAACTGTCTAACTATCACGGTTCATGAGACACAGCCTGGTGACAGACGGACAGACAGACAGACAGCGGTGCCTTAATAATAGGGTGCCGTTTTACCCTTTGGGTACGGAACCCTAAAAATAGCTATCTTGGTTTTTCCGCAGTCAGTTTTCTTCGTTTACCTTAACTTTTAAAAAAAGTGATTCAGATATCGACTACGTCCTACGCGTATACCCTCTCAGCTTAGTCAGCTTTCTGTGTAAACGTAGTCTAATCATGTGTAAAATAACTAGTTTCTTGCTCAATCAATTAGCCTACTGATGAATTTATTATATTAAATTGACAATGTCAAAACGCATTTGAGCAATGGAAACTTGACAAAACAATTGAAAGCTCACTGTCATGGCATGACAGTGATAAATGTCACAGCATGTATTTTAGCGCTATTCAGTACATTAATATCCAAAATCTTTAAGTGTTCTAGCTCCTAAGATTTTGGGTTGTCTTAGCGCATGGAACTTAGAAAACTTAACGTCACACGCAACAATCCAAAAAAATCAAATTATTTTTTAGATTATTGCCGATCTGCACCAATTTATTAACTTCACTTTATATACACTTCACTTATTAAAATAATTCACTTCGATAAACAAAACAAACCGTAGTTGAAAAAGCTTCACAATAAGTTCGTAATTCGTATTCGTATCGATAGTACGCGAGGCGTTAGAGAGACGCGTGCGCAGGGTTCGCGGCGCGGAATTCAACTGTTTATATTCTAGAATCT
Source organism: Philereme vetulata (assembly GCA_918857605.2). Classification (NCBI taxonomy): domain Eukaryota; kingdom Metazoa; phylum Arthropoda; class Insecta; order Lepidoptera; family Geometridae; genus Philereme; species Philereme vetulata. The sequence goes on along the minus strand of OU975420.1, from coordinate 8,942,837 downwards.
AAGCGACAAATATCGCCTAGCTAGGTAGCTAGACAATAGGACTGAATCTAGTAATTTCAAATTATACGATGTATTACATACCTACATGAGAATACATTACAAGTGTAACGACGTTATATGTATCATATAGAGTTTGCGAAGCTTTTTCACGTAACTCTAAAAAGGGTCGCATATCGTACCGAGAACAGCCCGTTTAAAAACCGTTTTGAAAAAAGTTATACCTACTGCCTCGGTGAAATCCCCAGCAGCGATCCCCTAACTAATGGGGGGTTTTCAAGGTCATATTTTTATAACTGCTAACAGAAGGCGTTGCTGTCATACGCTGGTTTATCAAAGGAAAAAGAATTGTCAATGTCAATTGCCGTATTAACACTATTTTCCGAGGAACTTGAAATTAAAAACAAAAATTGTGTTTGTTTAACTGACAAAGCGAGATTGTTTTAGACATACTTTGATATTAAAGATTTTGGCATATAAATCATCAGACAGCGCCATCTATTACTCACTTCTTTATTTATTTTTTTATTTAACTTCGTAGCTGCTGCACTACCTTTGCTTCTGATTTCAGCTGAAAATCGACGTTGAGTGCCTGCAACATTATGCTGAGCTGAACGCCATTTTGGTACGCAGACACATGAGTTGAACCTGTTTTGTTGGATTCAATTATATCTACTGTTCCTTATTATAATTGTTTCATGTGTCATTTTGTGTGTACCAAATAAATGATTATTCTATTATATTACGCTAGTTGGAACTAGTTTTTTTTAATCGAAAATGAATGATCCTTTATTTATTTAATAAAATGCTTGCACATTCACAGCAGTGCCAAGGCGTTTGACGAGCCAACTAACAATATACACATTACAGAACAATACAATATAAGAATAAAAGTCAACTGTTATGGCTACTTAATACAAAATGTTAAGTTAAATTAATAATAATTAGAAATTAGATTAATCAAATAAAGTTATATTACGAATAAGTTAATTAACTAGGTTATTTAATAGGGAGGTAAGTACAATAAACATTAAAAATACAATATAATAAATATCATGTCAACTTTAGTCTGTTTCGTCATAAAAACAGAGAGACAGAGTTACTCACCCTGAATGTTCACTGAGGTTCACGAACGGAACCGAAACATTGTCGATCGAAACACCGATAAAACGGTACGTGATAAATCCCGTATTTATAATGAATGAGTTACTTTCGAATTTATAATATTAGTAGGTATGGAACCACCGGAAGCACGCTTCATCAGGTACCACCCCACGTAACGCATTTACCATTAGGTACCTATTGATTGGCGCAACATCAACATGGCTACTTTTTGAGTGGTGGAAGCGTACACATCAGAAATTGAACGCTTTTACAATGGTGGTATTTAGAATATGTAGTTTAGTTTAAAACTTTTGAATTACTGTCTAGCTCCGACTACGCACAAGTTTTTATTAAAATACAATATAGCCTATAGCGCTCAGGGATAGTGTAGCTTTCTGTTCATCATCATCTACATCTCAGCCCACATCCACCCACTGCTGGGTATAGGCCTCCTCGCTATCACGCCATTCTCTCCGGTCCTGTGCCCAGCGCATCCATTGCCTTCCCGCAACTCTCGCGATGTCGTCCGACCATCTGGCTGGTGGTCTGCCAACTGGTCTGCGCCCTTCTCGCGTCCACCACTCGGTTGCTGGCCTCGTCCATCTTCCGCCTTTCCTTCTTGCCAGGTTGTCCAGCCCATCTCCACTTCAGCTGATTGATCCTTCTACCCACCTCCACGACTTTGGTTCTGCGTCGTATTTCGATGTTGGGTAAGCTTTCTATTAGTGAAAGAATTTTAAGAATCGATTCAGTAGTTTCTGAGTTTACCTCCTACAAACTTACAAATAACAGACCATTCCTCTTTAAAATATGCTGATATATAGCCAGGTCAATCTGTCTATAAATATACCAAATTTCATTGAAATCGGATCAGTCGTTTAGTCCTGAAAACGCCAGTACAGATAGACAGAGGGACAGAGGGACTGAGAGACGTGAGTTACTTTCGAACTACTTACTTCATTACTACTATTACCTACTAGTGTGGATGAATAAATAAATTAAAATCTCACTGATGAGAGTTACCCTTAACAGTTAAAAGTAAGTAAGTACCACCTGTCTAACCTACCTACTTACTTATTGATAAAAATATTCTGTAACCCTTATGTAGACAGAGTGCACGAGTTCCTTAAGATAAAATGCATAGCGGAGATATTTTTTATCTAATCTGTGTTCTTAAAAATGCACAATCTAAACAAGAGATGCGAGAGCTTTGATAACATCACTCCTATGAAAAGACGACCTCCGTGACGCAGTGGGCGAATATCCGGCTGAGACGCATTAGGTTCGATTCCCGCCGCTGAACAAATGTTTTCATGATCATGTTCAGGGTCTGGATGTTGTTTTTTTGATCGTGCGAAGCGAGATCTCCAAATCAACTTGAGCAAATAGGCGTTGTATTTATGTATGAATGAATGAATGAATGAAATACTCTTTATTGCACACCAAATAAAAATACAATAATGGAAACAAACAATAAATAAAGGTACAATGGGCGGTCTTATCGCTAAAAGCGATCTCTTCCAGACAACCTTTGGATGGACAGGATAAACAAAATCAAAAGACGGCGGTGTAAGAGTACCTACAGACATAAACAGAACCCACAAAATAAAATATACCTATTAATTATACTAATAAACATAAATACATACAAATAATATAAGTATAAATAAACTACACTACATAAAGAGGATAAATAACATAAACACTAATTAGCAGTTACGAGACAACGAAAGGAAATGGTTGTATACCTTGTCTTTGAAAATAGGAAGAGATTGGGACGAACTTACAGACAAAGGTAAGGCGTTCCACAGTCGCACAGCTTGTACTGTAAAGGAGTCACCATAAAATTGTGAACTATGGATGGGAGTTCGAAGCTGTAGATGTATGTAAACTTGAGAGCAAAAAAATCGCACATTCATGATTTTTTAACATAACTAAAAAAAAAACAAAAAATATTATGTTTCTGTAATGCAGATTCATAGTCTATTTTAATACCTATCCAGTGGTATCTGATTTGTCTTTCAATCATTACATAAAAATGCTTTTGTGGATCAATAACAAAAATGCATGTTTAGTAAAAAATTCTTTATTCAAGTATTGGTGTCAAAGTTATGAAATTAAAAGATAAAATTAATTAAAAGTTTGTTATTAATACCGAGTGTTCCCTCCCCTAGCCTGAATCACTGACTCCATCCGTGTTTTCATTGATGTTACTAGACTTTTGATAAAGTCTTGAGGAATAGCCTCCCATTCCTCTGCGATCGCCTGTTGCAGCTCCTGTAGAGTCGATGGAGGAGCATCTCGGCCTCGAACTCTTCTTTTCAGCTCGTCCCATAGATGTTCGATGGGATTGAGGTCTGGGCTTCGAGCTGGCCACTCCATAACGGTCACATCCACCTCTTGAAGGTACTCGATCACTATGCCAGCAGTATGCGGTCTTGCATTATCTTGCATAAACAGAAAGTTTTCGCCGATAAACCCAGCATAAGGTACGACGTGGCTCTCGAGTACTTCCTCAATGTATCGTATGGAAGTCAATCCTCTTGATTGGCGACCAGTATTCGGTCCGGTGATGAAGGCAAGCTCGGTTTTTGCTTCCATAGACATGCCTCCCCAAAACATGATTGATCCACCGCCATAGGCGACACGTTCTGTTATGCAGCATTGGGCAAATCGCTCTCCCGATCTTCTATACACCTTCCCCCGTCCGTCGTTGCCATGCAAGCACATCCTGCACTCATCAGAGAACAGGACTGCACTCCACTGCTCTTCGGTCCAATTCAAATGGTCTCGAGCGAACTGAAGGCGGGCTTCTCGGTGGGCTGGGGTCAATTTCGGCCCGTTTGCTGGCCTGTGTGCAGTCAGGCCACCTTCTCTCAATCGTCTTCTGACTGTCCACTGGCTAACTTCTACTTCACGAACTTCTTGAAGTCGTTGGCCCAGTTGAACTGCGTTCAAACGACGATTTCTTAAAGATGTCGTTATAAGAAAGCGGTTATCACGCTCTGTTGTAGCACGGGGACGGCCCGATCCTTGTCGCCGTTGGTAGCCACCAGTCTCTTGATACCTCTGGTATACACGCCGAACGGTAAATCGGCTCAAACTCAATTGTCGAGCCACTTGACTTTGCTTAAGCCCCGATTCAACAAGGGCAACCACTTGAGCGGCTACTTCTGGTGTAGTATCCATTTTCGTGTTCCGTTTGAAGCCAATATCAATAGAGAACCTTTCACACTGTACGTTGGTATGCAAATGATGACCATTCCCTCAATATGCACTCTTTTATACCTGCGATAAATCCCGCCGCCGGCCTTACCTGGATCGAGCGACATAAGGGGGTCTATTGTTTTGTTGCTAATGAGTTGTTTTTAAAGGTAAATGTCAACCCTTTATCAGTTCTGCGAATGCCTAGATTATGCACTTTAATTTAATTTGATTTTAATTTGCTGTAAGCTCCAAATAAAAAAAAATTTAACTTTTAAGTAAAAATGTGCGGATGTGCGATTTTATTGCTCTCAAGTGTATGTTTGTTTGTCTGAGGATAACTTTCGAAGCTTTGATCCGATCTTCGTGAAATTTGGTATACACTTAGAGTAAGTAAGTAGCGATGACACACTTTTGGTGTGACTAATGACCGAACCGAAAAATGTGGTGGGGTTGTTGAGATATTGGGGTTCAAGAGGGGTAAAAACAAACAAAATACGACTATCCGGTCAAATGGCACGTCTAATGAAAGGTCTTCATCGATTCATTTCGACCCCGATTTTATTTTTAGTTTAAACCTTGTAGTTTTTAAGTTATTAGCAATAATTTAAACTGAGTTTTTGATAAAATTCACAGGGTACACCAATGACCCCCACAGTGCTAAAAAAATTTTGGTATGCGTGTAGCTTTAGTGACACAAATATAGGGAAAAGTCTGAAATCTAGAATATCTGTAATTTCTACCGCATTTCTACCGTTACTTGTTAATTGAAATTAACTTTAGGTCAAGCAAGTTGGTTGTGCATTTCATGGCACTATTTGGTTATTCAAGAATTACAATTTTTTACGCTTAGGACAAAATAATGGGAATAGGCATATTGTGAGGAAATATATCGAAGTAAATGAAAGAAAAACAATGCGAAAATAAGTACCTAAATATCCTGTCATCGAAGTTTCCTAAAATGCAACGTCTATTGAATGTGAATATAACGTAACTTCTGAGATGCGCCATCTATTGGTATTATGCTTGCACCAAACTAGTTCTACTACATTATACAGATGGCGCTAGAAAAGAAACATTCTACTCGACGCTAGATGGCGTTGAGACACTGACGTAATCATACCCCAGACAAATATAACGACCAATCAGAAGGCCGAAAAGATCAGACAGAAATTGAATAGCGTTCCGGTACTGGTGACGTCGCTTAATAAATCCAGCTATTTTCACTTCTGATTCGCCCGGTAGACATTTTGTTTTGACGCTATTGAGTGGTTTTGAGAACAAATTATAGAAATGCCAAACAATCCTCACGCGATCAGCTGGAACTCCGAAGAGTTTGAGAAGCTTGTGGAATTAGTGAAACCCCATCCGTGTTTATATCATGTACTGGATCCGTCTAGGAAGAACATACTGGCGAGGGAGTCCACATGGGAGCAGATATCGAGTCAGCTTTGCAAGCCAGGTTAGATGGCAACCTTTGTTTACAAAACGAATACCTAGTTCGTTTTGGGACAATGTTTTTTACCATAACCTCTCTGTCTGAGCTCTAACTTTGTTAGCAAATGCTGACCAATTTAGTAGCACTGGAAAAATTAGTTCACAAAGCTCAGATACTTCTATCAAAGTTATTTACTGGAAATCTAAACAAACATTACCTGATTATTTGGTCAAATTCTTGCACACAGTGAAACTGTAACACCTCACCACCTCTACAAAAGTCCCATTTCACTGTTTATTTTATCCTTTAGTCCTAATAAATGTCCCATCAAGGACCATAAAGGAATTACATAAATCATAATAATGAAGCCACCAGACTAAATAAATTGCAGAAAATTTTGATCAGCACATACCTAATTGATTTCCTTCTAACCTTGAAAAATTTCAGTTGAGGACTGCAAGAAGCGATGGAAAGCACTCCGAGACAGCTACATGAAAACACAACGAATAGGCAACGAAGGAAAACTTACAACAGGATTATTTACCAAACTGGATTTCTTGAGCGAGCCCTTAGAAGCTAACTTTGAGGAAGAGCATTTAGATGCTGAGGAGTTAGTTGAGGAGGAGACGGAACAAGAAGTGATTATGGATAAACAGGAATATTATGAGGTGAGTTTCAACAAATCAACCATCAAACAAACAGTAAATACTTCTTAACCTAGCCTACATTCACAGAGAGGGGTGACAAGGCAACATTATTTCTCACAAACTGTACTTGATAGACTAAATTATGAGAATTGTTAATAGAAACATAAAGCTTTAGTGTTCAAAACATGAAACACTTAAAAACCTTGATTTGCAATTTAGGAAGAAAACTTATCAGGGTTGCAGGGGCCTCAGCAGTTTACACTTGACATTAGCGAGTAGATATTAACATTTTAGCCAATGATATCAGCTATTTAACATATGAAATCACATTGATGCTGCAGTCATTGGTTAAAATATAACTATCACCTCGCTGACTAACGTAAATACTATAGAATTTAGTTACCCAGCAAAATTTAGAACACAAATATGAATAAAGTTAGTACCTGTTAGTAGAAACCTATTATTAGCCTTACATTTAGTTCTAAGCTACTTGTCCAAACAAATTGTATCGCCATTGGTTTCTCTAAATAAATAAACACTACAAATTCTATAAAATTTAATTAAAAAAATTCATATGTAACAAAATGTTAATCACAAAATGATCCCAATTTCAGATAATGCTTGTGGACAGTCCAGAGCCAGCAAAAGTTGTAAAAGCACCAAAAATACTCCTACCACCCAGAGACCCGACTGTAGAACCACCAAGAAAAATAGGCAGAAAAAACTGTGGAAGAAAAAAGTACCAACCTGCACCACCAATTAATATGCAGCCTATAAAAATCCTACCTAAACCAATAGTTCTAAATTCAAATTACGTGCAATATGTTGAAGAAAAACCTAAGGTTCTACCATCACCACCCCAACCTCAAAAATCTGAAGTATTAGAAAGTCTCATAGAAAAAGTGCTAAAAGAACACACAAATGAAATTGATGTATTCTTCCGGAGTATGGCAGCGAGCGTGAAGAAACTTAAACCGAATTTAATACCCAAAGTTAAAATGGAGGTGTGTAATGTTATAGCGAAATATGAAATGCAAAGTTTTGACAAAAATGGCAGCTAATAAGTTTTCGCTATGGTAAATACAGTCTGACAATGCAATTCGTATTTTTGACGTTTAGTGGATTGCCTCTTATAGAAAACATTGTATCTTAATACAAGATAGAAAAAGAAAACTAGAAAAGTATTTCAGATATAATATGAAAATACGTTTTTCGTATCTTGTATCACACTAATATTATAAAAGCAAAAGCGTTGATGTTTAAAATAGATAAAAGAAGTATAAAACATATTTTATCTATTTTAAAGACAAAGTCAATATATAACTTTTTAAACGAATCATGGTAGTTAACCCGTTTTAAAGAAAATGCAAAGACAAGATGTCAAAATTTATTATGGATTTCCTCGGGTCTCCCAAATAAATGTGTTACAAAAAGGGCTTGTACAAAAAAAAGGCAATTAAATTTATACAAAACTAGCTTCCGCCTGCGTCTTCGTAAAAGTGGTTTAACAATGAAAAGTAATTAAATGTCTCAATCCAGGTCATAAATCTATCTTTATACCAAAATTCATCGATATCGGTTCAACCATTTTATTGTGAAAACATTACAAATAGACAGAGAAACGGTGTTACTTTAGATTTTATAATATTAGTATGGGAGTATATTTAAGATCGCAAGCCGAGGAGAAGATTATAGATTTTTACCCGACCGCCCAGAAGGGTCAACATCTCTATGTCTTTAAGGTTATAAAATGTATTTTTTTCGTTTTGTTCATTACTTCGTTGCATTTGATACAATTTAACAAAACATAGAATACTTTACTTTAAATAAGAAACCTGCAATAATTAATCAGCCTTTTTAGATTTAAAATTATTATTGTACCAACAGTACACATTTAAATGTGATAGTTTGTATGATAGTGATATTTATCATACACGGTATGGAATATATTGATGAGAAATTAAAGTAATTTACAAAGAGTATCTTGTTTTTTTATTTATTACTAATCGATATAAAACTTACTGCCTAGTCTTGCAATCGACATCCAAAAATAAAGGTCGATTTGATATCTCTTTCGGAAATGGTTGCGGGTTTAGGACAAGAGATATCTCGAGACCAATACAGTATCTGTGGTTAGATGGCAAGCATTATGCAATAGCACAACATAAGTTTAATAAAGTGTTTGTTTTTACATGCCAAAATAAATTACACATTTCTATGTACATTTCAAAATTTATTTAATAAGCTCATCAAAATCGTGACGGACTCGTGGTCACACCGTTTTGCCACACCAGTGTGACTACGAGTAATTTATATTCCTCGTGGTTACACTACTCTGAAAAGGATCGCACTTGACTGAATAGTAGGTATGTAGTGAAGTGCCCGATAGATAAAATACTTATTCGTAAAATAACTAGTACTTTGAAACTCCTTGATAAATACTTCATGAATCAGGAACTATTTAATAGTGACACGTAAATTGTCATTCTGAATTTTCAAATTATGGTTTAGGTTACGCTTAAATAGCACGAATTTTACTGTTGGGTACATAAACGTAAAATGGGTAAAAGAATCAAAAGAAAACGTGGTGAAGTGCTTTTAAGCGATGGATACCAATACCATAAACATAAAGTTTATGCGAACAAAAATATTATATGGTTCTGTAGCCAACGGCGAAAGCATAAATGTACGGGGTCTGTCACTACTGCCAAGGTAAATAATTGAATACTTTCTCCGTGACTGCATAGGCATCCTTTGTTCATCATCATGAGCCTATATTTGTCCACTACTGGACATAGACCTTCCCTAATGAGCGCCATAGCATCCTTTTTTTTCTAATGAGATAAAATATCCACTTCGTCCACGTTCGTAAATGAAATGAAATGGTTATGCAACAGTGAAAAAAAATCTAGATACTAAGCAGTTATGAGTGGACGAAGGGGTTATATATTTTCCAACTGTTAGTCTTAACTTATTGTGTTTTTAGGATGATAAAATTATGAAAAAAGTTAATCATACCGAGGAGTGTAAACAGAATCACGCCAAAAATGACTTAGCGATGTCGATAGTGAATATGAAGGAGGAGGCTGGTACTTCGGCGGATTCAATGCCTGCTATTTACAAAAATAATTTGAAACCTTTATATGATAAAGGTATTCACTTAGTCACTGAAGTACCGTCGTTTCGCAGCGTAAAGTGCAGCTTATATTCGGCAAGAAAACGTAAGCTGCAAATGGACAAAACAGTTTTTACAAAGCTGAGCGAAGTTGAGATTCCTGCACAATTTAAAAATTCTTTGGTGGCTGATTATCAGTACGAGGACTCCAGATTATTGGTGTTTTGTTTTGACGAAGCAAAACAGTTATTGGGTGAAGTAAAAGAATACTTTTGTGACGGAACCTTCAAAAGTACACCTAAACCATTTCATCAGTTATTTATTATTTACGGTGATTTGGGAAGTTCATCCGGAACAACTAATGTGGTTCCACAAGTATTTGCCCTGATGAGTGACAAAAAAGAAAGCACGTATTCGGCTTTGTTTGACATATTGCAAGCCAAATTTCCCGAATGGAAACCAGATAAGTTCCATCTAGACTTTGAAGTTGCAACTTCTAATGCACTCAAATTAATTTTCCCAAATCTCGAAATAAAAAACTGCTACTACCATTTCACGCAGAGTTTGTGGCGAAAAGCTAAATCTATAGGCATAAAGACAAAGTTGTATCGCCGTTTAGTAGGTTTGTGCACTGCTCTTCCACTGTTACCGGAGAACCAAATTAAAGATGGTTGGGCGTATATACAATTGCAATGTGCTCATTTAAAAAACAATAAAATTAACGCTTTTATGGCGTACATGAAGAATACGTGGCTTAAAAATGATGCATGCATAAGAGATTGGTGTGTCAGCAACGAACGCCATCGAACTAATAATGTCGCTGAGAGTTATAATTCGGTGATTAATAGTCAGTATTAACAAGAACTATGTGACAATAAATAAATTATTAAATGTTCTACATAATGACATTAGAGTAGCAAATTTCAACCCAAACGAACGGAGACAAACAGAAACGGAAAAAGACGATTTTATTTTAAATACTCAGATGCAGCTTATCCATAACCAAATAACTGTTGGCCATTTTTTGGAAATTTTACGCTAAATTATGAAGATGAGAAGTCTAATCACTAATAAACGCACTGAAAAGGACAGACACACTATCAAAAGCATGCAATTACTATTTTTGTTTCGATAACTACATTAGTATTTTATTTTTGAGTAGCGTATTGATCGGTACCTACACTGTCACTTTCCCGACACTAGTAGTGTAACCACGAGTCTTATGTTTCACTAATTACTGTTGATCACACCGCACAGTGTGACCACGAGGAAAATAAATTACTCGTAGTCACACTGGTGTGGCAAAACGGTGTGACCACGAGTCCGTCACGATCAAAATAACCCCTTTTATTTATGTGCGTATATTAACAAACACTATATACAGAGGTGTCGGTAACGGCAACAGTGTTGCGAGTTCAATGGTTTTTTCCCCATTTCAAAAAATGCCCAACGCGCCTAAACCAGTTCTCATTTAAAAAAAAAAATAAAAAAGTCAATCTGTTCGTTCTTTGTTTTACTTGTTGCTTCTTGACCAATAGAGATTAGTAGAGTTGCTGACGATATGGATAAACTTTATTAGGACACAGTGTCCCAACGGACACTTGATTTTAATATTTTTTTACTGTCGATTCGGAGACCATCAAATTATTGAAGCTGTTTGTTGCTATTTTTAATGGTGTCCGAATCGACATAACAAAAATATTAAAATCAATAGTCAATTGGGACATTGCGTCCCAATATATTTTGTCCGAATCGACAGCAGTATTAGTAGCATTATCAAGAGAAACAAGTGATTTAAATAAGAAAATGTTTTCGAAATTTTTAAATTAGTGTTATCTAAGTGTAAGTAGTTAAAAAGTTGACGATATTTGTAATTAAGGACCCATGCGTACGGAACTTACGTCATGGCGGCATATTTTTTTTAATACATGAAGATGGAACAAGCTTATGGCCCACCTGAACTTAAGTGGTAACCTTCTCCTGTAACAGAATTGACTCGTAAGTCACGCACTTTAGAAATGTGCCCTGCGTCCATCAACTTGGACAAAACGGCGTTATATGTTTGTTTGTTTGTCCGAGGATTTGTTTTCACGATGATCGGATCAACGCTTCGAAAGTTCGAAGCGTTGATCCGATCATCGTGAAATTTGATCCTAGGTAGTGATGGAACAATTTTGGTGACTGAATGAGCTAAAAATGTTGGGGGGTTGTTGAGATATTAAGGTTTAAGAGGGGTAAAAAATAATGAAAATGAGACTATTAAGTCAAGTGATACGTCAAATGAAAGGTCTTCATTAGTACATTTCGAGCCCGTTTTTATTTTTAGTAAAGTTTTTGAGTTACTAGCCATAATAAAAACAAACTTTGACAAAATTTACAGGGTACACCAATAATCCCACAGTACTATAAGTACCTATGCGTGTAGCTTAAGTATCACAAATATAGGCAAACGTCTGAAATCCGCAGAATAACTGCAATTTGTATCCCAAAAAAGAGTAACCCAAAAACATGAACTCCCGTTACCTGTAATTTGAATGAAACTGTAGGTCAAGTCGGTTGGTTATTATTTTGTGGCACTATTTTGATAGTCAAAGATTACGAATAATATTTAAATTTTTGGTTATTATTGTAGACTCGCGAGATCTCAGTTCGAGGCGAACCACTAGTGATAGATACTCATATGGTTAGAACAGCATACACAAAGAGGCCTAATACGTAAAAGAAGTAAATTATCCACACTATAAATATGTTATGACGACTACTCTCCCAAGAGTGCCACTACTAAGAATCAAAGTTATTTGCATTTATATCTATTAAAATTGAATATACCCAGCAGCGAGTCGACTGCCTGAAAACGCGTGCAATTAAAATTACAAAACATAACATTTTAAAATCAGGACAAACAGAATAGGTACTTTTTTTTCGACTCGCAGCTTCCCCTATCTTAAAATCTAGTACCACCCAAACAAATATAAATTGGACCGGACATTTAAATTATTTATGAAAGAAAGCTGTAGAGCTTGAAAGCTTTTGTGATTCCGTCAACACGACAATTTTAAAATCATTTTAAAATCAGGACAAACAGAATAGGTACTTTTTTTTCGACTCGCAGCTTCCCCTATCTTAAAATCTAGTACCACCCAAACAAATATAAATTGGACCGGACATTTAAATTATTTATGAAAGAAAGCTGTAGAGCTTGAAAGCTTTTGTGATTCCGTCAACACGACAATTTAAACAATACACACCACTTTAGTGCTAAATAATTAAAATTGATGTCCGCTCCCTCCGCAGTCGGAATAATGGTCATATTGTGTGCAGTACAGTATTGGGCTTTGTAAACGCATTCGTTTTGATTAGGTGGTCGAAAATAGGGGCCAGAATACTGGCTTGGTCATTTATTCAGACTTTATTGGCAGCCGGCAGAAGCTTTTAGGGTATTGGGGAAACAATTTTGAGTTTTCTAATATCGAGGAAAGGTCATTGGGCATTTTGTTCGGACATATGACCCACGGCGCACAAAAACGAAACAGGGCTAGGTATGTAGTTAAATGTATATGTTACTTAATGGTATGGGTCGCATTATTGCAGGATATGGGAGAACCGCAAAAAAATTTTTTTTAATTAATATTATAGCATTTTTAAAATAATTATTATAGCATTTTTAAATTATTATTATAGCATTTTTATAATGAACTAAGTAAAAACTATTGGCCTGACTGTAAAAATACTTTGTAAAACAGTTGTTTTGAACAATTTCCAGGAATACGAAAATAAAATCCATTTTGCGGTAATAATATTTTTATTCTGCATTATCAAAATCTATAGTTAATTCATCTAAAAAGGCTGCAGGCGCGTCTATCACGTCTTGATGCCTGGCCTATGACAGAAAGTATACGACGCTTACAACATGTGCACAGCTTCCGACAGTGCGACGGCCGTGTATACACGAGCAGTAATACTGTTGGATGCTATTTCTTCCAATATGGGTAGGATCTACTAAAATATAGGTGTAGTACTGCTTTGCACGGACGTGTCGTGACTGTATTCTGCCTCTTATCAATATCTTATTTTCAATCAATTCTTGGTGCCGGTATAGTTCGATAGTGTATACACCATCCTCACGCATGTGCTCGTGGCAATACGATCTTGCGATTCTCAAGTGGTATGATCCCAACGTAAACAATATTAATTCGTCAAATGTAAGCCGAGGAAAGTCATCAAAATCCGGATCATTGCCATCGAGTCGCACAAACGCTACTCTCTGCCTGTTTAAATTATGGTTAATCACATATTCTGCCATCTCATTGGGTTCATTCATTCGTTCATTTATAATTCTTATGAATTGTTCCGCATACATATGGTCCTCATATGGATGGCGAGTAGCATTAATTATGGCCGCAGTTATTTTGAAGTCGACCATCATGTTTCTCATGGCAACGTTAAAATATACATGGCGGAAGATTTTAAAATCTTACTTGAATCTGCCGTTAATGGTTTCCACTACCCACCGGATCATTGTTATTAATCTAGATTTATTAGCATCTAGTGTCGTCAGTTGTTCTCCTCTTACTCTTGTAGGCGGCATGTGAGGATTATACCCGCATTCCTCAATTTTATCAATCGAATCCCGAAATCCACGATCCAATATAAAAACATCATTAACTCTCAAGAACCCATGACAGTGTAAGGCCCCGTAACATCTACTATGTAGCCGTCGGTACATACTATAAGGAAGGGTTTTACTAAGTTCCGAAACTTATGAAGACTGTAAGTTTTGCGCTGGAAAAGGAAATTCGAACTCTTTTGTAGATAAATATATGTTCCATCACATACGAGAATGGCCGCCGGTTCATTATAGTTACCACCAAAAAAATGGCTTGGAATTGCAAGATTCTTGGCCACCACATCTTCCCTAGTAATATGATTTAAGCCCAAATGCTGTGGAACAAAATCATTACTTAAGCATTCTCTTGCTATCGCCAACTTCCTTTCTAGGGTTCTCCTCGACATATTGAATTTAGTGGCTAATCGCTCATCTGGTTCACCGGTTCTTATTTTTGTTAAAAAAATTCCAAGAACTGTGGCAGGATGAACTGATCGATCACCCAGTGAAGGCGTTTGGTTCAAAATAACATTAAATTGATATTTTGTTAGTCCCGTCCAAAAGTGAAATTCATTGTCCTCTATTTCTTCAATATTTTCGAAATCAAGGTTGCTTCTTTGTTCGATACCCCATTTATATAAATTCATCATACCAACAACATGAGTACTGTCAAAGTTTTCGTGGGATGTAGTGTTGAGCAAGTCTACCCAATCATTCCTCATAAAATGAGCATTGCAAACCCGACCTAATTCTGGTATATAAAAATTGTGATTGTGTAAGAGTTGGAACTTAGCATATAGTGGAACATTATGGGCCACTACATTTCTACAGTTTGTAAAAATACAATGTCTCGCTGTATTCGATGCTCGCTTATATCCTCTAGGCGTAACAAAACTAGGCTGCAATTGTACTTGATCTTGCACTGGTTGCTCTTCAACTGGCTGATCTTGTACTGGTATATTTTGTACTTGTTCATTTTGTACGGGTTGATTCCGTAAACGACGATCTAACCTTGACCAACAAGCATGGCACATGGCCCGTGAGCCATTAAAAGTAATCTGAAACAATTGAAAAAAAAAAATATATATTCCTCCATTTATCAAGAAGTAAAATGAGCCATTACATTGAGCAAAGCAACATTTGTACAATCAAGAGCACGCGACGAGTCATACACATACGATGACAGTGTAGTGTACTTACCTCACGTGGTATTATTTCTTGCAATAATAAATCTACAAGATCCCTTTGTCTTTCCAAAAAGAGAACTGTCAATATGTGTTTTCGTCGACGTAAAACAGATCGATTACACGACACGCAACTATTTTGTCTTTCCATGTTAATGTAAACCAATCGTCAAGCAAAATCAGGGGTCCATAAAACACGCTCAAGTAATCAATAAAATGCAAAAATCGGAAACACGAGTTTAAACGCACAGATCGAAACGAAGGATGACGTACGACTGCGGGGCGGTCAGAGCGGGTGGGGCGCAGGCGGCGCGTCGCACGCGCACTTCGATACCTTACTGTTATTTTCTACCTGTCGAAAGTGCGAGCGAGAGAGACATACAATCTGTTATGCGATACAAACATTTTTCTTATGCTTGTACATACATTTTCACAATGCTGACAGTAAAATCTTTAGTTTTTAGTCTAATAGAATTATAGTTAGACTCACATACATACTGTTACATAACATTTTTCCTCCAGCAGATACATAAAAAAAATTTACATATTTAGAAAAGTGGAATTGAATACTTTACTTTAAAAGTGATTTGAACACTGTGCGCGAAAAAAAAAAAGTGGGTCAAAACCGCCCAATGATCTTTAATCAATCGTAGTCAAGTCTGTTCTAAAATAAGGCAGGTTACCTATAAAAAACTAAGTCTCCTGATTCCTGTGTTGTTATATACGCAAAACACAGAGGTAACTAATCTAAAGAGCCCACTGGATCCCACTGCTGGGCAAAGGCCTCCCTTCCTTTCTTCCACCCATCCCGGTCTAGGGCTTCTGTCGATCTGTTCGCACTATGCGCGTTAAGTTCGTTCCGCAATCTCCGCCTGGGCCGGCCACGCGGTCTCGCGCCTTGTGGGACCCACTCGGTGGTTATCTTAGCCCACGTTATCTAGAGGTAACTACCGGAAAAAATATATGCAGATCATGATAACTACTTATTATCTAATATAACTATACTATGTCTATCTTAGACTAGGAGGTACTCGTACACATTAAATAGCCTATCTGACAATCTATAATAATATCGTAACTATGAAGGTAGATGGAATGCGAGACCCTATAGGGTCCTTTGTGCTCTACCACTGGCATAAAAGGCGATCTAAATCAAGTCAATGACAGCGCAATTAATCTGGCTAATTGATCGAGCGAAGCGAGATCTCCAAATCAACTTGGGCAAATCGGCTTTGTATGTATGAATGTTTGAATATCCGAGGATAACTTTAGAAGCGTTGAAACAATCATCGTGAGATTTGGTATATAGGTAGGTAGTGATGGCACAATTTTGGTTTGACTAAATGAGCTCAAAATGTGGGGGGTTGTTGAGATATTGGGGTTCAAGAGTGGTAAAAAAACCCCGACTATCCGGTCAAGTGGCATGTCTAATAAAAGGTCTTTGTAAGTAAATTTCGACCTCGTTTTTATTTTTAGTTGAAACCTTGTAGTTTTTAAGTTATTATTAGCCATAATAATTACTGAACTTTGACAAAATTCACAGGGTCCCACAGTATTGAAATTTGGTTTGGTAAATTTGGTAGCTTTAGTGTACACAAATATAGGGAAAAGTCTGAAATCCAGAATAACTGCAATTGCCACCACAGAAAAAAATAACCAATTAACATGAACTCCCGTTACCTGTAATTTGAATGAAACTGTAGGTCAAGTAACTATTTTGATAGTCATAACAAGTAATATTTATTTGTTTTTATGAGAGACTCGCGAGATCTCAGTTCGGGGCGAACCACTAGTTTTAATTATTGTAAAGTGAACTATTGACTCGAAAGATGATCCCTTCTGCTAGTGCTATTAAAAGTATCCTTGTAGTAGTATTTTTATTTAATATCCTGTCCGTCCCAAGCTAAAAGCGGCGATTGGACTAACTCAATCGCCTTCAGCTGAAAATTGGATTCGCCTAACGTCATTCGCTTTCCAATTTACTTCAGAGATGCCGAGCTATCATTAGAGCCTCGAGAGAGAGTGCACGTTCGCTGTGAGGCATCTTTTTGAGTTGATGATTGGGGCTAATCTGTAGCAAATGTTTATCCTAATTAACTAACTGAGCTGTAAGCTTAGCCTGGTCATAACCAGCTCAATTAGCGAAAGGTTGTAAGTTGACGTGACCGATGGAAGAGAAGATAGGAAACATGAAGAAGAATTACTACATCACCTAAACACTTCACCGTCTCTATAGAAAGAGAATCTATGATTTATCATCGAAGAAGCTCTCTTGATATCGTTTCAAGTTCGGAAAGAACAGATACCGGAATGTACACAGAACTAAACATATGTATGTATACTCGAAAGAGAAGATAATCATGCTAACTAAAATAAGAACACTCAAGATTTATGGCCGACGAAAAGAGGTCTTGGAAGACCAAAAGCCAGATAGATGGATGACATTGTTGTACCTGCGCGCAAAAAGATCGGACTGAGTGAGGTGGCGTGGCGTATGTTGCCTAACAGACTGCAATGGGGCATCGTTCCCAGTAGCCTTACCTACTAATTAGTCCTGCGGTAGAACAATGACGATGAATTAAAGAAAAGTTTTAATTAGTAACGTAACGACACAGGAAATGTTTTAAAAAAGCCTACGAGTACTTGCAGTAGTGAATCTTGCAAATTGGACTTCTCATCGTGATTTCGAGCGCTTTTGCATATTGAATTAAAGCCGGACCAAATTGGACCAGTCCTCAAATATACACGAATAAGTCTGTGCAATATTGATTGGCAGTTTCAACAGCATATTCGAACCGAAAATCCCCAGTCCCGCTTCCAGTCTCCCAGTCCAGCTTTTATCGTGATTGAAATGATTGAAAAAAAATGCTCCAAAACGGCCTAAATAAATTGGATGAGCGCGCGTTGGACCAGGCACAGTGAAGGATTCTGTAGTCAGTACGGCCTTTCACTACCTTACAATACAACTTTCTCGTAGACCTTTTTCAGGCGTCTAATTTTTTAAATGTTACCAATATGTATCACCATTCTGAATTTCAGCTTTACAACTCTATTAGTCTAAGGGCGACTTGCGCAACGATGCCTAAACGTATTTAGTGGCTAATATGATTTAGAGATTTGTCAAAGCATACAAAAACGTGAAATATAACATGTATATTCGCTAAATACGTTTAGGGATCGTTGCGCAAGCCGGGCTAAGAAGTAAAACGGTAACTATAGGTCCTAGGCCGGACAACTTCATAGTTTGAATACAAAATCCTAAAACTACGAAATAACAACACACTAAGAAGCTACACGTCAGCCGTTGTGTACGAGTACTCGTAAGTAGATGCAAATTGATGCATTGGTGGATAAAATGGACCCCCTGGGAAATTAAAACACTACCTACAAAACAAGGGTAGTTCAGTTATAACTTTCCCTAAATTTGGCGAAAACTACTACAAACAAAGATTTCATGTTTCTTCCTGAATTAATAAACAGTGCAAACGTAAGGCAACGCGGTTTGGACTTTGGATCGCTCTCACCCTCAATAAAACTTTCGGCTTAGGGTGAAAGTATTGGAGCCTGACAGTGTCTTCAGGAACTTTCCTACAAAATTGTGTTATCGAGTGTGCCTGTACCTATCGTACAAATTGTATTCTTAATTGGTTTTGCCTCAATGAGTCTTTTGCAGTGTGTCAAAGATGTTTCTATCCTTCCCTCTAAAATCCATGGAAGCCACAGGCGTTAATCCGTTCATCCATCCTAACTAATATTATAAATTCGAAAGTAACTGTCTTTCTGTTTGTTTAGTTTTCAGGACTAATTTCTATTAAATTTGGTACACACATATATAACTATTAGATTATGACTGGAAATGGCCTACTTTTACCCGACTTCGCAGAAGTTGAGTAATGTTTTTATTGACAAACCACGGTGCGTAGCCTCGGGCCGGGCGCAGCTAGTTACAAATAAATAAACTAGTGGTTCGCCCCGAACTAAGATCTCGCGAGTCTCCCAAAACACAAAAAAATATATTCTTTAGGGCGACTCGCGCAACGATGCCTAAACGTATTTAGTGGCTAAATATGGTTTAAGGAGTTGCCAAATCATACAAATACGTAAAATTTAAACATGTTTAGTCGCTGAATACGTTTAGGGATCGTTGTGCAAGCCGGCCTTAATCTTTGACTAATAAAATAGTGCCACGAAATGCACAACCACCTTACTTGACCTACAGTTTCTTTGAAATTACAGGTAACGGGAGTTCATGTTTTTTGGTTCCTTTTTTGGGGTACAAATTGCAGTTATTCTGGATTTCAGACTTTTGCCTATATTTGTGCCACTAAAGCTAAACGCATACCAAATTTCAGCACTGTGGGGTCACTGGTGTACCCTGTGAATTTTGTCAGTTTTGTTTTTATTATGGCTAGTAACTCAAAAACTACAAAGATTAAACCAAAAATAAAAACGAGGTTAAAACTTACTAATGAAGATCTTTCATCTGACGTCCCACTTGACCAAAACCAAAACCAAAAAAATTCAAAATGAGACTACTTCTCATTTTTAATTTTTTTTACCCCTCTTAAACCCCAATATCTCAACAACCCCCCAACATTTTTAGCTCATTTAGTCACAACAAAATTATACCATCACTACCTACCATGTATCAGATTTCACGAAGATCGGATCAACGCTACGAAAGTTATCCTCGGTCATACAAACATTCATACAACGCCGATTTGCCCAAGTTGATTTAAGAGATCTCGCTTCGCTCGATCAATTATTTAAATCTTTATTATAAATACGGGATTTATTACGTAACGTCTTATCGGTGTTTCGGCCGACAAGGTTTCGGTTCAATTCCTGAACCGTCATCACATCAGGGTTAGTGCAATCCGTTCCGAATAACCGAATTGAACCGAAACATTGTCGGTCGAAACACCGATAAAACGGTACGTGATAAATCCCGTATTTATAATAATGATTAAAATCAATCACGACAGTTTTCTAAATAAATTATTTCTTGAAATTCCTGCATTTATAAAAACATGAGTTAAAAGTGGTCTTGAGAAGAATTGATTGCTCAACCAGTGAGTCTAAAGATCCATTGTCCACAGATTCAATCCATTTCAGAGGTTCATTTGAATCACGTAACAGTGGATTTATACCATACTAGCTGACCCGCCCGCGGCTTCGGACGCGTGGTGTTTCAATAAAAACATTACCCTCCTTTTACGCACTCGAGTAAAAAGTAGCCTATGTCCTTCCCCAGGATATAATCTATCTCCTTACCAAACTTCATTGCGATCCGTTCAGCCGTTTAGTTATGAAAAGGTAACAAACTAACAAACAGTTACTTTCGCAACTACTATGTTACTATTGTACATACAAACCTTCCTCTTGAATCACTCTGTCTATTGCTGAAAACTGCATTAAAATCCGTTGAGTAGTTTAAAAGATCTAAGCGAACAGACAGCGGAAGCGACTTCATTTTATACTATGTAAAGATAGGTCGCGTCTCCTAATAAAATCGATTAAAAGCTGCGATAACCCTACAGGTAAACTGTAAAGTTACTATTCAGTACAATATACAGGTAAACTCATATCTGTCCGGCAGCAGAGTAGCTAATTACCTACCACGTTATTAATTTTACAAGTGCTGTAGTCTGAAGGGGTGAGCGTATATATGTACATACGTGTCTATGTAGGTAGGGAGAAGTACGTTTCCAGCATACTGTAGCCTATTTCAATGGGCGTGCCGCCGTCTAGACCGGGTTAGTGTAGTTCGCTGTCGCACAATAATGTACCTATTGCCCAGCTAAATAATGTTTATTTTTGCACGCATTTACGCAGGTAAGTATTTATATTCTTTATTACCGTGTACCAACCAAAATAGTTAGATAAATGGGTCCCCGAAAGTGATTTATGGTACACTACAAAAAGTAACAAAAAATAAAATGGCGGCTACCAGGCATAAATTTGGCTCGCATGTGTACTTGTTTCTTCCAAATACAGCTATACGGCTATACATATACATAAATATCATAAAAAAAACTAATCCGGTATAGGTACTTAGTTATTGTTATTAGACTTTTTGATTATTTTATCTGATTCATTGTTTTGTCTCATAATTTAGTTCATTCCAGGCTCTAACTAATCAATTAATTATACGAGTGTGACAAAAATAAACCTAAGTGGCTGTGTGGAGTTTCATTCATAAAAATGTGAGTCACTTTAGGAGCGAGTTCACAAATAAATTTGTTGTTTCATACATACATAGAAAAGTAAATACTGTCACCAGTCACCGATAGTTAACTTGCATACTATATTAACTTAAGTATGTGATAGGTACTAACACAAACTCAAATCATCCAGTACTGATTACTGAGACAGCCCTAATATCTCCGTACAATCAATAGCAAAAGTTATTAGTCAATATTTACACTACCAAAGTCAGATTCGTAAAATACATCATCAGAAATAGAACATCCCTAATCCGCACAATCAACAACAAAAGTGTCTAGTAAATACGAATGACAAAGTTGAAGCCTACACTCGACACCATCCTATCCTACCACATCAAAGGCAACTCTAGGGTTCACTATACTGCTGTAGTGGCTGTATTGAATAGATCATGAGAGCCTGTCTGTAGTACCTAATGAGGAATGAGGTCCGCTTTTTGCTTTCTTATTTGCTTGATATCCGAACTATTTGTTTGTATCTAATTTGTTTATTTATACTTATTTCTTTAATAACCGACATTTGTAATATTTGTATTTCGTCCCCACACAACACCATCATTGTATGGGTAGGTGGGTTTCCTGCTTGCTCAATACTTATCTGAAATAAGTAGGTACTATTCTGAAGTAACTACCTACTTCTCTGTTTATCTCTTTGTTTTTGTGTTATGTGTATTAATGTGTTACAATGTTGTATGTGGGTTCAAATAATACGTACATTTTTACCGCATCTGCTCGACAATGTCAAATTATATGTCATGTAAACCTCACCGAAAGCAAGCGATTAAATCCCTACGGCTGAGCCGGGAGTAAAGTTGTACTGAATTTCATTGTGCCTTCGCGGGCATAATGTGATTTGAATTTGGAACGTCATCTGTATTAAAATTTGAACCAAAGAGACCTACACAAAAAACGAGTGCGCTTTAGACCACACGACTGAAGTAAAACTTATTTTTCAAAATTTTAATTTATAAAATTGTTCAATTACAAAACTATCCACACGTCTGTAGGTCGATCAGTCTATGTTCATTCCGGACAGACGCAACTCGCACTCGCACATTAACGTTTAATAATATACGAAACGTAACTCTCTCTTTCTATCTGCACTTATAACTTATATCTCCCTCTCAACTTCCGTTCGCACTTTTCGTAACGCATTCACCAGCTTACTCCCTAAGTCAAGTGTGCGTAAAGAAGTTTTACTTCAATATGAACTTATTCGTAAATCGAACTACCCTCTGCACAGAATGCACCAACCTAGATTTGTTATTTATTGTCTCGTAGAAAGTGTGAAAATTAGAGTATTCTCCTCGTGGATAAAGTTGTCTGCATCTTGGGCGTGGTTATATCCTTCTCTGCAATCAGGATTCTCGTAAAACATCGAGTCACCAGGCTGTATATATCATGAACCGTGATCGTTAGACAGTTGAAATTTTCACAGATGACGTATTTCTGTTGCCGCTATAACAACAAATACTAAAAACAGAATAAAATAAATATTTAAGGGGACTCCCATACAAAAATCGTGATTTTTTTTTGCTCGTTTTTGCGTGATATTGATAACAGAAACAGGTAGACACTTGAAATATTCACAGAATATTGAGATTATTATTCACTCTAAAAATAATTAATAATAAGAATATTAATATTTAAGGGAGGCTCCCATACAACAAACGTGATTTTTTGATGATGTATTTCTGTTGCCGCTATAACAACAAATACTAAAACAGAATAAAATATTTAAGTGGGGCTCCCATACAACAGACATGACATGATATGGTACGAAACCCTTCGTGCGCGAGTCCGACTCGCACTTGGCCGGTTTTTTTATTACCTATGTTTCGCAGAATAAAATATTACGAATTACGAATCAGTCAGCGACCAGCGTCAACATCAGAAACAGTCAATAACGCTCGCGCTCGCATTAAAAAAAAACACTTAGGTACCTATTGTCTTATTGAGAGTTATACAAAGAGTGTGAGTTTTACCGACACAAAGTTTGAAAATTATAAAGGCAAAGGAATATTTACCAATTTTCTTAGTACATAAAAGCAAATTTTGACTGGATTGTGTTATGATCTTTTATAATTCAAAATGGGTAAAAAAGTTACCGAAATTACTAAAGTTATTATAATAAAAATGGGCAGTTTTTATGTAGAAAGAAACATAATGCTTGGTAAAGGTATTTCAATTTCAGAACTTCTCCAAAAATCATAACTTTGTCCGTAACTAATCTACACCAACGCGGTAGTCTGACCGCGGTCGCCGGGCGCTAATATCTAAATTACCCGCAAACAGGCCGGAATGACCCCAATACGACTCCGTTCAATCTATCCGCCCTCAGTAGAAACAGTAATGCTATTGAGAAGCAGTAGTAAAGCTCTATAAACTCATTATTGAAACAGCCGAAGGCAGTGTCAATACGAAAACTGATCCGATTCAATATATTAAAATGTAAAGGAACATGAGACTTTTCACCTAAGTGTAAGTAGGTATGGGTGGCACGCAGGAGTGATGCGTTTGATGACTGATGATGACTGTTTACCATCCATGGCTGGTTTGCAAGATTAAAGATAAAAAATAATCAATCTTTAAGTTTATGTGTGAATTCTCACACAAAAACAAAAATCATGACTTTGGTTCTTTCGCGGTAGGATATCATCTGTTTAGTTAAAAAGTAACTTATCTTCGTATTATCTTAACTTATCTTCTATATTAAGTATCTTCTAAACACAGATAAAATGTATTTTTTTATTTTTAAAAACTATTTTAAAATTCAATTCATTTATTTTTCAGATATATATTATCTATATGTTATCCATTTTGTTAGTAAACAATAATACTACATATTTTGTCCTTATAGTTCTTACTAGTATCAAGATGGTTTTGTTTCAGCTGAATTATATTGTTGATTTTTAAAATAAAATTCTTTTATTTTATGCTAGAAATACATTATGCAAAATAATGTATGTAGTTAGGTATATACTTAACCGGGAAGCATCTTCTCTTATACATATATAAAACAAATTCGAGTTAGTTACACCATTTATAACTCAAGAACGGCTGGACCAATTTTGATGATCTTTGATTTGTTGGATTTATCTCCGCTCTGAATAGCAGAATAACTATTAAAATAATAGAAAAATTCACGCAAAAAAATATAATGACGGAAATTAATTTTCTCATACATAGATGTAGCTAATGATGGCCGATTGAAAATTCTACCGTCATATGCATGCCAAGGCGGTACGAAGTTCGGCGGTTCAGCTAGTTTAAGGCGAATATAGTAGCTGATTGGTCTTATTTGGATACTTTCTCCTCAGGGAGGAATCAGTTTTATGTGCTCAAAAAAATATAATGTCATTCCATTGATCTGCAAAGTGAACATACAAAAAAGTTCTACCTGTTTATTTACTATGAGGAAAAAAAATAACAAAATGTAGCTGTTTTCGACTTTCAATTTGATTCAACCTCTAAACGACGTAAAATTTTGTAATTTTTCTTTCACCTAAATGTGGACAAAGACCTTCAAGTTGAACATGTGCTGCGAAGGTTTTTCACGTGGCAATTAATTATTTTCAATTTTTCCGAATAATTAGCGGACGTATCCTTAGAAGGTGGTTGCGGGCAGTGTACCTGCCTCGCGCTCACCTATTTGCTGGTCGGTTAGATGCATGTGGCGGAAGGTGCGGAGCCGAAACCATAGATACACCCATTCGCTCAAGGTCATTGGCTACAGTTAGCGCCATAATATAATAGGTAAGTTACATAGTTAGAACACTACTAGCCCCCCACACTATGGCTGTCTTTAGTGAACTAGTCAGCTGTTAGTAATGTCATAGTTGGAGCTTGTTATGTTTGTTGTAAGTTTTGTTACTGTTAATACTGTTTCCGTGTAAGTATACTGCGGTATAAGCACGATACGAGTAAGACACCAATGAGTCATTGTTTTAGGTATTTGTGGGGAAATGCATAAGGCTCGAAGGGGAGTAGCATTGCATGGTTGTTTTAGGGGATTACTTTACTAAAGAAATTAAGAATTTAGTAAATCTCTGGAACAAAAATATTTCATATTAAAATGCTACGTAAAAGATTAATTAAATAGATAGTACTAAATTATAATGCTCCAACGAAATAAAGAAAGGTTTCCATTCCAGCGAAAACCGAACAGGCAAGAGGTTTAGTAGCATGAGTCAGTCAACTAAGAGTCAATTTCGACAAACATTGTAAAGAATTGAAAGTTATAATACGGGTAGCCGAAGAAAATAAGTGATAGCCTACAAACTTTTTTTAAATACTCTTTATTGATCGTCAGGTAATTTTAAGCGACCAACATGACTATTGTCAAGAGTTGAGCGTAATATAATTCACAAAATAAATTATGTAACAGCCGACAAAATTAAAAATGAATGAAATATTCTGTTCTTTAAAGATCATGAGCTTATGTGGCGCTATGTCATCGCTATAAAGGTTCCCCGTGACCTTTCACCGCATACTAATCAAGTAACAACATACACAATCACAATATCGAGTGGAAACAATCGATTCGATTCACTCATCGAATCTATTGTACCCTCGCCAATTCAATGGCATGACTCCGTCAATCACCATTCACCATAATACCTCAACGAGGGGAATTTAGCCATTGGTCAATATTTTGGTCCATGTCTTTACCGCATTCACATCGATTCGATTCACCCTTCGAGCACTTGCCAAGTTCTTACAAATTCAAGTGTCTTTCGCGTTCCAAGTTTCGGCCATTTACGGTTTTAAACTCTTAAAATTCATCAATATTGATGCCTATACCATTATCTTTTGTTCAATTATTAATAACTAGCTGACCAAACAGCAGCTTCGCACGCGTAGTTTTTTTAATAAAAACATTAGCCTCCTTCTCCGCAGTTGGTTACAAAGTAGCTTGTGTCACCCGGGGATAATGCAGCTTCTCAACAGTGAACAAATTTTTTAAATCGGTCCAGTAGTTTCGGAGCCTATTCAATACAAACAAACAAATCTTTTCTCTTTATAATATTACGAAGTTTTTGTAGATATTGATATGTTCTTTAATATTGTAGAACATGCTTTTGTTCTATCATTAATAGTTTCCGCAGCGCATACGACGAAAGACGTTTTAGGGCACTTTTTTACACCTTGGGTTACGTTACTTAAGTTATAGTAAGGATCCTTAATCTTTTCTAGCAATAAATATAGCCTATGTCACACAAAGTGAATGTAGCTTTCCAATGGTGAAAATTTTTTTGAAATCGGCACAGTAGTTTTTGAGTTTATTCATTACAAACATACACACAAAAATACAAATCTTTCCTCTTAATAATTTTCTTTCCTCTTAAGTATAGAAGTATAGATAATCACATTAATCACACAGATGTTTGATAACTTTGAGGGCACATCCTAAATTACACGAAAGTACCTAAGATTTGATCCAAATCGGTCCAGCCAGCAATGTTAGTTCGTATCAAATCTCAAAAATACCACACACTGTGACATTTACAGCCTCGGCAGAATTTCTGGTGATCTAATCGACTCCGAGACTCACCTTGCACACCCAATAATCAATGACGCGGTGTCATAATATCTGTTGCATGTTTCTAACCAACAAAAAACCATATTTCAACCACTTGCGGTAAACTCAGGCGGCTATTGACATTGTTTTGACGTGAACCGAGTCAGAACGGCTTCAATGAACATTGAACAACGTATGACGTAATGTTACTGGCGCATACCGTTATAGAAACAATATGTGCTATTATTTCTTCTGCATCAATCAGGTAACAATAACGATACGTAACTCGTTTTTGCGGGTGTAATGCATAGACGATTATGTTTTAGTATGATCTAGTCTGCTTGCGTAGTTTTCGTTATCGTGGTTAAATCTAAATAGTTGTATTTTTACTTATTTATTTGGGTACTAGCTGATCAATGCGCAGCTTCGCACGCGTAGTTTTTCAATAAAATATTACGCTCCTTCTGCGCAGTTGGGTAAAAAGTAACCTATGCCACCCGGGGATAGTGTAGCTTCCCAACAGTGAAAGATTTTTTTAAATCGGTCCAGTAGTTTCGGAGCCTATTCAATCATCATCATCATATCAGCCGTAGGACGTCCACTGCTGGACAAAGGCCTCCCTCATTGATCTCCAGGAACTGCGGTTGGAAGCGGCCTGCATCCAACGCCGACCTGCGGTTCTTACCAAGTCGTCTGCCCATCTTGTGGGTGGACGTCCTACGCTGCGCTTGCCGGTCCGTGGCCTCCACTCGAGAACCTTTCGGCCCCATCGGCCATCTGTTCTGCGCGCTATATGGCCTGCCCATTGCCACTTCAACGTGCTAATCCGTCGGGCTATGTCGGTGACTTGAGTTCTCCTACGTATCTCCTCATTTCTGATTCGATCCCGTAGAGAAACCCCGAGCATAGCCCTCTCCATAGCTCGTTGAGCGACTCTGAGCTTATTCATAAGGCCAATAGTGAAGGACCACGTCTCGGTTCCATATGTCATCACTGGTAACACACACTGATTGTAGACTTTCGTCTTAAGGCACTGAGGTATGTTGTACGAAAAGGCGTTGCGAAGTTTCCCAAACGCTGCCCATCCGAGTTGGATTCGACGATTGACCTCTTTCTCGAAGTTGGACCTACCTAATTGGACTGTTTGTCCTAGGTATACATACGCGTCGACAACTTCAAGAGCCGAGTTCTCAACCATAACTGGGGCAGGGACGACATGTACATTTGACATGATTTTCGTCTTGTCCATGTTCATTTTAAGTCCTACCCGTTGGGAGACTCGATTGAGGCCTTCGAGCATCGTGCTGAGCTCTTCCATCGACTTTGCCATGACCACAATATCGTCGGCAAACCGAAGGTGAGTGATGTATTCGCCGTTAATATTGATGCCCAGTCCTTTCCATTCCAGAAGCTTGAAGGCATCTTCCAATGCGGTCATAAACAGTTTCGGAGAAATGACATCTCCCTGTCTTACGCCTCTTTTTAAGGGAATCGCCTTCGAGCTCTGTTCATGTACTCGGACTGACATAGTGGCGTTTTTATACAAACACTTCAACACTTCGATGTACCGATAGTCAATACGGCATCGTTGGAGAGACTCAAGCACTGCCCATGTTTCGATCGAATCGAAGGCTTTCTCATAGTCCACAAACGCGAGACATAGCGGCAAGTTATACTCTTCGGTCTTCTGTATGACTTGCCGCAGCGTATGTATGTGGTCTATGGTACTGTAGCCTTTACGGAACCCGGCTTGTTCGGGCGGCTGGAAGTCATCAAACCTGCGTTCGAGACGGTTCGCGATGACCCTCGAAAACAGCTTATAAACATGGCTCAAAAGCGAGATGGGTCTGTAATTCTTAAGCAAGGTGTTGTCACCTTTCTTGAAGAACAGAACCACCCCGTTCCATGCTTTTGGCGTCGTACCTTCAAGCAAGGCGGAATTAAAAGCCTATTCAATACAAACAAATAAATATTTCCTCTTTATAATAATAGAGTATAGATTGATGACAAGGTACCCAGCGATATGGGCGCCCATCGCATTTCCTTTTTATTCGAACTTAGTACTTAGGTATTTGTATTGTTTTAGTTTGTTAGGTAATGGCGGGTTCCTATATCCGTCGGTAACCAGCTACGACTCGTTTCTCCTTGAAAACCTGTCAAAAGTTTGACACTTTTTCAAGGAGACACAATGCGTAGTTGGTTACCGACGGACATAGGAACCCGCCATAATTCGATAGAGTTAACTATCTATCTTCAAGATTGTTGATCTGTTGACAGTCAATTTTCATAGTCAACGCTTACTATCCTTTTTCGGCCTAGTTATTATTTTTAGAATTCTATACTATCACGAAGATATTAAGTTATTATTAATACTAAGCACGAATAGAAAGCAAATCTGACTTTTTGGTCGTTTATTTTTTTTATCATTTTCCTTTTTCTCAAAAACTATTTTGATACGACAAACAATTATCATTTCTACGAATAGCACAATAGTTCGTGATCTGTCGTTGATCGCATTAACACTTCAGTTATGTACATGTTATGTATCACCAGATGAGATAGCAATCGTACATAGATAGACCTAATCTACCATCTACTATTGAAATTTCTACAAAATCGTAAAACTAGCACATTAAATGATGGGTGTGAAATGGCAATTCTTGTATTTGCTGTTAGCTAATACTATGGAAACGTAAGTTCATGCTGAGTCGATAGCTAGGTATGTGATAATGTGACCAGTACTTACTGGTTCGGTACATACAGAATACTATTCTGTGCCAAAACATACTTCCTCGAGAGATAGACCCTTTTGGCAAGCATTATCTATTCCGTATTTGAACCCCGGTTTAAAAACATCAGTACTATCAGTGCAACTGATTGAGTTTCCATACCTTTTGGTGGTACGAAACTTTACGCAAGTTTAATCAATTTAGTTACAGTCCCATCCGAATCCGGAACACAAATCTAGATGGTGAAATGCGACAGATCACAAAGGTATTTTTTTTAAGATATTATTTTTAACCCCCGACGCATAAAGAAGAGTGTTATAAGTTTAATGCATATGTATGTCTGTATACCTGTATGTCTGTCACATCGTAGTTCTCAAACGGATGTACCGATACGGAAGCGGTTTTTTAATATTTTTTAAATTTATACTTGTTACGTAGATAGATCTGCGTTCGACCACGATATCTGATGGTGAGCAATTATGTAGTCTTAGAACAAGCACGACAATCTAGCTAGGAGCTACCTTATTCACTTACCATAAAGAGACCCAGACTGAGTGTTCAGACGACGGTAGTGTTCAAACTTCTTACCTGTATTGAAGTATTTATTTATTTTAATACTTTATTGCACAAAATACACATTAATGTACAAAAGGTGGGCTTAATTATAAAATCATTTTCTACCTGCCAACCTCAGAGATAGCGAAATAATTTGGCTGATCTAAGTACGATGTTACCGTTAACTGTACTTACTTGTCCTCGCATTGGTTGGATTGGAATTAACTTAGGTAGGTTAGGTATTGAATTCCGTCGCATGGACTGGGAAAAAAATTGGCATTGCCTGAGAATAAGCCCTAACTTGCATTTAAAACGCAATTAGAATTCTAGAAGAAGACACTACTTTTTAATTACAGTGGTTTCAGGAAACTGTTGTCTTCTTCGTATTTCGGAACTATTTTTTAGGGTTCCGTACCCAAAGGGTAAAACGGCACCCTATTACTAAGGCTCCGCTATCTGCCTGTCTATCTGTCCGTCTGTCACCAGGCTGTATCTCATGAACAGTGATAGTTAGACAGTTGAAGTATTTCTTTTGCCGCTATAACAATAATTACTAAAAACAGAAAAAAATAGATATTTAAGGGGGACTCCCATACAATAAATATGATTTTTTGCTCGTTTTTGCTCGAAATTGATAACGGCCACAGGTAGACGCTTGAAATATACACAGAATATTTAGTTATATATTTACTTTAAAAATAAATAATTAAATTAAAACAAAACCAATATTTAAGGGGGGCTCCCATACAACAAAGTCTGATTATTTTGCTCGTTTTTATAGATAATGGTACGGAAACCTTCGTGCGCGAGTCCGACTCGCACTTGGCCGGTATTTTTTATTCGCACCTGACCACATGGCATACATTCCTAATACCTCGCAAGTAAAGTTTTCCTACAAAATGACGCAATATTGTGTTTGGACAGCAAGAGAGCTTGCGTAGTCATTCAGTACACACAGTCCATATTCAAGGTTACAAACAAGTTAGACTGTTATTGATTACAAGAGCAAATATTATGCTATGAAGCCGACCTTTCTTGCCATAAGATTTTCTTTCTTTATTTTGGTCAATCAAATGCGAGCCTCGATGATATTGCGTTTTTAACCTAGAGCCAGTTTCAATAAGATTTAAAATCATCCCAAAAATTATTAGCCGAGAATCTAACCTTGTGACTAACCTAGATGTAGGTGATGCCATGTCAGTGTTGCACCAGCCCCTTACATGCCTTGATGAAATTATTGGGATTATTAGGCCTTCGACATGGCTCAATGACTTATAACCGGGCGGGAGCAACATCTAAACGTGCTTTCCAAAGTACGGAAGCGCTCAGCTGAATATTCCCCTACTATCATCGGTTACGCATAGAAGTAGTGAGTGACCGTACGGAACTATTCATAATTTTACCGACTTTAGGACTAAACTAACGATAATACGCTTCTTGTTGATACAGCTTAACCCATTCAATGCGGCGATCAAAATTACACTTATTAGCCAAGTGCGGGACGATTTTTGTCGCGAACGCCGATTGGCGTTCTCCGCACCTGATAAGGATAATATACAACGCCGAGCGGCGTTTTCAGCACTGTTTAAATAAATTGATATTTTTTACGCTAAAATCATAGAAAAACTACAAATACGCCAAACGTGTGGTACATTCACGATCGTATTTGGTGTAAAAAATAAATTAACATGAATTAGGATTTTTTTTGTGAAGTTTTTGTTATTTAATAGTTGGATTGTGAAAATTTGGAGAATATGGCGACAAATGTTAAATAAATTGCTTTAATTAAATAATTCTACTTCACTTTTACACTACAGTCTCGTATATTTTAGTTTCAAATGATAAGAATGGCAAAATTATCAGTATAAATTAATATCAGAGGTAGCAAACTTTTTTTACTTTTATAAACTACTATTATTTATTTACAAACCTTAATTTTATAGACATCTTTGTTATCCTGAAAATTAGTATCAAAATGAACTTTGTTGAAAGAATTGATGCATTGCATGAATTAGTCGACATTATAGAGAATGGACCAGTTTTAAATTGTAAAAATTTTTACTCTGTAAAAATTTCTCTAATTTATATAAAAATAAGTAGATTAATTCATTGTTATTATTTTATTAATTTATTTATTTCCAATAACGTTAAATATTAATTTGACTGAAAACAATTACAGTTTAGTAATAAATGTGTATTAAGAAGCCAATATCCCATTTTGAATACACTGCACATAATAATAGTAACTCTTATTAAAATCAACTATATAAATTTAAACGAACAATGACAAACATAAGCTTTGATGACAAAAGATCAACATAAGAATGGGTACAGTCAAACGCAGGTAAAGCTTTATACTTGCAATTCACTTTACCGAACGTTATAGATTGTAACATTTCAAATATTATACTTGGTTAATAAAATAATAAATCATCATCAATATCTGTGACAAGGTCGAAAACATTTAAGACATAAACCTGGCGGTCTTGGACAATCAGGACAGTAATAAATAGTGTCTACTCTGTTATTTATGAGACAATACCTACATTTCTTTCTTTTGGTGCGTTGAGATGGACCACGTGGCAAAACTAAAGGCAAATTAATTTTATTAACATAAGACGTATTAATAAAAACCTCTATTATAGAAAAATAATATTACCTAAATATATTTAGAAAATATTGCAAAAAAATAATAGGAATCAAAGGTTGGTAAACCCTGGAAAACGCCGTTAGGCGTCTTCCGCACCTAGGAAGGAATTCGCAATTTTTCAAAAAGTTATAATTTCGGAAACTGCGAGCAGTACCCTGTTGTATTTAAAAAAATGTGCATAATATTGCAAGTATAATTTTTTGTGACTTGTTTTTGTCAAGATATAAACATTAAAAAAAACGCCGACAGGCGTATTTCGCACCTGAATATTAAGTCAAAAAACGCCGAAAGGTGTCCGCCGCGGCGAATGGGTTAAGGGCGCACTATACCTGGGGAGACGATAAATTGCTTATTGAGAAACAATGTTTTGTTCAACAAATTGTGTGCTTTTAATTTCTAATTCATATATGTTATAGTTAAGGATACGTACTAGAACGCCTGTGTTGTGAAAACACGATTCTGTAAAATTGGCTCGATAGAAAAAAAATCCAAAGATGACTCCAAATTTATCTCAAAACCGTTCTTATGCGATGAATACTTCAATTGAGATTTTGAAACTTTATACAGTAATTCTACACAACATAAATAAGAGCACCTGTGTTTTAAATTTTCAAAATACCTTTTGATTTTACCATAAAAAGAAAATACCTAAGTTTTACACTAATGAAACCATTCGCTTCGGACGCCCGCTCCGCGATTCAGTCTGGCCTCGGCTTTCAGACGGGGTACCCGTGACGCTTGTCCCTCCAAACGATCACGTAATTCTTTAGCAGAATTTAATATTACGTTGGTTTTTGTAAGGCCGCAGTAATGAGAAATAAGCACAACAAGAAAATGAAGGGATTGAATGATAAAAAAACCGGTAAACATAATTCATATTATGAACCACGGCGAGATAGGACGCGCAGCGGCGCGCGGAGAAGCGGGGGTGAAATTCGAGTTTGGGCAGAGGTATAGTCAACTCTTATGTCACATAAATATATTTTCAATTATTATGGCCCAAGGTTGATAAAATGTCATTAAAAAAAAATTATATTCTAAAGACGTATACTCACGATTATAAACAGTGACGCCCTTTTGAATATTTCATTTATTCCACTTTTCTAGCTCACCGTACTGAATACGTTAGGGCTGACACAAATACCGGAGCATATTGTAAGTCCGAGCGATTCGGAGTTTAGCACCAATGAATATAAATTATCGATTAGTAACCATAATAAAGGTCCCAATATCACTTTCAGATTCAGATTCATTTATTCCACTACGATACAACTGTAGGTACACTTGGGCATGTCAAAAAACATTACAATTTCTGAGTATAATACCTAATTAGGAGGTTTTAACAAGTAAAAATAATGATAAATAACTGTTTTACATTAACGCAAACACACATAAAAAAAGAAACAGAGCACAAATAAACAATAAAATAAAAAAAAATACATTAACAGTTATGTATTTAGGTCATCAGCGAGTGCATCGTCAAGGGTATAATAAGATTTTGTCATTAATAAATTGTCTTATCTTTAAACTAAAATGAGTAGGATCTGTATTCTGCAGTTGCTTAGGCAGTTTGCTATACAACCTTATGCTCATACAAACAAAACTTTTTCCAACATTGGCCAGTATCTATGTTTTGGAAGGCAAATGTTATTTTTATTTCTTTTAATGTAATTATGAATGTCACATTTCAAACACATAAACAACCGTTTGTCAAACACATAAACAACCGTGTTACTGCAATCATTGACCTTAGATATTGTATTAATTTTCTGTCATGCCAATTAGCATCATCAATCAGCCATAGTAAGTCCACTGCTGAACAGAGGCCTCCCATAGATTTCCAGAGCTACTGTTCTTTTTATCAGGTTGTCTTTCAATCTAGCCGAGGGCCGTCCTACTTGTTTTAGGACCTGGGTTTTTATGACCTGACTTCGGCAACCACTCGGCTAAGTGGTCGTTAAGCCCGTCGGTAACCGTATGTTTATATATTGACTAACTTGGACCTGAACAGGCAATAAATCTCTCTTCGATTCGATAAATTGTAATCACATAGTTTTGAAAAGCAGTGACTAAATCCGGAATAATTAAAGACGTTAATTTCTACAACAGAAAGCGTCTTAAGTCGTAGTTCGTTTTGTTCAATCAACTAATCTCACTCACTGGTCTATTTTTGGTCATTGATCATGAGATCAGAGACGAGGTTAATGCGTTGTGGTTGAAAACGTGTGCAACAATTAAAGTGCTAAAAGTAGAAAGTTGATAGACGATACTTTTAATGTTAAGTGGATACTCCAATCATCATGACTTCAGCCCCATATCATCCATATTTTCTAAATTGCCAGCCTTTTACACTGTGCGTATGTTGGTCCAGGGGCCCAATTCTACTAAACCAATCGCTTCACTATGACAATGGTATCGTCGTAAAATGGCCACTAGATACCTTTTTGTATTCTACTTTTTTTTTCTCTAACCTATCTCGTCCCACTGCTGGGCAAAGGTCCAAGCATCCATATCAGTCGATATCTCCCACCATCCTCTTTGGAAGGTGTCGAAATCGTCCCGCCAACGTTTTCTCGGCCGACCCCGACGTCGCCTTCCGTCTTCAGGCGTCCATGGTGTTACAAAATATAGGCCCATTTCTCGGAGTGCATTCGTCCAACGTGGCCCGTCCAGTCCCACTTAAGTCCAGCCGATCTCTTCCCTACATCTGCAATGCCGGAAAGTGAGCGCTAGTGAGTGTTACGCAGTCGGTCGCACGGTATTCTACTTACACATCTTTTTTCAATGATCGC
Organism: Philereme vetulata; assembly: GCA_918857605.2. Lineage (NCBI taxonomy): Eukaryota > Metazoa > Arthropoda > Insecta > Lepidoptera > Geometridae > Philereme > Philereme vetulata. The sequence continues at coordinate 8,907,071 of OU975420.1, read as the reverse complement.
CGTTGCTATGACAACCATCATTGAAAATTTGGCAGCTTCTGACGGGATTCAGGAAGACCAATCATAATAGTTAAATAATGGTATGTGTCCCAGGTATTACAGCGACCATAATTACATCACAATATAGGTAGGAACAGAATTTGGCCGACTTAATCCGAAATCCTCGAACGCGCGCGTCTTACCTACTAACTTCTGTCCTATTCTGTGAGTTTATCTTCTACACATGTCAATTTCAGACGACCCAAATTCGTTTAAATTCAGCTAACCCAATATTAGTCGAATCAATCGGTACTTCGAGTAGGTAGATAAGTAAGCTATGCTAAGACTAACCTGAGTGGCATTGAACCGCCGACTGCCGGACCGGCTAAGGGTTCCACCCCGTACATTGCTGTCCTCCAACTCCACGTCACCACCACCGTCGGCCGCCCGTCTGCGCGACAATTCACATAACTCTGCTATTGGTTGCACCTGGAAAGGATTTTAAAAGCGTATAACAGGTGTAAGGGTCCATGACTGGCTAGTTTGAAGCAACTGCAAGGAGGCCAACCTATCAGATGAAGGTGCTTACAGCATTAGACAGACAGCCTAAGAGGGTTGCTCATTGCTATAGAAATATTGTTACCTCCCTGGTTCTAAGGACGAAGGAATAAATCCTCTTAGCAATACTCCCATGTCAGTCAAAGCTTGATTTTGATTTTGACTTGTAGTTAGGTAGTGAGTAACCCACTACCTAACTACAAGTCAAAATCAAAAATGTATTTATTCATTAAAATCACAAGCATCACTGGCACAATGAGGTTACGCCCAGAATTTCAAGCGTCATGAAGAAATTTAATTTACAAATATCCACGTCAATTCAATCATGTCTGTTGTTGCAGCAAACTCGAACATTCATTAACATCATATCAGGAACATAGATCCCCCCCCCCCCCTCGCCATAGAGTTAAGAGCACCCAACGACACCCAACAACCTTTATTAGGTCGACTTTCCATCTAGTTGGGATATATGTTATTTTCATTATAATCGTCATTCCAGCCATGGGACATCTACCGCTGAACATAGACCTCCCCCATCAATCTCCAGAAGGACTGATCTTGCGCGGCCTGCACCCAACGTCTCCCAGCAACCTTTATCAGGTCGTCTTTTCATCTAGTGGGGGGACGTCCAACGCTGCGCTTTCCAGTGCGTGGTCTCCACTCGAGAACTTTTCTGCTCCAACGGCAGTTAGTTGTTCAAACTAAGTACCTCGCTTACTGCCACTTCAGCTTGCTACTCCTCTGTTTTTTCATCATTTACTAGCTGACCAATCCGCAGCTTCTCACACGTAGTTTTTCAATAAAATCATTACCCTTCTGCGCAGTTGGGTAAAAAGTAGCCTATGTCACCCGGGTATAGTATAGCTCCCAACAGTGAAAGAACTTTTTAAATCGGTCCAGTAGTTTCGGAGCATATTCAATACAAACAAACAAATCTTTCCTCTTTATAATATTAGTATAGAAGTATAGATTTAGCGGACTGGGTCATGTATCGTGATTTTGTGAACAATCGGGGTAAACCTTTTCTCAGGAATTTGACACAGCTGGGAAATTAAATAAAGGCAGTGAAGGATCATTATACGCAAAGCATCTAGCGCTAATTAAGCAGCTAATTAAGACATCAATAATTATCCATGAGAAATAATCACGCACTGAGCACGAAAGTGGTGTTCTCGTAAATGCCGGACATGGGAGAAAGTACACGGTTTCTTTCGACACATATTTACGTGAGTGTGGGTTTGTTGTGGAACTTGTAGATCAGATGGGCCTTATCCTATCTCTACTATAAATGTGGAGAGTTTGTTTGATTTTCGGCAGATTAATTCAGGGACATTTCTTGGATCACATATGCTCAAGATCAAGGACTATTTTTAGAGGCAACACCTTTCAATTAGCGTCAAGTGTTGAATTGATATCGATATGACATTAAAACTCAAGTTTGACTAGATTTAAACATAAAGAGAAGATAAGAGAGAATACACACAGAATATACTTGGAGTCTTAAAGTCCAGAGTGAATAGGTTCTTTCTAGGCAAGCGTGCTCCATCTTCGATCACACCTTCACTTACCATCAGGTGAGGTAGTGGTCAAGCGCTTGGCTATCATCAATTAAAAAATAAAAATATATAATGAATATTTAAATTATAAACAACTAGCGAACCCAAACGCGGCTTCGCACGCGTGGTTGGTAAATAAAAACAAACACCTTTCTGCGCAGTCAGGTAAAAAGTGGCTCATGTCATAAATAGTCATAATCAATAATCATCATAATCTATTTATAAACCAAATATAATCGAAATCGGACCAGCCGTTTATTCGTAAAAACTTAACAAATAGACAGACAGAGACTGTCCCTCTAGTTACTTTCGAATTTGGATTTGGATGACATTTGAGACTACAGTTTAATTTTTTACTACAGTACTACAGTAAATTATATATTTATCCAATATTGTCATAATTATTACTATACTATACTTTAATTTATTTATATGACATGTAATGCGCCCGCCAATAAGGCTGAACAAGGTGATACTATTTATTTATGTGACATCTTTATAACTCTACCCGTGTTCTGACAAATCATTAAAATTTTATCCTTGGTCAGGAACTTTCAACACAAATTATTTGTTAAATAAACCATCATTCAACTATAAACCAACCACAAACCACATCTATGCATAAAAAGTTAATTGCAAGCAAGTACTTATTGAAGTGGTCATACGCAGAAATTAATCACGAAAATTAATTAGTGATCGCTTCAACGCTAAATAGCTAAAACATTTACATTTCTACCCGGTCATCACTTTGTAACGGTTCGCACCGCATAGCAATATGCTTGTTTATTACATACGATTATGTTTTTGCGGTTAAATATTTTTCCAACAAGCATTTAGGTATAATTAGTTTTCGAGCTGATGATTACGGTGAAACAAACAGAACCGTGAGCAGGGCAATATTAAATCAAAGAAGGCCTGTCTACTATAATGCACTGAGAAGACCTATGGGCCTCCTTGGGGTTCTACCATCAGATTAACAGGAACGCGTGCATCTCCATTGTATTTATTACTTAACCTAATTAATTTACATTTATATTAGAACTCACCTTTATAGTGACAAATTCTTGACTTCCCTTGATGAGTTCGATCACTTCCTCTCTGCCTTTCTCTTCCACATTAACCCCATTAACTTCTATCAGCCTGTCTCCAGGGAGTAACCCAGCTTCGCTAGACCCTGGATAAGATCCGGGCTCGGCAAGTATCACAGACTTGAAAGTCAGTTTACTATCCATACTCCTAATTTCATTGCCTTTGTTATCACCGTTCATACCGTTTCCATGGCCGTTAATTTCTCCCATAAATACCCTATCTTGGACAATTGCACGGCGAAGGCTAAAGCCGAAATCGTGTCTAGGAGCTTTCTGTCTCTGAATTGTAAGAATTCGGGGCTTCAGTAGTTGTAACGGAGTCAACCCAGGCAATGGTAGGTATATGTCTTCAAAATTACTTGTCCTCGACCATCTATGGAACCCTTGGGATTCTCCCACGGGTGAGGTAGAAAATGGTGGAGTAGCAAATGAAGAGTTCGTCGTCGTATCGGTTAGGGAATCAGCACTTGGGGAAGTAGACGTCACTCCAATATAGCTGTTCCCGTTTGTCTTTGGTTCATCAACATCTTGTGTTGTTATCGAAGGGTTTCCGTTTTTGTAGTTTTTGAATTGGGCTTCGACAGGGCTATGGATAACCTTTTTGGTAAAGTTCTGAAGTTGCATATCATCGCTGGAAGACGTGCTCTTCGAAGGTGGAATGCCGTAAGAAATAAGTTCGTTTTGTTGGGTGTTTCGCGCAAGTAAATTGGTATCTTGGCCATTGATGTGGTCGGGCGTATCGCAACTTTGGACATTGCTCTCTATGGAATTAGAACTAGTATTGCTTAGACGGGGGCCTTTGAGGATCCCTCGCTTTGGGGGCCGAGGTGGTATCGGAGGTAGGTTCGGCGGTTGTCTAGGGCTGGTGTTCGCATTTGGATTATTTAGAGAGTTGAGAGATGTTTCGGAACTATCCGATTGTAACACCCCTTCTTTTTTGTTCCAATTGTGTGTAGCTGGATAGCTAGGAGACAGATGGTTGTTTTCATCGCTGAGATTTGAGTTGGAGCCTGAGGTCGATATCAAGGGATAGTTGGAGTAATTCGAGTCCTGCTCTAGATGTGCGAACAGCGAAGCCGTGTAGTCAGCAGTTATGCCGGAGGGCAGTTTCTCCTTTTCTTTGCGTCTGCCCCGCAATTTTAGAGATCGTCGAACCTGGAAAAGATAAAGACAATTTTAGTAATTGCTGTGGTTATACATCGGCTCGCTGAGCATAAAGGTTGAAGTAAAATTGATTGGTAATAGGTAGATCTTATCGCTTCGAGCTCTATCTACTGTACAATTCTTAACCAATCAGATGGCACACCGAAGACTTGCGGTTTCGTAAGGTACAGTAAGTTTGGACAGTAAGGTTTGGTAGAATTGGGAGGTCTTTAAGAGTTGTACAAGTCACGTGACGAAGAGTATAATCTATAACTCTTGTTGACGTGCCATTCAAACGATCAGAAACTGTATCTAGATAACAACATTTTCAAGTTGAGCCATTAGCAAGTCATCCGCAAACAGTTTTTCCGAGCGAGCGAATGAAGCAAAACTAAAGGAATAATTTATCAAACAGCTGACACCTGCTAATGTTCATTTGGTTTGCAAAGTTATTACTTTCGTTTTAGAATCTAGATGACTTGGCATACGATCAATTATTGGGAATATTGTAATAAATGACTTGGAAATGAAAACAGTAGTTAATAAATGATTGAGAAATCAATCATTAGATTGGTAATAATAGGTAGTATAATAATTGGCAAACGTTGGTCAATATTGGCATAATTAGTAATTATAGAGATAGACAGACCTAGCAATCGATAGATGAATGAGATATCCAAAATAGTAAGTCAGTTAAAAAAATAACCATTAATGAATGTATCTATGTCTGTACGATTTTAATATCCGCTAGCAGGAAAACTGAAATAGAAACTAAAATAATTCAAGGAAATAAACAGTACGCCTATCTATACCTAACGGGTCAACAATAACAGCACTGCTACTTACTGCGGTCTGAGTCTATGATGAAACCATGACAAGTTATTAGTATCCCCACAGCGATATTCTGTGGCATTGCGAAAAAGTGCATTCCTCACGATGAGTGCGCAAAAACGCAACCAACGAAAGTGTATCAAAAACCGGATGGCTTCAAATCCCGTTGGCAAATCGAGGTAAATCGTCCAAGCTTTAATTGGGGCATTAATTATTATGTCCGGCTCTTATATAGTAGAAGTACAAGCTTTACATGCGTGTGATAATAATGAAATTAAGCTTACGAGGAGAACATAATTGAGATTCACTTCATGATATCAGATTGTCAATTAAAAAGAAAAGAAATGCTAAATAAGCCAACAGTCTCATACAAAGTCCTGTCTTGCATGACTCTATACTAGAATTCTCTCGGGCGGGAAGTACAAATACCATGACCTCAAATATCTAGGCCCGGAACAAATATTAGCAGTCTGCAGGGGTAGGTAGGTTCAAATATGGAGGACGCACAAAGGTAAATAGGTATATTTATGATTCTGCTTTGAGATGATAATGATATTAAATAGAGTTCTTAAGTAGCAAATAGTAATAAGTACAGTAACATAACAATAATGATGTTATTATTTAGGCCTTAAAATGGCTAAAGATTATTTGAATGGTGAATGCAGACTCAGACACAAACCAAACCAACTCAACTTCGATTAGGTAAGTAAGTATGTACCTCACAAGAATAATTGGATTGTCCACATCGATGGAAACCATGTCAGTTGAATTAAATGGTAGCAAATTTTCGCTCTGATTGATTTAAACAAAAGTACATAATGCTTGAAAGGAATAGATTAAAACATTTAATTAGAGGCGTACCATTACGGTTCGTTAAATTTATAGAGCTTTACAGTTTTACAATACAAATAAAACCGTGGAAACAGGTAACGAAGATTCGAGAAACTTAAAATACTTTCTAAAAACATAGAGACAGTATCAGATGAGAATCAAACTAGCGATCCTATCTCTTTAAAGCCCACGAACAATATATACTTACTCTACCTACAATCCACAGAAGCCATTCCGACTGATCAAAACATTTTGATAAACTACTTTAAAAGCGAGGTATTAAAACTACATTCAGATTTGAGACCATTTATAACAAGCTTTATCACTTGGTATTGCAGAGAAATAAAAAGCTATAGAGCACGTTGCACAAAACATGTATGAAGTAGTACTTCAAGACGAGACAGGACAGAACGAGATAAAACATAGGAACTGGTTAGGAAAGGAAGAAAACAATAATAGGCGAAAGAATGGGTATGAACATTTCTGCGATGACAAAGCTACAAGTTTACGTACACAAAGCTACGCGCGCACTCTATATCAAGTTTTTGCTCTATAGATTGTAAAAATGTAATAAAATACGTTACAAACGCAGTCAGAGTTAATCCGAACATCTTCAAACCTCTCGACTAGAGTTTTAAGGTCGTCCATGACACTCAACTCGCAATCACAAACGCAAATGAATCCCGAGATCAACTGAGACTTTATTGTTGAGACGCATTATTGTTAGAATGTTGACAAACATTATGTATGATCTATTAAACTGGAGTTTTGTTTATATGAAGTCTAGGAGATGAAAGTGTATGGTCGAGGCAGATAAACTCGTTGAGAAGTGTAATGAAATTAAGTGGCAATTCATTTGACAGGAAGATAGTCGTCACTTTATTACAAAGTTATACGATGTTTTGTTTTGATGGCTTACACAGTTATATGACATATGTAGTATTTCGTTCTTGATCACCTTGCGCCGGACTTAAATGCGTTTTACAAAAAGCTAAAATCTGTGTGATACGATGAGAAAAAATTGCGTTGAGTAACAGTGTGTGTGTGTGACACATTCCATCCCTATTAACGATGAATTTACGAACGAAAATTAAATAATCATTAAGTTAGATAGATCAACAATAAGCAAACATTGTAAAGAGTATCCCAGCGACAATACACTATAACATTCAGTGATATTAATTTGGTAGATATTAAGATCACAATGAAACAGTGACATTTTCCCACCCTGAATTCAGCATATGGAAGGTACATTAGTCTCAATGTCTCACACCGGATCTGCAGCACAGAACTAATCTTAGTTACCGCGTCCGTGACGTAATACATGTAATGAGAAATACATTTCAAAGATTCGGTTACCGAAACAGTTAGATGGGGTTAACGCGGGGAGCAGAGTTTGGGTCACTTCTGTTTCTGTTATACATCGTGACGTGATTTAAGATGACAATGATTAGGCATGGCTGGAATTATTATGATGGACCATCCAACATGAGGCTGATAATGCGTAGGTATTTTAACAAGAGGTTCAACTAATTTAGCCTTCATTCGTTTGCCCACCACAAATGTGGATCAACTTTGCCCATATTTGCTGAGATATGAAATATTTGTACAGGACCAGTCCGTTTGTTTTTATAGATAGCTTGACACAAATTGCTTTGCTTATTAGTTCACCGAACACATATTAGGCCGCAATCAATTAAGAAGCTGCTTTTAGAATCAACCAGCGCTAAGCTAACACACCAGACAACTTTAAAAACGTTCTGCGCGGTAATTCATTGGATGTGTAAAAGGTTAGTGCAATTATAAACAGAGCGTGCTTTGCTGATGTTTCATGTGGAGAGTCACTGTATGAAGATGTGGTGTGGATGATGTATAAAGTCGCTAGACCAGAAGCCCCCCAGCCGTCCCTCAACACCCAGGCTTGAACGCACGCGAGCTCTCAGCGCTAGACAACTGGATAACGTGTATGCGTAGCTAGCTTATTTATTACGTAGCTAGCACAAACATTTTAAGAGATTTTTATGGATAGTTTAAGTGCTTACCGTGATGGGTGACAGTGATCGTATGTGCATACTTGATATGTACTCTACAAAAATAATGGAATAGTGCAAACCAGGCTGCGGTGGGAAGATCGGTAACCTGCTTCACATCTAAATTTGCCCAAATAAGACAACGACACGGTAATTACGACAGAGGAGTTAACATTGTTGACAGCAATTGTCTAGGTTACGGAACAGCTTAACAATCAAATTGCGCGTTATGTTTGCCGGTTTTCTACTCAGCACTACCTCATCAGCGTAAAAAAAAACACTTGAAGGTAGCGTTGTCAGTGACAATAAAGTTGAGGAGCGGTAGGTTAGCGAGGTATGGGCATGTCAGGCTAAGGGGAGATAAGATAGTCAATTGACTAGAAGAATGTCAGATATGAATGTGTATGGATATAAGTGGGAGGTCAAAGAAGAGGTGGATGGATTGTGAAAGAGATTATAGGGATTGGAAGGAGTGGGTACCAAAATGTAGGCTAAAATGGGCATGTGTGTATGAAATAAGAATTGTGTGCCAACTTCACGTAACGTTATGTGGGAAAAGGCAAAAAAAGAGTTCGTCTTTTTTAATCAGTCATACGTTTATTATGAAATTGACCAAGTTGTATAGCCTATTGATTGACCGCATTTGCATAAATTTATTAATTTTGGACGTGGTGTCCAAGGTAGGTAGTATTAAAGAGGGCAATTGGGAATGACTGGAAAATAACCTAATAATAGAGTTCTAAACATTATTTTGAAGCACTTTAGTCCGTCAAATGTAATATTGTATTTTGCATATTCGTGACCGCGAAATATGATCAGCGAGCGGAGATACCATCAAAATCTCAGTTGTCATTTCAATGGGCCTTGCCTGTCAAGTACCACATGGATTTAGATTAGAATACCAAGCTAAAATGCCATGGTGTTTGCACTTTGTACCCGGCCAGAAATACATAGAAAGCTGATGTTCGCAGACAAAAACCCTGAAACAATAAAGCGTACGTCAAAATGCTGTCAGAATTTAAAACAAGTAATGGAGCCCACACACGTGAACGATGTATTTTCGCAAGCCTGGAAATTTTAACAAATTCTTCCCACAGAAAGCACAAGCCTTGTGCAAGCCTGGCTTGTGCAAAGAAAACGTTGATATATGTGAGCCTGTAAAACGCTTATAAATCAACTTGGGAAAATCGGCGTTGTATGTATGTATGTTTGTTTGTCCGAGGATAACTTTGGAATATAACTTGCCGCTATGTCTCGCGTTTGTGGACTATGAGAAAGCCTTCGATTCGATCGAAACATGGGCAGTGCTTGAGTCTCTCCAACGATGCAGTATTGACTATCGGTACATCGAAGTGTTGAAGTGTTTGTATAAAAACGCCACTATGTCAGTCCGAGTACACGAACAGAGCTCGAAGGCGATTCCCTTAAAAAGAGGCGTAAGACAGGGAGATGTAATCTCTCCGAAACTGTTTACGACCGCATTGGAAGATGCCTTCAAGCTTCTGGAATGGAAAGGACTGGGCATCAATATTAACGGCGAATACATCACTCACCTTCGGTTTGCCGACGATATTGTGGTCATGGCAAAGTCGATGGAAGAGCTCAGCACGATGCTCGAAGGCCTCAATCGAGTCTCCCAACGGGTAGGACTTAAAATGAACATGGACAAGACAAAAATCATGTCGAATGTCCATGTCGTCCCTACCCCAGTTATGGTAGAGAACTCGGCTCTTGAAATTGTCGACGCGTATGTATACCCAGGACAAACAGTCCAATTAGGTAGGTCCAACTTCGAGAAAGAGGTCAATCGTCGAATGTCAACTCGGATGGGCAGCGTTTGGGATACTTCGCAACGTTTTTTCGTCCAACATACCTCAGTGCCTTAAGACGAAAGTCTTCAATCAGTGTGTGTTACCAGTGATGACATATGGAACCGAGACGTGGTCCTTCACTATTGGCCTTATGAATAAGCTCAGAGTCGCTCAACGAGCTATGGAGAGGGCTATACTCGGGGTTTCTCTACGGGATCGAATCAGAAATGAGGAGATACGTAGGAGAACTCAAGTCACCGACATAGCCCGACGGATTAGCACGTTGAAGTGGCAATGGGCAGGCCATATAGCGCGCAGAACAGATGGCCGATGGGGCCGAAAGGTTCTCGAGTGGAGGCCACGGACCGGCAAGCGCAGCGTAGGACGTCCACCCACAAGATGGGCAGACGACTTGGTAAGAACCGCAGGTCGGCGTTGGATGCAGGCCGCTTCCAACCGCAGTTCCTGGAGATCAATGAGGGAGGCCTTTGTCCAGCAGTGGACGTCCTACGGCTGATATGAAATGAAATGAATGAACTTTGGAATCGTTTATCCGATCATCGTGAAATTTGGTATATATAATAGGTAGGTAGTGATGGCACAATTTTGATGGCGACTAAATAAGCCAAAAAGGGGGGGGGGGGGGGGGGGGTCCTTGAGATATTGGTTCTCAAGAGGGGAAAAAAAAAAAAACAAAATGGGACTATCCGGTGAAGTGGCACGTCTAATAAAAGGTATTTGTGAGTATATTTTGACCCCGTTTTTATTCTTAGTTTAAGCCTTGTAGTTTTTAAGTTATTAGCCATAATAAAAACTGAACTTTGACAAAATTCACAAGGTACCTACACCAGTGACCCCACAGTGATGAAATTTGGTATGCTTGTAGCTTTAGTGACACAAATATAGGGAAAAGTCTAAAATCCAGAATAACTGGAATTTCTACCCCAAAAATGTATACCAATCAACTTGAACTCCCGTTACCAGAAATTTGAATGAAACTGTAGGTCAAGTAGTTTGGTTACGAGGCAATATTTTATTAAGTAACTGTCAAAGACTATGGCCGGCTTGCACAACGATCCCTAAACGTAGTTAGCGACTAAACATGTTTAAATTTTACGAATTTGTATGATTTGTCAAGTCCTTAAATCATATTTAGTCACTAAATACGTTTAGGCATCGTTGCGCGAGTCGCCTTAAGAATATTTCTTTTGTGTTTTCGGAGACTCGCGAGATCTCAGTTCTGGGCGAACCACTAGTTAATATAAGGTACAAAGAATTGTCAAATTACTGGTCGCTAAGTAGTAAGACAATGATTGATACTGACTTTAGGTGTTACTGGGTCATTTTCAAGGTATAAGTAGAATAGTGGGGCAGGAACAGTCTTGCATTTGCTTCGATACTTTACGGCTGTTTATATTGTACAGAGTGCATAACACCCCCAGCACCGCGCCCGTGAACTCAAACGCAGATAGCGAAACGACTAGACGTGACGATAAAACGGTACGTGTTAAATAGTAGTAGCCTACACGCCCGCGGCTTAACATGCGTGGTTTGTCAATAAAAACATTACCCTCCGTCCGTAACAAGTAAATTATGCCCCTCCCCATCCCGGTCATAATCTATCTGTATAGGTAAGGTGCCTTTCATCCAAATCGGTCCAGCCGTTTAGTCGCAGTTCATGTTACCTAATTGGTATTCTTTTTTGGGGTACAAATTGCATTTATTCTGGATTTCAGACTTTTGCCTATATTTGCTACACTTATGCTACACGCATACTAAATTACAGCACTGTGGGGTCACTGGTGTACCCTGTGAATTTTGTCAAAGTTCAGTTTTTATTAAGGCTAATAACTCAAAAACTATAAGGACTTTACTAAAAATAAAAACGGAGTCTAAATGTACTAATGAAGACCTTTCATTTGACGTCCTATTTGACCTAATGGTTTCATTTTCATTTTTGTTACCCCTCTCGAACCCATATCTCAACAACCCCCCAACATTTTTAGCTCATTTAGTCACAACAAAATGTATCAAATTTCACGATGATCGGACCAACGCTTCGAAAGTTATCCTCGGAGAAATAAACATACATACATACATACGTAGCCATTTTGCCCAAGTTGATTTAGAGCTCTCTCTTCGATCGATCAATAAGTGTGGATTGCGTACTTATGATATACGCAAAATACATAACGCAATTTAGCCAAGCAGGCAAAATGTGGATTGTCGCGTTCGTTAGTCTATTGGCAAACCCAGATCCCAGCTTTCTTAGTAAATGCGCGCAATGTACGTAAAATAGTGAACTGTGGTGTAACCTCTTGTGGTTGACCTATCGCCGTTGCAACAGCTGGAGATCATATCTCAGCCTTGTTCAGTGAAGATCGATGGGGAATTCTGACATTCGAGCTGGTATTTAAGATAGTTTCTAATACCATAATTCACTTAACAGTATTTAACCTTATGACAATAACAGTACCTACTTATGATGTAGTAACTGATTTTATAAAAAAAATATACAAAGGCGTATCTGGAAGAAATCTCTTTTAGCGATCAGACCTCCTATTGTACCAAATTAATTAGTAGATGATGACGATGATAGTGATGTTATTAACTTAATCGTAATTCCACTGAATCATCAATTAACATCAATAAAGACCACACAGATCAATAATTCACAAAAAGATAATGATGTCTGCGACAGAATACTAGGTACATACTTACAGTATTTCAAAAATATGCAAAATCGTAATAACTTTCAACTTTCGCAAGTGTTTTAGTTTGGCCTAAATTTGAGTTAGTTATTAAACTTATTAAACGAATTCCATCAAAATAGCTGCTTCAGTTACGAATGTTACGATGTCTTAAATATCTACCACTCCATAATCATATCTGGGTTTATTGCAAATAATTTCAGTTTATTTATTAATCCATCAGAAGCTGTACCTAGATAATTTTATTTAATAGTACATGACGTGATGGTCAAGCAGGTAGCTAGTAAACCAGACCTTTTTTATACTACTAAGGTAGCAAACAAGCATACAAGCCCACCTGATGGTAAGTGGTTACCGTAGCCTATGGACGTATGTAACACCAAAACTCGCGCGTTGCCGACCCTTGAAAATTTTCATAACGCCATTTTTAAGAACCCCATACTGTAGTCCCTGAGGAAAACCTCGACAGGGAGACTAATCCACAAGCGAAGTGTTCGTTTGTTTTGACTTCGTTACATACAGAATATTTATATGAATAAGAATATCGTCTCAGAACAGGACACAAATGGGTCGCACGTTACAGTTAATAATATATATGAGTAAATGGGCTACATTGGAGTCGGAATGTGCCCTAGTTCTTCCATTCTTAAGGATACTTGTACCGCTACAGATGCTGCTGCAGTGGCCAGGTATTGGCAAAACCTTTTTTTTTATGGTTCCAGACCAAAATGGTAAAAACGGAACCCTTATGGTGCGACTGAAGTCCTTTTCACGAAAGAAGTCCCCCAGACGCAGCGCTGTAGTCGCGCGAATGTTGCCAGCGCTAAGTTTTTGACTTCCCAAAATTGCAATACGGTTAGTCTACCCGTGATCACGTCGGCCGTTGTAACTCGGTCGAAACTGTCGGGAATATACCTAGTCAGGTCATAAATTCTGTCACATGTTTAATATAAAATAATTGAAACTAGTTTATTCATTATGTAACCATTTATATACCAAAATGAACTTAACAAAACATAGATTCTTATGACACTAAAGTTTATTCAAAATGACTTCCGTGATTTTGAATACAGGCCTTCAATCTGCGCGGCCAGTCGTCTATCGCAGCACGAACGAGGTCCATGTCAATATCGGCGGCTGCCTTAATCAAGGATGTCTTGAGTGACTCCAAATTGGGATAAGGCTTTGAGCACGCCTTTTCCTCCAAGTGTTGCCATATCTTGTAATCAAACGGATTCAAATCTGGACTGGAGGAGGGCCAGTCTTCGTGCCGGATGAAGTCGATTTCACGCGCCGCCAGCCAGTCTTGTGTGCTCTTCGCTCTATGAGCTGGCGCCGAATCTTGTTGGAATACCCAGTGCCTGTTATTGAACATGGTATGAGAAACAGGTTCCACAAGGTTCGTCAGGACTGTATTTTGATACACAACTGCATTCGTTTTTACACCTTTCTCACAAAAATGTACCTCTGTTAAGCCCCAATAAGAAACTCCCAACCATACCATGAGCGAGGATGGAAAATGACCTCGTTGGACACGCGGAATACGGTTGCTCGCTTCTTCACTACTGTGTGCGTACACCTTATCATTTTGTTTGTTGTAGCTCTCTTCTACGGTAAAAATTTTTTCATCCTAAAAAAGAATTTCCCGATATTTTTTTCCCGCGTACCGCTTCAACAAAGCGCGGCATCTCTTCAGTCTCAGGTCCATTAGACGAGCATTCAAACGATGTCCTGTTTTTCTTCGATATGCCCGAAGCCCTGAGTCTTCATTTAACACCCTTTTCACCGTGGTTCTGCTTAACCCCATCTGAAGGGCCAACAGTTTCTGCTTACGTTTGGGATTTCTTTGAATTCGCGCCTTCACAGCTTTTATCACTGCTGGAGTCTTAACAGACCGAGGGCGACCACTTCTTGACCTGTCATCTACACTAGAGTCTTCATTGTATCGTTTGATGGTGCGATAAACGAATCTTTTGGTTATATTAAAATTTTTCAGTATGTCTAAAATTTGAATTGGCGCGTAACCGCAACGAGGCAACGCAATAACTGCAACACGGTCTTCTTTAAGCGTCCACTCCATATTTAAAAATGAGTAAAATTCTAAAACGTATACATTTTTATTTTCATGAACAATTCGAAATTCGAATTCTATAAACTTTTTTGTGGCCAGCATTCTAAAAGAAAAGTTTTTACTGTGTGACAATACTTATGACCTGACTAGGTATAAAGGTACGCGCGATAAATACCAGTTTTTGTTAATAACTATGAGCAATAAACTTATTTAGTAAGCTCATTTTGTTTGGCAGGATATTTAGTATAGCAAAGTATATGATGGTAAGTAATTCTATTAGTAAATATATTTTATGTGGGTATGATTAAGTAACTGTATTTACTTAGTGTATTTATGGATATCCATTATTCTGTACTTAGATTATATCTTTGTTGCTGTATATTTTAGTAGGTATTTATATATACCTATATTAAACATTTTCTATGTAGTCAATTGTCGTACTCATGAGTTCAGACCATCTCAAAGTTGTCTGGAAGAGAACACATACCTATCAATAAATCTTACAAAAGTGTTCGATGTTGTAAGATACACTACCTACCTACTCAGATAAAATTAAATAAAAAATTACAAATGCCTTTCAAATTTGTATTGTATAATTATGATCATCTAGCGGAGTTATGCCCGACATATTAGCATCACTATCCGAATCATTCACATGCACGTCAGAATCGCGATCCGACTCTGTTTCGCTGTCACTCGCTGTAGATATAATAAACCGGTCCATTGCTACATCTAAATGCTCTACGTGTTTGCATTGTACTGACCACTTTTCTGGTGTTACGCTTGCAAGCGCGTCTTCCGACAATTTAACAATTTCCTTCGGGTCTTGGGGCACATTCTTATCAGCCACGCGTCCTTTTACACGGTTCCATATTTTTTCGATCGGGTTCAGATCACAATGATAAGGCGGCAGTTTTAAAACTTCGTGATTGTGTTCCTTTAGGAGTTCATCCACATCATAAATACGAGTAGGTGGGCCTTTATTTTGTTTAATAAGACCGAACAATATAGCTCTTGTCCAGCTCTCTACAAAATGATTTCCCTTTTCTTGTAACCACTCTTGCGTTTGAGCTTGTAAGCTTGACATTGTTGGTGGTTTATTTATCTGTGTACAGTATTATGGAGCATTGTCCATAACCACAAGAGATCGCTTTGGAAGGTTTGGAATCAACTTTTCGATCATCCACTTAAAAAAATTTGTTGAATCATGTTGTCATGATAGTCAGATGACTTTGATTGTGATTTAAAAATCAATAACGCACCATTTACAAAACCTTTCTCAGAACCAGCATGAGCAATTATCCATCTGCTTCCAGCAGACTCTGGAACGAAAAGTCCTGGCTCTTCTTTAATTTGCTAACAACTTTTAGCATGGTACGTGTTGTGGATATATGTTTCATCCAAAAACACCACGGGTATTTTTTCGATAGTTCTATTTTTACGCATTTTTTCGATGTATCTCGCACGCCAAGCAGTTATATCATAGAGTTCTATTAATATTTTTCTCTTATCTAACGATGCCAATCTTGGCATCGTTTGTATTTAAATCCGATACTATGCAATATTATTTGCAGTGTTGTGATGCTTCCTTGAAAATCAATATCCTCTTTCAGTGCGCAAGGGCGTACTTTGCTTAAAGTTGGCAGTTCCTTCTTCACAATATAAAATTATGGAATTTTTTGACGAATGGCACAGAGATCAAAATCATCCAACTTAATCTTTCTTTGGATGTGGACGTTTTTCCCTGGTGTGACAATATTTGTTGAAGTTATTGCAGCCCTATTTCCTTCTTGTGTTATTCTTGAGACGGTTTTTTCAGAAATACCTATAATGTCAAAAAATATTACATTAGCATACTACAATTTAGGTTTGTAAAAAATATTTAAATTAACTTCAAGTCGCAGTGATGTAACACGGATGTACCTATGAGTCGATGCGTGCAAAAAGCGATTTTGCGCCTATTTTAGTAAAAATGAGCATCACAATTAATTTTAATTTTCCAAACAACATAGTCAAAATCAATTAGATGGCATCCCTAAAATGTACCTGTCATGGCGGCAACTCTCTTGCGAACATTGTTTATTGGTATCAAAACACCTTGATTCTGCTGTTCTGCTTCACAAACCTCTTTCACCTTCAGTATCACTTCTAGGGCAGCACTTTTAACAAATTTAGGCATTGTAATGTAAACAACCCTTCCAACACAACAAAATTAGTAAAAATCTTACTAGCGATAGCGACCGAGACCGAAAACTCCGAACACAACACAACACAGCTCTGACAACATGGCTGATCTGTCAAAATTAGTTCCACCAATTGCCGAGGGACTTCTTTCGTGAAAAGGACTTCAGGTCCGTCCGTCTGTCACAGCTGATTATCGCAGCAACTGCTGAACCTATCGGTTTTAAATTTTGAATAGTTATAAAAATAAAACTAACCTTCCAATAGCAATTAAAAACAAAAAAAATAAATTCTCATTTTGATGGTCAACATTTCAAAATAGGGTTACTAGGTCAAGTGGGGTATCATATTAAAGATATTGATTTATACATTCCAAAACCATTTTTTTTTATTTTGTACAGTTTTGAGTTTGAGGGTTTGAGTTATGTACGTATGTACAAGTAACTTTTTAACAAAAATATAACCGACTTCCGATAACAAAAAAAACAAACTACTGAACCGATTTCGATGAAATTTCTATGGAACCAATCTGAAAGTATATCATTTCAAATAATAAAAGAGTTTTCCCAATCGGTTGATGAATGACGGAGTTTTGAGGTAACAAACATAAAAAATACAATCGAATTGAGACCCTCCTATTTTTGAGTCGGTTAATAAAACCTAACCGTTCTAGTTTTTAATCCAAGAACCATATCGACCGACACGATGAATGTATAATTTGTACTTTGGTAGGTCGCTAGAGGGCAGGGTGTTATTGAAACTACCGTACTGTATTAAAATTGAGCCTGTTTTAATGAAATCGTAACAACAACCTTACCCGAAATGCAAAACGCTTCGATAGCGCGATTCAGGAATCTGCACTTTTTAGCAGCAACATCTAGTTATGATTTTCGAACTACATACTATAATAATTAACCTTCTGAACAATGAAGAAGAAGTATTTAATGGCTACTATCTTTTTAGCCAACTTCTTAGTTCGCCCATAATTATCATGCATGAGATTAAATACACGTCGTTTCACTCTCATGAATAACTCGGTTCTCCAATAACCAATCCTTTCTTTCTTCTTACCTCTTCCAATCTCAGCGGCTCCTCTAAGCCAGCCGCAATCCTCTCCCGTTTCTCCCTCTCTTTCCTCTCCTTCTTCTCCCGTTTCCGCCTCTCCTTGTCTCCGTCCCGTTCCTCGAGGGTACCCGCGTCGCCGCCAGTCAGGACCGTGGACTTCTTCATAAAGTTGAACATGGCGGCGAGGGGCTGCAAAAGAAAAACAGACATTAAAATCTAAAGACGAAGAGTTACGACGCCACTAAAATATGTTGAGTTTACACATACTGCGAACCAGGATTTCAGGATGAGGGTAGAGAAAGGTTAGATGATAAATTAAACTATAAATTAAAACATATTACAGCTATAGATCACACAGTGACTATTTTCTCGCTTCAATAACATCGGGGATGCGTGCACGCATCCCCGATGTTTTACTAGGAATTTACTAGATATTACAAAACTGAAGTATCAAAAGTACCTACTAGGGATTAACTAGATATTACAAAACGGAATTATTGAAAGTACAAGGCATTTAATAGATATTACAAATTGACGTCATCGTTTAGTTTATATCCATCATTTTGTATATTTATTACTAATGCACGCTTGAAATAACAAAACAGATATTTGTAATACATACTAATTACATTTTCAAAAACCGATTCGTAGTTTTAAGAAATTGTTCCCTTTACGTCGAGTCTCTCTACGTCGAGCGGTGAGAGTCACCACATTTTTATTACCTCAATGTCGATTAATGAGTTCTTCCTCGCTTTCATTCCCTTAACGTCGAGTCAAGACAAGTGCCGAAAGTACAGTCACATAGTAAAATGAAAAGCTATAGAAAGGGCCAAAGTTTTTACAGATTTGATGTGAAGATGTGATTGTATAATAATTGTATATTGTAGTAATATTTCATAAATAAATAAAGTAAATTTGTTGTTTTTACGATACAATGTCACTTAAACAATATTATACATAAAACCAACGTGATTATCAAATTTAACCCTTTTCGTAAATCAGTCAGGTAAATTTTAGAAGCCGTCTCTTTTACACATATACCTGTCTTCTTACACCTATTGTTCTTATCGCATCGCTGCACTACTTGTTTTCAAATAGGATGACTTTGTTAGTATCAGTTTTGACTTGGAAAGTGTAGGTATGTATAAGTGTGTATAACATTAAAGTATTAATTTATAATAACAATATGTGAAATATTATAGAAAATCAATCGGACACTGCGAGAAATGTAAGTAGACTACTGTACCTATATTAAAAAAATAGTAAGATTTTATCAATTTATTTCCAAGATTTTTATAAAATATATATTATTTATCTATTCTACTATCAAAACCATGTTGTGTAGGTACATTTTGAAATGTATGTCTAGTAGAACTAATTGTTTATGAATTAGTCAATATATTATTAGGTATCATTACAACAGTATGATTTATTTAATAAGTATTTGAAAAAATGTTAAGTTAATACACATGACGAACCGATGCGATGGTATAACGAATAACAAAACAAAATGGCGGTCGCCTGGTGGCCGTGCATCGTTCAAAAATATTGCTTATAACTTACTACTTATTAATTAAACTTATTACTCGAATAATACTTTAATGGTTATTATACCATTCTAATATTTGATTATTTGTTCTAGGAATAATTGAAGTACTAACTCAATCTAATTAGATAATATGGATTTGGTTAAAATAATAAACATCTTGGAGGGTAACGATGAAACTGATACTGATGAAACAAATAGTACCAATGACATAGAATCAAATCCCGATAAAAGAAACAACACATTATCTCCAGAACGTGGTTCCATTGATTTATATGTATATTTGGATCTTGATAAACAACAAGATGTAACTTTTGAAACTATCATGGTTATGAACACTATTTATACTAAAAACGGGATATTTACCATGATTTGTGAGTATTGTGAGTAGTTTACCCGTGATCATGGCGCATGCAACTGCGCCGAAATATCGGGATACTCAAATACTCACAAATCATGGTAAATATCCCGTTTTTAGTATAAATAACAAGATGTAAATCCAACATGTAGTTCAAGCCTTGAAAAACCGCAAGACACACCACGAGAAATATGTGAAGAACCTGTATGTAGTTCTTTTCTATAGTTATTAAATAATTTCTTTTTCATAGAAAGCAAAAAAGGTGGCAAAATTTTAATGAAAGCTGGATATCGATATAGAATAAATCGAAAAAATAAATGCGGTTCATCAATATGGAATTGTGTTGCAAAATACTGTAAAGCTTCATTAACGCTGGATGAGAAGGAAATGAATATTCTTAGAATTACAGAAACCGATCACGCCTGTTCACCGGATTATAAACGTGAAGAATATGAGAAAATTTTAAATCAGTGTAAAAAAGATGTACAAACAAATTTGAAACCAATACCTACACTGCACGAAGAGACTGTGAGAGATCTAAAAAATGATGATTACGTTGACCATGTTCGGAAATTTCAATCTGTAAAAAATACATTATATCGATCACGAAATAATTTTTTAAATGTTAAAAAACTACATTTAAGAATTTGGAAGATGTGGAAATTTCTCCAGAAATCGGAAACGATTTTTTGATTGTAGACAGCGAAGGGAAAGACAAAATTTTGATCTTTATGTTGAGAGAATGCAATGAAGCATTGAAGTATTTAAGTGATTTCTTCGTTGATGGAACCTTCTATTCGGCTTCCCCACCTTTCTATCAATTATATTCTGTACATGCCGACATTGGCAGTACTCAAGACAAAACAGTAATTGTACCGATAATTTTCGCATTGTTGCCAAATAAAACACAATCAACCTATCTAAAGATGTTTGAATTGATAAAAGAAAATATGCTCGAATTCCATCCGAAAAATATCAAAATTGATTTTGAATTAGCAGCCATAAATGCCATTAGAGAAATATTTCCAGAGACACATATAAGTGGATGTTTTTTTCATTTTAATAAGGCGCTATGGAAAAAAGGGAAAGGATGTTGAGTTGACAAAAATAGCCAATGGAAAAAATCACATTGCCATGTGTGCAGCTACGGCACATCTTCCCATGGAATGTATACCAGAAGCATGGATTTCTTTATTAGAAAATACACCTGCTGGAGAAGAAGCGAGCCTCTTTAATGAGTATGTTACGTCACAGTAGATAAAAAATAACATAAGTTTGTTTTGTTGCTACCACGAACGTCACAGAACTACTAATCCTGTGGAAGGTTGGCACAACAGGCTGAACAAGAAACCGCCACTTTACACATTAATTAGTGTGCTTAAAGAAGAAGCTAAAGAAAGTAGATTCAGGATAGAGCAGGCGGGCACATTCGATGAAGACCAAAAACCAAGAAAAAAATCAAGCCTGGCTATTGACAATCGCATTAATAAAATCGTTGAAGATTTCACTACGAAGAAAATTGAAGTGACAAAATGTTTAAAAAGACTGTCAGTTGTAAAACTTTAAGAGATACACACATGCTATACAAACTATTCTTATGCATATTGTATACTAGCTATTGCCAGCGGCTTCGCACGCGTGGTTTGCCAATAAAAAGTAGCATATGTGTTCCGGCGTGAAAGAGTAACAAGCATCCATACATACAAACTTTTGCGTTTATAATATTAGTAGGATCTACTATTATGTTAGTATGTAAGTCGGTATTTGATTGTGATTTGTGTTTAATATAGGGTATATTTTGAAGAAATAATTATTTACTTGTTGTTATTAGATCTCAAATTTATATGTTAGTTATTGATTGTGATAATCTATTTTAGATGTTCCTGTCACATTAGTGACTTCTGTGATTTTTTTATATTATGTAACTTTATTTAACTGTTTTTAACAAAATAATGTGTTACATTATTTTATAGTACCTACCTATTTTATTGTAGAGACGTTGTCCTTAACTGTGTGCTTGATTACAATATTTTTAGTCTATATTACAAATGACACCAATACCAACTTAGTCGGAAATGTTAAACGATTGTGATTTTTATTAAATCTGACTGATTATTATTTTTTGTTTCAATTGTACCTTTCCAAAATCGATGTAAAGGGAATAGGAAGCGTAAACAGTAATATTTAACATAACAATAGTCTGACTCGACGTAACGGGACTCGACGTAAAGGGAACAATTCGTTTTAAGAGGGCATTTGTTGTCCTCGGATTTAGCAATATTTTAGTTATAATTAATGTATTTTTGTAGATTTTTCTCTCCGTGTGAATGTTTAGCTATAATAGAGGCTAATCACATAATGTAAAGTTGAATTACCTAGTCGCTAATTATACATATTAGGTTCGTTGATCTGTAGGTATAGTTAATAAATTCGGGGCTATATTGGTTGTTCGTTGATCTAGTAATAAAACCGGCCAAGTGCGAGTCGGACTCGCGCACGAAGGGTTCCGTACCATTATCTATAAAACATGCAAAATAATCACGTTTGTTGTATGGGAGCCCCCCTCCCCCGTCAATATTAATTTTATTTTAATCGAACTATATATTTTTAAAGTGAATAATATAACTCAATATTCTGTGAATATTTCAAGCGTCTACCTGTTGCCGTTATCAATATCGAGCAAAAAACCACGTTTGTTGTATGGGAGCCCCCCTAAAATATTTGTTTTATTTTAATTTAATTATTTATTTTTAAAGTGAATAATATAACTCAATATTCTATGAATATTTCAAGCGTTTACCTGCTGCCGTTATCAATATCGAGCAAAACAAATCACGTTTGTTATATGGGAGCCCCCCTTATATATTTATTTTATTCTGTTTTTAGTATGTGTTGTTATAGCAGCAACAGATATACATCATCTGTGAAAATTTTAACTGTCTAACTATCACGGTTCATGAGATACAGCCTGGTGACAGACGGACAGACAGCGAAGTCTTAGTAATAAGGTCCCGTTTGACCCTTTGTGTACAGAACACTGTAATTCAAATCCGTAAATCAAATTAAATTGCAAATCCAACCCAATATCGCATTATTTGTTCGATATTCCCGAATTACGATACTATCAAAAATCAGGGCGAAGATAAAGAATAAAGCAATATGCGGTGAATTCAATTTCTCCACAAGCGCTTTAGTATTTCAAACAAAATAGTCTAGGGTAATAACAAGGCAGAGAGCGGCGGGCACAGACGATCTCAGACTACAGTTTATCGAAAGCTGTACTTAAATCGAAACTAAACAAAGAAGATTTACAATGAAAACATAATACTCGTACATCAGAAGCCCGTCTCTTTGTATATTTAAGTGGTAGGCCATTCCGCAATGCCTGCAACGCCGCCGGTAATAAAGTTGATTGGAGCTTGCGTTTTGCATTTACATGCCATGGATTGAGTCAGTGGAACATGACAATAATACTAACTCGAATATTTCGTACCGAACGAGCTGATTGGGATGGGCCGCGTTCGGCAAGCTGGACGACATCCTTAAGCCGCCTAAAACTCCACAGAGTCTGAAGACCCGCTTATTTATGCAATGTGTTCTGCCCACCATGCCTTACGGTGCCGAGACATGGACGCTCACGCAGGAGGCTGTGTACAGGTTAAGAGTTGCACAGAGAGCAATGGAGCGTACCATACTCTGCATCAAACTCTTAGATCGAGTTCCAAACGTCGAGATCCGTAGAAGAACGAAGGTTAATGACGTTGGGAATCGAGTTATGGAGTTCAAATGGTCTTGGGCGGGACACTGGGCAAGACGTGGTGATGACAGGTGGAGCAGGGTAGCAACTGAATGGTGGCCGAGAAATTGCTGTAGAAGCGTAGGACGTCCGGCAGCGAGATGGGTGGACAACATCGTTAGAGTCGCGGGCCGTCAATGTGTGAGACTAGCGCAGGATCGTGGCGGATGGCACAAACTTGGGGAGGCCTATACCCAGCAGTGGGTGAAGTCGGGCTGTGGATGATGATGATGAGCTGATTCAGGATAAAGCGGACTTTGAATTTATAATTTGCTAATTGTATGAAGGCAATTCGTAATCCGAATGAGATACAAAATCTATGCTCAGTTGTTGAGGAAATGTCTAGTGTACATTTCCTCAACAACTGAACGACTGACGAAATCAGGGAAACTGTTACAGAAATCTAGCGACCACTATGTAACCTCAGCCAATTTTCCGCCTACCACATAGATCAGCACAAGCACATAATCATCAATGACAATGGCCAGGCGTCAACAGCACCGTTACTCAATGTGTTTCCATCTAGAATAACTGTCAACATTCTTATGTGCTTTGAATTAAACGACCATTTTACATTAGACAACCATACAAAGTGTGTGCCATTGTTAGAGTACCGTACACGCATCATTTGTGGGTACCTCTGCGATGCATTACAAACCCTGCTAAACATGGATAAGAGCTGAATTCAGGTCAACATCACTTATCTACTGTATACTCCTGTTTAGAAACAAATACTCATAGCTACTGTAGATAATTGAATCCGGGTTCATACATTTTTGCGCGTAAATTATGCAAACACGCACATGTTCTACTCACAGCTTACATCATCATACGAAATGTTATTTGTTCTGACTGCGCCCCGGCATCCTTCAGAGATATGGAAGGTATTGAATTGATACCTACACAATTCAAACTTTTATATTTCGAAGCCGAGCAAAAAATAACAATATCTATCTAATATATGAAAATCTCGTGTCACGGTCTTTGTGGTCGCACTCCTCCGAAAGGGGTCGACCGATTTTAATGTTTTTTTTGTATATTTGGTAGGCTAGAGGTTTTAAAGTATTTTTCATCTTCCTACCCCCACGCCCATTTTTTAATCGCGATTTTAGTATTGAACAATATCCATATAATTTAACCATCGTTCATTGACGTGAAGTCATTTACATGAAGTATCGCGACACTTTGACAAGAGTGTTTTATACAGTTTTTATCCCGATGTTCCCACGGGAACGGGAAATTTCAAGCGTGGGAAGCCGCGGGCGGGTCAGCTAGTAGTAATATAAAATTCGGAGTCACCTAATCCATAAAAGAAAAGATGCACAGGGTACTGAAAAATAGTTTTTCTCATAAAATGTTGCACGTTCTTGATACTCCAATTTATTTTAATAAGTTCATGGCATCTAGTATTTTATACGAACTGTGGTTCACGGACACATTGCATTAGTGAAGCACTTAGAGGGATGCGTAAGTGCTATAATATCAGTAATACGAGCACTGCAAATAAGATTAGATACCTTGATAAATGCGTTGTGGTTCAAGAAGGTACAAAATGTGAGAAGGAAATTTAGCAATCAACGTGCCTAAGAAAGTAATATAAGGAACAAATTATAAAACAAGACTTACAAATTCATTGAATGTTAAAAGAACCACCACGAATATGTTAGGTAGTTTTTATCTTATACGTCCTTCGAGTAGGATACTGATTACTGGCAGAGAATCGCAAGAATGATTCGTTAGAATGTCTTGAGAGGATATACGCAAGTGCAGTCCTAATCCACGTGGCCATGTTTCAACCTACTGAATAGGAACAAAGGCCATTCACATGATATTGGCGCGTGCTCAAAATGCCTCCGAACTTGCAGTGGAACTTTGCAGTTTCCAAAGCGAGCTGCATTCTTTAGACAATGACGCTATGACTTTTAGGGCCTATAAAGATGAGTCACTGGAATTAAATGGCTAAAAGCGCTAAAGGATATGATATGAGGATGTTGGGACTTAGTAATTTTGAACTGGCATATTTTGCAGACACAATCCATTCACAGTCACAGCTAAGTCAAAGTAAAAGGATTCGTTTTCTATACTCATATTATAACGAGGTAAAAGTTGTAGTTTATATTTTTGTAGCGGGATAATTCAGAAACTACAGAACTGAGACCCAAGTCACATACCTATAGTCATAACTACATAAATATACTCCTGCCTGATCTCAACCAAACTCCCGGAAAAATATTTTCAAATCATACAAACATTTGTCTTGCAGGAACTCTCCCCTCTGCATCTCAGAAATTGTTACAGCGATCGAAAAAGCATCACATTAAATTCTAATCCTTTACTCCGCTACGTAAACCTTTCATTCTGTTTTCTATTTCTGATTTACTTTTCTAATTAGTTTCTTGATTTCTCTAACTAGCTATTAGTAGTCAGTCACGTTAGGTCCCGGTGGAGCCAACTACTAATAAACTAATCGAATGCACGTGGCGTCTGCAAGTCTGGAGCGCATATTCAGGTCAATTCACACTGACCGTGTGGCCGGAATATGTGACATTTGCATTTATTTGAGTCACGTTGATAAAACTATTGGGTCGGTTGCATGTGAAAATAATGCTTGTTAGTTTTGAAATAATCCTTTGTGGCAAATAGTATAGATCGTCAGATAGAGAGAACATAATTGTACATTAAAATTAACAACCAGTTAAACAAATAACCAGAAACTCGGGTTAAGAATGGTTTTATCGCTGAAAGTGATTTGACTACAACGGAAAAGTATAAGGAAAGAGTTATTTATCACATACAAGCAAATGATGTGAACTATTACAATAAACATGGCAATCGACGTATGTAACAGGCTGTCTGTATATAACTTTCATTCTCAGTATAAACCAAGAAAGCTAAGTTAAACAGCTATCTATGACGCAGAACAAGGTTGCATAGCTTTGCAATCTTTGCCTAGTTGAAAAGGAATGTTGACAGGAAGATGACGGACATTAAGATCCATACCTGGGCACACCACCAACTTTAATTGCTATTCTGTAATTCTATGTAGACTAAGTACAGTTGTGGTCGTAACGGGATTTGACACCGGTAAAAATTATACTAAAACGTAAAATATGCAGCAGGTGATTTCTGTCGGACCTGTTTGACTTGTTAATAAATATGGAAGCTGTTTTAAATTCTGCAATCAAATTGCAATACGCTAAAAAAATTGGCGATTGTAAGAAACGCCAAAATGTAAGAATCTGAAATGCAGGACAGAGAAATCAAAGAGTATAATTTTATTAAAGCGGTCTTGGAACCAGCAACGATGCAAAATAAAGTTTTCACAAAAGTCACGAGTAGATTATGTATGAGACATTAACCAAAAGAGAATCACCCGTGACAAAAAGAAGTTGAAACAAAATGACAACAGACTATCTCATAGATTACAAACACAAATAGACCACCGACATTTCCTTTCATAAAACAAACACCATAAACTCTAGCAGCAATTGAGTAGTTCATTATGCAATGCGTTAAATTAGTGTCAATATTGATGTAGATGACGAGAATAGGACAAGTGCTGAGAGAGAACTACAAAGTTCGTTTGTGTATTTTGTGGGAGGTATTGAAGAGAACTGGACAAATGCAAGTGACTCAGAAAATAGAGCGTTTAACCTCGGATAGATGACAGAATCTAGCCAAGCAGGATAGATGAGCAGCAGAATCTAGCTAAGCATTGTAATCTCAATAACCCTTAGTACGTAACGTACCTACAGCTATTGAATCAGCTATAAACCTAACAGGACAGGATAAACAGAGCCGGTAAAATAATGTCTATATTGATATGAATAAAAATAGACCTAACTAGGTATTCATTATGGTTATTATATTGTAAAAAGAACGATATTTTTAATGAACTATAAAATATGGCACATAAAATACGGTATAGAATTACTTTCGTGAATCAGGCAAATGACTGGCTGACGGTGATGCTGATGATGACAGTTTATGATTCCAAAAGGTTCTACAAAAAAACAGTCAAATATTACAAATGCAAAAAACCCAACTGAAGCTTGGTATTTCGGTTAACAAGTACATTCTTTATTTCCTGCCAGTCCGTGTTTAATTTGGGCCTCTTTAAGGTAAGAGTGAATAGGTTTCTTCTGGGTATTCGTGCTTCATCTTAGACCACATCATCGCTTACCATCAGGAAGGGAGATTGTAGTCAAACGAAGATCTATACATATTTAAAAAAAATGTCCTGGGTAAGGCAAGTCTTGGAATCCAGAATCTAGCACACACACAGAAATCGTGAAAGTTACATTAAAAACTGTCATCAAAATCAATCCAATTAGACACCTAACACAAGAAAATATTCTTTCGATACGAGCGAGGCCCAACAAAACCTTTCATTCGCCGACGCGTCACAAACACCAGCTTTTATAATTGCGACTGGCACAAAAAGAGTCGTTCACGCGTTCCATACAATTATTGAATGTTTTTGTCAAGTTTAATGAACGAGTATTGTGTGAGGCGAATAAGTTTGACACGCGAATCATTTCGAGAGTATGTGACAATGAGAGTCTTAAACCCATCAAGTTGTGGGTGGGTTTTTGTGAACCCGAACGATACTTTTGAAATTTAACTGAATAACTGGATATCAATCAAGACGTGTTTCTCCTACTGTTTCCATAAAACTATCAGAAATAACATAATCGTAGTGAATACTACTATTATAGACATTTTAAAGTTCAGTGTATAGAAGAATAAGCGGCCTATATAATACTAAACTATATTATGCATTAGCCACATCGATAAGGAAACTCAAATAATAAAATAATCACATTATTTTCAAAAATCAAATTTGAAGTTGACTGCTTTTTTAAGGACCAAACTGTTATCAAATGGCTCAGAGAAAAAACAAACAATAAGTAATCGCACACCGTCCGTATTACAATTTACAGAAAATACCAAGCAAAAACTGATTAGCAACTTTTTACCGCGCATGCTAACTGCTAACTAATCAACCTTGAAATGAATGGCCTTTCATCAATAAAATCTGCAGTCTGCTTTAATTATTATGTATATAGTAATTTCGTGAGCAACTGCGATGAACTAATGAGATACTCGTAAGAGGTGGTTTCACCTAAATTTGGATTACCAATTGCAATTAAAAAGTCATCTAATTGGATTTATTTTTTAACTAGCTGACCAATCCGCAGCTTCGCACGCGTAGTTTTTTAATAAAAACATTACTCTCCTTGTGCGCAGTTGGGTAAAATGTAGCCTATGTCACCCGGGGATAGTGTAGGTTTCCAACAGTGAAAGAATTTTTTAAATCGGTCCAGTAGTTTCGGAGCCTATTCAATACAAACAAATCTTTCCTCTTTATAATATTAGTATAGACAACGCAGACGTGCTGACAGATAGCAGTAATGGCTAGAAAATATATATAAAAGCCAATATCCCTTTAAATCGGTACTTCCGACCTTTCACAGTCGAAGGCAACACACTCGCTGTAGATGTAGACACGTGCGACCGAACTCCGAACACGTCTCGATAACAATGACACGGAATGCGGACCAAGTAACCAGATCTCGTTTTAATTGCGTGTCAAGAGTATTATGTCACACTGACAGGCCCAGTCCAACTGGAAAATGGAGGCTCAGGTTTCCATTTACACACTGGTAATAGTCTAGCTAGGATTTTCTGTCAATGGATCAGGCAGGCAATGGTGTATTTGTTAAATGGGTGGGTAAGGTTAGGTTAACTAGTGTTATCACTTATTACCTACAGCATTTTATTATCACTCAGGATAAGTGATAGACGTAGCATGGTCCTCGAAGTCCAGTTCAGATATTCTTATTACAACTGGTGTTCATTAAAAATGATGATCCAATAACAAGGTTTTAGGAAGTTAGCTGTCACCACATTCATAGTTCATCAAGAACATACATTTCGGCAGCAGCCTAGTAAATCTTAGCTTATTATTCGTCGGCCAAACATCTCCCATTAAATCACGAGCGCCATAACAAAACAGTGCACGCAAGCCAAGTGTACAACTACGGTGTTCTACGCAACTCGGTTCAATCACCTGGTTACGTAATAACGGCGCGTATTAACTGCCAGGGGACCATTGTGGTATTCTGACTACACTCCACTAAAACCACTTTACATGGCAAAAAATCGAATGGGATTCTTTACAAGTTAGAACTGGGTGTCTGTTTAACTGGGCTGAAACATGCAAGACGTGTGATTTGGTTATTGAGACATTGCGGAAAGTAGCAAAGACGTAAAGAATTTTGAGTCCGAGTTTTCGGCTTCTTCTTCTTCTTTTTTCGTGCCAATGGCTATTTGACTTCTAAATTTGATTAGCCCAATAGAGAGCAACTTCCACACCCCTCTCTGTTGCCTGGTACAAGTCATTCCGTGTGCAGGTGGTTGGGTATAGAGGATATGAGAGCAGTCTGATTTTAATAGACCACACACAAGGAGCAACACAAGCTCAATAGCTTTATTATCCAGCAAGGCAAGATCCATGTTTTGATCACACAGTAGAGGAGCATCATCCCACGATGTAAGACGGCAGAAAGAGCGATAGACCCAGATTGAGATGGCAGGATTCGTTTGAGAAGGATTGGAACAAAGAACAATGAACAGTGAAAAGTGGAAGGGGGATAAGGAGGCCTTTGCCTAGAAATAGTTGACGCGGGTTGGAAATAATAATAAGATCAATTGACTCTGTGGGGCAAAACATGAATGGGCTGAATCAAATGTTTTTATGGATTCAAAATACTGCTTCCATAAAAACAAGCCTCTTCAGTTTTCGATTTAACGTTTGTCTTGTTGAATGAGAGTATTCACACTATTGAATATAAACTTCACATGTTCGTCAGGTAAACAGCCCGGTAATTAGATCTTCGTTTGTAGAGGAAGTATTACCGTATTTCGAGCAACAGTTTTATAGTAAACAATGGGCTTCCGTTGTAGAAATAGCCTGTTCACTTGCTTTTACTCTTTAGAAACAGCTATGGCATACTAATCTAAATTGTTTCTCATGCTCAGAACTGCAAGATTTGACGAAGCAGTTAGCACAAAAGAAGCAGACATGCTAATGTACCCAGTCACATGGGTATGAACGTGGCCATGGCTCATGGCGTGCTGATTAAAATGCAATAGAAATAGTATGATCCGGCATTTATTGAATTGAAAGAGCATACTACATACGGGTTAGCATAGCTATTATGATAGCTACTGAACCGATTAACTGATATGACAGATGTTCAGTGTCCCAATCCTACCAGGTACAATTATAACGTTCATTCGATTTACCTTGATCCATAAAGCTATTTAAATGACATGTTATGCTGCCAATACAAGTCAACAGAAAGCTTGCCAAAAGTGATATGATTGATAAATGTGATCTATTTCAGGTTCAGTTCATAAGCAAATTCCAAGCTTCATTAATGCAACTTGCAACAAAGATATCTGCGCCCTCACGCTTCGCAAAGCATCTTGAATCGACATTTGATTGACAGGTCAGAGTGATTGCTGTTGCACAAACAAGGAACACTGTATCGCAAGAGTACTTCCGTGGCGCCAATTTATTATGTGTCAGCGTTAGCACATCACTCACAGTCCAAATATCTTTTGCCTATAAGTCATAATATGGATAGGAGAAGTTTCACTGAACTACGAACCTATGAAATACAAAAGTGAACTGAAAAGGCCCACGACTTCCTTAATTTCCATGGTGCATGTCGTCAAAATTACGTTTGCCAAATTACGTATGCCCAATTTTTGCAGTTATGTTTCCATATTATGGCAGTTTGCAACTTGCAAATCCATCGCCGTTTATTGGCATCGGTTAGTAGGATTCATTCAAATCTTCTTGTCCAATAAAATGCCTACTGTCCAATAAGCTAAGCCAGGCATACCTATAATGTGTAAAAAGCATTAGGGAATACTACACAATAAATGTCTATTAAAATATGAATTGGAGAGCTAAATTATTTACCTACGGTCTACCTCTGAAGCTTTAGTATTTCAAGGGAAATTATGTGACGTCTGTAGTACCTAAATGTAAGATTAGTCACCTATTTGTTTAACAACAGTCTTCGTAAACCTATTTTATGTTGACACAGGGATTTCTCTGAACAGCGAAATTGTATTATGGACCGGGTGAAATGCAGATACATATGAGAATTTCACAAGTACTTATAACTATTTCTGTATTTTCTGTGTAGGGTTTATCCGAAATCGGATAAAGGTTATTTTATCATTAAGACCCTGTTGGCCATAGGACATCAAACCAAAGATTATGTGGAAGATTTGTCCTCCTGCTCGGCGGACACCTTCCAACCTCTATCAAAAACACATCAGAGGAATATGATTGTAACATGCTATATCAGCAGTTTGTGGATGTTGGGTAGAATTATAGTATTGTAGTTATAATTATAGAATTTTCTGAAAAGAAAAGAACATTGAAGTCATCAAAAAAACCAGCAGACAGTCTTACTTAGCATTTTAAAGCTTTTTACTACATAATGATACTATTCGGTCACCCACCACAACCATACAAAAACGTATTTGCGTGATCCTGAACGGGTAATTAGTAAATGATACTTCATCTGATCCCCGCCCCGGTCAAAACACTACCCTCGTGGAGAATTAAACGCGTTAGAGGCAACCGTTTAAAACGTCATAAAATACACGCGATTCACGTCCCCTACAAATTGGCTATCATTCAGGGAGTTAATTGGTGTATTTATACGGGCTACCACCTGGAGCGAGTGCCCTAACACCCCCTATTACTGCTAGTGGGGTACGCATTACGCATTGTTTGGAGGTTATTAAGTGAACTGAGTAGATTGACGCTTTGTCAAGATTTTGTCAAACTTGGGTCGTGTGAAATCTAGAGGGTCAGGCCTACTCGTAGTTACAGTCGTAATCAAATTTACTGGATGGCCATGAAAGATACTATACCTATATAACAATATTAAATAAATAAATATTGCTGGACATTTTCTCACAGCGCTATCTAGCCCCAAACTAAGCAGAGCTTGTACTATGGCAACCAGATAACTGATAGAATACTTATATAGGTACTTGCTTTATTTTGTAAATACATACTTAGGTATAATATATAGGAAACACCCAGACACGGAATAAATATCTGTAGATCATGCAAACATTTGCTCCGTGGCGGGAATCGACCCGCTACAACCTGCGTCTCAGCCGGCTAAACGCACACTGCGCCACGGAGGTCGTCAATATTCCTCACGACATCCCCAAGATGGACATTCTCGGATCTCTTGCTAAGAACGCAGGCCCAAATATTAAGAGATTTAGAGCCCGTGTTATTACGAATATAATTTTTTTTTAATCAGGATTCAAACCACAATCTCCGCATCGAAAGTCGGGGTAACTCCCACTCGGCCATCACGGCTATGATCGAGACTTGTTATTATAATCAACTGGCTAAACTGTGTAGAGCTGAACTTTGTCTAGATTTTGTCAAGCTCGGGTTGCGAAATCAGTAGGGCGGGTCAAGGCTTATCGCAGACCGCAGTTTCATTATGGTGCTCCCACAGAACTGCTGTGAGGGAGCACCATTTGTCGTAATTTTTGTTGGCGTATGAACCGATTAAATCAGATTGGTAGATTACAGAAATCGGATTCTAGAACTCTTGTGGGTTTAGGCATTAAAAAGCGCTGATTAATATTCATAAATTTTGTTTACTTTTTACTTAGAAAACGTTCGTGATTGATTTCAATCATTATTATAAATCATTATCATTATTGTCGGTCGAAACACCGATAAGACGGTACGTGATAAATCCCGTATTTATAATAATAATTTTGTTTACATTTATTTTTTGGTCTTAATAACTTTACCGCTCGACTGTATTTTACATTCAAAATGATTATCAAAGAGACTTAACTCTTTTTTGATAGCATATTCAAAGATAAACTAGTAGGTACCTAATTTACATGTAAAACATCCGCACAAACACAGCTGGGCCATACGATCTACTACAGACACATCCGGACGATATGTCATAGTAACTATTACGTAACCTGTGATACGAGACTGGGTCAACGTACCTCGAACTATACTGACTCTTAATTTATTCTGCGCCCGAGCGGAAGAGAGGAAGTTGGGAGAATGTTCGGAGGTTTAAATAAATAAATAATTCTGGACATTTCACACAACGCTATCTAGCCCCAAACTAAGCAGAGCTTGTACTATGGGAACCAGATAACTGATAGAATACATAGATACATTTTGTAAATACTTACTTATAATAGATAGAGAAACAACCAGACCCGGAACAAATATCTGTAGATCATGCAAACATTTGTTCCGCAGCGGGAATCGAACCCGCTAACTCCTGCGTCTCAGCCGGCTATTCGCCCACTGCACCACGGAGGTCGTCCCGGAGTAATATAGGCTACTTTTTTTTTACCCAACTGCGCAGAAGGAGGGTAATGTTTTTATTGACAAACCACGACAAAGCCGCGCATGGATTAGCTAGTTTAAAATTCAAGTTTGGATCTTCATGATTGACGATCTCCGTGGCGCCGTGGACGAACAACCGGCTGAGACGCAGGAGGTAGTGGGTTCGATTCCCGGCACGGAACAAATGTTTGCATGATCTACAAATATTTGTTCCGGGTCTGGTTGTTTTTCTATATATTATAAGTACGTATTTACAAAAAAAAAGTATATAAGTATTCCATCTGGTTCCCATAGTACAAGCTCTGCTTAGTTTGGGGCTAGATAGCGCTGTGTGAAATCTCCAGCAATATTAATTATATTATTATTTATTCATGTGTTCGTTTGTATTCATGACTGGTGAAACACAAGGCAAGGAGAGGGTTGATAGGAAAAGGTGGGTAATACTCGCATCTGCCACCGGTAACTGGTTAGACACAAAGGATGCGCTATATCCGACACACGCTTGACCAATTATTAAATACCTATACAAGTATCGGTTCGAGGACACATGACTATGACACACACCAGCAAATCCAACCGTGCCAACTCAACGCTGTCATAACAAAATCTTGCGTTCCTTCCCTAATGCTTCATGGTTCACAACCAACAAGGAGATCCACGAGTACCTCGAAGTTCCCACAGTTGACCAAGAAATGGGCTTCAAACGGAAAAGATACCTGGATCGCCTAAAAAGGCATGATAATCCGCTGACAAGAGCGCTGGTGGAAATCGTTTTGTCACAAAGCGGCTGAAAAGAGTCCATGTGTTGGACAACCTGCTTGCTGCTTCTAAATAACGGATGAAGGACTAATGTGTCTTGATCCCGAACGCCACAAATTAATCATCTCCTCCCCCTACAGTCCTCCAACTGATTGCGGATCACAATGAGAAAAAAATAATAAAAATAAACATGATTAATACGAAAACGGCCACTTTGATTTATATTTCGTAATGAAAAAAGATTTGTAGAAAGCTCAGTGTTTTTGAAAGACCTATTCAATGACACCCCATCGTGCAGATAGGGTGCGTGAGAAACAAATAACATACCCTAACTTACTTAATTAGTTAAGGGAATACCTACACAATTACCTATCCCCAAAAACAAGGTGTTTTTGCTTGAACTATACTTCTACCTTGACACCACAAAAAAATATAAACAATTGTTTAAAAATTCCGCACCAATTTTTGTATATGATTTTTTTTAAACACGCACTAAAAGGTTGTTTATAAAATCCTATACAAAACTTGCTAAGAAATAGAACAGACGTTAATCAGTTGTTTAACTTTTGTGTTATAATATTAAGCAGTACTTTTAAGGATACGTCAGTAAATAGAAACATCGCGCCGCGCCGTCCTTGATATTCAATACAGAAAACACTTTCCCACAGCCGAGAAGGTAACATTATTCCCCGACACGCAAGCCTTATTCCAGAGGCTGAGATAGGAACTGCACGAGAAGTGTTCTTTACAACCGGTCTCAGACCGCGAGACCTAACAATAAGATCAATAGGAGGCAACGAGACAGACAAGAGAAAAAATAAAATAGTTCACTAAACACAGCAACTAATAAACATGTAGGTATATATAACTACCGCGATGTATAATATACAGTTGGGTCGCTAATTGTATCCCTCTGCATGTTTAAAGACTGAAATAAAAACGTACGTGATCAATCCCGTATTTATAATAACGATTGAAATCAATCACGAAAGTTTTCTAAGTACCTAAAACTGTAAGAGAATGAAATTACTAAGTAATAATAAACGGGTATATATAGTGTTTTTACCATTATTGATAGAGCGAAGCGAGATCTCTAATGGCGGGTTCCTATATCCGTCGGTAACCGACTACGCCTCATATGTCCTTGAAAAAGTGTCAAACTAGTGTCAAACTTTTGACAGGTTTTCAAGGAGAAACGAGTCGTAGCTGGTTACTGACGGATATAGGAACCCGCCATAAGTCAACTAGGACAAATCGGTGTTGTATGTATGTATGTATGTATTGTTTGTTTCTCCGAGGATAACTTTCGAAGCGTTAATCCGATCATCGTGAAATTTGATACATAGGTAGGTAGTGATGGCAAAATTTTGGTGTGACTAAATGAAGTAAAAATGTTGGTGGGTTGTTGAGATATTGGGGTTCAAGAGGGGTAAAAAATGAAAATCTGACTATTAGGTCAAATGAAAGGTCTTCATTAGTACATTTCGAACCCGTTTTTATTTGAAGTAAAGTTTTTGTAGTTTTTGAGTTATTAGACTTATTAGCCATGATAAAAACTAAACTTTGACAAAATTCACAGGGTACACCAGTGACCTCACAGTGCTGTAATTTGGTATGCGTGTAGCTTAAGTATCACAAATATAGGCAAAAGTCTGAAATCTAGAATAACTGCAATTTGTACACCAAAACCGAAAACCAATTAACATGATCTCCGGTTACCTGTAGGTAATTTGAATGAAACTGTGGGTCAAGTAAATTGGTTATTTATTTACTTAAGAGAGTAAAAGATTACGAATAATATTTTTTTTTGTTTTTATGGTAGACTCGCGAGATCTCAGTTCGGGGCGAACCACTAGTACTATATTTTCGAGTGTGTTGCAACCACGGCCGCGAGCACGGCTGTTGCATGCAATCAGCAATGCAAAGCAAATATGCAACACAGTCGAAAAGTTCGGGATAAATGAATACCCGTTCCAATGTTCAGTGTTCGCGAAAGTTTAAGAAACACTATTGTAAAAGGATGAATTTCTAAGTTTGTTTTAGACTACACGACTGAAGTAAAACTTCTTTTATAAAATTGTTCAATTACAAAATTGTCCACACGCCTGTAGGTCGATCAGTCTAAGTTCATGCTGGATAGATGCAACTCGCACTCGCACATTAACGTTTAAAAATATACGAAACGTAACTCTCTCTCTCTTTATTATAAATACGGGATTTATCATAATGATTGAAATCAATCACGAAAGTTTTCTAAGTAAAACTCTCTCTCCCTTTCTATCTTCACTTACTTACCTATATCTCCCTCTCAACTTTCGTTCGCACTTCTCGTAACGCATTCACCAGCGTACTCCCCAAGTCAAGCGTGCGTAAAAAAGTTTTACTTCAAAAACATGACAAAAAACAAAACCTTGTTGTTTGTTACCCCAAAAAAAGTTAAACAAATATTTAACGCTTGATTAAAAAAATCCGGATTAATTTAAGCACGCGCTAAACAGTGTCTAATTTTTTTGTGGACTTATAGATTTTATTTCAACACACGACGTGACCCTAATAAAAACTACTAGTTAGCGACGCTGTTTCTGCCCTTTTTTTGGACATTTCTGCCTGTGACCACTATTTGTTATTTTACAACACAATCGAAACCTGGAAATCATACTGATATTACAAAACGAAATAATTTCTGAGTTTGCTGTTTGGATGCAGGGGTTAAACTCCGAAACTTCCAATCCGATTCTGATAATTCTTTAATTAAAATCCTTGCGAAGCCGGGGCGAGTCAGCAAGTGTCAGCTAGAGAAAATTAAAAAAACCGGCCAAGTGCGAGTCGGACTCGCACACGAAAAAATCACAAAAAATCATGTCTGTTGTATGAGAGGCCCACTTAAATATTTATTTTATTCTGTTTTTAGTATTTGTTGTTATAGCGGCAACAGTAATACATCATCTGTGAAAATTTCAACTGTGTAACTATCACGGTTCATGAGAGACAGCCTGGTGACAGACGGACAGACAGACAGCGGAATCTTAGTAATAGGGTCCCGTTGTACCCTTTGGGTACAGAACCCTAAAATACCAAACAGAGCAGCTGAGGAACACAGCAAAGAGGTTCCATCACAGCCTAGTCTCTTATAGGATTAATTTCTTTACTTTAGGCATAATACTATGTTACTATATAACTGGACCACCTATACAAGTTGTCCAGTATTTGTTACACAAACGAAATAATAATAACTGGTATAATAAAATAATAATAGTAGATTATTAACCAAGGGGATAAAGCAGTGTCTTCTGTCGCGGGTGACGATTTAAATCGCGAGCGTAACGAAGGACTCAAGGTTTACTCGCGAGCGTAGCGAGGGTGTTAAAAACTTAAATCACGAGCGAAGCGAGGGATTTAAGACGAGTCCTGAGTGTAGCGAGGGATTTAAGTTCACCCAAGACTAAGACAGCTTTATCACCGAGGAAAATACTCTACTTTTCGTACCATTTGCGAAAAAATTAACACAATAATAATATGAGATAAGCATTTATTAAAAATAATGACAATTAAAAGTAAAAGTTAACATTCGAAACATTGGTCCAATTATTGATAGAGAGAGTTACATTTTTGTTTGGTACATTTATTGTTGATGAGTTGATTTGAGTATTTCTCTGTTCTTGCGCCTGAGGAACTTGCGTTTATGTATTTGAAGAAAACAAAAGCGCGGCAAATTCCTAGACTAAAATTTTTTGACGGAAAAGCAAAGGCATCAAGCTCATACGGCCTCGCCGGTTTTCGTAATTTTATTTAATAATCATAACTGCATAATAAATGCGTATTCCTTTTTCGAAAAGATGTATAATGCTTTATATACAAACTCAATGGTGTAAACATAGATGTAGTTCAGTATAAATTTCGGTAAGTATTCCAAATTTAAATCACATTCTCCCCCTAGAGGATGAATGAAATTCAGTACAATTTTCTTTCCCTGTTTTTAACAGATTAAAATTGACTATTGTTATGTTCGCTTTTTGTGGCATAGAATGTCACTTTTTTGAGCAAGTAGTACGAAAAGGTATATTATAGCATGTTAGTAATTAAGATCATATACATAAATTTGGGATCCGATGCACTTCAAACTATTAAAATACAGATCAATTTATTTAACAAAATGTCAGCTTCATAACGTCTCCGATCGGAGGGAAAAAAAGTGGAACATACAAAAAAAAGTATGAAAGTTTATAACATCAAAATATGAAATTATAAAGATGAATATCCTACAAAATACGTGCGTTCCTATATATATACCTAGTCAGGTCATAAATTCTGTCACATGTTTAATATAAAATAATTGAAACAAGTTTATTCATTATGTAACCATTTATATACCAAAATGAACTTAACAAAACATAGATTCTTATGACACTAAAGTTTATTCAAAATGACCTCCGTGATTTTGAATACAGGCCTTCAATCCGCGGCCAGTCGTCTATCGCAGCACGAACGAGGTCCATGTCAATATCGGCGGCTGCATTAATCAAGGATGTCTTGAGTGACTCCAAATTGGGATGAGGCTTTGAGCACGCCTTTTCCTCCAAGTGTTGCCATATCTTGTAATCTAACGGATTCAAATCTGGACTAGAGGAGGGCCAGTCTTCGTGCCGGATGAAGTCGATTTCACGCGCCGCCAGCCAGTCTTGTGTGCTCTTCGCTCTATGAGCTGGCGCCGAATCTTGTTGGAATACCCAGTGCCTGTTATTGAACATGGTATGAGAAACAGGTTCCACAAGGTTCGTCAGGACTTTATTTTGATACACAACTGCATTCGTTTTTACACCTTTCTCACAAAAATGTACCTCTGTTAAGCCCCAATAAGAAACTCCCAACCATACCATGAGCGAGGATGGAAAATGACCTCGTTGGACACGCGGAATACGGTTGCTCGCTTCTTCACTACTGTGTGCGTACACCTTATCATTTTGTTTGTTGTAGCTCTCTTCTACGGTAAAAATTTTTTCATCCGAAAAAAGAATTTACCGATATTTTTTTCCCGCGTACCGCTTCAACAAAGCGCGGCATCTCTTCAGTCTCAGGTCCATTAGACGAGCATTCAAACGATGTCCTGTTTTTCTTCGATATGCCCGAAGCCCTAAGTCTTCATTTAACACCCTTTTCACCGTGGTTCTGCTTAACCCCATCTGAAGGGCCAACAGTTTCTGCTTACGTTTGAGATTTCTTTGAATTCGCGCCTTCACAACTTTTATCACTGCTGGAGTCCTAACAGACCGAGGGCGACCACTTCTTGACCTGTCATCTACACTAGTTCATTGTATCGTTTGATAAACGTGCGATAAACGAATCTTTTGGTTATATTCAAATTTTTCAGTATGTTAAAAATTTGAATTGGTGCGTAGCCGCAACGATGCAACGCAATAACTGCAACACGGTCTTCTTTAAGCGTCCACTCCATATTTAAAAATGAGTAAAATTCTAAAAAGTACACATTTTTATTTTCATGAACAATTCGAAATTCGAATTCTATAAACTTTTTTGTGGCCAGCATTCTAAAAGAAAACTTTTTATTGTGTGACAATACTTATGACCTGACTAGGTATATACGTACATACGTACTGCACAAAACGGTAAAATTATGAACATACAGTTTTTCACTGGAAACCAGAATAAGTAGGTAAGTAATTTGCATAACAGGTGTTTGCGTATATTTGAACACAAACTTACGATAATTATCACGGCTTTTAAAGATTGCTCTGTGACTAAATGGAAGAATAAATTTTTGGGACCGACATCGAAAACTTGAATTTGGCCGACAGCATGATTTAGGTTAAGATTCTAAAGAAGGGAAAATAGGGGGGGGGGGGGGTAAGCAGTTTTGTTCCGCTGGAGCCCATCCATCTCTTTTTTTTTTGTCCTAGCGAAATGAGTTCTTAAAATGGTACCTATAGATATGAAATGTTTTACTTTTAATGAACTTACACTAACCACTTTCTGAACATAGTAGTTAAGAAAGAAAGGATAGATAAGACTCTAATCTAGAAGTTACTAGTCAAAGTACAAAGGAAAAAAGCACGCAATAGTAGAAGACAAGACTATTCAAAGGCAAGGTCAATGTCTGCGGTTACGACTTACGACCACATATGTTAGTTAGGGATCGTAAACGCGACGCCTACAAATTAAACGATGATTCATAACTAGAATAACGGCACTTATAGTGGATATGCAAATAGATTCGCATGCCGAAATAGACGAGGAATTATTTAGATTTCACGTAAAAGGACGCACAATGCGTTGAGGAATTGACGAACGGTGAATACTGATTGACAGAGGATGGTTATGCCATTGAGATCCAGCAAGGATAAGCAAGGAAAATAGATGGGGAATGCGAGAGCCTTTGCTAACCAGCTGTGATTGTGGGCACCCCAACCAGACTATGCCTCACCTGCTTAACTGTCCTTTGTGCCCTACGACCTGAACAAAGGACGATTTTAATAAGGCTATCATAAATGCAATAGACGTGGTCAGGTCTCTACCCTAATATACAAAAATTGCGAAATAAAATACGTTGTAAGGTATTGACACGAAAGAAAGAAGAAGCAAGAGGGATCATAGCACAGCTCCGCTAGTTCTGAATAAAGCAAATTTTAGGGGGGTCGCAGACAGTTCTTGGTTCGAGAAATAAATTCAGATCACAGATGCTAGGTACTCCTTAACTCTTGACATACCTAATACGTATCAGAAAGGAGTGTACATTAAATTAATGCGATGACGTGTTGTGACTTGTGATACCTAAATTATGAGAAGGGAACACAACAATGATGATGACGCGAACACAACACGCTCCGTAGTGGATCATTTTATTTGAAGAGAAAGAAGATATAAAACATTGCTATCAGTTCTAAATCACTTGTAAGGCTTCATAATATCTTGTAAGATATTATACAACTTTGTATCGTATTGTACTAAGAAGTTGTTCGTGAGTCAGTTTCGCGTATGCCCTACATCCAGGGCTTACAGACAATGGGTTTGCTTAGGCGTTTAATAATGTCGGTTCAGGCCACTGCACGAATAATGTAACTAGGCCAGCGAGTTAATTAGAACATCCTGGCAATGTTTGAAAACAGGTGATGGATGAGAAGAGTAATGTTCCTGAAATTACTTTTGCTGCGCCCTGTTTGTTATAGAATAATATGCTTTATGACATTGAACTTTCAGCAAAAGGCGCAGATTTTACCAAAATCTAATCAAAACAAAGTAATTAGAAGACTAAGTGAAACTATAACATTAATTGATTTAGTAAACGTGAGTAAACTGTAGGAAGAAGCCATTTAAGTCTTGTACGTTCCACACAACATCTCCAGTTAATGACTCCTCAACACAACACAACCTGCTATTCTAACTCATTCACCATTACTGCTATCCGACTATGGAATAGTATTCCGCGCGAGATTCGGCATGTTTCCTCCATTGAGGTTTTCAGATCCAAAGTGTGCAAGCACTACCTCACTATCATGAACGAAGCCTCTAAAATGAGTGGTGTCCTGTAGATGCTCTGTTATTTATCCACTTTGTTATCTTTATATCTTATGAGTTTATTTAGTAGTATTGTAACTACCTATTTATTAGTTTATCTATTATTTTCAACTAGTGTTTATTGATGTGTAATATTAGAAAGTACGTTTATTGAAAATACTTTAACTTTAAATATATATTTTTATTATTTTTTATATATTTGATGTTTGGTATAAGTATTGTTATCAATATACAGAGTGTTTTTTTAACTGTAACAGTACGGCAGCACCCATAACCAGAGGAGATACAGGTGCAGTTTCTTTTAAAACATCAGCTCGTTTTCGAAGTAAAACATTTTGGCATTAAAATTTTTTTGGTCAAGTGTGAGTAGCGCCTTAAAATGAATCAAGTTGGTAATTTTTTTTTTGATGCCGATCGATGCAATCTTTTGTAACGATCATTTTATTGTATAGGATGAAAAAAATATGAACAGCGGAAGTTAGTCATATTTGATAAAAAGTATTCTCATACAACAGGGCAAACAAAATTCCTTCTACAAACATTTTATTAGATTCTAATTACACATTAAAGAAATATTAATACAGTAGCGATAAAGAAGTTTAGGAACTCCATGCTCTCATGAGCAATTCAAAAACATTTCGTATTTCAGAACAATTTTGAAGTTCGAACATGGTTCTTGCAGCTGTCGGACTTTTATATCAGTAATTGCATCATCTTATTTGTCCTATCATGGCATTGTCAAATACGCAAAAAGTAGACTTAATTGAAGCATACTTCCTCAATCGGTCACTTCATCGATCGGCTACAAAAAAAAATTGATTCATTTTAAGGCACTACTCACACTTGACCAAAAAAATGTTAATGCCAAAATGTTTTTCTTCGAAAACGAGCGGATTTTTTAAAAGAAACTGCACCTGTATCTCCTCTGGTTATGGGTGCTGCCGTACTGTTACAGTTAAAAAAAAACATCTGTATATCTTAATCTTATTTTTTTTTCATTTTCTTGGTATATATGTCATGCACTACCACTTTCCACACTACGCAAAGGTAAACTAGAAGAGAATGCTTCAATAAAGAATTTTCAATCAATCAATTAAGGTTTGAAATTGCACACTAATTAAATAGGCACCAATCTCTCACTACTGATATAATCAAAAACGCGTCAATCACTGTTTATTTAACATACCCCGATACTGAAGAAAGACCGTGTGGCAATCTGTCCGAGTACAATTAATTTGTCAGTGTCATCATGGACATATATATTTGGGCCTGTCGCCTGGCTGCCAAGAAACTTGAATATCGTAGAACAAGGGTTTTAGGATTTGCACTTTTTTCCCTAACTTTTTATACAAATTCACCTACTTTAATCACACAGGCTACAACTGCAGTGCGCCGCATTATGACCGCAATCCGCATTCACGTATAAAGCAGATAGTCACAGACTGTCTACCGGTGGCTTACTTGCGCAAAGCCCCTGGAATTTAGAACCGCGACCAAAACCCACCTATTGGGAATGGGAACCCATAATAATTAAACATGGATCGTGTTTTAATGCTGGGTTTGTGAATTAGCGTCAAAGAGTGGTGAGAAAAGTATATATGCGATTATCAGCTTTCCATGTGAATGCGCCTTATGACGCCAATAGTCTGGTCTGAATGTGCAAAGCATATGCTCCGTTAACTCGTTGACATTGGGATAATCTAACTACAAGCTTTGTGTGAATGTTGTATCCAACCAGTCGGACAGTCGTAAAAACGCGGATTTTTAGATCAAGAATAACTTAGGTGCCTAACCTCGGTTACCTTCAGTTTGTAATTATGATTTTGTCTTGTTTTTTTTTTGTTTGAATTGTCGATAGATTGTATAATAACAATAAATAGGTTGATTAAACCATCTGAACTGTAACTAATAAAACCGTGGACCTATAGATAAATTATGCTAACAAAGGCAAAGTACTCAAGTATCTTTGCCAAGGCGTTTGATAGTGTCAACTACGACACGAACATTTCTTTCAACGATTAAACCCGAGGGATTATTTGCATATCACCGACATTTTATCGAGTGTCGTGACTCCGATCGCCGGCCAATCCATATTTTATGAGTTACTTGCCATTCACATCCAGCCAAGGTCATTATACACGTGTAAAACAAAGGTGTACTACCGGGACATATTCTAGGCTTCTCACTATTTCCTATGCGCACAAATAACTGACTAATCCGCTTTCTACTTCCGATTCTTAGATATGAAAAGTAAAGCATCGATTTCCATAACCCCGGAGGGGCGTAAGGACTATTATTCTATGGCAGGGGT
Organism: Philereme vetulata; assembly: GCA_918857605.2. Lineage (NCBI taxonomy): Eukaryota > Metazoa > Arthropoda > Insecta > Lepidoptera > Geometridae > Philereme > Philereme vetulata. The sequence continues at coordinate 8,862,475 of OU975420.1, read as the reverse complement.
CGCAGGTTAAACAATTCACAGCTGACGGCCCGGTCGGGGCGTACTATCGATTCTCTCGCCCGTTTAATGCAACAGAGCCTACGAGGGAGCCAGACGGCTTTTCGCGACCCCAAGGGTGGAAGAACCTTGGGGTTGATAAACTTGATAACTTGCGAATTTACCTGCGAACTTTAAAACATTGCCTGCTGGCTGCTTTCGACCACATGATTTCAATTTATCTACGAATAGGTATTCTACTTATATTTAACCCCCAACGATTCTGACACGGTTTTTTAGGGTTCCGTACCCAAAGGGTAAAACGGGACCTTATTACTAAGACTCCGCTGTCTGTCCGTCTGTCACCACGCCGTATCTCATGAACCGTGATAGTTAGACAGTTGAAATTTTCACAGGTGATGTACCTATTTCTGTTGCCGCTATAACAAAAAATACTAAAAAAGCGGCCAAGTGCGAGTCGGACTCGCCCATGAAGGGTTCTGTAGCAGCAAGTAACATAATATAAAAATACTTGTAGTTCGTTGTAACTTTTTTATATTTGAGTTGATTGAATGAAAGGTAAATTGCGGTTTACGATTTATGACGTATTAAAACACTACTTAGGTACTAGATCTCGTTCAAACCAATATTCAGTGGAAGTTTGCATGGTAATATACATCATATACTTTTTTTAGTTTTATTATTCTCTTATTTTAAAAGTTACAGGGGGGGGGGGGACTCATTTTACCACTTTGGAAGTGTCTCTCGCGCAAATTATTCGGTTTAGAAAAAAAATATATTAGAAACCTCAATATCATTTATGAAGACCTATCCATAGATACCCCACACGTATGGGTTTGATGAAAAGTTTGAGTTCTAAGTATGGGGAACCCCCAAAAATTATTGTTTTTTTTCTATTATTGTGTGAAAATCTTAATGCAGTTCAAAGAACACATCTACTTACCAAGTTTCAACAGTATAGTTCTTATAGTTTCGGAAAAAAGTGGCTATGACATACGGACGGACAGACAGACAGACAATGGCGTATCCATAAGGGTTCCGTTTTTTGCCATTTGGCTACGTAACCCTAAAAACAGAATAAAATAAATATTTAAGAGGGGGTCCCATACAACAAACGTGATTTTTTTTGCTAGTTTTTGCTCGATATTGATAACGGCAACAGGTAGACGCTTGAAATATTCACAGAATATTTAGTTAATGTATATTCACTGTTAAAATAAATAATAAAATAAAAATAAAAAAATATTTAAGTGTGGCTTTTATTGCCGTTTTTATAGATAATGGTACGGAATCCTTCGTGCGCGAGTCCGACTCGCACTTGACCAGTTTTTTTATAGAAGGCTAGTCTATCTGGGTTGGTTCTTAGCTATGTGTGATGAAGATCATATCAGCACTTTTCCGTTTTGGTGAAGGGGCCTCAGCTGTGATAGGAAAATTTATTACAGTTTCTTGTGTCTGGGTTTTTTTTTGTAATTTAATCTTATTGACTCAAACGGTAATCTTTGAAAAAAGTGCAGATATCACGAATCATGCTGAGAGGGAATCTAGAATCTAGTTTTTTTATTGCGCACCGTCAGTTGCACTAAGCTCAGATCACAGCAGCTGATAGTCAGCAAAGCACCTGTTTTGTATTACCTTATCGTAAGTTCGTAAGAGCTAGTGCCAGCTCTGGTCGCGGAGTTTATAGGCTGTCCATAAGCGTCTTACCGTAACTTGGTTTGACAACATTTATAGCCGGGAAAGACACTGCCCTATGGAATAAGGGATCGGTATGCTATCGTCAGAAGCTCCCCGCCTAGACAGCTAATCGATAAAGCGCATTTTTATGTCACTTAGCGAGTTGTCGTTAAGTTAGATAAAAACTGCAGTTCGCATGGCCAATGGACATAGGCAATGGTCAATGGCAAGTTTTAGTCACAGTTGACTATTAGCGTACCTAGTAACTGATAGGATCCTGCGCCAATATAATTTCTGTCGTCACACGGCCTAGGGTCCAGTCAGTGAGACTATAGAGAGCATTTTTGAGTGGCAGTCTTCCATAGGTTATACCAAAAACACCTAAAATGCGATTATATTTATCGAAGCTATAGACTCTGCTAGGTGTGGCGTTTGAGGACCGAGGCTATAATTTAAGCTGCCCACTATAATGATGACCCTATAGCTTCTCTACTGAAAAGGCCATTTAAGTTTTATTTGCTCAAACCAAGCAATTTTATTTTAAAAGAGTTGGGGTAATAAGATCCCCACTAACATTCTGCATTGGTGTATACCTACCTTCAATAACCTGATCTTTAAAACAGCCTTCTAAACTGAGCCCATAAAGAAACACCATAGGATTTTGACAAAGCACAATCCACCTCAATATGTCTTCAGTGATCTGAAGTGAGATCTCGCTTCGCTCGATCAATAACTTTTTTATAACAAGTAGTCACTTGAATCACCCTGTATCTGACACTCCACAAAACAAATTGAGAGGTTAATAAAAGTACTCTTATTTTGCCAAGTGACAAATACTTGCAAGAGGTCAATAAACTTCCATACAACAGTTTAATATCATACAGGATGGAAAGAATTGAATTTGTATGAAGAGGTGTAAGTAAGTACAACAGTCCAGAAGTTCTTATCTATTGGTTTTATTTAAATACCTTGATAGTAGGACACTAGCCCAAACCTAGTGTTAGTGGGTACTATATTTAATCTCATTTTAAGTGAACTGTAATTGTTCTTATGAGAATAAACTCTTTCAACCGAGTTACTCTGACTACATACCCACATATCTTTGTGGGTCTGATCTCATACTCAATATGCAGACTCTGGATACTGAGTAAGAGATCTAAGTTATCCATCATTGGGATTAATAAAGTGGTGAGCCAATTTTGATGTAGTAAGTACCTATGAACTAATCTATAGGTACTAATATTGTAGAGGTACAGTTTATTGTTTAAAGTTTTGTAGGAGATAATCTCAGAACCTACTTGAACTAATGCTGAAATTTCTTTCACTCATAGAAAGCTACAGCTACGATGTACCTAGTACTTGAGTGCTTTGGCTGTACTTTATTTTGATAAATTAAAAATTAAAGTAAACATTTTGTAAACAACCATTTAGGGACCTAACTGCTAAAATGTGTCGTATGCTAGACGAACTCCGGCTGTAGAATCTTAGAACTTTATTGATAGAATAGCGAACATTTACACTCATAAGTAATTGTTATTGCATAAAGGAAGGTATTCTAGGATTACTAGCAAGAAGGAAGAGTCGTAACATAATAATGAGTCCACACGTCATATCACCGGTATGTAACAGTGTCAGTAAATATTTACTTACTTGAGCGTATTCCGATCCGAACAAGTATGTAATCCACTAATACAAACTGTGACTATACACAAAACAAAACACAAATTCCGATCATTATATCCACACAGTTTTATCAACGTATTTAAAAGACACTTTTAGTTCACAGTAAAACAATAACAAGAACAATTACGCGAAATCACAGAAAAAACAAACAGAACTCCGAAATTCTGTTTAGGACAGATGTCGAGACATTATCGATAATCACGTTCCATGCAAACGTATCGACATTCATCTGGAATCGGCGAAACTAACTAAACACCACATAGCGGCATAGCCACTTAGCCAGCCGCGCGCGTCGAGAAGAAACGCCCGCAATATTTTATTACACCACGAAAATAAAATGATCAGAATTATCCTACCGGGCAGAATTGCTTGGCCTGCATTCTCAATTTGGTACGGTGTGAGCTGTCAGGTAGCTGTCAAACTGTCAAACATAGTAGTCCACCATACAACGTCATTCTACAATTAACATTGTGTTCACACTACACCACATTTTTGTGATACAGTGTCGTCTAGTGTCGAGTAGATAGTATCACTTTTTATCTTACCATTTTCAGTACTTTTATAATGTTAGCAGCCAACGTCACTAGAGGGCGGTAATAAAGTTTACATAGACAGATGTCGCTGTGAGATTAGTTTCGAAAGCGATTGTTAGCTGCTCCATCGAACAGAAGCCGGTCAGTCAGGTGTCCACAGATAACCTAATTATTTTACTCTTGGCGCAGTTAACCTGCATGGATTTTACGAGTTAGATGTAGTAGTAGGCTTGCCTAGCATATAGAGGTACCATAGGAACTAAGTACAAATGCAGAAAGGTTATCGATTGGAGACCACGCACTGGAAAGCGCAGCGTAGGACGGTTCCCCACTAGATGGAAAGACGACCTTGCTAAAGGTTGCTGGGATTCGTTGCGCGCAGGCTGAACAAGATCGGTCGCTCTGAAAGTCTATGGGAGGACTATGTTCAGCAGTGGACGTCTTTGATGAATCGAGGTGCTGAGTAAATACTTAATAAATTCCTTATCGATATCACAGACCAGTTTAATATATATTACTGGATTGATATTACTGGTCTCTGTCTATATAAATGTCGAAATTATTTACTTATTAATAATAACATAATAACGCTGCCTTTTATATTGGCCGCACTTATGGGGGCCCACCAACTATAGAACAATATTACATAATTCAGTACTCACAGTGGGGGCCCGGCCAGTCACCACCTGCCTCAATCATTCTTGATATTGCAGAATTGGCAGGTGCCGTAATTCATTTCGGGACAATATTAATTAATAGACAATGGTGGCGATTCTGTTGTTTACGCTGACTAAAATTGTGTAAAATACGAACGGCCTTATTTTCTTTACGCTAAAGATCAAATTAAAATGGCATTAATGTGACATTTCTAACATTAAGTAATTTTTACTAAGAAGCCGCGTTTGCGGGCTAGTTCTAATCAACACCAATTTGACTGCTGACTAAAACTAGCCCAAAAACACGCCTAAAAATATTTAATTTTAGAAATATCACTTTAAATGTCATTCTATTTAATCTTTAGTGTAAACAAAATAAGACTGTTCGTGTTTTACACAATTTTAGTTAGACAGTGTAAACAACAGAATCGCCACCAATAACAAATGTGTAAGGTCAGTTGGCGCAAGTGCGGCGTAATATTTTTTAATTTCACTTTGCACGCGAATTGTGTTTATACTGTGAACATTTTTAATTAATTTATTTCAGTACCACATTCCCTGATGAATTATATCCGTATGGAACCTGCAATTTTAGAGTTCTGATGTAGTTTTTATGTATTTCATTGGGTTTATAACAGCTTGTCCATAGCCGCACTTTCCCAACGAAATGGGGTAAGTGCGGCAGTAGTCTACAAATGCCAGTACATGACTCTTATCTGTAATTTCATCGTGAATATCAGAAAGAGGAACGTTCAAATAGAAGTCTATATTCGACTCTTGGATCCTAGAAGTAAGGTTCACCTAAAAAAATAGAAAATTGTGAAATGGGGAAAGTGCGGCATAATTCCTAAGGAACAAGCTTTCCAGTGCAACTAAACATTTATACCTGACTGCCCAAGAAGGAAGGTAAAGGTAATGGGATGTATGTACAATGTTCTTTTGACAACAATGCTCATAATGATGATGATGTTTATATACACTTTAATCCATCCATTTTTATGTGTGCCATTTTATTGAAAATGCTTTTTAAATGAAACATAGTGTTTATCTTATTATTTTTTTATATTTATCTTATTAAGATTACGATAATCAAACAATTCACAATAAATTAAGAAGAAAAGTAGGAAAGGCAGTATCAAAAATAAATGGAGCACTTAATAAATTAAGTTTCATATTTTTTATATAAATAAGAAAATTATGAATCATTTTAGCATTCGTTATTTTCTTAGATTAATAAGCTAATGACATTCAGTTTCTCGTAATTTCCTAAACTAATTTAGTGACTATATTATTTTTATCCAACTTAATTTATTAAGTTGCCTACGTAAATAAACGTTTAAAAAATAAATCTCGCTTCATATTCTAAATTCAGTCTTTCATAAGTTCGGCGGTTTCAAAACTTAATCTTGCATATTATTTTAACGACATTCAGTCTATCATACATAAGTTAACTAAGATCGTGACTATACTACTGAACATTGTATGAACTGATTTTTAACTACTGAACAATATTGAGGCGGTTTCTAAACTTAATCTAGCATAATTATTTAAACGAAATTTTGCACAACGATAATTAACTGGCTTAATTTTGATTATTGAGTTGTCAAACCATACAAATACGTCAAAGTTAAGTGCATGGAGCCCATTTTTCTTCTTCACGTAATTTCGCACCATGATCTGGAAAATAAAAAGAAATTAGCAAAGATATGGCTAAAAGGCCATCTAGATGACTAGATGGCGTTTACCACAAAATACACTTAAACAAAATTAGTTCCAAGAAACACGACAAAAAATAAGGTTGAAAAGGTTGAAAACCGCTGACTTGGGACAAGTGCGGCATAGTGCCGCGCTTGTCCCAAGCATGGTAGCCGCACTTTCCCAAACAATACAATTTGAGGTTAAATTTTTGAACTGGGATTATAACGTATTTTGCATAGATACAAATAAAACAACTACCTACATAAATACGAAGCTTAGGATCTAAAGAAAACACTTACGCTACAGATTAGCCAATCTAAGCACCAAACTGGTTTATGTAGCACAGCAACGCACTCGTGTCAACTTCGAAGTGTATTGAAATTTGAGTGAAAAATAAAAATGGCGTCAAATCCTATTACCTTAAAGTGGCGCTCCCAATTTTTTTTCTGGGAACTAATTTTGTTTCTCTTGTCATGACTAGATGGCGGTTTTAGCAATAAAATAAATAAATAAAATAAAAAAATATATAAATAAAAAAGTCTTTTATTTCTTCCAGAAAATGTTAGTATACAAGTTTTGTTAGTATCAGGATTTTTTTGTAGTTTAATAAGTAATGGTTAGTATTTTCAGATTTATATAAAGAATTTTGCAAACATTTTTATCGTAGTTAGAGTATATACCTGTTTTTAATAAAATTATTCTGTAAGAACCCCTCTGCAGGTTAAGGCCTCCTCCAAATTGAGCCAGTTTTCTCTGGATTGTGCTGTTTTTGTCCAGTTTGGACCCCCAGTTTGGATGCGTTTGATTTCGTCCTCCCATCTGGTGGAAGGTCTCCCTTTCTTTCTTTTGCCCACTGGCCCCCTCCATTCTGTCACTCTTTTTGTCCACCTTTGATCTTGCAGACGTGTTATGTGTCCGGCCCACTTCCATTTTAATGCAAGAGCTTGTGTTAAACTGTCTGTTGCTTTTGTGATTTTGCGTATTTTTGAATGCCTTATTTTATTTATTATTTTTATGTTTAGCATACTTCGCTCCATTCCTCGCTGGCACGTTATAATTTTATTTGTAATATTCATGTTAAACTTCACATGGTATAAGACAAGAATTCATAACCTTTGTCTTAAGTTTGATTGGCATATTGCTTTTAAATATTTCTTTAAGTCTCCAGTACTTATTCCATGTTAACTGGGCTCTGCGCTCAATCTCTTGGTAGTTGTTTAGTCTGTCGAAGCTTATTTGCTTGCCTAGGTAAATATATTTATCAGTGTATTGGAGAGCCTCGTTGTCGACGTATATTTGTACCTTGGTGTTGTTGGTCATTACCATAGTTTTAGAAAAGTTCATCTCTAGCCCAGCGAGCTTGCTAGCTTTATTTTGTGACTCTACCATGTACTGTAGTTCTTTTCCTTTCTCTGATATCAGCACCAAGTCGTCGGCAAAACGTAAATGGTTCAAATGTTTATTTTTTACTTTTATTCCGCATTCATTCCAGTCAAGCTTGCTTATTATCGACTCTAATGTGGCTATAAATAGTATAGGTGAAAGCGGGTCCCCCTGTCTTACGCCTCTCTTTATAGGGAACCAGGGACCTGCTGTTTCTAGTTTGACTCTGCTTTTGCTCTTCCTGTATATGCTTTTGATTACTCTTATGTATTCGTTTTCCACATTTTGTGTTGTTAGAGTTTCCCAAATATAGTTGTATGACACTGAATCGAATGCTTTTTTGTAATCGATATATGCCAAGTACAGTGGTCTATTTTTCTCTTGATATTTCTCGATGAGAAGTTCGAGTGTGTGAATATGGTCGATGGTAGAGAATCCTTTTCTGAAACCTGCTTGTTCAACGGGTTGTCTTGTTTCTAATGTAGAACAAATTTTTTTGGTCAAGATTGTAGAAAATAGCTTTCGTTCGGGTCACCTTTTTTATACAACAGAATTATGTTAGATTCTGACCATTGGCTGGGTGTCTCTCCAGATTCGAGGATAGAGTTGAATAAATTTGTAAAGGGTGTAGCTAGTATTGGGGCAGATATCTTTAGAGTCTCGTTTGTTAGGTTGTCTGAGCCCGGGCTTTTGTCTAATTTCAGTTTGTTCAATGCCTCAATGACGTCATTTTCTTCGATTTGTGGTCTTGTTAGTAAGTTCCCGTCGCTGCTGTTGTTTTGGTTTTCGTGGCTGGTGTCTTCTGGCTCTTTTGTGATGTAGAGATCCTTGTAGAACTCTGTCGCTATGCTGATGATGTCGCCGCGGTTGTTTTTAGTTAAATCGCCTGGATTTTTCGATCCAAGATTTATTTGGTTTCAGCTCTTTGTATGCCTTTTTTATGCCACCAGTTTGGCTTAGGTGTTTTTCAATAGTTTTATATATGTAGTTGGCGTAGTCTTTTTTTATGCATTTGTTGACAAGCTTGTAAAGCGCCGAGATTTCGTTTCTTGTTGCTCTGGTTTTATTTGAACTTATTTGCAGGTCTTCTCTTCTTTTAAATAGTTTTAATGTGCGCTCTGAAATTATTTTGTAGACTTTATTTGGATTTTGTGTTACTCGGGCGTTTTGCAAGCTTAAGGTGATGATTCTGATTAAGTTGTCGTAATACTTCTGAACTGGGATAGTAATCTCAGCAAACAATTGGTCTTTTGATATGTAGGAGTTTAGGTATTCTTTGAACTTGGTGATTTCTTCTTCGCTTGTTATTGTGTTATGTTGACAGTTAGTAAACTTTGTTCTACTTTTTTTCAAATGTATGTCATAAAATATTGTAGCTCTTACTGGCCTGTGATCCGAAGGGTAGTTAATGTTCAGTACTTCTATGTTTTTAAACAGACGAGGTCGATTGGACAGCACAAAGTCGATTTCATTTTTGTTTTTTTTGGTTTTTTTTGAAGAAAGTGTTCAAAATATACAGTTTGTTTTCACTGGCGTAATCGATTAGTCTTTGTCCTCTCTCATTTCTGATTCCATATCCGTGTGCTTTCATGATTAAATGTTCCTCATTTTTTGGTATCCCAATTTTATCATTTAGGTCGCCCATCAGTATGAAATCATTGTGTGCTAGTACTATTGCCCTATTTACTGTCGCATAAAAGTTATCGATTTCATCATCGCTTGCTTGTGCAGTAGGAGCGTAGACTTGAATAATGGATAAGCTGGTATTCTCGAATTTCATGTTCAATATAGCTACTCTTTCAGAAAGGCCAAGGTATCCTTCTATATTATTTTTAAGATGATATTTAACTATAAAACCTATGCCATGTCTTCCAGGCGTGTGGCCTGTATAGCAGAAAATGAAGTTTTCATGCTCTTCAATTTTGTTTCCAATGCGTCTTGTTTCAGCTAATCCTAGTATGTCATATTTAATTTCTTTGAGCGCTTCGTTTAGCTCTAACAAACGTTCATATGATGAAAGTGTTCTGACGTTATATGTCAGAATGTTTTCAAAGCGTTTTGTGAGGTTTTTTCATTTTTTGGAGGGTTGTTTGGAGGGTTTTGGTCATGATCTTCCACGGTGACCAGCCGTCTCGGAAGATGAGTTTGGAGTTCTGATTGTGGTTGTTGTATGTTGACGTTGCGAGAGGGGTTTTAGCAATAACATTGCTAATTTCTTGAATAATGATGCTTGCCGCACTTCCCCCATAGCCGCACTAACCCCAACTGACCTTAACTACCTACTTTTAAAAAATATTTGGTATTCAAAAACAATATGTATTTGATACCCTTTTTTATTATTGGTGTGATTTAATTATAATAATTATTTACTTACTGTATGAGTGGGAGAACCGACACTGAGCACACCGACTCTAGGCAGTCTTGTGCGTGGCACTTGCTTTAGGACCCAACATGGATTTATCAAACTTAATTTCTACGTCTCAAACATTTTTTGCGTAGCTCCAAACAGATAAATTATCGTTTGTTTGATTTATTTTGTCTTGCTATGAAAGGATCAATCATTAAAAAAGATGACCGTTCATATTTTTTTGCTTGGTGTTTTTGCAAAATAAATAAAATGATCATTTAAATACATGCCATTAATTTCCTTTCATAGCAACTCCAACAAATTATAACAACTATTCTCAACAGCAAAATTCTGAACTTCCATCCGAGGAATTGCCACATTACCAGCAGAACATGTACTACTCCCAAGAAGATAATCAGCAGAACATCGACAATTCTCAACAGGAAAATGATGCTAATGACATATATAAAGTTTAATAAATAATTGAAAAGATGTCTTTACTTACCTTGATTAATTTCTTCAAAACCTTTATTATGGCATCGCAGGTTTCCATAATTATTAAGGAAAGACTTTGTGGGGAAATAGCACTATGAAACTTTAAATCTTCTAGAGTATTCCCAGTAGCTAGATACCGTAATGTTATTGAAAGTCGTTGAAAAGGTGGTATTGCTTCCCTCATGTTTGTATTTTTTTTCTCAATCAATGGCGTTACCAATTTTAGTAGCTCTTGAATCAAGTAGACTTGAACATCAAGTCTTTTAAGAGATTTTCGTGAGTGTATTTTGGCCTTTTTATGTACCAATCTTTCGACCAACGACGTGTTCGTTTACGTTTACGCTTAGCCACAAGCAATAACACTACAGCTGCAGCTAAATCTTGTTCGGACATAATTGTCCGGGGCCGGCGATCAATTATATTATTTATTATACACAATACAATCTCAGTTGGCGCCTGCGGCCAGTTTATTTCCTCTAGAGCGGCGAAGCGACTAAGGTGAGTGGTGGAGTTCTCTCCTTTATAATTTTGTAGTTATCCTGAAGTCTGGTGGATAGCCCTTGGCCGAAACATTTGGTTACTTCGAGCAGGATGTTTTGTTTCTCCTGTTTCCTAGATAATGTACAAGTTCCTTGCAAAATGTTTTATTTTGACGTGCGCAATAGACAACCTGCTTGCTACTTGAAAAGAACGTAAGAAAGACTAATGTGTCTTGATCTATAACGCCAAAAAACTCCAACAACCTTTCCGCCTATAGTCCTCTGATTGCGAAACACAAACAAAATAAAAATACTTAGTTTTAGGTACAGAAGGCAAAAGCAGAGATACTTTGATAGAATATAGGACTCGGTCGTAAGTAGTTTGAATATTCTGTACAGGAAAAGGTTCATTCCTCAGAGTAACTGTCAAAGGAACTTCAGGGCGCAAAACCAAGCCAAAACCACATTTTATTACAAAAAGTTAGGTTTATTTATTTAAATATGCGTGAAAAACTTATACAACAATGTATGCTTCAGCTTACTTCCATAGAATACACATTAGCGTAGAAAAATAAACTATTACCGAGCTACATAATAACCAAAGTTTTACTACGAAACTTAAATAAACATAATTTAGTTGTGCTAATAGTAGGTATGTAGGAGGGCCAGCCCTGCAGTCTTTAGAAATAGATTATTGGACTTTGTAGACTCGGGTGCAGACGACATCCTTGGCGGTCATCACCTGAAACAAAATGACAATAAAATGAAAACAAGTCAAATTGTTTTTATATATGTACGTCCTGTAGATGGAACAAGCTTATGGCCCACCTGATGATAGGTAGTAACTAAGTACCTATTGGGTCATAGGTCACGCACCTTGGAAACGTGCCCTACGAGGCTACGATGCATTGCCCTGCGTCCATCCCACAAGTAATCCACCCAAGTAAGAAAAGGTTTATGAAGGAAGGGAAAAAATGATGATTTCTCTTAGGCAACGTACCTATCCTATTCGGGATCAATCAAAGAAGTATTCATTAGGGCAGTGTTCCGCAAAGTGTGTGCCAAGGCACACTGGTATACTGTGGTCATTAATTGGTATGCCACGCGAGAAAAATCAATTTATTATAAAATTATAAAGGCGGATGGAAATGCCCAGTCGACGATTACGCCTTTGCTCAATAAAACAAGCTCATGTTTCGCATTAAATACAATTTATGCTTTAAAATTAAGTGTATAAGTTTCTAAATTGATTAAAACTTAAGAATAAACGATAATTATGATTAAAATTTAATTTTTATTTATGGTGTAGATACCTCTGAAATTGCCCGATTTCGTAGGTGTACCTTGAACACAAAAAGTTTGCGGAAGGGCTTTGCATGTCATTTCTCTCTGAGATCGAATCAGAAATGAGGAGATCCGTAGACTAACTAAAGTCACAGACGGCGGAGCACATAGCTCGAAGAACTGACGGCCGTTAGAAGGTTCGCGAGTGAAGACCACGCACTGAAAACGCGGAGCACCAGAATCAGCCTTCTATTGGGAAAGATGTGGTTGCTGGGAACCGTTGGATGCAGGCCGCAAAAGATCGGTCGCTCTATAAATCTATGGGGAGGCTCTCTATTCAGCAGTGGAAGTCTTATGTTTGATATGAATAGATTAGATATACAGTAAAAGCTCCTTATTCGCGCTTCCTTCATTCGCGTTTTCACTATTCGCGGATTAAAAAAACGCGACCCAATTTCGCGATATTCGCGGATCTAAACGGTATATCGGTACATACATATTAATAAAAAGCATTTGGTAAATGCGTCGGCTAATGGACTAATAAAAAAGTAAAATAGACCACGATGAAGATTTGACTGAAACTGACTTGGAGGAAATGTTAAATTCACAGCCCATTGAAGAAGAGGTTTCAACAAGCATTGGAAACGTGACATTTAATTTGAAAAATCTTAGTGAAGGTTCAAGAATGGCAAATGAGCTTTATGATTTCTTTATGAAAATTGATCCGTCTATGGAACGAATTCTTATTTTTAAGAGGCAAATTGCTAATGCCACTGCTGAATATCAGTCTGAATTGAAGGAGCTTTTAAAAACTGCCAAGCAAGAAAAAATTACAAAACTCTTTAAACCATTGCCTAAAGCTGAAGATAATAATTAAGGTCAAAACCTTGATATATATTTTATATATATATATATATTATTTTGTCGCCTAGAAACGTATCCCCTATAATCCCATATAAATTACCATTCCATATTCACGGTTTCTGTATTTGCGGCATATTTACGGAACATACCCCGCGAATAAACAGCTTTTACTGTACTCATTATTGCACAATAAATAAAAATACAGTAACAGTTAGTTAGTAGTTCCTGACAACCTTTGTATGGATAGGATAATCAAAAGACGGGGGGTGTACGAGTACATACATTAACATGACCTATAAAATACAATATGATGAGGTATATTGCACAATACGTACAGTCTTCATCTCTTCGGGTCCGAACTCCCTCACGAAGGTGACCTCGACTCCGTCAGTCGCCTTCTGAACCTGCTTCAGCGCGTTACCTTCAAATGTGCAGATTGTCTTGACCTGGAAGTGATTAATTTATTAGGTAAGTTATTTGTTTATTTTACGTAAATATACGCATTTATTTAGACTTACTGCCAGTGTACAGTGGAAAAAATGCGACCCTAATAATTAATTTAATTTTTTAAGCTTATGTGCAACTCTTAACCTGGAGAGCTATGGAGCGTACCATGCTCGGCATCAGACTGTTAGATCGAGTTCCAAACGTCGAGATCCGTACACCAACGAAGGTTCATGACATTGGACACTTGGCTAGACGTGGTGATGACAGATGGACCAGGACAGTGACTGAATGGTGGCCGAGGAGCGGGTAGGACGACCAGCAGCGAGATGGGTGGACGACATCGTAGGTCGCGGGCCGTCAGTGGGGGAGACTAGCGCAGGATCGTGGTGGATGGCACAAACTTGGGGAGGCCTATACCCAACAATGGGTGAGGCTGTGGATGATGATGATAATGATGAAGCTTATGTATATTTTGACGAATGCACCCGGACAGTTGGACAACGATCGTCACCCACTAGGTGCCTGAAGACGGGCGACGGCACCGAGGAAGGCCTAGTAGACGCTGGCGTGATGATTTCAATGCCTTCGAGGCAGATTGGTGCAATGGGATTTTGCAGGCGAGCGAAAGTCCTGGAAGATAGTGGGGGAGACCTTTACTCAGCAGTGGGATGACACAGGTTGAATAAAAGAAAAACTTATTTTAGCACTCCTCAGGGCGCACAAAATGCTTATAAATGGGGTCTTGCAGATTAACCTAATAATTTAGACCTATGTAGACCGACAGGTAGACCGAACTTACATGTTAGGTACAAAAATTCAAAAACAAGTTATTTGGATTAAAAATATATATATTTAGGTCTCAAAGATATACTCCGGCATTATTTGTAGTTTTCATTGCAAAACCTTATAGAGATGACAATATGGGTGTAGGCTGCATAAGATCGATCACTCCAGAACTTTATGGGCCTACGTTCGGCAGTCTACGTAAATAAACAATGCTGGACATTTCACACAGCCCCATCTAGCCCCAAACTAAGCAAAGCTTGTGCTATGGGAACCAGATAACTGATAGAATACATAAATACGTTTTTTTTGTAAATTCATACTTATAGAGAAACAACCAGTCCTGGAACAAATATCTGTAGATCATGCAAACATTTGTTCCGCGGCGGGAATCGAACCCGCAATCTCCTGCGTCTCAGCTGGCTATTCGCCCACTGCACCACGGAGGTCGACTAATGTCTACGTCCTATGCTGATGATATACACGATGTACGTACCTTAGCACCATCAGCGCGGTCCTCATCGAATTCTTCACCAGGCTTGAACTTCATCTCCGTGGTCTTGAAGGTGGAGGAGGTGACCAGGTTGAAGGTATCCCCTTCTTTCTTCAGCTCCACTGTGGGGGTTACAGCGTTGGCTGCCTTACGGGTGATTAGGCCGACACCTGGAAAAGATATAAGTCCAGCATTAGATAAATACCTAACAGTAGAAAGAGTAGAATTGATTTCGCCGAAGGGAATGTTTTGATAAAATAATTTTGATGTTGGGTTTTCATTTCACTACTTTCCATTCTACTCGTAGCTATTTCCAAACACCCACAACGGAATGTCATCATCACCGTATCAGACGTAAGACGGCCACTGCTGGCCTTCCTAATAGATTTCCAGAGCGACCGATCATTATGCGGCCTGCACCCAACGGCTCCCAGCAACCTTTATCAGGTCGTCTCTCCATCTCTCTCTCTCCAGTGGGTGGTCCATCTTACGCTGCGTTCTCAATTCTGTTTCTGACATCGAGATCGAAGCTTGGCCTTTCGATTTTAAAGCGAAAGGATATTTGAAACTACCCACCAATGGTTTTCATGAAGTCATTGAAATGTTCAGATGATATCAATTTATACTGCTTGCCTTCCCACACATGCATTTTCAGTTAGACTAGAGGTTGTATTAGTAGAAATCAATGCGTTTCGACAGGAAACTCAACTTCACGAGAATGAGCTTAAGAATGACATTGAAGACAGACCATAGAGAAATACTAATAGACTGGGGGACAGACGATGTCTCAATCTAAAGAAATCTTACGAAAGAGGTTTTGGAATTAATATATTGAATGAACATACTAGTTGGTAATTAAGGATATATATGTAGGTAATTATACGAAGTACCTATTTCTATTCTTCCAGCTAGTAGCGCTTTGTGTTTTTAACCGAATTAAAAAAGGGAGACGGTTTTCAATTCGTCGGAATCTGTTCCCCCCTCGATTACTCAAAGACGCCTGGACCGATTCGAGAAATTCTTTTTTGTTTAAAAGGGTACACTTCCCAGGTGATCCCATTGGTACCAAGTCAGGGTCTGATTGATGATGGGATCCCAAAAAATCGAGGGCAGCCCTCAAATTTTATATTGACGCAATTCGGTTCAATGTTTTTTCACCAGAGACAGTCATTTATCAATCGATATGGAAAATTCTTTTTTTATTTGAAAAGATTTACTTTCTATTGGTCTCATAGAAATTTCATCAAAATCAGTAACGTGTCTGTTATATGGCTGTTAAAAAGTTACTTGTTATTATTTTTTATTTTCAGTTAGTTACTCATACAACCAAAGCGGTCTAAGCTTTTCCACAAAAAAAAACAGATAAGGACGATTTATTCAAGTTATCCTCAGAGCAAGTATTTTTGACCTCGCCATTGCGGCGCGCGTTCCGATTAAATAACTAGATCCCTTTTTAATCCCGATCTAGATTTGTTGTATCGGTTTTCAACAAATCCCGTAACTAGAGCCGGTACTATGACTTTGATGGAATTCTCTAGTTTCGTGCTTGTATAAAAACGTTGGTAGTTTTTACTGGAGATGTTTTTTCTAACCAGCTTCGATTTGGCCATACGTTAGGGCGTATTTTGAAAAAAGGGAACGGGAAAAAAACCTGGCATGGCAAGGACTATGACAAAACATCTGGGTAGAGCTTTGCAACGATCAGCTCTTGATCTTGCCTCTACTATAAAAATTACCGCTACTGTTGATTTTTGCAAGTTTTAGTGTTTGATTTTAACTTCTTTCCCTTTAGTTTTAGTTAACATTGTATATAAAAGAAGCAATGAACCCAATCATCTTCAATTACAACAGGATGCCTTCGAGCTATTACGCCAAATAAGGAAGGACTGACGGACGGGCTATAAATTGTTTATTGGAAACGATATATAGAGGGAAGTGTTGAGTACTAAGGAAAAGGCACAAGAAAATACGGAACGGGATGTATAATTCATGATTTATATTGTATCTAGTTTATCCGCTTACAACTTCGTAAGCGCCAAGCGGCGCCTTTTCCTTCGACTTGATTCACAAATATTGAGATTCAGTTGTGAAATCATTTTCGGAATCGTCTTAGCACCCAAGTAAGTACACAAGCTGTATGATCATCAATATATCAGCTTATTAACACACCAAACCTTTATTTGAGATGTACAAAAGTGTACATAAATTCTTTTGGAGAGCTAATCCCACCAATATCCCACAAATATTATAACCGCGAAAGTTTCTATGGACGTACTCGTATGTGTGGATGTTTGTTTCTCTTTCACGTCGTAACGGCTCAACCGATTTTGACGAAATTTGGTATATACGTAGATTATAACCTGGATTAACACATAAGCTACTTTTTGTTGACAAACCACGCGTGCGAAGCCGCTGGCGGAAGCTAGTAACTTTATATAGTATAACTGCATAACAGTCATATAACCAACCTACACCAACCAACATATAAAAATTTTAATACCTATATACATAATTATTAAACACTTTAGTCCAGAACTTAGGTTTCACAATTTTAATTACGAGTATTTAGACATCTTGTATTGCTATGCTAGATTATTTACAAAAGCATTGCACACCGCTATTGGCTGTAATCTAAAGCGTAATCGCGCGCTAGACCGATTCCATCTGAAATGCCCCCGCAACATTCTTAACATCAAGTAGTCGGTTCGAGACCGTAATACCGATGTTCTACGATGGGCTAATGACTTTGGCATAGAGGCAGATCTGCTGCGGCATCAGCTGCGTTAGTGCGGGGCACCTATCTCGGATGTATAAGAGCGAAAGGCGAAGCGCATTTTCTTCTGTGAAACATGGTAATCGGAAACACATAAGTGAGTTCCTACGTTCCAAAGACGTATAGACCAAGAGGCACGTGAGGTGGTGTTGTATCGATCTGGAATCTCTCGCAACGCAGTACGCGCTCTCCGCACCAATAAACAGCAGCACAGGCTGGTGACGCCAACACACAGGCTGCACAACTCGAACAGATCGGCGTATACATCTTGGGCCCGGCAGACTACAATAGGCTACCAGAGAGTATCCGAAATGCAGCCTCCATCGCGGCGAATGAGGGTCGTTTGAAAACATGGTTGTTGGAGAGGGTTTTCTACAGCATGGGTGAATTCCTCGAATTACCCGAACTGTGGAAGACCCCGCCCTCCACATAATGTAGCAATGTTTCACAAGATAAATCATAAATATGTATTAATTATTCATAAATTATAATGTACACACGGCTACACATCAAGCTATAGTGCTACAGTATAAGCTGACCTCGCATTGTGTAGGCTTTTTGTAGAATGAGAGGTCAGCTTATACTGGAAAAGTGTAGCTAGATATGTAGCCGTGTGTACTTAGTAGAATTTATTAATTTGACAATTGACGTGTAAAATATTATGTTTATTATTGAATTGTTCTCATGTTCAGTACGAGTTTGAAGCTTCATAATAATCGGACTTTTGGAGCAAATAAATAGGGTACATCGGCCATATGATAGGAGAATTACCTATAGTTATATAATACCGGACAAACTACTCAATTCTACCTATCTACTAAAAACAAACAGCACGACCGTTCAACACGACAATCCATTTTATCTAGGCATCCAATTTAACTGTCTCTGTAGGTGTATGTAACCACCATAATTACATATTTATCTACCTAACTAACGTACTGGCTAGACTTAAAATGACTCATCATGACTTGTACCCCCGATCTTTTAGTTTATTACAAAATAAATTTTTAGTTTGTATAAGAGATCTTTAAAATTAAGGTATTTAAAATTCTAATCCTGAGATTTCATGAAATTTGCAAAATCCAGCCGCAATCCTGAGAAAAGTCCAACAATCCTGAAATCTCAGCACAAATCCTGAGGTATGGTAACCCTAATTATGCATGACCAGGATTAGGACATAGGCTACTTTTTACTCGACTGTGCAGAAGGAGGGTAATCTTTTTTATAGACAAACCGTCTGAAGCTGCGGGCGGCAGCTAGTTTGGTATAAAAATAACTCAACACTCACATAGCTACCTTACTTAATCCTGACATTACAATAGGATTTCATCAAGGATAAGTATTGCGGCACGATATTCGTACCTTTAATACATCTCGTATTAAAGATACGATAGAGCGGAATAAAGGCTCCAAAGTGTTCGCGAGAGATAATTCTATTGGGCAGAGCCGCATGACGAAGCTGAAGAGGGAAGATGGCAGCATAACGTCAAGTAAAGCGGAAGTGTTAAGGGAAGTCGAAAGGTTCTATGGACGGCTCTACGATTCGGTCACTAAACCTGTTTGCAGTGCGGCCAACGACCCAAGAGCCAAACTGACCCGACATTATACCGAAGATATTCCGGACATCAGCCTGTATGAGATCAGGATGGCCTTGAAGCAGCTTAAGAACGACAAGGCGCCGGGCGAGGACGGAATCACTTCAGAGCTTCTGAAAGCGGGTGGATCACCGGTACTTAAAGTCCTTCAGAAGCTCTTTAATTCCGCCTTGCTTGAAGGTACGACGCCAAAAGCATGGAACGGGGGCGTGGTGGTTCTGTTCTTCAAGAAAGGTGACAACACCTTGCTTAAGAATTACGGACCCATCTCGCTTTTGAGCCATGTTTATAAGCTGTTTTCGAGGGTCATCGCGAACCGTCTCGAACGCAGGTTTGATGACTTCCAGCCTCCCGAACAAGCCGGGTTCCGTAAAGGCTACAGTACCATAGACCACATACATACGCTGCGGCAAGTCATACAGAAGGCCGAAGAGTATAACTTGCCGCTATGTCTCGCGTTTGTGGACTATGAGAAAGCCTTCGATTCGATCGAAACATGGGCAGTGCTTGAGTCTCTCCAACGATGCCGTATTGACTATCGGTACATCGAAGTGTTGAAGTGTTTGTATAAAAACGCCACTATGTCAGTCCGAGTACACGAACAGAGCTCGAAGGCGATTCCCTTAAAAAGAGGCGTAAGACAGGGAGATGTAATCTCTCCGAAACTGTTTACGACCGCATTGGAAGATGCCTTCAAGCTTCTGGAATGGAAAGGACTGGGCATCAATATTAACGGCGAATACATCACTCACCTTCGGTTTGCCGACGATATTGTGGTCATGGCAAAGTCGATGGAAGAGCTCAGCACGATGCTCGAAGGCCTCAATCGAGTCTCCCAACGGGTAGGACTTAAAATGAACATGGACAAGACGAAAATCATGTCGAATGTCCATGTCGTCCCTGCCCCAGTTATGGTTGAGAACTCGGCTCTTGAAGTTGTCGACGCGTATGTATACCTAGGACAAACAGTCCAATTAGGTAGGTCCAACTTCGAGAAAGAGGTCAATCGTCGAATCCAACTCGGATGGGCAGCGTTTGGGAAACTTCGCAACGTCTTTTCGTCCAACATACCTCAGTGCCTTAAGACGAAAGTCTTCAATCAGTGTGTGTTACCAGTGATGACATATGGAACCGAGACGTGGTCCTTCACTATTGGCCTTATGAATAAGCTCAGAGTCGCTCAACGAGCTATGGAGAGGGCTATGCTCGGGGTTTCGCTACGGGATCGAATCAGAAATGAGGAGATACGTAGGAGAACTCAAGTCACCGACATAGCCCGACGGATTAGCACGTTGAAGTGGCAATGGGCAGGCCATATATCGCGCAGAACAGATGGCCGATGGGGCCGAAAGGTTCTCGAGTGGAGGCCACGGACCGGCAAGCGCAGCGTAGGACGTCCACCTACAAGATGGGCAGACGACTTGGTAAGAACCGCAGGTCGGCGTTGGATGCAGGCCGCTTCCAACCGCAGTTCCTGGAGATCAATGAGGGAAGCATTTGTCCAGCAGTGGACGTCCTACGGCTGATATGATGATGATGATGAAGTATTAGGAATAACGAGCAGTATAGTAATAGTATCACTGCAGAGAACCGGGAAAAAATCTCATGGGAACCGCGAAATTTGGTCCTGGCAATTGAACTTCAGTCCGATACTCGGGCACTGCGCCGCAAAGTCAATTCGTCGGTAACGTTTGTCTTCCAAAGCCCAGAGTATGATTTTTGTTCGCAACTCTTATGAGGACTTGCGTTTCGTCCATACAAACGTTTCCCCCTGTTTCCTCTTTGGATAGTGACACTAGAGCAAATATTTTTTACCATACAATCAACAAGTATCACTGCCATGCCCCTACGTTTTGTTTTTCTCCATAAATTAATTATTTTAAGAACTAGGAACCTTCTAAAGTCACAGAAATTGCTAATTTTTACCGCCCCTTTTCTGACATCTAGCGAACAAATTTGACGAATTTAAATAAGAAAAACGAAACGTACAGGCATAGCCAAAGCCCTTTATTATATTTTTGAAAAAAAAAATTAAATCGTTTCATTTTTGGAGGAGGAAACAGGGTACTACGAAACAGTGATTTCGTCTAATATAAATAGGTATAATCAGTCCGACATGCAGTTGTCTCTATCGCACACTATTCAGGGTAGGGGTCGTTAGGGCGCGACAGCAATAGATTTGTTAAAAACCTATTTTCCAAATGTCTTGCTACCCAGATTTCTTCTTATGTTCGGGGTTTACTGTGACACGGGTCCTGAGAATGGATCATCGCGAGTTAATCCTTGAGATCAAGATTGAGATAGTCACATGTTGCGCGATAAAATGAAGGTGACATTCGATGTCTTGATGACTTTGGGACTAAATTTTCTTGATAATGTCAAGTCACGCAAGACACATTACGACGAGGGCAAAGCCGAGTGGCGCCAAAAAACTCTTCGACCTCCGAGGAAGTTAAGTCTAGGAATAAAGAATACAGATTCCAGACGATTCTAGAAGATTCCTACATCGATTTATCATTCAATCCGCATTGAAGACGGGAAGTGTCAGTCCCTTTCATCCGGCCTACTCCCACAGCCAGCATTCCTTTAAAGTTTGTACATCCCTAGGGAACCAATAGTGAATACAGCATTTTGATCCTTAGTGCATTGAAGAAAGGTTTGAGATTCGACTGTACTTGTACACTTATATATTACTAGGACACTGATTTTGTCTGCAATAATTCAAAATAGGAATTTCCGACGTTCGAAATTTTAAACCGTTTTAATTTTGTTTGAATTTTTTATTTTTATGGCTAGGTACGCTAAGTTTTTTCATTCATACATCTCACAGACTTTACAATTTTGATCTCTACAACTTCACAATGGATTGAGATGAGAGGTCAAGGCAGATTTCAGCAGATTTTTATATAGCTGTATATAAAAATCTGCTGAAATCTGCCTTGAATGATAACGAGCGTGAGCTTTATGCAATCCGTTTGGATATACCTTACCTACCGCAATACTCGTTTGGTCAATGGGGTCGAACCACGGACTTCACGTGAAGTCCGTGGGTCGAACGGAACGAGATTATATTAGTAATTTCCACCACTGCTGGAGTAATTCTGAATGTTCTCTAGTATCCTTTAGGGCAGAGCTTTACCCTGTATTTATTCCTGTGTCGTTAAAGGATATGATAACGATAGATGATTAAAGGATTCGATTGCTTTCACAAGAAATAGAGTAAGTGTAATTATTAAAAATTTGAGCGTACCTACTGTGTTCGTAGTGTATAGACCAATTAGTTTTTACCCTGTATTTATTCCTGTGTCGTTAAAGGATATGATAACGATAGATGATTAAAGGATTCGATTGCTTTCACAAGAAATAGAGTAAGTGTAATTATTAAAAATTTGAGCGTACCTACTGTGTTCGTAGTGTATAGACAAAATAGTTTAGTAAGTTGTTAGGTAACCTATGCTACTTAGGTTAAGCAAATTTTAAACTTTACCAAGGTTTTATGTCAATTTTTATGTTAGTTAGATACGCAATTATTGTCGTTCTTTGTGTCAATAATAATCGTGTTTGGGAGCAATCGCGCAAATTTAGAACAGTAATATTAAAGCAAAACCACAATAAAAAACGTTACGTTATGCACATTTTGTATCGCGCTAATTATTTGAACGGAAACGAAGACGTTCAACATTAGCACGATTGCCCCCGGGATAGGGTTAGCATATCTCAGGATTTGTCCTGAGATTTCAGGATTTTTGGACTCTTCTCAGGATTGCGGCTGGATTTTGCAAAACTCGTGAAATCTCAGGATTTTGAGAATTTTCTATAAAATACAGCTTACATTTTAGATATATCTTCAATAAAAAGTTAAACAAACTAAAAATAATCTTCATTTGGTAATAATTGCACAATTAATGCCCATGAGTACTTATTTATCAAATGGTACTTATTCAGCCTCTGCCACCCCCTTTGAGTGTGATGTGCGACGCGTGAGCGAGATCCGCAGTGTATAAAAACGATAATATTACGACTTTTTGAACTAAAACTTCTTTACGCACGCTTGACTTGGGGAGTAAGCTGGTGAATGCATTACGAAAAGTGCGAACGGAAGTTGAGAGGGAGATATAAGTTAGTGAAGATAGAGAGAGTTACGTTTCGTATATGTATTTTTAAACGTAAATGTGCGAGTGCGAGTTGCGTCTGTCCAGAATGAACAAGGCTGATCGACCTGCAGACGTGTGGACAATTTTGTAATTGAACAATTTTATAAATTAATATTTTGAAAAAGAAGTTTTACTTCAGTCGTGTCGTCTACACACTCGTTTTTTTTAATTGTTAAGTAGGTACGTACCTATGAGAGAAAATTCTTAAACTGTAAAAAATCTCAGGACTTTGCAAATGGAAATCAGGCCTTATCTCCGGACTTTTGATTTTTTCATCTGGTAACTCTACCCCGTGATGAGACGTAAATTCGTAATGTATTAGAAAAGTAGGTAGGTAAGTTACCTAAATTATGTTAGTAAAACGATATTTTTATAAAAAGATAGTAGGTAAGGTAAGTATTATTTAGTTGATGAAATTCGGAGTCTTTTTTTTTGCGCTAACTTGTTTTATTACTGTCCTAAAACAGCGTTTGCCTGTTGCATTCACTCATCTCAATCGGGTCAATGTTATCAGCACAGAGATAAATCGATACAGATTCCCGTCCTCCCATTGGTCCGAATGTGGGCGCGACATGACGCCATTGGTGGGGCGATTGTGTGGTGTGACATCAAGGACAACGACCTCTAAATTACCGCAATTTTTCTATTTGGACTTTTGGAGCTGTGGTGAAGAATGTCTCGAATGATTTATTAATCTTTGTCAAGGCACATCTTGTAATTTTTTTTAACGCAACGTACGCATTTGTTTAAAAATGAGGCATACTTAATTGTTAGGGTTCCGTACCCAAAGGGTAAAACGGCACCCTATTACTTAGGTTCCGCTGTCTGTCTGTCTGTCCGTCTGCCACCAGGCTGCATCTCATGAACCGTGAAAGTTAGACAGTTGAAATTTTCACAGATGATGTATTTCTTTTGCCGCTATAACAACATATACTAAAACAGAATAAAATAAATATTTAAGGGGGGCTCCCGTACAACAAACGTGATTTTTTTGCTCGTTTTTATTTGATAATGGTACGGAACTCTTCGTGTGCGAGTCCGACTCGCATTTGGCCGGTTTTTTTGTACGTTTGCCTGGTTGTAGATCGGTACTAGATAGGTACCTACACTATGGACTTGACGTCTCTAATAGAAAAATATCTACCTACCTACGTGATACCTATGAATTGTATTATCTGTAGGTACTGGTACCTACCTACTAAGTATATTATGTATTGTATTTGTTATATCTGTAGGTACACTAGGTAATTGCTAAAATTACCTACATATCTACAAAATAAATAGGTAAGACGTTATTAGACTAATACCTACAAACAAAATTTCGCTATGAAACCAGCCGTCCTAACTTGCAAATATGATACATTTGGGAGTTATCAATGAGTCATATTCTGACAACTGAATACCTACTTACTTTTTTTTCTCCAAGCCTGTCAATTCCTATTATTATCAATTTTGTATCATATCGTGGAACTTATTTCAGAGATAATAAGCCTTTTTTGGGTGGTAAATGTATTGATAAGATTAGGTATTTTATATGGCTTTATGCCGAGCGGATTTGCAGGAATTGGCACTTAAGTCACCTACTTAATTTCAAAATTTAAGTAGTGGTACGTTTATTAAGTTATTAATAATACTTGTTTATTAAGTTTTACATATATTTTTTATAAATTATAGGCTAGCGTTTGATCACGATCTCGCCTGATGGTAAGCGATGATGCAGTCTACGATGGTATACGCTTGCCTAGAAGAAACCTATTCACTCGCGACTTGAAGACCCCTAAAGATTGTAGTTATCAGGAAACACAGACTCAGGCAAGGCGTTCCACTCCTTGGCGGTGCGCATAATATAAGATGGAAGAGTACCGTCTATTTGTCCGATGATAGAATGGGGATGGTGAGATCAGCTTGAAAAGCTCCGCAGCACACTCTCCGAAATGTATCCGATAAAAAAATTCCGACATTATTTTGTGTCAACAACAGTTTAAATATTATGTATTATTTTAAGCAGTGAGGAAAAACATAAGAAACATTTACTAATTAATGTTTCCAGCTGTAGGTAGTGCAGTGCATCAATGAATCTTGACTGTTTAATTTTAGAGGTTCAATGTCCATTCACGTTTAGATACAGTGGCCGTGCCAACTACGAAAGTTGCTATGCATTCTTAGAAATATGTTTTAAAGTAAATTTCAAATTAAACCAGCCATACATTATTCTTGACTTCTAGTATCATAAGATTCAGATTCATTCCAAAAATTGCTGCCCTAGCCTATTTAGTCTGACAAATAGTAATTTTTGTATTATAATTTTTGTATAGGTTTGTAAAAAAACTGTCATTTTATAACAATAAGTATATTTTTCAACATCTGTTGAATACTGACTAAAAGACCTATCATCACGTTACAGAGAACATTGAGAACCACAATAAATCAATCTAAAGCCAACAATGTCAGCTTAATGGCTATATTGATGCAGATTGTCCAAGCGTGGGCACAATGCCCACAACATCCTGCAGGAACCAATGAGTCAATTGACGTCAATTACTGATATTCAAAGATCGTGCGAGAACGGAGAAATCTGGATCGGTCATAAATTAAATGGAACATCAGAAATCAAGCATTATGATTAAACTGACGCACGAGTAGGTACATAAGTATCTAAATATTGACAAGTCCGTTTAAACTAAGGTGTAATGTGATGTAGTGAATGATATACTTAATCTGAGATCAATGGAGGCTGCAAATTATAATCATCGTCAAAACTTTACATACAAACGATCGATCCTGATCAATCTGATGAAATACAGAATTGAATTTTGAGATCCTAAAGTAGAATATGTTTTTTGTTGAAAAATTACTTGTATAAAATTCATAATCGGAACCGCAAGCAGATTCAAATGAGCCCAAACACTAGTAGCCTACTATACCTAATCTATTCAGAAGTTTCGTTGTCTAGCAACCGTCTCCATCATGAGACTACCTCCATGGTACAATAATATTGAATTGTCACCGAAGTTACATATGTATTCCAAGTTTCAGCTCAATCGGTGGAGAGGAACGGGTTTAAAATTCAGTTGCAAGATTCCACCCGCGCAAAGATACATACATTGCAAGGTAATAAAAAGCTTGTAAAAAGGTGGACTGATACGAGACTTGAGTTTACAGCAAACAAACTAGGAATTACCTAAGACACTGTTTTCAAGGAACTGCTTCATATTTATAAACTTGCAGAATTGCTGTCATGTACAGTGTTTCCTGTTTTGCCAGGAAAATGTTGTGTTAATTAGTAATTCCTCAATACCTTAGTCTAAAGTATATGGCAAAAATATGCCCTTTAATGGCGGGTTCCTACACCCGTCGGTAACCGACTACGCCTCGTATCTCCTTGAAAGTGTCAAACTAGTGTCAAACTTTTGACAGGTTTTCAAGGAGAAACGAGTCGTAGCTGGTTACTAACGGATATAGGAACCCGCCATAAATGAAACACATTAGCTACAGCTTAGTAACGGTACTGTATTGGACAAATAGGTATGTTAGTTAGACCAACAAAGACTTGACCACCTATCCATTGAATAAATCACTATACATGTGAAACGTGCGTCACACCAACAAAAAGAAAATTGATCGCGCCACGAATAGCGTTATAGAAAACGACTGAAACCGTCTCGTATCTTATTGAAGGCAATTGGAGCTGATTGTCGTCCATTTTACGGCAATTGGTCCACAGTGGGGCCTATCGCTAAACTATGCCGGGATATTCTCATGCGATCTTCCTAATTAATTGAAAGGATCTATGCGGTGGGTCTTTGTACCTCCCGCATCAGTAACTACCCGCATTTGGAATTGTTTAGAAATGCATTAGGTTACAAGAGTTTAGACTTGTTTAACTGATTTGTCCGAAGTGGAGATTGCTTCTGACTTTCTGATTTGTTGACTCTTTATAATATGTAAGCGATTGGCTGTTTTTGTAACAAAAACAAATGCTACTCATAAAGATAATGATTACAGTAGGATTAGCTTGAGTTAATCTATAATAAATTACTCAATCGATTTTTATTTAGAAGATAAGTTAAAAGTGCAAAGCCCAATTACCAGATATATATCTAGTAGATTTACATCAAGCATTCAGCGATGGAAAAAAAATCTAGCCAACAACTTCTAAGTAGCCAACGATGACGAAGCTTACACAACACCTTTTCCATAGTAGACTAGACTCAACAGCCACTTATTGTTTACTGAACAGTCAGAGATTATCATGGACTTGTTAATGAGAATATCCACTGTACTAAGAATAATTTAAAATAATTGTTTCAATGTAGATTTTTTTTTCTTGCGTTTGACCACTTTGACCACGATCTCGCCTGATGGTAAGCGATGATGCAGTCTACGATGGTACACGCTTGCCTAGAAAAAACCTATTCACTCGCAACTTAATGATACCCAGGTTGTAGCTAGCAGAAAACACAAACTTTGGCAAAGCGTTCCACTCTTTAGCGGTGCGCATAATAAAAGTCGAAGAGAACCGCTTTGTGCGAATGGGTTCTACCATATAGCGGTGGCGCACCGGAGAGCGTCTGGTTGTACGACGATAGAATGGAGATGGTGAGATTAGGTTGAAAAGTTCCGCCGCACACTCCCCGAAATGTACTCGATAAAAAACCGAGAGGTTAGCAACATTTCGTCAATGCTCCAGGCTGAGGAGCCTTGCATCAACTAGGTCATCATTGCCTATGAGCTTCTTGGCTCTTCTGTCAATTGATTCCAGAGCTTCAAGTTGGTACTTCGCTGATCCGTCCCAGAGGTGAGAACAGTACTCCAAACACGATCGGACTTGTGCTTGGTACTTGCAAGGATACTGCATGCGCTGTTTATTGTACTCCCCTAGGGCTTTAAAAAGTTTCGTTGTTATATGTAGTAACAATATTATTATTATTTTACCTATTTGTTCAGTCATCTACGTTAAAAATTAAAACAGTTTTATTTGTAGGTACTATTAAACCCTTAATAGGCTAGTTGATACGTCAATATTGAAATCGTAGCTTATAGAGCACTGTTCACAAAAGGAATGGCATTCGAAATTATTCGTAAAGCGAAATATCAAGTCTCAGATAAGATTTTGTTCTCATTTCAAAGTATCAGCTTTCGAGTTGGTACATTTCCTTGAAATATAATCATTGACCACAACGGCACAGTACCGATAAAAAGATACTTGACTAGGATTACTGCAACACAACATAATATTTAAGAAAGTACAAGTCTAAAATATTTCTAGAAGATTTCAGTAAACCATTACGGATGGTAGAAGTGTAGCATTTTCCGGAAGATGTTGTATTAATCTTATAGGTATGTATGTTTTCTTGGCCATTAATTTTTAACAAGTAGGCACTACTGCTGCAACAAAACGTAAGTAAATTCAGAAAACTTCAGTGTTTAATTTTGCCTAGCTATAGATTATAAAAGTAATTGACTGATGATACAAAGTTGGACTTTACCCAACAATATGATAAACGTTTTTACAATCACCATAAAATTTTGACGGTGTACAATGTGTAGGTACATCATAAAAAAAAACAATTTATCTTCTTTGATACTAACTCGGCATATCAATAGTAGATAACTATTTATGGTTCTGGCTTAACTATAGCGTTAAATTTAAGTATTTAGGTAGGTTATGTACATATTTTTAATAAGATAGCCTACTTTTGTGTTCTTAGGGGTAATGTGACAGTGTTATTGATAGAGCGAAGCGAGATCTTGAGCATCAACTTGGGCAAATCGGCGTTGTACGTATGTATGTTTGATTGTCCAAGGATAACTTTAAAGCGTTGATCTGATCATCGTGAAATTTGATACATAGGTAGGAAGTTGGACACAATACAGAATGGCACAATTTTGGTGTGACTAAATGAGCTAACAATGTTGGGGGTTGTTGAGATATTGGGGTTCAAGAGGGGTAAAAAAAATGAAAATGAGATTGGTATTAGGTCAAATGGGACGTCAAATGAAAGGTCTTTATTAGTACATTTCAACTCCGTTTATTTTTTAGTAACGTACTTGTAGTTTTTGAGTTATTCGCCATGATAAAAACTGAACTTTGACAAAACTCACAGGGTACACCAGTGACCCCACTGTGCTGTAATTTGGTATGCGTGTAGCCTAAGTGACACAAATATAGGCAAGTCTGAAATCCAGAATAACTAATAAATAATAAATATTGCTGGAAATTTCACACAGCGCTATCTAGCCCCAAACTAAGCAGAGCTTGTATTATGGGAACCAGATAACTGATAGAATACTTACATAGGTACATTTTTTTTGTAAATACATACTTTTAATATATAGAAAAACAACCAGACCCGGAATAAATATCTGTAGATCATGCAAACATTTGTTCCGCGGCAAACATCGATTCCGCTACCTCCTGCGTCTCAGCCGGCTATTCGCCCACTGCATCAGGACGTCCAACTGTTTCTACTAAAAACTGTTACCTAATTACATGAACTCCTATAATTTGAATGAAACTGTAGGTCAAGTATTTTGGTTCTTCATTTCGTGGCACTTTTTTGATAGTCATTTACTATCAAAAAAGTGCCACGAAATGAAGAACCAAAATACTTGACCTACAAATAATACTTTTACTTTACTTTTAATAATATTTTATACTTTTATACAAATCCTGCGGTAACAGTGGGAAATGAGAAGCTGGAGATGGTTGACCAGTATATTTATCTTGGACATATTCCATCCTTTGGTAAAGAGCATCAACAAAAGGAGATATCTAAAAGGATTCAATTGGGATGGGCCGCGTTCGGCAAGCTGGACGATATCCTTAAGTCGCCTAAAACTCCACAGAGTCTGAAGACCCGCTTATTTATGCAATGTGTTCTGCCCACCATGACTTACGGTGCCGAGACATGGACGCTCACGCAGGAAGCTGTGTACAGGTTAAGAGTTGCACAGAGAGCCATGGAGCGTACCATGCTCGGCATCAATCTCTTGGATCGAGTTCCAAACGTCGAGATCCGTAGAAGAACGAAGGTTCATGATGTTGGGAATCGAGTTATGGAGCTCAAATGGTCTTGGGCGGGACACTTGGCAAGACGTGGTGATGACAGGTGGAGGAGGGTAGCAACTGAATGGTGGCCGAGGATTAGCTGTAGAAGGGTTGGACGTCCGGCAGCGAGATGGGTGGACGACATCGTTAGAGTCGCGGGCCGTCAATGGGTGAGACTAGCGCAGGATCGTGGCAGATGGCACAAACTTGGGGAGGCCTATACCCAGCAGTGGGTGAGGTCAGGCTGTGGATGATGATGATGATGAATATTTTTATTATTTTTATAGGCGACTCGCAAGATCTCAGTTCGGGGCGAATCACCAGTAGAAGAGTTTAAAAAAGTATATTTTGTATAAAAAATACATTTTGAAACTTAGTTATACTTAAATACGTAAGTATACATGGTACAGTTAGGATATAATTGCAGTCTTAATTTAAGTGTTAAAATAGTCTGCAGATTACTATTACATACCCGCGTGTATGCATCAATCTAAACAGCTCCAGTCTGTGACTCCAAATATGGCAACTATACCCACATCATTTTTAGGGTTCCGTACCCAAAGGGTAAAACGGCACCCTATTACTGAGGCTTCGCTGTCTGTCTGCCTGTCCGTCTGTCACAAGGTTGTAATCTCATCAACCGTGATAGTTAGACAGTTGAAATTTTCACATAATACGATGTATTTTTATTGCCGCTATAATAACAAATACTAAAAACAGAATAAAATGAATATTTAAGGTGGGCTCCCATATAATAAACGTGATTTTTTTGCTCGTTATAGCTCGATATTGATAACGGCAACAGGTAGACGCTTGAAATATTCACAAAATATTTAGTTATATATTCACTTTAAAAATAAATCATTAAATGAAAATAAAACAAATATTAAAGAGGGGCTCCCACGCAACAAACGTGATTTTTTTGCCGTTTTTATAGATGACTCGCGATGGTACGGAACCCTTCGTGCGCGAGTCCGACTCGCACTTTTTTATTAACAATGTTGACATAAAAAATAATACCAGTCTGCTTCAACATTGTGTCTCACATGTTTATTACTAAAAAAAACTAACACAATTTCATGCAAAATACCTACCTGCAGTAAACCTTACCTACAATTCATTGTCAGTGTCAGAGTCAGAGTCGAAAAGTCCAAGGTCGCAAGCTAACACTTATTTTACACAATAGGTAGGCAAGTAAATAATCATTTTGTTCTGAAATATTTGTACCTATGTCAAACTGAAAACCACATATTTAATAATTGTCTATAGCCTTTGTTGTATAAAACAAATTCATATACATTCGTAGACTATAATTTAATAAGAACTAGCTGAGCCGCTCGCGGCTTCGCATGCGTGGTATTTCAATAAAAATATTACCCTCCTTTTGCGCACTCTGGTAATAAATAGCATATGTCCTTCCCCAGAATATAATCTATCCCCTTGCCAAATTTCATTACGATCCCTTCAGCCGTTTAGTTATGAAAAGGTAACAAACAAACGGTTACTTTTGCAGTAACTATGTATGTATTATTTTGACGACCTCCGTGGCGCAGTGGGCGAACGGGTCTGATTCCCGCCGCGGAACAAATGTGTGCATGATCTACAGATATTTGTTCCGGGTCTGGATATTTTTCTTTATATTATAAGTATGTATTTACAAAAAAAAAAACGTTTATAAGTATCAGTTATCTGGTTCCCATAGTACAAGCTCTGCTTAGTTTGGGGCTAGAAAGCGCTGTGTGAATAGTCCAGCAAATATTTTATATTTATATTTATTTATTATACATATTAACCTTCCTCTTGAATCACTCTATCTATTGCTGAAAACTACATTAAAATCCGTTGAGTAGTTCAAAGATCTAAGGTAGGACAGCGTAAGCGACTTCATTTTATAACTATGTAAAGATTTATACTATGAATACAACTAGGTTACCTATCAATAAAAAGGATATCGATAAAGTAGAAGTTAACTTAAAAATATTATATTTTAAGTTAGGCACCGTGTTGTACTATGGGTGCGATATCAAAAGGTATTTTATATTAGAATTTTTGTTTTTTTAGGCAAGATATTTTTCTTTAATACCTACACGAGAGCCAGTTTCTGTTGTTACTTTCAACTTGCACATTTTTCCAACATGTGCAATTAGGCATACGATGCACGCACGGTATTTTATCTATTGTATTTATTTACCAAAACCACTGATTGGACATGTATACATAAGAATGAACTGAAAATCAATACATCGTGAACAATTTATGTTGTAAACAAAAGGTCGAAATGTTTAGCAGCATGCAATACCAACCTACAATGACGAAAAACAGCCCCGGATCTACGATTTTTCCAAACCTGGGCAGAAATTTGATGTGGTGCCCCTTGAGGCTAGCCAAATTACATTTGCCTCGACTCGATTCGATTTCTGTACAGGGTTTGTTGTCGATAGTTCACGTGATATTTCCGTAGCATGTGTCAAAGCCCATACATTTTCGGGCATATCGACTAGCGTCATCGATAATCGACTGTAACTTGGCTAAGACCTCATGTCACCACTGGTGGCCCTAGCTACGACACTGATAATAATGTATATATACGTTTTTTCCTGTTATTTGTTTCTTTCTACACACTACAATACTTTAAATGTATGCATTCCACTATTCATAATAATACCGTCGATTACTCGCGCACTCAATCAACCACATAACCACACAGCGATCGTCGCTTGACGTTCGACCGTTCGGTTTTATTTCTACGCGATCTTACGAAAAGGAACCGCATCCCGGAGCCGCATGCGAATTGCGAGGTAGCACCAACATATTCCTGACCGTTGTTGCCGGGAACATGAGCTCATATATCATAAGGCGCTGGATATCTTTTCTTAAGCAGATCACATGCATGTGTTTCAGTAGATGCGCTTATGTTCCAATATTACCGCATTTATTTTTTATCTTGTCTTTTTTTGTACCTACCTACTGACACTATTTTTATGTAAGACTAGCTGACAAATCCGCAGCATCGCACGCGTAGTTTTTCAATAAAAACATTACCCTCCTTCTGCTCAGTTGGGTAAAAAGTAGCCTTTGTCGCCCAAGGATAGTGTAGCTTCCCAACAGTGAAATATTTTTTTAAATCGGTCCAGTAGTTTCAGAGCCTATTCAATACAAACAAACAGATCTATCCTCTTTATAATATTAGTACCTATAGATAACGACTTTTAAGGCAGCCTTGTGGGATGTGATGGTCATATAAGGGGTGTCGACAATCATGCTCTTGTTTGTGCTTTTCAATAGAGCAAGCCACATCTCGTCGCACTTCAGGGGGTGATATGCCTGCCAAAGGATATACCAGGTTTAGAGGAGTTGGCTTCATGCATCCTGTTATTATCAGCACTTGCTAATGTGCCCTTTGTGTACGATGGAGGACCTAATAACCACCTCACCTAATGCTATTGTTGTGGCCAAACACCTGTCCAACATACTATAAATGAAAACGTACAACTCTTGACACGCTAAGAAGAAGATGTAAGATTTTTCTGTGTTACTAACAAAAATTATGGATTTCTGTCTGTCGCTGGATGAAACAAGTTTTTTTTAAACATGAATTTGACGGTCCCTATAAATGCCCCCCCCCCCCCCCCCCCCCTCTAGATTCGGGGCTGACGAATAATGACTGTACATAGCGTGCATTGTTGATTGATAAAAGTCAATGTTTAAAATAACCTTATCTGGTATAATTATATATGTGTATTGAGTTAATTAGTTTAACTAGTAATTAAAATGTTTTCAAACAAAAGCACTGTTTATTATTTTTTGTGAGTGCTTGTTCTCTAGACCGTTAAGATCAAAAGGTTAAAGACATAATAAGTAATATAAACAATACTTTTTATTGTACCTACCTACATAAAAAATAAAATAATCTCATGTTTTAGCAAGCCGTTTTGAAAAATTATTCAAAATGGGAAATTAATAACTCTGATAGTACCTAACTTAAAATATTTTTATGACAACCTCCGGCGCGCTGGCCGAATAGCCGGCTAAGATGCAGAGAGCGGGTTCAATTCCCACCACGGAACAAATGTTTGCATGATCTACAGCTATTTGTTTCGGATCTGGATGTTTTTCTATACATATATTAAAAGTACGGATTTACAAAAAAAGTATATAAGTATTCTATCAGTTATCTGGTTCCCATAGTACCTACAAGCTCTGCTTAGTTTGGGGCTGGATAGCGTAGTGTGAAATATCCAGCAATATTTATAAATTTGGTTGCTCAATTTTGTTCAAGGTTTAAAGTCAATTTTGCTAATTCTTTGACATCATTTTTTTATCATCGTTAATTGCTAACCCACGTACCTAATCCTCAAGAAATTAATAAATGGCTTTGCTGATTAGCTTCTTAGTAGGCCACTAATTAAACTTACTTCTTTAAATTATAACGACAAGAGTACAGTAAGTAGGTATACTAAATTCCAATCATTAGGTATGGAATTAAATTATTGAATGGCAATGCTTACTGTAAGTAGGTATTATTATAGAGGTGTAAATTAACTCAAAGCGCATCCTGTCTCGGAAAAAAATTCCTTAATTATTCTTTCTGACTCATACATTTTTATCTCAAACTAAGCAAAGAGGTTCATTGTATTGAGAAATATTGATAAGATAAGAAATACAATAAACACTGCACTTAGTAAGACGTCTTTAACAGCTTTCATGTAGGTAGGGTAACTTTCCAATTGTGACTAATTGCAAAAGATGAAACCGCGCTAGTGTTGCCAGGTCCAGTATGGAAAATTTCGGAACGGAAGGGTAAAATAATCGGGATTTTGATATTCAAATCGGGACAGCTAAAATAGATACAAATAGCTAAAAAAACCTGGTTTTAGTAAATCATCATTTATTTTTATCGGGTGGTCAGTTTTTTTAATAGACGTAAATAATTGAATATAATTTCTTTCAAGAACTGTATCCCATATAAAAAGTAGGTATTTATTTTCCCCCTCACAGACCTATCCAACAATTTAGTTAGGTGTATAGAATAAATACAGATTAAGGAGGTTAGGGAAAGAACGGAACATTCGGCATCCAGATCAAGGGTGAATCGGGACGTGTCACCAGACCCCTGAAAATCGGGACGTCCCGCGCAAATCGTGGCACCTGGCAACACTAAACCGCGCTGTCATTACAAAATGAAGCACCCATCAATAAGGGTGCTTAGGGTGCATCCGATTGCCATAGACGTTGCGAAATGGAATTTGAGTTCTACTTAAAAGTTAGTGGCGCTCCAAAATGATCGAAAACATTCCATTGAATAAAACATTGTGTAGGCATTTCGTAGAATGAGAGGTCAGCTTATACTGGAAATAATAGCTTGATGCGTAGCCGTGTGTACCTAAGTCAAAAAAAATGACTTAGGTACACACGGCTACGCATCAAGCTATTATTTCCAGTATAAGCTGACCTCTTATCCTACGAAATGCCTACACAATGCGAGGTCAGCTTATACTGGAAATGTATAGCTTGATGTGTAGCCCGTGTGTACCTATGAGCAAAATCTTGTAATATTTGGAATTTATTCTTAGTATCCATTAGTAAGACCCTTATTCTACTTTTATATGGGTAGGTAGTGGGTAAAGGCACTACAAAGTAAGAATTGTCCATTACTTCTTTTATCTCGTAGATACAGAAGACCTAAGATTTTTAAAACCACGGTCCCATGTAGCTTGAAAGTTTTTGAGATGGTTTTACAAATCTTAGAAGTTTTGGTACACTTATCTGACACGTACGAAAAACTCGAAAATAAAATACAATTACAAAAGACCTATTTATAAATACGTATGTAATGTTATACAGTGCATGCAGATAATTGTTTAGATAAAAGCACAAACTGCCAGCCTTCATAAATGTATGACGTGACATATTTCATAGAATTCACTTTAATTCAATATAAAATTAACTGGAAAGTATTGTTCAACTTGTACGTTACGTAGTATACAGGTACAATGTCTTGGTAATAAGAAAAAAAATGATTTAGTTTAATTGAAATTTAAACTCTATATCCCACTAGCATTAGACCATCGTATCAGCCGTAGGGGCACGATCTAGCAAAATACTGACCACCC
The DNA here is from genome assembly GCA_918857605.2 of Philereme vetulata. Lineage (NCBI taxonomy): Eukaryota > Metazoa > Arthropoda > Insecta > Lepidoptera > Geometridae > Philereme > Philereme vetulata. Next base: position 8,825,970 of record OU975420.1, on the reverse strand, counting down.
CACCAGTATTTACGAGTAGAGTATCTAGACTTTATTGCGTGAACGTGCTTTCAAGTTTCTGACTAAAACAGACAAGGGCAGGACAATGATTATTACCTACTTATATTCTGCAAATACAATGAAATGAGCTAACAAAATTCTAAATCCTCTCTACGCCTCGGAATAAAATCGATATTTGTCTGCTAGTCAAGATAGGTTATGATATTTCTAAAAAGAAGAACCTTTAAAACAATATCTACATAAAAATATACCATACTAGGTAGGTAGGTACCTACTTATAATTATCTTTTTAGTTACATTAAAGTCTTTTTATCATCAAACCAACAGAAAATACATTATTGTTTATGCTACATAAATGTATGTAACCAAGTCGTTAGAGTAAAGATTTGTTATTATTATTTATTAATAATGTATTAAAAACTTCTAAAGTACCTTTTTTGTATTTTTGTAGTATAATACAAGTTTTATAAGTAGGTACTTACTAACTAAATCTAACTAAAATTTCTTAGCGGTATTCGGAACTTTCTAGAAAAAAGAAAGATAAACATAATATGGTTGATAATTTAGTAATGAGCTTTTGCCTTGCTAGCGAAGTAAATATTGCTACTCGCGACGAGAGAAATCATTATCAGACTACCCCATTTACGCCATTAAAATAAAATATTTTATACAAAATGTGAACAGTTAACAGTTCAGTTATTTAATATTCTTGGATTATTTAGTTTATAATCAAGGAATAAATGATTAAGTTAATTAAAACTTATATCAAGAAGTACCTACACATTTGGAAATAATTATCCTCAGCAAAGTACCAACTTACCTACTGATTAAAAAGTAGCACATAATTGTAAAAAATAATACACGAAAAAAAGGGCAGCGACATAAGAACCCACATTTCATTTCAAAGAACAAAACACAACAACACTTTAGTATTTGCTAAGAAAAATCGACAAAAAGAAGGGTGGCGTATTGCAAATATGCGCGGCGACGGCGTGGCGTGGTTAACGCACCGGGTACAGAATGCCGGCCGGCTTTTTGCCATAATATTTAACTTTTCCCAAACTAAACCAATAAAATAAAAAACAACTCACCGATAGCCTTCATGAATTCATCGAAGTTCTCGGACGAGACCATCTTGTATTTCTTGCCGACGAACTCCATTTTTGAATTATTTATTAGTTTGGATGAAGTAAACGCGACTGACTGCTAGGCCGGCTAAAACCAGAATGAGTTGCCGCCCGCTCGCTTGCGAGCGAAAGCGTTCGTTCGGTTCGAGGATGAGATACGCGCAGACGCTATAAAACGAGAACGAATGAAATGATTGAATTGAACTGCATGACCTTGGAAGTCGGAAATCATGGACTTTGCCCGGATTTAAAAAGAAATTCTTTCTGTTTGACGGTTATTTACCTACTCAAAGTACTTAATTACGTAAATAATGGATATTGACACCCGATTTTATAATGATCCATGAAATAGTTAGGTTTAGTTGGTGAGCTTTCCAAAAAAAATAAAAATATGGGTTGCTTAAGTTTTGCCGACGACGGGCAAAATAATTCAAAATTATGAGGTACCTATACCTACCAATTTTCCAGAGTTTATAATTGAAACTCATTGCATTAATTATAAGAATTTTCTTTTTTGCAACAAATTGTTATAAAGACTAGTTTTTTTTCCTCGCGTTCGTGATGAAATGATATTTGTTGTAGGTACTCGGCGTTCCGATTTTGGCTGGACGTCCGGACGTCCCGCCAAAATCGGGACATCTGGCAACGCTGGGCTATTTCGACCGACCGATTTCGATGCAATTTGGTATAATTAATAATTATGTAACAATAGATTATAATCGCAATTGAGACTACCTACTTACGGTTGTGGAGACCTACTGAAGTTTATATTTAACTGATTCCTAAAACGCATAATATCTTGTTTGCTTATGAACCGATTTCAGTAATGGTTTTTGCGTTGAGTTCGACAGCTCCAAGATGGTCCCATTTCCGTTTTATTCAGGACATACCTACCTATCATTTTGAAGGTACTTTCTATTGAGGTAGAAGTGTTGGGCATTAATCAATTATTATTTTGATCATAAAATTAAGTGCAAATAATTTATTTAAATTTAGTTGTGTTAATTACAAGATACAATTAAAATAATGCAACCAATATTTTTATTTTTTTAATTATATTAACTTTATTTAAATTTAATTAAAGTTTAATTGCAAGAACAATTAACAATTGATTAATTGTTATTTCTAATAGTACCTACCTTGCAATTAAATTTTGCCCATAGAAGGGATGATATTTGCATTGCATCCCAGTGTTTGTGAAGCTCTTGAAAAATTAATTGGACTTTTGATTATCCACTTATTATTTATGAGATCTGTTTTCGCAATTTTTTCGATTACGTACCCGTTTCCTAAAGTCTGTTTTATAACAGATAACGTACATATACCCAGATATTATGTAGATAGATTAGACATATTGATTTTGTGCCGTGACTGGAAGATTAACAACTCACTACCCCCGAGATTTGGCAAAGGTATTTGCAAAGGAGAAATTATAAATGAGCGAGAAATTATAATTTAAAACGTTGAATAATTTATCGTTGCCGACGTGAGGTCGAATATATTGACTAGCTGACCCGCTCGCGGCTTCGCAGGCGTGGTATTTCAATTAAAACATTACCTACCCTCTTTTTGCGCACTCGGGTAAAAAGTAGCCTATGTCCTTCCCCAGGATCTATCTCCTTGCCAAATTTCATTACGATCCGTTCAGCCGTTTAGTTATGAAAAGATAGATAGATAATTTCTTTATTGCACACTATTAAATACAAACATATAAAAGAAAATACACTTTTAAATCATAGGTACAATGGGCGGCCTTATCGCTAAAAGCGATCTCTTCCAAGAAAGGTAACAAACAAACTAACAAACAGTTACTTTCGCAGTTACTATGTATGTATTATACATACAAACCTTCCTCTTGAATCACTCATCTATTGCTGGAAACTGCATTAAAATCCGTTGAGTAGTTTATAAGATCTAAGTGAACAGACAGCGGAAGTGACTTCATTTTATACTACTAGCTGACCAATCCGCAGCTTCCCACGCGCAGTTTTTAATAAAAACATTACCCTCCTTTGCGCAGTTGAGTAAAAAGTAGCATATGTTACTCAGGGTGAATGTATCTTTCAATGGTAAAAAAACTTTTGAAATCGGACCAGTAGTTTTTGAGTTTATTCGTTACAAACATACGCACAAAAATACTAATCTTTCCTCTTTATAATATTAGTATAGATATATATACTATAGTATATATTGTTATTGTGGGTTATCCATAAGAGATAGACATATACATCGCAGACTTTTTTGTAGACCTTCTTAAGGTGTAGGTATAATACATACTGTAGTACATTATTTTGATCTATTCTATCTCGTAGGGTTCAGCCAGCGAGCGTTTGCAATGTAAGCGTAAAAATGTGTTTATTTACGACATCACATTAGAAATCTCTAAAATAGTGAGTGTTTCTCTACTATACTAAGCCTATATAATAAACCTTCCTCTTGAGTCACTCTATCTACAAAAAAAACCGCATCAAAATCAGTTGCGTAGTCTTAAAGATCTAAGCGTACATAGGGACAGACAGCGTGAAGCGACTTTGTTTTATATGTACTATGTAGTGAGTAGTGAGTGAGTACCCGAAGGCATCGAAATCATCACGCCAGCAGCGTCTAAGCCTTCCTCGGCGCCGTCGCCCGTCTTCAGGCACCCACTGGGTGACGATCGTGTTTGGTGGGATTTTGCACGCGAGCGAAAGTCCTGGAAGACTGGGGGAGACCTTTGCCCAGCAGTGGGATGACACAGGTTAAATAAAAAAAAAATACTCGTTATATAAGTCAGATAAAGACTGTCTAATACTAACTACTGATTTATTTATATCTATATCTTTAAACTGTTGCGCGAATTCACGTGCACGAAGGAGGATTTGGCTAAGGTATTTTATATGGAGAAGCAGGGGTGAATGCTAAAAGAAAACTAAAAAAAAATATGGTTGAAATTCGACCACTGTGCACTGGCAACTAATTGCTAAACCTAAATAACTGCCACTTCCTTGTTTTTTTCAGAATCTTATCATGATTTTTCTAATCTTATCACAATTGGTCAGTCATTTTTGACAGTTCAGTGTGATTAATACACATTTACCTACCTAAATTGTTTTATTCATAGCGATTCTAGCCATAAAATATATGCCTAGATTAGTGTTGAGCTAAATTGTTATATCTAAATACGGATAATTACGGAAACGGATCAGCCCTGCTAAATAGCGTTATGTAGGTACGGAAAGTGTTCATAGTGTCAAGTGGAAATCAATTAGTGCTGTGCAATATCAACGTAAAGTAGGTAGGTAGGTAGGTATAGTGAAGTTAACATTTACGGGTGGGCTTGCCTAAATAGTGCTAGTAATATTATAATGAGTCATCATGTCAAGTGAAAATCGATTATTGACACCTCGATTAAATTGCTATGTAGAGTTCCACTCGTATAATGCAAAACTCTGGGTAAACACAAAAAATACAGGACAAAAAATTTCCCAGTGTGTGTCAACAATTACAGCCAAATAACAATATTTTATTCATTGCTCGCATTAAAAAAAAAGAAAGAAATAGTACCTACATTGTACCTAAGTATACAACTTTTCATCACGAATGTGAGGAACATAAAAGTATTTTCATCTTGTCTATTCGAAAAGAGTCGAAGGGTTCCTCGATAAGATCGCGCAAAATGGGTCATTCGCACTTAATAACAGTGACGAAATGACTTTTGAATTCGGAACACTATTTTATTAAAAAGTTTGAACGCAATTCGCTTCGATAAAGTACTGGCCGGTAATAAAATGAGCGCGCCTGCAGACGCGGCACTGTCAATCACATATAAAAAAATACGCGGGAACTTCTTATTCATTTTTTATTACATAATTTATCAAATTAATATAGAAAATTTTAATTAGATTCACACAAATTGAATAAAATATGAGTTCTAGCAGTGAAATTGAAATATTAACACCAGAAAGTGTAAAATTAATCGCAGAAACTGTCATGAACAATTTACTACCAAAAAAATCGAGAGAAAAATATCTAAAGGCCCATGAAAATTTAATTACATGGAATAAAAACAGGCCAAGTGCGAGTCGGACTCGCGCACGATAGGTTCTGTACCATTATCTATAAAAACGGCAAAATCATGTCTGTTGTTTGGGAGCCCCACTTAAATATTTATTTTATTCAATAGGACAATTTTATTTATTTACCTTATTTGGGGTTAGTGCCGATTAAGGGTACTTTCGGTTGACATAGAATTGTCAATTTCGGTTTAAATCAAGGTCTTACAGCATAAGTAACGGGAAAATTCCGAAAAATAAAAAAAGTTGAAAATTAAGGTTATTTTTGGTACTTACAAGTTTTCGCGAAAATCTAAATTTGCCTATATCTTTTTATCGTGTTGAATCAGAACCTTGATTTTTATACACCTAATAGGGACTATAGATTTCAGTATCTGGTATAAATTTATACTTGCTAGGTCCACCCGTTCCTGAGAAAATCGGTGGTGACACACGGACGGACGGACAATAGAGTAATCTTATAAGGGTTCCATTTTTACCTTTTGAGGTACGGAACCCTAAAAATGAAAATGACTGCTTCATTTTTCTTCACCTGATCATCAACCAGAGCCTGATAGTTATTACGAACAGTGTTAAACAGAGTTTTTACGAATACCCAAGTGATAAATAAGTCAACAACATATTCTGTTCCCAACAAAACAACTACAATAAACTTACAGAATTGCGAAAACGTATCTAATATTAATATAAATTTGTAATTTGTTTATGTACCTAAATATAAATATTCATCACCACTAAAAGCATCTCTTATTTATTTTTCTCATAGAGGGTGATGAAAGAAGACAACAACGATCGCGGAGAGCAAGCTCAGCGATCGCTCGCTGCTGTTTAAATGCACAAATTAGACACCTACCCACTTTTACTATTTTTTTTTAGTTTTGTTGTTTGTGGTTATTTATTTATTCTGTTATTTTACCATACCTTATACATACACTATACAATTATTTAAATTATCGCTGTAAAGCACACTAGTTTTACGTTATTTTTAAGTTTTCTCTGTAAGTGAATTACTAATTACTCTTGAACCGTATGAAATGCAGAATGTGTCACACGGTACCAAAATTAATTATCCTCGAGCGACTTACTATGAATCATTCGCTTCGCTCTGGATTCAAACAATCGCAATCAGTCAACAATCTACTATTTTATATCAGTTTGTTGCTAAAAAGAACATTTGCGTTCCCAGTATTCATTGTTTTTTTACACTCTCTCATATAAATAGAAATACGAATTTGTCATGGAGGTTGTATTTATTTGGAGAACGGGCATAAGTGTATGGAAGCTGGTCTACCTTGCAATAAAAATGAGTCATATGTCAATATAAAGGTAATTCTATGTATTTTCATATGTAGAAAGTCGCATTTCTCTAAGTATTGTCCGATCTGAGTTCTACTAAAAATTGAATCTGATAATATTTAGTGCCAAACATTGAATATCGTGGTAATTAAAAAAACATTTTGTGTAATGTAATGATTTTATTTAAGTTAGGTAAGTAGTAATACAAATAAAAACAACATCTTCTTAAAAAATCAAAACAATATGTTATTAAACATTATCATCATCATCATCATCGATGAGAATACTGTTAAGGAACAATGCAGGTTCATTGAACCCTTCATGACGGGCATAACCTACGTACCATATAATTGACAGTACATGGGCACAAGTACCTATAGTACGTCGCCCTGTCAAGCAGGTACAATAATATTGTGTAATATTGTTATTAATATTATTGATTAATATATAACAAAAATATTTCCTGGCTCGGACATGTCGAGACTGTATACGTCCACGTAATAGCCAAGCCTCTTCGTTGATATCATATTGTGCCAAGTCTTCTAGAGCGTTATCTCTATACGTCTCGATTATATAAAGACCATTTTGTAAGTGCTCGCTACAATATGATCGAGCGAGCTTTAACTGGTAAGTTCCCAAGGCAAAATGTATGACTTGTTCTTCACTAAGCCTTGGGAAGTTTTCTATTTCATTTGCTTCGATTCGCATGAAGTCTGCTCTCCTATAATTCAATCTCTTTGCTTCCACATAATTGTGCAATGTGTTTGGTATGTGTATTTTAGCTCTTATTGAATTCAAAAAGGCTGCTGCGTGTGAACTATCTTCGATGGGGGCGTGGAAGTGGTTTAGAATGGCTGCAGCTATTTTGAAGTCAACAAACATTTTTGGCAACGTTTTATTAAAATAGTTTTGACGCAAAAGTTTAAAATCTTGCTTAAATCTCCCATTTACTACTTCCACCACCCATCGGCACATGGTGACCAAACGAGACTGATTAGCTTGTTCTGTAGTGAGTTGATTTTCTCTTCTGTCTTTAGTTGGTGGCACATGATGTTCGTAGCCACAAGCTTCTATATCCTGCAAACTATCTCTAAATCCTCTGTCTAGGATAAACGCATCATTACGTTCGAGTAACCAATGCAGCGGCTCATCTTCGTTATTCATTATTTCACTCATGATCTGGGCATCGGTTCTGGTAGCGGCAAATGGCCCTTTGACATCTAATATATAGCCGTCCGTGAATACCATTAAAAACGGCTTCAACAAGTTTTGATATTTTTGTAAGCTGTATGACAGCCGTTGAAACAAAAAGTTGGAGCTTTTGTTAATATATATATATGTACCGTCACATATAATTATGGCTTTGATGTTTTCATCGTTTCCAAATAAAGCCCTTGGAATTGTTCAGTTTCTTTGAAGGATATCATTTCTGGTAATGTGGTCCACACCTAGATGCAGCACAACGTAATCGTTGCTCAGACATTCTCGAACTATAGGCAAAAAACGTTCTAGTTTTCGACGAGACATATGAAATAACGTTGCCAGTCTCTCATCAGAGTCTCCAGTTCTAAGTTTTGTTAAATAGATGCCTAATGCAGTTCTAGGCTGGTTACAACGTTCACTTAGTGACGGAGTTTGTTCTAATATAGCTTCGAACTGATCGTAAGTGCGCCCAGTCCATAAGTGCATCTCTTCATTAGACAAGGTGCCTCTGTTTTCGAAGTCGATTCTGGGCTGGTTGTTCGCAGCCATTCTCATCAAGTCACAGAGCGATGTAAACTGAGCGTCATTAAAATCATGTGTCACATTACACATTTGCGGCAGGTTGCTCCATTCATTATTTTGTAAGTGTTCTGTACACACCCTAGCGCTATCAGGAATAAAAAGCTTGCTCTCAAAAAATACATTAATTCTTATCGCGTTTGGTATATGATTACGGGTAATATTAGCACAGTTGTTGTAAATACAATGCACCGAAGTGTTCGGTGCCCTCGTGTATTCTTGAGAGTGCAATGTACCAGGCGCTCGCGCCGCTTGCTGTGCAGGTCTATGATCACGCTCAGTCCTCTGCCAACATCGGTGACACAAGCTTCGAGTACTGTCGAACACCACCTGAAAATAATAACAATTAATACTTAAAATAAATAAATCCTATGCCTAACTACTCAATATAATAAAAATAAAAGGTAACTAACCTCCAACACAGCATGTTGTTGTATAAACGCGGCGAATTCTGGTCGTTCCCGTTGCAGGTTATCAGCCAAGATATGCTGCTGGTACCGTCCGTGGTAAAGTCCTCGACGACACATCACACAGTTTCGAAAAACTTCCATTATCGGTAGGCAGTTCAAAAGTCAATAAGTCGAGCCAAAGTTAACACATTAGGGAAAGAAACAGGGTCCAAAAGCAAGCCAGGGTCAGTAAAAACAGAGAAAGAAGTTCAAACACAGCACTATCGTAACAAGACGTGACGTAGCCACTCACTTGATGCGATGCGACTGATTATTGTAGCCGTCCGGCGCGGCGCGTACACAACCGTTCCCCTCCCCCGCGTACGCATCCCTCTCCCCACGGCCCTTACATCGCTCTTCTCCCTTCTCGCTCTTGCTACTGCATTGTATAGGAGCCTTTATGTATGGATATAGTAATCGTGAAACCGTTATTTTATGTTCTTTAAAACAAAAAATGCTGGTGTTTGCATGGCTGTAACTCAAAACGGACAGACTTTTGGGGAAAGTTCCAATAGTATATTTTGATGTACTATTGTATGCCAATTCGAAAATGTGCTGCTCATTTTTATTGGACTGTAGACCAGGATGCCCGTTCTCCTTTAGCATCTATGAATGTAAACTCTTTTATTTTTTTTAAATAAGCTTAGTCGAGGAGATTGGTCATCCTCGTTCTATTTTCAAATTTACTTTCTCTTAAATTTATTTATTAGTGCCGTAAATAGCATCTACTGAGTTATAAACGAGTTTATCTTCTCTGAGACCAACTTTCAAAGCAAGAGTGATTTTTTTATAATCATTGATGGGCTTTTTCGGCTAAATGTAGTAAAGAAAAATAATTTTACAATTCACTTATAATGAAGATATATGATTTAAATGATATAAATTATGGTTCGATATAATTCCTATATAATTTTAATTATTTGAAAACTACAGTTATGGTCAGTGCTATCAACCCACAGTTTTAACAGTGCATTTACTGTTCTTTCAATGACATCCCTGTTTTCTGGTTTATTGTATTGTATTCATTTATGTCAGATAATAATACTCTATAGGTAATCATTATAAATTAATTACTATACAAAATAAATTAATTTAATGAATATTATCATTATTATTAAAAATTAAAGTCCGCCGGTCCACAGTTTCTAATCAAAAAAGGCGTCAAGCAGGGCGACCCACTCTCACCCAAACTATTTATATGTACGTCGGAAGAAGTTTTCAAACCATTGGCAGTCCCATGGGCAACAAAGGGTATTGAAGTCGACAGCCAGAGGCTTACAAACCTTCGGTTTGCCGATGACATAGTTCTTTTTGCCCCAAATGCATCCGAGTTACAAGAAATGCTACAAGAACTAAGCACAGCGAGTCTCGACCTCGAGGTTGGACTGATGATGAATCGATCAAAGCCTCAAATTATGAGCAATAGCACGAAACGTAGGGTGGTGGTAGACGGACAAGAAATACACTATGTCGATGAGTACATCTACTTGGGCCAGTTAGCTTCCTTCGAAAACAGGCAGGACAGAGAAATCGATCGTCGTATCGACAATGCCTGGAAGAGCTACTGGTCCATGAAGACATTCATGAAAGGCGACCTTCCATTATCACTAAAATGTCAACTCATCGACATGTGTATTCTGCCTGTCCTAACCTACGGTGCCCAGTCTTGGTCACTGGCTGAATCTCAAAAGTCCAGGCACGGGGTTTGCCAAAGAGCGATGGAGCGCAGCATTTTGGGTGTCAAGAGAATAGACAGAATTCGGAACACCTCGCTGTGCTCAAGGATCGGCATAGCTGACGTCGGTATCAAGGCTGCCAAGTTGAAGTGGGATTGGGCGGGTCATGTCTCCCGCATGCAGCCAAATAGGTGGGCTAGGGTCGTAACTGGATGGATCCCTGTGGATGGAAAGCGACACCGTGGTAGGCCTAAGAAGCGGTGGCGCGATGATTTGGACGCTTTCTATAGGGAATGGCGGGATTTAGTACAAGATCGAGAAAAGTGGAGAGATGAGGGAGAGGCCTTTGCCCAGCAGTGGGACAGCATAGGCTAGATAAAAAAAAATATATTATCATATGAGAAAATTAAAATAAACAAACAGACATATTACGTTAACATACAAATTAAAAAATTCAGTCCGACTCCGTATCTCTACTGATTTTTTTTTATTTCTCGAAAAATCTAAAATTATAACAGTCGAATTTCGACCACTGACTGTGCTTGGCCATTAGTAATACATAAATATTCCAAACTAATAATAACCGACTATAAAGCCCTGATTTTATTAAGGCTACTGTAATTTGTGACTATGAATGAATGAATGAAAATTATTTATTATACCTGACACCATAACAGTATAAAGTGAAACTACAAGTATGAGTGAAACTACAAGTCCTAAGCATCGTCGAGTTCGGCGTAAAAAGAGTAAATCCTCTCTAATGTCATGTTGGAACTGGAATAGCAGGATACGAATTACGGAAAACCTTGAATCCATAGAGAGCCTGCAACCCTTACAAGGTAAAGTATAATTTTTAATGTGTATTCACAGAATAGGTAAAACACCAGAAGAAGAGAACGCGCCTAATACTGAAGCCATTAGTTAGTCTGTGACCGTCGTCACGGGTGACGTGTTTTACAGTGTTCGATTCAATTAAGTTATGCTTTCTTGTGTCGTACCAACGTCTAGAAATTCAGCTGGGCTCAATAAAAAAACAAATGGGATCATATTTCATACGTAAGTAGCGCATTTAGATTGTGTATTGAATAAATTGTTCGGTTTGTAATTTTCGTAAATATTGATCCTCCATTTTGCTAGTGTTGCCAAATACCGAGTGTTAATATTTTCCCTACTTTAGAGTTTGAAGCTTAAAAACCTTTTATTAGTTGTAGTTTTATATTATACTAGTGGTTCGCCCCGAACTGAGATCTCGCAAATCTCCCAAAAAACAAATAATATATTAATGTTAGACCGATTTGCGCAACGATTTAGTGGCAACGTATTTAGTGGCTAAATATGATTTAAGGAGTTCTCAAATCATACAAATTTGTCAAGTTTAAACATGTTTAGTCGCTTAATACGTTTAGGGATCGTTTTGCAAACAGACCTTAATATTTGACTAATAAAATAGTGCCATAGTTACATTAGTTGTATCTTACCAAAAACATTTACCCCAAAACGGGTACATAATGACTAAGCTAGCAACATTACGAGGGTGGAGGTGAAGTGGGCGCGGAACGCGGGTTTTGTTTTATGAACACAGCGCACGGCTTGCAATCACAGCTGAATGCGTCTTCTGGTGTTTTATTTATTCTATTAGTCTATTACTTTTGTCAGTGTCGTTGTTTCGTTGTTTTGCGTTGTTTCGTTGTTTATTTTATTGTGTTTTGTTTTGTTCTGGCAGTGTCATTATCTTAGCTTGTTAACTAACAAAATATGGACCATGATTTTTAATACAGCTGTTATTCTTACACGAGCTTAAAACGGCGAAGGAACCGTCGATATGCATTTTTTTTATACCTCTTAAGGTAGCAAACAAGCATACCGCCCACCTGATGGTAAGCGGTGACCGTAGCCTACGAACGTTACTAAAACTCGCGCGTTGCCGACCCTTTAAATTTTTCATAACGCCCTTTTAGAACCCCATACTGTAGTCCCTGGGGAAAAGCTCGGCAGGGAGACCATTCCACAAGCGAAGTGTTCGCGGGAAGAAATTCCTCTGGAACCTCACGGTACCCGAAAATATCGTCTCCAAGGTGTGTGGATGGATTCCCCGCCGATGGCGAGCGGTGCGATGATGAAAGGAACCTGCAGGCACCATATCAAACAACTCCTCAGAACACAACCCATTATACAAGCGGTAGAACACACACAAAATCTCTCCTGAGACTTAAGGTCTCAACTCAATACCGCAATATGCCTGCGGCATGTTCTAGAATCAAACATAATGTTATATCGTTATTCGGGCACTATATATTATGGCCGGGCTGTTGCGGCCACAATGTACGGGTTATTCCCTGAGTACCCCGATCCCCGAGGCCCCCGTCCCGGAGGACCCCGATTTATTTGTATCTTGATAAACTCAATTAAAAGTCAGTTTAGCTTTAAATTACCATCAGCTTGGAATCTATATCTATACTAATATTATAAAGAGTAAATATTTCTTTGTTTGATTGTATTGAATATAGGCTCCGAAACTACTGGAGCGATTTAAAAAAATCTTTCACTGTTGGGAAGCTACACTATCCCACTATCACTAAATCACCCGGGGATAGTGTAGCTTACACTATCCCCGGGTGACATAGGCTACTTTTTACCCAACTGCGCAGAAGGAGGGTAATGTTTTTATTGAAAAACTACGCGTGCGAAGCTGCGGATTGGTCAGCTAGTGTTAAATAAAGTTTTATTATATACCTACTAAAGTTATAATAACTTATATTAAGGATCAGGAAAAAATTATAAAGTTTTTAAACTACTTTCAACTTCAAATCTTCAAACTTTGGTCTTATGTATTTCAAACACATAGCTACATTAAAGCACTTTTTATGTCTACCGTACAAGTTGAAACATTAGAAAAAATAAATGTAATCGAATTTACCGTATTCGGGGTCCTCCGGGAGGGGAGCCTCGGGAATTGGGGTACTCAGGGAATAACCCTAATGTACACACGGCTACACATCAAGCTATACATTTCCAGTATAAGCTGACCTCTCATTCTACGAAAAGCCTACACAATGCGAGATCAGCTTATACTGGAACATATACATAGCTTGATGTGTAGCCGTGTCTACAAAAATAACGGCAAATAATAAATAAATAATAATTGTGGCCATATTGTGTTTGGGCCAAATTTTTCCGGACTAGTATTCTATTAAGCAGCGATGGGCTTGCAACTTCTTTGCTTCAATGCAAAAAATGGGGACGGATCAAACGTAATGTTTGAACTGCCTCTGACTACCTCCTTGCGGGATAACTTCACTAATCTACTTCTTCTTGGTATGAGCTAAGTGGCCAAGCTCTGGTGTCGAGAGTTTTCAAGCCGCCTAAAGGTCTCCGACTAATGAGAGAGTTTAATGAGTGGGAGATCCGATTTCCGATATGTTTTTCTAAAGCGACCGATCTTGTACGTCCTGCCCCCAACGGCAAACAGTCAATTAGATAAGATAATTTATTTATTGCACACCATTAAAAATAAAACACACAAAAGAGAATACGCAAAATCAAAGTGGCACTTAAAATGGGCGTCCTTATTAAAAAGCGATCTCTACCAAGCAACCTTTGGATAGACAGGACCAACTTGTCCAGTCAATTCCACTTGACGGATCTTTTTAAACACTGGCAACTTAACTGCTAGTTAGCGCTGGCTTATTGTTCAAAGATGGTGTACTCCAGCCTAAACGTTTGTAGAACAGGGAGGTAGGTACCGTTTATATGCTTATTACACTTGTATATTTTGCTAGCAAGTATTTAATCTCTGTTTAAGCCGCGCTTCCTAAACCACGACTTTGCTATTTTTCCTTCTTTTCAAATAGGTACCTATAACGCTTGACCATGTGACGTCAATTTTGGCGCTCAAGTACGGTGTGGAAAAAAAACCGGCCAAGATGTATCGGTGTTGTATCGGTAACAAAAATGCTGACCGTACATACACTTGCCGGGCGAGAAAAGGGAATGCGGGCGGTGACCCGCATTCCAGCGATGCGTCGAGTTAATGTGACCGCGTTGTACGCGCTTTAGTATATCGCTCCATAAAGTTAGAGCAAGGTGTACTTACGATTTTATAACAAACTCCCAAGTGATGTACAAAAATTGACAATTAACAAATTTAAAAACGTAATTAAATAAAATGTTTATAAAAAGCCTACTATAAAATATCGGATTACCTACATATTTAGATGATTTGAACGAGTTGTTGCTCCAACTCGTTCAAAAATGTTACAATTTAGACGTATCTTATTTATTTTGTTTATTGTTATGTATTCTAAAAGGATCATTTAAAAACAACCAGCCTTGTTTCTTATCTCTCTATTCTTTCCTGGCTTGTTCGCGAAGGAATATGCAGTAAAATTGACGTTTCAAAGTGATCCATGTGATTTGAATAAATAAAAGATTTTGACTTTGAATTTGCTCAGCATGTTAGGAAATTAGATCAATTTAGTCAATTAAATAATAGTACATTCAATAATTATTTACATAACTCTATAAAAACCATTGCCATCTGTAGATACAGATACATAGTTCAACTGCTCCAGGAACTACTATATAGGCGGAAGATGCCTCCTGTCGTATCGTAGTAAGTATATTATGTATTTCTCTGTGCTTTCCGTCTAAAATTACCAAAATGAAAGGTAACGCTGCCTAGGTACATAACAAACAATGCAACCAAAAGATGACGAGCAGAAATGAAAAAATAAAAAATGAACGAACGATGAATTTAAAATTACGAGAATTAGGTACCTACTCGCATGATATTGCATTACCTCAGATATTATTTCTACTGCCGTAGCACTGAGAGCGCATTTTTTGCGTAGGAGGTATTAATTCGTAGGACTTGAACTCTACACATGCAGAAATCTAAATTCATATATACTTTCATAATGTATACAATAATGTTATAAATTCGAAACTAACCCGAATTTATATATACTAGATAGATTAAGATTTAAATATCCTTGATTGAGACAGGCACCAAACGTTCGTAGCGCAGGCGGAACCTAGTACGAAATTAACTTTAAAATTCGAAGGATGAGATCCGTTTCTTGACTTGCGCTGTGAAACGTGTCTCGCTCGCGACCTATTTCCTCATCGAAGTCGCAACCGCAAGTCGCAGGCACTAGGCCCGCTCCTCAACTGTGATGCTGGGCGCATGCGCGGGCCCAGCACAGCCCAGCCTCAGTCGGCTCTCGTCTCTCCTGTCTATCGTGCGAGCAGTACGCTGCTCGCAATCCATCAACATCTTTGATCAAGGTAAGGACTTCTATCGACTTCTAGATTTATTAGAAGCTTCTGGATTTACTAGTGGTTTTTTAGTGTTTAAATGTAGTGTGTGTCAGATTTCGGGCGGTGAATAGTTCCAAATTTTATATAAAACGGTTCAGCCGTTAGTTGATACAATCACAAACATCTAAACATGCTCCTTTTACTTAGATGGTGTAAATTCCGGTTTTGCTAGGATTTTGTTTTCAAAAACACAAAAAGCTGGGTGAAAATGCGAAAGTCAACTTATTCAACTGTTTTTCTAGTAATTATTAAAAATGAATAAATAGAATTTAATCGACGTAGGAAGTGTGTGGTATAAAGTTTATACTATAAACAAACTCAGTTATATATTTATCGAAGAATCAAAACTACGAAGCTTAAAAAAACCGGCCAAGTGCGAGTCGTCCTCGCGCACCAAGGGTTCCGTACCATTATCTATATAAACGGCAAAAAAATCACGTTTATTGTATGGAGCCTCTCGTAAATATAATTTTATTATAATTTAATTATTTATTTTTAAAGTAACACAATATTCTAAGAATATTTCAAGCGTCTACCTGTTGCCGTTATCAATAACGTGCAAAAACGAGCATAAAAATCACGTTTGTTGTATGAGAGCCCCTTAAATATTTATTTTATTCTGTTTTTTTACTATTTGTTGTTATATCAGCAACAGAAGTTAAACAGTCTAACTATCACGGTTCATGAGATACAGCCTGGTGACAGACGGACAGACACACAGCGGAGTCTTAGTAATAGGGTCCCGTTTTACCATTTGGGTACGGAGCCCTAAAAAAGATCTTTAACTGCAGTTCATTTTATATATTAGCTGGTACTGTTAGGGTAAAGGTTGTCTGGTAGAGATTGCTACGTAGTGGTAAGACCGCCTATTGTGTAAAATTATTTTTAAGTATGTTTTTCATTCCTCGGTACAGCTTTGTTATATAGGGGTGGGTACCTATATAGAGATCTCATTTATGGCTGTAAGCAAGCTGTAGGTGTTTAATCAAGGGGGAGGCGACTGAAGTTGTTAGGTACCTACTTTGAGTAGGGTGGGTACGAATAATTAATATACCTACCTAAGTTTTGTATGAACGGTGAACTGAATTGATTATTTATTTACAAAAATTAATAAGATCTATCTGTAGTTAGTTATTACTCAGTTAGAAAAAATATTTACAATCAATTTTTTTTGTTGTTATTGCCACTAAAAGGCGTAACTACGTAACTATCGGTTTTTTATTGCGTTAAGGATACTTCTGCTAACGTAAAACGGTACCCTATTACTGAGGCTCCGCTGTCTGTCTGTCTGTCAGTCCGTCACCAGGCTGTATCTCATGAACTGTGATAGTTAGACAGTAGAAATATTCACAGATATGCTAAAAACAAAATAAAATACATATTTAAGGGGGGCTCACATACAAAAACCGTGATTTTTTTGCTCGTGTTAGCTCGATATTTATAACGGCAACAGGTAGACGCTTGAAATATTCACAGAATATTTAGATATATATTTACTTTAAAAATAAACAATTAAATTAAAATAAAACAAATATTTAAGGGGAGCTCCCATAGAATAAACGTGATTTTGTGCCGTTTTTTTAGATAATGGTACAGAACCCTTCATGCGCGAGTCTGACTCGCACTTGGCCGGTTTTTTAAATTTATTCTTGTTTAGACGAATTTAACCAACTTCAAAACACAATAAGGTGAATGTAAAAGTTCGGATAATACAACTTTTGCGTAAAACCGTGATAAATATTCCTTCTCTGAAAAGGAGTTTTTCAACTGAATGATTCTTCTCAGTAATTGCTCGATATAACTTACACGCCAAGTTTCTTTGAGGCTATTACGTGTTTTCTTAAGAATTTACTTTGCCTTGAGTTTTTCCTTGTTTTCCACGTTGTAAAAGATTTCCACGAACCACGGAAACTATTTAGAGGTTTTTATAGATAGTAAGTTATACTAAGTATTTGTATTTGGTGCAAAGAAATACAAAATCAGTATAATGTAGATAGAAAACAGACTAAACAAAAAAAAATTAGAACTTCGCCAATCTATGCGATACATACAATTACTGATTAAAACGGGTATTTATCGCGTATGTACCTTTTTTATTTGTTGTCCCGATGTTTTGGTGTGTGCGTGTGTGTGTGATCGCGAAAGTTCGAAAAATACTATGCGATACAATTGGTGGTCTAACCGCCTAAATACCAATCTCTACCAGACAACCTTCGGATGCCATGTCACACTAAAACCAAAGCTTTTACATTATTCTACATCCATACTAATAATATAAATTCGAAAGTAACTCTGTCTATCTACATACTAATAATATAAATTCGAAAGTAACTATGTCTATCTACATACTAATAATATAAATTCGAAAGTAACTCTGTCTATCTACATACTAATAATATAAATTCGAAAGTAACTATGTCTATCTACATACTAATAATATAAATTCGAAAGTAACTCTGTCTATCTACATACTAATAATATAAATTCGAAAGTAACTATGTCTATCTACATACTAATAATATAAATTCGAAAGTAACTATGTCTATCTGCCTGTCTATATACATACTAATAATATAAATTCGAAAGTAACTATGTCTATCTGCCTGTCTATATACATACTAATAATATAAATTCGAAAGTAACTATGTCTATCTGCCTGTCTATATACATACTAATAATATAAATTCGAAAGTAACTATGTCTATCTGCCTGTCTATATACATACTAATAATATAAATTCGAAAGTAACTATGTCTATCTGCCTGTCTATATACATACTAATAATATAAATTCGAAAGTAACTATGTCTATCTGCCTGTCTATATACATACTAATAATATAAATTCGAAAGTAACTATGTCTATCTGCCTGTCTATATACATACTAATAATATAAATTCGAAAGTAACTATGTCTATCTGCCTGTCTATATACATACTAATAATATAAATTCGAAAGTAACTCTGTCTATCTACTTCTGTCTATATACAAACTAATAATATAAATTCGAAAGTAACTCTGTCTATCTACTTCTGTCTATCTACATACTAATAATATAAATTCGAAAGTAACTATGTCTATCTCCCTGTCTATATACTTCTGTCTATCTACATACTAATAATATAAATTCGAAAGTAACTCTGTCTATCTGCATGTCTATCTACATACTAATAATATAAATTCGAAAGTAACTATGTCTATCTCCCTGTCTATATACTTCTGTCTATCTACATACTAATAATATAAATTCGAAAGTAACTCTGTCTATCTGCCTGTCTATCTACATACTAATAATATAAATTCAAAAGTAACTCTGTCTATCTGCCTGTCTATCTACATACTAATAATATAAATTCGAAAGTAACTATGTCTATCTGCCTGTCTATATACATACTAATAATATAAATTCGAAAGTAACTCTGTCTATCTACTTCTGTCTATCTACATACTAATAATATAAATTCGAAAGTAACTCTGTCTATCTACATACTAATAATATAAATTCGAAAGTAACTATGTCTATCTGCCTGTCTATATACATACTAATAATATAAATTCGAAAGTAACTCTGTCTATCTACTTCTGTCTATCTACATACTAATAATATAAATTCGAAAGTAACTATGTCTATCTCCCTGTCTATATACTTCTGTCTATCTACATACTAATAATATAAATTCGAAAGTAACTCTGTCTATCTGCCTGTCTATCTACATACTAATAATATAAATTCGAAAGTAACTATGTCTATCTCCCTGTCTATATACTTCTGTCTATCTACATACTAATAATATAAATTCGAAAGTAACTCTGTCTATCTGCCTGTCTATCTACATACTAATAATATAAATTCAAAAGTAACTCTGTCTATCTGCCTGTCTATCTACTTCTGTCTATCTACATACTAATAATATAAATTCGAAAGTAACTCTGTCTATCTGCCTGTCTATCTACTTCTGTCTACCTGCATACTAATAATATAAATTCGAAAGTAACTCTGTCTATCTACTTCTGTCTATCTACATACTAATAATATAAATTCGAAAGTAACTATGTCTATCTCCCTGTCTATATACTTCTGTCTATCTACATACTAATAATATAAATTCAAAAGTAACTCTGTCTATCTGCCTGTCTATCTACTTCTGTCTATCTACATACTAATAATATAAATTCGAAAGTAACTCTGTCTATCTGCCTGTCTATCTACTTCTGTCTATCTACATACTAATAATATAAATTCGAAAGTAACTATGTCTATCTCCCTGTCTATATACTTCTGTCTATCTACATACTAATAATATAAATTCGAAAGTAACTCTGTCTATCTGCCTGTCTATCTACATACTAATAATATAAATTCAAAAGTAACTCTGTCTATCTGCCTGTCTATCTACTTCTGTCTATCTACATACTAATAATATAAATTCGAAAGTAACTCTGTCTATCTGCCTGTCTATCTACATACTAATAATATAAATTCAAAAGTAACTCTGTCTATCTGCCTGTCTATATACTTCTGTCTATCTACATACTAATAATATAAATTCGAAAGTAAGTCTGTCTATCTGCCTGTCTATCTACTTCTGTCTATCTACATACTAATAATATAAATTCGAAAGTAACTCTGTCTGTCTGCCTGTCTATCTACATACTAATAATATAAATTCAAAAGTAACTCTGTCTATCTGCCTGTCTATCTACTTCTGTCTATCTACATACTAATAATATAAATTCGAAAGTAACTCTGTCTATCTGCCTGTCTATCTACTTCTGTCTATCTGCATACTAATAATATAAATTCGAAAGTAAGTCTGTCTATCTGCCTGTCTATCTACTTCTGTCTATCTACATACTAATAATATAAATTCGAAAGTAACTCTGTCTATCTGCCTGTCTATCTACATACTAATAATATAAATTCGAATGTAACTCTGTCTATCTGCCTGTCTATCTACTTCTGTCTATCTGCATACTAATAATATAAATTCGAAAGTAAGTCTGTCTATCTGCCTGTCTATCTACTTCTGTCTATCTACATACTAATAATATAAATTCGAAAGTAACTCTTGTCTATCTGCCTGTCTATCTACTTCTGTCTATCTGCATACTAATAATATAAATTCGAAAGTAAGTCTGTCTATCTGCCTGTCTATCTACTTCTGTCTATCTACATACTAATAATATAAATTCGAAAGTAACTCTGTCTATCTGCCTGTCTATCTACTTCTGTCTATCTGCATACTAATAATATAAATTCGAAAGTAAGTCTGTCTATCTGCCTGTCTATCTACTTCTGTCTATCTACATACTAATAATATAAATTCGAAAGTAACTATGTCTATCTCCCTGTCTATCTACATACTAATAATATAAATTCGAAAGTAACTCTGTCTATCTGCCTGTCTATCTACTTCTGTCTATCTGCATACTAATAATATAAATTCGAAAGTAAGTCTGTCTATCTGCCTGTCTATCTACTTCTGTCTATCTACATACTAATAATATAAATTCGAAAGTAACTCTGTCTATCTGCCTGTCTATCTACTTCTGTCTATCTGCATACTAATAATATAAATTCGAAAGTAAGTCTGTCTATCTGCCTGTCTATCTACTTCTGTCTATCTACATACTAATAATATAAATTCGAAAGTAACTATGTCTATCTCCCTGTCTATCTACATACTAATAATATAAATTCGAAAGTAACTCTGTCTATCTGCCTGTCTATCTACATACTAATAATATAAATTCAAAAGTAACTCTGTCTATCTGCCTGTCTATCTACTTCTGTCTATCTGCATACTAATAATATAAATTCGAAAGTAAGTCTGTATATCTGCCTGTCTATCTACTTCTGTCTATCTACATACTAATAATATAAATTCGAAAGTAACTCTGTCTATCTCCCTGTCTATCTACATACTAATAATATAAATTCGAAAGTAACTATGTCTATCTCCCTGTCTATCTACATACTAATAATATAAATTCGAAAGTAACTCTGTCTATCTGCCTGTCTATCTACATACTAATAATATAAATTCGAAAGTAACTATGTCTATCTCCCTGTCTATCTACATACTAATAATATAAATTCGAAAGTAACTATGTCTATCTCCCTGTCTATCTACATACTAATAATATAAATTCGAAAGTAACTCTGTCTATCTCCCTGTCTATCTACATACTAATAATATAAATTCGAAAGTAACTATGTCTATCTCCCTGTCTATCTACATACTAATAATATAAATTCGAAAGTAACTCTGTCTATCTGCCTGTCTATCTACATACTAATAATATAAATTCAAAAGTAACTCTGTCAATCTGCCTGTCTATCTACTTCTGTCTATCTGCATACTAATAATATAAATTCGAAAGTAAGTCTGTATATCTGCCTGTCTATCTACTTCTGTCTATCTACATACTAATAATATAAATTCGAAAGTAACTATGTCTATCTCCCTGTCTATCTACATACTAATAATATAAATTCGAAAGTAACTATGTCTATCTCCCTGTCTATCTACATACTAATAATATAAATTCGAAAGTAACTATGTCTATCTCCCTGTCTATCTACATACTAATAATATAAATTCGAAAGTAACTCTGTCTATCTGCCTGTCTATCTACATACTAATAATATAAATTCGAAAGTAACTCTGTCTATCTGCCTGTCTATCCACTTCTGTCTATCTACTTAGTGTTTGTGACGTTTTCACGTCTAAACAGCGGGACCGATTTCGATGAAATTTGATATACAGATTATGACTGGGATTAGCTCATAGGCTACATTTTAACTGACTGCGCAGAATGAGGGTAATGTTTTTATTGAATCAACCAGGCGTCTGAAGCCGCGGGCGGCAGCTGGTACTAAAATTAAAAAAAATGTAATGCGCAATGAGAGGTCTTATTTTTCTACTTTCTCATTAAAATAAACAAATAACAGTTTATGGCCTGAAACCAGCCGGAGCCGCATCCGTACCTCACAAGTCTAACAATTTCCCCTATAAATAGGAAAAGGCATAACATACTCAATAACAAGATAATATTTATTTTATTTATTTGTTTATTATCAGATTCAAAAAGCTGGTTACACATTGTTTCTATGATGTCTTAAAACCTATATACTAGGTTTATCCAGACACCAGGTTCTCGATAACGTGGGTTCTAGTCAAAAATATGTAAATCTTAAAAATATGCATTCATCACAATATTTGATGGTGTTATATAATTCAGAATTTCCGGTCTAAAACAGATGAAACTACCTTGAGCGCTTAGGGATTAAAGAGAGCGATTTCCGTACACATATCCTGGTGATACAAATAAGATTCCGAATTTATGGAGTATAGGCGTACTTTGCGCGAAGACGTCGAGGCGAAGGCCTAAATAGAACTCCTATAGGTACCTAAACATACTAGTTCTAGTCCATTTTTGCAGACACGCAAACAGTTTTAGAATTGGCTCTGAATTGAGGAGGTTTTCAATTCGTCGATATTTTTTTACCACGTTGTCCAATTTCAATTCCAAAGAAAGAACTATTCATTCCACCACTAAAAGAAATAGATACAAAAAAGAAAAACCAGTGTGCTTTAGACCACACGACTGAAGTAAAACTTCTTTAACAAAATATTAATTTATAACATGGTTCAAGAACGAAATGAAATTACGAAAAATAATCAAACGAACTACTGACTGATATTTCATGCACTGGCTATGAGAGGAAGAGAGAAAGAAAATGTGTGCTCGCACCTCTCTCTCTTGCTCCTACAGTAATATATAGAAACGTAACTTCTCTTTCTATCTTCACTAACTTATATCTCCCTCTCAACTTCCGTTCGCACTTTTCGTAACGCATTCACCAGCTTACCCCCAAGTCAAGCGTGCGTAAAGAAGTTATACTTCAAAAAACACTATTACTTATTAATTAAAATTACAACTAAGTGTGGTGGCGAAAGGGTCCTTAATTCAGCATTTGCCATGCTACAGCGCTGGTCTTCTGCTGAGGCCAGTGCTGACCTCACGAACAACCTGACATATTTATTAACTAAACTACACTAAAGCTTTACATAAAAACTCAGGGGACCATATCAGTTTGGGCAAGATCTGATGATGGGAAAACCTTCAAACAGTTTCTGCATCACCATCACATCTGCACATTTATTAGATTTTCTGTTTTCTGAAGTTAATTCTTTTGTTACAAAGTTACTTGCTGTTTTTATAAATTAAAAACTAACTTTTGGCCACGGTCCCGCCTCATGGTAAGCGATGATGCAGACTACGATGGAAAACACACAAGTGGTAAGATGTATCTAAGTAAGATATGGGGGGTAAGATGTCGAGTAGGTATATCGATAACTATCTGACCAATCCGCAGCTTCGCACGCGTAGTTTTTCAATAAAAACATTACCCTCCTTCTGCACAGTTGGGTAAAAAGTGGCCTATGTGACCCGGGGATAGTGTAGCTTCCCAACAGCGAAAGAATTTTATAAATCGGTCCAGTAGTTTCGGAGCCTATTCAACACAAACAAACAAATCTTTCCTCTTTATAATATTAATATAGACTAGCTGACCCAAAGAATTTCGTACCGCCTTGACATTCATATGGCGTGGGCTGCCAATGTACGTCGCCGATAGAATTGTCATTCGGCCATTATTAGCTGCATATGTATGAGAAAATAAATTTCGTTAATAATTTTTTTTGCGTTAATTTTCCGATATTTTAATAGTTATTCTGCTATTCGGGACGGATAAAAATCCAACAAATCAAAGGTCAACAAAATCGGTCCAGCCATTCTTGAGTTATAAATGGTTTAACGTGGGTGTAACTAACCTTTGTTTTATACAGAATGTTTGGTAATATACTGACGATATTCAAGTGACGGTTTCTCAAAACATAAAAAAAGACTTGTCGAAAAAAAATTATTACTAGTTATATTATCAAATTTTAAAGAAAATCGACTAAGTTTAAGTGATTAATTCGATTAAAACTTACTGCCTACTCTTGCAATCGACATTAAAAAATAAAAGCCGATTTGATATCTCTTTCAGAAATGGCTGCGGGTTATAGACGATGGGGTTATAGACGATGGGGTTATAGATGATTGCATAATGCTTGCCATCTAACCACAGATACTGTATTGGTGACGTCTCGAGATATCTCTTGTTGTCCCTTTCTAGACAACAAGAGATATCTCGAGACGTCACCAATACAGTATCTGTGGTTAGATGCAATCATAAGTTAAATAAAGTGTTTGTTTTTACATGCCAAAATAAATTTCACATTTCTATGGTAAACATTTCACAAATTTATTTATTATGCTCCTCAAAATAACCCCTTTCATTTATGTGCGTATATTAACAAACATTCTATATAAAGAAAGATTGTACAAAGTCGTACTGGTAAATAATTGTTTGCCGTCATGCGTAGGTATTTATAATGCATTTGATAAGATAAGAGGATTATATGCAGGTTCTGTTATTACAAATTCTTTCAATAACCATAAATTTAGATGTTCTACATCCACCGAGCGGCGTCCCGTGACGAGTGTCAATCGTCAACTCACCCGCTTAAAACTCACCCAGTCTGGCGAGATAGCGATTCCCAGAAAATATACATAGCCACATTTTGTTTTGTTTATTTCGTTTACAAGCTTTTTAATAACTTGCAATGTATGTATGTTTGTCCGGGTGGAACCTTGCAACTGAAATTTAAACCCGTGCCCCTCAACCGATTGAGATGAAATTTGGAATACATATGTAACTTCGGTGATAATGCATACCATGGAGGTGGTATCATGATGGATGCTAGACAACGGAACTTCTGAATGCTACTATAATGATTAAAAAGAAAAATTATATAAAGAAACACAGGAAAAACACAAGATAAAAATTTGTACATTACAGAATTTTTTTTCGCTTTAACAGATGCTTCACTACCTATTAATCATGTAATCATCATGTCAAGTATGTTTACTCCAACCCATCGCTACTAACATTAACGTTATACGAAATAACATCTGGATTTCTAGGAACTGTTTGGTTAGTCATGTGAGGTTAAGATTGTTTACCGGCCGAATTTGGAAGGTCACCACTTGAATAAACATAAATTTTGGGCTGGAATGGAACCCGCAATTTACAACAGCCGCAAGCAGATTCAGATGAGCCCAAACACTAGTAGCTTACTATAATCCATTCAGAAGTTCCGTTGTCTAGTATCCATCTCCATGATGAGACCACCTCCATGGTATCACATTTTTGCATTGTCACCAAAGTTACATATGTCTTCCAAATTTCAGCTCAATCGGTTGAGGGGAACGGGTTTAAAATTATGTTGCAAGATTCCAAACGGACAAACATACATACATTGCAAGTTAAAAAAGCTTGTAAAAATGTGTACTTACAAAGTGTTCTCTTTACCATAACTATTACACGTACCTAAGTCTTTACAAAAAAAAATTACATAATATACGTACCTATTTGAGTGCGTGCGATCGGCTCCGCACCGCGCAGTGCGAGTCGAGATCCAGTGACTTTTCGCTTTTCATGTTGTGTTGAATCAAAATCGTCATGTTATGTTGAAAGTTGAAATTCGTGAAACTGCACGCTCTGCCTTAGCAGACACTGCACCTAAACCTAAGATGATAGATTAGTAAATACATTTGTTCCAGGCAAGCTAGGCGGGCGTGAGAGCGCCTGCCCCGACGAGACGAGTAAACGAACGAAGATATTCTCAGCGGTGAACAGCTTCTTCGCTGATTCGCCATTGGTGAATCAGCTTAAAGGGATCATGGTGAGTTATTATTATTCATTTATTAATAGAAAACTTTCACAACTTGATTAAGTAGATTTTAGTAGGCCAATATATAAACGATGGGAAAATTATTCCTGGCGGGAATAGAGTCGATAGAAACCAATTTTTTTATTGGCATAATGTGATTTTCTAGGCTGACTGTACATTTTTGTTTAAATCCGCATACACATTTGTTTTATTCTTCAAAATAAATCTATAGTTTCCTAAGAATAAAACCTTCTTACTACAATAGGCCCTCAATGATGACGATGAGGTAAAATTTTGCCCCACCCTGTATAACTAGTAGTTCGCCCAGAACTGAGATCTCGTGAGTCTCCCATAAAAACAAAAAAATATTATTTGTAATCTTTTACTATCATAATAGTGCCACGAAATAAATAACCAAATAACTTGATCCACATTTTCGTTAAAATTACGCAGGTAATGGGAGTTCATGTGTATAGGTTAATCTTTTTTTGGGGGTAGAAATTGCAGTTATGCTGGATTTCGGACATATCCTTATATTTGTGTCACTAAAGCTACACACTTACCAAATTTTAGCACTGTGGGGCACTGGTGTACCCTGTGAATTTTGTCAAAGTTCAGTTTTTATTAAGGCTAATAACTTAAAAACTACAAAATTGGAACTAAAAATCAAAACGGGGTCGATATGTACTCACAGAGACCTTTTGTTAGACGTGTCACACCAAAGTTGTGCCAAATACAACTTATATATATATATTTCCTACCTATATACCAAATTTCACGTCGATCGGATAAACGCTTCGAAAGTTATCCTCGGACAAACAAACATACATACTTACATACATACAACGCCGATTTGCCCAAGTTGATTTAGACAACTATGTGTACAAGCTAAATTGTAATATAATGGATATAATAATGGCCAATTAAGCACGTGCTCATTTAATCATTGTTGATGAGCCTAATAAATCAATTAAATTAATATAAACTTATAATATGATCTCACTAGTTCTGAAAAGCACACCAATGGGTCAGAAAAATTCTGTAAGTGGTATCAGTGTTGTGAACTCTCTGTGATCTAAAAGACTAAGTGTTGTGAATAAAATAATTGGTTCTGTGCTAAAATAGATTAATGCCAAACTAAAAAATAACTCATCATCATCAGCCTTTCTCATCCCACTGCTGCGCATATGCCTCTCTTCGTTGCCGCCATTCGCCTGTCCTGCGCTGTTCTAACCCACATACGACCTGCGATTTTTATAATGTCGTCGACCCATCTTGCCGGCGGACGACCTGCGTTCCTGGTTCTATCTCGGGGCCACCACTCAGTCAGCACCCTGCTCCATCTGTTATCACCGCGCCTGACCACATGTCCTGCCCAACTCCATTTGAGTCCCAATATACGCTTGCTAACGTCTTGAACTTTAGTCCGCTAGCGAATTTTAGTATTGGAGACTCGGTCTAGCAGTGTGATGCCGAGCATGGCGCTCTCCATGGCTCTTTGTGCGACTCTAATCCTCTGCACAGTTTCCTTCGTGAGCGTCCATGTCTCAGCACCGTAGGTTAATATTGGCAGGACACATTGGTTGTAGAGGCGGGTCTTCAGACATTGTGGAAATAACTCAGCATCATTAAATCAGCCATACAACATCTACTGCTGAACATAGGCCTGTCCATAGATTTCCAGAGCGGCCGATCTTGTGCGGCCTGCAACTAGGGTTACCAACTTTTTTTCTATCAAATATAGTATTTTCGAAGCTGTTACCTCTAAAAATATAGTAGATGACGAAAAATCAAAAAAATATAGCATGTGCTTAAAATGTTTATTTTTTAAATGAATGTTTTTTGCTGCTCTGCGCCTTGATAATTATTTTTTTTATTTTTAAGAAAGCATTCATATGCTTGATGGCAGTCCAAATTTAAGTTGGAAAACACCATTTTATCTAGTATTTTTCAAAAACCATTTATCCTGCTTTTATTAAATTCAAACTGGCCCGGTTACGTTCATCTCTCCATTTCGTCTTCATGGCAGAAAATATGCGCTCTGTGAATGCTGATGTTGTAGGGATTCAAAAAAGAAATTATAATTTTTTTTTAAATATTAGGCAAGTCTGAATTATTTAATAGAAGAACTTCCTGCTATTTTTCAACAGTTGATTTAGTAGAACATTTTTGGTCAGAAAGTACAATGTCTAAAATTTTGTTCATTTGTTTGATTTACAGTATAAATTGTTAAAATTAATTTATAGTTTCTCAGCAATTCCATTTGTAGAGCGGAGCGGGCTTTAAAAAAGATTTAGGCCGCGTTCCGCTTTACGCAAAATATAGTAGTTTCGCCTACTATATTTGATCCCTTAATAAATTAGGATACTGTAATATATAGTAGGGTTATCAACCCTACCTGCAACCCACATCTTCCAGCCATCTTTCCAGTGCGCTTTCCTGCGCTTTCCAGTGCGTGGTCTCACTCGAGAATCTGACTGCCCCAACGGCCGCCAGTTTTTCGATTTATGTTCCCCGCCCACTACCACCTCAACTTGCTAATCCTCTGGGGCTATGTCAGTGACCTTCGTTGGTCTACGAATCTCCTCATCAAACAGCTCACAAAAATAACCAATTTTGCCTCATTTTGCCAAAATACCTATAATAAATTAGCTAAGTATATCGATTTTAAAACAAATGAATTAATAAATAAAATAAATATTGCTGGACAATTCAGCCAGCGCTATCTAGCTCCAAACTAAGCAGAGCTTTGTACTATGGGAACTTAAAAAATACTTATACATATATATTTTTTTGTATATACGTACATATCTTACTAATATTATAAAAAAACCGACCAATTGCAAAACGGCAAAAAAAGCACGTTTGTTGTACGGGCTCCCATTAAATATTTGTTTTATTTTAATTTAATTATTTATTTTATAACTAAATATTCTGTGAATATTTCAAGCGTCTACCTGTTTCCGTTATCCACAGAACATAAAAATCAATTTTGTTTTTTGTGTTCTGTACCGTCATCAATATCGAGCTAAAACGAGCAAACAAAACCTCGTTTGTTGCATGGGAGCCCCCCTTAAATGTTTATTTTATTCTGTTTTTAGTATATGTTGTTCTGGAGCGGCAACAGAAATAAATCATTTGTGAAAATTTCAACTGTCTAACTATCACGGTTCATGAGATACAGCCTGGTGAGAGACAGTCAAACAGATGGACAGACAGCGGAGCCTTAGTAATAGGGTGCCGTTTTATCCTTTGGCTACGGAACCCTGAAAGGAAGGATTTGTATTTTTGTATATTTGTAACGAATAAACAAAAACTACTGGTTTGATTTCAAAAAATATTTCACCATGAATGCTACATTATCCCTGAGTAACTTAGGCTAGTTTTTACACAACTACGCAGCAGGAGGGTAATGTTTTTATTGAAAAACTGCGCGTACGTAGCTGGGGATTGGTCAGCTAGTATAGAATCCAGACCCGGAACTAATATCTGTAGATAATGCATATATTTGTTCGGCGGCGGGAATCGAACCCGGAACCGCCTGCTCGTCAACGCTCGGATAAGCTATAAATACTATAATCTTCTTTAGTATCGTTTCAATTCTAGTAACTATTCTAAGGCCTTCGTGGCTGTGTGAGTAATCTATAGAGTAAACATCGGAATGATACACAAATAGTTAATTTAATCTGGAGTTAATCCGTTGTAAGATCGGATGATTGTATTGGATCGTGTCTGAAGATGTATCGGGAAGTACTTATTGCTGGAGTATCTAACGTATCTCGGCCCTCACGACAGTGGACATCTTCGGATCTCTTATTCAGTACGTAGTCCAGCGAATATATCTCACAAGGTGGTAGTCAAAGGCAATGCTAAAACATTACGTTTGTTATTATGCCCACTTTTTGGCTAGTAGTTAATCATTCACTAGTGTGTGTCTGCTTAACTTCTGTTGTAGACTGTAACTGTTTAATACGAAACACAAGTTTAGATTTTTGATATTATTTGAATCTGAAAAAAAATCTAAGCTTGAGATTCACGCTTAGATAACCACGTTTCTAGAGTAAGGGCCAATATGACATTGTATTTTAAATCACCTTTGTTAGCCCCTATGGTAAAGTCACTGCGGCTACATACAAACACAAAACGAAGTACTTATAATAAAAAAAACCGGACAAGTGTTTCGTACCATTATCTATAAAAACGGCAAAAAAACCATGTCTGTTGTATGGGAGCTCTTAAACATTTATTTTATTCAATAGCACAATCTTATTAATTTACCTTATTTGAGGTTGGTGCCGATTAAGCTAGTCCTCTCAGAGGACTAGCTAATTGGCGTCAACTATGTATGTAGTACATAGTTGACGCCAATTAAGTGTAGTAAGGGGGGACACCCTTTAATTTTCAACTTTTTTTATTTTTTGGAATTTTTCCTTTATTTCTACTGCTTACTTACTTTTACCTTGCTTTTTGTCAAATTTTGTGATTCTAAGTCAACGGGAACTACCATATAGGTTTTCGACCCAAAACCTATAGGGTACTTCCTGTTGGCCTAGAATTGTCAATTGTGGTTAAAAGCAAGATCTTACAGCACAAGTAAAGAGAAAATTCCGAAAATAAAAAAGTTTAAAATTAAGGTAAGTTTTGATACATACAAGTTTTCTCGAAAATCTAAATTTGCCCATATCGTTTTATCGTGTTGACTCAGAACCTTGATTTTTATACACCTAATGGTGACTATAGACTTCAGTATCTGGTATAAATTTCAAATTGCTAGGTTCACCCGTTCCTGAGAAAATCGGTGGTGACACACGGACAGACTGACAAGAGAGTGATCTTATAGCGTTCCTTTTTTTACCTTTTGAGGTACGGAACCCTACCTGAATAAAATAGGGATAATGTTTGATAGCAACTCTTGACGGTCAACGCCATCATTATAATGTATTGCAATATATGTAATGGATATTGAACCCATCATCATATCAGCCAAAGGACGTCCACTGCTGAACACAGGCCTCCCCCATAGATCGATCTTGTACGATCTCCACCCAACGGCTCCCACCAACCAATAAGTCCATACATGAAACCATTTTTTAATTAGCTTTTTAATTGGAATACTTTGCAATAAGAGGGCATTGCAAGGAATTCCTATTACTGCCGTCAAGCAGCATTGTTGTGTTTCGGTTTGAAGTGTTGCCGGTAAAATTACAGACACTTGTATGCCTCAAGTTGATGGACGCAGGGCAGTGCATCGTAGGGTACGTTCCTAAGGTACGTGACCTACGATGCAATACTTTGTTATAGGCGGTGGAACATGGCTTGTTCCGTCCGTCTCTATGTCGTAGTAAAACGTTTGTAATTTATCGTATTTCCCACAGACTCGACAAACGAGCAGTGGTGGGGAGCCCGGGCCTCCGGTGGAAACCTCGCGTCCCGCCAGCAGGGAGCCGCCTGTGCTGGCCATCAGCCCTTCTGAAAGGTAATTAAATTACGTTCTCATTGGGCCAGCATGACCATAAGTGCTCGAAATGTATCGGAATGCACCGTAATCATTAATAAATTAATAATTAATAAATATAGCTTGCTTAATAATATAATAATAATAATTATATAGATTGCCTGGAAGAGATCGCTTTTAGCGATAAGGCCGCCCATTGTACCTATGATTTAAAAGTGTATTTTCTTTTTTATGTTTGTATTTAATAGTGTGCAATAAAGAAATTATCTATCTATCTATCTATCTATAGCTGGACATTTCGCACAGCGCTATCTAGCCCCAAACTAAGCAGAGCTTGTATTATGGGTACCAGATAACTGATAGAATACTATAATATATATAGAAAAACATCCAGACCCAGAACAAATATCTATAGATCATACAAACATTTGTTCCGCGGCGGGGATCGAACCCGCTACCTCCTGCGTCTCAGCCGGCTATTCGCCCAATGCACCACGGAGTTCGTCAAAATATACCTAAACATAATAATATACCTACTATAATATATAATTAAATATAATACAATAATAATAATATACCGTAATAAATATAAGATAAGATAAGATAAGATAAGATAACTCTTTATTGTACACCAAAGTAAAATACAGTACATAAGTCTTACAAATAGATTTAGTACAATGGGCGGTCTTATCGCCTATTAAAATACCTACCTACCTAAATATACCTACCTATTTATACGTGAAAAGACAACTTTGTTTATCAACCGATTTGGAAAATTGTTTTTCGAATTGAGAACCTCCTCCTTTTATTGAAGGCGTTTAGTTCTCAATTCGTCGGATTTTTTTTATTTATGTATGTTCCCCGATCACTCGAATACGCCTGGACGGATTCGAGGAATTCTTTTTTGTTTAAAAGGGTATACTTTCCAAGTGGTCCCATTGGCACCAAGTCAGGATCTGATGATGGGATCCCAAAAAAATCGAGGGCTCTCCTCAAATTTTATATAGGGACGCGGTTTTATGTTTGTTATTGTTAAAAGGTTACTTGTCTATACAAAATACCTATTCAAGTATTTGCGTCTGGTACTCATCATCTGATGTTGCTGAGCTGATGATGGACAATACAACTCCTTAACTATTAGAAGTTAGTGGACAATTCCTTAAATATTATAGGCTACTTTCCTTCCTTTGAGTTATTCGGATGAGCTCATGATGGAAGGTAACCTAACTCCTTGTTTATTTGAAATAAAATACCTATTTTCAGATTGGTCTAATAAAAATTTCATCAAAATCGGTTAAGTCACGTTCACGTCCAACCTGAACTTCGGCTCGCACATTGAATCTTAGGGCCAAATTTGCTGCTATGAAGCTGGACATCCTAGCTAAGGTTCGGCGGCACTTCTCACCGAGACAGCTGCTCAGTCTCTACAAAGCACAAGTCCGCTCATGTATGGAGTACTGATGCCATCTCTGGGATGGCTCAGCCGAGTACCAGCTTGAAGCCCTTGATTCGATTGAGTGACGTGCTGCTAGACTCATTGGTGATGTAATGACTCACTAGTGGAAGCCAATTTACAAAGTCTAGAGCACAGACGCCGAGTAGCCAGACTTTCAGTTTTTTACAAGATACATTGTGGTGAATGTGCGCAAGATCTTCATGACCTTATCCCTCCTTCCCCCTTCCACCACCGGATAAGCAGACAAACCGAGAAGTACCACCCACACCTGGTCGACATACCACCTTGCCGTACCAAACGATTTGCTTCAACTTTTCTTGTTAGCACAAGTGAGGAGTGGAACTCACTTCCGGCGTATGTTTTTCCAAACCAGTATAATTATGGAGTCTTCAAGTCCAGAGTGAATAAGTTCTTTCTAGGCAAACGTGCTCCATTTTCGATCACACCTTCACTTACCATCAGGTGAGGTAGTTTTACTTAGAAAACTTTCGTGATTGATTTTAATCATTATATTATAAATCCCGTATTTATAATAATGAGGTGAGGTAGTGGTCAAGCGCTTGGCTATCATCAATAAAAAAAAAAGAAAAAAAGTAGTTTGGTTTTTGCTGTTATCTGAAGTGGGATATTTGTTACTATATTGAATACTGCGAGGGATTAGATAAGGGCTAATCCTTATTTACTTAATCTTATATAAACAGTTATTCCATTATTGCTCTTTTATCATTATTTAGCATGTACTTAGTTAATTTTATATAAAACTTACTTTTTATTTCTGTTGTGTGCTTATAACTTAAATTTTTATATTTTGTAATATTGTTTTTATTGTTTTATGTACACTTTTAACTCTTTGGTTTTTGTAAACTGTTATGTTATTTCTGGAGTAATAAACGAATTTGAATTAGTTAAAAAAGTTGCTTGTTGTTATAAAAAAGGTGTAAAATGTTTGTTTTAAAACGTTCACGTAAACTAAGTTTTACGACGCTATTTAAAAGCCTCTCATTCAAAAGCCGGCCATAAAAGCAAAGAGCAGGCTGAAGTTCTGCGATGCGATTCAGTACGAAGTCACCGCTTAGAGTTAATATCTATCACTATTGCTCTACGAGATCATTTCATCTTCAAACGAATTTCAGTTGAAGTATATTAGCGAAGCTCTTTCATTACACATCCTAATTACCGATGTCACACACTGATTTTTGATGTAAAACTTCTTTACGCACGCTTGACTTGGGGAGTAAGCTGGTGAATGCGTTACGAAAAGTGAGAACGGAAGTTCAAGAGGGAGATATAAGTTAGTGAAGATAGAAACAGAGAGAGTTATTTTCGTATATTTTTAAACGTTAATGTGCGAGTGCGAGTTGCTTCTGTCCAGAATGAACATAGACTGATCGACCTACAGACGTGTGGACAATTTTGTAATTGATCAATTTTATAAATTAATATTTTGAAAAAGAAGTTTTACTTCAGTCGGTGTGATCTAAAGCACACTCGTTTTTTTAACCCCTCTTTAACCCCAATATTTCAACGACTCTTTTTACCTCTTTTAATCACATCAGGATTGTGCCTACTTAGGTATCTAAACCAAATTTTACGAAGATTGGATCAACGCTTCAAAAGTTATCCTCGAACAAACATACATAATACCTATATCTATAAACATACAAACGCCGATTCGTCCAATAAATTAGGGATCTCGCTTAGGGTTGCCACCTTTTTTTAAGCAAATAGAGTAAACTTAACTTTTTAGGCTATAAAAAGTACAACATCTGAAAATAAAGTACTATTTATTTACCAGACTATTTCTCTTATATATATATTGTTTACTTTGTATCCATCTTTTTAGAACATTTTTCGGTATACTGGTACTGTAGTCAGAGTCGCTCAACTCAAAGTCAAGAGTTCAATTCCTGTGTTCGCTTTGTAGTGAGATACAGTTATCTGCTGCTGCTGCATCCATATTTTAGAATTATCACAACGCTTATCATCTAACGCTTTGCAATCAAAACAACAACTCAAACAAGAAGTGAAAATTAAACAACAGCAGCGGCAAAAATGACAAGTTGACATGACATGTTATTGACGTTTTAGGTTCCGTTCTAAAGCAGTCCGTTCCGTTACACGTAAAAAATAGCAGTCCATCAAAAAAAATCTTTACAAACAAAAAAAAGTATTTTCATTTACTGCCCCGTTAAAGTATAAAGTACGATTGGTCAAGATAGAGTACAATACTTTATTATAAAGTATGGGTGGCAACCCTTATCTCGTTCCGCTCAATCAAAGGTTTGTTTAGCTTTCATAAAATGAGGTAGTCGGATAAATTTAAGATTAATGAGTAAAAGTTATAGATCTAGATTAGAGTATGGCGGCCACCACGGGAAAAATTACCTGCTAAAGATTGCTGGGAGCCGTTTGGTACAGGCTGCACAATATTTATCACTCTGGAAATCTATTGAGGAAGTCTTTCCTCCTCTTCCTATTGAGGAAGGAGGATAAGTTTGGCGAGATTTCTCAGTGAATCGCGATGCTAAACATTTTATAGAACTGACTCTACACGAGTATTTGCAATAAACTGTGCCCTGGATTTGTATCGATTGTCCTCTGAAGCTTCCAATGCAGGGATGCAATCAAGGACGCATGTTGGGTTAAGTTAGATAAATTCATAATTCATTCATTTCTTGTAAATCTAGGTGCAATGTTGGTGGTAGGAGTTTTATATAAGCGCTAGATTTTGCCTTGCGGCGTACAAGTATTTAATAATTAATAATAAACATAACCTGCAAATATTAAAATTACACAATTACTTAAATTCAGAAAAACAAAATGTCAAGAAATAATAATTAGGATAATAAAATGACAAAAATAGTAATTATGATTTAAATTAGGGTTTATGTCAATTTAATGTGCAAATTATATAATATTTTGGTCACCTAAGAACTCATAATAAACATATAATACATATATAAGTAATCATCGTAAACATTGCACACCCTAATCGGTAAAATAAATTGAAGCTCTATTAGGTATGTACACACTACACATCAAGATATAATTTCCAGTATAAGCTGACCTCGCATTGTGTAAGCTTTGCGTAGGATGAGAGGTCAGCTTATACTTGAATGTATAGCTTGATGTGTAGCCGTGTGTACCTATCTACGAAACACTGACATCTCTGTATATGTATTTCATGCAATCAATAATATTTCATTTGATTTGACATACTTGTGCTCTTAAATTAATAATTGTTTAATATTAGAAGCTAATTTAATTCCAATTAAAAGTTCAATCGCGTAATGTCGATTTCATTATGCCTTCTGTATATTTATTTGAGCATATAGACTTTTTTGACCCTGTTTGAGATGACAGGAAGAAAAAGAGAGAACTGTAAGTTTGAGACTTTCTGTAACGCTAGATTAATATAAATTCTACATTGAAATAAATTATTATACAGCACTCTCCTTTGTATACCTAATGTGGATTAACAATTTTGTAGGAAGTGCATAATAGGTATAGGGAGAACCTGAGATACTCGATATATCTATCCATACTCATATTTTAAACTCTGTAACTAATACTAATATAGTATAATATTAACTAGTAACTCTGTTTGTCTGTTTGTAACGTTTTCACGATTAAGCAACTGCACCGATTTCGATGAAATGTGGTATATAAAGAAAGAAAAGAAAGAAGAAACATACCATTCAAAACAGAATAAAAACACCTACTCACATAAAGAATATAAATGATTAAAAAGAAGAAAATATTTATAGCAACAGAGGAAAACATTAGATAAAATTTTGTACATATACATAGGGTAGGCGAGTACCTAGTTATTATGTTTATATTATAATAATGACCTGGGTCGGCTACTTTTCATTCACAAACCATACGTGCGAAGCCGTGGGCAGAAGCTAGTTTAATATAAAAGTTCAAGCACGTTATTAAAAAAGTCGGTTTGATTATAAGTTTTGTAGATTTATAAACCTTCTTTAGCCCTGTCTGACCGAGACTTTTAGAATAAATAAAGCTATAAAGCTAGATTGTGTGAAGTTTTTTTTCTTCTTTACTCTGCAGATTTAGAATTGGAGGGAAGGATCTCTATCTCTACCTAGAGATGGGCAATTCTCATTAACTTATAACTCAAGAGCCCCACCTCAAAATCGATCTTAATCGATCCCTGTTCTTGTCTGTCTACGGAGAGGTCCCTACATTTTATTACAAATATTTGCTATTGACGGGATCAAATGTTGATTCATGGAGTTACTGGCGTAACTGGGGCCTTTATTTATTGACGGACGAGTTACGTCGTTTGGATTTTCACCCTATAGATAGCGGTAGATTACCGACAAATTGTTGTCGGTAATTGTACAAATGGATTTTAAGAAAAGGAGAATAATTTAACTTTTAAATTTCTGCAATATCTTGATAAACTTCAGAATTAAAATAGAGGATACTCTTACTTTCAGACACAGGTCCTGTCCTGACTAAGCTTTTAATAAAGTTAACTAATTTCAACTAAGTCTCCAAAATCCAGATAATAAATTCCACTAAACCATTTCAAGATGGACTACAGTTCTGAATTTTGGCATTTTTGCGTAAAAATGAACTAACTGGGTTTTCTCAGAAAAGATAGGAAAGTGACCCGATATATCAAATGTTTCGATGTGCGACACGTAGGCAGCTTTATTTTGTCATCTTCGGCGTGTTACGATATAAGTACTAACGTAAATGGAAATACAAAAGGAAAAACATACATTTAAAAAAGGAAAGATATATGAATTCTGACATTTTATGTTTCAGAATAATTTCGATTAGATCAATGAAATTTTCAGAAAAGATAGTCATTGACCCTTATTCATAATACATTCATAATTGATCCTTATTCACTGTATAAAACTTTTATAAACTGCATAAAAGTCTCTAACGCAATAAGTTTTCTCCAACTTATCTACATGGTCCTCACAGCTCGTAGCTCGGATCCTTTGTGAAAGAAATATGAGTTTGTACGGAGCTTGTGCAAATAGAATTTAAATTGGATTTCAGAACATTCGTGAAATTTACTTGTTTATACTGTTTTCTTATTAAAGTTTTTACGTAGATTACTTTGTCCAGCTGTGAGAAAATGAAGGTACACAAAATTTACGTAAAAATAAGAGGGAATGAATCGAATGATTTGTTAAAATTCAAAATATACGCAAGTGTTCTGAATTTTAACGTGATTAAAAATAACAAAGGAATTCTGAAAGACACATGAACATAGCAATAGGGGCTTCAATGCTACCCTTGCGATATACTCGTAGGAGTCTAGTAGTCTAGAACACAGACGCCGAGTAGCCAGACTTTCAGTTTATTACAAGATTCATTTTGGTAAAAGTGCGCAAGATCTTCATGACCTTATTCCTCCTTCCCCCTTCCACCACCGGACAAGCAGACGTACCGAGAAATATCATCCACACGGTCGGCATACCACCTTGCTGTACCTACCAAACGATTTGCTTCAACTTTTCTTATTAGCACAAGTAAGGAGTGGAACTCACTTCCGGCGTATGTTTTTCCGAACCAGAATAATCTCGGAGTCTTCAAGTCCAGAGTGAATAGGTTCTTTCTATGCAAGCGTACTCCATCTTCAATCACACGATCACTTACCACCAGGTGGTCAAGCGCTTGATAAAAAAATAAAATAAAAAAGGAAGTTTAGATCCTATCTCTTTGTTCAAAGAAAATCTGTGAAAAAA
Source organism: Philereme vetulata (assembly GCA_918857605.2). NCBI lineage: Eukaryota > Metazoa > Arthropoda > Insecta > Lepidoptera > Geometridae > Philereme > Philereme vetulata. The sequence goes on along the minus strand of OU975420.1, from coordinate 8,786,840 downwards.
AATTCTATAATTGTTGGTCCTTGTGTCAATATAAATGTGTCCAAATTAGTCCAGACTGGCCAATATGTAGACAGTACTTAAAATTTCTGACGAAAAGACGAATTAATTAACAATGATTTCATCACCCAGCCAGCAGATGACAGACACGTCACCATCGCGGCCTCCTCGCCAGGTCACCTTCCTCAAACCGGCTGCTGACACCACCCTCGATCGGAAGGCGTCCATCGTGGATGAGACGTCTGGCATCACCAGAACTCAGATGAAAGGTACTACACTATAAAGAGTGTCCCAAGAAATTGTGTCAAGCGGAAGTCACGGTCTCTACCGCGGCTGCTCACCCCCATATAAAGTGTTGGATAGTTTATTTAGGAACTATGGTTATTTTAGCGCAAACATTGTTACCTTTTCGTAAGGAACAGGGGTTATACGCAGAACAAGTTTTAATGGTAAAAAATTGGATTAGTCCAATAATATATACAGAAAAGATAATAAGCCTTCAAAAAGGTCAAAATATAAGGGTACCTACTGGCTATAACTAATGCAGGACTAGAATGGAGCTGGTGATATGACAAACGTACGAACTTTACAAACAGACTTTATCAATATAACTTTAGAAACTATCATGGCTATGAACACTATTTACACTAAAAACGAGATATTTGCCATGATTTGTGAATGTTTAAGTAGGTAGGTACCTATCCCGATATTTCGACGCAGTTGCATGCGCCACGATCACGGGTAAACTGAAGTTATTTTTTTTTTACCTCGATATATCTTCGTTTGACCACAATCTCACCTGATGGTAAGCGACGATGTGGTCTAAGATGTAGCTGGAAGATCTAGAAGGAACATTTCACTCATACCGTAAAGAGGCCCAGATTGTATTCTTTCAAAGTCTGTGCGAGTCGATGGCTATTGGCAGATATAAAGATCTTCCCTCTTTATCAGTCTCTTGCTAGGAATTAATTCACTAATACTATTACCTACTACCGCCGGTTTCATTCTCGATTCCGGCACACAACACAAAGCCGCATGCAACTGCGTCGAAATATCGGGATACTCAAAAACTCACAAATCATGGTATATACCTATCCCGTTTTTAGTGTCAATAGACTTTATCAATACCTTTTTACCGTCCTACCAAACAAACAGAAATGAACACTAATCATGGACCAATGTTAGGTATGTTTTACGATAACAATGTTGTTAGTCTGTTATTAGGGGAAATAGTGTTTCTAACCATGATACTTTTCAAAGTTTTACCACTTTTATTATTCCATAATTTTTATCCATCTCATCTGAGATGAATTAAAATAGAAATAGTAGAAATGTCTACTAGAACAACATTGTTTAAATAGTAAATAACAAGATCGCCATAGTCCTGACTGTCCATTGACATTGAACCATTGAAAATACCTACTAGTGGTTCGCCCCGAACTGTGATCTCGCGACTCTGCCATAAAAACAAAAATAATATTACATATTCGTAATCTTTGACTATCAAAATCGTGCCACGAAATAAACAACTACCTCACTTGACCTAGTTTCATTCAAATTACAGGTAACGGGAGTTCATGTTATATGGTTACTATTTTTGGGGTACAAAATGCTGTTATTCTGGATTTCAGACTTTTTTCTATATTTGTCTTGTCACTAAAGCTACACTAATACCAAATTTCAGCATTGTGGGGTCACTGGTGTACCCTGTGAATTTTGTCTAGTTCTGTTTTTATTATGGCTAATAAATCAAAAACTACAACGATTAAAAATAAAAACAGGGTTGAAATGTACCAATAAAGACTTTTCATTTGACGTCCCACTTGACCTAATAGTCTCATTTTCGTTTTTTTACCCCTCTTGAACCCCAATATCTCAAAAAAACCCCAACATTTTTAGCTCATTTAGTCACACCGATATTGTGCCATCACTACCTACCTATGTATCAAATTTCACAATGATCGGATCAACGCTTCGAAAGTTATCCTCGGATAAACAAACATACATACATATAGGTATATACAACGCCGATTTGTCCAAGTTGATTTAGAGATCTCGCTTCGCTCGATCAATAAAACCCTGGTAATAGTGGTTTACTCCAACTAGCTATCAAAATACAATTTGTGGAATCCAATCAATACCGAACATACATTAGGTTGATTAGTTTTGATCCGTAACTTTGCTACGTTAACATAGAGAGTTTTTAAAACGCACTCCTTTGTTCCCTCATTGCTGAAGCTCGTGATTCTTTTGGTAAAGTATTTCCTTTACTTGTGTTGTGTTCCATCGGTTTCTGTCAGTTGCCGAGCCGCACGGACTGGCATCTCATGGATCTCATGGACCGTAAAAGAGAGCTAGTCTTTTGCTTATATTTCATCTTTTATCATCCTTATATTAGTTAATTGTGTGATTCAGATTTTTTTAATCTATACTTTCCCACTGCTGGGCAAAGGTCTCCCCATATTCCTCCACATCTCACGATCACACGCCACGTCCTACCAGCCATCTTGGAATGCATCGAGGTCGTCACGTCAACGCTTCCTCAGCCTGCCCCGGCTTCGACACCCATCTGCAGGCACCCATTGTGTGACGACTGTTGCCCATTTGTCTGTGATACTGATAATGTAGTAAATTAATTAATTTCTATAGTTTTCTGAAAAAATTACAGGGGAAAGCTGTCGGATCAGAAACCTGAGTTTTTTTAGGATTCTATTTCGAATCCTATCGCTATTTTAAAACTATTTTGGATTGACCATTGATCAGCTTTATGACGTTCTCAAATAGCCTACTGGTTTGCCCAAAAACGTTGCTTAGTCCTACATGTGCTAAGTATGACCATTTAAAAAGTGGTCCAAAACGAGCAGATATATTTAACCAGTTTCTGAAAGTTTACTTAGTCCTTGAAAAATTAGTTTCGCCTATCAATGAAGATCTTCCTCGCAGAGTTCCGTGAAGCGTTCCGTCTCTTCGACAAGGATGGAGATGGCACCATCACTAAAGAGGAACTGGGGCGCGTGATGAGGAGCCTGGGTCAGTTCGCCAGGGTCGAGGAGCTGCAGGATATGTTGCAGGAGGTCGACAGTGATGGTATGTGACTTATTAGTAATTTTAATAGATACTGTTATCGATACTTATTGGCTGACAGCACTTTTCTAACATGACACGGGTGTCGCGGTTCATCCTTGACTCTTCATTTTTATGTTTCTTCATTTGTTATGACAGGGTGTACCCATTATGACACTAATTTTAGTTTTCCGGACATTTGTTAACCAGTCAATGTTTGCTTGAGTGAGGATAAACAAAATATGTAATTCTAACAACATGTTGACTCTTCACACTGGATGCCAATAGGCAGGCACTCTACAGGATTATTGGACAGGATACACCTTACACACACTATGTACGGTAAATTAGTTTATTGTAAGTATATTTGATTTCCAATTGACACCATTTTAAGAGTAGTAGAGATCCTGGTGAAAGGGCTTGCCCTGGTTAGTAAAGTACTACCACATAGGTACCTATTTCTGCCGTCAAGAAGCATTGATGTGTTTCAGTTTGAAGGGTATCTATGATTGCCGGTGAAATTACAGGCACATGAGGCTTTGCACCTGTATGCCTCAAGTTGATGGACGTTTCGAAGGTGCGTGACCTACCAGGTTCTGTTAAAGGCGATGGTTACCTACCACTTAGCATCAGGTGGACCACATGCATGTCCGATCGTATAAAATAAAGGCCGCTTTTTATAACTTCTTTTTACAACTTTTTATAACTGTTTTTATAACTTCCAGGTGACGGCAACGTAAGCTTCGAAGAGTTCGTCAGTATCCTCTCCAAGTCGATGTCCGGCGCCGGTGGCGGCACCAGCTCAGCGGAGCAGGAGGAGAGGGAGCTCCGAGATGCCTTCAGGGTTTTCGACAAACATAACCGAGGATACATCTGCGCGTCTGATCTAAGGGCTGTGCTGCAGTGCTTGGGAGAGGATCTATCGGAGGAAGAGAGTGAGTACCATTCATGTTTCCAGCGCGAAGATAAGTTATAAAGATGCCTTCAGGCTGTAGACCAAAAATGGGAGAAGCCCCTGGCTCCTGAAACACGGTTAAATACTAATTAGTTCCTATGGATTCAATAATGATAATATGTACACACGGCTACACATCAAGCTATATATTTCCAGTATAAGCTGACCTCTCATTCTACGAAAAGCCTACACAATGCGAGGTCAGCTTATCCTGGAAATGTATAGCTTGATGTGTAGCCGTGTGTACCATCATCATCTATTAGGTACCTATGTCAATAAGAACTTTTTTTTTAGTTTCGATAAACAAAATCGGGGTAAGATCTGCATGTCTGTATCTTAGGGCAGTGATGCTGCTCAGGAAATTTAGTTTTAGTGACTTAGCCGAACCAATAATGGTAGTAACCTATCACCATTGGTTAGGTACCTACCAATTTTTATTCTTGTTACAGTTGAAGACATGATCAAAGAAGTAGACTCCGACGGCGATGGACGCATAGATTTCTTAGGTAAATTCCTCCTGCCAAGTCATTTGTTGTTGTTTATTGACTAAACTAAAATTTCATAATATCTATCGTTCTTGGTCCTTCCTAATTTTAGAAATGTGGCCTTAAATGCCATGCTGATTTGGTCTTTAGCGTGACCGAAATAAGATTGTTCGAATTTTAGTTAGTAAACAACAGAATTGCTACCATTAGTTATAATAACATATTTCATGTAGTACCTACCTATATTATAATTGTATCATGTACTGTCTAAACATTATTATAAAGATTTAGGGTCTACCCACAAAAAAGTTAAACACCCGCTAAATACTGTTTAAAAAAATCCAAAACAAATATTGGTAAGGAATTTTTTAAACACGCGTCATACAGTCTAAAGCTTTTTTTGTGGTAGGTAACAAGGTATTCATTTAAACTGTTTTTCTAATATTCCAGAGTTCGTCCGAGCGCTGGGCGAGCCGGAAGACGCTGTCGACGATGACGAAGAAGATGACACGACTGAGACCCCCGATATGCCGCTACCGCGGACAGTACCAGCCATCTACTAAGGCCGACACATATTCGTTAGCAACCACACACACGAGCTACGCGACACAGCCACAAAACGCCGCCTCATGAAAGCTTCTTATGCCGCTACTAAATGGCCCATTCCAGCGATGATGAAGCTGGAAGGGTTTACTTAGTAGCTGAAACGCGTTACCATCTACTTTTTAGTGAAAGAATATCCTTCACTCATATAAAATGGCTGGTGTGCGGCGACGCTTACATAGAAATTAGAATTCTGTTGACACAAAATATTCTAAAATGTTTGACAGCACTATTATTGTTGCCATCGCTTTTTGTTTCATAGGGTTAGACAGTGACAGCTATTATTTTCGTGCTGTCATTTAGTTTAGTTTGTGCTACAGAATTGCCACCATTAATTACCACGTTCACTGTTTTTGAATACGCGTGTCTTGAAGTTTGTGTAATAGTGACGTGACAGTGGCACCGAGCATAGGTTATCTAATTTTAATTTATTCAAGCCTCGAGACTTGAGAACAGAGTACCCTACACTCTGTAAAGCTGAAAAGTGTCAAGTACTTACAAAAAACTAATATTGTCAATATCAGTGGCTCCCCTAAGTATTAAACTTATCGGCACAAATATATTTTTATAAGGAGGCATGGACGTATAAAAAATATGGGCAGAGTGCAACTTACTTGATTATGACAACAAATAACGCGTGTCGCTCGTAACGCTTATTAGGAACATTCGCGCTGATCGGCGCCATCGGTCGTCGCGACATAAATGTGTGAGCATCGCTTATCAAATCACGCACAAATCGATCGGCATTTTTCTTCGGTGAACAATATATTCTATATTTTTTACGTCCATGTATGAATGTACCTTTCTTGCTAACGTTAATCCGAAGGCCTCAGTCACCTTGTTCCTAAACTATAACGGGTTAAATCTATAAGAGTAAAAATACCACCAAGGGATTGTGTCAAAAATCGAGGGATTTTGAAATAAATAGCACCTAGATACTTACTTTTTCTAATACCGCTTTGTGTAAAGCTTTGAGCTTTTTCCATATCAATATTCTAACTAAGTAGTTTACCTACTATATCATAAGCAGAAACGAAAAAAAAACATTTAGGTACATAATTCAAATCTAATTCGATACAAGTTGGACGACGGATTCCGGTGTCATAAATCTAGCTTGAGACTCGATTTAGTTTTGAGTTTAATAGAATAGGATTTTTTTATATTCACACTTATTAAGCATCATACCTCACTTCCACGCCACCAATGAGCGGTTTTCACGGCCATAGTTTTACAACTGCTAACAGATGGCGTTGCGTGGTCATACGCTGATTAAAATAACCCCTTTCATTTTTGTGCGCTTATATCAAACACCATATTGTGTTTGTTTATCTGACGAAGTAAGATTCTTTATGACAAATTTTAATGTGTGTTTGAGATTTTGGCTTATAATATTTTTTTTGCCGGTGAAGACAGCCATCTACGATAGATGGAACTAGTTTTTTTAATGAAAATGTATCGGCCCTCATTACACTAGTATCTGCCTACAGAAATAGATTAACAGATGAAAATTACTAAGGAAACCGTATTATTGCCAGTTATTTTTAGCACCAAAACTTAGAAAAGAACTTCATAACCTTGAAATGGTGGGAGTTATGATTGATAAGTTTCCACTGTTCAAATTTAAACGATTCTAAATACTTCACCTATTACCTAGACTAGCACTGTCTATAATATAAAACTCAAACATTCATCGCGACTCAAATGCACCTAGGAATATTAACAGTTTCCAATGAAATAACTTTCATAAATTGTCTTTCTCGAGTCTCAACTTTGTTTTGAATTTTGTTCTAGAACGTTAAGTCAATAATGATTGGACGATACGGTTTCGTTAATAATAATAATTGCTACTATAAAATAGCGCAATTAAGAACCAGCTCCAACCTACACCCTTTTTATTGGCGATGCAAATCATAACATGTTGTTAAATGTAAAAATATAAAACTATTGATTGATAACTGTCATTTCAATCATGTTTTTGATATTGCGTAGTCGTCCGCTTGAATTATATATAATATATTAAGTACCTTTATTGTAGTGATATTATGAAACACCAATTTATATATCATCTAATATTGTAAATATATATTAATTATAATTATTAAATTCAAGGCTTCTTTTTAATAACAATAGAAAATATAAACGTCAATATGCCTCGATGTTTCCTATGCTTTTTGCGAACGAATGAAATTATTAAAATGTATTATGTAGGTATCTACATTTTCTATATATAATAATATCGATATCATATAAGTCGAATCTCACTTGATAAAAGATTTTCAAGACTTTTAAATCTTGCTCCCGTGTTCTCCATAGATGGTTTTGCGACTCTAATGTAAACATCGTTTTAAAACGTTTCATACTCCACTGCTACCTACCTACCTACAAAAGCAAGCCGATGAATGACTGTCGGTGACATGACAAATCGCCACATCTCATCCTTCATAGGCAAGAGGACGAAAAGCCAGCAACCGGCGCGCATCGGCGCCGAGTCGACAATCATTCAATATTCACGGACAAACTTGGCACGAGTTCCAGTGCTCGGACTCTATATGGCATCCGGGCTTGCCAGGGACCGTTTTTTAACGGCGCGGCGAGCCGGGGCCATCCGATTCCGATTTTTACCTGGAAGCAACCGGGCCATGCTCCGGATTCGCAGGATCGAGGAGACCCGGATGCCATATAGTCTTAACCTGTGCTACCTATCCCGGAACAGAGATCTACGCGAAACAATTTCTATTGTGTCTGGAATCCAGGCGTACCAAAGGTTAATTATAACCAGTTTATACAGTCCACTGCTTTCTATTTACCAACTGAGGAACCCTAAAAAACGAGTGAATATAATTTTACTAATGTATTTGATAAGAACGCTTTAAAGAGCGCCATCTATCGAGGAACTCTATTTTAAATGTAAAACAAGTCTTGACGAGTGAGGTTCTTACCTTTTACTTCTTATGAATAATTCCATACTTAGATGTTAATATTAAAATAACTTTAATAATATTCCTAATACCAAAGTTTCAAAGGAAATCTTCAAGCTGAATCAATACTTTTTCAACATATCCTTCCAAGAATTTATCTATCTAACCTTTGAGAGCTTACCCTAACAATAAATTCTAATATTGTATACAATAACTTTATATCAAACGCATGACCTAAATTTCATGTAAATTAATTAAAACTTATTAATACAGACCAATATTAAACATAATTAAATGTTCTTATTCATAATTGTTCGAGTTTCATTTCAAACTGGGTTACAGGCAGTCATCCCTCGATTTTTTAAGTAAAACTTCTTTACGCACGCTTGACTTGGGGAGTAAGCTGGTGAATGCGTTACGAAATGTGCGAACGGAAGTTGAGAGGGAGATATATGTTAGTGAAGATAGAAAGAGAGAGAGTTACGTTTCGTATATTTTTAAACGTTAATGTGCGAGTGCGAGTTGCGTCTGTCCAGAATGAAGGTAAATTGATCGACCTACAGACGTGTAGACAATTTTGTAATTGAACAATTTCATAAATTTAAAGCACACTCGTTTTTTTATACAACTTTGATATGGAACAAGTAGATGGCCCCATAGGTCACGCACCATGGAACTTGCCCTACGATGCGCTGCCTTGCGACCGTCAACTTGAGGCATACATGTAAAAAGCCTTATACAGTACATGGTTCTCTGCACTTAATCTGCCTGTCATTTTACCGACACTCGTACACACGGCTACATATCAAGCTATTCATTTCCAGTATAAGCTGGCCTCTCATTCTACGAAAAGCCTACACAATGCGAGGTCAACTTATACTGGAAATGTATAGCTTGATGTGTAGCCGTGTGTACCCTTCAAACAGAAACAGCAATGCTTCTTGGTGGCAGATATTTGTTTGGTGGTAGTACTTCCTCAGGCGAGCAGATTCTTGTAATAAATAACTAATTACAAACTTCCTGTATACACACTAATATAATAAATTCGAAAGTGACTCTGTCTCTGTTTGTTTATAACGTTTTCGACTAAACCGCTGAACCGATTTTGATATAATTTGGTATTAAGATTTTAACCTGGATAAGGACAGGCTACTTTTTAGGGTTCCGTACCCAAAGGGTAAAACGGCACCCTATTACTAAGGCTCCGCTGTCTGTCCGTCTGTCACCAGGCTGTATCTCATGAACCGTGGTAATTAGACAGTTGTAATTTTCACAGATGATGTATTTCTGTTGCCGCTATAACAACAAATACTAAAAAGAGAACAAAATAAATATTTAAGGGGGGCTCCCATACAACAAACGTGACTTTTTTTTGCGTTTTTATAGATAACTAGCTGACCAATCCGCAGCTTCGCACGCGTAGTTTTTCAATAAAAACATTACCCTCCTTTGCGCAGTTGGGTAAAAAGTAGCTTATGTTACTCAGGGTGAATGTAGCTTTCCAATGGTGAAAGAATTTTTGAAATCGGACCAGTAGTTTTCGAGTTTAATTATTACAAACATACACACAAAAATACAAATCTTTCCTCTTTATAATATTAGTATACTTGGCCGGTTTTTATTAACAAATCACGCGTGCGAAGCCGCGGGTTAAAGCTAGTTACTCATAAGTTAAGAGCAGGTGGAAAAGTCGGGTATAAGAGAGAAAAAAACGATTAAAACTCTTTATTGATTGATATAATTTAAAAATCATTTATACATAACGATAGGTACATGTTAACGATTTGATATTATTTTGCGTTAGAGGTATTTCGGCAAGATACATTATGCTATTGTTTTTATTACTACATGTATACATTTTTAAATTAAATTCTAAATTATTTGTTCGAAATAACTTTTTTTAAAGATAGTTAAACATCCATCTCTAACAAATGGATATCGACAACGAAAAGCGCTCAGAAAGCGTCAAGCAAATTCCTGGAATTGACATTCACCATGTTCATTTAACAAACTACGTCAAGGCGACTCACATACATTTGCTAAGCTTTCTTGCCACTTAGGCACTTGTCTCAACGCCGGCGAGTAAGCGATTAACTATCAACTATTTTCTCGCTCAACGAAACTAACAAAAGATTACCGTCTCAGTAAAAGTGACACGTAGTTGATCGCTGGCCGTTCACACTGCCGGCGAGAACTCGCTCTCCACTATTTTGTCGCAGCGACTACAACACTCGCTCGCTCGCTTTATAGCCCAGCGAGACAACTATAGGAACTACACACTCGCTTCTCGCCGACTCGTTTCTAGTTTCTAGCTCTATTCGCTTCTCGCTCATCGCCGGCGGTGAGACAAGTGCCTTATTGGGATCATTTGGGATTACAGAGATCTTCTAGTCTTAAATTGCGCGCCCAACTACTTCATTACGGAAAAAAACATAAAAATCTATACTCACTGCTCTTATATAATTTTGAAATGTCTTACTGTGAGAAACCTTCAAATAGACACGGTAGAAAGGCGTTTAATTATGAATTGGAATATCTATGGCATAATTAAATATCTCTAGCATGATACTAAAGTTGGCACTAAATGGCAGTGATTTTAATACAATAATTGGACTGTTAAATTGCGTAATAATGTTGCCACAACCCACACACTAATATTATTACAGAACAGATTTTATTAAAGGAATGATCCAATTCAGCTAAATAACAGCTCTATATCCTTTAAATTAACTTTCACGTTCAGTCTCAGCATTTTAACTCTCATCAACTCAATGAACCAATTAATCTTCAGATCAACTGTTCATTTTTTCCCGTCGCTGTTTATGGCGGGTTCTTATATCCGTCGGTAACCAGCTACGACTCGTTGCTCCTTGAAAGCTTACAAAAGTTTGACACTTTTTCAAGGAGATACGAGTCGTAGTCGCTTACCAACGGATATAGAAACCCGCCATTAGTTGTTCTCTAAAAGTGGAAACCCACTATATGGCAAAAGTATGAATTGAATGATTTGTTAGACAATATCTTTACCGGTATTTAAGATCCCGGAAGATACCAACCAACATTTTGCCTTAGTTATATTGTTCATTATGATAACATAATTTTTTGATATAAAACCCGCACACAACTCTCAGTTTAGGAAATGGACGTATTTGAATTATTTGAAAACTCTCTACATCATATTTAGCCACTAAACACGTTTAGGCATCGTTGCGCAAGTCGCCCTTAGTGTCTTAACTTATAATGTTTCTAAACGATCATTTTCTCGATAATGCCGGTAAGTACCTATTTATCAGCAATGTAATTACCGGCCATATTGATACAATGGTGGCGATTTTATAGTTTACACTAACTAAAATTGTATAAAATACGAACGGTCTTATTTTGTTTACGCTAAAGATCAAATTAGAATGACATTTAACGTTTTCGGGCTAGTTTTAATCAGCAGTCAAATTGGTGCTGATTAGAACTAGCCCTCTGAGTAACACTGAGCAAACACGCCATCTGAGTAAAAAATACTTAATATTAGAAATGTCATTCTAATTTGATCTTTAGCGTAAACAAAATAAGAGTGTTCGTATTTTACACAATTTCAGTTAATCAGCGTAAATCACAGAATCGCCACCACTATTGCCGATAAAATCAAGTGTCAAATCGTGGGCAATATAAGATTACCAGCAATAATTGTGCCACACATTGCACAGGAACTAGTAGACAATAGATTGGGCATTAATTGCCGTGAAAAGATTATTCGTTTAGGAGCACCTTTAGGCCTGAGTGAAGGCCTATACAGGGCGTGCAACGTGGCCTATCCTGTCTTCACTAAGGAGGCCAATCCTAACTTAGTTGCAATCAGTTTGAATTTGAAAATGTTAAGTATGGATAATACGGTTGTTTATTTGTTTAGTAGGTTTATTGACGTCCGATTTTCTGCTTGTAACAAAGTAACATAATCCCGTCGCTGGATGTTGTGACATTGTATGCTGCATGCTCCGCCCAAGGGTTTAACATTGAACTATGCTGCGCTGCTCTGTTTTAAACAAAAGTATCTCAGCAAAGCACATCACGTTTTGGTTGTATCCTCATTGTAATCTATGAGGATTGAGTTAGCTAAACAGAGCTTAATGTTGGTTACTCACACACTCAGGATTAGTGTATTAGGAACAATAAAGGCATTTGATTGATTATAAAGTCATGATAATTGACCTAGTCTAGAGTTTCTCTACTAGTAACCTTTAGACAAGTGACTATCGATCGAATTTGACTAATGACGACCTCCGTGGCGCAGTGGGCGTATAGCCGGCTGAGACGTAGGAGATAGCGGGTTCGATTCCCGCCACGGAACAAATGTTTGCATGGTCTGGTTGTTTTTCTATATATTATAAGTATGAAAAAAAAGTATATAAGTACCTATTCTATCAGTTATCTGGTTCCCATAGCACAAGCTCTGCTTAGTTTGGGGCTAGATAGCGCTGTGTCAAATGTCCACACATTTAAAAAAAATACATGAATCTTTATTAACATCTACAGTCACAATATCCTCTACTGGATAAGGCGTCTTGAAAGTCAATGTAGTTTTTTTTTAATTTAGCTACACTTGCCCTTGCCTGTGACGCAAGAGTTATGTAAGAGTCATAATAATGTGGAAGTCATGATTGATAATTTATTTCTTACACTTTTAATTATCCGAGCTTTTCTTTTTACTTTTTTTAAAAACCATAATATTTATTTGCTAAAACATAACAACTTTCTAGAATCCATTTGACTCAAAGACACAAGAAAAAGAGATTATAAGTGATACGATTTTAGAAATCGGATTTCTAAAATCGGTTGATACAAAAATGCACTTTCGTTTGAGGTTCTGTTATCGATTGTCACTTGTCGAAACTTAATTTAGGTACTACCTTAATCTAAAATGTTCCTCGGAACTCTTCACTTGTTGCACGTTCCTGTACTTTTTGGGTTGTAGTTCCTGTAGACAGTAGGTGCTGTTAGTTGTCAGTGCTCACAGTACTCGCCAAATAACTTTACGTGCGAGGTTAGCTGCATGCAAGTAATATACACAAAAGGCTAGTATCGCGTTTATAGATCGGTCGTCCTTTAATTACGTGAGGTCGAACAGGGGGAGAGAGGATTATAATAACTTCATGATTGAAGAGGGGGGGGGGGATAGGGGGAGATGGGGGGATAGGGGGAGATGGGGGGGATAGGGGGAGATGGGGGGGATAGGGGGAGATGGGGGGGATAGAGGGAGATAGGGAGAGGGGGGGGGTGTTGTGACCACGTGTTGCGAGTTTATGTCTATAGCTCTCAGCAGACTGTCCTCGCGCAACTTTGTACGGTTTCCAGAATTTGAATTTATGATAATTTCCGGCGAATAAACAAAGCTGCACATTTGATTTATGATTTATGTCTAAACTATGGGTGATGTGAAAAAGCGAAACACAGAGCACATGCGACAGATACATCAATAACCATCATGCAAGGGTTTAAACAATAAATAATGCTAGACATTTCACACAGCGCTATATAACCCCAAACTAAGCACAGCTTGTACTATGGGAACCATGAACCAGATAACTGATAGAACACTTTTATACGATTTTTTTTGTACATATGTACATACTTATAATATAATGCCTGTTGTCTGCGACTTCGTACGCGTTTCACTGCTAAATGTGTAGGTAACCTAGAAATAAAGCTAAACTCGCTGTTGCAACGTGACACTCAATTTTTATCACATTAGAACTGATTTATGGGATACATGGTAGTCTATGTGGTGATCCTGGTTATAATCTACGTATATACCAAATTTCATCGAAATCGGTTCAGCCGTTACGGCGTGATAGACAAACCAACAATCAGATCCAGAACAAATATCTGTAGATCATGCACACATTTGTTCCGCGGCGGGAATCGAGCCCGCAACCTTCTGCGTCTCAGCCGGCTATTCGACAATTCTACCGAGGACGTACATACATTGACAGCCCTCGTCATATGCATGTCTAGACGGTACGAAGTTTGCCGGGACAACTAGTTGACTATAAAGATCATGTCGTATTTTTTACAACTTGACACTTTAGAACATGCCATTTTTTGTTCGTCTATACTATATATGTCCCCAATAATAGTTTTATTGAGCGAAGCGATAATAAAAAAAAATGGCAGTTCAGGGACTATGTCAGCTTCCATACCCTAAACATATATTATGTACATACACTAATATTTTATAAATGCGAAAGTTTCGATGTTTGCTTATTTAATTGTTTGTTCAATCACGTCGTAGCGGCTGAACCGATTTCGATGTAATTTAGTATGTACGTAGATTATAACTTAGATTAACACAGGCTACTTGATATCTCCATTCATATTGCAACAGCGAGTTTACCTTTATTTCTAAGTATTTAGTAGGTAGGTATTTCTATATTTAGTATTGTAACGCGTACGATGTCGCGGGCAATAGCTACTATAATTTATTTTGGTGTAAAATTAAGAGTTTTCTAATCGAATAAATAAAAGTATGTAAAAATAAATTCAAAATATAATATTTACCGTGAATTTTTCAGTTGTTTAAACATAACTTGTAGCATAATATTGCAAAGTAAATAAAATCTATAATATATAACTTTAAAATACATAAAACTAAAAAGTATTATGGTTATAAATACTATTTTCACTAACCAGATTTTTTTTAAATTTATATTTGGTACCTACATACATCGTAAGTAGGGAATGCAATCCCGACTCGAGATTGCAAATTCGAGATCCCGCGGGATTAGAAATATCAATCCCGCGGGATCGGGGAATTTTCGGGATCCCGTCTAGTTTAAAAGGAAAAGCTAATGACTGCTTGTTTGTGATAGTGAGATTAACTAAAATAACAATATTACTCGAAAGAAAATAAAAATCTTTATTCTTTAATCTTACCAACTAAATAATTATCGTCACCTGTCGCTAATATTCGGAAATAGTCGGAATAGGTTTTCTAACGCTGTTTGGCGTTCCTGCCGCTCGCGGCCGTCAGTCAGCGCGCCGCTTGCGCCCCGAGTGGACGTGTGTAGCGTCGCTGACCACTGCCGCCCAATCCCGTCAATCTTGAACGGGATCTCGTCATATGATGCGTCGGGATTGATCCCGAAAAATTACACGAGATCGGGATCCCGCGGGGTCGGGATTGCATTCCTTAATCGTAAGTGTACTTTTTGCATTGAAATCTAGCCAGGTAGGTTAATGAGCAATTTTATGCTAACTTAGTTTTATAATAGAGTTATGATAAAGAATGTGTCCATTGGCACTTTTCTTGGAGTCTCTATTTAAGGGGAAGACACTTTGTTCTTGTGTTCTTTACGAATAGCAAAACACTGACGCTATATTACACTAGCAACACACTAACAAGATAAAATTATAAATTAAAAAAAAATACTGTCAAAAATCCACATAACACGTTAAATATCCCGTTTTTAGTGAAAATAGTAATAGGTACATAGGTAAATAAACAATATTACAAAATACAAATTAAATATATTAAAATATAAAAAAATTAAAAAAGAATTCCTTAAAGAACTTAGGACTAGGAAATAATATTTAAATATTTTTTTAAATTTTAAATAAAACAATAGCACTAACTACAATAAATTTAGTACTAAGTACAATACAACTAATAGTACAATATTTTATAAGTTTATGATTTTCTGCAGCTTATCCAATCTTGTGGTATATTTGCAACGGTTAGTAACTATAAAGAGGTATTATAAAGAGAGGTTCTATAAAGAGAACATTATAATGAGGTAATGATTGTTGTTTGTAAGTTTGTAAGGTAATCTCAGAAACTACTAAACTGTTTCTGAAAATTCTTTCACTGATAGAAAACTACAATATCTTTGAGAGCTTTATTTAATTATTTCTATTTTAGACCATGGCCAGAAGGGGAGTATTCGTCGCAATTCGATACGCGCGTTGGCGAGATACTTGGCGCCAATACACTGCGTCCACAAGCACCGCGCGAATTTAAAGTACGCGCGTAAATCGCGTTCACTTCGCCAGACTCTCGACTCGCGCGTTATACGCGCGTATTGCGCGCGAGTCGTGATACTAGAGACGCCTTGTTGCGCCCAGCTTACGCGCGAACTTCAGAGCGAGTGCACGTATCAAGAGAAATGGAGCGCCAAAATTTTCGCCCGTTAGTACGCTCCTTCTGGACGCAACGGTCGCGTAATACGAATTCGCCCTTTCTGGACAAGTTCTTAGATTGAAATTAGTCTGAAGATCAGCGAATGATTGATAATGGTAGCTAAAATTTCTTACATTTAGGCTTAGGATTAATGACCAGATAGTTGTATGGTTAGTACCTATCTACTCAATTATTACCGATTGGGACCTTGAGTTGTGTGGATTACCAAGTAACAATTTTTTTTGTTTTTTTATTAGGGTTCCGTACCGAAAGGGTAAAACGGGACCCTATTACTTAAGACTTCGCCGTCTGTCTGTCTGTCTGTCCGTCTGTCACCAGGCTGTATCTCATGAACCGTGATAGTTGAAATTTTCACAGATGATGTATTTCTGTTACCGCTATTACAACAAATACTAAAAACAGAATAAAATAAAT
This sequence comes from Philereme vetulata, assembly GCA_918857605.2. NCBI lineage: Eukaryota > Metazoa > Arthropoda > Insecta > Lepidoptera > Geometridae > Philereme > Philereme vetulata. The sequence goes on along the minus strand of OU975420.1, from coordinate 8,770,217 downwards.
ATTTAAGGGGACTCCCATACAACAAATGTGATTTTTTTGCTCGTTTTAGCTCGATATTAATAACGGCAATAGGTAGACGCTTGAAATATACACAGAATATTTAGTTATATATTAACGTTAAAAATAAGTAATTAAATTAAAATAAAACAAATATTTAAGGGCGGCAAAAAATCACGTTTGTTGTATGGGAATACAACAAAGTTGTTTTTTTTGCCGTTTTTATAGATAATGGTACGAAACCCTTCGTGCTCTTCCCTTCGTTGGTTACCGCCTGATTATACATTTTAATTTAGGATCTTTTTATTTTATAATGAACTAATGGGACCAATATGTACCATTAGTTCTGTTTAAGGTCTGTGACCAATTAGTGGTACAGTTAATAACTACGAGTATCTATAATATATAAGATCTTAAGATATTATATACGTATGATATTTATTTTATGTATATTTTATACATAAGACATTACCGCGGATTATGTATTTTTTTAGGATCTTAGTAATTCTATAATCAATGAATGTCCTATTAGTTCTGCTTAAGGTCAGTTACCAGCTAGTGGTACAGTTAGTATCTATCTATATAAGATATTATTGTGTATTACCGCCCAATTATGTATTTTTAGAATCTTTGTTATTCTATAATCAATGAATGTCCCATTAGTTCTGCTTAAGGTCAGTTACCAGCTAGTGGTACAGTTAGTATCTATCTATATAAGATATTATTGTGTATTACCACCCAATTATATATTTGTTTAGAATTTTAGTTATTCTATAATCAATGAATGTCCTATTAATTCTGCTTAAGGCCAGTTACCAGCAAGTGGTACAGTTAGTATCTATCTTTATAAGATATTATTGAGTATTACCGCCCAATTATGTATTTTTTAGAATCTTTGTTATTCTATAATCAATGAATGTCCCATTAGTTCTGCTTAAGGTCAGTTACCAGCTAGTGGTACAGTTAGTATCTATCTATATAAGATATTATTGTGTATTACCGCCCAATTATGTATTTTTTAGAATCTTTGTTATTCTATAATCAATGAATGTCCTATTAATTCTGCTTAAGGCCAGTTACCAGCAAGTGGTACAGTTAGTATCTATCTTTATAAGATATTATTGAGTATTACCGCCCAATTATGTATTTTTTAGAATCTTTGTTATTCTATAATCAATGAATGTCCTATTAGTTCTGCTTAAGGTCAGTTACCAGCAAGTGGTACAGTTAGTATCTATCTATATAAGATATTCTTCTGTATTACCGCCCAATTATATATTTTTTTAGAATCTTAGTTATTCTATAGTCAATGAATGTCCTATTAGTTCTGTTTAAAGTCAATTATCAGCAAGTGGTACAGTTAGTATCTATCTATATAAGATATTATTGTGTATTACCGCCCAATTATGAATTTGTTTAGAATCTTAGTTATTCTATAACCAATGAATGTCCTATTAGTTCTGCTTAAGGTCAGTTACCAGCAAGTGGTACAGTTAGTATCTATCTTTATAAGATATTATTGTGTATTACCGCCCAATTATGTATTTTTTAGGATCTTAGTTATTCTATAATCAATGAATGTCCCATTAGTTCTGCTTAAGGTCAGTTACCAGCAAGTGGTACAGTTATTATCTATCTATATAAGATATTATTGAGTATTACCGCCCAATTATGTATTTTTTAGAATCTTTGTTGTTCTATAATCAATGAATGTCCTATTAGTTCTGCTTAAGGTCAGTTACCCGCAAGTGGTACAGTTAGTATCTATCTATATAAGATATTCTTCTGTATTAGCGCCCAATTATATATATTTTTTTAATCTTAGTTATTCTATAGTCAATGAATGTCCTATTAGTTCTGTTTAAAGTCAATTATCAGCAAGTGGTACAGTTAGTATCTATCGTTATAAGATATTATTGTGTATTACCACTCAATTATGTATTTGTTTAGAATCTTAGTTATTCTATAATCAATGAATGCCCTATTAATTCTGCTTAAGGTCAGTTACCAGCAAGTGGTACAGTTAGTATCTATCTATATAAGATATTATTGTGTATTACCGCCCCATTATATATTTTTTTAGAATCTTAGTTATTCTATAGTCAATGAATGTCCTATTAGTTCTGTTTAAAGTCAATTATCAGCAAGTGGTACAGTTAGTATCTATCTATATAAGATATTATTGTGTATTACCGCCCAATTATGTATTTGTTTAGAATCTTAGTTATTCTATAACCAATGAATGTCCTATTAGTTCTGCTTAAGGTCAGTTACCAGCTTAAGGTCATGTGGTACAGTTAGTATCTATCTACATAAGATATTACCGTTGATTACCGGCTGGTTATGATCTTAGGCTCCATGTGCCCCGTGTCTGAGAGCGTCCGGAGCACCACGTTGCCGTTGGGCAGGATCGACACCCATGTGATGGAGCCGTGGTTTAGAGATATCCGGAGCCAGCCTTCGGGAGGGAATTGAAGGGCTCTGGAATGAGAAAAGGTTTAATTTTATTTTTTGTTATTATTATTAGATAAGGGGTGAGCTTTGTCCAGTAGTGGAACAGCATTGACATACATTATAATGGCATAAATACAATCTATGTCGGTATTGATAATGCCCACAACGTTATGCACATATTAAAACAAATACCTACATGTCATAAATAAAGAGCTGTAAGAGAGTCTAAGAGTACAGTATAGTACAGTACGACAAGTGTCGAAATCTTTCATATTTACAAGAGTATATACAACTTAATATTATTTGTTTGTTTGTATTGAATAGGCTCCGAAACTACTGGACCGATTTAAAAAATTATTTCACTGTTGGGAAGCTACGCTATCCCCGGGTGATATAGGTACTTTTTACCCAACTGTGCAGAAGGAGGGTAATGTTTTTATTGAAAAACTACGCGTGCGAAGCTGCGGATTGGTCAGCTAGTATACAATAAAGATACAAAGTTGGTTTAGTATTTGCATTATTGTCATTCATTAGCTGATTTCGATAAAAATTCTGTTTTGGTGGGTGAATGACCATAAGTCGTCATAATACATTTTGTACATTTAAGGTAAGTGGGAAGGCAGAATCACCCCCTTTTAAGATAACGTACTTAATGATCGAGCGAAGCGAGATCTCCAAATCAACTTGGGCAAATCGGCGTTGTATGTATGTATGCATGGTATATAGGTAGGTAGTGATGACAAAATTATGGTGTGACTCAATGAGCTAAAAATGTGGGGAGGGGGGGGGGGTATTGGGGTTCAAGAGGGGTAGAAAAAAACCAAAATGGGACTATCCGGTCAAATGGCACGTCTAGTAAAAGGTATTTGTGAGTACATTTATTAGCCATAATAAAAACTGAACTTTGACAATATTCACAGGGTACACCAGTGACCCCACAGTGCTGGATTTTGGTATGCGTGTAGCATTAGTGACACAAATATAGGGAAAAGTCTGAAATCCAGAATTACTGCAATTTCTACCGCAAAAATAGGTAACCATATAACATGAACTCCCGTTACCTGTAATTTGAATGAAATTGTAGGTAAAATAGTTGGTTATGAATTTCGTGGCACTATTTTGATAGTCAAAGATTACAAATAACATTTTTATGGGAGAATCGCGAGATCTCAGCTCGGGGCGAACCACTAGTTTACATTTTTCGGAGAGCTTATATAATGAATGTTAGTCAACATTCTTAACCAGCCTTCTAAGTTCAAAAAAAAACTTTTGACAAAAATATATATTTTTGTTCCAAAAGTCACATTACCGTCATCTTCACCATTACCGTCACTTCGTCGCTGTTCTAACTAAGTGACGTAACCGACATTTTAGAAAATATTACTAAAAGTCGTAAGTTCGTCGTAAGTCGTTAGGACATTTCAAATGATTTATAATTTTAAAATGTGTAGATACGTCAAAAATACATCCTAGACGTAGGTAAAAGATACAGATACCCCGAATAGACAGATCGGTTCGTTCGTCTTCAAAAGTAAATAAAAGTAACATTACAAATGTCAGTTACACCAACATGTCGGTTACGTCACTTAGTTAGAACAGCGACGACCTGTCCCATGGGACTACTGGGACATAATAATATCAGACGTCTTTGACTGATAATTCAGTCAAAAGTGCTTTTGACCGGTTAAATGTTTTTTACTGTAACATATAAAATAGAAAATATGTGAATTACAGTTTATGTGAATAAATGTCTTATTTATTTCTTCTTCGTTCCTTTCTTAAATTAAGAAACAGGTACACTCACTTGCAAACAAAGAACCGTATGACATTAGCGTGGCAGACCAGCAGCGTGTACGAGTCCTTCTCCTGTTCCGGCGCCGCGCGGTGGAAGTACCGCCGGAACGCCGCCTCGATCCGCGCACCGTCCTGGAAGAACTGCTACAAATGGAAACCATATACCTACGTTAGTACTGACCAGTTACATATTAAAAACAAACAAATATAATAAAAATAGGTTTAAGCGAAAGAATAGATAACATTATTCAAGTTAATTGACCATAAATGTTTGCATCCAACAATTGCGGTAGTATTAATGGACCTATTATCCATGTAAGACCTAAATATTATCACATGAAAATATATAAATTTCATTTTATTTTAAATAAAATAAAAATCTACCTATCTTTTGTAGGGTTCCGACTCCGCTGTCTGTCTGTCCGTCTGTCACCAGACTGTATCTCATGAACCGTGATAGTTAGACAGTTGAAATTTTCACAGATGATGTATTTCTGTTGGCGCTATAACAACAAATACTAAAAACAGAATAAAATAAATATTTAACTAAATATTCTGTGAATATTTCAAGCGTCTATCTGTTGTCGTTATCAATATCGAGCAGAAACGAGCATAAAAATCACGTTTGTGGTATGGGAGGGGGGCTCCCATACCACAAACGTGATTTTTTTGCTCGCTTAAAATATTCACAGAATATTTAGTTATATATTCACTTATACTGGGACTCCCATACAACAAACGTTATTTTTTTGCTCGTTTTTATATATAATGTTACCAAACCCTTCGTGCGCGAGTCTGACTCGCACTTGGCCGGTTTTTTTTATTGATGATACCCAAGCGCTTGACCACTACTTCACTTGATGGTAAGTGAAGGTGAGATCGAAGATGGAGCACGCTTGCCTAGAAAGAACCTATTCACTCTGGACTTGAATCTTCTTGGATCTTTGCGACATTTTAAAAAGTATAACATAAGGAAGGTTAGAAATCAAAAGACAATATTACAATTAAATAGGTTATTCTTTTGTCTATGTAAAATATGTTCAGAAATTCGAAATAAGCTTGAGTAACTAAGGACGAACTTTATTCGTTAAGAAGCAAAACGTAATTATATAAAAAGATTTTGTTTATGTTATTGGTGTGGGGAAACAGGCTTACGGCCCACCTGATGGTAAGCGGTCACCGTCGCCTATTGACACCGGCAACACCCGGGGTATTGTCGATGCGTTCCCTACACTGTAGATACCTCTTTACATTTCTCTTGAAGCGTGCCATGTCGTAGCCTAATGGGAAAACCTCAGATGGTAGCTCATTTAACATCTTGCAAGTATGGGGTAGAAAAGATCGCGTGAAGCGTGTGGTGCGCGATACCCAATTGTCGATTATATGTGGATGAGGTTTATTACGTTGTCGAGAAGTGCGGTGGTCAAATCTCGACGACGGGATGAGATCAAACAGCTCCTCAGAACATTCCCCATTACACAGGCGGTAGAATACACTGAGCGATCCGATGTCACGGCGTTGACTCAGCGGTTCCAGCCTGTCGGCGAGTTTGGGATCACCGATGATTCTAATGGCTCTACTCTGAAGGGAATCAAAACGAAGCAATTGGTACTTTGGAGCTCCGTGCCAAAAATGGGAACAGTATTCTACGTGCGGTCGAACTTGCGCTTTGTACAGCAATAGCCGTTGTTGTGCCGTAAAATACTGTTTGGTACGGTTAAGGCCTCCAAGGTTTTTGGGGTTAGCACAGCTTTTGCTTCTAAGTGACTCCCATACTGGACCTCATTAGAAATTTCGACTCCTAGAATCCCTATACTCGCCGAGATGGAGATTAAATGAATAATATTAAAATGTAACTAAAAGTGTGGAAATCTAACTTAACTACACCGGAATAATTAATTACTTATTTAGCCTCGTGGTTTCTAAAATGGACTATGTTTTAATTTCTATGGTTTAAATCGATGATTCCCAAAGTGGTCTATATCGAACCCCAGGGGTCGACTAAGGGGTTCATCACATCAAACAAAAATACTGGGGGTACACGATAACGGATCTCATTTAAGCAGATGTTTATAATTTTAGCAGGTTACTTTACCTTGTTTTTAACATTTCATGGATAGAAAAATCATCATACCTACACACAAAGTACCTATTATTTATTAAGTTTTTCATACTACAGTTAACAAAATAAATATTTCAAAGTGAGTAGTACCACAGTATGTGTACTATGCCAAATTTTCAACTGTCAAAAGCTCATTGAAGTCAATGAGTTTGCAAAATATTTATATTAGGTGAGCAGGGGGTCTACACCGAAAACCATAACAAGTGGTCTACGGGACATAAAGTTTGGGGAAATCTGGTTTATATGAAAAATAAACATAACATAAGATAACTTCTAAAGTGCTAATGAAAACAAAACATAAATGCAATGGTTACTAAAAATGCGGTTAGAAACGGAATAATGCACAACTGGTCAGTATATAGGTACATGCACTAAATTGACACACAAGTTACTTATAAATTTACAATAATGTACCAAATGAACTCTAAGTCAACACAAAGTCAAGGTTTGAGGCTGAATACTCTCACAATATCAAATTGCAACGTAAATTATCACATATGTTCCAAATTCCTAGATTATTGTTGATTAATTATGTAGATATTTGTGAATATATTAAAGTATTCCACGGGCGAAAAAAGATGGAGCGTTCAACTTAAAGTGTAGCACGCAAAGTATAGTGGCTCTTACGCACACATTTACCGCTACCGCAGCCGATCAGGGGTTTACACGGCCATGTTTTTATAATTGCTAACACGATGGCGTTTCTCTGTCATGCTCTGACTAACAAAGTAATATATCTTTAATAACAGAAAGAATATACAATTATTGTATCGAACAGACCGTTCGATTCGAGAACGGCTGGAACTTTGACGCTGCAAAAAGCCTGGCGGATGATGTCATTGAAGCTAGCGTGACGGGAAATCCTACCAGCGGCCCTGGAACACGATAATCCATGGTGACCAAGCTGTTCCACTGCCAAACCGCACTGGCAATGCGGGGCGCAGCACCGCGCACCCAACCGTAAACAAGTTCAGTTCACAACTAAGTAAAGGGAATTGGGAATTTCTAATCTATTACGCTAGTAGGAACTAGTTTTTCTTTTTAAATCAAAAATGAAAACCCCTCATTGTCGTATGGTCTCAGCTCCACATTGTTCAATGTGCAACACATTTAGCCCGTGGCTAGTAAAGATTGGCAAAACTTGGATCTCCAAGCAATACAAGAAATTTTTTACAAAATTTAACCCCCTATTTTGCGTTGGATGTTAAAACTGACATAGTTAAGATCCACCCCCGTCAAATTAGCTTTCTATTAAAAAAAAACCCGTCCAAATCGGTCCATCCGTTTGGGGAACTATGAGGTCACAGACAGACGTAGGCGGACGAATTGATAAAGGTCGCTGGGAGCCGTTGAGTACAGGCCGCACAAGATCGTCGCTCTGAAAATCTATGGAGGCTTTTGTTCAGCAGTGGATGTCCCTTAGAGATTCACCAATCTTCTTTCCAACAATATAATCAGATCAACAAAAATAAAGGGCTATTATTGTGTTAGAGTATTCGGCGAGCAAATTGACTATTATAATTAAATGTAAAAAAAGAAAATGATTTACTCTAGGTTCAGGTCTCCAATGTCCCACGGGAGGCTCCGGCGGGACAGGCGCTCCTTCTTCAATCAGCTGGCAGTCCTTCACCTCGATAGCCTTGTCGAGGTGCTTAGCGATCAGCTTGGCCGTCTCCTGGGCTCGCGTCATGGTGGAACGCACTAGTAGGTCCCATTTGATGTCGAGGCACGCTAGTCTTTTGCCGGTTTCCTCTGCTTGTGTGCGGCCTGCAAGTGGTGAAGAGTTGTATAAAGCGTATTTTTTTTACAAAATTTAACCCCCCCCCCCCCCCCCTCCTCACTCCTCCCGATTTTAGCACAGAATTTTCATTTGTACTCGATTTGTGATGACTATCAAATTAGTATCAATTCCGTCAAAAAACCCACACTAAGGGTTACTTGCGCAACAATGTCTAAATATATTTAGAGGCTAAATATGATTTAAGGAGTTGTCAAACTTAAACATGTTTAGTAACTAAATACGGTGAACGAACTACATGATAAGTATACGCGGTTTGTTTACACGCATTCCACATCAAATTTGCCTGAAGTTTAGGTATAGTAAGACGTATGCTAGGATAATCTAAATCTAGGGTGGGGGGAATGAGAGATCTCCACTGACGTCCCGCATTGGGGTGTATTGTGCATTACCCCCTTCTAACCTAACCCCAGTCCAATGCTAGGATAATCATCACCATCATCCACAGCCTGACTTCACCCATTGTTGGGTATAGGCCTCCCCAAGTTTGTGCCATCCACCACGATCCTGCGCTAGTCTCACTCACTGACGGCCCACGACCCTTACGATGTCGTCCAACCATCTCGCTGCTGGTCCTACCCTTCTATACCCGCTCCTCGGCCACCATTCAGTCACTGTCCTGCTCCATCTGTCATCACCACGTCTAGCCAAGTGTCCCAGTATGTTTATCTTGGACATATTCTGTCGTTTGGTAAAGAGCATCAGCAGAAGGAGATCTCTAAAAGGATCCAATTGGTATGGGCTGCATTCGGCAAGTTAGACGACATCCTTAAGTCGTCTAAAACTCCACAGTGTCTGAAGACCCGCTTATTCAACCAATGTGTTCTGCCCACCATGACCTACGGTGCCGAGACATGGACGTTCACGCAGGAGGCTGTGTACAGGTTAAGAGTTGCACAGAGAGCCATGGAGTGTACCATGCTCGGCATCAGACTATTAGATAGAGTTCCAAACGTCGAGATCCGTAGAAGAACGAAGGTTCATGACGTTGGGATTCGAGTTATGGAGCTCAAATGGTCTTGGGCAGGACACTTGGCTAGGATAATAAAGATAACAAATTAAAGGCTCTTGTTATTTTTACTTATCCCTACTTATTACTACTAATGGAATGGAAGCCAGCTGTTTTACCAAATGTTATCTATTGCTAAACCGATCTATATTTTAGGATTAGGGGCAATTTTTTTAATGGTAACTACGGCCAGTATCTCCCTTCCTCCTATTCACCCCTTTTTGTCAGACTAAAGGGAATAAATCTCACCTAACTCCGTAAGAATCCTTTCTTTATCTGTCTCCCCTTCAATATTATACTGTCCATGTCTGATCAGGAATATATGCCGGACTGCTTTGCTTTTAGATTTCTCCAGTTTCTCATTGAACTTGTTCTCTTCTTCGATTGTGTCATTTTTCTTAGGTTTTACTATTGATTCTGGTTCTCGGCTGAAAATCACAGTTAAATCATCATTATTGCAATTTTTATACATCTATACTTATAAAGAGGAAAGATTTGTATTTTTGTGTGTGTGTATGTATGTAACGAATAAACTCAAAAACTACTGGTCCGATTTCAATAATTCGTTCACCATTACAATGCTACATTATCCCTGAGTAACATAGGCTACTTTTTACCCGACTGCGCAGAAGAATGTTAACGTTATTATTGACAAAACATGCGTGCGAAGCCGGAGGCAGATCAGCTAGTTTACTATATAAGGATAAAATAAAAACAATTTGTAAAGGCATGTAAATGGTCAGAGAGTCGTGGTGGCCTAAGATGTACCCTGACTTCCGAATTGGAGGTTGATCGATAACGCTACATATATTGTACATCACACTTAAATTAAAATAAGAAGCAATATAAAAAAAACCGGCCAAGTGCGAGTCGGACTCGTGCACGTAGGGTTCCGTACCATTCTCTATAAAAACGGAAAAAAATCATGTCTGTTGTATGGAGCCCCCCTTAAATATTTATTTTATTTAATAGCACAATTTTATTTATTTACCTTATTTGAGGTTCGTGCCGATTAAGCTAGTCCTCTAAATTGTATGAGTACCCATACAACTCAGAGGACTAACATAATTGGCGTCAACTATGTATGTATGCGGACACCCTTTAATTTTCTTCTTTTTTTAGTTTTTGGAATTTTTCCTTTGTTTGTGCTGTAAGACCTTGCTTTTTGCCAAATTTCGTGATTCTAGGTCAACGGGAACTACTTACCATATAGGTTTTCAACCCAAAACTTATAGTGTACTTCCGGTTGACCTAGAATTGTCAATTTTGGTTAAAAGCAAGGTCTTACAGCAGAAGTAAAGGGAAAATTCCGAAAAATAAAAAAGTTGAAAATTAAGGTTAATTTTGGTACTTACAAGTTTTCGCGATAATTTAAATTTGCCCATCTCTTTGTATTGTGTTGACTCAGGACCTTGATTTTTATACACCTAATAGGGACTATAGACCTCAGTATCTGGTATAAATTTCAACTTGATAGGTTCCACGCATTCCTGAGAAAATAGGTGGTGACACACGGTCAGACAGACAAGAGAGTGATCTTATTATAAGGGTTCCTTTTTTACCTTTTGAGGTACGGAACCCTAAAAGCAAATAACAAGACTTGCGGAAATACAAGTGGCAGTATTATCGCTAAAAGTGAACTCTTCCAGACAACCTTTGGATGGACTGGACCTTTGGAGGTTAGGGGTTTGAATCTGGGTGGAAATTATGTGCCTATTTATATGTGCTCAAAACTGTGAAAGAAAACATTGTGAGGAAACTGACATTTCCCAGAACTAATCAATCAAAGGCAAGGGTTGGTATTCTAATAAGCAGCAATAGGGTTGCAACCAGTCATGCGAATGCAACAAAGTATTATAGTGAAACATATTGTTTGGGCACAATGTCTGCATACTGAGCAAGAGATACGAGGATCATTAATAAAATTGTAAGCTGTTATCACTTATAATAAATCAGTATTTGATTGGGAATCATTTATAGCTTTAACTGTATAGACCATTTCAATAAAGGGGGGTTTGAAATGATTGAGACTAGAATTATTGTTTAATTAATAACAATAGGTTGGTGTAATTAAAGTGTACCATTATCAGAAACACAAGTTGCAAAATATTATCTATTATATGTATATATTTGTTTCTATGACTCAGAAATTAAATCTAGACACGGCGTCCTTATGGACTTAAGTCATTTTTTTCTCGAAATGCTAAAAACTGACAGGGCTTTGCTTTTTGTATAATCCTTCGACGGCAATAAGCAACTAAGTTACAGGGCTTCAATTCGCGAGCCGGTAGTAATACGCACCAAACAACTTATGTTTTTGGAACACTTCTAGTGCCGGACCGTAAGCACTTAAGTCGACTTAAGTACTTTTGTTCGTTATAGTTTTATTATTGTTTTTGACTTCAGCTATCTGACTTAAGTTGTTTCACCCACAAGATTCTCGACCTACCCTTTATTTTTTGTTAAAATGCATTATGGCCATTAGAAATTCCAGGATTTTAAGAAGTGAAGTGCCTTCGTGAAGGTTTTGTTTTGAGCCACCATTATAAATAATTCTGACCCATGCTGTGGTTGTGTTGTGCAATTAATGATAATGTTATAAGTTACTATGGAATCGAGAGGGAGAAAAATACTAAACCTTGTTATAAATACAAAAAATACAACTACTGGTACGTATTATCATATTTTTTTTAATAAATACTTACATTTTAATTTAGCATTTGTTATTTTAGTCTAATGTAAAAATAGGAGTAACATTTTATGAAAATTTTTGAATGATAAATTTACTAAATACCTAATTGATTTATTTAGAGACCATTATTATTTTTCTAATTTTTTATGCGAATAACATAGCTCTGTATTATTTTAGGTGACCATAGTACAACTACTACTGTGCAACCAAGTACATCTGGGACGCAGAAACCAACAACTTCTGTCGAGCCACAAAACGAACAGTCTGACGTTGACCACGTGACAATAATTCAAAAATCATCAACCAGCCCTAGTCTGCTCACAGAAGATACCGCTGTTTATAGTGATCAAAGTGTTTTTATTGATCCTGAACCAAGCACATCAGGAACTCAAACACATACAGCTCCTGATGAAACACCCAGTGACTTTTCTAGTGATGACTCTGTGGCTGACCCAACATACTCTGTGCCTGACCCTACACGCACTGAACCAAGTCCCAACCTATCTGCAGAAGATGAAGAACTGCCACAATCTCTACCTCAACAATCAGTACATAGCCGAAAAAGAAAACGAGAAAGTAAATTGAAGCGCAATCTTGGTCTTTCGTATGTGACGGCTTCTGGGAAAAATGTAGAAGAACGCAAAATGCAGGAACTACCTAATTGTCGAAATAAATGCCGAGAAAAGATAAGTAATGAACAACGTGCTGTAATTCATAAGGAATTTTGGAATCTTGGGTCATATGATTTGAGAGCAGCTTTCGTTTCATCTCTAATCACCATCCAGGAAAAACAAACAGAACGACATCGTGTCGAGGATCCTGAGCGGCAAAAATTTAGACAATGTACCTACAGGTATCATTTAGACATTAACAGTGAAAAAATATCCGTATGTCAAGGTTGCTTTTTAAAAACCTTGGCGATAACGGATAATTTTGTTAAACTGATAGGTTTAAAGAAACGCAGCACTTCCAGTGGAATAATTCAACCAGATAAACGTGGAAAGAAAACTCCAGCAAATAAACATTCAGATCTAAAGATTCTTGAAGTGATTAGCCATATTAATTCCTTCCCGTTATACGAGAGCCACTACACAAGACGAAAAAGTAGCCGAAAGTATTTACCATCACACTTAACAATTTCAATCATGTATTCTTTATATAAAACGTCTCATGAAAACCCCGTCAGTGACAAAATTTACCGAAGAGAGTTTCATAAATTAAAGTTGAGTTTTAAAAAGCCAAAAGTTGACACTTGCCACCACTGTGACATCATTAAAATGAAGATAAGTGTCGCCAACGACGAAACTGCAAAATTAACCCTTGAGGCGGAACGTGAGTCACATTTGCTTGCAGCTGATATGGCTTAAAATGAAAAAAAGTCTGACAAAATGACTGCATCAATAGACAAAACCATGAAGTGCCTTTCTTTTGATCTCCAACAGTGTCTACCTACTCCAGCTTTAGAGTCATCCGTAGCTTTTTATAAAAGGCAGCTTTGGACATTTAATCTTACTGTGCACGACAATGCAACGGGATTGTCTACACATTACATGTGGCATGAGGGAATCTCGGGTCGAGGTGCTAATCAAATAGCATCTTGTTTATTCATCCACCTCAAAGAACTGCCTCAGGACATTTCTGAAGTTATTTTGTACTCCGATACATGTGGAGGTCAAAACAAGAATACCCACGTAGCCGCAATGTTTACATACCTGATGACACTGAAACCCTCCTTAAAAAAAATTCATCACAAATTTATGGTACCAGGCCACACTCACATGGAAGTGGATTTAGATCATGCCATCATTGAGAAAAAAAAGAAAAAATCTGCTATTCAAGTATATCACCCGCATGACTGGATGCAGTTAGTAAGGTCGAGCAGTAAAAAGTTTACCGTGCACGAAATGCAACAAGCGGAGTTCATGGACTTTGCGAGTTTGCTAAAAGGGCCACTAGTAGCCCGAAAAAAAGACACTTCAAACAATGTTTTTAAATGGCATGATGTGAAGTGGCTGTGCTACGAGGCGGACTTTGGAGTAATAAAATATAAAAACTCACTTTCCAGAGATGAAGATTTTAAAGCCATTAACTTCAGAAGGAGCACACGAACCGGCACCATAAATTTGACTGTTTCACGGATAACAAACAACCCAGTGCCAATAAGTATGGAAAAAAAACGAGACATAATTTCGCTATTACCTCTCGTACCGGAATGTTTCCACCATTTTTACAAAAATTTAGCAACCGCTGCAGATGCTAGGAACGTCGACCCTGATTTGCAAAGCTCTGAAGATAGTGATTCATTTTTTTATGGATTTGTTTTTGTTGATTAATGTTTAACGCATTTTTATACATGCTCAGTTATTAAAAAATTTAGTAGGTATAATGACTTACTTATATTGTAGTTTTGTAGTAGGTAAGGCGTATGACTTATTATTTGAGATCATTATGTGATATGACTTACGTGTTAGAAACACGTAAGTCATGTCTCATTACCTATTTATAAGCGGTCAAACAAACTTAAGTCAGATTTTATTATGTACTAATAAACATAGAGTAACTAGTTTAGTTTGGTGTATAGCTAATTACTAAGTGACTAATAAAAAATAATAATAAATACCATCTCAGTAGTTTTTTTTTTATACCAGACATTAAAAACATCGGCCTGTAAACTTTTCAAGATACTCGATTATTGACTTAAGCGCTTGTGGCTTCCGGGTCTAGAAATATAAACTAGGTACAGTATTTTTCAAACTTTCGCGATCACTTAATTACTGTTAAAGTGGGTATTTATCGCGCATGTACATTTTTTATTTGTCAACCCGATGTTTCGGCTGTGTTGCAACTAGGTACAAATCAATAAAATTTAAAGTTCAATGAATTCAGATGCATATTTTTGATTTAAAATCAGGTTTCCTATGGTCATGAACATTTTTTGGTTCGTTTTGTTAACGCCCATTCTATAGAAAGATGGAAAATATGCTTATATTTATTCAAATAATGAAAGTAATTGCTATCTTATCTTCTAATCTGGGTATTGTATGTAGGTAGGTACTTTTAACTAAAAAAAAAACAAAACATGCTACTTACTGATCCCAATTCCTATCCCACTTCACAGTGGGGGTATAGTTCGTTGTCCAGGAGTTGTGAACATCGAATTTCTTCTCATTTTTATTGGTATTCAGGCTGTTGTAGTATGCTATTCCACCTCCAAGAGCACCCAAACTTACAATGGTTATTTTATGGAATCTAGATAATGAACCCATAATTCACAATAGAGATTTATTCCTAAACATTAAATAACAAAGTTGATTGTATTTTTAGTTACAACTTCGACGAATTTAGCATAAAATTCGTAAAATAACCTTGCACACTGTACCTGTATCCAACCAACGACGGATAGTGTTGCCAGCACCTCAATCAGAAAAAGGCCGATAAGCCTTGTTGAAAAAGGCCGATTTTCGGCCCTAAAGGTCGAAATTGAAATAAAAAAACGTTATTCAACTAAAAAATATATTTAAGTGGTGCAAAGACCAAAAACTAGACACAAACCACTTCTTTACTTATATTATAACTTATATATCAACAGCCTTATATTTTATTTTAGAACTTATCATACATATATGGCTCGAAATTTATTATACCACCAGTTTTCTTTAACTGCAGCGGTAGTCATTATAGAAGCTATCGTCTCCGTATTGAGACGAGTGAAAATTGACAGTTAACAAATTTATTTTAAAATTTAAAAACGCAATTAACCGAAATATTTATAAAAAAAGCCTACTATAAAATATCGGATTATTTAGATGATAGAGAAGCTTGGGATTGAAATTGCTCCAACTCGTTCAAAATGTTACAATTAAAACGTAATTTATTTTCTGTATTGTTATTGTATTCTAAAAGGATCATTAATGGGAACAACCAGCCTTGTTTCTTGCCTTTCTTTCCTGGCTTGGTCGCGGGGGAACGGGCAGTAAGATTGACGTTTCAAAGTGATCCTTGTGATTTTAATGAATAAAAGATTTTGACTTTGACTTTGACTTAGTGCGGCTTTCAGTTTTTATTCTCTTCAGTTTACCAAAAAACACGTTCAACACTCGCAATAGAAAATGGGAGAACCAGCAGTAAGCCAATTAGTTCATGTGAATGAAAAAATTGGCAATTTCCGGTTATATCTTTTAGGAATTTCTAAATTTACCAAGACGTTGTTGTTAATTTGAATGATTGTAAGTAATATTTTTATTATTGGCGGATAAAGGCCACAAAAAGGCCGATGGCTGCCAAGGGCCGACATAAGTTCCCAAGGGCCGATCTGGCAACCCTGCCGACGGACGAACGAAGCCACGGCCACGACGAATTGAATTAGAATTGTTGACATTGACACTGATATTTGAGATCAACAGCTGACTTGACGTTTGATTAGTTTTCTTTTTGTAGGGACTTTTCGCATTGTAGCGCTTGTATATACTACCAGCTGCTTTCAAATATTACGAAAAAACCAATGAAAAACCAATAAGATGTTGAACAAATTTATTTTCTAGGATTTAAAATAATATTATAACCATTTATAGGTGAAGCAGAAATAGCTATCGTTAGTTTGAGATCTTTGTAGGACTCCAAAGATGTTAACTTGAATTCCCTCAGCACTCTCACGCAAATCATTTTTATTAGTTTCTTGCCGAAGTATCTTCCTGAAAAAAAAACAATTTTTTTTACTGGCGCGTGCTATCGCGAGCGTGCGCGATCCCACACTACGAACTGAAAGTCGCGCCCTGGACGGTGCTCCTAAGATAGGTACCTACATAAGTATGGGGAAGTACTGCCACCCACCATACCTATTCCTGCCGATAAGCAGCATTGCTGCTTCGGGGTGAAGCGCAGTTATAGCCCTTAGGTATAGGCCTGTAGTTTCACTGGCACCCAGAGAAATAGGCTCATAGTCTTTAGGTACCTACACCTGTAGGTATGGACAGGGCAGAGCATACAAAGTCACGTTTATTAGGTGGTGAACTGCGGGTCGGGTGTTATAGGCAATGGTTAGGTACCGCTTACAAACTAACCCCTATAGGTACCTAACATACCTTTAGCCAACATTTAGATGAGTCATTTGCAAATTCCATATCCAAGGTAGCTAGTTATAAATAAAAGTAATTGGTTTGAATATAAGTAGGTGTAAGCACAAACCTAGACAATCCATGGGTCCCAAGCTGAAAGGCAAGTAGCAATTGGGATGACGCATCCTCACATTCTCTGAACTGAACCGCTCAGGGTCGAAGGCATTAGGGTTCTTCCAGAAGCGAGGATCTCGCTGTATGTAGTACACAGGGACCAAAAGCGAGCAGCCGGCTGGAAGGGTTCCTGAACCTAAGAACATTAGTAAAAAATCCAAATTCAAATACCAGTAGGGATCTACTACTTATGTATTCTGTGGTTCAAAACAGTACCTAAACCAAAGCGAATCAAACCTTGCAGGTGGAAGGTGTTCCTATTTAAATATGGCTGACCTAAAATAATAATAATAATCATCATTATTCTTTAATAGACTCAGGGTATAGGTATCCACATAGAAATACTACTTAGGTACTACGTACGTATAACTTACAAGTAAAATCTAGATGAAATATGTTCTATAAGTAAATTAGATTGTAGGTAATGTAAAAAGGTACCCCCTTTTTACATTACATCTAATATAAAGAACACAAGCTTCCGCCTGCGGCTTCGCAGTTCGCACGCGTGATTTGACAATAAAAAATACCTATGTCTCAATCCAGGTCAAAATCTATCTTTATGTATACAAAATTTCATCGAAATCCGTTCGGTCGTTTAATCGTGAAAACGAAAGGCCTCTTACAGACGAGCAGCACTTTACTGTCGACAGAGCCAACTGCAGCTGTCAACATTGGTCAGCGCTTGCTGCCGACGTGTCATGAGCTGCTGCCAACTAATGGCGACAGCAAAGTGCTGCTGTCTGTAAGAGGCCTTATCTACAAACAGACAGAGAGACAAAGTTAAGTATTCGAACTTATAATTGATCCAGCGAAGCGAGATCTCTAAATCAACTTGGGCAAATCGGCGTTGTATGTATCTATGTATGTATGTTTGTTTGTCCGAGGATAACTATCAAGGAGTTGATTCAATCATCGTGAAATGTAATACATAGATAGGTAGTGATGGCACAATTTTGGTGTGACTAAATGAGCTAAATATGTTGGGGGGTTGTTGAGATATTGGGATTCAAGAGGGGTAAAAAAATTAAAATGAGGTTATTAGGTCAAATGGGACGACAAATGAAAGGTATTCATTAGTTCATTTAGACACCGTTTTTATTTTTCGTAAACTTTTTATAGTTTTTGAGTTATTAGCCATAATAAAAAACTAAACTTTGACAAAATTCACAGGGTACACCAGTGACCCCACAGTGCTGTAATTTGGTATGGTAGCTTAAGTGACACAAGTATTGGCAAAAGTCTGAAATCCAGAATTACTGCAATTTGTACCCCAAAAAAGATAACCCACATTACATGAACTCCCGTTACCTGTAATTTGAATGAAACTGTAGGTCAAGTTAATTGGTTATTTATTACGTGGCACTATTTTGATATAGTCTGTTCAATAAGAAAAGAGTCGTAGAAATTGAGGTCGCGCGTGTGCCAATTTACTACTTTTGTTGCGTTAACAACACTGCTCTGTCATTACCAGTACGACTAAAAGTTTTTGATACTTGGTAGACAGACATTCATAGATACCAACTGTTGTCATCAGTAGGTACTTACATGCTATTAAGTAGGTAGGTTGGTACGTATCTTCGCATAATGCTGATTAAAATTAGCTACCATAGCACAGCACAGATGTTATGTGATGAGCCAAAAATAATGGACGTGCATGATTCTACCGAGGTTTAAGTGCTGGCTTTAATAAAAATTATTTACATAGGATAGTGGCTAGCTATATTGTAAGTCTAACGTGCTTCCATGGAGCATGGCCTTTCTACTCTTCTTGTACCTACTGATGAGTTGCACTGGACTGCATACCCAGACCTAAAAAATTAAACTAGGAGACATTTTATAATTTTATTAACATTATCTTAATATACAGTAAAAATTGACAATTATAGTTAATACAAGGGTAAAAATACTTCAGCAGATTATCATCACGACATGAATGATAAGAACTTTACGAAATGGGTAATACAAAAACTTATACCCAATCTTACCGAACCATCGGTGATTGTGATGGATAATACATCTTATCACAGTGTACGTTATTGAAGCATTCATTTATTATGGTCAGCAATTCCTTGATACATTAACATTCTTTGATGCAACATCTCGTTTAACTAAACTCCATATTAATTCTATTGCATTTAAATCGCAATGATAAGGCGGTAACTTGACAACAGTGTGGCCATGTGCTTCAAGTAATTGATTTATTTTGTACATGGGATCACCTTAGTTCTTTTTTATTAAATCGAATAATTCAGCTTTAAGTGCATTTTCTGGGAATGATATTCCTTTATCATTTAACCATTCTTTCATTGTGTCTTTTTTGTCACTGTTATTTGGAGGTTTATTTATACGTACACTGTGATAAGATGCATTATCGATCACAATCACCGATGGTTCGGTAAGATTGGGTATAAGTTTTTGTGTTGCCCATTTTGTAAAGTTACCCTTGTATGCAAGTAAACAATTATCTACAAATCCATTCCGGGTACCAGCATGTACGATAATATATCTTTCACCAAAGGGAAATGGCTTTAGATACCCCAGGTTCATCTGGGCCTTGCGAGCACTTATTGACTTCATGCGCAGTATGGATGTAAGTCTCATCTACATAAACAATTGGTTTTTATGTTTCTCTCAAACGGTTCATGGTCCGCAAATATTTGGCACGCCAAGCCACAATATCATGCCGCTCTATAAGTATTTTTCGTTTTGACTGACATTTTTTATATTGATATCACATTTCTTTCAAAACACTGTGCAGACTAGACATTCCACTACCAAAATTCATGTCTTCTTTTAGTACTCTATGCAGCTTCCTTAGAGTGGGTACCTCTTTTCGAACAGTATAAAATTGTTTAATTTTGCTCCGTATGGCACATTTGTCAAAATCGTTCAGAATTATTGTCTTGGGCCGGCCTTTGCGTTTTTCCCCTGGAGTGCACCACGCACCTCTATTTACAGCACCCTCTTTTTAATTCTAGTCACAGTGACTCTACTAACACCTGCAACATAAAATGTTCATAATCAGTTTATTATCTAAAAACGCAAAGTATCAATATGTGTTAGTCGTACTATAAAAATATGTTAGCTTAGGCTCGAGTGATTTTTACCTAATATAGTATTTCCGTTTACGCTAAAGACATACAAAACAATAAAGACGCTGTTTACTTCGTCTAAGAAATCAATGCACAGTCCAAAAATACCACAAGAAAGCGATTACATACCAGTCATTGCGACTACTCGTTCCGTAGCTTTTTTCAGGTCGATGATAGGGCTTTTTGACGCTTTTTCGCGTAGACAAAACTGTATAACATTATGTATTATTTGCCTCACAGAACTGCGTTTTTCCTCTTTTTTAAGTATTATCTAGCACAAAAACAAGATCAACAATATTATAAGAGACAGATGACAGCTGGATTGGGTTGCCATATCAAATTGTTAATGTTAGTTCACCAAAACGCCACGACTCTTCTCTTATTGAACATACTCTACCTAGTCAAAGATTACAAATATTATTTTATTGTTCTAATCGGAGACTCGCGAGATCTCAGTTCGGGGCGAACCACTAGTATTAGTATGGAGTTTGTTTCGCCCAGGTTTGATGAATCATGCCTGGCGCTTCGCTCCGGACTGGTGGGGCGGTCGCACGGCTGATTCAAGATGGTGGCCTTTTTGATCGCACTGCGGACTGCGGTCGGTCCACTGACAAGAGGTTCATGTAATGTTGCTTGCTAGTCAAAAGGAGGTCTTGTGATATAGAGATAAATTAATAAATAAATAATGAAATTTGACACAGCGTCATCTAACCCAAACTAAGAAAAGCGTGTACTTTGGAAACCAGATAACTGATAGAATATCTATAAACTTTTTTTTGTAATACATACATAGGTATAGTATACAGTAAAACATCCAAACCCGGAACAAATATCTGTAGATCATGCAAATATTTGTTCCGCGTCGGGAATTGTACCTGCATCCTCCTGCGTCTCAGTCGGCTAATCGCCCAATACGCCACGGAGGCCGTTAAACGCTTACTTATCGTGATGTCCTCCTTGATAGATCTTTGCATCATGGCTCCGATCGGGAACAATCGAATGGCTTCATTAAATACCATGTCGAGGTACGGCATCCGTTTCAAGTCCTCGTCTGATATCCACCTGTCTTCATCACCCGTTATAGAAATTATCTCTTCATAAAGTTTATCCTGTAACAAGTAATTTTAAATATTTAAAAAACCCACGACAGTTAGAAAATAACAAGTAAAAGGACTATTTTGTAGCTGAGATCCATTCACCAAAATGGAATAGTAGGTGCTGATGGTCTTCGGATAGGCTGATCTCATCTTCAGCACACATAGAACCAACCTTGTCAAACAGTTTAACTGGGTTAGCTAAACTATTAACTAAACTAGCTGACCCGCCCGCGGCTCCGCATGCTTGAAATTTCCCGTTCTCGTGGGAACTTTTAGGATTAAAACTACATATATATAAAGAAAAATAAAAAATAAAATACGTTTATTTCAGGCACAAAAATACGACCCATATCACATACAAATGAAAAATAAACTAAAAAACAACAAAATTGAGAACCTCCTCATTTTTTGAATTCAGTTAAAATTACTGAATATGCCAATAAATAATAGTAATAGTCATTTTTTATTTCCGTCCAGGTGGACGGAAATCCTTATAAATTCCATTTTTATAAATCTGGTCAGAGACAGCCCTCAGTACGCTATTGTTGGAGCGACTCAGCCTACTCCAAAACGACGCTACGCGAGCTCGGATGATAGCGAAAAAGTCGGGAACACCCGCCTCGGAGAACATTCGTGACGCACTGCAGTATCTCGGCAACCTCATAAGAGCCCGGTAGGCATCATAGTACTGGACCTTTATGATGTTGATGGCAAATATAAAACACTGTCAAAGTGACGCGACAATTAATGTGAATGACTTCACGTCAATGAACTACGGTTAAATTAAATGGATATTGTTCAACAAAAATACTAAATACACGATTAAAAATAGGGGGTGGATATACAAAAAAAATCATCATCGGTCAACCCGTTTCAGAGGAGTGCGACCACAAACACCGTGACACGAGATTTTTATATATTAGTAGAAGATAACCACGTCCGAATCGGTCTATCCGTTTGGGAACTACGATGCCACAAACAGACAGACACACAGACATAGGCGTCAAACTCATACCATCCCTATTTTGCGTAGGGGGTTTAAAAGGTATTCTGAATTGAACCATACCTGACAATCTGGATGAAAGGCCATCATCAGGAGTATAGAAGACGCGATTTTTGCAGAAGCTTCTTGGCTCTGAAACATATCCAAAATTTTGGTGACCGTTTATATTAGACACCAACGCTCCTTGCAAACGGGGTCTTAGAGCGTGGGATAAGCGACGATGATTTGCTATCTCGCTCGCTCTTGCAGCCCTTACAGGAGGCGTTAGTGATGCACCGAGTCCTTATCGATAACACCAATTTGCAAGTCTCTTTCTGTGCATCTTTTACTCAATGTAAAGAGTTGTTCTAGTGACTAGTTCGAGACTCAGCATGACTTTTTTTACGATCTTGTTCCATTTAATTAAAATTAATAACACGTTATTGTATTGAAAAGGAAACAAACATTTTTATTGGTTGGTTTCGTCTGCCAGGGATCTTGGCGTATATTATACAGGTATAGGTAGGTACATTTTAAATAAGGCATAGGACTCACAGAAGTAAATATCGTGAAGGTTTCTTGATTCATCTCTTCGTCATTCAGCTCCTGGGACAGGATGAACCGGTCGATCACGCTCAGCTCAGTATTCTTCAGGGAATCTTCCTCTGACATCATCAAGTCGTTTCTATAGAGAAAGAAAGGTTAATTTCACAAAATTTAAACAACCCCTGATATTAAAATCTGGTAAAAGAATTTTACAATTTTCATGTGACATATTTTGAGTGGACGTCTCTAAGCGGGAAACGACCTCGTCGCAGACCGCGATGAAGATGGAGGGACGAAATTAATGTCCATTTACAGGATTGGTCCATAATAGCCTAAAATAGAGCAGACTGGAGAAAAGGAAGGGATGCATTTGCCCTGCAGTGGGAAACTACAGGCTTTTAATGATAATATTTTGATAGCGTTTGACAATTATTGACAGTCACTTTAAACCAGTGTTTTACTTGTCAACTTGTCAATATGACCGGTTCCTGTAAACGTAGTTAAGCGCCAACGACGGTTGTAACGACGAAACGTGTCGTTACCTAGGGGTCGTTATTGTCGTTTATAGGAACCGGCCATTTTAAAAGAGATGATTGTTTCTTAAGTACTTTATCTACTCTACTAACATATTATTTACTATATTTACTCTAACAAATACCTAATGGATTTTCTACTACCTAATAGTCTTCTTTTTTATATAAACAATGCACCTCTGCAGAATGACATAGACAATCATTTATTCACTAGATTAGCACACAATCTTATAATATAAAAATGAATCGCAAAATGTGTTGGTAAGCGCATAACTCAACAACGCCTGGACCAATTTGGCCAATTCTTTTTTTGTTGTATTTCTTATTGTCAGGAGAAGGTTCTTATGAAAGAAAAATTAAGAAAATTGCGCGCAATATTAGAAAATTTAAGAATACTTAACCACCATATAAAATTATTTATAATCTAATCTTAGCGCTTTTATAATGTAACCTTATGACGTTTGACATAGATTTGACAGAATGCGTGCTGCAAATATCGTCAAAGAGGATGAAAAAAAATGAATATCGTTTGAAACAGATGCTTCGGTAGGAGTTATCCCGAGATATATTGTCTATATAATATATATAAACATTAATTGCTGTTCGTTAGTCTCGCTAGAACTCGAGAACGAGTGGAGCGATTTGGCTAATTTTGGTATTGAATTATTTGTGGAAGTCATTCATTTTCTCATACTTAATGATGGCCGGGGACAACAATTGACAATTCTACCAGGGTGACTTATATTGACAGCCCGCGTTATACCTATGCATGTCAAGCCGATACGAAGTTCGGCGGGACCACTAGTATTCAATACAGTTACATTTTAAGACAGGAAATACAAAAAAAAACAATTAAATAGTATAAATGTATTAAAACATTAACAAAAAAACGGGAGAACTTGTAGGATACTGTGTGCTACAGCAGTAAATGGGACTCGACTCAGCATTATGCCCGCCGTAATGGTAAGCGCTGATATTCTGTCGAGACCGCTCCATTTAGCCACTAGACCTTGAGAGTATTGTGTTGTCAAGTGAGAATATTTTGTGTCATAGTAGATATGTTATGTTGTGTCAAAATTTAATAATATAGTCATAGTAGAAAATGACAAAATAGTATAATATATTATGTAATAAAAAATATGACCCGGTTTAATAGTTAGTTTAAACACTCATCCTAGTCTACGATTTTTTTTGAACCAACTGAAGGTGGAATAAACTTATGGCCCACCTTATGTTAGGTGGTATTCATCCCCTATAACAAAGTATTATTAGGTGCAGATTAAAGGCCCACTGCCCTGCGTCCATCAACTTGAGGGATACAGGTGTAAAACCATGAGGCTTTAGGCCATGGTGCCTGTAATTTCACCGGCAATCATATCCTGACGTGGCAGTACATCGCGATGTACAAAAGCACTAGACTTGGTCAATCTCTTGTTACCTACCTTCTAGTCTCATATTTTATATCCTTTAATGCTTCTTCTCTATGTTTTATGATGGTTGAGCAAAATGCTGAGCACATTTTCAGGAATTTCTTCACCATCCGATATTGGTTGGTCAGCCAGAACACAGGGTCTATTTGGAGGTACCACCTTGTCATTCTGTTGAAGATAATGTCGTACAACCTGGAATATTCAAAACCATCTGTTACTTAGGTGATTAGGTGCATACCCTTTTACCTGATTCCTTCAACGATAATTTTCTTCATCGATAAAAAAAACGAGTGTGCTTTAGACCAGTGTTCCGCAAACTTTTTGTGTTTAAGGTACACCTACGAAATCGGGCGATTTCATAGGTAAAAATATATATAAAAATATCAAATTTTAAATAATATCGTTTATTCTTAAGTTTTAATCAAATCAGAAACTTACACTTAATCGTCGACTGGGCTTCATTTCCGTCCGCCTTTTTATTTTTATAAGAAATTGATTTTTTCCGCGGCACACCAATTAATGAGCACGGTACACCAGTGTGCCGCGGCACACACGTTGCGGAACACTGCTTTAGACCACACGACTGATGTAAAACTTCTTTTTCAAAATATTAATTTATAAAATTTTCAATTACAAAATTGTCCACACGTCTGCAGGTCGATCAGTCATGTTCATTCTGGACAGACGCAACTCGCACTCGCACATTAACATTTAAAAATATACGAAACGTAACTCTCTCTTTTTCTATCTCTCCCTCTCAACTTCCGTTCGCACTTTTCGTAAACGCATTCACCAGATAACTCCCCAAGTCAAGCGTGCGTAACGAAGATTTACTTCAACAATGTCTCTCTGGTACTCGTCGATCCAAAATATTCGCGATTTTTATTTCTTTACTATTTTTGTAGTACATAAATGACTAATTTTTTTTGTAACTCATATCCACGAAAATTATAGATTTATGATTCCTAAAGGTATTTTTTCTGGTGCTGTGCAGTGGGCCAGTCTGGTAAATGCACATCCAAGTTGTTGCGCCATCTTCGTGGTGCCACCGAATTCTGTGTATTGTCCTGTGCTGCAGTGGCCAATTTGGAAGTCCCTAAACCGGTTGCGCACTCAAGTTGGCCGCTGCCAAGTGGGACTACATCGACCCATTCCGGAGCCAGTGCCACTGCGGGGCCACCTTACAAACCGGATCTCATGTCCTCTCTGGCACGAAAGAAGAAGATAGATATATAAAAAACAATAATGATGTTACTGACGTCTCTCCGGGGGCGTGAATACATACACAATTGCATTTACGAGAAAATGGATGTGCAAATGTGTTTTTGCCTGTGTTAAACGTTTCTTCCGTTAAGGATTTCAATGTAGTCCCGTCCCTCGCAAAAACGGACAGACTTTTTTGTTAGGAATATTACGCACAAGGCTCCTCCAGTCTGGACTCTGCATGGGTACAAATCATCTACAAATTCTACAATCGGTAAAGGCTAGGAGTCGTTTTATCCAGTACTGTACGGCGAACGACATTGGAGACGACACCGATAAGTCTGGAGTGAAAAGACGAGCTCTTTTGCTCACTGCGCTTGTGGAAGATACCTTCCGCGTCGCTAAAGATTTGGTTTTTCCTGACAGCTTGGACAATGTGGAGTATAATAGTCGTTTAGGAAAGTTGGACGTCCATTTACAGTCGAAAAAAAGCACATTCGCTGAAAGATACAGTTTTTACATGGCTGAACAACGTCCAGGAGAAGACCTAGCCGAATGGGCGGCGCGAGTGCGTAATTTGGCACAATTTTGTGGTTTCAAGGCAGAGTTAGATACTGCTTTGCGCGACAAATTCGTCCTGGGTTTGGAAAATACAAAAGAAAACGAGTACAAGTGATTTGCAGTGTTTCCTTGCGTTATTCCCTAAAATACTGAACATTTCATTTACAATACCTCATTTCGTTTTGAATTCGATTTAAAATACTTACTGTGGTGAAATGTCAATCAGCTCTTGTAAGTGTGGCAGCTGCATAGTCTGTTCTTGACTAAGACCCATCAGAGCTTCTGAAAAAACACGAATGTTGGGTGCCTCTGCTAATTACTTTTTCATTTTTTTTATTTATATACTATTTTAACAAAGATATGTTACAATTATAGCATCTGAAAAACACTGAGGTTTGTGCCGGTGCTATCGTGGGTTTACATCACTAGATGTTTTTTACTTAGCAATATAAATTATATAAAAATGTAAGTAGGTAGGTAAGCAGGAGCCAGGTAAGTACTTTTGTTTATGGTTTAGATTAGAAATGTTAAGAATGAGTCAGGAAAATTTAAATTAAAAAAAAAAGTTTAAGTTTTATATTTTTAGGTGTCAAATTATTACGTACGTCAGAGGGTAGGGTAGGGTACTTACCCGACCGCGCAAAGTGCACAGAAGAGTAGTAGAGTTACTTGTGAAAGGGCTCGCCCGGGGAAGTACTACCATCATACCTATTTTTGATGCCAAGAAGCATTGCTGTTTTGTTGTGTTGTGGTACGAAGGGTACGGTTTCCGGTGAAATTAAAGGCACATGAGGCTTTACACCATTACATCTGTATACCTCAAGTTGATGGCTACAGGGCAGTGCATCGTAGGGCACGTTTCTAAGTTGCGTGACCTACGAGGCAATACTTTGCTATAGGCGATGGTTACCACTTAACATCAGTGGGCCATATGCTTTTTTCATCAACAGGAAGTATAGAAAAAAAGTGGGTTTACGGGGTTTTTGTGTGGGAGGGTTATATTTACGGGGGTGTTTTACTTGTGATAAAAATTCGGGCCAAGTCAGGGCGGGTCGGCTGATGCAACATAATAATTTGTCTAAAGTTGCCCCTTGTTCATTAGCGCCCAATCGTACTTATAAAAAATCCATATAGGTCTCTCCTGTACTTGGAATATAGTGTAAATATTCTAAGCTACTTATAGGTAATACTTACGGCAAACTGTATGACTCGTAGTTTTAACAATCTGCTTATAGATATTACAGGTGACCCCGATCTCTTCACCTCTCAGCCTCTCCATCATCAGGTCTATCTCCTGGTTCATCACTCCGTTGTAGCTTTCTATTGCTCGCTTGCCGTAGTTTGGCAACGCTAGCTTCCTGTGCTGTCTCCATGTTGGCCCTAAAAGAAAAATTAAAATTGTCAGCAATTGCTAGTGGTTCGCCTCAAACTGAGATCTCGCGAGGGAGACTCGCGAGATCTGTTAAAAACAAAAATATATTATTCGTAATCATTGATTATCAAAATGGTGTCCCGAAATGTATAGTCAATTAACTTGGCCTAACCTTTCATTCAAATTACAGGTAACGGGAATTCATGTACTTAAATTGGTTACTCTTTTTAGGGGTACAAATTGCAGTTATTCTGGATTTCAGTCTGTTGCCTTTACTTTGTTACACTTATTATTACAGCACTGTGGGGTCACTGGTGTAGCCAGTGAATTTCGTCAAAAGTTCAGTTTTTGTTTTTAAAACAGGGTTCAAATGTATTAATGAATACCTGTCATTTAACGTCTCACTTTACCTAATAGTCTCATTTTTTTACCCCTCTTGAACCCCAGCAATATCTAAACAACACCCCAAATTTTTTAGCTAATTTAGTCACACCAAAATTGTGCTATCCCTACCTACCTATGTATTAATTTTCACGATGATCGGATCAACGCTTCGTTGTACATAAGTACATACTCCCTTCGATCGATCAATTATGTAACTGTAAGAATCGGTCAATCAATGTTTGCGGAGTGATCCTTCAGTCAATAACGTCAGTGACGACCTCCGTAGCGCAATGGACAGATAGGCGGCTGAGACGCAGGAGGTAGCGGGTTCGATTCCCGTCGCGGAACAAATGTTTGCATGATCCACATATATCTGTTCCGGGTCTGGATGTTTTTTCTATATATTATCAGTACATATTTACAAAAAAAGTATATATAAGTATTCTATCAGATAACTGGTTCCCATAATACAAGCTTTGCTTAGTTTGGGGCTAGATAGCGCTGTGCGATATGTCCAGCAATATTTATTTATCTTTAAGTACTCTGTGGCGGCCTGCATCCGACGCGACGGACGGCTCCCAGCAAATTTTGCTCTTTACACACACAACGAGCTAAAACAGGTGCGTACGAGAATCTCGGATCAAGTCGGACCTATCTGTTTCGTGATCCTACGCAGCGTTTTCAAATGCGTCTCCACTCCCAATGGCCGTCCGTTTTAGAGCTTTTAGAGCTTTAGTGCATCAATAGTGTCAAAAAATCCTAAAAGCACACCTTAGCTGTCAAAAATTACCTGAACCACTAAGTATTCCTCCGCCAATAACATCAGCCATGTACTTGTACTGTGGCCCTTTGACACTGATCTTCGGGTTTGTTAGAAGCACCTGGAATAAAAAATATATAGATTCATAGGCTGCTTTTACAATATAAGAGCTTATAAAATTGCAAAAAATAATAAAAAACCAGTCAAGTGCGAGTTCGACTCGCGCACGAAGGGTTCCGTACCATTATCTATAAAAACGGCAAAACAATCATGTCTATTGTAAGGGAGCCCCATCGTTATTAACACCGAGAAAAAAAATCACGTTTGTTGTATGGGAGCCCCTCTTAAATATTTGTTTTATTTTAATTTAATTATTACTTTTAATAAATCGTTCTCGAGTGGAGGCCACGGACCGGCAAGCGCAGCGTAGGACGTCCACCCACAAGATGGGCAGACGACTTGGTAAGAACCGCAGGTCGGCGTTGGATGCAGGCCGCTTCCAACCGCAGTTCCTGGAGATCAATGAGGGAGGCCTTTGTCCAGCAGTGGACGTCCTACGGCTGATATGATGATGATGATGATGATTACTTTTAAAGTTAATATATAAATAAATATTATGTGAATATTTCAAGCGTCTACCTGTTGCTGTCATCAACATGGAGCAAAAACGAGCAAAAAAATCACGTTTGTTGTATATAGGAGCCCCCCTTAAATAATTATTTTATTCTATTTTTAGTATTTGATGTTATAGCGGCAACATAAATACATCATCTGTGAAAATTTCAACTGTCTAACTATCACGGTTCATGAGATACAGCCTGGTGACAGACGGACAGACAGACAGGGAGACTAGTATAAGCTTAGGGAACAAGATAAATATTTATTTAGTTGCGATATATGGGTTACAGTAGTTGGCAATAAAATAATCTAGGTACCCACCATGTTAATAATTTTGAATAATAAAATAATTAATTTTGCACGATTGTAAGTATATGCTGATACAATGGTGCAAAACTAATTACAAAAAATATTTATTAGTTCATTCATTTTTTATCTTACTAATATTATCCTACTAATATTATAAACGCGAAAGTTTGTATGTATGGATGTTTGTTACTCTTTCACGCCGGAACGGCTGAACCGATTGCGATGAAATTTGGTATGTGCGTAGATCATAACCTAGATTAACACATATGTTACTTTTTATTGGCAAACCACGCGTGCGAAGCCGAGGATTGGTCAGTTAGTAAATTAATATATGTCAAGTTATTGGAATTTCGTCTATAGTAAGCGTTCTGTATGAGTAGTTATTAAAGTTTTAATTTAAAATTACGAAATTGGTCAATTTCTAAACTATATTTGGGTAAGTGATTGAATATCCTAGGTGTGATACAAAAGACACTGGTATTATATAATGCAGTTCTGCTTTTTGGACAACAAATGAAGCCATGGCGCTGGCTTTAAGGCTAAGTTATCGTCTACATTACCGCGCGCTAATAAACACTATTTAGTTTGATCTTGAACCGCGCGGTAAGTAGTTCCGCGCGGCACCGCGCGATCATATGAACTTAGCCTTACAGTTTTAATAAATAATTTCATGTTCTTCTTTATATATAACTATAATATTCATGTATTTAAGCGAGCTTAATGTTAAGATTTTAGGCTTATAGCTGTTTGTTTAGGTACATATTGCCCTCAACGACTCTTTAACTCCGACTTATTTGAAGTACCTACAGTAAGTTTGACTTCGGATCTGTACAAATCCAAGATGTGCACAGTGCATCATTCTTAGCTTTTGTGGTACTTTGCGTACTAAAAATGTATATGTATATACTAGGTTCCGCCTGCGGCTTCACACTCGTGGTTTGTTAATAAAAAGTAGTCTATATCATAATCTAGGTCATAATCTATTCAAAGATCTCAAGCGGTGCAAATATGAAAGTCGCAACAGCTATATATACGTATTTCAGCAATTTGGGGCTCTTCGCATATTTAAATTCTTTCTACGTATGTATGTACCAAGTTTCATGAACCTGGGTTCATGGGGTACCGGGGCCCATCGCGTTTTCAAACTGGGCGTATGGTCGAAATGACGTGTGATCCGAGAGCTGGCGCATACAATTCAGCGGAGCATTGCAGCCAGTGTGTCAGGGGACACTTCCGCCTGGTAGTGGATCAGCCTGGATCTGGAGCAGTTGATCTATCGATCGTTTTCACAGCAGCGGTTTGGAGATTTAACTATTTCTTATGTATATTTTAAAGATATTATTTCTGTAATAGGTACGTACCTATATGTAATTATTTTCATTATTATATAATACCAAATTTCATCGAAATCATTTCAGCAGTCGTGAATACGTTACGAACGGGCAAACGGAGAGACAGAGCTACTTTCGAATTTAATCCTACTAAGGCAGGTTTGCACAAGCATGCCTTCACTTATTTAGCGGCTAAACATGTTTAAATTGGAGGCATTTATATGATTTGACAACTCCTCTAATCATAGTTAACCACTAAATACGTTTAGGTATCGTTACGCAAATCGCCTTTAGTGTGGGCCTAGTGATATGAACTCAGCTAACAATTATTTGTTATGTAGGTATATCATCGGCATCACTATTTCTATATGAAAGATCACAAGTTCTTACTAACTATGAACAATTAAGAGCCTATAAACATAGCGTATTTTAAACGCACAGGCGGCGCGCGTTTTTGGCGCCTTAAGGGGACACCGGAGGGGAATCGCCCATACAACACGTACTACCAAGATCATTTCTAATTGGAGCATATTTCTACCTTATTAAGGTATCATTTTAATTTGAATAGTATTTATCTAGGTTCCCAACCATATATTAGATCAAAATATTTAGCTAAAATGAAATAGAAGCGTATCGAATTCTGCATGTTTTTACGTCATAAAAGACCTGTTTTCAACCTAATTGTTTCGTATTAAAAACAACAACATCTTACGTATCCTAGTCATGGGAACATAGATTATATCGTCTAGTTACAGAATAACAAAAATACAACAAGTTTTCAGTCATCATTTTTGGTATTACAGAACATGGTCAAAATCTAATCAAATTTAGAATCGTTCTATTGCTATCACTGTCGCTCTGCGTGGCTAAACTTCGTCACTAAACAGGGATAGCGATATTCAGGCCGAAGTTTTTAACGCGGCCGAATTGAAGTTGCGCTCGGCGTTCGCCGGCTTCTTAAGGCGGGTTCCTATATCCGTCGGTAACCGATTACGCCTCGTATCTCCTTGAAAATGTGTCAAACTTTTGACAGTTTTTCAAGGAGAAAGGTAGCTGGTTACTGACGGATAAAGAAACCTGCCATTAAAGGTCCAAAAAATTAAGATTGTAGTATTTGTATCGATGAGGGCTTTCATTTTCGATTAAAAAAAAACTAGTTCTAACTAGCGTAATAAATGGCGGTGTCTGGAGATTCATCGACAGAAAATATGGTTTATACGCCAAAACTTCAATGAAACTATATCCAAATTTGTCTAAAACAATCTCACTTTGTCAGATAAACAAACACAATAGTTTTTTTTAATTTCAAGTTCAAAGAAAAATTATGATAACACACGGCAATTGGAATTGTCAATTCATTTCCTTATGATAATTAGCGTATGACACGCCTTCTACTAGCAGTTCTTAAACTATGGCCGTGGATACCCGTCATTCCATAGCGCGTACAAAGTTTGTACGTGAGTTTGAATCGATACAAATACTGTAATCTGCTTTTTGGGTCCCTAAGGCTCAGAAAAAGGACTAACACAAGTGGCGACGGGCGGAGGCGAGGCGCGGGCGAGGTGCGGGCGCGGCGCTGGCGCAGCGCAGAACAGGCGCACTAACGGTGTCGGAAAGGCGAGTCGCGGGCCTCAATGGAACTCAATGGATGCATTTTTTTATTTAATCACGACAAATGACGTCTTCTTCGTCAGATGAAGAGGATCTGCAAGCTCTGGTGCATTTGGAGAAGTTACAAAAGATCAGAAGATATGTGGTCCACCCTGTGTGGCAAGCAGGAGAGGATCATGCCACTACTAAATGCGGGTGCGCTGAGAGCGGGGAAGCGGCGCCCGTGCCCCGCCCGCGTTCCGCCGTCTCAGTATGTCTCGCGCTCCACCTCTTCTATACATTTTATATGAAATATCAAAGAAGCGGCGCCGCGCCCGCGCTGCGCCCGCGCTGCGCCCGCGCCTTGCCTTCGCCCGTCGCGACACCTCTTTTATTTGTCCCGCGTCTAAAAAACGCCGTGTGCATAGCATAAGTTACGCAAAATGGACAATATAAAATTAATTTTTCTTGGCCATTGACACAGAAAATTTCATTATTTGATGCAACAAAGTAACTCAGTCACAAACTTTAATGTGGTGTCATGTAATTAACGGTGTTATAAAAACTACCAGGTTAAGCTTTAGTTGCTAAATTGCAGGTATAAATTCAGGTGCTGAGATGCAAAAACCTTAGTCCGGTTGTATTTTCTTGTGAGTCAGGACCTTTCTAATGGCTCGTTCCTAGGCCGTAATCTAGTCATTATGTAGAGCGGTTTAATCTCGATACCTATCAAAAGTGTCCGTGCAATATTTGACGTAATTAATGGTGATGCAGCAATATGAACTTTATACATTGTCATCATACTATTATTATAAATGCGACAGTGAGTTTGTAGTATTTCATAAAACCACAGTTCGACGCGTGAGTATACTCATAATATGCAGCCAAATAATTTTAGAACCGGATTAGATTGCTATCACTCGAGACGTGTTTTTTGTCACTTCACTGTCGGGAGTTTATACTTGCTAGGCTTTCGCGTTGAAACAGCTGAACCGATTTCAATGAAATTTGGTATAAATATGATATATATGGGTATATATTTGGTATAGATTATGACCAGGATTGGGACCTAGGCTACTTATTATCCGACTGTGCAAAAAGGGTAATGTATTTATTGAAAAACCACGCGTGCGAAGCCGACGGCGTCCGCTAATTTGTATATGTATAAATATTTCATATCGACTTTGTGAAAACGTAACTTAACAAACAGACAGAGAGACAGACAGTCCCGGATCTAAGAGGGGGGGGGGGGGGGGGGGGGGGCAAACCGGGATACTAGTCCCGGGCGGCAATTTCATGTTTGTAAAAAAATCAGCTTGTTTCACAAAACTCTTAGCTGGCATCCCGCATGTCGCGCGTCGTACTATTGATTATTCATTTGATTAACCCAAAACCCCTCTCTGGCTGCTTGTAAGCAATTATGCTTACAATACCACCCTGTATTCGTTACTGTAATGATGTAACTGTAATAAAAATAAATAAATAAATATTGCTGGACATTTCACACAGCATTATCTAGCCCCAAATTAAGCAGAGCTTGTATTATGGGAACCAGATAACTGATAGAGCATTTTTTTGTAAATACATAGTTATAATATATAGAGATACAACCAGACTCGGAACAAATATCTGTAGATCTAGCAAACATTTGTTCCGCGGCGGGAATCGAACCCGCTACCTCCTCTTCTCAGCCGGCTATTCGCCCACTGCACCACGAAGGTCGTCAATATAATATTACTCAGCATTCTATATTCTTTGTAGGTTTAGCAGTGATACAGACCTTAAGTCATAAGACCAGAACATAAGTCTCGGTTCGATCTTGCATAATAGCGGTTGTGTCCAGGGGTTAAAATATTATTCCTTGTGATCCATTATTAAGATTATTAAGTTATAAGTATTAGTGTCTTTTTTTTAATAACCCTTGGACATCCTTCATATAACAGCCCAATATCGGTGTACATTTGTAGTGCAGTCAAATAGCCACAGAATGAATCCAAGAAAACGCAACTTTGACGGTACTATGGATATTTGTAAATGTTTTGACGAGCACCGTTCTGGTTATGAACTGTCAGGGTGACCGTGTATAAGTCAAACGCCGGCAGCTAGTCCATAAATTTAATTGTTCTGTGAGCTATACTAGAAAAAACATAGCTTGATCTATGGGACAGCTGTCAGTAAAATCGCGCCTATTAAGTTCTGAATTTAACAGTACGGACAAACGTACCAGTCAATGTCATACTTTATGGGCATGCTGAGCTAATTATAGTGATGAGCGATGAATCATCGTAACCACAGACTATAAACTATCGATATTTTGTATAAAACTTAATTCAAAATTAATTTATCATTTAGTTGAAAAAAATAACATTAATGAATATTTAAAAAAATAACATTATTTACAATAGTGAGTAAATAAAATCTAAATTCTAACCTACTCGTAACATTCCTTCCGACAACTTTGGGGTTCGAGAGAAGTTTGGCCGCGGCGTGTCTTCTTCCGCAAGATGGCGCCAACGTGCCGCCATCTTGTTTGACATGACCCATTCTCCTCAGTACGAGTGCTAACGCCTTGTATACGCCACGTGTTTTCCGTTCTCATCACTTTGTTTTTGTTACTATTGCTGTTAATTTGTTAAGTTTATTTATTATTGTTAGTTTCTTTGTTGTTATTGTTTGTTTTTATTGTTTGTTTTCATTGTTTGTTGGCATAATGCCAAAGAAAACGAAGAAAACTGATTTGAACAGTCAAAGTCGTGAGTTTGTGATTCGCTTGCGTGAATATTCTGAGCGAGAAAACCAAAATGGTGGAGCGCTATTACCCATGGCAAAAGTTTGTGACAGAGTTGCAGATGCTCTTGGCATTGGATGTGCGACAGTAATTCGCATCAGTAAAGAAAAATATGGCGAATCTTCAACCGCAGTATTGACTGAAGACGATGAAAAAAAGCTTTCAACGCCAAATAAAAAAAGAAGAAAGGCTGCTCCTGTCACAAAAATTGTTTTTGGCTGCGATTCGCAACCATGTATATGGTTATTATACATGGTGCGGATTACCTATATTAAAAAAACTGGCGGCGTCCCTAAAAGACGCAGACTTGTTTAAAGGAATCTTGCCGTCACTATCGAAGATTTTGATAAATATTGGATTTTTCTACAACAAAAAAGACAAAAGAAAAATTATAATGGAACGAACCGACATTGCTCTTGCTCGAGTGAATTTTCTCCGGAAAGTCAAAAAAATTACAAATTGGGACAAAGTTGTCTTTCTAGACGAGACATGGCTAAACGCCAATCATACCGTATCCAAAGCTTGGACCGATGATACGGCACAATCGACCACCAAAGTACCCGAAGGAAGTCAAAGATTAATAATAACTCATGCTGGGACGTCATCTGGTTTTGTGCCTAATTGCCTATTGGCATTCAAATCTACGAATACCATGAAGATATTAATTTAAAAAAATTTAAAGAGTGGTTTTTAAATTTATTAGATAATTTGAAGGAGCCACATTATATAATTATGGATAACGCCCCATATCACTCGGTCCAAAAGCACAAACCACCAACTTCGGCAAACAGGAAGTTAGAAATAATTGCATGGCTTCAAGAAAAAGGAATAGAGGCCAATGAAACAATGCTTAAAAACGAATTATTGAGACTCGTTGGTCTGCACAAACCCAGCACACCAACGTATGTCTTAGATGGCATAGCCCAAGAAAAGGGTCATAACGTCATAAGACTGTCTCCATATCACTGCCAGTATAATCCGATCGAGCTTATCTGGGCCCAAGTAAAAGGTTTGTTTGCCCGAATTTCAGTTAGACAGATTCTTTATGTATTAACTCCTGTATAATTTATGATATTAAAATATGTTTTTCTTTCAAGGTTCCGCTGCTAGTCATAACACAACACCGCCTTTCACGGCAAATAAAATGTTGCAGTTACTAAACACTGCGGTTGAAAATGTATCTGTAGAAGATTGGAAAAAGTATCATAACAACCCTAGGAATGTCAGTTTAACAAATGTCGCAGAGATCAAGCTATGTTTTATCAAGTATAGTCGACGCTAAGGAAATCGAGCACTGTCTCAGGTCACAGAGGCCATATTCACATCCTATTGTTCCAAGCATACATAATGAGCAACTCGTTTCTAATGCTGTAATAGTCTAGGTATATAGATTTCTTAATTTCAGGTCGTTGAGGTCTGTTTATTTTATATTTTTTGATATTTAAAAGCAGATACATAAAGACAATAGAAGGCATACGTATTATGTATCTGATAGTGGCAAGCAGTCAAGGTACACAAAGAACATTATTTTTGTAAACTTATTTTCTTACGTAAAAAAATATTCCAGAGGCCATTGGGCACTAGGGAGTAACAATTTTGCTACTAATATATTAATATGTAATGCTGGACATTTCACTCAGCGCTATCTAGCCCCAAACTAAGCAAAGCTTTTACTATGGGAACCAGATAACTGATAGAATACTACGTGTTTTGTTATAGTACGACAGACATTAAATGAAAACCTCCGACGACCTCCGTGGTGCAGTGGCGAATAGCCGGCTGAGACGCGGGAGGTAGCGGGTTCGTTTCTCTCTGCGGAACAAATTTTTGCATGATCTACAGATATTTGTTCCGGGTCTGGTTGTTTCTCTATCTATACTTCTATACTAATATTATAAAGAGGAAAGGTTTGTATTTTTGTGTGTATGTTTGTAATGAATAAACTCAAAAACTACTGTGCCGATTTCAAAAATTCTTTCACCATTGGAAAGCTACATTCACCCTCAGTGACATAGGTTATATTTATTGCTAGAAAATATTAGGGATCCTTACTAAAACTTAAGTAACGTAACCCAAGGTGTAAAAAAGTGCCCTAAAACGTCTTTCGTCGCATGCGCTGCGGAAACTATTGATGATAGAACAAAAGTATGTTCTACAATATTAAAGAACATATCAATATCTACAAAAACTTCGTAATATTATAAAGAGAAAATGTTTGTTTGTATTGGATAGGCTCCGAAACTACTGGACCGATTAAAAAAATTATTTAATGTTGGGAAACTACACTATCCCCGGGTGACACAGGTTACTTTTTACCCAACTGCGGAGAAGGCGGGTAATGTTTTTATTAAAAATTACGCGTGCGAAGCTGCGGATTGCTCAGCTAGTATATTATAAGTATGTACTTACCAAACAAAAATGCAGGTATATAAGTATTCTATAAGTTATCTGGTTCCCATAGTAGGTACAAACTCTGCTTAGTTTGGGGCTAGATAGCGCTGTGTAAAATGTTCAGCAATATTTATTTAAAAAAATAAACTTCATACTAATAATCCGATTCTTCGAAGCTACATTCTCCCTGTTAGTCCTGTTACATATTTGTTAATATTCTTGATAAAAAATCCATGCGAAGTCATGGCGAGTCAGCTAGTAAATAAATAAATCTCACCTTAAGATCGTCGGGGTCGCTCACAATTATGTTCAGGTCTGGTCCAAGCCACACGCGAGTCGCTGATCCATATTTAACCATAAATGATCCTATTACTGCTGCTAGCTCTGAAACAAGTGTTGATTATTATCTACAGAATTCTGTAGAACATAAAAATATCGTTGCACTAAATTTAATATTCCCCATTCAGATAAACATACAAAGTGGAGCCACTCTGTGCGATGGCGTTTATCGATAATGGAAGTTAATACAGATTTACTAGTGGTTCTCCCCGAACAGAGATCTTGCGAGTCTCCGATAAAAAAAAAGAAATATTATTCGTAATTTTTGACTATCAAAATAGTACCATGTAATAAAACCAACCGACTTGACCTACAGTTTCATTCAAATTACAGGTAACGGGAGTTCGTATTCTGTGGTTATACTTTTATGGGGTACAAATTGCAGTTATTCTGGATTTCAGACTTTTGCCTATATTTGTGTCATTTAAGCTACACGTATACCAAATTACAGCACTGTGGGGTCACTGGTATACCCTGTGAATTTTGTCAAAGTTTAGTTTTTATTATGGCTAATAACTCAAAAAATATAATAAGTTTACGAAAAATAAAAAAGGAGTCTAAATGTAATAATGAATACCTTTCATTTGACGTCCCACTTGACCTGATAGCCTCATTATAATTTATTGAAACCCCTCTTGAACCTCAATATCTCAACAACCCCCCAACATTTTCACCTCATTTAGTCACATCAAAATTGTGCCATCAGTACCTACCTATGTATTAAATTTTACGATGTTCGGATCAACGCTTTGAAAGTTATCCTCGGACAAACAAACATACATACATACAACGCCGATTTGCCTAAGTTGATTTAGAGATCTCGCTTCGCTCGATCAATAAGTCAAAGATTGGAAGATTTTACAGGTTTCTAGGTCTTTTAACCAGGTTTCAAGGGATTTTTGGTTTTATTTAAGCTTTTCAATACTCGTAACTTTCAGACAGACCAACAGACAGCAAAATAAACAATTATATCTAGCTATGACAATATTTCTCAGTATGATCAGAGACCAGTAATATGAATAGACTATCAATGTCTATAAAAGAAATCATAGCCCGCAAAAAACTCAAAATCCCGTATTATTTCTAGTTGGCGCTGTCTCATAGCGGCCATTCAGCCTGGAAACTTTCATAGCGGCCATTGCAACCAACAAATAAAAATAAACTTATATAAAAAAATAAAATAAAAATATATTATACTGGTCTATGGTATGAATGGAATAGAATAGAATAGAAGAATAGAATAATCATTTATTTGGTACACACAAAATGACACATGAAACAATTTTAAGGAACAGTAGATGCAATTGAATCCAATAAAACAGGTTCGACTCATGTGTCTGCGTACCAAAATGGCGTTCAGCTCAGCATAATGTTGGATGTTAAGCACCCAACGCTGATTTTCAGCTGAAACCAGAAGCGAAGGTTGTGCAGCAGCTACGTAGTAAAATAAAATGTAAATAAAGAAGTGAGTAAATAAAAGTTGTGTACAGTTTTATTAAAATGTAAATATAAATTTTATAAACATACTTATCTAAAATAATATTTTATATCTATATATATATAAATATATGATTTATGTACTTACTTACAAATTCTAAGGTTATGGTAAATGGTTATACATATATATTAATAAATAAATAAATATGGGTAACTATTTAAAATATATTGATTTTGTTAAACTTATGTAAGACGAGTTATTGGATGACTAGATCAAAGAGGGGTCGTCATTGAAGTTACCATGTTGTATTTGGGCTTCCATTAGAAATATTGTAAGTTTTTTTCTAAAGCTGTTGCCACTTTTGGCATTTCTAATTGGTGGTGGCAAATTGTTCCAACACTTGGAAGCCGCATATTTGAAACTACCCTGAAACTCTCTGATCGGCGACGTTGAGTAGACAGTTGCTTGGAGCACTGCCGACTTGCACAGTCTCTTCGACTAGTCATCCATATTAGCTTGTCGTATAGGTATTTAGGTGTTCTGTAGTTTATGTCACCAAAAAGAAGACAGGCCAGATGAAGCTTGCGTCGCAATTTCATTTTTAAAATAAAGTGCTCATTTAGAAAAGTTTGTAATATGGCTGCTAAGTGGTACAATATAACAAAACCTTGCGCATGCATTTTGAACTCGCTGTATAAGGCGTTCGGTTCTTGCTAGCAACCTTGAGCCATACACAGTGTCAACGTAGTTAAGTTTTGATAAAACCAACGACTCGACAAGACGTACGCGAACCTCTTCACTAAGATACGATCTTATCTTGTACAAAACTTTCAGCCTGTAGAAGCAGTTTCGTACACAGTCTGCAACATGATTTTCAAAACGCAAGTTCACATTCATGTTAAGTCCCAAATTACGTGCCTCAAAGACACGCTCAACAGTTTGATATTAAGCAAAATACGCTTATTTAAGTTCAATGAGGCTATATGGTACTTATTTCCCAGGATCATATATTTCGTTTTAAGTGGATTAAGGGCAAGATTATTCGCATCTGACCAGGATGAAATCGCCAGATCTTCATTACTCTCCGCAATAGCTTTGTCAATGTCTTTGGGCTTGAACGAGATCTAAATCTGTTTATCATCGGCATATATGTGATATTTACAATTCAGTATCTGGTTTTTAACATCGGAGCTGTAAAGGATAAATAAAATTGGACCAAGAATAGAACCTTGGGGTACACCTCGACTCAACTGAGACATCCGCGAGCAAAGTGAGGAGCCATTGATATTTTTAGCTCAACATTTTGATATCTATTGCTTAAGTAGCTATTAAACCATCTAACGGTAGTACAATCGAAACCATAATAGCTCAGCTTTGTTAGTAGCAATGACGTATTTATTGCATCAAATGCCCGAGAGAAATCAAGCAAAACCAACAAAGTACACATTCCCTGGTCTTGAGCGTGCAGAATATTGTCTGTCACGTCCAGTAGTGCTGTAGCCGTGCTACGACTCTTACTGAAACCAGATTGAGTGTCAGGTAAGATGTCATGCCCTTCTAGAAAATCAGTTAACTGATTTTCTAGAAGGGCATGACAGCTTCTTCGATAACTTTTGAAAGACATGGTAATATACTGATTGGCCGCAGATCTTTGACTACAGAAGGGTTATTAACTTTAGGCAGTGGACGCAAAATAGCAATTTTACAAACATCTGGGAAAGTTGACGTAGGTAACCATTGACCGGTTGACTATAGCGGTTATAGTTTCTAACGATTGTGGAAGCGTTAGTAAGAGCATATTGTGGTTAACACCGTCAAAGCCTTCAGCGTTCGATTTTAGATTCTTTATAATTTTTATGATACAGTTTACATCTACGGATTGCAAAGAAAAGGTTTTAATGTTACTATGTCTATGAAATTCAAAAATAGTAAGAAGTGAGATAGAGACATTAGATGAACCCGGTACTTCCAAAAAGTGATTGTTTATTGCGTCTGCATCATCAAAATGTGATGGCAAAGTAGCATCATTCTTAGGGGGAAGTACATTCGATTTTAAATTATTCCAAAGGGCTTTCCGTTCGTTAATTTTACAATTTATGTTGTGTTCATAATAAGCTACTTTTTCATGATATAATGACTGTAGGACTGTAAGTATGATTCATCTCGTTATAATTTATAATATTCTATATCAGCCTAGCGAGTACGTGCGAGCAAGCCTGGGGGTGCGCGACATCGCTGACAAGATGCAGGAGAGTCGGCTGCGCTGGTACGGTCACGTGAAAAGGAGGCCACCTGTCTACGTAGGGAATTTGGCACTACAACTTTGCATCCCCGGTCGAAGATATAGAGGTAGACCCAAGACAAGGTGGAGAGATGTAGTGTCAAAAAACATGAGAGAGTGCCAAGTTTCTGATGCAGACGTCGAGGATAGAGCGAAGTGGAGAAGAACGACCAGGAAAGCTGACCCCACCACCATGTGGGATACATAGCTGGGAAGAGAGAGAGAGCCTAGGTATATAAGGTTACTGGTTGCCTGTCTTACAGTAAGACCGAGTTGTGTAAGTTCAAGCTTCCTATTCGGTGGATTCCCTATTTGATAAAAAATAAATAAATATAT
The DNA here is from genome assembly GCA_918857605.2 of Philereme vetulata. Lineage (NCBI taxonomy): Eukaryota > Metazoa > Arthropoda > Insecta > Lepidoptera > Geometridae > Philereme > Philereme vetulata. The sequence goes on along the minus strand of OU975420.1, from coordinate 8,727,742 downwards.
AAACTATTTTACATTCCGTAGGTACGTATGTGTTTGTAAAACACAGTAAACATTTAAAATTAACAATGGTTTTATTGACTGATACACTTAATCTATAAGAGTACATGACGTTTTAAAACAACATCTTCGGTAAGCGTAGCTTATTGCACTCAAAAAGCTTTTTTTTTAAATTACTAGCTAAACCCGGCCACGCGTCGCTGTTCATTTGTCAGATATCATTTGTTTTTATCAACACTTGGAATTTCGCGTTCCCATGGTAACTTCAGGATAAAAAGTATATAAAAACTCTTTTATAGAAATTCAACGATGTTTAAAAATTTCAAGTCAATCCATCGACTGGTTTTAGAGTTTGCGGAGAAAAACAACGGATCCTGAATATCTTTATAAGTACCTAGGCAGGTCTAAAATATAAATACACTAGCTGACCAATCCGCAGCTTCGCACGCGTAGTTTTTCAATAAAAATATTATCCTCCTTCTGCGCAGTTGGGTAAAAAGTAGCCTACGAGTATGTCACCGGGGGATAGCGTAGCTTCCCAACGGTGAAATAATTTTTTAAATCGGTCCAGTACTTTCGGAGTCTATTCAATGCAAACAAATAAACAAACAAATCTTTCCTCTTTATAATATTATTTTTGTAGATATAAGATATGTTCCTTAATATTAAAGTGTAGAACATACTTTTGTTCTATCATCAATAGTTTCCGCAGCGCATGCGACGACAGACGTTATGGGGCACCTTTTTACACCTTGGGTTACGTTACTTAAGTTTTAGTAAGGATCCCTAATTTTTTCTAGCAATAAATATAGCCTATGTCGCTCAGGGTGAATGTAGCTTTCAAATGGTGAAAGAATTTTTGAAATCGGCACAGTAGGTAGCTTTTGAGATTATTCATTACAAACACAAAAATACAACACACACACACACAAAAATACAAAAATACAAATCTTTCCTAGAACAGATATAGAAGATAGAACATCTAGAAGACAGAAATCTAGTTAATGTATTTTTAGCTAATGCTTTCTGTGAGATAGGCTCACGTTTGACCATGATCTCACCTGATAGTAAGCGATGATGCAGTGTACGATGGACCACGCTTGCCTTAGAAGAAACCGCGGATATAAACACACGTTGGAAACGAGGAAACACAGACCGTCTGAGTCTGAGGCGTACTTTTTGGCAGATTTTTTAAATACATTTTTTCATTTCTTTTCAGAAGAACAGAAGTAGCTTCACGCGCAGGACACCTCAGAATCTTCGGCAAATGATTGTCAAAGCTTCTTTGCCGAAGGTTCTGAGTAGTTATGTGTGTAATATCATCGAACATCCGACGCTACGCAAGAAAGGAAAGTTAAACAATGAAGATATGAAGAAGGCTAACTGAAAGAGAATGCTTGCTAGCATTAAGTTCGCTTGTGTACAGATTTATAGTTTTTGTGCACTATAGAATTTTCAATCAACCAATCAAGATTTGCTGACTTACTTTGGCTGACAATAGGAACACAGCGGATATGGAAAAAATTGGGAACAAAATGAGATCTTGAGCTTGGCTTAAAAGATTCCTAGACCTTTTTGACAAAATCTATTAATTTCAGTGCAGTGGGCGAATAGCCTGCTGACACGCAGGAGGTAGCGGGTTCGATTCCGGCAGCGGAACAAATATTTGCATGATCTACAGATATTTGTTCCCGGTCTGGTTGTTTCTCTATATATCATAAATATGTATTTACTAAATAAATATATGTAAGTATTCTATCAGTTATCTGGTTCCCATAATACAAGCTCTGCTTAGTTTGGGGCTAGATAGCGCTGTGAGAAATGTCCACCGATATTTATTTATTTATTTTATATGTACCGGTAGCCCATCCACAGCAATAATAGGCTTCAACGCGTCATTGATCTCCTCACAAAGGTAAAGTGCACAAGGTTTGTGCACTCGGAAAAGGCACTGGAATTCAACGTCAGGAAATTCGAAAGGATTGCTTGCGTCCCGAATGGATCACCGGTGTAATTTCTTTACTCTTTTTTCATTTTCTGGTGTTAAAATCAAATACCAATAGGCAAGAGACATGATTTCAAATGGTTTGAGATGAGGAGATAAAATTATACCCACGTCCTATGACCAGGATAAATTTGTCCTCTTCCAATGTCAAACAGTAACATTTTATCCACTCTCTACCGAGCCCATGCTCTATGGGGGGACATTATATCTACGTAAATTATGTCAAAGGGATATACTGTTCCTTTCCCCTATTGCCATGCTTTACAAAGTGGAGAATACAAGTTTGTCTCTTTTGCGTGGATAAAAACAGTGGATAAAAAATTTCTCACCTGCCAATGCTAGCCCTGATCTCGTTCCGTGCTTTCGCACATGTTATATCATAATTATGTATCATAATTAATTTTTTCTATACAATCCAATAATCTGAACATTCCAATAATCCGGTACCCCCTAGTTTTTAATAGTGCCGGATTAGTAAGACTACTGAATTTTGTTATGTGTTGTTTGGTTTATTATGCTGATTTTTGGCACATAACGTGACCAGATTATTTTGGCTTTTTGGTTATTATAGTTCTTTACTTCTAACAGTTATAAGAAGGTAAAGTTCAATCAAGTAGGTATATATTGGTATTGTTTCTAGGTAGTTAGATTATTTCCATTAAATGATAATTATCAATAAATATCATTTTCTAAATTGACCAGTGAGTTGTCGTTCCATATCTGTCTACCCGTTTAATGATTCATCATTAACTTCTGACTTCCTGGAAATAATTATATTAAATTATATAGGCAGTGAGCGAATTCACATCAGTTATGGGTTCTGTTGCAATATCGTTTATGTACAGATGGAATTTATTACTAGATGGAAAGATTATTGATAGAGCGAAGCGAGATCTCTTAATCAACTTGAGCAAATCAATGTTTTTGTGTCCGAGGATAACTATCGAAGCGTTTATCCGATCATCGTGAAATTTGGTATACTTATAGGTAGGTAGTGATGGCATAATTTTGGTGTGACTAATGCCCGGTTCCTTCCTACATCCGTCAGTAACCGACTACGACTCGTATCTCCTTGAAAAAGTGCCAAACTAGTGTCAAACTTTTGACACATTTTCAAGGAGAAACGAGTCGTAGCTAGTTACCGACGAATATAGGACCCCGCTATAAATGAGCTAAAAATGTGTTTAGATATTGGGGTTCAAGAGGGGTAAAAAAACTAAAACGGGGACTATCCGGTCAAACGGCACGTCTAATAATAGGTATTTGTGAGTACATTTCGACCCCGTTTATATTTTTAGTTGAAATCTTGTAGATTTTAAGTCATTAGCCATAAGAAAAACTAAACTTTGACAAAATTCACATGGCACTGTGGGTTCCAGTGACCCCACAGTGCTGAAATTTGCGTGTAGCTTAAGTGACACAAATATAGGGAAAGAGTCTGAAATTCAGAATAACTGCATCTTCTACCCAAAAAAAAACAATTAACATTTACTCCCGATACCTGTAATTTGAATTAAACTGTAGGTCAAGTAATTTTGTTGCGCATTTCGTGGCACTATTTCATTAGTCAAAGATTAAGGCCGGCTTACACAACGATCCCTAAACGTATTTAGTGACTAAACATGTTTAAATTTTACGTATTTGTATGATTTGACAACTCCTTAAATCATATTTAGCCACTAAATACGTTTAGGCATCGTTGCGTGAGTCGCCTTAGGTATATTTTTTTGTGTTTTTGGAGACTCGTGAGATCTCAGTTCGGGACGAACCACTAGTCTAATAAAGATTGCGCTGGGAGCCGTTGGGGCGCAGACGGCGCAAGGAAGGTCGTTATTTATTCTATTGGGGAGGCATATTTTTATTTAACATTCTTAATTATTACTTTTATGTCTTGTATATCCTATGGACGTTGTCTGAATTAAATGATTCTATTATATTCTATGTTCGGCAGTGGACGTTCGTGGGTAAAATGATGAGCATGATTTAATTAGTCGATAAGCAGCATTTCATTCATTTTTGAGCGAGTCGTTTGGCACTTACGGGCCGTCCATTCATTACGTGAGGTGTTCAGGGGGGAGGGGGTCTAGCCAAGTCTCGTCCAATCTCATGTAAGGGAAAAGGGGGGGTCCTGGCTAAATCTTGAAATAGGAATAGGAATATTGAATAGGAATCTTGGGAGGTGGCGCGAGGGGGGTCGAAACAAATCTCGCGACATCTCACCAGGGGGTGAGGGAGGGGGGGGGGGGTTAAAAAGTCGTCAAACACGTCTCACGTAATTAATAGACGCCTCCTTACGAATAGAAAAGCAGAACTCTAAGCCTGTGTATTACATTAATCAGTTTTAATTACAAAGCCTTTTATGTGCTGAACATGGTTAGTGGTTTGACCCGTGACTTACATGATTGCCAATATGTATTTATAGTGATTATGTCCACATTTAATTGCATAGAATGTAATAAATGTCATTTACAGTAGATATATGGTCATCTGACGGTAAAATTAAAAAATACAAAAAACACGCTTTTGTAGATAGCCGAAATGAAAACTAGAAAATAAATTTGAATTAAGAATAGTTATGTATTTTTCTAACTGTGATCGGAGTTTATTGTTATTTGTGTTTCTTTTGTTTTTTTTAATTATCATTATTATTGTTATAAGTTGGCACGCCAACCTTTTTTTTGTTACCTCTGAGGTTGGCAGGTAGAAAATGCTATTAGCATTAAGCCCACCTTTTGTATATGTAATTTGTATTTTCGTGCAATATATACTTATATATAAAAAATTATATATTATTTAATAAATATATATATACATATATATATAAATAAAAAAATAGTGTGATTTAAAAAAAAATATTTAATTGTAAAAAGGCGTGGGGTGCTTTTTAAGATATTTTCAAAATGACTCAACTTTTACCAATAAGTAATTGTACTAATTGTTTACTAATAAAGTAAGGTTAATAAGTAAGTTTAGTTTTCAAAATCTGGCGCATCTCATCTCGTACTATAGTGTGACCATTAGTGCTGTGCACTCCCTGAGGTATGCGCGGCGAGGTGGGAGGCAAAGAAAAAAATGCATGAGTTCACATGAGATCAATACATGTCGGACATATCTTACGATATCAGTTTGCATTTCTAAGGCAAGAGTTGTGGCGGGACGATGGTCGGAGGCTATCTATCTGTAATATATTATACTTACTTAGTTGATTAAAATGTAACTTAAATATACTCATATTTTATTAAAAATATGCAGGTGATAAATAAGAACTAAACTTATAATTCAAAGGACTTGTTTTATTGAACATTTTTTATATTTACAAACAATTATATATTCTAACGAAAGTTATTCTGACATAGATTCTGTTTCAACTTCATATCACGAGATAACGCACGACCCATCTTTGAATATTTATCTCATGTGCGTCTGACATAGACAGTCCAATACAAATAACACTACCTGCCGCCACGAGCGTTGACGGCGAACTGACAGAGCGCAGCAGCCGATTCTCCCCCCCGTCTCGCCGCGCGCATATCTCAGGGAGTGCACAGCACTAATGGTCACACTATACATAATCTACGGCAACAGACATCGCGGCACTTATAAACGCACGTCGACCCGAAACTTAGTCAACGACTGCCGCGGAGTTCTACAGAAATTACTCGAGAAATTGGTCGAAAAACAAAGTGTAATCATTAATTCTTAGAATCCTTTTAAACAAAATAATAATTGCTCGAATCAGTCCAGGCGTTTTTGAGTAATCGGTGAACTTAATTGAAAAAAATAAGATTCCGACGAATTGAGAACCTCCTCCTTTTTTAGAAGTCGATTAAAATAGAAAACACAAAGCAAATGGTACAATGGGCGGTCTTATGGCTAAGTTTATCACTTGGAGATGTGCAAATTCATCACGTCAAAATCGTATTACGTCATCTACTTCTAGTTCCGCTTTGGTGGAAACTGGCCCACCGCTTAGGATTTTTTATTGTACATATATGTATATACTTTATTCGCACTTGATATCAATGTAAACAAACACAAATTATATTGCCAATAACAGATTCTCATTCTATAGACACAACTTTCTATGGTCACCTAACGAGAATGATTAAAAACACAATATTTTATTAGGTACGCCTTTGAAGAACGTAAGGGAGGGAAGGATGTAGTGTAAACTTGAGGGGGTGAGGGATCAAGGGCGGATTTAAGAATACCCCAGACGGTAATTTTGTGTACTGTGAAACTCAAAGAACACGAGTGAAACTCTTGTCTATTTCTGGCTGTAATTGCAAAAATGGACACTAATGAAGCGAATGGACATCTCTAGCAGGAAACGTAAAAGAAAACTGTCTTTAACATTTAATTTTTCTATTCTTTTGGCACTTTCATAAACCTTTCTATGTATACATAAGAAAGAAAAGAAAGAAAGAAACAATCGTTATTTAGACCGCCACAAATGGACACAGAAAGAAATGACACAAAAAATATATTATAACTAAAAATTTTAAATGTGGTGGCGAAAGGGTCCTCAGCGCAGCATTTGCTACAGCATGTTGCCATACTGCAGCGCTGGTATTCTGCTGAGGCCAGTGTTGACCTCACGGACACCGAGACATTAATACAACTATAAGATTTAAAACATTTACATTACAATTTTCCAACATTATATCCAACACCTTCTACAGATCAATAACTCAAAAAGTCATACAAACCATGACTGACAATTTATTAATAATTCGTGCCAAGCAATAAACAGAGTGACGGCAGAGGAGAGTGAGAGAGACACTACTATGGCTACCATGGTTGGCTGATTTGAAGGGCAAAAATATGGACTTATAACTTTAACTACATACTTGAACTTTACAGCTATTGTTATTATTAACTACACAGTTATTGTTCATTTTTTTGCCAATCCGCCTCTTGTACCCCTTCCAGAAAAAATCCTGGATCCGCCCTTGTGAGGGATGAGGGGCAGTGTGTGTTATGTGAGTTTCTGAAATATATTTTTGGAACGCGCTATGTAGGTATGATTAAGAACAGAAATAATTTCTTTCTCAAAACATTAAATATTTATTTTAGATGGCTAAAGCCGTGGGTAGAGGCTAGTTTTAAGATATAAAATAGCGCATTATATTTCCGTACTGTACTTTATTATAATGCCGCAGTAATAATTACGGTTAATTACTGTACCTACATGGAACTTACAAATTACCTACCATCGTTCTATGCAATTATACCAGGAACCCAATTCTGCTAAATTATAAAAATAATTAAAAAAAACACGCTTTTGTAGATAACCGAACTAAAACGTAGAAAATAATAATTGAGTTTCGGCGTTTGACTGCCCAATTTGTCTCTCCTGAGATTAGACAAAAATTCGTTAGTCAAAGTAGGTAGGTAGCATGCTATTGGTTTGGACCTTGACTAAGCCTTTATGTCAAACCTAAGGTCAGACTAGCCAAACCTAGGAGCGCCGGAGCTTCGTTGTTTGACTATAGCAGATACATTTTACAGTACTAATAGGTAAAAACGGCTGTAAAGTGGCGGCGGACGGACAGAGAGACGGACATGGCGAAACTTGGAACCCTAATAATACGAAAGAAACAGTTGTGCCATTTATAGATCTTTACAAAAATCTATAGATAATTCAATAATTTACCTAAACGTTCACAGATAAATAATACTACGTCCTTCTAAATATGTCTGTTAACCAGGCCCCGGGGGCACAATTCTACTAAACTAATCGTTTCTTTACGACAATGGTATCGTCGGGAAATGGCCACTACACACGATACCTTTTGGTATTCGTATTCAGTATTCAGCATTTCATTACATTGCATATTATTCGTATGTCAAAAATATTTTTTTTTAAACATTATAGAACTTCGTTTGACCACAATCTCACCTGATGGTAAGCGATGATGTGGTCTAAGATGTAGCACGAAGATCTAGAAGAAACCTATTCACTCTTACCTTAAAGAGGCCCGGATCGTATTTATTAAGAAAAACAGACGACGGTAAAGTGTTCCATACCTTAGCCGTACGCATCAGTAACGTAGAATCAAAACGGTGTGTGCGAATGGGTGGTATATCAACTAGGTACGGATGGTACTGAGCCGTGCGCCTGCTTGTCCTCGATGGAAGGGGGATGGTGGGATCAGATCGTATAGTTGCTGGGAACTTTCCCCAAAATGTATTCTGTAAAAGATCGATAGGCTTGCAACTTTGCGGCGGTGTTCGAGACTTTGGGTCTTAGTCTCAGCCATATGTTGCTCACCTATAAGCCTAAAAGCCCTTCGTTCTATCGAGCCTAAGGTAGCGAGCTGGTATTTGGCCGAACCATCCCAAAGGTGGCAGCAGTACTCCATACCAGACCGAACTTGAGCTTTGTAAAGACTAAGAAGCTGTCCTGGTGTGAAGTATCTACTGACCTTATTGAGGATGCCCAGCTTCATGGCAGCTGTTTTAGCCTTAGACTCGATGTATGAGCTAAAGTTGAGAGTAGGCGTGAGCGAAACCCCCAGGAGCTCGAGGTGACCCTTTACAGATACCGGTACATCTTGGAAAATGGGAACTTGGGAAAACTGACACTTTTTCGCTGAGAAGAGACATGCTTGCGTTTTTAAAGCGTTGAATTTGACGAGATTGGCATTGCCCCCGTCAGAGACGGCCTTGAGCGTCAAATTCAAACGCTGCCAACTCAAACGCTGCAAATTCAAACGCATTACAAACTAGATGTTGCCAGCGGCTTTGCCCGCGTTGTTCTGGGGTGCAAAATATATATATAAACTTTGACATCCAATTTTTATCCCATGGGAACTGATTTATGGAATAAATGGTAGCCTATATGGTAATCCAGGTTATAATCTACGTATATACCAAATTTTATCGAAATCGGTTCAGCCGTTACGGCGTGATTGAGTAACAAACAAACAAAAAAATCAACATCTAAACAAATATCCAAACTTTCTCGTTTATTAACCGACTTCAAAAAAGAAGGAAGTTCTATGTTCCCCTGTATATATTTTTTATTTATGTATGTTCACCGATGTCTCTGTTAACTGTGGACCGATTTTCAAAATTATTGTATTATTCAAAAGGATATCTTTATTGGTGTCCGAATCGACAGTAACAAATATATCAAAATCAAAAGAGTCAATTGGGACAAAGCGTCACAATATATTTTGTCCGAATCGACAGCAAGCCATTTATCCGATTGGTCCCATAGAAATTTCATTTCATTTCATTTTCATTTATGCATATCCTTTGACAAATTACATGTGCTTGGACAAGTCAGATCAAACAATTAATATATGTTACATAATTACAGAATCCATAGATACATAAAGGTACCTATAGTCGAAATTTATAAAAAAAATTATAAAAAATCTAGAGAGGTGTCAAGGGACACCCGGATGGAACGAAGTTCCTTTCGATTAATTAGTGAAGGAATTGTAATAAAATGTTATTGTTTTTAAGTTATAATAATATTTTTTTTATTATTAACAAATATAATGTAATATAAACTTAATCAGTAGGCTCAATTTTAGTAATAATTGGCTTGTGGTAACTGAAGTAGGAAACATATGTTTGGGATTCTATTTTTGTTTAAATGTCTTGAAATAACTGCATCGATTGTAGTATTAAATTTTTTGTTGATTCTGCTGGATTATTGTTTATTCTTAAATCAAATTCTTATACATAAGCATTTATTATTGTCTGTATAAAATCTCTACATAACTCCATCAGCAATATCCGGAACTTGTGCAGAAACACTGTCAGGATTCATTATTGTTATTATTTATTATGTACAAAAAACCTGTATGCACTTAACAAAAATAATCGTCGCAACACCACACTTTTCAATGCGAAATAGAAAGAGTGTCGTTACAACTTTTGGTCTTAATTTTTTCCGTCTAGCCCCCTTTCACAACGCGCGATAAGGAACTTCGTTCCAAAAAACGAGAAACAGTTCTAAATAATAACTACTTAAAATAAGGTCTGCATAAGGATCGTCAAATTGTAAATAATAATTTAAAAAAAAAATTGAAAAAATAAGAATAATAAATTTATGTATGTCAGGTAATCACTACAATTCATCAAATTTAAATAATGTTTTATCAGCAAAAGCTTCTTTAAACTTATAATAACTTTTACAAATAAGATGTCATTTTATAAATGATCTAAATTAATTATCTGACATACATATTACATTGTTCGGTATTTTATTGTACAATTTAATTGCTGTACAGTAGTAGCTCTTTGAAATTTTGGCTAACCTTGTTTTAGGTAAGACAAGACGATTTCGATTTCGAGTGTTATAGTTAGGTAAATCTTTATTTCTAGTCATTTTATCAATGTTTTCTCTTACATATAGAACATTTTGTAGTATAAACTCTCCGGTCATTGTCATAATACCTAGATCCCTAAACTTTTCCCGACATGAATCAATGTACCCCATACTCAAAATATAACGGATTGCCCGTTTTTGAAGTAAAAATACTCTATTGGCATCTGCAGCTGTACCCCAAAACAAAATGCCAGAAGTCAAAATTGCATATTTTGACTTATGGCATTTTGTTTTGTACTAAACATCACGGGCTGCCTTTATGCCTCCTAACTCCTTTATATTTTTTATTGCATATGTTGCAGATCACAACTTCTTAAGAAAAAGGTGAATTGCCCATGTCAATTTGGTGTCTAGCCAAACACCCAAAAATTTAACGCTAATTGTTGGAGACACCTTAAGTTTATCGAACACATCTTCAATACATTTAGGAGTTTCAAGATGTCTAGTGCTCAAAGAGAAGTTTATGATATTTGTCTTAATAACATTAAGAATCATGTTGGTAGCTGAGAACCAGATTTTATGTTGTTTAAAGATTGCAGTATTTTACTGCCTACCTGATTTATTGTTTTATCTTTTATAACAAGACTTGTGTCATCTGCAAACAGGATTATATCAACGTTTTTAAGTACAACGGACACGTCATTAATATAAACTATAAAAAGCAAGGGACCCAAAATTGACCCTTGTGGAACACCTAGGTTAATTGGACGTTCAGTTAATCGAAACTCATTTATTTCTGTAGTTTGTGTCCTCATTGTTAGTTATGATCTAAAAACATTAAGTTCATTTCCATTTACACCGTAGTGCCTCAATTTTTCAATTAAAATCTCATGTGATACGCAGTCAAAGGCCTTGGACAAGTTGCAGAATACACCATACTTTTTTTGCGATGTCTCCAAGCCTGAATAAACATCCTCAATGAGTTTAGTAATAGCGTGTTTTGTTTATTTGCCCGTCTGGAATCCAAACTGTCGTTCACAGAGAGTTTCGTTCTTACATAAAAAACCCATGAGCTCCTGAGCTAAATACTTTTCAAAAGTTTTACTTAAACTGGGAAGTACTGATACCTACTGGCCGATAATTATCACAGTTAAAAGTCTCCCCTTTTTATGTAGGGGCACCACTTTGGCAATTTTCATTTCATCGGGGAACAATCCCTTAGTAATGCATTTATTAATAATCTGCATCATTGGTAATGCTATCTCTAATTCTAACTTTTTCACCAAAACTGGGGTGATATACCAGTAGTCATTGGACTTTTATGATTTTAATTGTCTAATAATAGTTATGACTCGCGTTATTGTAATTGGCGGCAATATAAATACATCAGACTGTTTCTGCGCATAATCGTTTAAATATTGCATGGAATCGTTCAAAGAACATGTCAAATTTTTGGTTAGGTTTAAAGATACATTAGAAAAATATTCATTAAAATATTTTTTTTTATGTTATTTGTGGGGAAACAGGCTTACGGCCCACCTGATGGTAAGTGGTCACCGTCGCCTATTGACACCGGCAACACCCGGGGTATTGTCGATGCGTTCCCTACACTGAAGAAACCTCTTTACATTTCTCTTGAAGCGTGCCATGTCGTAGTCTAATGGGAAAACCTCAGATGGTAGCTCATTCGACATCTTGCAAGTATGGGGTAGAAAAGAAGCGTGTGGTGCGCGATACCCAATTGTCAATTATATGTGGATGAGCTTTATTACGTTGTGGAGAAGTGCGGTGGTAAAATCTCGACGACGGGAACAGAACAAATAGCTCCTCAGAACATTCCCCATTATACAGGCGGTAGAATACACTGAGCGATCCGATGTCACGGCGTTGACTCAGCGGTTCCAGCCTGTCGCCGAGTTTGGGATCACCGATGATTCTAATGGCTCTTCTCTGAAGGGAGTCAAATCGAAGCAATTGGTACTTTGGAGCTCCGTGCCAAAGATGGGAACAGTATTCCACGTGCGGCCGAACTTGCGCTTTGTACAGCAATAGCCGTTGTTGTGTCGTAAAATACTGTTTGGCACGGTTAAGGACTCCAAGTTTTTTGGAGGTGAGCACAGCTTTTGCTTCTAAGTGATTCCCATACTGAACCTAATTAGAAATTTCGACTCCCAGAATCCCTATACTCGCCGAGACGGGGAGAGGAATGCCCTGGAATCGTGGAGCTATTGTGAAAGGGGCCTTCTTTGTGGTGAACGCACAGACTTGCGTCTTGGTTGGGTTAAAGGTGACCAGATTAAGGTTACCCCAATCTGACACACGCTCCAAAGAGCCTTCAACCTCAGACACAAGTCTTTGTCTGTGGTCTTCCACTTCCGACCGAGAGACATTAGGGCGACCAGTGTAGAAAGTATCACCCGTACTGTCATACGCATAACAATGAAGGCCGCTTATGTGCAGCATATCATTGATGTGAAGAATAAACAGTGTGGACGATAGCACTGACCCTTGGGGTACACCAGAGTTAATGGGCATTGAGTTCGAGCAAGAACCATCTACAACGGCTCTTATGCTCCGCCCGGATAAGAAACTGGCGACCCAACTGCAAAGTCCCCCGGGGAGGCCGTATGAGGGAAGCTTCGAGAGAAGCGCCTTGTGCCACACCCGATCGAACGCCTTCGCGATGTCTAGACTAACAGCTAGAGCTTCCCCCCTACTCTCAACGGCTGTCGTCCAGCGGTGAGTGAGGTAAACTAGAAGATCACCAGCTGATCGCCCATGACGAAAGCCGTATTGGCGGTCACTGATCAGCTGATGTTCCTCAAGATACCTAAGAAGCTGAGTATTAATTACTCGCTCCATCGCTTTACAGAGTAGGGAGGTAATTGCTATAGGCCGATAGTTAGACGGATTGGTTGGATCCCCTTTTTAGGGATTACCCAATCCCTACATGGGTCACTTTCCAAGAAGACGGCACGATACCAGTGGTATAAGACAATTCAAAGAGGGACGTAAAGACAGAACACAACTCAGAAGCACACTTTTTGAGCACAATGGCTGGAATGCCATCCGGCCCACTCGACTTTCTCACATCAAGGGAAAGGAGTTGCTTCCGTACCGCTTTCTGATGAAAACGTACCTCTGGCATGGAACTCGGACACCGAGGTATAACCGGTGCTGAAGCATTTCCGTCGAGGAGGGTCGAATTGGAGGCAAAAAGAGATCCAAGGAGATCGGCTTTCTCTTTTGCACTATGGGCCAGAGATCCGTCAGACTTGAGTAAAGATGGTAAGCGGGACTGGCAGAAGTTACCCTCAGCAGCTTTGGCAAGAGACCAGAAGGCTCTACTTCCAGAAGGATACCCCACCAACTGGTCGCCAATTCTGCTGATGTGCTGCTTCCTCGCTATAGCCATGACCTTTTTGCTATTTCTGGAGGCAGCATTGAATTTTTTCCTCAAACGGGAAACTTCGGAATCCTGGCACTCACGCGCTACAGTCCAGTTCTTAAAGGCAGCCAATTTGCTGCTGACTGTATCGGCACAAGCCCAGTTGAACCAGGGTTGACTCCGGCCACCAACACGCACCACAGAGTTGGGGATGAAACATTCCATACCCTGAAGTATGACATCAGCGACGGAGTCAGCGCAAGTGTTTGGATCGTCCGTTGAGAAAAATAGCTTCTTTCACTGGTAGGATGCGTAGAATTCGCGTAATCCATCCCAGTTGGCTGTTCCGAAATGCCAAGCCCTTCGCTTCCCGGGTTTACTAGATAAACTAGGACGAACGGTCGGCACTGACGTGGTTACCAGGCAATGATCAGAGGATCCAAGAGGAGCCTCTACGGAGACCTGGTATTTATCCGGATGTGAAGTCAGCACGAGATCAAGCAAGGATGGTACATGGTTATCAACATCTGGAATCCTAGTTTACAAATGTCATTCTTATCGATAATACTATTATTGTTATTATCTAATATTTTAACACAGTTAGATTGTTTACCAGTCTCACCTTTTATAATCTGCCATACACATTCTAATTTATTGAAATCGGTTCAGTAGTTTGTTTTGTTTCTGTTATCTGAAGTCGGTTATATTTTTGTTAAACTGTTACTTGTAATATTAATGTGATGTCAATTAACTATAGACAAACATTAAAATAAATTCATTGCAGTTGCAATGAATTTATTTTAATGTTTGTTTATATTCATTAGCTTAGTTATGTTAGCTCTTAGCCTCTCTGCTTAACTAAGCAGCTAAGATAACTAAGCTAAGAGGTTACAGCATATACTACACATGCAGATGAGAAAATGAATAGCTAATGTATTCATTTAAATCATTAAACTAACACAATCTTTTTTCATTGAAATTAGGGCAGCTTATGAAGCATAATCTTTAAATAATAGTTTAGCGTTATACAGAATGTCCCACAACTAGTACCTATGTTTAACCTATGTCAATACTAGTTCCGGGAAACGAAGTATAGTATTAAATTTTATCCCTTAGGTACGTTTAGATGAATTTAACAACTGTTGCGTGGGAGCACCATAACGTACCTTCAGGTTGAACCACAAAAGACAGAGCATTTCCAAGGAAAGGCAGCAGCGGCGGTCCAGGAAAGGCATTGGCCATATCGAGGAGCCGCTTGTTCTTCAGTCGCCATCGCAGCCAGAAGACTAACAGGCTTGCCAGCAATACCAGCGTCCAGCTCATGCTGGAACCAAGGTTCGATGTCATAACTCCAGTCAACGTTACGGTTGGGAGACTGGTACCTACCAAAAACAGGGCCTTACGGCACACCAAAAATCTAAATTTAACTTCTTAGTTTTAAAGTGACGTAAATTAAAGCAGTCTTGCAATGATTACATTGCCGATACACATAAAAATGGTCCCAGTGATGGCCTAATAAGACCGTTCCGTTCGGGATCAATATTAAACGGAAATAAGTTTTGTATTCGACAAAAAACATGTTTTCAAGTCGTAGAGTAATTTATTTTATACACGTTATTTTTTTAATAAAAACATTACCCTCCTTCTGCGCAGTTGGGTAAAAAGTAGCCTACGTCACCCGGAGATAGTGTAGCTTCCCAACAGTGAAAGAATTTTTTAAATCGGTCCAGTAGTTTCGGAGCCTATTCAATACAAACAAACAAATCTTTCCTTTTTATAATATTACGAAGTTTTTTGTAGATATTGATATGTTCTTTAATATAGTAGAATATACTTTTGTTCTATCATCAATAGTTTCCACAGCGCATGCGACGAAAGATGTTTTAGGGCACTTTTTTACACCTTGGGTTACGTTACTTAAGTTTTAGTAAGGATCCCTAATCTTTTCTAGCAATAAATATAGCCTATGTCACTCAGGGTGAATGTAGCTTTCCAACGGTGAAAGAATTATTTTTGAAATCGGACCAGTAGTTTTTTAGTTTATTCATTACAAACATACACACAAAAATACAAATCTTTCCTCTTTATAATTATTAGTATAAATATAAGTATATATATATATTAGTATAGATGGATGGGCACGCGTAACTTTTTGGATACTTATCAGAATTTGATGATTATTTTTTTCCAAGTACGTCTGTTCCATTTAGTCTGTTACTTCAGCTACTTCCACAGCATTATATCATATGGTATACTGCTGTGGGGGAGTGCTGAAGATATAAACACCGTTTTTGTGCTGCACAGAAGAGAGCTGTTCGTGCAATTTATAACATGGGCCCCAGAGAATCATTACGCCATAAGTTTAACGAAATAAATATTGACATTCCCTTGTCAATACATCTATGAAAATCAGATGTATGTTCACAAAAATATTAATTTGTTTAAGAAAAATAGCGATAATCATAATTTTAATACTAGACATAATGATAAATTCGCTGTTGCCACTAATAAAGTTAATCTTTTATAGGGCAAGGTGTACGCTTGTGTATGTAAGTGATGTACAAAAATTGACAATTAACAAATTTAAAATCGCAACTAAACAAAACCTTAATAAAAAAAGCCTACTATAAAATATCATAATATTTAGATAATAGAGAAGCTTGGGATTGAAATTGCTCCAACTCATTCAAAAATGTTACAATTTGGTAACATTTTACAAAAGGGCCTTATACTACGCCAAAGCCACGACTTTCACAATGTCCGCACTAAATGCACTTGTGAGAAGCAGACTTGAGCGTGGCGCTATGATTTGGAACCGTTATGAAAAAAATACATTTAGGGCATTATTGATGTGCAACACGTATTGGGGCGGCTTGGCAGGAGCCCCCTCGTAAATTTTAATTTTATTTTAAAGTAAATAATATACCTCAATATTCTGTGAATATTTCTAGCTGTTGCCGTTATCAATATCGAGCAAAACCGAGCAAAAAATCACGTTTGTTGTATGGGAGCCCCCCTTAAATATTTATTTTATTCTGTTTTTAGTATTTAGCAGCGGTATTTATATAGTAGCGGCAAAAGAAATATATAATCTGTGAAAATTTCAACTGTCTAACTATTACGGTTCATGAGATACAGCCTGGTGACAGATGGACAGGCATAATCTAATTAATTATATTTATAATTATAATCTACGTACATACTAAATTTCATCGAAATCGGTTCAGCCGTTACGACATGATTGAGTAACAAACAAATAAATAAACATCTAAACTTTCTCATTCCTAATATTAGTATGATAGAAACTAGCGCCCAGGCGAAGGGGCTTTCGTAAAATTCTAGTTAACTAGTAGTCTGTGATCTATAGTACCTTGGTACGATGAAACAGCAAGTCAGCAGCGCGTGCGCACGTCGACTGACTAGACTAATACAGAAAGGTATTTAGATGTAATCATATATTGAGGAAAAAAACTAAACTAACCCTTTGTACAGGCAAATATCACTCTTAATCGGTGGTCAGAGTAAAATGAACTTTATGATACTGGCGAGTGAACGAAAACTTATGAAAACTTTTCAACAAACAAGTAACTATTCAACAAATATATAACCGACTTTTCAGAAAACAGAAAAAAACAAACAACTGCAGCGATTTTGCTAAAATTTCTATGAGACCGATCTGAAAGTAGATAAATCCTTTCAAATAAAAAGTTTTTTTCCAAATGACGGAGTTCTAAGGTAACAAACATAAAAAATAAATACACACCGAGTTGAGACCCTCCTCCTGTTTTAATTCTGTTAAAAGATATACTTTCTGATTGGTCCCATAGAAGTTTAATCAAAATCAGTTCTGTAGTTTGGTCAAGTCGATTATATTTTTTGTTAAAAAGTTACTTGTCTTGAAGTCAGTTAAAAAAGGTAATATGTATGTTATAATAACGATATGCTTTTAATTTTTGTAACTATGATCTTATTGTGAGATTTATTTGTTTACTAGCTAACTCGCCCTGGCTTCGCATGGATTTTTATCAAAAATAGTAACATTAGCACTCAGGGAAAATGTAAAAGGACAAACAAGGATCAGTAGCTTCGAAGAATCGGATCAGTAGTTTGACACATGCTATGGAAATATCACGTGATATATCGACACCATTAAATTATATATAGAAAATGAATCGATTCGAAGCGAATGTAACTTGGCTAAGCTCCTCTCATCCGTGTATCTCTGCAACTATTGAAGCTATTCACGTGTGAATTAGTTATAAATAATATTGCAATTAAAAAAATAATGATATATTTTTATTTTTACCGCCGAAAGGTTCAAATCGGTGGGAGTCAACATTTTTAAATAAGGTTTCTAGGAGTTGGGATATTATATAAAAGAGCTTAAATTAGACATTCTAAAACCAATTTT
This sequence comes from Philereme vetulata, assembly GCA_918857605.2. Classification (NCBI taxonomy): domain Eukaryota; kingdom Metazoa; phylum Arthropoda; class Insecta; order Lepidoptera; family Geometridae; genus Philereme; species Philereme vetulata. The sequence goes on along the minus strand of OU975420.1, from coordinate 8,709,654 downwards.
TTTGTATCAATTGGAGCCTCCATACCGAGACCATTTTGATTTTTTTTTATACATTATTGGCTTGCGTTTGACCACGATCTCGCCTGATGGTAAGCGATGATGCAGTCTACGATGGTACACGCTTTCCTAGAAGAAACCTATTCACTCGCGACTTAAAGATACCCAGGTTGTAGTTATCAGGAAACACAGACTCTGGCGAGGCGTTCCACTCTTTAGCGGTGCGCATAATAAAGGTCGAAGAGAACCGCTTTGTGCGAATGGGAGGTATTTCTACCATGTAGCGGTGGCGCACCGCAGAGCGTCTGGTTGCCCGTTGATAGAAAGGCGATGGTGGGATCAGGTTGAAAAGTTCCGCCGCACACTCCCCGAAATGTACTCCAAATGATTATGCCAATTTTAGTGTTGTTCAAACTTAAGTATAGTTTTCGCCAACAGAGTTAACCTTTTCGGTATTGTTGATGCAAATTGCAAGTGCATTACTTACAGTTGAAAGAAGTCGAAGTGAAATAAGCATAAGCGTCTAATTTTAAGGTCATGTTTCTTCTTATCTAAGTGTTATAGTAATTAAACTATCAAACAGATGCCCATCTAACCGCTTTTCAAGGGGATGACTAGATAAACACACGGAAGTACCATAATGGTAATTATTTATTTGCAAGAATGTTGGTACGATAGTTCAATACATATAAACGTTTAGAAGCTCCTTTACATTCTGCCCCGTCAAGGCGTGCAAAATTATCTAAGTAAAAATTAATATTAAGTCAAAATGTCAACTAGTGGTTCGTGTGTGTGTGGACTGAGTGACCACATGATTTTTTGTAGTTTTTTTAACTAAAAGGTTTAGTAAAAGTTATAAAACATTTGTAAAACGATTATTTGAGTTTGTAAAGAATTTTATCAAAAAATATAGGTACTACCTAATGTGTGGTCTCTCAGTTCACACACTTGCCTTTCCAAATCTGGGTAAGTATATCGTTTACAGGTATGTTTTGTACCCGAATGTTTAGTAAAACATGTATAAACGTATTTACAAGATAACAAAACATAATGCGGCTATGATATATGGAATTACAAACTAATTTATATGGTCACTCAGAGACCACATATAAATCACGTATAACTACCGTATAACTTATTAATTATAACATAAAACCTGTAGTGTTTCTCTGCTAATGTTTAGTAAAAGTTGCAATGGTGTTTGGAAAAGTTAAAAAAGGGCAAAAGAACGGGCTGTTTTCGTAAAATTCATATTTAATTGTGGTCTCTCAGTCCACACAAAGGAAAAACTTTATATGGTAAAATATCATCAATTAGAAGAAATACAGATATATTGGGCTTTATAACGTTTAGTAAAAATGTTTTACTGTAAAATTGTATGTTTTTATCCCTGATTCATTGCTAATTAAAAAAAGTTATTTGCATTTTAGTATTTTCTATGTAATGTATGAAATAGGGTGTCCTTGTCAAGCCTTTTTCTATGCTGTCAAAAAACTATTAGGGTCTGTTGTCATAGTAACGAGGCTTACAAATAAATGGCAAGAAGTGGTAATTTATTTACATGTAATACGCACACAAACTATTGTAAAGGTTGATTGAGATGTTTTTAGTAAACAATCCAAAAAACCAGAGAAAATTGAAATTCAAAATTTTTTTAAGTCTTCTATTTTTTTCTCAATCGTAGTTGTTTTCCCCAAATCAATCAAAAGATGGCCGATGTACTGGTAAATAGAATGCGAATCTAATTTGGTACCATACTTCCTCATAATTTGAGTAGACCCATACAAATTTCTTAAAAATTACTTATTTGTCAGCTGCGATTTCCAAGAAAATTTAAGCAAATGCAAGTATTTATTAAATATTAAACAAAATGTAATGCATTTAATCGTAGGATGAGACTCAAAAGAAAGTAATAATGACATATTACAGTTACGAATTTACTAAAATTTGCGGGTAACATGTTTGAAGTAAAAATTTATGTTTTTTTAACTTCTCTTTTTGTGCTACCTGAAAATAAAGTCTTTGGCTTTTGATTTTTTTAACGAATAAACATTTCCAATAGGGTCATCGATTAACAGTTCAGGAGATGTTTAAAAAGAAAAGTGTCAATAAACAGTCATTGTTAATTTGAATCATTATGCTTTTTTATTAAGTAAGTTAAGCTTATAAATTTCAATATTATTTTTCATTCAATAAGAAATTGTTTTCTTATTGAATGAAAAATAATATAATTTCGATAAACCTTTAGATCACCTTGTGCAATTGTCTCAGTCACCCCATGCGAAAATACCTGCAGTGCAAGGACTAATTCGAGGCGCGAGAGCGAAAACCAAATGAAATTGCATAAAATAATGATTGAAGTACAATAAAACTATTGGTTAATGTGAAAAATCAAAACACAGGTTTATATGATACTTATCGAATCATATCAATATCGATAAGTATGTAAAGTTTCACGAACTCATTTGTAGCATTTATTGCATGCCATGAGTTTATTATAAGTTTCGGACATAATTTTAGAATTATTTTTTATAGTAACTCTATATAATTTTAATGAATAGTGTTTTTGCTACAAATAGTCACTAGTATATATTCTTATATTTTACATTACATTGATTACAAAGTAAATGATGCAGTTTTACAGGTAAAATATAGGATCATATGCAGCTATCTCAGGTAGGTACATTGAACTCTTAAGATAATTTATTAATTAGTAACAACAGAGAGCGTAACTTATTATATGTAAATACATTTTTCTGTACTACTTTCAGTAATTTTAAATGAATAATCGTCGTAACATACGCTTCTCTCATTTGAAGAATGTATAGATGAAAGAAGAGTGCACGCGGCGGAAATGCGAATGATGGATGTGTGTGGTAACGAGAATAGGTAAAATAAGGAATGAGTATATTAGAAGAAGTTTAAAAGTAGTGCCAGTGATAGAAACATTAAGGAATAAGAAGCTAGCGTGGTATGGTTATGTCATGCGTAGGGAAGAAAATCATGTGACTGAAAGAGTGATAAATATACTAATTATGTACTTCTCTCTTTCTTTCAAGTTTATTTTATTATTTACGTATATGTATGTATCTATGTATGTCTATATTTACTCATTTTCTTTTCTGCGTTCGTGAGGCTATCCATGGGTCCCATCTGAAAACCAACGCCGCTTACCTTCCTCGGATGTTTGGCAGCAATATTCTGAGACGGAGCATGTTTGGCCCACACAGCACGGAAGACCATATTATCTGTACCTACCTATGTTTAAGCACTAAATTATTATCATGTATTTTTCCTGTATTTCTGTAAATAATTTTTCTTTTTTATCATTATAATCTATACGTAAGTAGCTATGTTTGTTCTGTATTTGTTCTGTTTTGAATGGTCTGTCCTGTGTATGTCAAATAAATGTATTTTCATTCTTTCTTTTATCCTTACTTATATGAGGTTTGATGGATATAGAAGTAGAGGAAAGTCGAAGAAGAAATGGATGGATTGTGTAAGAACTATATGGGTAGGAAGGAAGTGACCACGGAGATGACGGCTCATAGAGAGATATGGAGGAGGAATACATGTTGTGCCAACCCCGCAAAATGTGGGAAAAGGGCAGAAAGAAGAATATACACTTCTTTCATTTAATAAAGAGTGACACTTTTAATGCCCAATACCATCATGAATTATGGAAGGAATAAATTAAGTTGTCCCTACACATATATTTTATTTTTAATTATTATTGATCGAGGTAAATCACTTAGAAAATATATATCAGTGCCGTTTATTGATCAAAGTAGGTTGTATTAACTTCACTTCTTGTTAGTAACTACTGTGACTAAAGGAAAACGTTGTATTCTACTCTTATCTAAGTTGGTATGTTCATAAATAAATAATGTTTTTTGTTTTAATCCGCGCCTTACATTAAGCTAGTTGTCTTCTTACATTTGGTCGAGCAGCATTTTCTCAACTTTCTCGAGATTTTGATTATAAAACAAGAACAATTTATAGATACATTAATTATTTATTTTATGTTTAGAAGACGTCCCTTCAATATAATTATTTTAAATCGCAACACCATATATAGGACACTGAAAATGGTGCAAGTTAACAGTGATGTTTTCATAGTGTGGACACCCTACTTCATACATTGCATAGAAAATATTAAAATGCAAATAACTTTTTTAATTAGCAATGAATCAGCGATAAAAACATACAATTTCATAGTAAAACATTTTTACTAAACGTTATAAGGCCCAATATATCAGTATTTCTCATAATTAATGATATTTTGCCTAATTAAAGTTTTTTCAGTGTGTGGACTGAGAGACTACAAATAAATATGAATTTTACAAAAACAGCCCGTTCTTTTGCCCTTTTTTAACGTTTCCAAACACCATTGCAACTTTTACTAAACATTAGCAGAGAAACACTAAAGTTTTTATGATATAATTAATAAGTTATACGTGATTTATATGTGGTCTCTGAGTGACCATATAAATAAGTTTGTAATTCCATATATCTTAGCCGCATTATGTTTTGTTATCTTGTAAATACGTTTATACATGTTTTACTAAATATTTGGGTACCCAACATGCCTGTAAACGATATACTTACCCAGATTTGGAATGGCAAGTGTGTGAACTGAGATACCACACATTAGGTAGTATATCTTTTTATTAAATTCTTTTCAAACTCCAATATTCGTTTTACAAATGTTTTATAACTTTTACTAGGTAAACCTTTTAGTTAAAAAAAAACTACAAAAAACCATGTGGTCACTCATTCCACACCACACACACACACAGTGGTTCGCCCCGAACTGAGATCACGCGATTCTCCCATATAAACTAAAATATATTATTCGTAATCTCTGACTATCAAAATGCCACGAAATAAATAAGCAAAAACTTGACCTACAGTTTCATTCAGGTAACGGGAGTTCATGTTAATTGGTTACTATTTTTGGGGTACAAATTATAATTATTCTGGATTTCAGACTTTTGCCTATATTTGTGACACTTATGCTACACTCATACCAAATTACAGCACTGTGGGGTCACTGGTGTACCCTGTGAATTTCGTCAAAGTTCAGTTTTTATTATGGCTAATAACTCAAACTCAACACGATCTTTACTAAAAATAAAAAAGGAGTCGAAATGTACTATGTACCTTTCATTTGACGTCCCATTTGAACTAATAAGCTCATTTTCATTTTTTAACCCCTCTTGAACCCCAATATCTCAACAACCCCCCAACAGTCAGCTCATTTAGTCACACTAAAATTGTGCCATCGCTATTTATCAAATTTCACGATGATCGGATCAACGCTTCGAAAGTTATCCTCGAACAAAGAAACAGACATACCTACAGATTACGCCGATTTGCCCAAGCAGATTTGGAAATCTCGCTTTGAACGATCAAATATAATATTAGTCTTAAAGCAACAATACCAATTTAAATTAACAATGTCATACCAGCAAAATAAAGTTAAATATAAAATAATGTTATATACAGTATAGCTGACAAATCTGCACGCGTAGTTAGTAATACATTACCCTCTTTTTGCGTAGTTGAGTAAAAAGTAGGTGTATAAAAATCAAGGTCCTGAGTCAACACGATAAAAAGATATGGGCAAATTCAGATTTTTCGCGAAAACTTGTAAGTTTTTATAGATAACTAGCTGGTACCCGCGACTTCGTCGTACCCACAGAACATAAAAAACAATGTTTTTTGTGTTCTGTGGTCGTACCCATCGGGGTGAAATCCAAACCGAGACTCATCAGTAAAGAGAACCATTGTCCATTGGCCATTGTTCCATAACAAATGTTCTTGAGCTCAAAGAAGTAGCCTTATTCTGACGGTTTGGTCGCTGACTGACAGCTGATGGTCTGACTGAAACCTTTGCACTAACTGCTTTGCTGTGAGATTGGGTTCCCTCCTGGCGGAATTTTGGACAAAACGATCCTGTCTAGGGATGGTTACTAGTTTTTTTCCAGTGTGGCGCTGTCTTAGATCCCCAGTAAAAGTAATACGATAACGTGACCACAATTGAGAAATTACGTTTTGATTGGTGTTTAGGGTATTGGCAACCACGCATTGGATAGTACCGGCTTGTAACATGCCTATCGCTCTTATCATGTCTTCTCTGCTTAAATGTCGACGTTCCATGACATTACGAATATCACAAGATCCGTTTAAATAAAAAATTACTTAGATAGCACTTATTGATAATTAAATAAAAGTTAATTTAACTCAGGCAAAATTAACGTTGTTTTATTTAAATCGGAGTCTCTATTTTATCTTTTGTTTAATGCGTTCTATTTTTATTTTTTTCCAACTTTTGAAAAGGGAATAAAAGAGGTTTAATTCCATTTATAAACTTTTTCTAAAAAGCAAATAGTTTGTAAGCAAGTAATTTCAAAATGGAATATCCCTAGACAATGTTGATGTGTGTATATTATTATGGTTTAGTATAAGTATTAGAAAGAAGGTTTATTGAAATACCTTGTGTTTGTCTAGGTTTAGTTATATCTAGGTGTCTTGGAATTAAAATTAAACTTCTCCCTCTACTAAATATGCACTACCAACAATAAAAGTACTATTATAATGCGGACAGCATTACACAAAGGTTAATGGAAGAGAATGCTATCTAGCATTAAGTTCGTTTAAGTACAGATTATGTTTATTTGTGCAAAAAGAATTTTCATTCATGCATTCACATTTCATGAGTAAAATCAATCCCAAATATTATATTTCTGAATATAATGTATATTTCTGAAGCATACGTTTAATTATGAAAATGAATGACAGCACCGTTGCATTTCTAATCAGCAAATTATCGTTTTTTAGGACACAAGGGGACACATAGGCCCGGAGCAGCAGAATTGTTGTGTTTCGGTTTGAAGGGTATGGTTGCCGGTGAAATTACAGGCATATGAGGCTTTACCTAGTCTCAAGTTAATGGACGTAATACAATGCGTCGTAGAGCACGTTTTTATGGTGCGTGACCTATGAGGCAATACTTTGTTATAGGCGATGGTTACCACTTAACATCAGGTGGGCCATAAGTTTGTTCTCCAAGTCGTATAAAAAAAACTGTTTTCACATATACCTGCCTCGTAAAGAGTCTAAAATATAAGCTTAAAAAAGTCGTAAAAAAAACAATGCGTACAATTCTAAGTAATCTCTCAACACATCTAGAATGCGTAAACAGATGACCTCCCATAACGCATTTCAAGCACAACTTTACAAGGTCAGCTATGTTGTAACGTGTTCTATTCGTCTAGGACTAAGCGTGCGTCGCACCGCGCACAGCAAAGGGTTCCGTAGTCAGTGCTGCTATAATGATCAGTAATCCAGTAAGGACATTAATCTTATTGAACGAGCACAACGAAGAGCAACGAAAATGGTACCTAATCTCAAAGCACTTACATATGAGGAACGACTTCAGGAACTTGGACTAACTACCCTTCAGCAACGTAGAGAGCGCGGAGATATTATAGAGACTTACAAGATTCTAAACAACCACTACAGCATACCTGATTTGTCACAAACACTCTGTATATCATGAACAATAATGCAAGGTTGAGAGGACACTCACTGAAGCTGCAACGCGGGCCAAGTACCAGCAAACCAAGGGAGCACATATTGCCCAATCGCGTAGTGGACACTTGGAATCGGTTACCAGAGTCAGTGATCAGTGCCCCCTCAGTGAACGCTTTCAAAAACAGACAATAAATAAGATATAAACACATCAGCTCTAAGAGCTGCCTGTGTATTCCAAATAATAATAATCGGAGTAGGTAGATTGATTTGGGGTTAATGAACTCAAACGTATATGGTAATATGGACATGCCTCCGGGATCCCGGAATTTTAAAATCATAACGTGGAGCTGGGTGTAAAGTGGGAGTAGCTAGATTGATTAACGGTCAACGATTTCAAATGTATTTAATAAATAAATAAATAATAAATATTGCTGGACATTTCACACAGCGCTATCTAGCCCCAAACTAAGCAAAGCTTGTACTATGGGAAATAACTTATAGATAGATAGATAGATAATTTCTTTATTGCACACCATTAAATACAAATATATAAAAGAAAATACACTTTTAAATCATAGGTACAATAGGCGGCCTTATCGCTAAAGCGGTCTCTTCCAGGCAACCTTTGGATGGACAGGTCTATATGAACAAATAAGGACGGCGACATAAGATTTTTTTAGAATTTTAAAGAATACTTATATACTTGTATTTGCCCACTGCGCTACGGAGGTCGTCAGGATATTTTTATATGGACATGCCTTCGGGATCTAGGATAGTTATTTCTTTTGCCGTTAGATGTCGCCATCTCAGTGACGCTTGCTCTGTAGGTTATTTTTATTGGCCTATTCTTCTATGTGGCGATAAATGTGACATAAAGTATGATTGTTTGAGTGCTTCTTAAGCATATAATCCCGTAAATAATGAAAATTTCCGGGGAAAAAGGAATGCCCGTGTTATGTTATCATCACGATTTATGATGCAAGTACTTACATAAAATCAATCTACCTACTCCAAAAACGATAGGTATAGTTAATTTTGTAAGTGAGAGTGAGAGAGAGAGAGAGAGAGAGAGAGAGAGTAGATTTAAAAAAATACATCATATTATAAAACTAAAAATATACAAAACATAAGATGCCCATGAACCTACTATACCTACCTACTTTTTTTTATAAATTATAAGCTAGCGTTCGGCCACGATCTCGCCTGATGGTAAGCGATGATGCAGTCTACGATGGTACACGCTTGCCTACAAGAAACCTATTCACTCGCAACTTGAATACAGGTTGCAGTTATCAGGAAACACAGACTCAGGCAAGGCGTTCCACTCCTTGGCGGTGCGCATAATAAAGGTGGAAGAGTACCGCTTTATGCGTATGGGAGGTATGTCTACCATGTAGCGGTGGCGCACCGCGGAGCGTCTGGTTGTCCGAACGGGGATGGTGGGATCAGGTTGAAGAGCTCTGCAGAACACTCTCCGAAATATATCCGATAGAAAACCGAGAGGCTTGCAACCTTTCGACGATGCTCGAGGCTTTGGAGCTTTGCATTTGCTAACTCGTCATTGCAAATGAGCTTCTTGGCTCTTCTCTCAATTGAATCTAGAGCCTCTAGCTGGTACTTCTAATTAAGGATCCATTCCGCCGAGAGGCTTTTTTTCCGCCTCAAAATAGTACACCCAGCGTCACCACGCTAAAATAGACCGTGAATGACTGTCAACCTGGATATTTTTAGAGATAGATGGCCCGATATAGATAGATTTTGCCTACTATACAACAACGTTAATGATAACGTTGTGGCCTACCTTATCAATAACTCTTACATTCCCAGAATGTAGCTACATGAATTTTATTTAAACAGTATAATGTAGTTGTTTGTTGTTCCATAGTAAATAAAACTACTTAGTATAAAATAAATCCCGCTGTCTGTCTGTCCCTATGTGCTTAGATCTTTAAAACTACGCAACGGATTTTGATGCGGTTTTTTGAAGTAAAACTTCTTTAAGCACGCTTGACTTGGGGAGTAAGCTGATGAATTCGTTACGAAAAATGCGAACGGAAGTTCAGAGGGAGATATAAGTTAGTGAAGATAGAAAGAGAGAGAGTTACGTTTCGTATAGGTATTTTTAAACGTTAATGTGCAAGTGCTAGTTGCGTCTGCCCAGAATGATCATAGAATGAAAGAAAGAAAAGAAATAAAACATTTTATTCATCAACCACACAGTAATAAAGGAAAATAAAACACAACAACAATAAAATCTAACCTAAGCACTAACAAACTAACAAACTTAAAAGCTCTGTGTGGAGATGAATTGGTACTCAGCTCAGCATGATGCTACGGTATGTTAATATGCCGCAGCGCTGGTCTTCCGATGAGTCCAGTTTGTATTACCTCACGTACCTCTTGATCAATTGTAGTCATAATAAGACCTACACAACTATTGTTCAAATCAAACCATATTAAATACATGCATTACAAAATTAAATACCTACTATTTTAAACCAATAAAACTATCATAGACTGATAGACCTGCAGACGTGTGGACAATTTTGTAATTGAACAATTTTATAAATTAATAATTTGAAAAATAAGTTTTACTTCAGTCGTGTGGTCAAAGCACACTCGTTTTTTTTAATAGATAGAGTGATTCATGATAAATGTTTATATGTATAATACATGCATCATATAGTAGAGAAACACGGATATTTTTAGAGGTTTCTAATGTGACGTCGTAAATACTCTTATTGCACTTTCAAAATACTCTTTCAAGAGTAACCTCTAAAGAAAACATGTTTGTATTGCATAACGAAAAAAAAAGCTGCAAACGTTGTATATAAAGACATTCTGTAGTATATTTAGTATCAGCATTGCACCCGTGCGAAGCCGGGGCGGGTCGCTAGTAATAAATAAAATAATATAAAAATAAAACAATTAGTGTTTCAAGACTTGCAGACGAAAATTAAGAAAAGTCGGAGCACCGGCAAAAAAATGGCTGCTACTTTTTTCAGCAAATCAGGATATTACTTTACATCAAGACCAATTAGATTGGTGTCATAGAGAGGACGCCTATAGGTACCCTACAGTTGGTGCTGGAGGCAGAGAACCTGTCTCTCGGACAGAGATACTTTTGAAGTTATAATAATAGAAAGGATAGTATAGATAAGCTATAAATAAAATAAAATAAAAATGGCTTAACATTTCAAAAGAGCTATCTAGAGCCCCAAACTAAGCAGAACTTGTAGTACTATGGGAACCAGTTAACTGATAGAATACTTATATACTTTTTTTTGTAAATATATACATACAATATATAGAAAAACATCCAGACCCGGAACAAATATCTGTAGATCATACAAACATATGTTCCGCGGCGGGAATCGAACCAGCAAGCTTATCAAGCAAGATCATCATTAAAAAACACTCTCTGTACTTTAAATAAGGTTTATTTTTCAAGTATGTATCCCAACAATTTGTCAACGAGGCTTTGCCTTCACTTTGTACCCTCGAGATGCCTTCACAGATATGGCCACATCCAGAGGAAGGTCGTCCAATGAGCCAACCCCTTCGAGTTGGACCTTTCTGAGGATCTTCACGACCAGGGTCTTTATCAGCGCGGTAGCGAACACTCGTCCTGTTACAAAAATAAAATAGTTCAGTATTGCATTATATACAGCGCCATCTATCGTTTAAAAGCTGAACTACTTGCGGGATTTCTTTACCTACTATCACAAAATAGAACTTAAATTTAGTACAACCAGCGAAAACGGGCGTACAAGGATTTCAGATCAAGTCGGTCGAACATTCGTCTAGCTAGCTAGTCTGATGATGGATATGGTACAGGTTAGATGCTACAGGGGTATTCCGATTACATGGGAAAATATACAATACCTAATACATAAATTTATATGTAGCTGACCCGTACGCGGGCTCGCACGCGTTAACAATAAAAACTTTAAGTACCCTCTTTCTGCGCAGTCGGGTAAAAAGTAGCCTTTGTCCCAATCCCGGTCATAATCTCTATCATAATCTATATACCCAATTTCATCGGAATCGGTCCAGCCGTTAAGTCGTGAAAACTTAACAAACAGACAGTTACTTCCAAATTTAAAATATTAGAATAGATTAATATAGAATTAATAAATGAAAATTATTTATTACTAGCTGTTGCCCGCGACTTCGTAGGTACGCGTTACACTACTAAATATGTAGGTAACCTAGAAATAAAGCTAAAGTCGCTGTTGCAACTTGACTTGACACCCCATTTTTATCCCATGGGCCCTGATTTATGGGATAAAAAGTAGCCTATGTGTTATTCCAGGTTATAATCTACGTACATACAATATTTCATCGTAATCGGTTGACCTGCAGTTTCATTCAAATTACAAGTAACGGGAGTTCATGTTATTTGGTTACTCTTTTTTGGGGTACAAATTGCAGTTATTCTGGTTTTCAGACTTTTGCCTATATTTGTGTCACTTAAGCTACACGCATACTAAATTACAGCACTGTGGGGTCACTGGTGTACCCTTTGAATTTTGTCAAAGTTTAGTTTTTATTAATATAATAACTCAAAAACTATAAAGAATTTACGAAAAATAAAAACGGTATCTAAATGTACTAATGAATACCTTTTATTTGACGTCCCATTTGACTAGTTAGTCTCATTTTCATTTTTTTTTACCCCTCTTGAACCCAACATCACCCAAATCTCAACAACCCCCCCACATTTTTAGCTCATTTAGTCACACCAAAATTGTGCCATCACTACAACCAGAGACTAGTAATATCAATAGACTGTCAATGTCCATATAAGAAATCGTAGCCCGCAAAAAGCTCAAAATCCCGTATTATTTGTAGATGGCGCTGTCTCATAGCCTGGAAACATTAATTGCGGCCATTGCACCCAACAAATAAAAATAAACTTTCACTAAAACACACCAAAATATTTCAATATTTTTTAGAATAAGTAATATTGTCCATAAAATAAAATTTAACGATTTTATTTTATATTGATGATTTACCACTTTCATATGCTTAATCACAGATGGCGTGGGAAAGTAGCACATCGTTTTTACCTAGATGGCGTTTAACACAAAGTCCGAAACAAAGGGAACGAAAGAGAACCTTGAACTGACTGATATTGACAGCCGGGAAGCAAGCAAAGTCACGCTTTTTGTACCTAATTTTGTTACATGCTGTGTTGCCAAACCTCACTTCTCAAAAGTCGCGACTAGTAAGTCGATATTTTGTTGTACATAATGTATGTACATATTGTGTACGTATTGAGTTAATTATTTTAGTAGTTATGTTTCCAGTTCAAATTAATAGAACGTATTATCTTGTAGTAGGTATGCATTTGCCGAGTACCTACTTACAAATTAATTTTATTTTCTTTCAGAAAGTGTTCTACTTATCTGTACATCACTATAAATATGTATTCTTATTTTACAAATACGTAGGTATTTCCGCATTTAAGTGATAATGGTACGATCATAGACGTATGTAATGAATAAAAGATATTTATCCTTTCCTTTCCTAAAAAAATCCCTATTTTGACGGAAACTTTCATGTTCTGGCAATTCTGAGAAAATGTACGCAAATATCTAAAAATTGCTAGAGACTAAAGTTTTAACGAAACTGAAGAGCGGCAACCTCGTACAACGTAAAGGTCACAACGTCGCAATAATATTATCGCGCACGTGTGATTGGAAATAGCGCCATCTATTTTTCTTCGTACCATTATAAGCGGAAGTAAGCTAAGGGTTGGCATATATTTAACGATTTGTAACTCTTAGCGACATCTCGCGTCCTAGCAGGTAATCAAATATCGAGTTACATTATCTTGTTTGAGACTGTCAGTCTATTTAAATTATATTAGTCTGTGCTACAACCTACCTATGTATTAAATTTCACGATGATCGGATCAACGCTTCAAAAGTTATCCTCGGACAAACATACATAGATACATACAACGCCGATTTGCCCAAGTTGATTTAGAGATCTCGCTTCGTTCGATCAATTAAACATCTGTTATTTTATTAATTGATTTATAATAACTTCTCATCGCTTTGAAGTCATGAAACTAGTCTTACGTTTATTTATTTACCTAAGCAGTCCATAGCACCTAGACTAAACGGCACAAATGCGTTGGGGTCGCGTTTCTTGATGTTTTCCGGCAGGAACCTTTCGGGCTTCACTTTCAGAGGCTCCTCCCAGTAGCGAGGGTCGCGGTGTACATCGTGGATCGGGATCACTAGGGCCGTGCCTTTCGGGAGGGTTAGTTTACCTGGAACATAAGATGGACATCATGCGATCACCATATATTTTTCTAGCGCCAAGAAGCATTGCTGTGTTTCGGTAAGAAGGGTAGTTGCTGGTGAAATTTCAGGCTCATGAGGCTTTACACCGGAATGCATCAAGTTGATGGACGCAGAGCAGTGCATCGTACGTAGGATACGTTTCTAAGATGCGATTATAGGCGATGTTTATCACTTAACATCAGATGGGCCATTTACCAGTTCTATCTCCAGGTCGTGATAACCCCCCCCCCCCCCCCTAAGCCTTCTAGTTTTAGGGTGGTTGAAATAAGATCTGGACTGATGTCCCGAATTGGGGTATATTGTGAATTACCCCACTAAATAAGACCTGGAATAATGGGGTAGGACTTTGGGTTGATGGCATCCCCGTGGATGTTGTGTTGTTTAATTTTTTTACCCATCTTGAACCCCAATATCTCAACAACCCCCCCACAGCTAACAGTTTTAACTAATTTAGTCACACCAAAATTGCTCGAAAGTTATCCTCGAACAAACAAACATACATACATATAACGCCGATTTGCCGATTTTTTTAGTTGATTTAGAGAATTTCTTAGTGTCTCTCAGCGCCAACCACACGATGGCGTCACAAAATGATTCCCGACTCAGCATGATATACGTTTGGATAGACAAATACAACGCTATCTTCTGCCGGATCCAGGCGGGTGCGTCACAGATGTTTTAGTTAGGTACTACCCTGCTCCACACCACAGGTCGTAACCTTGTCTAGCCAAGTGTCCCGCCCAAGACCATTTGAGTTCCATAATTCGATTCTTATCGTAACGTTACTTGAACCTTCGTACATCTACAGATTTCGACGTTTACTAGAGTCACGTTGTTATAACTAGTTGTTCGCCCCGAATTGAGATCTCGCGAGTCTCCCAAAACAACAAAAATATTCTTAGGGCGACTCGCGCAACGATGCCTAAACGTATTTAGTGGCTAAGTATGATGTGAGATAAGATAAGATAACTCTTTATTGTACACCAAATTAAATACAGAACATAATTCTTACAAATAGATTTAGTACAATGGGCGGTCTTATCGCTAAAAGCAATCTCTTCCAGACAACCTTTGTATGGACAGGATCAAAACATGACGGCGGTGCATCTGTATAAATTTAAAAACATATCTACATACTATAAACCTAAATTACCAATAATAACACAAATTTAATTTAGATAAGCAACTCTAAAAATGGTAATGATGAATTAACAAGCAGCTACAACTTTAACACAAGGATAATTGTGTGCACTTTTGTTTTAAAATTAAGAGTAAGGAGTTGTCAAATAATACAAATACGTAAAATTTAAATATGTTTAGTCGCTAAATACGTGTAGGGATCGTTGTTGCAAGCCGGCCTTAATCTATGAGTTATGTATGACTAATAAAATAGTGCCATATCCAAACAACTTGACCTACAGTTTCATTCAAATTACAGGTAACGGGAGTCATGTTAATTGGATTTACGTTTTTGAGGTAGAAATTGCAGTTATTCAGAATTTCAGACCTATCGTTATATTTGTGTCATTAAAGCTACTCGCATATCAAATTTCAGCACTGTGGGGTCACTGGTGTACCCTTTGAATTTTGTCAAAGTTTAGTTCTTATTATGACTAATAATAATAAGTTAATAATTCAAAAACTATAAAGAGCTTACGAAAAAGAAAAACGGAGTCTAAATGTACTAATGCATACCTTTCC
Organism: Philereme vetulata; assembly: GCA_918857605.2. Classification (NCBI taxonomy): domain Eukaryota; kingdom Metazoa; phylum Arthropoda; class Insecta; order Lepidoptera; family Geometridae; genus Philereme; species Philereme vetulata. Next base: position 8,694,100 of record OU975420.1, on the reverse strand, counting down.
ACCCAACATTTTTAGCTCATTTAGTCACACCAAAATTGTACCATCACTACCTATCTATGTATTAAATTTCACAATGATCGAATCAACGCTTCGAAAGTTATCCTCGGACAAACATACACACATAGGTACATACAACGCCGATTTGCCCAAGTTGATTTAGAGATCTCGCTTCGCTCGATCAATAAGTATTGTTTGCCTTCACTTTGCCATCATACCATCATTAATAGTTATCTCATCTGTAACAGTCCTCTGTATCACGGCTGCTATAGAGAAGTACCGCAGCGTTTCATTGTACACCATGTCCAGATATTTCAGCTCCTTCAGTCTCTCTGAAGAAACAGGACCATTCGGGCCCAGGACTTCTATTATTTCGTTGTAGACACGTTCCTGGAAAAGTCAGTTAAAACTCTTCAGGGCGAATCATCGTCGTAAGCGTTCTCATCATTAGGAGCACTGCTAAACATAGGCATCCGGCAAAGATTTCAGCGTCCACCCAACGGCTCCCAGCAACCTTTCAGGGGCGAATGAGAGGTGATATTGTATAGGCTAGGGCAAATGCTTGCAGCGTTTTGAGAGTTGACAGGGAGATCTAGTCTGGGCTTAGTAACATCATAGCCATCATTATTTTCCGAAGAACTTGAAATTACATTGAGAAACATCATTTGTGTTATTGATTGTGTTTGCGTTTGGTTATTCTACGAATTGAGATTGTTTAAGACAAATTTTTATATACTTTGAGATTTGGCATATACACCATATTTTTTGCTGGCGTGTCTCCAGACAGCGTCATCTATTACGCTAGATCAGCTTTTCCCAAAGTGGGCGATAACGCTCCCTTGTAGGCGCTGCAGGCCTAAAGGGGGTCGGTAAGAGACCCAGAAGAAAATGGGAGCGTTGTGTAGACTGTAGAGGCTTGGGGGGTGATTTGTAATTTCGTTCAATAATCATGATGTTGCGTTTCAATAATCATTCTCATTGGCAGGTGTAGCCCGTAAGAGTTAACTTGAGACCTAAGCGCCGTTGTGTACTACCTACTGCGCTCAGGTCTCAAGTTAACTCTTGCAGATTATAGTAAAAGTCTCGTTTAGAATGAAGGTTTAATCTCCGCAAATATAGCTCACAATAATTAATTTAATTTGAAGTTATGTGGTTTTTAAATAGGTGAAAAAATGGGGGCGCTAAATAATAAGTTGGCAGAGAATTCTCAAAGTGGGCAGTAGACAAAATAAGTTTGGGAGCCCCTGCGCTAGATGGAACGAGTCTCTTTTTGAAATCGAAAATGTTAATTTCTCTATACGAATGCCATTGTATTTACCTGCCAATCTGGTAAATGAGCCAAAAACAATAAAAGTCCCGACGCTATTTTTGCTGATGCCTCTTGACTCTGAAAATGTATCATAATTATATGTATTATGAATGCAAAAGTTTAGATGTTGGTTTGTTACTCGATCACGGTCGTAACGGCTGAATGGATTTCGGTGAAGCTTGGTATTTTACATGGCAAACAGAAAAAATATACAATGCAGAAGAAACAGTTGAATCATCTAAAGTCCGTTGCAAACGATCTAAAATAACTCAACTGCTCCAGATCAGTACTAGGCGGAAGTGTCCCCAAAACACTGGCTGCATTGCCCCACTGAATTGCAATGAATATCGCGTTGCGTTGACCCAGATAAGAGCCAGCTCTCGGATCATACATCGCTTCGACCAGACGCCCAGAAAGAATTTTAAAAACGCGATGGGCCTCATCACCTCGTGGACCCAAGTCATGTATCTTGTTACATACATACGTAGATTATTTGGATTGAAACTTTAGCTAGTATTTTCATGAATTAGGAATCCGTCATCATTATTGTAATGGTCTTTCAAAGATCTTGTGATGATGAGCTCTGTCTGTGGCTACGTGTGCGTTCAGTCAGGCTGAGATGCAAGATGTTGCAGGTTCGATACACGCTGCGGGATAAATATTTGCATGTTCCGCACATATTCGTTGTTACTAATATCGGGAACGAACGCAATAAAATACTATATACGCAAAGTCTTATTTGAACGTGACCTGCGAGGTTATGCAATTTTTATAGACGTCAGTAACCAAACAAAATTCCAAGCAGCATTGCTGTGTTTCGGTATGAAGGGTATTTCCAGTAAAATTACACATGAGACATAACACCCGTATATCTCAAGTTGATGGACGCAGGACAGTGCATCGTAGGAAAGGTATTTCTAAGGTGCGTGACCTACGAGCCAATACTTTGCTATAGGCAATGGTTACCACTTAACATTAGGTGGGCCATATGCTAGTTCAGCGTAACATCAGTTGGGCCAAGATATTGTGTCGTCACCCACCAGAGATAAAAAAGACTTACTTACAGTAGTAAACATACTCATAGTCTCCCATTTGATCTCCTGCTCATTCAGTTTCCCAGATTGAATAAGCCGATCCACTGCCCCCATAGTCCCCTTACCCCCCACCTCCTTCTCCAAGCATCTTCTTCTTCTCCGAACCAGGTCTGATGACACATCATCTAAGCATTTCAAGTATTTCTTCTCGGTCTTCTTAGCGCCAACCAGCCAGTAGATAAGTGGTATCTGAAGCCACCATAACGTCATCTTTTGGAAGATGTGAGTGTATAGTCTGTGAAACAATGTTCATTTATCAGGATTATTTATAAAATGCGCAAAATGGTTTAGGTCCGAATTGGTACTAAAACAATAAATATCTTTGCAGTATTTCTGTTTCAAAATTTCGTATAACAATTTGTGCATACAAAATTAAATATAAAAATATTAAATTGTCTCTAACTTCCTAGGCTATTCTGTGTCACGCACGCGACGTTGCCAATCTGCTATGAAAATCATGAATTGTGTCATGAGTGGGACGCGCGCGAGGAGCCGGCGGCGTTACCGCTTCGCATCGACACCAATATTTATTTTACGTTTTGATAGTAGTGAAAAATGCTCTAGAAAAAAATTCAATGAACTAGTTCTATGTAGTAGGTAGAGTCTTGAGAAGGAGGATTTCTGAGGATGGGAGCGAGCGGAGATTCGCATTACGATGGCATTCATAGCGCTCTTTCAGATACCTAAAGAAGCGTGGAAGGATTACGAAGGATGTTGAATAGAAGGGATAGAATTTGAGTATTTGTGTGAAATTAAATAAGGATTTGAGTTTAACTTTAAATTCGGAAATGTCATATTTTCTAAGCCCGAAAATAAACCCTAAAATTTTAGAGACACTATATTGAGCTGTGCCTCTATGAGGTCGAGATATCATGCATCTGCGTATTCTAAGACTAGGAGTAGGCGAGCCTATGCAAGCTAAGATGATCAAAGTTATACGTACGCGTGAGTCATAAAAACAAATTCTTCCATCCTGTATACGTTTTCAGAGTCTTCCTTGGATAGGCCCATCAGTGTTTCTGAAAATCCAAATACAATTTTTGCCAAGTGCCAAGTTTTCGTCAATGCAGCTATCTATAGGCGGGTATAATCTTCATCATACATGTAAAATTATTTGATCGAGCGAAGCGAGATCTTTAAATCAACTTTAGCAAATCGGCGTTGTATGTTTGTATGTATGTATGTTTGTTTGTCCGAGGATAACTTTCGAAGCGTTTATCCGATCATCGTGAAATTTGGTGTATAGGTAGGTAGAGATAGCACAATTTTGGTGTGACTAAATAAGCCAAAAATGTGCGGGGGTTTTTGAGATATTCGGGTTCAAGGGGGTAAAAAAACAAAATGAGACTAGCTAGTCAAGTAGCACGTATATTATAAGGTCTTTGTGAGTTCATTTTGACCCCGTTTTTATTTTTAGTTTAAACCTTGTAGTTTTTAAGTTATTAGCCATAATAAAATCTGACCTTTGATAAAGTTCACAGGGTGGGTACACCAATGACCCCACAGTGCTGAAATTTGGTTGCGTGTAGCTTTAGTGACAAAAATATAGGCAAAAGTCTGAAATCCAGAATAGCTGCAATTTCTGCCCCAAAATAAAAACCAATTAACATGAACTCCCGTTACCTGTAATTTGAATGAAACTGTAGGTCAAGTATGTAGGTTGCGCATTTCGTGGCACTATTTTATTGGTCAAAGAATAAGGCCGTCTTGCACAACGATTCCTAAACGTATTAATAACTAAACATGTTTAAGTTTTACGTATTTGTATGATTTGACAACTTCTTAAATCATATTTAGCCACTAAATACGTTTAGGCATCGTTGGGCGAGTCGCCCTAAGAATAGTTTTTTTTTGTGTTTTGGGAGACTCGCGAGATCTCAGTTTGGAGCGAACCACTCGTTAAAATGAAGAAAATGATTCATACTTGCTTGGTGGCAACTTGTTTTGGATATTGGGCAGGCACAGACACGGCTCGGGGGTCTTCGGGGCAATGGGTACCAACAATCCATAACTCAAAGGGTTTACTAGGTAGGTATTGAAGAGTTCCACTTTCCACTTCCCGTCTCCATAACGCGTCACCAAGTGGATTCATCTATACTCTAGCTATACTAATATTATAAAGAGGAAAGATTTGTATTTTTGTGTGTATGTTTGTAATTAATAAACTCAAAAACTACTGGACCGATTTAAAACATTCTTTCACTGTTGGGAAGCTACACTATCCCCGGGTGACATAGGCTACTTTTTACCCAACTGCGCAGAAAGAGGGTAAAGTTTTATTGAAAAACTACGCGTGCGAAGCTGCGGATTGGTCAGCTAATACGTTATGAATACAGGATTTATAACGTACCGTTTTATCAGTGTTATGACTCTTATGACCGACAGTATAATGTATTGGACTCTTCTAAACAAATTATGATACTTTTTTATAATTTATTTTTTAACACGAATAGAACTTCCACTGTTTCACCTCTTGGTAAGCGATGATGTGGTCTAGATGGAGCAAGAATATCTAGCAGACACCTATAGAGAGTATTTCGGAAAAACAGACTAGCCCTTAACCACTGACATACGTCTGTCAAACGTAGGTGCGATTTTAAAACTATTATATTGTTTTGCATAGTAACCGCACGAACATGCCCATCTCTGTACCTTTCTAGAATCTAGTGACGCACGGGCAGGTGGGGTGAGCAGACTTGCGGTGCGCCACTAACAGTTAAATATTGACATTAAAACATATGTGAGATGCATTGTCAGTATTTGTGCATGCCGTTAAAATTTTCATTTTTTCACTATAATGTACCATTTTCTTGTGAATTTATAAAGAATAATATTTAACTTTTAAGTAATATCAGTTTTGTGATAATTTTAGACTGATTAGTTATTTTGTTAAGCCTTTAGAAGCAAGGCTGTTTTTGTTTGAGTTGATTTTTTGTAGTTTTTGATTTTTATGTTTAAAATATATACTTTATATACTTACGACACTTTTACTTTCATATCAATGAACCAAAAACATTAAATAAACTGAGTACTAACTAAAACATAGATAATATTGATACACTAGCTTGTTATAAGTATTTAAAAAAAAATTACGTTTTAATGTAAGTAAATGCACGTCGGTGGTTAAAGGTTAAGGTAAAGTGTCCCATTCCTTTCGCGTATACTTACGGCAAACACACTGTGTAGTGGTCCTCACGACGTCCACATATACATCGAAAGGCTCCTCCGGGTCCTTGCTGCTTAGAACCCCTGCGAGGTGGTCGGCCTCATCGTTGAACACACTGGTGTACTTTTGCACGGCATTCTTGCTGTATGCGGGTGTTGCTATCTTGCGGTGGCTACGCCATTCTACTCCTGATAATTAAAAATACGTAAATATAGTTTTTCGTTTAAACACAATCTTATTGTAGTCTTAGATAGAGCTCAAACATATAAAAGGTAAGACACTACGCGCTTGCTCTACATTTTTGAGTCCAATCGAACAAGACCGAACTATATTAATTTAAGAAATATTAATTAATTTAATATTTATTTAAGAAAAAATAGCGATAATCATAACTTTAATACTAGGAATAAAGATAAACTCGCTGTTGCCACTTGTAGACTCCATAAAGTTAGTAAATCGTTTAAAGGGCAAGGTGTTCGCTTTTATAACAAACTCCCAAGTGATGTACAAAAATTGACAATTGAATTTGCTCAAACTCGTTCAAAGTGTTACAATTTAGACGTAATTTATTTTCTGTATTGTTATGTATTCTAAAAGGATCATTAAAAAACAACCAGCCTTGTTACTTGCCTTTCTTTCCTGGCTTGGTCGCGGAGGAACAGGCAGTAAAATTGACGTTTCAAAGTGATCCTTGTGATTTAAATGAATAAAAGATTTTGACTTTGACGTATCTAAGTACATGTAAATGACAAAAGATAAATAAACACGATTTAATTTTAATTTAATTAAATCGAGAATGAAAAGCCCTCATTTTTAGGATGATTTTAATTATTTTAAATAAATTTAAAGTTTCTATGAGCCCTGTGCCGAAAAAGGGGCATGTTTCAGCATTATGCCCCAAAATAATTATTATGCTGAGGAATAAATGTACTGTAAGTTCCCGACCTACCTCCAGACAGAATCCCTGGTCCAACGTAGATCTTCATCACATCATACCCTGAACCCTTACAATTTACTTTGTTGCTGGTTAGAAGTAACTGAAAATAATAAAATAAAATGGCATTTACAAAATAAACATATAACAATATTTATAACGTTTCAGAAAGAATACAGGTATAATAATTATCTCTTATCTTATCTCTTTAGAAAATACCTTAGCTATGCACTTTTTACTACTAGCTGAGCAATCCGCAGCATCGCACGCGTAGTTTTTCAATAAAAACATTACCCTCCTTCTGCGCAGTTGGGTAAAAAAGCTGCCTATGTCACCCGGGGATAGTGTAGCTTCCCAACAGTGAAAGATTTTTAAATCGGTCCAGTAGTTTCGGAGCCTATTCAATACAAACAAACAAATCTTTCCTCTTTATAATATTAGTATAGAAGTATAGACTAGTTGACCCGGCGACCGCCTTGCTTATGACGCGGGCTGTCAATATACATCGGCCATCATTATCTGCTTCAATGTATGAGAAAATGATTTTTCTTCATAATATCGTTTTGCGTGATTTTTTCCGATATTTTAATAGTTATTCTGCTATTCAGGACGGAGACAAATACAACAAATCAAAAATCATCAAAATCGGTCAAGCAATTCTCGAGTTATAAGTGTTCGAACAAACCCGACGAAGATGCATTTGGCTCCAGAAGTGAAAAATTTATAATAAGCAAGCTTTCTGTATACCTACCAACTTATCATTGTATATGCACATTATTTATGTGAATGTCCTATAAACCTAAACAAAAGAAACAGTAGAATCTAAAAACCGTTGCAAAACATCTATAGACAACTCAACCGCTCCAGATCAATCAAAATCAAATCTAAAATTGCTGAATTGCAATGCTTATGCGTTGACCCAAGTTGAGCCAGATAAGCGCCAACTCTCGGATCACAAGTAGCATTTACAGAAGTCAGGTAAATTATCTACACACGTTTACTTAGAAAGCTTGCGTGGTTTAATTTAATCACTAGCTGACCCGCCCGCGGCTTCGCACAATTGAGATTTCCCGTTCCCGTGGAAACTTATATATTAAACACTCTTGTCAAAGTGACGCGACACTTCATGTAAATGACTTCACGTCAATGAACGACGGTTAAATTATATGGACAGTGTTCATTGGTGACAACTGGAAAGAGATGGCAATGGACAGAGGAAAGTGGAGAGTTCTCATATCGGAGGCCAAGACTCACTTTGGGTCCCTGCGCCAATGGAGTAAGTAAGTAAGTGTTCATACAAAAATATCGGGTCTTTATTCTAGGCTTGATCTAAACTATCTCCTTTATGTTACGTATAACAATGTCCCCTTATGGCGGGTTCCTGTATCCTTTGGTAACCAGCTACGACTCGTTTTTCCTTGAAAACCTGTAAAACTTGGACACTAGTTTGACACATTTTCAAGGAGATACGAGGAGTAGTCGGTTACCGACGGATATAGGAACCCGCCATTAGCTTACTGCTCTGAAGTAAAAAATCTTGGCCTAATCATCACTGACAACTTATCATGGGAGCAGCACATTACTGAAGTCAGCAGGAAGATGTATGGATCAATGCACGCTCTAAAGCGCATGAAAAACTTCCTTCCTTTTTCAGCTAAAATTACTCTTGTAAACTCTATCCTACTCCCTATCTTAGATTATGCAGATGTATGCTATCCCGACGCTACTGAGGAGCAACTTAATAAACTTTAGCGGTTGTTAAACCTCTGCATCAGGTATGTATACGGGCTACGCAAGTATGACCACATCTCACAGTACCGCTCGCAGTTAAAGTGGCTCAAAATCCGGTTTCGTCAAGAAACTCATATACTCTGTCTTCTTTATAACATCCTGCAAAATCCTCGGTCTCCTTGTTATCTTAGAGAACGTTTTTCTCTTCTTTTTCCACCTGATCGTCTTTCTCGTTCTTCTCAACATCTTTTACTCAAGAAGCCTGAGCATAAAACTTCTTTCTTCACTAACTCCTTCACTGTGACTGCTATCCGCTTGTGGAACTATCTTCCAGTGGAAACCCGCAGGGGATCTCTCTATGGGAATCTTCAAATCCAAACTCTTTAAGAGGGCATTCCAAAATCTGACGCTGTCAATTTTAGATATTTACGAAGTCGGCCGGCCGCTGAACTTGCTGCGTGGCTTGCGGATGTGTGAGTTTATGTCCTATACACCTCACTATAGAACAAGAAATGTTGATCCTTTGTCATGTCGATCAAATGAAAATGTTAATTTAAAGTGTATTTGGTATCTTCGTACCTATCTTCATTTGTAGTTTAAAATATTTATATTTTAATTGTATTGGTTAAGCGCTTGACCTCTTAGGTACTCACTAGATGGTAAGGTGTAAGAGGGAGCCAGCTTGCCTAGATAGAACGTGTTCACTCTGGACTTGAAGACTCCGAGATTATAATGGTCTGACAAGATTTCTACAAGTAAAATAACTAGTGGTTCGCCCCGAACTGAGATCTCGTGAGTCTTCCACAAAACAAAAAAAAAAATATTATTCATAATCTTTGACTAATTGATCGAGTAAAGCGAAGTTTCTAAATCAACTTGAGCAAATTGGCGTTGTATATGTATGTTTGTTTGTCCAAGGGTAACTTTCGAAGCGTTGATCCGATCATCGTAAAATTTGATAATATATAGGCAGGTAGTGTTGGCAAAATCCTGGTTTGACTAAATGAGCTAAAAATGTTGGGGGGTTGTTGAGATATTGGGGTTCAAGAGCGGTGAAAACAAACAAAAATAAGACTATAAAGTCAAATAGGACATTAAATGAAAGATCTTTATTAATACATTGAGACCCCGTTTTTATTATTAGTTTATTCGTCGTAGTTTTTTAATTACTAGTCGTAATAAAAACTGAATTTTGACTAAATTCACAGGGTAGTGACTCCACAGTGCTGAAATTTGGTATTCGTGTAGCTTATGTGACACTAATGTAAGGAAAAGTCTGAAATCCAAAATACCTGCAATATTTAAACTAAAACGAGTAGATAATCAATTAACATGAACTCCCGTAATTTGTAATCTGAATGCAACTTTAGGTCAAGTAAGTTGGTTATGAATTTTGTGGCGCTGTGGTACAATAGGTTCTCCCCGAACTAAGAACTCGCGAGTCTGTTAGGTCAAATGGGACGTCTTATAAAAAATTTCTTCATTAGCACGTTTTGAGCCCGTTTTTATTTTTAGTTTAATCTTTGTAGTTTTTGAGTTTACTGAACTTTGATAAAATTCACAGGGTACACCAGTAACCCCACAGTGCTGAAATTTGGTATTCATGTAGCTTAAGTGACACAAATACAGGGAAAAGTCTAAAATCCAGAATAACTGCAATTACTACCCCTATAAAAGTAACCAATTAACATGAACTCGCATTTCTTGTTATTTGAATAAAACTGTAGGTCAAGTAAGTCTGTGGTTGTTATTTCGTGGCACTATTTTACAAGTCAAAAATTATGAATAATATTTTTTTTTTGTTTTTGAGAGACTCGCGAGATCTTAGTTCAGGGCGAACCACTTGTATAACAGCGCCACGAAATTCATAACCAACTGACCTACAGTTGCATTTAAGTATTTACCTAAGTATGTAGGATAACATTCAGTTTGGTATCATATAAAAAGTCTTAGGTAACTTACACATTACAAAACAATTTTTTATTTTGTTTTTTGTCGTATAGTTTTGGAGTGCGAACAATCTCAAATTACCATGATTGATAGGAACATCAACAAAGATTACAGGAAAAATAAAACGAAGTCTCTATCTGAAACAAATTTACTTAGATAACTTTTGTGATTTATTTTCATTTTAGTTCTACTGGTGTGTAAAGTTTTACTTCAATCAGACAACTTGCTGAGGAGTTCTATAGAACAGCTCCTGACTCCATCATCAGATCAGAGCGCTTTTAGTATAGTAAAGTATTTTCATTTAAATTCTACCGGTATGCATAGTTTGACCTCAATCGGACTCCTGACTCCATCATCAGATCAAAACGTTTTTAGTATAGTCTAAAATTTTTATTTAAGTTCTACCGGTGTGCACAGTTTTACATCAATTGGATAATTTGCTGAGGAGTTCCATGGAACAGCTCCTGACTCCATCATCAGATCGGAGCGTTTTTAGTGTAGTCGAAAATATTTATATTAGTTCTACCGATGTGCAACGTTTTATTTTAGTCGGACAACTTGCTGAGGAGTTCCATGGAACAGCTCCTGACTCCATCGTCAGATCAGATCGTTTTTAAAATAGTAAAGTATTTTTATTTAAATTCTACCGGTATTCATAGTTTGACCTCAATCGGACAACTTGCTGAGGAGTTCCACGGAACAGCTCCTGACTCCATCATCAGATCAAAACGTTTTTAGTATAGTCTGAAATTTTTATTTTAGTTCTACCGGTGTGCAAAGTTTTACATCAAGTGGATAATTTGCTGCGGAAAAAAGTGTTTCAAACTGATCCTTATAGATGTCGCATATACTTGATAATTTACTAAGAAAGTTGCCTTACGCCCCTCCAAAAACTAAAAAAAAATATTGGACATTTCAAAGTGATCCTTGTAGATGTCGCATTTACTTGAAAATGTACTGAGAAAATTGCCTTACTTATTCCAAAACCAAAAAAAAATATATATTGGACGTTTTAAAGTGATCCTTGTAGATGTCGCATATACTTGAAAATTTACGAAGAAAGTTGCCTTATGCCCATCCAAATCTAAAAAAAACATGGGACGTCTCAAAAAGATGATGATGGATGTCGCATAAACATGAAAACTTACTAAGAAAGTTGCCTTATATTAAGTTATTATTAAGTTCCTAAAGCTAAAAAAGGGACGTCTCAAAACGATAATGATGATGGATGTCGCATAAAGTTGAAAATTTAGTTATCTCATGCCCCTCCACCAATAAATAAAATACAGTAATATAAATTTCACAGTACCCACAAGCCGTTTGGCTCCCTACAAAAACCGTATGAAAGCTATGGCAAATGAAATATACGGTGTACGGTATTTGCCCAAAAATATTTTGTATGGGACAATTTTTTATTTGTATGAAAGATCAATTTTTTAAGATTCGTATATAAAAAAATGTCCTGAGCAACATTCGTTTTGGCGATAATGCTCTAAGTCTTATACTTTCCGAGATACGAGGTGGATGGGAGCGAATGAGGGACAAAAAGGGGACTTTAGGATTTATTCCTAACTCACCAAAACTCCCTCTATACGATCATACCAAACATTTTTACCTTACGAGGGGGCATCTGGGAGAACAATGATGTCAATGAGTTTTATATAGGTAGATCTGTAAGTATCCATACAGATCAAATCACTCGGTCGCGCTATAACTGTATGCTTTTTTTTTTTTTTTTTTTTTTTCGAATGGACTAATCTCGCTGTTGGCCTCTGAGGCCGTGACAGCTTAACCGAACTTTTGGCGAGCGCAGATGGCGCTCAGCCCTGTAAGTTTTTTTTTTTTTTTTTTTTTAGGCAACTAGCGCAAGGGCACCACTTAGGTACGAACCTCGGCTTGGGCTGTTGCCGGGATGGGGATAGGAGAGAAACGCCCGGGTACATGTCTGTACCTCGTATAAGCGGCGACTGAAGGGACTCGTCGACCTCGCCGGCGAGGTCGGTGTTTCTGTGAAGTGTTTGCTCTGTCTGATATAGATGACTCACCTTCCGCATTAGCAGAGGTGATTTCGTCATCCGGGTCTCCGAGAACGTGTCTCGGACGACGGAGGATTTTGTTGGCGGGCGGATCCAACGGGTAAACCGGAATGGTGTGTACCAAAGGGTTCGGATGATTAGAGGCAAGTTCATAAAACCGCTTGGAAGCGAGCTTCATGAACCTGGCTATTGATTCTAATTTCAAATCGCGATGTAGGTCGTTATTGCGAAAATACCAGGGCGAGCCTGAGGCTTTTCGCAAGAAGCGATTTTGAATAACCTGAATGGCACCAACTTTAGGAGAGTGGGCAAATACTACAGATGAGTATGTCATAATGGGGCGAATGCACGCTTTGTAAAGAGTCACCTTATTTTTAAGGGACATTTTACTTTTCGCGCCTAGAAGTGAGGACAATCGTCCTAGGGTGAACTTTGCTTGGTTGCACCTCTTAGTGATGTGCAACCTAAAGGAAAGACGCCTATCGAGGATGACACCCAGATATTTGGCTGATGGGGCCCAGCGAATGGGCTGGCCAAATAGAGAGATCGGTTTGGGAGTGAGGTTTCTCCGTGAGAAGTACACTGCTGTACTTTTCGACGGGTTTACCTCGATCCGCCACTTGCGGAACCAAGTGGCTAATGAATGAAGGGCAGCCTGCAGCCTTATACCCACCCGATCAGGATTCCGATTGGATGTGTACAAGGCTGTGTCGTCTGCGTATAGGGCTATTTCCACTTGAGGAGTGCGGGGGATATCGCTGGTGTACAGCGTGAACAGGAGGGGGCCGAGAACGGAGCCTTGAGGGACTCCTGCTCTGACTGGTCTAGGACTAGAGAGAGTGCCTTCCACGGTGTAGCGAAAGCTGCGACCTTGTAGGTAGTCTCGTATGATGAGCACGAGTCTGTCTGGGACTCCGAGTTTGAATAGCTTGTAGATCAAGCCGTTGTGCCAGACTTTGTCGAAAGCTTTCGCTACGTCGAGGAAGACGGCACCAGTATCTGAAGGCCAGGTACTTTGCCAGTTGGAGAGGACATGCTCCGTTATGCGGAGCACCTGTTGTGGGCATGAATGTTGGGCTCGAAAGCCAAACTGCTCGTCGGGAAGGAGTTTGAACTCATTGACATGAGCCCAGAGGCGCTTCATTAGAAGACGCTCATATATCTTGCCTAGACTATTAAGTAGACTAATGGGACGATAACTAGTTGGATCGTTTGCCTGTTTGCTGGGTTTTCGGATGCCAATGACGTTGGCTTCCTTCCAAGCATCAGGGAAGGTGCAAGTTTCCATAGCCGCATTGAAGATGCAGACTAGGATATGGATAAGGGGAACAGAGAACTGTTTGAGTACTCTGTTAGAAATGCCGTCGGGGCCGGAGGCTTTCTTTGGGTGTAGGGCCTTGATAGTGTCAAAGACTTCAGAGGGCTCAATCGGATCAAGTGGGGAAGTAGGGGGTCGGGAGGCTAAGCGGTCAACCTCGCTGTTCACCGTATGGAGGTGAACAGGGTCGACGGGTTCGAGACTGGGCGAGCATTGAGATTCGAGGGTTTCAGCCAGGAAATCGGCTTTTTCCTCGTCTTCGAATGCTGGAGGGTGATTTGGTCGGATAAGGGGAGGCATCGGAGCGAGAGCGTCTGCTTTCATGGAGCGAGCTAGCCTCCAGTAGGCCAGATGGCTAGGCTCGATCCCCGAGAGCAGGCTCTCCCACTCACGATTGCGATGTTCTTTAATGCGCTCTCTCACCTCACGGTGCAGGGAGCGCATTAAGACTCGATTGTCGTTAGTGGGGCAGCGACTATGAAGTCTAACTGCGGCGTTAGCTTCAGTCATCAGCCGTCTGATATCATCTGGCAGGGGGCCCCGGTGGTCATCCACTACGGGCACCTGCTTTGATGAGTCTCTGACTGAGTTTGTGATATGTGTGGTAAGGGCGTCAACCGCTACCGTAATATCACCAGATGTCCGAATGACAGAAGGGATCTTATCTAGATCAGTCGAGTGCGCAGACTTGAGGGCTTTCTCAAGTTTATGCCACTCTACCACAGTCTTGGTGGCAGGGGGCTGGTCAGTGGGAGGGCCGAGTAAGAGCATTACCGGTCGATGATCGGAATCGAGCTCATGAATAACTTCGATTAAGCGTAGCCGAAGGGCTACGTTTTTGAGAAGTGCAATGTCAAGGAGCTCGGGGGGAGTGGAAGTAGGGAAGCGAGTCATGCCTCTAGGGGCAATGATGTCGAAATTAAGGGGTTCAACTAGACTTTCTAGTTGTTTGCCTTTAGAGTTCGTCGTGGTGCTATTCCACATGACGTTTTTGGAATTGAAGTCACCCGCCAATATGACGGAGCTTCCTAGACTGAACAGGGCTTGCAGGTCACTCTCGAATTGAGGTGAGCGAGGCTTGCCGGGAGGGACATAGCAGGATGCAATAATGACCGAGGAATGCCCGGTCATTGCTAGCCTGCAGACGGAGGCTTCTATGTAAGACAGAGAAGGGGGATCAAGAGGCATGCAGTGTAGAGCCTTCTTGTAGTAAATGACAGTGCCGCCCTTTTGAGCTAGCAGTCTGTCATTGCGAACAATTTGATAGTTAGGGATTTTTGGGTCCCGATGACCGGGCTTATAACTGTATGCTGTTGCCTATAGTATTATATATACGTAACTATGTATAGTGCTTGTGACAAAGAGACCTCCCTCCAAAAGCGCTCGGCACAGACTGCCAGTGGCCGCGTGGCGCGTTGCGTTTCATGATTTTATAAAAATCATATTACCTATATAATAATTAATGGATAGTACACTTCTAGTTTTTTTTTGTATGTAAATAAAAGGTTGAACTTTGTTATAGTATGTGAATTTTAACTTATAAACTTTCTACATTCGAATAAACGACATCTTTTGAAGCGTAAAATTGCGCAGGTTTTATTCGTTAATTGTTTTGAAAAGACAAAATTTTTTGTTGTAATGTTATTTTTGTAACTTTACGACTCGTTTTTTGGGTGAAAACAGGGTTAGATAGTTCTCTCAATTGCTTATTTTACGAAAACGCGAGTTACAAATTAATTTATTTGACGAATGTGATACGTTTAAATTTTTTCTTCGATCTTTTAAGTTTTGATGAACCAAACTTTGGGTGCATTTATTTTAGTTTATCTCTCTTTATCAACCGAGCCACAGACTTGTTCGAAATATTCGCATAAAACGGGTAACAGAAGACAGGGCCCTTAAGCACTTCATCTCTCTTCAAGATACCCAACAAAATTGAACACTTTATGTTGATATATTTATGTATTTCGTTCATGTATGTGTATTTTTATTATTTTCAATTTAAGTTTATTTATAAGCTAAAGTTCGTTTAACTTTCCATTCTCTGACACTACCACTTTCTCCACACTTTGTAAAGGTTAGCTGGAAGAAAATGCCAATTAGCATTAAGTTCGCCGGAAGGGCGGCCGGAAGGGTTTAGTACAGGGATGGGGGGAGGGGGGAGGAGAGGGGGGGGGGACTTGAAAACCCCCCTAGTGTGTGAGGACTTACGAAAACCTATAATTTTTTAAGAAAATTAAAAAAAACATATTTTGAGCTTAAGTATGAAAAAAACAATTTTTTTATATTGAAAAAAGGCAGAGTCCAGGGGTTTGGAGGAAAAAGTGGCCTATGCAAACGTTGCTCCCCACGTTTTCATAGACCAGTTTTTCTTCCAACCCCCCGGACTCTGGGTGGGCTCCCGCCAGAAGCTCTTAAGGTCGCCGCTGAATGAAGCAAGTCACTCAGGACCTTCCGCGAGCTTCTGGCTCCCGCGCTCTTTATATACACTCTAGGGGTGTCACGCACAACGTGGGGTCGGGGTGCTTCGTGTCGATTCTGTCACTCTTTTTGAACCTAACCTACTCAAGTTGGGGTGCCCCGTCTCGATTCAGTGTACCATTTATCGTAGTTCAAAAGATAACTTATTATTAAAAAAAATATTAATAATACCATTATTATAAATATCCATGCAACAGTGAACGAATCTAATGTAAACTTTGTAAAAGAATGTCGAAATTTCCGCCAATAAAAATGTAAAACTTATGTCACTGTCATTGCCAAATTCGAAATTTCTGCCAATAAAAACGTAAAATCTATGAAAAAGCCGTATTATCTGTCACTGTCATGTCAATTTAGTGTCGTAATAATCGATAGAACGCAAACTGAAAGGTCGGACACTGATTTCCGAGCGAATTACGCAATCGATCACGGATTTTCAAAAATTAATATCTATAAAACTATAAGGTTGCGCAAGTTGCCACTTCACATGTAACCTTTTTTCGTGTACACATGAAAATAAAAATGAAAGTCCTAGCACAACTTTCCTAAAGGAAATTTCAGCCAGTTCGCCTATGTATTATTTTATTAATGCAATAAAGATTTTTCTTATCCAACCTACCAAATATACAAAAACGAATTAATTAAAATCGATGAACCCGTTTCCGAGGTTTGCGACCACAAAAACCGTTACACGAAGAGAATAAGATATTAGGTACGGGATTTATCACGTACAGTTACACGACAATAGTATTGGGCTACACGTTGCCGTTAAAAGATTAGATAATGGTTTAGGATCACCTTTAGATTCCTTACCCTTATGTCTGCGGGGTTCTTCACAAAAATATTCAGCTCAGGCCCTAGCCAAAACCTTACGTAATCTCCGTACTCATTCGACATCTTACTAACTACATCCAGTAGGTCTGAAACCAAAAATAAATATCATTATCATACAGATCTATGATCATACACTTTGGCGGAGGCAGCACATCATAGGTCCATAAGGAAACACTTTTTGTTTTTCAGTGGGTATGACAACATTTTAGAGAGTTATAGTAAAAATACTTAGATAAAAACAAAAAGGGAAGATACATTGCTAATAGTCAAACGAGGCTCTGCTGCACTACATGGATACATCTCACGCACACGTTTATAAAGTAAGTAAGTTACATCACGTTATTACGTGGAATGTCAATCCGGTGAGCGAGACAGAGCGAAGAGCTTATGTTTAGTGCAAGCGAGAGATAATCAAGTGTCAGTTGCGGCGACGAGTCGCCGTAATACGAACACACGATTGTGACTGAAGTGAAATTGTGGATGAACCTAATTTGAGCTGCCCACTTGCGAGACGATTGTGCCGTATCTTCTCTTTTTGTTTATATCTAAGTAACTAACTATACTAGAACAAACATAGCTTGATCTCTGGGACAGCTGTCAGTAAAATCGCGCCTATGAAGTTCTGAATTTAACACTACGGACAAACGTACCAGTCAATGTCATACTTTATGGGCTTGCTGAGCTAATTATAGTGATCTGATGAGCGATGAATCATCGTGACCACAGCCCATAAACTAACGATATTTTGTATAAAACTTAATTCAAAATTAATTTATCATTTAATTAAAAAAAATAACATTCAATATCTCGTAACATTCCTTCCGACAACTTTGGGGTTCGAGAGAAGTTTGGCCGCGGCGTGTCTTCTTCCGCAAGATGGCGCCAACGCGCCGCCATCTTGTTTGACATAACCCATTCTCCTCAGTACGAGTGCTAACGCCTTGTATACGCCACGTGTTTTCCGTTCTCATCACTTTGTTTTTGTTACTATTGCTGTTAATTTGTTAAGTTTATTTATTATTGTTAGTTTCTTTGTTGTTATTGTTTGTTTTCATTGTTTGTTGGCATAATGCCAAAGAGAACGAAGAAAACTGTTTTGAACAGTCGTGAGTTTGTGATTCGCTTGCACAGAACAATGTTCGCTTGCGTGAATATTTTGAACGAGAAAACCAAAATGGTGGACCGCTATTACCCATGGCAAAAGTTTGTGACAGAGTTGCAGATGCTCTTGGCATTGGACGTGCGACAATAATTCGCATCAGTAAAGAAAAATATGGCGAATCTTCAACCGCAGTATTGACTGAAGACGAGGAAAAAAAAGCTTTCAACGCCAAATAAAAAAAGAAGAAAGACTGCTCCTGTCACAAAAATTGACGACTTTGACGCCGCTAAGATTCGCAACCATGTATATGGTTATTATACACGGGGCGAATTACCTACATTAAAAAAACTAGCGGCGTCCCTAAAAGACGCAGACTTGTTTAAAGGAAGCTTGCCGTCACTATCGAAGATTTTTAAAAATATTGGATTTTCCTACAAAAAAGTGACAAAAGAAAAATTATAATGGAACGAACCGACATTGCTCTTGCTCAAGTGAATTTTCTCCGGAAAGTCAAAAAAAATACAAATTGGGACAAAGTTGTCTTTCTAGACGAGACATGGCTAAACGCCAATCATACCGTATCCAAAGCTTGGACCGATGATACGGCACAATCGACCACCAAAGTACCCGAAGGCAAAGGTCAAAGATTAATAATAACTCATGCTGGGACGTGTCGTCCAACCAGATTTTGAAAAATTTAATGAGTGGTTTTTATAATTATTAGATAATTTGAAGGAGCCACATTATATAATTATGGATAACGCCCCATATCACTCGGTCCAAAAGCACAAACCACCAACTTCGGCAAACAGGAAGTTAGAAATAATTGCATGGCTTCAAGAAAAAGGAATAGAGGCCAATGAAACAATGCTTAAAAACTAATTATTGAGACTCGTTGGTCTGCACAAACCCAGCACACCAACGTATGTCTTAAATGACATAGCCCAAGAAAAGGGTCATAACGTCATAAGACTGCCTCCATATCACTTGCAGTATAATCCGATCGAGCTTATCTGGGCCCAAGTAAAAGGTTAGTTTGCTCGAATTTCAGTTAGACAGATTCTTCATGTATAATTTATGATATTAAAATATGTTTTTCTTTCAAGGTTCCGCTGCTAGACTTAACACAACACCGCCTTTCACGGCAAATAAAATGTTGCAGTTACTAAACACTGCGGTTGAAAATGTATCTGTAGAAGATTGGAAAAAGGTAGTTACCAAATGCAGAAAATTAACGGAAGAAGATTGGGAGCGGGACGTTCGATTTGATAATATTTGCGAACAAGAGTTCATTATAAATTTACAAGATTGCTCTAGCGATTCTGAAAGTGATTCGGATATTGATTTGGGGTGTACTCCTTTGGAATAAATAGATGTATGTATTAAAATATTCGTTTCATTTTATTACCCAAATCATAATATAATCCAATATACATATAATTATGGCAGACAGCCTTCGTGGCGAAGCGGTAGTGAACACGACTGCTGCGCAGGAGGTCGCGGGTTCGATCCTCGCTCAGTGCAAATATTTGTTTGCATGAATATGGGTTTTTGCACTGGTCTGGTCGTGCCTCGGAAAGCACGTTAAGCCGTCGGTCCCGGCTGCCATACGAATATCTAATGGCAGTCGTTACGGGTTGTTGGAGCCCTCAAAAGTCCAACAATTGGTCTTACTGCAAAGCTTCTATCGATATTTTTTTCTGTATCATAACTACCCTAGGAATGTCAGTTTAACAAATGTCGCAGAGATAAAACTATGTTTTTTCAAGTATAGTAGTTCGCACCGAACTGAGATCCCGCGAGTCTCCGATTAAAACAAAAAAAAATATTACTTATCTGTAATCTTTGACTATGAAAATAGTGTCACGAAATAAATAACCAAACAACTTTTTGGGGCACAAATTGCAGTTATTCTAGATTTCAGCCATTTTTGCCTATATTTGTGTCACTTAAGCTACACGTATACCAAATTGTAGCACTGTGGGGTCAATGGTGTACCCTGTGAATTTTGTCAAAGTTCAGTTTTTATTATGGCTAATAACTCTAAAACTATAAAGACTTTATTAAAAATAAAAACGGAATCAAAATTTATAATTTTATTAATTTTTATTTTTATTAATTTTTTACCTTTCATTTGACGTCCCACTTGACCTAATTTCATTTATTTTACCCCTCTTGAAACCCAATATCTCAACAACCCCCCCCCCCCCCCCAACAATAGTAGCTCATTTGGTCACACCATAATTGTGCCATCAGTACCTACGTATATAAATGCTGGGAAAATTATTCCTGGCGGGAATAGAGTCGATAGAAACCAACTTTTTTATTGACATAATGTGATTTTCTAGGCTGACTGTACATTTTTGTTTAAATCCGCATATACATTTGTTTTATTCTTCAAAATAAACCTATAGTTTCCTTAGAATAAAACCGTCTTACTACAATAGGCCCTCAATGATGACGATGAGGTAAAATTTTGCCCCATCCTGTATAACTAGTGGTTTGCCCAGAACTGAGATCTCGTGAGTCTCCCATAAAAACCTGTAATCTTTGACTATCACAAGTGCTACGAAATGTATGACCAACTAACTTTACCTATAGTTTCGTTAAAATTACAGGTAACGGGAGTTCATGAATGAATGAATGAATGAAATACTCTTTATTGCACACCAAATAAAAATACAATAATGGAAATAGACAATAAATAAAGGTACAATGGGCGGTCTTATCGCTAAAAGCGATCTCTTCCAAACAACCTTTGGATGGACAGGATAAACAAAATCAAAAGACGGCGGTGTAAGAGTACCTACAGACATAAACAGAACTCACAAAATAAAATATACCTATTAATTATACTAATAAACATAAACTTAAATACATACAAATAATATAAGAATAAATAAACTACACTACACAAAGAGAATAAATAACATAAACACTAACTAGCAGTTACGAGACAACGAAAGGAAATGGTTGTATACCTTGACTTTGAAAATAGGAAGATATTGGGACGACCTTACAGACAAAGGTAAGGCGTTCCACAGTCGCACAGCTTGTACTGTAAAGGAGTCACCATAAAATTGTGAACTATGGATGGGAGTTCGAAGCTGTAGAGCTTCGGAAGAACGAAGGGTTTGAGAGTGTCCCTGATACAGAAACTCGAAACGCTCCTTTAGATAAGAAGGTGAAGTGGGATTATAGAGAATGTTATAAAGAAGTGATACAATATGTGCATTCCGGCGAAGACGTATAGGGAGCCACTTGAGTTTTGCGCGGAATTCTGAGACATGGTCATACTTGCGCAAGCCGAATATGAACCGAATACAAAGGTTTTGAAGGCGCTCAAGTTTACTCATTTGGACTTCGGAAATGTCGAGGTAGCTAGCGTCGGCGTAATCTAAGATAGGGAGTAGAAGGGATTGTGCAAGCGTAATTTTGGTGGCGGTCGGTAAAAAGTTACGAAGTCTACGCAACGAAGCTGAAGAAGCAAACACTTTGCGGCTGATCTCAGCAATACACGGCACCCATGATAGCTTGGTGTCCATGATAATTCCCAAGTTCATGTATATAGGTTATTCTTTTTTGGGGTATAAATTGCAAGTATTTTGGATTTCAGACTTTTATCTATATTTGTGTCACTAAAGCTACACGCATACTAAGTTTCAGCACTGCGGGGTCACTGGTGTACCCTGTAAATTTTGTCAAAGTTCAGTTTTATTATGGCTAATAACTCAAAAACTATAAAAACTTTATTAAAAATAAAAACGGACTCAAAATGTATAAATAAATACCTTTCATTTGACACCCCACTTGACCTAATTTCATTTATTTTACCCCTCTTGAACCCCAATATCTCAACAACCCCCCAACATCATTAGCTCATTTAGTCACACCAAAATTGTGCTATCACTACCTGCCTATATACCAAATTTCACGATGAACGGATCAACAATCGGATCAAACAAACTTTATTGACGCAGTACTTAACTTAAAGTAAGATACAAATATTATAATCTTATGTAATTTTACGAACAATATTAGTGCTAACGTAATCACCATCTCCCCCCCCCCCCCATGTCATCAAAATAAGGAAATCATAGACCCCACGCCCCCTATAGTGCTTTAGTAATATTTGAACGGTCCCTTATGGTGGACAAGAGGAAAATCATTGAGCATCTGTGAATTGACAATATAGATCTTATCTTTATAATCGCCGGCTGTAACGCTAGAAGACTGTACGCGCGTTAAGAACGCGATAAGATCTTCTCTATCCTTAGATCGAGTATAAAGAGCTAGAGATATCTTGTGCTCATAGTTCTAGTTTCGTAGGATGTGTATTATTTGATGTGTAGCGGCTTATCTTTTCAAGGCAATGCTCAACACCTCTGTCGGGCATCACATGCTCAATGGCGTGCGCATCATAGCGCAACAGCAGGGCGCGTAAAACCGTTCTGTTGGTTCGCAAATCGCAATGCACACTGAGCGAAGTTAGGCACTTGTCTCACCGCCGGCGAGTAAGCGATTAGCTATCAACTATTTTCTCGCTCAAGAAACGAACAAAAGATATAGATTCCGTGTCAGTAAAAGAGACTCGTACCTATATTAATAGTTGATCGCTGGCCGTTCACACTGCCGGCGAGAACTCGCTCTCCACTATTTTGTCGCAGCGACTACAACACTCGCTCAGCGATACGCGAAGCAAGCCGCTATGTTATAGCCCAGTGAGACAACTTTAGGAACTAAACACTCGCTTCTCGCTGCTCGCCAACTCGTTTCTAGTTTCTAGCTCTACTCGCTTCTCGTGAGACAAGTGCCTTAGACTTAAACAAATAACTTTTAACAAAAATATAACCAAATTAAGATAGCAGAAAAAACCAAACCATTGGACCGATTTCAATGAAATTTCTATGAGACGAATCTAAAACTATATATATATTTTTTATGTTATTTGTGGGGAAACAGGCTTACGGCCCACCTGATGGTAAGCGGTCACCGTCGCCTATTGACACCGGCAACACCCGGGGTATTGTCGATGCGTTCCCTACACTGTAGAAACCTCTTTACATTTCTCTTGAAGCGTGCCATGTCGTAGCCTAATGGGAAAACCTCAGATGGTAGCTCATTCCACATCTTGCAAGTATGGGGTAGAAAAGATCGCGTGAAGCGTGTGGTGCGTGATACCCAATTTTCGATGATATGTGGATAAGCTTTATTACGTTGTCGAGAAGTGCGGTGGTAAAATCTCGACGACGGGATGTGATCAAATAGCTCCTCAGAACATTCCCTATTATACAGGTGGTAGAATACACTGAGCGATCCGATGTCACGGCGTTGACTCAGCGGTTCCAGCCTGTCGGCGAGTTTGGGATCACCGATGATTCTAATGGCTCTTCTCTGAAGGGAGTCAAAACGAAGCAATTGGTACTTTGGAACTATGCGCCAAAGATAGGAACAGTATTCTACGTGCGGCCGAACTTGTGCTTTGTAAAGCAATAGCCGTTGTTGTGCCGTAAAATACTGTTTGGCACGGTTCAAATAAAAATAGTTTTCCTAATCGGTTGATAAACGACGGAGGTCTGAGGTAATTAGAAGTCTGCTAAATAAAAACTACAACCTCCAAATTGAGAACCTCCTTTATTCTTTATTGTACACAAGAAAAAACATTATAAAGTACAGAAATAGAGGACATGTACAAAGGCGAGCTTAACCCTATAAAGAGTTTTCTTCCAGCAAACCTTTGAGGCTAGAGAGAGATGATTTTAAAGGTAGGTGCGTGTACAAGAATCATAAATATGTACATATATCTTAAACAAATAAAACGATATATACAAAAAGAAATTAATAAAATGAATGAAAATAATAAATAAAATAAATAGACTAATATATACAAAAATAAATATATACCTCCTTTCTTTGAAGTCGGCTATAAACTAGGGTTGTCTCATCCCCTTGGAACGGACTTCAGGGCAACCATTTGAAAATCCCTATTTTATGGAAAAGTATGTGATATGTGATCAGTTACGATATGTTAAGATACACACACGGTCTACGATACACGTTGCTTCTATTAAAATACCCACTTTTAAGTTTACATTCGCTTATTCCCTGTAAACCCCCTAGTGGGGAAGTGGTTTTCTTCCCATAGTGATACAAGGTAAATGTTGCGTACGTCTCTAATATAACGACATTCTACAGCACATTAAACTAGTTGATATAAGTAAGCTGTGAAGGTCAGGACATGCCATTGAACGTTACATACCGTAATGACGACAGAACTAGCAGATAAATGGATAATTGCGTCCACATGGATAGTTTTATGGGGTAAATAAAGCTGTTTGAAATTCTCTCTCATCATAAAAGAGGCCTGCTTTGGGATTTTCCGCCTATTTACGACACGCATTATTTAGGATGATAGAGAAGCTTGGGATTGAAATTGTTTCAACTCGTTCAAAAATGTTACAATATAGACGTAATTTTTTTTATTGATATGTATTCTAAAAGGCTCATTAAAAACCACCAGCCTTGTTATCTTGTCTTTCTTTCCTGGCTTGGTCGCGAAGGAACAGGCAGTATAATTGACGTTTCAAAGTGATCCTTGTGATTCTAATGAATAAAAGATCTTGACTTTGGTACATAACAATAGAATAGAGTATATGAATGAATGAATGAATGACTGAAATAATATATATTGCACACCGAACAAAAATACAGTAATAATGGAAATAAACAATAAATAAAGGTACAAGGGGCGGTCTTATCGCTAAAAGCGATCTCTTCCAGATAACCTTTAGATGGACAGGATAAACAAAATCAAAAGACGGCGATGTAAGAGTACCTACAGACATAAACAGGACCCACATAATAAAATATATCTATTGATTATATTAATAAACATAAACTTATACACATACAAATAATATATAAATAAACTACACTACATAAAGAGGATAAATAACCTAAACACTAACTAGCAGTTACGAGACAACGAAAGGAAATGGTTGTATACCTTGACTTTGAAAATAGGAAGAGATTGGGACGACCCTTTAAGTAGACAAAGGTAAGGCGTTCCACAGTCGCACAGCTTGTACTGTGAAGGAGTCACCATAAAATTGTGAACTATGGACGGGAGTTCGAAGCTGTAGAGCTTCGGAAGAACGAAGGATCATTAAACCCCAATGCGGGTCGTCAGAGCATATCGTATTCCCCCAAGCTAGAAGTAGAATTAGAATGATTATCAAGTTGTAGACGGTAATTTGCTTGGGTAGGTCAGTTATGTTATGTTACGTATAGCTAAAATATAATCTTTAGGTATTCACTTTTAGCATAATCATAACCGTCTTTATGAATGAATGAATTACTCTTTATTAATAATAAACAATAAATAAAGGTACAATGGGCGGTCTTATCGCTAAAAGCGATCTTCGGATGGACAGGATAAACAAAATCAAAAGTCAAATGACTCTTTATGTGACGGGTATCTAGGTAGGTATTTCAATAATGTGTCAGCGGCTCGAGTCTCTAACCACTGAGACAAAACTCTAAGGTTTAACTGTGCTTTATGGCAGTTTTTGTCGATTATAATGTAAAATACGTTATATAAAAAATTTACATTGCTACTAGTTAAAGTAAGCCTATGTGTTATTAGAATAGAATAGAAAACGCTCTATTGTATACACTAGACACGCGATAGTACAATTGGCGGTCTTATCGCTAAAAACGATCTCTTTTTATTACGAAAAATTAGAAATAAAAATTTATTAAAAATTACGACGACGGTGCAGTGGGCGAATAGCCGGCTGAGACGCAGGAGGTAGCGGGTTCGATTCCCGCCGCGAAACAAATGTTTGCATGATCTACAGATATTTATTCCGGGTCTGGTTGTTTCTCTATATATATTATAAGTATGTATTTACAAAAAAAAATGTATATATGTATTCTATCAGTTATCTGGTTCCGATAGTACAAGCTCTGCTTAGTTTGGGCCTAGATAGCGTTGTGTGACATTTCACACATATTGCTGGACATTTCCAGCAATATTTATTTATCTTCGAGACAACCTTTGGGTGGACTGGATTTTACAAGAACGTTAAAAGACGGTAGCTTTATAACTTAAGCTTTTTCAGATTTTGGCTTTACACCACTTTACTTAACTCCGGACGGACAGACAGACGGAAAACTGCTAACTTGTGACCAAGGTATATAAACTATAGATAATTGACGTTACTTTAATAAAACTCGTATCACAACTGAATCAAGTTAATTATAATAACATCTAGTAGAAATAATTATTAGGAAAATGTCACATAATTTACACTTGTGTACCTAGAGGTGAATCGCAATTTATACAAGGAGACAATTTAATTTTACTGCTCAATTTGTAAGAAGAATTATCAAAGCTGAGTAGGCTCTAACTGGCTTAAAAGAAGCAGTCGGCCAACTTTATGGTTTGTTAACATTTAATAAACTTCATAGACAAGTAACTTATATCACAAAAAAAAAAACGTGTGTGTACCTACTTATGTACGCACGTAAGAAGTTATACTTCTTTGGCGTAACAGGACAAAAATAGCCAAAGATTTCATCCCGTATGCCGCAACTCTTTCTTCAAAAAAGGAATGATAAATGAATAGGTACATATATGAGTTATCGCGGAAACTTGAGAGACAGTTATCAGCTTGCATGTCGCGTTTTGGCTGTCGGTGTGCGCGCGCATTGTATAAATTTTACTCTCATATTTTTTTTCCAAACGCGCCAAAAGATTGATTGATTGAAAATACTTTTTTTTGCTCTTATAAAATAAGTACAAAGACTAACTTAATGCTAAAGAGCATTCTCTTCCAAATAACCTTTGTGTATTGTAGATAAAGATGTGTAGGTAGTGCGCAGGAAAGGGAAATGATAAAAATTTGCACTGGACTAATAAAAATAGTATAATATAGTTACATACTTCATAAATAAACCTACTTAAATACTTTATTTGATATACTAAACTATACCAATCTATAATATAAAAATGAATCGCAAAATGTGTTGGTAAGCGCATAACTCAACAACGCCTGGACCAATTTGGCCAATTCTTTTTTTGTTGTATTTCTTATTGTCAGGAGAAGGTTCTTATGAAAGAAAAAATTAAGAAAATTGCGCGCAAAATTAGAAAGTTTAAGAATACTTAACCACCATATAAAATTATTTATAATCTAACCTTAGCGCTTTTATAATGTAACCTTATGACGTTTGACATAGAATTGACAGAATGCGTGCTGCAAATATCGTCAAAGAGGATGTAAAAAAATGAATATCATTTGAAACAGATGCTTCGGTAGGAGTTATCCCGAGATATATTGTCTATATAAATAAAAATTAATTGCTGTTCGTTAGTCTCGCTAGAACTCGAGAACGGGTGGAGCGATTTGGCTAATTTTGGTATTGAATTATTTGTGGAAGTCATTCATTTTCTCATGCATAATGATGGCCGGGGACAACAATTGACAATTCTACCAGGGTGACTTATATTGACAGCCCGCGTTATACCTATGCATGTCAAGCCGATACGAAGTTCGGGGTTCCACTAGTATCAAATAAAAATACATACTTAACAATAGAAGAAATGACAAGGAAATATTAAGTTGCTCATTTTTGGTCGGTTTGACCGCGAAGGTGCATATATATTCTCAATCTGAATGCTTTCACTGATGTATAACTTCAAAATATTACCTACTTCTGAAAACAGAAAATCAAAAATGGAACTCTTAAATTAAAAGTAGCTAATTGAACCTCTACTTAATTTTTAAAGAGCTCTCCTACAATATCACACATTTCTTTTACATTGCTGAAAACTACATTAAAATCCGTTGAGTAGTTTAAAAGATCTAAGGTAATAGACAGCGGAAGCGACTTCATTTTATACTATGTACACATACGATCTTTACCTGTATGATTAATAAGATGAACAATTAGGTAATTTGTTTTTTATTACACTAGCTGACCCGCCCGCGGTTTGGCACGGGTGGTTAATCAATAAACATTACCCTCATTTTGCGCAGTTGGCCAAAAAGTAACCTATGTAATTTCCCAGGTTATTATCTATCTCCTTGCAAAATTTAATTACGATCCGTTCAGCAGTTTAGTCGTGTAAAGGTAACAAACAAACAGAGTTATGTATGTATGTATACATATAAACCTTCCTTATGAATCACTCTATCTATTGCTGAAAACTACATTAAAATCCGTTGAGTAGTTTAAAAGATCTAAGGTAATAGACAGCGGAAGCGACTTCATTTTATACTATGTACACATACGATCTTTACCTGTATGATTAATAAGATGAACAATTAGGTAATTTGTTTTTTATTACACTAGCTGACCCGCCCGCGGTTTGGCACGGGTGGTTAATCAATAAACATTACCCTCATTTTGCGCAGTTGGCCAAAAAGTAACCTATGTCATTTCCCAGGTTATTATCTATGTCCTTGCAAAATTTAATTACGATCCGTTCAGCAGTTTAGTCGTGTAAAGGTAACAAACAAACAGAGTTATGTATGTATGTATGTATACATATAAACCTTCCTTATGAATCACTCTATCTATTGCTGAAAACTACATTAAAATCCGTTGAGTAGTTTAAAAGATCTAAGGTAATAGACAGCGGAAGCGACTTCATTTTATACTATGTACACATACGATCTTTTCTACCCCATACTCGCAAGATGAGGAATGAGCTCCCATCTGAGGTTTTCCCGTTAGGCTACGACATGGCACGCTTTAATAGAAATGTAAAGGTTTTTACAGGGTAGAGAATACCCCGGGGATTGCCGGTGTCAATAGGTGACGGTGACCGCTTACCATCAAGTGGACCGTAAGCCTGTTTCCCCACTATACACACTATACATTAAAAACTTTAATGTTTAAATGTTCATTGATTATTTTATATTATTGTGTAATTTTTTATTGTAAAAATGCGCCCTGAGTTACTAAATTTGCGGTGCTCGTAGATGGCAAACAAGTTTATAGTGCCGTTACGTAGTTTTTAAGACCGTGTTTATACAAAAAGATATTTTGTACCTCAACGGAAAGTACTTTCAAATTATTTGACCCCAATGAAACTTAAATGGGGAAACAATAGTATAATTAAACCCATCATTTAAAAAAATATTATTAATATTGTTCAACCGCCATGTAAGTTACATAAACAAGTAGGTATATCTAACAAAAATATAACAGACTTAACAAAACTATTGAACTGATTTTGATGAAATTTCTATGAGACCAATATGAACGTATATCCTTTCAAGTAAAAAAAGAATTTTCCAAATCGGTTGATAAGTAAATAAATATTACTGGACATTTTACACAGCGCTATCTAGCCGCAAACTAAGCAGAGCTTGTACTATGGGAACCAGATAACTGATAAAATACTTACTTATATACATTTTTTTTGTAAATACATACTTATAATACCTATATAGAAAAACCACCAGACCCTGAACAAATATCTGTACATCATGCAAACCTTTGTTCCGCGGCGGGAATCGAACCCGCTACCTCCTGCGTCTCAGCCGGCTATTCGCCCAATGCACCACGGAGAGCGTCGTTAATAAATGATGGAGTTCTGAGGTAAAAACATAACACCGAATTGCGTCCCTATAACATTTGAGGGTTGATCTCTTTTTTTTAGGATCCCATCATCAGATCCTGACTTGGTGCCAAAGGGACCACCTGAAAAGTATACAATTTTAAACAAAAAAAGAATTTCTCAAATCGGTCCAGGCGTCTTTGAGTAATAGGGGAACAACATTAAAAAAAAGATTCCGACGAATTGCGAACTTCCTCTTTTTTTGAAGTTGGTTAAAAACGACGAATTGAAAATCTTCTTTGATCGAGCGAAGCGAGATCTCTAAATCAACTTTGGCAAATCGGTGTTGTATGTATGTAGATAATAATATGTATATTTGTTAGTCCGAGGATAACTTTCGAAGCGTTTATCAAATCATCGTGAAATTTGGTATATACGTAGGTAGTGATGGCACAATTTTGGTGTGACTAATGAGCTAAAAATGTGGGGGTATTGTTGAGATATTGGGGTTCAAGAGGGCTAAAAAATGGGACTATCCGGTCAAGTGGCACATCTAATATCTTTGTGAGTACATTTCAATCCCGTTTTTATTTTTAGTTTTTAAGTTATTAGCTATAATAAAAACTGAACTTTGACGAAATTCACAGGGTACACCAGTGAACCACAGTGCTGAAATAATTGTTTAGCTTTAGTGACACAAATAAAGGGAAACGTCTGAAATCCAGAATAACTGCAATTTCTACCCCAAAAAAGAAATACCAACTTACATGAACTCGCTACAAATAATTTGAATGAAACTGTAGGTCAAGTAATTTGGATATTCATTTCGGGGCACTATTTTGACAGTCAAACATTACAAATAATATTATTTTTTGTTGTTATGGGAGACACGCGAGAACTCAGTTCGGGGCGAACCACTAGTTATTTTAAAGTCGGTAAAAATTACCAAAATAAAATGCTAAATGTTATTACCGATGGTTTTCGAAACGTCAACAAGACGCCCCGCGTAGGCGTCAACGCGACGTCTACGTGGGGTGTACGTAGGCTCTACGTGGAATCTAAGCGACGCAAACGCCTACGTGGGGCCTACGGCGCATCTACGCGATCTCTACGCTGTTGGAGTGCGCCAAAACAGTGCTACGTGACCTCGATCAACGCCGATGACCGACGGGGCTCTAGCTATATTCTCAGACATAGCTTAGAAACAAACTATTAGTTTATTTCACGAAGTCCCTGGGAAGTAGGGATAAAACATTCCACAAGTAGCATGTGAAAAATCAAACGAAAATAATTATCATACGACACATCTGCTTCTTTCCTTCGCGTAACCTGATAAGTAGCATTACAGACGGTTTTATGCGAAATGTGCAGCATGTCATTCGGATTCCGGAGGTTCCGTTCGAACTTTGAATCTGTAATAGCTGTTAGAAATAGCAGATCGTTCGTTTTTCATCAGAAATCATCGGTCGTATTCGTTCGAATATGTTAAATCACGTTGTAAGTGCTAAATAGCAAGTGCCATGCTATTAAAACTTATATAGTCTGTGTAATTTCACATGTGAAATATAAATAAAAAATGTATCGTAAGTGGACGCTATGTCATAAGGATTAAATAGGTACATACATTTTCAACCTATTTTTGTGCCGCGGGGCTTCTTTTATGAGCGTATCTAACTAAAACAGTGGCAATTTCCAAGTCAAGTTGCAAAAATTGGCATTATTAATGTCCATAAGGTCTGTCCGTCGTATACAAATAACACAAGAATCAATAATAGAATTTGATATTCATTTGGGTTTTAAATATTTGGACTGGTCTTTGAGATATGCAAAAGGTAAGTAAAAATATCGGTACAAATGGTGTGATATTTTGAAGTGATTCCGGTTTCTTCTCTTGTAGGTAGCTGTACTCCATCAGATCTTCACCAAGCTTATATGGACCTGACATGGACATGGCGATACTATAAAGGTTCCGAATTCGACTACGGACCCTAACAATACAGCCGAATCGAGAACCTCTTTTTTTAAAGTCAGTTGATAAATTATTATCTAAGATAAATCTTAGATAAAATAAAATAATAAAAAAAATATTGCTGAACATTTCACACAGCGCTATCTAGCCCCAAACTAAGCAGAGCTTGTATTATGGGAACCAGGTAACTGATAGAATACTTATATACTTTTTTTTTTAAATAAATACATATAATATATAGAAAAACATCCAGACCCGGAACAAATATCTGTAGATCATGCAAACATTTGTTCCGCGGCGGGAATCGAACCCGCTACCTCCTGCGTCTCAGCCGATTATTCGCCCACTGCGCCACGGAGGTCGTCTTATAATAAGCATCGACTTATACGATTCTAGAAGTACGTACTTGTATCTTCTCCAGGCTTGGCCAAAACCATCAGTGCGTTCCCTATAACAGGCCAGGCAGGGGGTCCAGGAACCAGCTTCGCTAACTCGAGCATTCTTCTATGGGTCCACCGCCAGTACTGCCAGTAAGCCAGTAGGAGGGCCAATGAGGTTGATATCACGAGAAACCAGGCCATATTCTGTAAAATAATGGTGTCCGTTGTGTTGCTCTGAACACCAGCAAATAAAAATGACGCCATACGTTCATCGCTATATAAACTAGGTTGGAAACAGTTTTGTAGTACCATGTCGCATTCAAGTTGACTTGCTCGACGACTGCGTATTATCTGCGTTAAGCGCTGCTTAGTGTGACATGGTACTACACTGGTAGTAGTAGTTCATTGTTAAATCCGCTGTGTTACTTTACAGTGTAAGTACATGAAATGATTAAGCTTAAATAAATTTTATTAAAACACAGTGAAAAAGTGTCGCAGGGACCCAATAGGTATGAAGGCTTACTTAGTCAATACGGTTGTAGAATCATTTTAAAATACAAAGTTAATTTAGCAGTTCATTTGGTCATTTTGTATTATAAATAAATAAATACAAATATTGCCGGATATTTCGCACAGCGCTATCTAGCCCCAAACTAAGCAGAGCTTGTACTATGGGAACCAGATAACTGATAGAATACTTATATACTTTTTTTTGTAAATACATACTTACATAGAAAAACATCCAGACCCGGAACAAATATCTGTAGATCATGCACACATTTGTTCCGCAGCGATAATCGAACCCGCTACCTCCTGCTTCTCAGCTGGCTATTCGCCCACTGCGCCACGGAGATCCGTCCTGCTATTTCTTTAAGACAAAGCAAAAAATCGACTATTACGATACAGCTACTTTGCAGCTTTATATTTCGTGAACGGATTTTTGTATCAAAGTGTTCAGGGTAGGTACCTACCTTAAAGTGTTTTTAGAAGACCTAATCAGCGATACCCCACACGACGGGGTGCGTGAATAAAAAAACAATCCCAGTTATTTTATTCTAATACTGTACATCTGCGAATAAATAAGTAAGTAATTCATAAATTCATTACTAACCAATTAATGAATTTGAATTAATAGGCCTAAGTGAAAATCCAAAGTTATTCACTGCTTACTATCCCCCAAGAATAATCATTCTAGCATAGACTTATACTTCTATCACTTTATCTTCTATCATAGACATAAACTATCATCACCAATTTGTATCAGAAATGTCTTGAACAGTGTTTTTATTAGGTATTGTATTACTCTGTCCGCGCGTTAGATCAGATCACGATTCACTAGAAAATGTCTGCTTAGGCTATGTAGTGTAGGAACCATTAGGTACCTTATCCAACCGTACCAACACCACAAAACAGATATGTACAGAAGTTAAACTTAGTACAACGAGCGAAAACAGGCGCATGCACACAAAGACGAACGCGTACGAGGACCTCGGATCAAGTCGATCGATTCTTCGAATAAATTGATCCGAGATCCTCGGACACCCGTCCCTATACACGGTGTCCTCTATATCACAGTTTTCTCAGAACAAACGTTGTTCAAACCATGGTCTACTAACAGTTTATAAGATCAAATTAAAAAACAAAACGAAATCGGTCTTTGAAAAATATAAAAAGTTTGGAACTTAAAACGTCTATTTTAACGTTACGCCCTACAACATAGTCAGCGCGCTGACTTATACACGGTGTCCATTAAATCGCCGTTTTCCCAGAACAAACGTTGTTCAGAGCATGGTCTACTAACTGTTTATAACATCAAATTAAAAAACATAACGAAATAGGTCTTTGAAAAATATAAAAAGTTGCGAGCTTAAAACGTCTATTTTAACGTTACGCCCTAAAACATAGTCAGCGCGCTGACCGGTACCTACTAGATATCTAAGGAGTAGATAATACGCTATAGCTAGCGTACCCATGCACTTAAAATGTCACGGTTAGATTTTTAACAATGTTAGTCTTATTTGAATGTCTAGATTTTTTAATTTTATTCTCTTATTTGATGCTATATACAGTTAGTAGACCATGGTCTGAGCAACGTTTGTTCTGGGAAAACAGTGATTTAAAGGACACCGTGTATGCCTATCTAACTAAGGTGTAGGTAATACCAGAGATCAGTAATATCAACTTACTTTTTACATAAACTGGTCTGTGGTAATACGCAACGGCTAGCGTACCCATGAACTTTATGTCACGGTTAGTTTTTGAACAAAGTTAGACTTATTTGAGAAGGTCTAGATTTTTTATGCTCTTATTTGATGCTATAAACAGTTATTAGACCATGGTCTGAGCAACGTTTGTTCTGGGAAAGCAGTGATTTAAAAGACACAGTGTGTGTGCGTGCGCTGCTTTCGCTCGTGGTTCTTCTGTCCCTATCTACTTTGTGCCAACACATTACTATTATGATCGGAGGTAGGTTAACTGTACTACAAATAAGTAGAAGTATAAAAGGTTACACGCGGCGACCTAAGTTGATTCAGTATCATCATATAATCATACAGACGTTCCCTGTTGAACATTGTATCTAATAGATCATTATTGTCAGCACTACCTCCTTGGATTGACAATCTATAAAAGAAATAAGTGCATTAACCTTAATGATTTCTTCATAAATTTCAATTTAGAACATTATTGGATTTTAATTGCGGGCTCTTCAATAAGTCAAAGCAGCTTTGCAATTTTTCTTATAAAACTTTCGTGATTGATTTCCATCATTATTATAAATACGGGATTTATTGTCGGTCGAAACACCAATAAGACGGTACGTGATAAATCCCGTATTTATAATAACAGCTTTGCAATTTTGCCTGAAATAGCAGCGGGTGGCTATTTCAGGGGGCGCCAAAACCTTCAATAAAACATGTTTAAAAATAAGGACTAGTTTCATTTTTCAAGCGCTTTTGCGCATGGCATCCGGCGCACGTGGTACTATAGATTATTCCACTCCCTGCCCGTGGTCCACCTACATAGTTCACACCGCCCCCCCCCCCCTCCCTTCTCAAACGCTGGAAGAGAGGGGTGGGAGAATCCAGGGTTCAGGTTCATGGTCCACCGAGACAAACCGTAACCTTGTTACCACAAAAAAGATAAACAACTGTTTAGGTACCGCGTGTTTAAAAAATATGTTCAAGATTAGGGGAACGGGGGGTGCAGCGAATCACTTTTTTTTAAAAAAAGCTCTAACTTTATTATTATTAAGGTTGGATTTTACTTGCGTTGTGTCAAATGGAGGGTAATGTTTTAGCTACAATATTGTGTGATAAAATCGTCAGTATAACAAAAAAGACGTAAGTTATAAAGGTTTAAAAGAATTATGGAAAATTATACACTGTGCCCGTTGATAGGGGCACAGTGGATATTGATTAGGGGTACTTTGGATCACGTTGGGGTGCAGTGGACAGTTGCCTTCATTTTGTCATGTAGTTTTTGTAGGGGCACTATGAACCTACTGGTATATTTTCAAAATAATACAAGAATGCATATTGATTTT
Source organism: Philereme vetulata (assembly GCA_918857605.2). Taxonomy (NCBI): domain Eukaryota; kingdom Metazoa; phylum Arthropoda; class Insecta; order Lepidoptera; family Geometridae; genus Philereme; species Philereme vetulata. Next base: position 8,658,683 of record OU975420.1, on the reverse strand, counting down.
ACTTTTTTATTAAGTTATGAAAACGTAGCTATTAAAAATCTTAAAATTAAAAGTATTTTGGTTCGCAGGATATGAGACAACAATGATACCACCAAATTCTACATCTTATTAATCAACACAGTCTTTTATATACTTAGGGAAATACTTAAATATTTTAATGAACAGTATCTTGCAGGTACGTGTTCAATTCTACATATTATTTATCAACATAATATTTAACGTCTTCATATACCTCATTAGTAACTTCTTTGGTCACTAGGTAGGTAGGTACTTGTTCAAATCTACATATTAATAATCAACATAATATTTAAAGTCTTAGTTATTTAAAGTAGGTAGGTACCAGTCTCTTGTAACAGTCTCTCATCAGCTAAATAATTATACATAAGTCATCTTTTCGCGTATTGCCTGGACATTATGGCTTCTTTTTGCCACTTTCTGTCTAATTTTTTTTCCATCTAATATCAAATCTATGTCTTTCTTCATCAAATGTGCACTATGTAGACCAATACCAGTCTTCCTCTTTCGATTACAAACCATTTTGCAAGCTAAAACAAAATAAAAATAGTTAGTGTTTTGTACAATACAAAGGGGCACAGTGAATCATGATTCACTGAACCCCACGAGAAATCTCTATAAGAATTATATTGTTGAAACTTGGTAAGTAGATGTATTTTGTGAACCGCATTAAGATTTTCACACAAAAATAGAAAAAAACAATAAATTCTGGGGGTTCCCCATACTTAGAACTGATTACTACTCAATTTTTTTTTCATCATACCCATACCTACGTGTGGGGTAATAAACGTGTAGGTCTTCAAAAATGATATTGAGGGTTGTAATATCACCCTCAATATCATTTTTGACACTTCCAAAGTGGTAAAATGCCCCCCCCCCCCCCCCCGCAACTCCTAAAATAAGAGAAATCAAATTCAAATTCGTTTATTACTCCAGAAATAACATAACAGTTTACAAAAACCAAAGCGTTATTACTAGTACATAAAACAGTAAAAACAAAATTACAAAATATAAAAATTAAAGATATAAGCACACAACAGAAATAAAAAGTAAGTTTTATACAAAATTAATTGGATCGAGGATCAATTATAGGATTAGCTCTAATCTAATCTCTCGCAGAATGTTAAGACTAAAAAAAATACTTATATGATGTACAATAACATGCAAGCTTCCACCGAAAATTGGTTTGAACGAGATCTAGTAAGTAGTTTTTTAATACGTCATAAATCGTAAACCGCAATTTACCTTTCATTCAATCAACTCAAATATAAAAAAGTTACAACGAATTACAAGAACTTTTATACTATGTTACTTGCTGCTACATAACCCTTCATGTATGTACGAGTCCGACTGGCACTTGGCCGCTTTTTATTTGCCTATCCACTGAGCACAGTACGCAGACTGACGCGACGCGCCGCTTGCTATGTCGCATTGAGCGTCGCTGTACCGCGCGGCGCGTCGCTGCACGTTACAATATTCTTTTGGAGGCAACTATGCCGCGACGCGCAGCTACGCCTGCTGCAGCACCGCTCTAGTGTGACACGCGCCATTCAAAATGTGTGTCTTAGAATGGCGGGTTCCTATATCCGTCGATAACCAGCTACGACTCGTTTCTCCTTGAAACGTGTCAAAAGTATGACACTATTTTGACGCTTTTTCAAGGTGATACGAAGCGTAGTCGGTTACCGACGGATATAGGAACCCGCCTTAATTCGATAATAATCGTATCAAGGAATAAAAGGTATCGTCAACCTCAAGGAGCTTTTATTCCTTGGTCAACAGTATTTCTCCGTCATCATCATGGGTCTTCAACACTTCGACCATTTTTGTTTGGGAAGTGTGGGGAAGGGTCGGACTTTCATGCTTAACCCTGGCCTCAACGTCAGAGACGACTATCTCTGAGTCACGGAGTGATGTCCGAAGAGCCATCCTGGCTTGCAGTTTGGTCTCTCAGACGTTACGTGGCCGATGTCTTGGCTAACGTTGGTCCTCTTGTGGTATACGCTATGGGGAGGATGGTGAGCACAGGAGCTCCCGCGGTAATGGACGCCAGTTACGTGGCCGATGTCTTGGCTAACGTTGGTCCTCTTATGGTGTACGCTATGGAGAGGATGGTGACCACAGAAGCTCCCGCGGTAATGGACGCCAGGAGTTCGAATGTCAGGTAGCCGTGCGTGCAGCGGAGCGATGGCGTTGAGGTAAGCGTGGTGGCAATTGTCGGCGCGATCGTACATACGACGCACTAACATTACCACAAAGTCCTCGATGCTGGACATCTGCACGTCGCGGGCGATGACGTCGTTCCTGACGTAGCGTCCTGCTCCTGTGCAGACACGTAGGGCTATCTTTTGCTGGGCTTTTATCCTCTTTTTGTTTTAACTTTTTCTCCGTCTAAAAGATACTTACTCTTTGATGTCAACGTCATTTTCATTTTGACGTTTCCTAATTCGAATTATCCAGTCAAGTCAATTTTCAAAACAACAAACCGGTAAAATTGTTTTGATTATAGTCTCCAACTAAACCAAAAATAACAATATTCGATTTAACGTTTATATTATTGAATCTAAAGGAAGCTAAAACCATTCAAACAAACAAAGGTAAGTTCATGATTATTTCTATGATCATTCTATGATTTCTACTTCCTTGCTTTATAAAGCAATAGTGACTCATCCAATCGCACCAACTGCTGTTTTCTTGATTGAAATTCATACTTTTCTGAAGCGTTGTTTTGATTTCCGAAATAAAATTTCTTTAAGTACCTTTGCTCGCGTCTTTCCAAAACATTCCATCAGAGTATGTTTGCTTTATAAAATTAATAGTATAAGTACCAACTGTCCAATTTACCAACGCCCTTCTGCCGACCAACGCCTTTCCAACAAAATTTCGATAAAATATACTTACCCTTGATAAAAGATTTACTTCCTCAAAATAGATGTTGTACAACTAAAGAGAACTACATATATATACTTTTGCTTTTCTTGTATCCTGTCCATACAAAGGTTGCCCGTTTTTTCTAGATGCCAGCAGTGTACACATTCTCTCGCAGCGACAACGAGATACTACAGGAGCTGATGAGGGTGTTCAGCTCTGGCCGAGGAACAGCCCGTGAGCAGTGGGGCAACCAAGCTGAGCTTTTAGTTGAACCTGTGGGCTGGGATGGTCTTTGGAAACTTTCTAAAGATTTTTGTAAAAAATTTGGTAAGTACAAGCTTTCGCCTTCGGCTTTGCGCGCGTGGTTTGTATATAAAAAGTAGCCTAAGTAATTAAGTCATACATCATAAAGATCCACATCATAAGATCAGATATATCTATGTATCAAATTGCAAAATCTGTCCAGCAGTTTAGTGGTGAAAATGCAATAAACAACAAACAAAGAGGCAGCGTTTGTTTTTTAAGGATATGTGAGCTATTGATAACAGCATCCTAAGCAAGATGTCAAATAAATATGATTGTCCTGTGGTGGGAAAACTCATCCAGATGAAATCACTACTATATAATAACATAGCAATTCAAATCAAATCAAATTATCATTTATTTGGACACAAGAACAACACAAGTAGGTATGTACCTATATTATACCTAGCAAGCCTATATTTAAAAACATAGTGCTTATATCTAGTTCATTTACTACGCTCCTAATTACCTTACAATAATAGGGTAGGGGTGTGCTAGAGCCAAAGTACTTAAGTTCTTACTAGCACTTATGGACCTAAGTGTTGTCTTTATATGATAAAATAAATAATTTTCATCATCATATCATACCACAGGAAGTCTACTGCTGAACTAGACCTCCATAGATATCCAGAGTGACTGATCTTATATAGGTAAATAAATAGTTACAAAATTCAATTTCTGTGAACACATTGGAGATACATGATTTATGTAACACAAAAAAGGCTATATTATTTATATTTGTTACTACTGCAAAAAGAACCCCAGCGCTTCCAGAATGGCCTCTAAAAATATTTCTAATTCACCCTAGTTCATCAGAAATATTGAGCTGCTTGACATACTTTTTATGACAACCTCCGTGGCGCAGTGGGCAAATAGTCAGCTGAGACGCAGGAGGTTTCGATTCCCACCGCGGTACAAATGTTTGCATGTTCTACAGATATTTGTACTGGGTCTGGATGTTTATCTATATATTATATGTATTTACAAAAAAAAGTATATTAGTATTCTATCAGTTATGTAATTTCAAATTTAAGTCCGATAAAAATTTTGTATTCTGCCAAATTTTATTCTGTTAATTTGCCAAATAAATGTTTGAATTTTCCTCAAAATCATCTTTCTCATTCCAGGTGTAAGATTCCCCTGCATAGCATTCATATCAGTAACAGCAGTGGACTTCGAGAACCTATCAGCATGTGTGGACGTTCTCAGAGTGCAGCATGAAGCGGTAACGATACCTGAGACAGTGGTGGATGTTCCACTGATTGAGCTGTGGCCGACTATGGAGCAGAGGGAGCAATGTGTTAATGCAGCTACAACGGCCGAGTTTATTGATCTTTTGCGGTAAGGCATTTGCTTTTTGCCTCTCTAAGGAGGCTATTATATATCTAGGATCATAGATTGTATAAGACATTGTAATGTAGCAAATGATTCAACTCGTCTTTGATAAGAGATATGATATATACTGATATTATAAAGTCGAAAGTAACTGTCTCTGTGCCTATCGGTCTCTCTGTCTGTCTGTCTGTAACGTTTTTACGACTAAACGGCTGGACCGATTACGATGAAATTTGGTTTTGAAAATTTTAGGGAAGGGCTTTTCTTTAGGAACGGTTTCATAGAGGGATGGGGGGAGGAGGGGACTTGAAAACCCCCCCTAGTGTGTGAGGACTTACGAAAACCTATAATTTTTTGAGAAAATTATAAAAAATATTTTAAGGTTAAGTATGAAAAAAACATTTTTTTTATATTGAAAAAAAAAGGCAGAGTCCAGGGGTTTGGAGGAAAAAGTGGTCTATAAAAACGTTGCTCCCCACGTTTTCATAGACCACTTTTTCTTCCAACTCCCCGGAAGCGAAGGGGGGAGGTGGCGAGCGAAGCGAGCCGGCGACCTCCGTAGCGGAGTGACCTTACTTCACCTTACTTCACTCAGGAACTCCCACGAGCTTCTGGCTCCCGCGCTCTTTATATTCACTCTAGGGGTGTCACGCACAAGACCACGTGAGGTCGGGGTACTCCCGTATCGATTCTGTCACTCTTTTTGAACCTAACCTACTCAAGTTGGGGTGCCTGGTCTCGATTCAGTGTACCATTTTTCATAGTTCAAAAGATAACTTATTAATAAAAAAAAAATACCAATAATATAAATATCCATGCAACAGTGAACGAATCTAATGTAAACTTTGCAAAAGAATGTCGAAATTCCCGCCACTAGAAATGTAAAACTTATGGCACTGTCATTGCCAAATTCGAAATTTCCGCCAATAAAAATGTAAAACCTATGAAAAAAGCCGTATTATCTGTCACTGTCATGTCAATTTAGTGTCGCAATAATCGATAGAACGCAAACTGAAAGGTCGAACACTGATTTCCGAACGAATTTAGCAATCGATCACGGATTTTCAAAAATTAATATCATAAATACTATAAGGTTGCGCAAGATGCCACTTCACATGTAGGCTTTTTTTATGTATATCTACACATAAAAAAAACGAAAGTCCTAGCACAACTTTTCTAAAGGAAATTTCAGCCAATTTTATTTATGACCGGAATTAGGACATAGACTACTTTTCACCTGACTGCGGCAAAAGGAGGGTATTGTTTTTTATTGACAAACCACGCGTCCGAAGCTGCGGGTAGCACCAAGTTTAATATATTATGATCCCAGTTAAGTTAGAGTCATATCCCCCTAAGGCACTGGCCAGACAGTATTTGTCATTAAAAAACATCCTTCTCTGCAGTTGGTTAAAAAGTATGTCTCAATCCTGGTCATAGTCTATCTATATACCAAGTTTTGTCGAAATCGGTTCAACTGTTTAGTTGTGAGAACGTAACAAATAGACGACATACAAAGATGGGGTTACTTTCGAATTTACATATCTATCAGTGTTATCTATCTTATTATTCTTATCAATCAGTGGAGACCTTTAAATGGCCTGTTTATTACTATTTACTGTAACTATTGTGTTTAATATGTGCTGATAGTTTTCCTAAATAAATAAATAAAAATAAACATTGATAATAATAGTATGGATGGTTCTAAGCCTCAGAGATAAAAAAAACCGGCCAAGTTATATTTGGACTCGCGCACGAAGGGTTCCGTACCATTATCTATAAACAATGAGCAAAAAAAAATCACGTTTGTTGTATGGGAGCCCTCCTTAAATGTTTGTTTTATTTTTTGAATTATATCTTTTTATATTGAATATTTAACTAAATATACTGTGAATATTTTAAGCGTCTACCTGTTGCCGTTATCAATATCGAGCAAAAACGAGCGTAAAAATCACTTATGTTGTATGGGAGCCCCGTTAAATATTTATTTTATTCCGTTTTTAGTCTGTGTTTTCCTAGCGGCAACAGAAATACATCATCTGTGAAAATTTCAACTATCACGGTTCATGAGATACCTGGTGACAGACGGACAGACAGCGGAGTCTTAGTAATAGGGTCCTGTTTTACCCTTTAGGTACGCAATCCTAAAAAACAACAATCATCTTACAGGTTTTATTACAATGATATATGGATGCCGTGGGACGACCAAGACAAGATACTCCTCTCGAACACTATAGAAGAGCGAATGACACTCTGGTCAGAGATGCACAACGGTACCATTCCCAACTGCGTAGCCCGGTCCATAGTGCTGCTGAGAAATAGCGCTATTAATGCACACGAGAAGCTCAAGGATCTGGACTCATCCTTGTGTGATGCAGATTTTATTAGTGATGATGGTAAGTAAGAGCTGTCGTAATGTGTGGTTTTGAGTGTTGGGCCATGGAAGGGATGGATGAAAGACTGCACGCGGCGTAAATGCGAATGTTGAGATGGATGTGTGGGGTAACGAGAATGGATAAGATAAGGATTGAGTATATCAGAGGAAGCTTGAATGGGACAGTGATAGAAAAGTTGAAGAGTAGAGGCTGGCGTGGTATGGCCATGTCATGCGTAGTGAAAAAAACCGGCCAAGTGCGAGTCGGACTCGCGCACGAAAGGTTCCGTACCATTATCTATAAAAACGGCAAAAAAATCATGTTTGTTGTATGGGAGCTCCACTTAAATATTTATTTTATTCAATAGCACAATTTTATTTATTTACCTTATTTGAGTTTGGTGCTGATTAAGCTAGTTCTCTAAATTGTATGAGCGCCCATACAACTCAAGAGGACTATCTTAATTGGCGTCAACTAATAAAATTAAAATATTAATTAAATAAATTACATATTGAATGTACTTACATAAAATCTATATTGTGACAAAAATATATAAAAATATTATGTTTAACAATTTTAATTAGTGGTCCACCTAGGTCCTGGACCCAACCCAGGGTGGGGTGGTCATGACCCCCATGACCCTCCCCCTGGATCCGCCCTTGGCGGAGACCACGCACTAGATGGAAATACGACCTGATAAAAGATCTAAATCAAATTGTATTCATTCATTAAAACCACAAGGATCTTTAAAACGTCAATTTTACTGCCTGTTCCGTCGGGACCAAGCCAGGAAAGAAAGGAAAAAAAAACGAGACTGGTTGTTCTTTTTAATGACTCTTTTAGAATAAATAACATTAGTAAATTACGTCCAAATTGCAACATTTTTGAACGAGTTGGAGCAATTTCAATCTCAACCTTCTCTATTATCTAAATAATCCGATATGTTATAGTAGGCTTTTTATAAAGATTTTGTTTAATTACGTTTTAAAATTTGTTCATTGTAAATATTTTGTACGCCACTTGGGAGTTTGTTATAGGCGTACACCTTGCCTTTTAATCGTGTCTCTAAAGAGTGCTGGGAGCCGTTGGGTGGAGATCGCACAAGATCGGTCGCTCTGGAAATGGGGCAGGCTTATGTTCGGCAGTGGACATCCTGTGGCTGATATAATAATGATAATATCGACCTAAGAGATGATGTTTCAGTTCTTTTTGAATTTAGATTTTTGAAAGAAATTACTGTTGAAAGTTTCGCCAAAACGCCAAATAAGTGCAAATCCTAGACCACGCTATCGATGCGTTTTGCATATTTGGTTGGTTAATTAATGTAATTTACGTAATATGTTCTGTTATATTAAACTTAAATCAGTTTATTACTTTTTTATACCATTAACCCGGCTTGCACAACGATCCCTAAACATATTTAGCAACTAAACATGTTAAAATCTGACGTTTATCTGTGATTTGACAACTTTCTAAATCAGCACTCGTAGAGAGATCCTAAGGGGTACATAATGTGTTCAGACATTTAAATATACCCATTAATACCCTCCGTCGTCCGAGACACGTTCTCGGAGACCCGGATGACGATATCACCTCCGCTAATGCGGAAGAGTCATCTACATTAGACAGAGCAAACACTTCACAGATAGACCGACCTCGCCGGCGAGGTCGACGAGTCCCTTCAGTCGTCGCCTATACGAGGTACAAATACGTACCCTGGCGTTTCTCTCCTATCCCCACCCTGACAACAGCCCAAGCCGAGGTTCGTACCTAAGTGGTGCTCTTGCGCTAGTTGCCTCATCAAAACTTATAGGGCTGAGCGCCTTCTGCGCTTGCCAAAAGCTCGGTTAAGCTGCAACGGCCTCAGAGGCCATCAGCGAGATAAGTCCATTAAAAAAAAATCTACTCATTAATGTTCATGTTTTAACAGTAACACACAGATTAATTCGCGTCATCTAGTTCCAATCGGGCGAACCACTATTTGTTCGATCACACATTGTACTAGACTAGACGTGCTCTCGTTCCAAACGCGCAAGCGCGGGTGTTACATACAGAACATTCAGTAAGTAACATCAAAGGTGTCACATTAAATCACATCTTTGTGAGAAATTCGTGAGAAATAAATGTAGGGAAAATAAATGACGACCTCCGTGGCGCAGTGGGCGAATAGGCTAAGACGCATGAGGTAGCGTGTTCGATTCCCGCTGCAGTACAAATGTTTGCATGATCTACATGTTAGATTGGGGAAAAAGTTTCTTCGCATTTTTTAAGAAAATTAAAAAAAAAATTAATATAGTTTATTTACCTTTAACTAAAGTATGTAGGTACCATTTTGTTCGATAACTTTTTGCCATCTTGTAGGTAGGGACATGATCCCATTGCTATAGAAATTTTGGGGCTTCTGATCAAAATACCGCGACAAGTAGTTTTGGCAATCCTCTCGTGATGTTAACCTGACACTGCCTAAAGAATTCTGAAGAGACCGAAACAGGTGGAAATCTGAAGGTGCAAGGTCAGGACTATACGGCGGATGCATTAACACCTCCCAGCCAAACTCTTTTAATTTTTGCTGAGTGGCTAAAGATGTGTGTGGTCTAGCGTTATCATGATGAAAAACCACACCCTTTCTGTTGATTAATTCTTTCTCTCAACTTCTTGCTATAATCTCATCAGTTGTTCGCAGTAGAGTTCAGAATCGATGGTCCTGCCTGGTGGTAACAGCTCATAATGAATAATGCCCTTCCAGTCTCACCACACACACAGCATCACCTTGTTGCGAGTTAACCCGGGTTTCGCCATAGTCTGTGAAGCCTGACCGGCCTTTGACCACGACCTTTTTCGCACGTTCTTGTCGTACGTGATCCACTTTTCATCACCAGTTATCAGCTTCTTCAAAAATGGTTCGGTTTCATTACATCATAATAAAGAATCACAAATGAGTACACGGTTCATTAGGTTTCTTTCAGTGAGCTCATGGGGTACCCAAATATCGAGCTTTTTTATGTACCCAGTTTTTTTCAAATGTGTCAAAACTGTTTTGTGGTCAATTCCCAGTTCTTCAGCTACGTCGTAACTACTGATATGCCGATCTTGCTCCACTTTTTCAAAAATGGCATCAATTTTATCCGTAATAGGGCGACCAGAGCGATGTGCATCTTTGAAATCAAAATTTTCGGATTGAAAACGCTTAAACCAAATTTGTGCTACTCTCACAGACACTGCACTAGGTCCATAAACATCGCAATTTTTTTTCGCGGCTTGTGTTGCATTTTTACCTTTTTTGTAGTAAAATTTTAAAATGTATCGAATTTCTTCATAAGATTCACTCATCTTTACAGTACGAAACGAAACAAATAAAAATCACACATTTTCCTAATTTGAATTTGGAATTATCTTCTTTAAAATTTAAACTTTGAATGATACCAGAACCAGCCCGATACAAATAGTATAGCCAAAGAGATTTTATTACAAGTTCATACATACTATAATGCGAAAATACTTTTTCACCAACCTATTATATTTGTTCCGGGTCTGGATGTTTTTCTATAAATATTATAAGTAGGTATTTACAAACAAAAAATGTAAGTATTCTATCAGTTATCTGGTTCCCATGGTACAAGTTCTGCTTAGTTTGTGGGTAGATAACGCTGTGTGAAATGTCCAGCAATATATTTATTTTTATTTAGCGACTAAACATGTTCAAATTTGATGTTTTCCTATGATTTGACAACACTCTAACCAAATCATATTTAGCAACTAAATACGTTTAGGCATTGTTGCGCATGTCGGCCTTAGTATTTATAATACTTTTGTGTAAATTATTTTCAGACTCTCTCCTACCGCCAAACTACATATCGCTGTGCGCAGAAATGAACGCGAAACTCGACGGGCTCATGTCTAAGTGGACGCTCTACGAGAACCCCATCATTAGAGAACAGTACATGATCAAGGCGAGGAATGAATACCAGAAAAACAAGGGGAAGAAAAACGTAAGAGAAAATAACATATTTCATTAATATCACCTAAATGTACTGAAAATCTGTACTGAGAAAACATCTCATTGATCGAGCGAAGCGAGATCTCTAAACTTGGGCAACTTGGGCAAATCGGCGTTGTATGTATGTTTGTTTGCCCGAGGATAACGAGGAAGCGTTTATCCGATCATCGTGAAATTTGGTATATAGTGATGGCACAATTTTGGTGTGACTAAATGAGTTAAATATATATTGGGGTTAAAGAGGGGTAAAAAAAAAACAAAATGAGGCTATCTGGTCAAATAGACTAAGCGAAGCTTAATAGAAAGAATGTCTTTGTGAGTGAATTTTGACCCCGATTTTATTTTTAGGTTAAGTTTGTAGTTTTTAAGTTATATTAGCCAATATAACAAAACTTGACTTAATTCACAGGGTACACCAGTGACCCCACAGTGCTGAAATTTGGTATGCGTGTAGCTTTAGTGACGCAAATATAGGGAAAAGTCTGAAATCCAGAATTACTGCAATTTATACCCCTAAAACAATAACCAATTGACATGAACCCCCGTTACTTGTAATTTGAATGAAGCTGTATGTTTTTTTTTATACACATTGTAGATCTTCGTTTGACCACAATCTCACCGGATGGTAAGCGATGATATAGTCTAAGATAAAGCACGAAGATCTAGAAGTAACCTATTCACTCTTACCTTAAAGAGGCCCGGATTATTTTCTTTAGGAAAAACAGACGACGGCAAAGTGTTCCATACATTAGCTGCACGTACCAAGAACGCAGAACCAAAACGGTGTATGCGAATGGTGTTACAATCGTTCATAGGGTGCGGTAACCGCTTACCGGTGATAGATTAGATAGACGACCTCCGTGGCGCAGTTGGCGAATAGCCAGGTGAGACGCAGGATGTAGAAGGTTCGATTCTCACCGTGGAACAAGCGTTTGCATGATCTACAGATATCTGTTCCGTTCCTGGATGTTTTTATGTAATATTATAAGTATGCATTTCCAAAGAGAAGTATATAAGAATAGAATAGATAAAAGTATACTAAAAGAATATATATAAGTATTCTATCCAGCCCATCCAAAGGTTGCCTGGAAGAGATCGCTTTGAGCGCGATAAGGCCTCCCATTGTACCATCATGTATTAAGTTTAGTTTAGTCTTTAAGTTTTCTAGGTTAAGGCGGGGAAGTTTGAAGGGTGACGACTTTTAGGTTTTTTGAACAACTGTACTGTACTGAAATGTAAAATATGCACAAAAAAACCTAATATATTAAAATTTAACATATAATCTAACGCTTTGTAAGATAGAAACGCGAATAATAATACTTTTCTCGATAAAAAAAAAATCATAAATTTGACACTAAATTTATATTTAAACGGTCGATACTAAGAGGGTTCTTCTTGTAATCATGTCAAATTTATACCAAAAGATAGAGCTTATTATTAACTAAGGAATTGTGAAAAAACAATATGTAATTCAGTTATTATTAAACTCTGAAAGAAAACTATCAAAATCTACTCGTTCAAGCGCTCGCGCCGGGCGGCCAGTGCCCGTCGAGACGTCTTCGAAGTTGGACGCACGCCGTTTGTCGTCCAAAAATTCCCCCGCGTTTCAAATTAGTGCAGTGCAGATACGTTTAGATTGACGGGGCCTGAGGTAGCGTAAAATACCTAAAGTTCCGAAACAAGCCCGCCTTAAGTTATTATTCGAGCGACGTGAGATCTCTAAATCAACTTTGGCAAATCGGCGTTGTATGAATGTATGTATAATAATAATAATACATTTATTTATTTTCTCTCGACAAAAGGTTTACAAATATCACTTATATCTAAGGGTTCTTATGCTGAAGTACACCTGTTTTGCGAGAGACTGGTGCCTGTGATAGGTTTATAAAACCTGTGATACAGGTCACCAGAGCCCCACTCCGCTGGCTAACTTACATATATTATTAAATTATACAGTGATGCGTACGAGTACATGCGTGGGTGTGTGTTTATGAGGATGTGTAAGGATGTGTATGTGCTGTGTGTATGGATGTGGGTCAGTGTGTGTGCAAACTTTTGTTTTTTTTTCTAGGTTCATATTTATAGAGTTCAGTAAGGAGTCTTATTTCAGAGGGGTCATGAAACCTTCAGTTTCTTCGTAGTTAAGAGTTTTAAGCCATTCACTTATTACTTTTTTGCATTTATATTTAGTGAGGGGGTTAATTGAGAGTAAGTTGTTTATTTTATTATAATGGTCCTAGGAAGCAAAAAAAGTTATGAGAAAGGCTAGTGCGATAGGAGGCAGATCGGCATACAGTACCCTTCCTCCGCCTTCCTTATATCGTTTCTGGATTGTAACTTGGTTGAACGTGTTTACTAAGTGTGATATGTAGTAAAAAATTTGCCTGGCTGTAAGGACATCCCACTTATTGAACATGGTATGAGAAACAGGTTCCACAAGGTTCGTCAGGACTGTATTTTGATACACAACTGCATTCGTTTTTACACCTTTCTCACAAAAATGTACCTCTGTTAAGCCCCAATAAGAAACTCCCAACCATACCATGAGCAAGGATGGAAAATGACCTCGTTGGACACGCGGAATACGGTTGCTCGCTTCTTCACTACTGTGTGCGTACACCTTATCATTTTGTTTGTTGTAGCTCTCTTCTACGGTAAAAAAAATTTCATCCGAAAAAAGAATTTCCCGATATTTTTTTCCCGCGTACCGCTTCAACAAAGCGCGGCATCTCTTCAGTCTCAGGTCCATTAGACGAGCATTCAAACGATGTCCTGTTTTTATTCCATATGCCCGAAGCCCTAAGTCTTCATTTAACACCCTTTTCACTGTGGTTCTGCTTAACCCCATCTGAAGGGCCAACAGTTTCTGCTTACGTTTGGGATTTCTTTGAATTCGCGCCTTCACAGCTTTTATCACTGCTGGAGTCCTAACAGACCGAGGGCGACCACTTCTTGACCTGTCATCTACACTAGAGTCTTCATTGTATCGTTTGATGGTGCGATAAACGAATCTTTTGGTTATATTCAAATTTTTCAGTATGTCAAAAATTTGAATTGGCGCGTAACCGCAACGATGCAACGCAATAACTGCAACACGGTCTTCTTTAAGCGTCCACTCCATATTTAAAAATGAGTAAAATTCTAAAAAGTATACATTTTTATATTCATGAACGATTCGAAATTCGAATTCTATAAACTTTTTTGTGGCCAGCATTCTAAAAGAAAAGTTTTTACTGTGTGACAATACTTATGACCTGACTAGGTATATATCTCTCTCTATCAGTTATCTGGTTCCCACAGTACAAGCTCTGCTTAGTTTGGGGCTAGATGGCGCTGTGTGAAATGTCCAGTAATATTTATTTATTACCAGCTGACCAGCTGAACTTCGTACCGCCTAGACATGCATATGACGCGGGCTGTCAATGTACGTCGCCGGTAGAATTGACAATCGAGCATCATTAGCTGCATCTATGTATGAGAAAATGAATTTTCTTCATAATTTCTTTTTGCGTAAATTTTTTTCGATATTTTAATAAATATTCTGCTATTCGGGGCGGAGACAAATCCAACAAATCAAAGATTATCAAAATCGGTCCAGCCGTTCTTGAGTTATAATTAACCCGATTTTGTTTTATATATGTAGATAGATAGCGTGACGGCAAGCGGCGTGACGGCATACGAGTTGGTCTTAACGCGCCGGCGAACCCTGAGCGCAACTTCAATTCGGCCGCGTCAAAAACTTCGGCCTGAATATCGCTATCCCTGTTTAGTGACGAAGTTTAGCCACGCAAAGCGACAGTGATAGCAATAGAACGATTTTAAATTTGATTATATTTTGACCGTGTTCCTTAATACCAAAAATAATGACTGAAAACTTATTGTATTTTTCTCATTGTGTTGTTATTCTGTAACTAGACGATATAATCTATGTTCCCATGACTAGGATACGTAAGATGTTGTTGTTTTTAATACAAAACAATTAGGTTGAAAACAGGTCTTTTTTGACGTAAAAACATGCAGAATGCGATACGCTTCTATTTCATTTTAGGTAAATATTTTGATCTAATATATGGTTGGGAACCTAGATAAATATACTATTCAAATTAAAATAATACCTTTTTAAGGTAGAAATATGCTCCAATTAGAAATGATCTTGGTAGTACGTGTTGTATGGGCGATTGTCCCTCCAGTGTCCCCTTAACCCCAAATGCGCGTGATGTGTCAGTTCAAACGAAAGTGATATACCAAACTGGTCTTTGTTTTGTAGGTGGTAGCGCTCTGGCTCGGCGGCTCCATCTTCGAGTTCGAGGCGATGTCCAAATTCCTCCGTTCCCGAGTCACCAGCGAGCAAACCCTCACGGTCATGACGTCATCCGAAGAAGCGCTCGCGTTGGAGCCTGAGGAAGTAGTGGTGTGTTCCAAGAACTGCGAGCTGCCAGAGATGCCCTTGTTGAACATATCCCTGTGTAGTCATAATGGTAAGTGCTGAGAAGATTGAACTAGAAATAATAAATAAATATTGCTGGATATTTCACACAGCGCTATCTAGCCCCAAACTAAGCAGAGCTTGTAGGCAGATTACTGATAGAATACTTATTTTTGTTTGTAAACAAAAAAATTATAATATAATTATAGAAAAACATCCAGGCCCAGAACAAATATCATACAACAATAGAGATCATCAAACATTTGTTTCGCGGCGGGAATCGAACCCGCTACGTACTGTGTAAGTAAGCAGATTATAGACAAACCAATGTTACTGACATAGCTCAGAGGATTAGCACTGATTTTCTCACAAAGTTTGAGAGATTTGTATTGTGTCACTCTTACTTAACGGTATAAAAAATACCCTCATGTTATACCTAAAGTAAGAGTAACTGAATATATAAATCTCTCAAACTTTGTGAGAAAAGCAGTTTTTTATTGCACCTGTAAAATTTGTACATATGAACTTAAGAATTCTGATAATAAGATCGACGATATCTCAGTATTGTTTTCTTCCACTAGGCGCTACATTAAAGGCGTCGGACATGCGCTCCTGTCTGCCATAATAATAAATATTCACTTTTGTTCGGTTTTCTTAGCGCCATCTAGTTAACCTCTAAAAACTAATTTCAAATATTTTGCAACCCCCATCCTCATTTTCAATTCAAGCCCATTTCGGTTCAGAATCTTACATCTCCGGTACATGTAGCTGCACATCACTTGAACGAACCTCAACAATAAAATATCTTGGTGTTTCTCTTGATAGCGCTATGACCTGGAAACCACAAAGTGAAGCCTCTATCCCCGTGTCAGAAAACTAATTTATGTGTTTAAAAACCTAAGGCAAGTTCTGGATTATCATTGTTTGAAAACCTTTTACTATGCCTTTGCCCAATCAGTTCTATCATATTGCATAACTTCGTGGGGTGGCTCGGCGAGGTCATTTATGCTAAAGCTGGAAAGAGCACAAAGGCCGGTTCTGAAGGTAATTGTCAAAAAACTAATTTATTTTCCCACTTCAGAGCTTTATTCGATTTGCCAAGTTCCAACAGTATGGCAATTTTTTATAGCGCAAACTGTCATGCGAGAGCACTCCCAATTAATATATCCCAAACCATACTACTAACAAACGAAGGTCTGATAATGTCTGCAAAATTGAGCGACGACGCACGGCACTAACAAGTCGACATTATATTACATCAGCCCGTTACTTTATAATAGATTACATAGGCACCTAAATATATATCCTCTCTCTTTATTTAAATGCAAAATTAAATGCCTGGAATGGCTCCAATCACTGTCCTACAATTTAACGGAAGAACTCATGGTTGTCTCTAAGTAGCCTAGCACACACATATTTACACAGACGCACGCATCCCCAAATACACCGTCGCGCATACACGCACGCACACACACTTACAGGCACAGCCTCATGAGTATATACAACTAATGCACCTTAATTGAGTCCTACTGTAATATTTCCCGGAGGAGGGCGTTGATGTCTGCGACACAGTTTACTACTTCTGCAGATATCATCGTTTCTCACATCATTTGTACCATTGATTATGTTCCAAATAAAGATTTTTTTTATTATCTCAGTGTTTTCTTCCACTAGGCGCTACGTTAAGGGCGTCGGACATGCGCTCGTGCCTGCTGATGCTGGGCGAGCAATGTCGGCTGCGCGAGCTAACTCTGCACTGCGCGCTCGTGAACACGCTTGTACTGATGCGCAGTGGCGCGCTGCATCTAGTCAACTGCAGTTTATTGGACGATTCGAAATGTTCACAGGTAAAACATAATTCAATACAATAATTTTATACAACTTGTCACTATCTACGGGACTGCAGTATGGGGTCCTCCAAAAAGGGCGTTTTGAAAATTTTTATAGCGCCTCTACACAATTGGCCATGATGGGCGATCATAGACGATCGCCATCGTGTAGAGGCCATAATTGACTAATCGCCCATGATCGGTGACGATCGAGCGTAATCGCCGCTATGTCGGTTTTTCGGACAAACATCAAAGTAAGTTTGCGGAAGGAAGAATACGGTGCGGACGCAGTGAACATTTATATAATGGTTACATACATTTATATATGTTAGACAAGTGTGGTCCACTAATTCATAAACGTAGCATTTATCTGGGCAAACACATTCTTAGCCCGGAGGAGCTAACAGCTATCACCCCTGAGCCCATTACGCACTGTCGACTTGTCGCCAGCGATCCCGAGTCCCTCGGCGACCAAAACATAGACAACTAGGGCCAGGAGACCAAGACCAGCGACAGTATTCCAAGTACGTTCGTGCAGAATGGACGTCGAAGAAGTTGTAATAGTAGCGATACTAATTTTAAAGAGAAAGAAAATCAAAAGAGTGTTGGGTGCATCCATTGTTACAAGAACGGAGATTAAAAAGAATGTTTAAAATATTTTATGAAGGTGGTCGTAATTTTTTTAATTACACAAGATTGTCTGTGCCTTCGTTAGACGAGCTATTGTGTCTTCTGAAGCCACATATAACCGGCATAGATACAAATATGCGACCATGTATTTCTTCGGAAGAAAACTAAACTATTTCTAACACTAAGTTAAGGCGAATATAGTAGCTGATTGGTCTTATTTGGAGGCTTTCTCCTCAGGGAGGAATCAGTCTTATGTGCTCAAAAAAATATATGTCATTCATTGACCTTTTATCTGCAAAGTGAACATACAAAAAAGTGTTTATTTGTTATGAGAAAAAAAATAACAAAATGTAGCTGTTTTCGACTTTCAATTTGATTCAACCTCTAAACGACGTACAATTTTGTAATTTTTCTTTCACCTAAATGTGGGCAAAGACTTTATCTTCAAGTTGACCATATGATCTGTGCTACGACGGTCTTTCACGTGGCAATTAATTATTTTCCGTAATTATTACCGCTGACTGTCGTACGGGAGGGTTGTGCTCGTCTGCCTCGCGCTTACCTATTTGCTGGTTGGTTAGATGCGTGTGGCGGAATATGCGGGGCCGAAATAATAGCTACGCCCATTCGCTCAAGGTCATCGGCTACGGTTAGCGCCTTAAGTGACAACTTCATTATTTTTAAACCATTCTTTTTAGAAATTATTCATACATTGGGAACTCTGTTTATTACTTATTCTATCACATGTACCCTGTGCATTCCTGGCTTAGAAGATCTGCCTCCAAAGAGCTACGCGACGTGGTATATCATACAGAGATATGTTTGCTGATTATTTTACGACTGAGGGTCAATTATCTTGGCAGATGAGCAGAATTAATTAAAAAATAAATGACTTTTGTAACTTACCTAAGTTTTGTTTTTCTTCGTTCGGTAATCGTTCAACTCTAAAATAACTCTACTATTTCTTCCCATTGTTTTTCCTTCAAATAAGTACAATATGTTAAAACTTAATTCTAGAGCACATAAACATATATAATCTTAGTGACTAACATACATATTATATTACTCAAACTATTTGCTGCTCGTTAATTGTGAAAACGTAACAAACAGACAGATAGATGCAATAATTTGATTTATTTTTTTACAGAGTGAGTTCGCGCAAGGCATAGTAGCAATGGCCGGAGCCAAAATCCTATTAGAAGACTGTACATTCGATAACTTTTACTCTGGAATCGTCGTACATAGAGGAGCACAGGTATATCTATACAGCGTGTTTTTTTTTTAACTGGGACAGTACGGGAGCACCCACAACCAGAGGAGATACAGGTGCAGTTTCTTTTAAAACATCGGCTCGTTTTCGAAGAAAAACATTTTTGCATTAATTTTTTTTGGTCAAGCGTGAGTAGCGTCTTAAAATGAATCATGTTGGTAATTTTTTTGATGCCAATCGACTCAGGCCTTTGTAAGGATCATTATATTGTATCAAATGAAAAAAGTATGAGCAGCGGAAGTCAGTCAAATTTGATAAAATGTATTCTCACACACAGGACGAAGCAAAATTCCTCAACAAACATTTTATTAGATTCTAATTGCAAATTAAAGAAGTATTAATACTGTAGCGATTAAGAAGTTTAGGCACTCCATGCTATTATGAGCAATTCAAAAACGTTTCGTATTTCGTTAATGCATCTGTCGCACTTTTATATCAGTCATTGCATCATCTTATTTGTCCTATCATGGCATTGTCAAATACGCAAAAAGTAGACTTAATTGAAGCATACTTAAGCACACATTTTTAGCTGATTTGGTCACACCAAAATTTTGCCATCATTACCTACCTATATACCAAATTTCACGACGATTGGATACACGCTTCGAAAGTTATCCTCGGACATACATACATACATACATCGCCGATTTGCCCAAGTTGATTTGGAGATCTCGCTTCGCTCGATCAAATATAAAAAAACGGTTGAACGACTGTGCACTGGCAATTAGTTGTTTTAAAGATTAAAAGATTATTCAAGATGATGCATTTTATAGATGATTGGCGAGACTAAACCCGAGCTAGTTAATAAATAAATTTTACTGGACATTTCACACAGCGATATCTAGCCCCAAATTGTGGTGTATTGTAGGTAGATTATTGGTGGAGGGTAGACTGAGTATTACGAGTGAGTTGAATAGATCCCTGTTACAGACTGGTACTGCGTTTCATTTGCTTTCCGGAATAAGGACTTTACACAAACTAAGCGGAGCTTGCACTATGTAACCATATATCTGATATAATACTTTAAACATATATAAAATAAAGTAAATCACACAAACTCTAAAAATGTTTATAGAGATATTGCAAACATTAATTCCGCGCCGGGAGTTGAACCCGCATAAACGGTGGTGCGTGACCTACCAGCCCGTTCTCTGTTATAGGCGATGGTTACCACTTAACATCAGGTTTGCCATTATGCTTGTTCCATCTTCACGAAGCATAAAAAAGACAAATAACGTAAACTTAAGTAACATAATTTTTCTTAAATACTGTTGACTACCTCCGTGGCTTAGTGGGCGAATAGCCGGCTGAGACGCAGAACGTAGCGGGTTCGATTCCCGCTGCAGAACAAATGTTTGCATGATCTACAGATATTTGTGCCGGGTCTGGATGTTTTTCTATATATGTATTATACTATAAGTATGTCTACTACGACATCCTTATGTCGTCACACAAAACTCCACAGAGTCTGAAGACCCGCTCATTTAGCCAATGTGTTCTGCCCACCATGACTTACGGTGCCGAGACATGGACGCTCACTCAGGAGGCTGTGTACAGGTTAAGAGTTGCACAGAGAGCCATGGAGCGTACCATGCTCGGCATCAAACTCTTAGATCGAGTTCCAAACGTCGAGATCCGTAGGAGAACGAAGGTTCATGACTGAATGGTGGCCGAGGAATGGCTGTAGAAGAGTAGGACGTCCGGCAGCGAGATGGGTGGACGACATCGTTAGAGTCGCGGGCCGTCAATGGGTGAGACTAGCGCGGGATCGTGGCGGATGGCACAAACTTGGGGAGGCCTATACCCAGCAGTGGGTGAAGTCAGGCTGTGGATGTTGATGATGTCTACTACTATATATATATATATAATGGTAATATGCTTTCGTGAAATAAAGACTAAATTGCGTTTTCTGAAATAACAAAATTACTTTATTCACAACACAATTATATACAAATGTTTAGACAAGTAAAGACATCTATTAGATAACAAATCCATAAAGAAAAGGAACGACACTAATGTAGTGATCTTCTTTACATATATAGTTACTATAGTATCTATATTTTATCCAAAAAAAATAGTTATCTGGTTCCCATAGTACAAGCTCTGCTCAGTTTGGGGCTAGTTAGCGCTGTGTGAAATGTTTATTTATTTTCTTATTTTATTTATTTTTAATATTGGACCTTATTTGAATAACAGGTAGAGCTACGCAACTGCACGGTAAAGCGATGCGGCGTCGGCATCCAGATGTACTCCGGGTCGATGGTAGAACTCAGCAACACTACGATCAAAGACTGCGGCGAACAATCTATTAGGTGCGAGGTCGATACCTGCATCTCCGAACTATCCGAGTGAGTATCTTAGGAAAGAGACAACACGAAAACGAGCCATTTTACGGCACGTTTCATGTGGAAAGTATAGCAAGTGACGCTTTGAAATTAATTTATCCTTTAACACACTTCTTATGGTTATTGATCGACCGAAGCGAGATCTCTAAATCAACTTGGGCAAATCGGTGATATATGTATGTATGTATGTTTGTTTGTCCGAGGATAACTTTAGAAGAGTTTATTCGATCATCGTGAAATTTGGTATATAGGTAGCGATGGCACAATTTTGGTGTGACTAAATGAGTTAAAAATGGGGGGGGGGGGGAGGTTGTAGCGATATTGGGTTTAAAGAGAAGTAAAAAAAACAAAATGGGACTATACAGTCAAGTGGCATCTATACTAGTTATTATTATAATATTATAAAGAGGAAAGATTTGTATTTTTGTGTGTATGTTTGTAATGAATAAACTCAAAAACTATTGTGCCGATTTCAAAAATTCTTTCACCATTGTAAAGCTACATTCACCCTGAGTAACATAGGCTACTTTTTACCCAACTGCGCAAGGGAGGGTGGGTAATGTTTTTATTGAAAAACTACTCGTGCGAAGCTGCGGATTTGTCAGCTAGGGTCTAATATACGGTCTTTGTATGTTCATTTTGACCTTATTTTTATTTTTAGTTTAAATTTTGTAGTTTTTAAGTTTATTAGTCATAATAAAACCTGTACTTTGACAAAATTCACAGGGTATACCAGTGACCCCACAGTGCTGAAATTTGGTATGCGTGTAGCTTTAGTAACACAAATATAGGTAAAAGTCTGAAATCCAGAATAACTGCAATTTGTACCCCAATAAAGAGGAACCAATTGACATGAACTCCCGTTACCTGTAATATAAATGAAACTGTAGGTCAAGTTCTGTGGCACTAATTTATTAGTCAAAGGTTAAAGGCGGCTTGCTTAACGATCCTTAAACGTATTTAGCGACTAAACATATGTAAATTGTCCGTATTTGTATTATTTGACAACTCCTTAAATCATATTAGGTTGGGGAAAAAGATTCTTCGCATTTTTTAAGAAAATTTAAAACATTTTTTAATATAGTTTATTTACATTTAACTAAAGTATGTAGGTTCCATTTTGTTCGATAACTTTTTGCCATCTTGTAGGTAGGGACATGATCCCATTGCTGTAGAAATTTTGGGGCTTCTGATCAAAATACCGCGACAAGTAGTTTTGGCAGTCCTCTCGTGATGTTACCCTGACACTGCCTAAAGAATTCTGAAGAGACCGAAACAGGTGGAAATCTGAAGGTGCAAGGTCAGGACTATACGGCGGATGCATTAACACCTCCCAGCCAAACTCTCTTAATTTTTGCTGAGTGGCTAAAGATGTGTGAGGTCTAGCGTTATCATGATGTAAAACCACACCCCTTCTGTTGATTATTTCCGGCCGCTTTCTCTCAACTTCTTGCTTTAATCTCATCAGTTATTCGCAGAAGAGTTCAAAATCGATTGTCCTGCCTGGTGGTAACAGCTCATAATGAATAATGCCGTTCCATGAGTACACTCAAATGAGTACAGGGTTCATTAGGTTTATTTCAGTGAGCTCGTGGGGTACCCAAATATCGAACTTTTTTGTGTACCCTGTTTTTTTCAAATGCGCCAAAACTGTTTTGTGGTCAATTCCCAGTTCTTCAGCTACGTCGTAACTACTGATATGCCGATCTGGCTCCACTTTTTCAAAAATGGCACCAATTTTATCCGTAATAGGGCGACCAGAGCGACGTGCATCTTTGACAACAAAATTTCTGGATTGAAAACGCTTAAACCAAATTTCTGCTACTCTCACAGACACTGCACTAGGTCCATAAACATCGCAAATTTTTTTCGCGGCTTGCGTTGCATTTTACCTTTTTTGTAGTAAAATTTTAAAATGTATCGAATTTTTTCATTAGATTCACTCATCTTTACAGTACGAAAAACAAATAAAAATCACACATTTTCCTAATTTGAAATTATCTTCTTTAAAATTTAAACTTTGAATGAGACCAAAACCAACCAGGTACAAATAGTGTAGCCAAAGAGATTTTATTACAAGTTCATACATACTATAATGCGAAAAGACTTTTTCCCCAACCTATTATTTAGCCACTAAATACGTTTAGGCGTCGTTGCGAGTCGCCCTAAGAATATTTTTTTTTGTTTTAAGAGACTCGCGAGATCTCAGTTCGGGGCGTACCACTAGTGTATTTAGTTTCCAAATGCTTGCTGTTAGATATAGTTAGTGCTTAGAACTGTTTTTAAATACCCTAGATCTTGGAATAACATACACTTTTTTATCGGTGTGTCAAATTGGTTTACTAGTAAACTTGGCATAGTTATTCATATAGTTCGTCTCTTTTATAACATTCTTTTATCAGCTTGGTATGTATGTATGTAACGGAATCTTTGAACTTGATTTTCAACCACTTCTAAACGTCGAATTAAATTAAAATTTTGCACACTTATCAAGGACCGGTGACAATAGCATAATAAATTAATAATAGTTTAAAAAACTAAAAAACACGCTTTTGTAGATAATCGAACAAAAAGGAGAAAATATTTTTTAATACATTTAAATTTTGAATAGTGTGATTAACATTTTTTTTTTACTAACCTATATTGTCCCACTGCTGGGCAAAGGTCTCCCCCATCTCCCCTCCATCCATCACGGTCCACAGCCAAATCTGATGAATCTGGTTTGAATGCACCCAGGTCGTTTCTCCATCCCTTTCTGGCCCTACCACGGCTGCGTCGTCCGTTTGGTATCCACTGGGTGACTAGATTCGCTCATCGTTTTGGATGCATTAAATAAAAAATGAAACGATTGACAAATAAATGTATTTTCGTACCACTTGCTCAAAAAAGTGACATTCTATGCCACAAAAAGCGAACATAACAATAGTCATTTTTAATCTGTTAAAAACAGGGAAAGAAAATTGTACTGAATTTCATTCATCCTCTAGGAGGAGAATGTGATTTAAATTTGGAATACTTACCGAAATTTATACTGAACTACATCTGTGTTTACACCATTGAGTTTGTATATAAAGCATTATACATCTTTTTGAAAAAGGAATACGCATTTATTATGCAGTTATGATTATTAAATAAAATTACGAAAACCGACG
This sequence comes from Philereme vetulata, assembly GCA_918857605.2. Lineage (NCBI taxonomy): Eukaryota > Metazoa > Arthropoda > Insecta > Lepidoptera > Geometridae > Philereme > Philereme vetulata. The sequence continues at coordinate 8,634,138 of OU975420.1, read as the reverse complement.
AGGCCGTATGAGCTTAATGCCTTTGCTTTTCCGACAAAAAAATATTAGTCTAGGAATTTGTCGCGTTTTTGTATTCTTCAAATACATAAACGTTAAGTTTATTTTAATTTATTTTTATAAATAAGTTAATGTTCTAAAATACTCAAATCAACTCATCAACAATAAATGTACCAAACAAAAATGTAACTCTCTCTATCAATAATTGGACCAATGTTTCGAATGTTAACTTTTACTTTTAATTGTCATTATTTTTAATAAATGCTTATCTCATATTATTATTGTGTTAATTTTTTCGCAAATGGTACGAAAAGTAGAGTATTTTCCTCGGTGATAAAGCTGTCTTAGTCTTGGGTGAACCTAAATCCCTCGCTACACTCAGAACTCGTCTTAAATCCCTCGCTTCGCTCGTGATTTAAGTTTTTAACACCCTCGCTACGCTCGGGAGTAAACCTCGAGTCCTTCGTTACGCTCGCGATTTAAATCGTCACCCGCGACAGAAGACACTGCTTTATCCCCTTGGTTAATAATCTACTATTTATTGTACAAAAGCGTGGGGTGCTTGATGACAGTTGTTATAAATATTTTATTGACAGTTATTGGTAAAAGTAGAGTCATATTGAATATATCTTAAACTTTTATTCATTCGTTAGGTCAATGTGTTGCGAACAGTATCAAAATAGGGATTATAAACTCTTTCCGCTTAGCGCCAACGTAACTCTTCCACGAACGATTACTCGCAGAATATGGTCAGGCGCTCAGGCAAGTAGGTTTTGTTATACACACTATCTCGATGATGTCTTTCTTTATTCTTTATTGTACACAAATAGATTTACAGACAAAAATAGCTTACAAAATGGACATGTACAAAGGCGAGCTTAACCCTAATAAGAGTTTTCTTCCAGCAAACCTTTGAAGATAGAGATATTTGATTATAGTGGTGGGTACGTGCACAGAGAAGGACATTGGAGTAGAATACTAATATATAATATATACTAAAATAAATACAACACTTATCCATACTAAATAAATAATAATACCTACAAACTATACCTACGTTATAGATAAACATAATACATTATTTAAAATATAAATAATATACCTACTTATACATAATAACCTAAAAGTTTATAAGGACAGGTAATGCTCTTTCACTCTAAGCTTAAAAGTGCTTAGTGATGGATAGAGTGTGGTCTTTATACTAGGTTTGTCCAGACACCAGGTTCTCGACAACGTGGGTTCCGGTCAAGAGTATGTTAATCTTAAAATAGGCATTCATTACATTTGATGGTGTTATCTCCGACGACCTCCGTGGTGCAGTTGGCGAATAGCCGGCTGAGACGCAGGAGGTAGCGGGTTCGATTCCCGCCGCGTAACAAATGTTTGCATGATCTACAGATATTTGTACCGGGTCTGGTTGTTTCTCTATATATTATAAGTATGTATGTATTTACAAAAAAAATGTAAATATATGTATTCTATCAGTTATCTGGTTCCCATAATACAAGCTCTGCTTAGTTTGGGGCTAGATAGCGCTGTGTGAATCTAGGAATATTTATATTTATATCTAACAGCGTGCGAGCGCACACATGCACATGGATAACAAACTCGTCAGGAGATATCAGGGATGTTACGGAGCTTCGACTCCGATAAGTCGGAACTCATAACTCTCGATTGATGTTCTACCTCCGGTTCTGACTTCGGCTCTGACACTATTAAATCGGAGGTAAAAGCATAGCCGATAGGGGTGGCGGCGGTATGGATGTACGAATAGGTTTTACATGTAGTTTCTTTCGTCGATTACTCTTTCACTTTTGTTTGTTGTTTGTTACGCTATGCAGGGTGTTTGGTAATATACTGACGATATTCAAGTGACGGCTTCTCATAATATAAAAAAAGACTTCTCGAAAAAAACTACTAGTTAAATTATCAAACTTTAAAGAAAATCGACTAAGTTCAGGTGGTTAATTCGGTATAAAACTTACTGTCTAATCTTGCAATCGACATCCAAAAATAAAGGCCGATTTGATATCTCTTTCGGCAATCGCTGCGGGCTTTAGGTTAGAAAGGGACAACAAGAGATATCTCGAGACGTCAACAATACAGTGTCTGTGGTTAGATGGCAAGCACTATGCAATAGCACAACATAAGTTTAATAAAGTGTTAATAAAACATTTCACAAATTTATTTAGTAAGATCATCAAAATAACTCCTTACATTTTTGTACGTATATTATCAATCACCCTATATAAATTATTTGTTTAGTTTTGTGCGGTGTTTCAATTAAAGTTATCTGTTAATTGATTTGGACAATGAAGCCAAAATAAATTTTATTACATACTTCATTTTTTTCCGTTTGTGGCAACCCTAAGAATAACAGCTGTTGTTAATGTCCCAATTTTAATTTAATTGATTTTATTATAATTAAGCGTTTTTACTTAGCCTTTTTCGATTTCATCCCTTTGAAATAATATAAATAACGTGTACAAATGTTATTAGTAGCATACATTGTAAAAATAAACTATAATTGTAGAAAGATTTTTCGGGTAGGAAGTTTGAATGTAATCATTGTATTGTCGGTTTTGAAGTGTTTGTTGCTGGTTTTGTGTGGATTACAAACGTTGGAATACCATTTCCCAAATAAGTATACACAAAACACGTAAGTACACAAGATTTAAAATTTTACAACCTCAATTTGTGATTGCATCTCTGGTATTTTTTGCGTTGGTTGATTTTTCATTTTGAAGAACCAAGTTAATTTAATAATAATGATGACCTGTAAAGCCCTCTCACGCCTGGATGAGTCCAAACTTCACCGGACTTTGCTGGAATTGAAGGTTACTAAAGAGTTGTGTTCTCAGCTGTCGTTGGAAAGAGAAGACAATGAAAAATTGGTCTTGGATGCGCTAGATAGCAATGAAAAGTTAAAACATGAGTTGTCTGTACTGCACACACAGTACACTTTAGTAAATGAAGAACGGGATAGGTTAGAAAATATAATTTTAGGGTTCGATCAGTGTGGTAAGGAGTATGACCAGGCCTTAAAGCGAACATCTGTCTTGGAGAAGGTGTTATATGATGCTCACAAACATATCTCACTCCTGGAAGAAGCCGCCCATAGTGCAAAAGAGAAAGCCGATCTCCTTGGATCTCTTTTTGTCTCCAATTCGACCCTCCTCGACGGAAATGCTTCAGCACCGGTTATACCTCGGCGTCCAAGTTCCATGCCAGAGGTACGTTTTCATCAGAAAGCGGTACGGAAGGAACTCCTTTCCCTTGATATGAGAAAGTCGAGTGGGCCGGATGGCATTCCAGCCATTGTGCTCAAAAAGCGTGCCCCTGAGTTGTTTTCTGTCTTTACGTCCCTCTTTGAATTGTCTTATACCACTGGTATCGTGCCGTCTTCTTGGAAAGTGACCCATGTCCACCCAATCCCTAAAAAGGGGATCGAACCAATCCGTCTAACTATCGGCCTATAGCAATTACCTCCCTACTCTGTAAAGTGATGGAGCTAGTAATTAATACTCAGCTTCTTAGATATCTTGAGAAACACCAGCTGATCAGTGACCGCCAATACGGCTTTCGTCATGGGCGATCAGCTGGTGATCTCCTAGTTTACCTCACTCACCGCTGGACGAAAGCCGTTGAGAGTAGGGGGGAAGCTCTAGCTGTTAGTCTAGACATCGCGAAGGCGTTCGATCGGGTGTGGCACAAGGCGCTTCTCTCGAAGCTTCCCTCATACGGCCTCCCCGGGGGACTTTGCAGTTGGGTCGCCAGTTTCTTATCCGGGCGGAGCATAAGAGCCGTTGTAGATGGTTCTTGCTCGGACTCAATGCCCATTAACTCTGGTGTACCCCAAGGGTCAGTGCTATCGTCCACACTGTTTATTCTTCACATCAATGATATGCTGCACATAAGCGGCCTTCATTGTTATGCGGATGACAGTACGGGTGATACTTTCTACACTGGTCGCCCTAATGTCTCTCGGTCGGAAGTGGAAGACAACAGACAAAGACTTGTGTCTGAGCTTGAAGGCTCTTTGGAGCGTGTGTCAGATTGGGGTAACCTTAATCTGGCCACCTTTAACCCAACCAAGACGCAAGTCTGTGCGTTCACCACAAAGAAGGCCCCTTTCACAATAGCTCCACGGTTCCAGGGCATTGCTCTCCCCGTCTCGGCGAGTATAGGGATTCTGGGAGTCGAAATTTCTAATGAGGTCCAGAGTCACTTAGCTGTGCTCGCCTCCAAAAAACTTGGAGTCCTTAACCGTGCCAAACAGTATTTTACGGCACAACAACGGCTATTGCTGTACAAAGCGCAAGTTCGGCCGCACGTAGAATACTGTTCCCATCTTTGGCACGGAGCTCCAAAGTACCAATTGCTTCGTTTTGACTCCCTTCAGAGAAGAGCCATTAGAATCATCGGTGATCCCAAACTCGCCGACAGGCTGGAACCGCTGAGTCAACGCCGTGACATCGGATCGCTCAGTGTATTCTACCGCCTGTATAATGGGGAATGTTCTGAGGAGCTATTAGATCTCATCCCGTCGTCGAGATTTTACCACCGCACTTCTCGACAACGTAATAAAGCTCATCCACATATAATCGACAATTGGGTATCGCGCACCACACGCTTCACGCGATCGTTTCTACCCCATACTTGCAAGATGCGGAATGAGCTACCATCTGAGGTTTTCCCATTAGACTACGACATGGCACGCTTCAAGAGAAATGTAAAGAGGTTTCTTCAGTGTAGGGAACGCATCGACAATACCCCGGGTGTTGCCGGTGTCAATAGGCGACGGTGACCACTTACCATCAAGTGGGCCGTAAGCATGTTTGCCCACAAATAACATAAAAAAAAAGCTTCCCAATGCTCGGCCACACTGGAAACTCAGAGTCTATTCAACGAATTAATAACAGCTGATAGGGCACCCGGCGAAATTCTTGATGCAGGCTGTCATATTCCTACTGTAACAATTGACTTAGCAAATGAAGACTCACTGGGTATTACAGCTTGTAACAAGAATAACACAAGCAAAAACAAACTTAAAAAATATGTTATATTCAATAAATATATTAATAAAACTAAAAAAATGCTCAAAAATCAAAAATTTCTAGTAAGATTAAAATTAAGAGACAAAAAGTATAAATACTAGATGAATTGCAAATGTGTACAATTAAATTAGAAAATAATAAAATAAAGTATGAAACTGACATACAGCAGCTCCAGCCAGAACTTGCCAGCGTTGAGGAGTCCTTGGGCTGCATTACCAGTCGCTATGACAAGTCTCAGGAAGCAATAAGGAGTAAGTTTTTGATCTCTCTCCGTCAAAGCTGTCAAAACCTAGATAAAGTATAATTCGTTAAAAACTTTTGCGTACCATATATTAAAAAAAAACTGTTTACTGTTCCCGCTGTTCTAATCACTACAATAGCTAGCAACGGCAACATCAAGCGCCTATTACAATCTGCGACGATTGCCGTAGTGTTAGGGCTGTCGATGGCCAGCATTCACTGTAATGAGATCATTCAATGCAGGCTAATGAGGTCAGGGGTGGCGCGTTAATACATTTATCGTGTAATGGCTAAAGGCTGGACGTGACATGTTTTTCCACTATGTTTTGCGGGACAACCCTAGTTTGGGAACCTGTAAGTTCCCGGTCCAGAATTTTGATTTTAAAAATATAAGTATTAAACTACAGTCTCAATGATTAGTTTCTGGTCTAGGACTGGTGTTACAGGTTACGGAAGCCTTAATTATTAACCCCCAGAAAAATAAAGGGTGTTAAACGATTAAAGCCCTTGTTTGTCTGTCCTCTGTTCATCTGTGGAATTATAGCGACCAAACGGGTGGTTTTGTGGTGTGATTGCAAAATCTTAGTTGTTTGATGGAAATTACTGTACCCAGTCCAAAGATCGATGGTTTCTAAATATTTAAACAAATAAATAAATATTGCTGGACATTTCACACAACGCTATCTAGCCCCAAACTAAGCAGAGCTTGTACTATGGGAACCTGATAACTGATAGAATACTTATATGCTTTTTTTTTGTAAATACATACTTATAATATATAGAAAAATATCCAGACCCGAAACAAATATTTGTAGATCATGCAAACACTTGTTCCGTTACGGGAATCGAACCCGCTACCTCCTGCGTCTCAGCCGGCTATTCGCCCACTGCGCCACGGAGATCGTCAAATTGAAATAAAATAAATGTACTAGTTAATGTGCGACTGAAGATAATATAATGCGTTTGATATGTGTGTTTGTTATCTGTTGTTGTTTACTTGGCTAAGGGGAAAAATGTTACGATCCAGCATTTAACTCCCCAGCAAATTAGCAAAACAGCAAGGCCGTCTTTTCATATTGGGGGGGGGGGGGGGGGGGGGGAGTAGTTAAGCTGCACTTTCAAGCACGAGAGCCTTTCTACGCCAACAGTCGTCAGAATTCTTCGAGCTATGTGCCCCACAGACTACCACTTCACTTTAATCCTCTGGGCTATGTCAGTGATTGTGGTTTATCAACTCCTCATTTCTGATGTGATCTCATAGAGAAACGGGAAGCCTAGCCCTCTCGATTAAACAGTTTAAAATAATAATTAGGTAATTAGGAATAGTGTGAATCCTAATTCCTATGTAAATGATTATGAAGTGATCTTGCCTGCCTTGTCTACAAATCAATCAATATAATATACTGTAATATTTAATCAGATAATTCATGTACTTAATATACTTAATTTGTTTTTAGTTCGCATCTCTGTAAGTAGACAACCAAAAGTACGAGCACTAATTGCTAAGATACAAAGTTTTTCACAAACTTAGTTTGGCAAGTAGGGAGCAATTTATTATAAAGCATGACAGAGAAAATAAAGAATTTTATGTTTTTTTTTTGACTGCTTATTCAATATTCAATTATTTTTTATTAATAGCTACCGTCCTATAACGTTCTCGTGAAATCCAGTCCATCCACAGGTTGTCTGGAAGAGATCGCTTTTAGCGATAACACCGCCACTTGTATTTCTGCGTGTATTGTTATTTGTTTTTATATTGTTTTTTATTTTAAGTGTGATTTACAATAAAGCGTTTTCTATCTATCTCGATACTGTTGAATTAAAAACACTATTAAATCAAACAGCACAAACGTAATGTCGATTTCGTAATACAGATTCGTTAATTAAATACAAATTATAACTACAAATACTGGATCTTCTTTAATTAATGTAACCGCATTCATTAAAATCTGGTTTCATTATAATATTACGGGCAATATGGTATTATACAATGTATTTCTTTCGGTTGAATTTGGCCATGGAAAATATTGAACGATTGACACACTCGTAAATCTAGCCAAATTCAAACGACGGCTATTAGTTAATGCAACATTTGAAGATCACTTTTCATTATATTTCTCTTTATCTTTCTTCTTTTTTACCATATTATATCATTTTCAAATCGCATCGCATTTCTATAAAACCGTCAAGTGTGAGTCGGACTCGCGCGCGAAGGGTTCAGTACCATTATCTATAAAAACGTTTATACAATCTATACAACGTTTGTTGTATGGGAGCCCCCCTTAAACATTTGTTTTATTTTAATTTAATTATTTATTTTTAAAGTGAATATATAACTAAAAATTCTGTGAATATTTCAAGCGTCTACATGTTGCCGTTATCAATATCGAGCTAAAACGAGCAAAAAATCACGTTTGTTGCATGGGAGCCCCCCTTAAATATTTATAATTTTCTGTTTTTAGTATTTGTTGTTATAGCAACAACAGAAATACATCATCCGTGAAAATTTCAACTGTCTAACTATCACGGTTCATGAGATACAGCCTGGTGACAGATGGACAGCGGAGCCTTAGTAATATGGTGCCGTTTTACCCTTTGGGTACGGAACTATTGGCTATGGATGAGTTACTTAAATTATCATATAGCAACAAAGAGCGTTATGATTCATTGGTGGCCAATCAAATATGTGATTGTCAGCGCTCTGAGAATCCAGAGCCAGTGTGCCCTGCCTCACCCGCTTCCAAGCTGTGTGTCAGATCCATAACTTTAAATAAAAATGCTCATAAAACTATTATGTTCAGCGATGAAATTGGAAAAAAATATGGGCCAATTATTGACTATGAAATTGGGACATTCAGTCATAAATAATTGTCTACCTAATTCTAGCCTGCATGAAATTATGCAAATAATAGCAAAGTACAAATTTGATAATCAATCTGATGTGATTATTTGGTTTGGAAATAGGGGTAATGTGAACAAATCAGAACTTATTAAATATTTTGAGACTCTGTGTTCGCTACAAATTAATAAAATTGTAAAGTTCACATTCCCCTATAGCCACAGCTTGCCACAGGCAGAAAATAATATTAGATATAAGCTGAATATTACTTTGCATACAATATCATGCAATAATAAATTAATTCATTTAATTGACTCTAACAATGTTGTTTGTAAAAATTATTATTTGACCAAAGGTACATACTACCTTTCTAGTTTTTACAAACGACAGGTAGCTGTTTCGCTATCTTATTATTTTAGTATAACAGCCAAAAACTTGGCTAACCAAACTACTTCTATTGAGCAGTGTCCTTCAAATCAAAACAAGACTTTGGAAATTATTCTAAGTCAATTAAATTGCATGACAAGACAATAGAGAAAATCTCTAGCATTCAAAATTCAAATAATAAATTCTTAAAAAACAGAGGTAATAAAAATTCAATAAATAATAAAAAAATAAACCATACCAGCTTGATGCACCAAAATATTGAAGGAATTAGTTGTAAAGAATTAGAACTGGAATTGTACATGAACTCAAATAAATAAATAAATATTGCTGGACATTTCACACAGCGCTATCTAGCCCCAAACTAAGCATAGCTTGTACTATGGGAACCAGATAAGTGATAGAATACTTATATACTTTTTTTTTTGTATATACATACTTATAATACATAGAGAAACAACCAGACCCGGAACAAATATCTGTAAGATTGACATTATTTGCATTACAGAACATTGGCTGAAAAGCCATGAGGTCATGTTCAGTTTCAGTAAACACCGAGTTGGGAGTTCTTTCTGCAGAGTACATGCTATACGTGGTGGCTCGTTAATACTACTTAATAAACAGATCAAATTTAAAGATCGATTAGATATAGTTTACCTCTCTGTAGAAAGACATATTGAAATAGCCTGCGTAGAGTTGGAGCAGTTCATAGTTATAAATGTTTACAGACCACCATCTGCCACATTTGACATTTTTGAAAAAATTATGAAAGAAAGTTTGTTTAAATTATCAAAATCAAATAAATACATTATTGCATGCGGAGATTTCAATATAAATTTGCTAGAACATAACTCATTAAATACTAGAATAACTAGTTTATTTCAATCATTTGATCTGAAGCCTCAATTTATGGAGCCTACTCGAATAACCGATACTTCAGCCACATGTATAGACAATATTTTTGCCAATGTAAAAATTCTAAATAGAAGTTTAAATAGTAATATTAAATCGGATCGTCTTGGTCAAATAATTAAAATAGAAATTCAAACAAAAAATCTTGTAAAAAGTAAAATTACTTGTGTACCTATGATCATCATAGATCGATTAGACAAACTTAAATTGAATTTAACTTCTGTACTTCGATGTGTACATAATAATAATCCAAATAATTTATACAACACGTTTATTTAGTGATTTGTTTAATTCAATTTTTATACCTAAATCGATCATGGTCTCTGATGGTCATAAGTTCTGTGACTGGGCAACAGTTGGAATACATACAAGCAGAAAAAAATTGTATGATCTTTATGCTGAAAAACAATATAAGTAATTTTAATGAGGAGTTTAAAGAAAAAATAAAAAAAATATTCAAAGATTTTAAAAAATGTTTGTCGTGAAGCAAAAGCGCGTCATTTGAGTTCTAAAATCAAAAATAGTCAAAACAGAGTAAAATCCACTTGGAAAATAATCAACAGCCAGACTGGAAGAGTCACAACTAAGAACAATAAGTTTAATTTTAAAATTGGCAATGCCACGATCAATCAGGATGGTGATATAGCTAATGCGTGTGAAGACTTTTTTTGCCGATATTTCAGTATCTACCACAAAATCCTTATACTCCTCCCCATAGTCGCAGAATCATTGTTAAAAGAAAACTTAACGGAATGCAAAACACAATTCAACTTTGACTATGTAAATAGTGATGACATCATAAAAGCTTTCAAACTGATAAATATTAAGAAAACCACGGACCTCTGGGGTATCTCTGTTAGCGTCCTGAAAACATTTATTAACATAATTGCTCCCGAACTAGCTTTAATATTCAACGAGTGTATTGACTGTGGTGTATTCCCTGATTTAATGAAACACAGTAAAGTAACTCCACTTTTCAAATCAGACACTAGTTCTGATCCTGGTAATTTTAGACCAATCTCAGTACTTCCGACATTTAGTAAAATATTTGAAAAACTAATTTTAAATCAGTTGATTTAAAATTAGTTTAGACATTTTAATTCTCATAACTTACTGCATCATAAACAATTCGGATTTACCAGGGGTCGCTCAACCACTTATACTGGTAATGAGTTAATATCGCACGTATTTGATGCCTGGGAGGAGTCTGATGACGCTTTAGGTGTTTTTTTGTGATTTGTCCAAGGCATTTGATTGCGTAGACCATGACACATTGATCAGGAAACTACATCATTATGGCATTAGGAACGTTGCTCTAGACTTTCTCACTTCTTATTTAAGTGGCAGAGTGCAAAGAGTTGACGTGAACGGGAAGCGTTCTCCGGGGTCTCTGGTTAAAATGGGTGTACCATAGGGATCAATTCTGGGACCATTTTTGTTTTTAGTATATATTAATGATATTAAGAAAAATAGCGATAATCATAATTTTAATACTAGAAATACAGATAAACTCGCTGTTGCCCCTTGTAGACTCCATAAAGTTAGTAAATCGTTTAAAGGGCAAGGTGTTCGCTTTTAGATTAAACTCCCAAGTGATGAACAAAAATTGACAATTAATAAATTTAAAAACGCAATTAAACAAAATCTTTATAACAAAGCCTACTATAAAATATCGGATTATTTAGATGACTAGCTGTTGCCCGCAACTTCGTACGCGTTACACTACTAAATGTGTATTTGCGACCCTATTTATCTTATAGAGGGTGGGCTGGGAAATCCTGCGCTTTCTCTAATTTTTTTGACTTATCATTTCAACCCAATCGTTAGATAGGTTATTGTTATTGATGTGAGTTGGTCAGGGGACGCTGCAGTTTTTACAATTTTCTATGGTCCTGGGGAGTGGGGACGCTGTGTTGGATGCAATTTTTTATCACTTATCATTGCGATGCCATCAAACTTAAAAGGCAATGGGCTGCGGGACGCTGTGGTAGATGCAGATTTTGTAGCCCTACCTAACTTGTAGTGGGTTGAGTGGGGCACGATGCGTTTTTATTACTATTTATCTCAATGAGGGTAGCCTAGGGAATGCTGCGCTAGCCGATTTTATGATGTTTATGACTAATAATTTTACGACCAAATTTTTCTTATAAAGATTGGGGGCTGGTGTATGCTGCGATAGCTGAATTTTTATGACTTATCGTTGCTGCCTTTTGTGAATTGTAGTTAGTTGGTTGTGGGTGACATCATTGTGAACCTACTTATCTTAAAGAGGGTGGGCTCGGGGATGCTGCGGTAGAAGCTAATTTTTTGACTGTACATTGCCCTATTCATCTTAAAAAGACCCTAATTAAAAATACCTTATTTATAGTTAAAGAGAGTGAGACATTGCGGTAGCTGTTTTTTTTTTGACTTAACATTGCGACTCTTTCTAACTTAAGGGAGTGGGCTAAGGGGCTCTACGTTAGCTGCATATTTTATTGCTATTATTGTACCTATATAACTCGAAAAGTATAGGCTCGTAAAAGCTGCGGTAGTTAAAAATTTCTTATCACTCATCACTGCGACACTAACAAACTTAAAGGAAGTGGATAGCAAGACGCTGCAGTAGCTGGTATTTTTTTATTGTGCATCCTTGAGACCCTATTTATATATAAAAGGGTATATACTGGGGGATGCTGAGGTAACAGTTTATTTAATGACTAATCATTGCAACATTATAAATCTTTAAATGATTGGGTTTAGAATCATAAAAATAATCCAGCTAATGCAGCATCCTCCACCTGCGGTAGCTGGATTATTTTTATGATTCATTGTTGCGGCCCTATCTAACTTGTAGTGAGTTGGTTGGAGGACGCTGCGACCCTATTTTCATTAAGGACACAGCGGCAGATACAGCGGTAGCTGGTTTTTTTATGACTCTTAATTGCGCCTATATGTAACATGCAGACAGCGGACTGGGGTCACTACGATCGATGGCTGAATTTTGTATGGCTCACCATTGCGATTATACCAAATTTAACTGCAGGACGCTTGTGTAACTAAATTTTTTTTATGAATTTACCTAACCTATTTTTGAGAACATGTTGTGTCTATTTCTACGTATTTATACTAAGCTTGGCGGTTAGGGGTACCAATAGAGGTTATGAAAACTGATTTATGAGATAAAAAGTAACATTTATGTTACTTCATGTTAATAGGTTAGGTTTAGGTTTAAAACTATATATAAGTAATGCTGTACATTTCACGCGGCGCTATTTAGCCCCAAACTAAGCAGAACTTGTACTATGGGAACCAGATAACTGATAGAATACTTATATGCTTTTTTTTTTAAATACATAATACATACCTACTATATCGAAAAACACCCAGACCCAGAACTGATCTGTAAATCATGCAAACATTTGTTACGCAGCGGGAATCGAACCCGCTACCTCCTGAGTTTTAACCGGCTATTCGCCCACTACGGCACGGAGGTCTTTAACTAAACTTTTGCAAAGTTTGAACTCAATCGGTTCAGTAGTTTGGTCGTAAAGGGGTAACAAAGACCAAAATAATTTTCCTATAGAAACTTTGACACCCCATTTTTATCCCATGGGACCTTATTTATAAGATAGAAAGTAGCCTGTTTGTTAATAAATAAATAAATAATGATTTAATATTGCTGGACATTTCACACAGCGCTATCTAGCCCCAAACTAAGCAGAGCTTGTACTATGGGAACTAGATAACTGATAGAAAACTTATGTATGTACATACTTTTTTGTAAATACACACTTATACACACATAGAAAAACATCCAGACCCGGAACAAATATTTGTAGATCATGCACACATTTGTTCCGCGGCGGGAATCGAACCCGCTACCTCCTGCGTCTCAGCTGGCTATTCGCCCACTGCGCCACGGAGGTCGTCAGGACTAATCCAGGTTATAATCTACGTAAATACTAAATTCATCGAAATCGGTTCAGTCGTTACGACGTGATTGAGTAACTAACAAACAAACAAACGATACACTGTAAGACCGCCTGTTATAAGTAGTTTTTAAACATCATCGAGCGCACACGTGTATCAGTGGTGTTCTTAAATAAAGTCCCGCAAGCTAAACTGAACCTTAGGCACAATCATCACCGCCCATATAGTAGCACACAGCTAAATAGTCGTTATTTGTCTATGTATTTTCTATGTTGTTTGTATCTTTTTGTTTATACGGTGTATACTAAAGTGTTTATTTTTTTATTTCATTCATTCAAATAAATAAACGAACATACAAACTTTCTAATTTATACTATTAGTGTGATTCACTCCTGGCTTCATGATCAGACCCTGGTAGTCATTATAGTCTCGCAAAAACAATTTAATAGAATCCAAACACGATAAATCTACTGTTATACATTAAATAGTTCTGTTGACTCCCTGCTGACTCCATCATCAGATCCTGGTAAACAATATCGCCAAACATCTCACAAAAACAATTTAAAAGAACACATACACGACCGATTTAGTAACGTTATCCATTTAGGACTTCTGTTGATTTCCTCTAGGCTCCATCATCAACTCCGGCAGACATTATAGTATTATCGTTATAACTCTCACACAAACAACTTAAAGGGACCCAAAAACGACCGTTGTACTGTTATCCATTAAAGATTTTTGTTGATTCCCTCCTGGCTCCATTATCACACCCTGGTATACATTTACTATCATACATCTCACCCAAATAATTTTAAAGAACCCAAACTTAACCGTTCTACTCTTATCCATTAAGGAATTCTGTTGATCACTTGTTGGCTCCAGTTTATTTTGAACGACATTTAAAACGACACCACTCTCAATTTTTTCATATAAGAGGTCTTATTCTGACCTTAGGGTTCCTGAAAATATTTAAATTTAAAACTAACTTTAACTATTTCAAAATACTCTTATATATTGCTAAAACGAAAAATGAGATTTGGTTGTCAAACAAAGTGATCCTGTGCCTTTTTTCAGGAAAATTTCTGAAAGCGCTGTAATATCTATTAGTTCATTTTATTAGGGGAATCTTCATTTAAAATTTGATCGGTCTACTACTAACGATACCTGAAAAACAGATTTTTGTTTTATTTTATACTCTTATTTTGGACCCCTTGGGGTGCGAATGTCAAAAAAATCCTTTCTTAGTCCACCCGTACACCGTAAAAAAAACACACCATCTATATTTCAAGTCTCTAGGACCTGCGGTTTGGGCTGTGAGTTGTCTATATGTCAGTCAGTCAGGACAACGATTCTTATATATTAGAAGAAGAAGATAGAGAAGCTTGGGATTGAAATTGCTCCTACTCGTTCAAAATGTTACAATTTAGACGTAATTTATTACCTGTATTGTTATGTATTCTAAAAGGATGATTAAAAAAACAACCAGCCTTGTTTTCTTGCCTTTCTTTCCTGGCTTGGTCGCGAAGGAACAGGCAGTAAAATTGACGTTTCAAAGTGATCCTTGTGATTTTAATGAATAAAAGATTTTGACTTTGACTTCATTGAACCACCACCACCTCCGACTCTGACTCCGATACCGACAAACCAAATTTAAAACCTCCGACTCCGGTTCCGTTAAAACAACCTCCGTAACATCCCTAGTATGTATGTATGCCTACAGAAGGTCACGTGGGACCCACGTTGCCCTTCACCTTACAGCCGGTGGGCGTGGCGTGCGCACGAGAGCGTGCGCGCAGCTCTTGTAATGTACTAGTGGTTCGCACCGAGTATCTGTAGTCTACGTAAACATTTAAAAAAATGTTGTTCAAGGAATCGAAAGATTCAAATCAACGAATCGGCGTTGTATGTATGTTATGTATGTTTGTTTGTCCGAGGATAACTTTTGAAGTGTTGATCCGATCATCGTTAAAATTGGTAAAGGGCACAATCCTGGTGTGACTAAATGAGCTAAAAATGTTGGGGGGTTGTTGAGGATATTCGGGTTCAAGAGGGGTAAAAAAAATCAAAATGAGACTTATTAGATGAAGAGGGAAATGCATGACCAACTAACTTGATACACAGTTTCATTCAAATTACAAGTAACGGGAGTTCATGTTAATTGGTTACTTTTTATGGGATAGTACTTGTAGTTATTCTAGATTTCAGAGTTTTCCCTATATTTGTATCAATAACGCTACACGCATACCAAATTTCAGCACTTTAGGGTCACTGGTGTACTCGTGAATTTCGTTGAAGTTCAGTTTATTATGGCTTATAACTTAAAAACTACAAGGCTTAAACTAGAAATAAAAACTAGGTTCAAATGTATAGATGAAGGACTTTCATTAGACGTCCCTCTATTTTTTTATAAACTATATAGATCTTCGTTTAACCACAATCTCACCTGATGGTAAGCGTGATTTGGTCTAAGATGAAGCACGAAGATCTAGAAGAAATATATTCGTGCCGATATCTGACCACCTCGAGCTTCTTGGTATCTCATTAACTCCGACTCTCAATTTCGGCTCTTACATTGAGTCGAAAGCCCAGTTGGCTGCTAAAAAGCTTGGTATACTCGCAAAGGTGAGGCACTACTTCACACCGGGACAGTTGCTCAACTTGTACCAAGCACAAGTCCGATCGTGTTTGGAGTACTGTTCTCACCTCTGGGACGGATCAGCGAAGTACCAACTTGAAGCTCTGGAATCAATTGAGAGAAGAGCCAAGAAGCTCTTTGGCAACGATGAGCTAGTTGATGCAAGGCTCCTCAGCATGGAGCACCGACGAAAGGTTGCTAGCCTCTCGGTTTTTTATCGAGTAGGTACATTTCGGGAAGTGTGCGGCGGAATTTTTCAACCTGATCCCACCATCTCCATTCTATCAACGGACAACCAGACGCTCTGCGGTGCGCCACCGCTATATGGTAGAAATACATCCCATTCGCACAAAGCTCTTCGACCTTAATTATGCGCACCGCCAAAGAGTGGAACGCCTTGCCAGAGTATGTGTTTCCTGATAGCTACAGCCTGGGTATCTTGTAAGTCGCGAGTGAATAGGATTCTTCTAGGCAATTGTGTACCATCGAAGACTGCATCATCGCTTACCATCAGGCGAGATCGTGGTCAAACGCAAGCCTATAATGTATAAAAAAACCTATTCACTCTTACCTTTAAGAGGCCCGGATCGTATTCTTTAGGAAAAACAGACGACGGCAAAGTGTTCCATACCTTAGCTGTGCGCATCAAGAACGTAGAACCAAAACGGTGATCCCACTTGATCTGATTGTAACATGTTTACCCCTCTTGGACCTCAATATCTTAACAACTGGGCACGCTTCGCTTTTAGCGACTGTACTACTATCTCTTTTCCACTGTTACTTCAGATTAATAAGTCACCTTATTGTATTGCAGAGTGGAAGGATTGCAAGTGATGCCAAACTGCAAAATCGGTTCAGGGAACTTGAAGAAGGAAATATTAATAGTGCAACAAGACGCTAACATCTAAAATGAAATAACCAACACTAATAATGAAACGGTTTGTAAATGGCGTTAAATTAAATAAATATATTTATAGAACAGAATGTGATGTTGCCTTTAAGATTGTCTAACCTTGGCAAATGCCTTGTTGTAATTCGTGCATGATGGTCCAAGCTTGGATAAGTGGGCGTCTGGCAACTTATTGATATACAATTTGAAGCCTTATTAAGATGATGAAGTATGGTTTGAAATGGCTGTAGTAGTAATGAGATTGAAAAAATTGTTTGGAGAAGAAAAATCTTCGCGTCTCAAGCGGTTCGTCGAACCTTAAATGTGCGAATGAGTGGCTTGTATATGTTGGGCCAAGCTCGGTGATTGGGAGGGTTGCCGCGCGATTGATATTGATATCATTTTGAGCCTTGTAAACTTTTCAGTATGAGATTTTAAAGTTAGTTTGGGAGGATAGCTGCACGATCGTCCAATACTTGACCAGATCGTCAATTCGATGAGTAGATGGGTGGTTTGTGCACATTGGAACGAGCTTGGTTCAATTAGCAGATATGCATTATTGTAATGGTATAGTTGACAACTGTCAAGTTCAGACAAACATTTGATGGAGTTGGGATGTTGGAATATCGTGTAGCTTAGGCGATACAGAATCAGGTTGCAACTTCTTTTAGACAGTAACATTTCTATAGAGTTTTGTAATAAGTGAACAACGAGCTAAACCCGTGATTAAATAAACTGGGTTTAGGCAGAATGCTCCGAAATATGTAAATTTACCGTAAAGGAGGTCATAGACTTCCCTTATTACTAGAAAAAAACTTATTTAAAGTACTTATTTATTACTAGAAAAAATTAGGGCTCCCTACTAAAATTTCAATAAAGTACCAAACACCAAAGGTGTAAAAAATTAGCTATAAAAATGTTAAAATATAAATGTCCACTCGTGCGAAGCCGGGACGGGTCGCTAGTATGATATATAGAAAACCATCCAGACCCGAGACAAATATCTGTAGGTCGTGCAAACATTTGTTTTGCAGCGGGAATAGAACCCGCTACCTCCTGCGTCTCAGCCGGCTATTCGCCCATTGCGCATAAACACCTTTTGGTTTTCTTAGAAGACAATCTTTTTACAATTAACTCCGTTGCTATTACACCATTGAACATTTGGCTGCTAACGGCTGCTGTTAAATAATGTATGGCTCCATAATGGTTTTTCTTATTTAGCAGAATTGGACCCCAGTATTATGTCATTTACAGATCGTTTCTTCTAACTAGGATAATTTATAAATGATGTTATGTTCTTCCATGAGATGTATATTGTTTTAATATGTTACAAAATGATATGTTTTACGCCATAAGTACCTATGTAATACATTTAGAACAAATCGGAGGGTAGATGAGAATAAAAAATACTTTGAATATATTCCGAATTTTACTTTAATATCATACGGAAAACCCAACGCTCCAGCGGCCCAATACCCCAACATCTCAAATGCCCATTGCGTCGATCTAATTATCAGATTTTACAAGTCCATGAGGGCAAATTAGACAGAAAAACAAAAAACTTATTATCTCACAAAGTTTGAGAGATTTGTATAGAGCTGTTCCTACTTTAGGTATAAAATGAGGGTATTTTTTTTATACGAATTGGAGATGTAACAAGCCTATGACCCACCTGCAGTTAAGTGGTTACCATCGCCTATAACAAAGTAGCGCCTCGTAGGTCACGCTCCTTAGGAACGTGCCCTACGATGCACTACCCTGTTTCCATCAACTTGAGGCATACTGGTGTAAAGCCTCATGTGCCTGTAATTCCACTGGCAACCATACCCTTCAAACCGAAACACAGCAATGCTGCTTGGCGGCAGAAATAGGTATGGTGGTAGTACTTCCCCGGGCGAGCTCTTTCACAAAGAACTGTTACTATTAAGTTTTTTATACTTAAAGTATGAAAACTCCATCATAATCATAATAGACATTATCTTATCTTATACAAAAAGCTTTTTCTTGCTCCTTTAAAATTTGCCTGTAAATATATAATATATTATATATATATAAATAATATAATACATATAATATAATAAATAAAGGTACAAATATGATAACTTACCCAGTTTGAGATACGATACTTTCTTTTAGCAAAATAAAGTTGTCCTCTTTAGATTTCTTGAGGGAATACTATGAAGTTATAGGTCGCACAAGATCAGTCGCTGAGGACATCTATGGTTCTGGAGGCCTATGTTCAGGAATAGACGACCGTTAGTCTTTTTAGTTTTGCATAAACAAGGATAACTTTTGATGAGGAACGTTTTTATTTGAGATATTTTATGTAATCATAGAAATAGTATATTATGATACGAGTGAGCTAAGTTGCTCATTATACACGAGGCTGTGGTTTGCAGCTCGAGCCGTAGGCGAGAGCGTAAATCAGCCGAGTGTCTAGTGAGCTAGCTGCTCACGGGTTTCATACGCACTTTTTCAACACACTTGAGAGGAAAAAACAAACATGTATTGCATAAATCGTTTAATTATTAAAACAATTGGTGAATGTACAATTTTCAAAACGATATTGGATTGTTTTTGATGGCGATTTCACAGTTTGTCTTACATTGGTACTTGCCCCTTCTTAAGTAGGTATCTGCATTGACTTCTTGTGTAAATGTCGGCGACAAAGGTAAATCATACAAATTACTGGAAGGAGAAGGCACCAAATAACTCATGCTACGAGATTACATGGTTGTGGGTTACAGTACGTTTTGATATCAACACAATGTTTGCTTAACCATGTATGGAATCACAGAACACAAAAAACAATAGAAGTCGTAAGTAGGCGGGGCCCGCGTAACACCAAGTACGCGGAGTTCCGCGCACTACAAGCTTCACTCAATTCAGTCGTGTTTCAATTACAGTGGGGTAAACGTACTTCAAAAAAAAATAAAAATGCCATATTGTGCCGTTTTGGAGTGTAAATATTATAGCCGAACCAAAAATTTAACAAAAGGGGGGGCATATCCTATCACCGGTAAGTATTATTTTATTGTTTTTTGTTAGTTTTGTTTAAAATGCAAAATCGTCAAACAAAATAGACTGTGAATCATACTCCTTAAGGTCGCGTTTCTCTTAAACCTCAACTTAAGCTACTCAATTAGGGATGTGACTCCAATATACTGATGAATGTAGATAGCTTTAATTGGTTACCCCTATTAAAAGGTGTATAAGTTTTAGGGCGTTAATTCCTTGTTGTTTTATTGATGATTTTCTGAATGTATTTTAGACCTATGTATGGTGTGAAATAATATAATAACTTCTGTTTTCAGTTTCCACAAGGCGCAAGACATTAAAAACGTTAAAAAAAACGTACAAATTATGAGTCATCCAGCATACAGAGTCATGACCTGGCACCGTGTGACTTTTTTCTGTTCGTAAAAATTAAGAACCAATTACCCGATCAACGGTTTTCATCACCAGAAGGGGCTGTCGAAGAGTATGATAACATGTATCTGACGTCACCACCGGAGTAGTAGCAAAAATGTTTTTAAAAGTTCAATCTTATGAAAAAGTGCATTGACGCAAAGGGAGATTATTTTGAGAAACATTAAATTTATTTTTGACCATTATTAGTATTTTTTTATTGATTCCGGAAACTTTTAGTGTGCCCCTCAAATAATAATTCAGTATACAGAGTGTTTTTTTACTGTAACACAAAATGTTTGTAGAAGGAATTTTGTTTGTCCTGTCGTATGAGAATACTTTTTATTAAATTTGACTATCTTCCGCGGTTCAGATTTTTTTCATCCGATACAATAAAATGATCCTTACAAAGTACTGCATTGATCGGCATCAAAAAAAATTACCAACTTGATTCATTTTAAGGCGCTACTCACACTTGACTAAAAAAATTTTAATGCGAAAATGTTTTTCTTCGAAAACGAGCTGATGTTTTAAAAGAAACTGCACATGTATCTCCTCTGGTTATGGGTGCTGCCGTACTGTTACAGTTAAAAAAAACCACTCTGTATAATATTCCAGTAATAAAATATTTTTTAAGTAAGTATTTATGAGTAGGATACCTGTGAGATTATGTTAAGAAAGAAAGAAAAGAAAAGCTTTTTATTTCGACCACCACAAATATAACCTGACGTACCTATTTCGTTACCCGTAGTAGGTAGGTGATAATCGATATCGATACATTCGTCTTGTATGCTCATTGGTACATCACTAAGTGAGTAGCGTTGTTATTTGAGCATCCGAATAACAGCCAATGCATTATCGATCTTAAACTTTGCTGTTAGAGACTATAACAAAAATTGTTAGCGACAGCGCCATCTGTTGTTTTGTGGGTAATCAAGTAACAGCCATTGCATTATCAGTCTTATTTCTAATTAATAGAGACTAAAATAAAAATATTTTCTAAAGCGCCATCTTTTGCCGAAGTAGAAGAAGTAAACTTTAATTTTTTGTTACTGTTTTATTTTATTGAATTTTAAACCATGTTCCATAGCAGCTAAGGTTTTATATCCGTTAAATTGGTTTTATGGTTTTAGGCCTCTTTGAACGTTCTCTTTCAACCAATTATAACTTTTATTTCTAAGTGTGCTAGTTTTTACATGTGTGAGTTTAGCTACACTGGTTTTCTTAGTAAAAAGTCATCATGCTAGTTCTATTGTTTTTTATGTTCTGTGCATGGAATAGATGCACCACAGGGAGCTGGGTTTGTATGTATTGGCGAGTTCAGAGAAATACGCCGAAACAAATTTTAAGAAAATGACTGGGTTTTTTTGTTGCTTTTCCATTGTATGAAACTATCGTAAGCAGCGAAAGTACTTTGCTGTAGATTTTGCAGGGCTTTCATTTGAATTTTGTGCTGTATTTAGTATTTCTCGCGGGGTTAAATCTATCATATATCTATCGTTATATATATAACGTCTGGGAGTTGTAGATGGTGCTAGGTTTGAGGAGTGTATCTTTTGTTTTTTTAATATTTATTTATTTATTTTTGGTTTTCTCTTTGTTTTTTTGTTGTTTGTTTTTAAAGTACCTATTTGCCTAAGTAATGTTCGTGGCTATTTATTTTGCAATTCGTGTATTTTATGTACTGTTAATTTATTGAGTATCTTCTCCTTTTAATTTGTCTACATGTTATTTATATTTTATTCTATTTGTATTGTATTTTCAAATGATCGTGTCGTCACCTAGGCCCTGTCAGAAAACCAGCGCTGCATCGTATCCATCGTGGTACGAAACAGCTTATGCTGAGACAGGGACCATTTTGTCCCCACGCAACACCAGTATTGTCTGTCTGAGTGAATCTTAACTTTGCCTTTGTTTTTATTGTTTTTTTTTATTGTGTGTGATGTCAAGTGGGTTCAAATAAATATATTTTCTTTCTTTCTTTCTTTCCTTCTATCAATTTGTTAGTTTTCTGTACTAAAACTTGACATTTTTACAATTATTTACCACACAGCAACAAATGCGATACAATTAAAAAAATGGGATATGGCGCGCAAGTTTTTTTTTGCACTCGCCAAATGTAAGTTGATTAATTACATATAGCCATACAGCCTATTTCAAAATTATAATTTTAGTGATAAAATGCAAATATGTTATAACAACTTTGTGAATTATAAGTAGTTTGATAATAATAAATGTTTTTTCGTCTTAATTAGGGATACATTTATTTATTCCAAAAATGTAATAGGTTTTTCAGCAGCATAAAACCTCTTTGTTGTTACCAAAACAGTATTACCTGGTTAAATTGAAAATGCTCTGTTTTCTCGCATTTAATTTGCAGTTAGGTACTAACTTAACTTTGTAGGGATAGTTCTATTATGCACTAGTGTGTTATATTATTACGCACGCGTGTGTTATAATTCGGTTTATGGCCCTAATAACAATTTACTATGGCGCACTTTACGAGCAAGTGTGTTGAAAAAATTCTTCCATCAAGAGATTAATTTTGATATCTTTAACCATACTAATATTATAAAGAGGAAATATTTTTATTTTTGTGTGTATGTTTGTAATGAATAAACTCAAAAACTACGTTGCCGATTTCAAAAATTCTTTCACCATTGGAAAGCTACATTCACCCTGAGTAACATAGGCTATGTTTATTGCTAGAAAAGATTAGGGATCCTTACTAAAACTTAACCCATTCGCTGCGGCGGACACCTTTCGGCGTTTTATGATTTAATATTCAGGTGCGAAATACGTCTGTCGGCGTTTTTTTTAAATGCTTATATCTTGGCAAAAACAAGTCACAAAAAATTATACTTGCAATATTATGCACATTTTTTTAAATACAACAAGGTACTGCTTGCAGTTTCCGAAATTTTAACTTTTTGAAAATTGCGAATTCCTTCCTAGGTGCGGAAGACGCCTAACGGCATTTTCCAGGGATTAACGACCTTTGATTCCTATTATTTTTTTGCAATATTTCCTAAATATATTTAGTTAATATTATTTTTCTATAATAGAGGTTTTCATTATTACGTCTTAAGTTAATAAAATTCATTTGCCTTTAGTTTTGCCACGTGGTCCATGTCAACGCACCAAAAGAAAGAAATGTAGGTATTGTCTCATAACGTAACCCAAGGTGTAAAAAAGTGCCCTAAAACGTATTTCGTCCCATGCGCTGCGGAAACTATTGATGATAGAACAAAAGTATGTTCTACAATATTAAAGAACATATCAATATCTACAAAAAACTTCGTAATATTTTATAGAGGAAAGATTTGTTTGTTTGTTTGTTTGTATTGAATAGGCTACGAAACTACTGGAACGATTTAAAAAATTCTTTCACTGTTGGTAAGCTACACTATCTCCGGGTGACATAGGCTACTTTTTACCCAACTGCGGAGAAGGAGGGTAATGTTTTTATTAAAAAACTACGCGTGCGAAACTGCGGATTGGTCAGCTAGTATCGCTATATAATTATGGAAGAAAAAAATGTGTGAAGACTAATCTGGTAGTCATTTCCTGAAATAAAATCGCATCAAAGTGGCTATTTCCGTAATGGTAGTTCGAAAAAGACTATCTGGGGAGGTCGTCACTCCATGCCACATGTAGTCCCACTGCTGGACAAAGGTCTCCCCATTGCCCCTCCATCCATCGTGGTCCATAGCCAGATCGGACTAATCTTGATGCATCCAGGTCGTCCATGTTTTTTTGGGCCTTCCACGGCTGCGTCGCCCGTTATGTATACTATTATTTGTTTGTTAATTGGAGTGGTACGAACATTATCAGCATTTTTCTTATAAGGAAGGGATCTGAGCTGTAAAATGAAAACTTAGTAGGTATAGGTTTTTTATGTGCCGGGGTTTTTCAAAACTTTTATTTATAACCTCGCATCATAGAATTCCTATTACTCTGAGATCGCATGGTACAGAGTTCATGTTACAATGGTACCTAGATCTAGGTCCGTAATTATGCATTTATAACTAAATTACTCGGACAAGTAGTAACAAGAATAGGTAACATGTTGCAAAATGTGCAAATATGTTTTCCTTGCAGGTATTGTTTCCTGGTCTGGGTGGTATCTCCACACAGACCAGGAAACAGTAACTGCAACTTGCATATTTAAAAATGCATTAGTGACCTATAGGTAGGTATATATTAGATATTTTTTATTACACACCCTAAAACAATACAATTAGAAAAAGAACAACGTAAATCTACGTGATACAATTGGGGGTCTTATCTATAGTAATATTATAAAGAGGAAAGATTTGTTTGTATTGAATAGGCACCGAAACTACTGGACTGATTTAAAACATTATTTCACTGTTGGGAAGCTACACAATCCCCGGGTGACATAGGCTACTTTTTACCCAACTGAGCAGAAGGAGGGTTTTTAAAAAAAACATAAAGGACGGTAATGAAAAACTACACGTGCGAAGCTGCGGATTAGTCAGCTAGTCGCTAAATATAGATAGATAGATAATTCTTTATTGTTACATCAAATTACAATAACGTAACCTAGAAAACTTAGACTAATACACGGTGGTACAATGGGCGCCTTGTTGGGCACAATGGGCAATGGTGCCTGGAAGAGATCGCTTTGATCGATCTCTTCCACCTTTGGATGGACCTTTGGATGGACTGGATTGAAAAAACGTGTGAGGAGGCGGTGTTACAATAAATATTTATTTATGTAGGATACAAATAAATAAATATAATATATATATATATGAGATGTTAAGTGGTAACCATCGACTATTGCCTAGTAGGTCACGCATTTTAGAAACGTGCGATGCACTGCCCTGCGTCCTACAGCTTGAGGCATGCAGGTGTAAAGCCACACGTTCCTGTAATTTCACTAGCACTCATATCCTTCAAACCGAAACAACAGTACTGCTTTACGGCAGAAATATATGGTGGTAGCACTTCCCCGGGCGATCCCTTTCCAAAGGCACTCTACTAAGTACTTTTAAACTTCCCTAAACATTCACGATCACGTGCATAGGCACATTAGGCACTTATTTGGAATGATGTTAAATTTATCTTAATGCATAATTGGCTATGCATAGTGAGTCTGCCAACCGTGACCACGATAACTACTAACACTGAACAATGGTTGCACTTGCAACACCATCGAAACGACGGGATTTAAAACCGACTTCAAAAAAGGAGGTTCTCAATACGGTTGTTTTTTTTTATGTTACCTCAGAACTCCGTCATATACCTATTAACCGATTTAGAAAATTCTTTCTAAGAAAGGATTTACTTTCAGATTGGTCCCATAGGAATTTCATCAAAATCGGTTCCGTAGTTGGTATTTCTGTTATCTGGAGATATTTTTGATAAAAAGCTACGAGTCCCGACAAGAACCTTAAGGCCGTTTTCTACCGCCACCGTCACCGGGACGTCACCGAGAACGAGATGACGGCGACAGCGGCGGTGGACAAACGGCCTATAGTAAATGTAGTATCGCTAAATCGGCGCCGTCATCTCGTTCTCCGTGACGTCCCGGTGACGGCGGCGGTGGACAAACGGCCTATAGTAAATGTAGTATCGCTAAATCGGCGCCGTCATCTTGTTCTCGGTGACGTCCCGGTGACGGTGGCGGTGGACAAACGGCCTATAGTAAATGTAGTATCGCTAAATCGGCGCCGTCATCTCGTTCTCCGTGAGGTCCCGGCGACGGCGGCGGTGGACAAACGGCCTATAGTAAATGTAGTATCGCTAAATCGGCGCCGTCATCTCGTTCTCGGTGACGTCCCGGTGACGGCGGCGGTGGACAAACGGCCTATAGTAAATGTAGTATCGCAAAATCGGCGCCGTCATCTCGTTCTCGGTGACGTCCCGGTGACGGCGGCGGTGGACAAACGGCCTATACTAAATGTAGTATCGCTAAATCGGCGCCGTCATCTCGTTCTCGGTGACGTCCCGGTGACGGTGGACAAACGGCCTAAGGATACCTTCTCTTTCCGTATAGGTTGCTCATTGTAAGACAAAATGTAGGCAACACTCCTTCTGTATCAGATCTTCAAACGATATTATTACAATGAACTGGTTTACTTTCCTATGGACTACTTAGCTCAAAACATTCCAAAATGCCAAACAAGCTCTAGTTTAAATCATAAATGCGAAAACATGTCAACGGTAATTAGTGTTTTAATTGGTTTCTTAATAGATATAAGTACTTTATAATTTCCGAACAAAATAAAATATTTTACTTAGAAAACTTTCGTGATTGATTTCAATCATTATTATAAATACGGGATTTATCACGTACCGTCTTATCGGTGATTCGGCCGACAATGTTTCGGTTCAATTCGTGAACCTTTATCAGGGTGAGTGCGATCCGCTCCGAATGACGTCTCGCCTCGCACTGCGCACCGCTGGCTGCCCTCTGCGCGTGAGTGGACGGGCGAAATATAATTACTGTGTGCGAGGCGTGACGTTATTCGGAGCGGATCGCACCCACTCTGATCAAGGTTCACGAATTGAACCGAAACATTGTCGGTTGAAACACCGATAAGACGGTACGTGATAAATCCCGTATTTATAACAATGATTGAAATCAATCTCGAAAGTTTTCTAAGTAAAATAAAAATAAGCGTCAAATCCCATTTTAAACTATTAATACTTACATACTGTTACTTTTTCTTTTGTGAAAACAAATTAAAGGTAAAGGTTACCAAAATAAAGAATTCTGTCCACATAACTGTCTGCTAAAAACAATGACCAATCGATAAATGACTGATAGTGTAATAAATAAGGGATGTGCCTGGTTTTTTGAAACTGTATCGGATACGGATCTTACGTCACGATACTGTTGTTATTTAGTTTAAAAAAGATATAAAATCATCCTAAAAATCTTTTGGTATAATTTATGATCCTAGCTTACAGCACTTGTATAAGTTTGTATTAATTTTATGTAGCAGGTTTACTAGTATATTGGCACCTTACTTGGAAGACTTTTATAAAATGTGTAGTCTAAATAATAGCGTGACAAATTACTAACATAACAAACTAAATACTAACATTATAAATTCGAAAGTTACACTCTGTCTCTCTGTCTGTTTGATACGTTTTCACGACTAAACGGCTGGACTGATTTCGATGAAATTTAGTATATAGATAGATTATGACCTAGATTGAGACATAGGCTACTTTTTATTTACAATCCAAGCGTGGGAAGCCGCTGGCCGAAGCTTGTATTGTCGGAATCTGACAATATTTGATTCGTGTTTATAGTCTGGGTACCATGTTGTAGCACCATAATTATATGCTAGGTACTCGTACTTACTATTACTATTTCTTGTTAATTTATTATTTTAATAAAAGTTTATTTGACTTAAAAAAACTTTCGTGATTTATTTCAGTCATACAGGATTTATCACGTAGGTACCGTTAAATCAGTGCGAGACAAAACGCAATGCAAATCGGATCGCACTAACCCTGTTGAAGGTTCACGAAGTGAACCAAAACATTTGTCGGTCGTAACACCGCGTAAACGGCACGTGATAAATTCCGTATTTATAACAATTTTACTTAGAAAACTTTCGTGATTGATTTCAATCATTATTATAAATACGGGATTTATCACGTACCGTCTTATCGGTGTTTCGACCGACAATGTTTCGGTTCAATTCGTGAACCTTCATCAGGGTGAGTGCGATCCGCTCCGAATAACGTCTCGCCTCGAACTGACCCTGATGAAGGTTCACGAATTGAACCGAAACATTGTCGGTCGAAACACTGATAAGACGGTACGTGATAAATCCCGTATTTATAATAATGATATTTATAACAAGTTTATTTACTTTAAACATTTTATTTGTACAGAATACAAACACAGAAGAAACTAAATAATTGATTTCAATGAATCAGTTGCTGCTAAAAATGTCTGCCTATATACGGATACGAAAGCTAAACATCACTATAACCACAGATGAGCTACTAGTAGGTATGTATACAAGTGACACTCGTATACATAGACATACCAGAGGACACTCGTCCAGTGTCCTCTGGCTGTAGATTAGGAGTAAGATATATAAAGACTCACAGTAAAACAGGAATTCAGTCTGTGTTTGTCTCCGTGTCGTTACGGATGCTTTTGGACCGCGTTAATAATAAGTTCTTCTAAGCGATAAGACCGCCCATTGTACTATTTGCTTTGTGTTTTCTATTTTGTTTGTATTTTTTTTTTGTTTATATTGTGTACAATA
Organism: Philereme vetulata; assembly: GCA_918857605.2. Classification (NCBI taxonomy): domain Eukaryota; kingdom Metazoa; phylum Arthropoda; class Insecta; order Lepidoptera; family Geometridae; genus Philereme; species Philereme vetulata. The sequence continues at coordinate 8,605,601 of OU975420.1, read as the reverse complement.
AAGTGTTTTCATTCATTCATTCTTAAGTTTGTGTAAAATGTCATATGATAAAAATGTTCACATGGGACATTTATTTTTGGACTGTTTCAAGAAGCGTCCGGATGCTATATGCCATGTAAGATATTTTAAATTTTAATAATCTCTAAGCTAATTACAGTAACAGTTCAATACAGTTTATTTTTATTTTTAATCGAACGAAGCGAAATCTCTAAATCAACTTGGGCAAATCGGCGTTGTATATATGTATGTACTTATGTATGTATATTTGTCCGAGGATAACTTTCGAAGTGTTGATCCGATCATCGTGAAATTTAATACATAGGTAGGTAGTGATGGCACAATTTTGGTGTGACTAAATGAGCTAAAAATGTTGGGGGTTGTTGAGATATTTGGGTTCAAGAGGGGTAAAAAAATGAAAATGTGAATGAAATCTTGAAGGGGGTGAAATAGGGGTTAAAAGTTAATATGGGCAATCCATAATTCCTTAAGTTAGGGATCTGAAAACTCATATTTAGACTATTGGATAGAAATAAAACAAATACGTGTTTCAACTTTTTTGCAAAATCATCTCCAAAGAGCTGGGATGGGGGGAGGGGGGGAGGGGGGAGTTATGAGAGAATCTTTAGATGTACTCCCTATGTACCGTTGGTATATAGATAGGATGTGACCGGGATTGGGACATAGGCTACTTTTCACCCCACTGCGCAGAAGGAGGGTAATATTTTTATGGACAAACCACGCGTACGAAGCCGCGGGCGGGTCAGCTAGTCCTGAAATGTAATATATATTGATTGATTGATTGAAAATACTTTATTGCACTTATAAAACTAGTACAAAGGCGAACTTAATGCTAAAGAGCATTCTCTTCCAGATAACCTTTGTGTATTGTAGACAAAGATGTGTAGGTAGTGCACAGAAAAGGTAAAAAAGAAAATTTGCACAGGACTAATAAATATAGCATAATATAGGTACATACTACTTAAATAAACCTACTTAAATACTTTATATGATAGACTAAACTATACCAATATCGAATTAAAATACATACATAACAATAGAAGAGAAGTGTTATGGAAATATTAAGTTGCTCATTTTTGGTCGGTTTGACCGAGAAGGTGCCTATAGATTCTCAATCTGAATGCTTCCACTGAAGTAGCCTCGAAATAGTTTGGTGGCATATTATTCCAGAGACGAGTAGCGGTTATGGTGTAAGAGTCAGAGTAAGTAGCCGTGTTATGCTGTGGAGTAATTAGTTGGAAACTACGAGACGATCGCACAGGTCTGTCCTCAGTTGATACGGATGCAAATCGATAAATATATGTCTATGTTATTATTTTGTCTATGAAAAGTTTTTAATTTTTTATGGCCTGAACTGTATCTTATATGCCGTTATACGGAAATAGTATGTTTTATGCCTAAACGGGGTGACCGTTTACATAAAACATACTATTTCCGAGTAATGAAGATTTAAGATGCTGCGAAAATTGTGATTCCCAAACTGCTCGCCACTTCGCTGCCATCTCGGTGTTAAGTGTTAATTGAGCCTTGGGCCCTATAATTTATCATCCATCTGAATCATCATTCCGAGGTCACCAATCAAGAATGCCAATCCATCTGACTGGTCTTCACGATACAGGCTTGCCTAGTGTGAAGGCCGCTGCATAAACTGTGATCGTAGGTTGTGCCTTCTGCCTCAAACTTTGTATACCTAATCATATTTGACGACCTCCGTGGCGCAGTGGGCGAATAGCCGGCTGTGACTCAGGAGGTAGCAGCGGGTTCGATTCCCGCCGCGGAACAAATGTTTGCATGATCTGCAGATATTTGTTCTGGGTCTGCGTGTTTTTCTATATATTATAAGTATGTATTTACAAAAAAAATAGAATATAAGTATTCTATCAGTTATCTGGTTCCCATAGTACAAGCTCTGCTTAATTTGGGGCTAGATAGCGCTGTATGAAATGTCCAGCAATATTTATTTATTTATAATGCTATTCTACTTAATGAATGAATGAATAAACACTTTATTGTACACAATATACACAAAAAATATAAACAAAATAGAAAACACAAAGCAAATAGTACAATAGACGGTCTTATCGCTTAGAAGCGATCGCTTTCAGACAACCTTTGGATGGAGAGGATTTTGTTATAACAAAGATAATGGTCGGGGGTGTACATTTATGACCAAACTATTTATAAAGAGAGTGCGTCTAATACCAAAATAAAGTTAATATAATCATTAATATATAAAATAACCTAAGTTAATAACAAAAATTGTAAAGTCGATAAACTTTTGGCTACGAATAAATATTTTTAAATTTTCATATTTTTTCATCTCTTCCGTCCAGATAGACGCAGCCACGGGTGAGCAAGAAACGAACGCATCAGTGCTGCGCCGTTCAGTTCGCCTTGCAAAAAGCCTCAGGAAGCTAGGTCTGGTGCCGGGGGATGTCTTGGCTCTAGGCGGGAACAACCATATCCACCTTCATATTCCTCACTATGCCGCTATGTTGAATGGATTGCCGGTAGCTGGGGTGGATCCTTTCTTTAAACTGGGTAAGTTATAACTTACTTAATTAGGTTTAATTTCTTTTATCATTTACTAGCTGACCAATCCGTAGCTTCGCACGCATAGTTTTTCAATAAAAACATTACCCTCCTTCTGCGCAGTTGGGTAAAAAGTAGCCTATGTCACCCGGGGATAGTGTAGCTCCCCAACGGAGAAAGATTTTTTTAAATCGGTCCACTAGTTACGGAGCCTATTCAATACAAACAAACAAATCTTTCCTCTTTTATTAGTATAGATTACTATTTTGATTTTTAAGTATTAGAAAGTAGGTTTATTGAAATACCTTGTGTTTGTCTAAATTTAGGTATATTTATTTTTGACGACCTTCGTGGCGCAGTGGGCGAATAGCCGGCTGAGACGCAGGAGGTAGCGGGTTCGATTCCCGCCGCGGAACGAATGTTTGCATGATCTACAAATATTTATTCTTGGTCTGGATGTTTTTCTATATATTATAAGTATGTATTTACAAAAAAAAAGTATATAAGTATTCTATCAGTTATCTGGTTCCCATAATACAAGCTCTGCTTAGTTTGGGGCTAGATAGCGTTGTGTGAAATGTCCATCAATATTTATTTATTTATTATCTATGTGTCTTAGAATTTAAATGAAACCTCTCCCTCTACCAAATATGCACTAGCCACAATAACTGTTTGTCCGCATTACACAAAGGTTAACTAGAAGAGAATGCTATGTAGCATTAAGTTCGCCTATGTACAGATTATTTTTTTATTTTATGTGATAAGTATAGAATTTTTCGTTCAACTACTATCAGCCGCCCGCGGCTTTACCCGTGTGGTTTTTCATTAAAAATCTGTGCGCAGTTGGATAAAAAGTAGCATATGTTCCAATCCTGATTTTGATCTAACTGTGTACTAAATTTGATTAAAATCGGTCCAGCCGTTTAGTCGTGAAAATGTGTCAAACAGACAGAGAGAGAGACAGGGTTACTGTAACCTAGGGTTGCCGTTCGTCCCGATACGTAGGGACATGTCACCGTTATTAACAGTGGTGTCCCGACAAGCTCTAAAATGTCTCGACATACATAATCGAGCGCGCCGCGCTGGACCCGCAAGCAGCCAACAGACGACTTTTTTATTTTAATGCAAAATTTAAATATTTTTTTCTTTTTATTTGTACATAATTTTAATTATACATACCTAGAATTTTTTTCCATGATTTCTGTTACACGCTGTAAACAAAAAAGGGACCCCAAATTGTAAATGTCCCGACGGGGCCTTGGGGATTTATGGCAACCTACTGTAACCTCACAACACAGACTCGCCAGAGACCTAGTGTGAGAAACAGAGGTACCTACGTCAGGTACTCTGCTCAAATAAACAGATATAAACAACAATTCTAGAACTCAATAAACGAATTATTTTTTATTATTTACGGTACGAAGCTAGAATACGAACGAAGAAACTCCAAAAAAAATATTGATTGATTGAAAACGTTTATTGGACTTCTAGATCTCTGTGTATTGAATATATATCTATCAAAATAAAAAAAACTGCAACGGTACAATAATGAGGATTTTGAATTTTTTGATCAAGCGAAGCGAGATCTCTAAATCAACTTGGGCAAATCGGCGTTGTATGTATGTATGTATGTTTGTCCGAGGATAACTTTCGTAACATTGATCCGATCATCATGAAATTTAATACATAGGTAGTTAGTTATGTAGTATGAGCTAAAAATGTGGGGGGGTTGTTGAGATATTGGGGTTCAAGAAAGGTAAAAAATAAAATAAAATGAGGCTATCAGGTCAAGTGCGACGTCAAAGGTATTCATTAGTATATTTAGACTCCGTTTTTATTTTTCGTAAATTCTTTAGGTATAGTTTTTGAGTTATTAGCCATGATAAAAACTAAACTTTGACAAAATTCACAGGGTACCTACACCAGTGACCACTAGGGAATGCAATCCCGACTCGAGATTGCAAAATCGAGATTCCGGAATTTTCAGGATCCCGTCTAGTTTAAAAAAAAATTTAAATTCGGGTGACTGAAAAAGCTAATAATTAATAATAAGCTAATAATTGTTTGTGATAGTGAGATTTACTAAAATAACATATTACTCGAAAGAAAATAAAAATCTTTATTCTTTAATCTAACCAACTAAATAATTATCGTCACCTGTCGCTAATATTCGGAAATAGTCGGAATAGTTTTCTAACGCTGTTTGGCGTTCCTGCCGCTCGCGGCCGTCAGTCAGCGCGCCGCTTGCGCCCCGAGTGGACGTGTGTAGCGTCGCTGACCACTGCCGCCCAATCCCGTCATTCTCGAACGGGATCTCGTCATATGATGCGTCGGGATTGATCCCGGAAAATTACTCGAGATCTCGCGAGATCGGGATCGGGATTGCATTCCCTAGTGACCACACAGTGCTGAAATTTGTGTGTGGGTCAAGTAAATTGGTTCCTCATTTCGTGGCACTATTTTATTAGATATAAATTAAGGCTGGCTTGCACAATGATCCCTAAACGTATTTAGCGGCTAAACATATCTTACGTGTTAAATTTTACGTACTTGTATGATTTGACAACTCTTTAAATCATATTTAGTCACTAAATACGTTTAGGCATCGTTGCGCGAGTCGCCCTAAGAATATTTTTTTTTGTTTTGGGTGACTCGCGAGATCTCAGTTCGGGGCGAACCACTAGTACTTACTATAACAACAACACAACACTATGGTGAACGCACCCAATCAGGTAGACCGCTGGCTCTACCTGGCAATGAGCGTCATTTGTTGCGCCACTATATTAGCCTAGTAGCTAGCATAGAACTTACCTACAGTAAACGGAGCTAATTTTGACATAGTTAATAATAACTATGACCTTGGACAAAGTCCAAAGCAAATTTAATTGACGTATTGACGTATAAACAATTTTCCTTATTGAACTTGTTCGCACTACCGTGATTAATGAACTAGGTATGATCTTTCGACAAGGGAAAATTCCATAGATAGTTACTAATTAATTACTAGTATCAATAAAAAAAAATCTAAAATCTTTTATTGTCTATTAAAAGAGTACATTTAAAACTAAGGTTTGAACTCTTCTTATAACCTGTTTTAGAAGAGTCCCCTCTTGTCTGTGGTCGTGTAGGATCACATCTTGCATAACAATAAGTGTAAACTAATAAATAAATAAATAGATAACATTGAATGAAGATACGGTGTACTAATCGAGTGTGACTAGCATTTATTAGTACATTATGATATAAGTGCGGTAAGTTGAAAATTACAGCCGAGGCGATATTGCTAGCCCTCGCCTACGGCTCGGGCTGCAAGAAAGCAGAGGCTGTAATCATCAAAGCGCACGTATGTCATACGACGTTTTATAACATATTTGCGAGGAAATAAATACAACTCGGACTTTCTTAAAAGAATAAAAAGAACGAACGAAAATAAAAAGCGCGCGGAATAATTTTTACTTGTTCACAAATGAGCGATGCGCGCGCATCAGCGCTTTTTTTTAAGGCAAAGGCACAAAAACAGCCAGTATTACTAATAAAGTAAATTAATATTTTATTGTTTTTGTTACAGATGTTGTAATTTATTGTCAAAATTAAGGAATTAAATGTTTATTTTTATATTTTATCTCCCTAAGTAAATTTTATTCATATAATGGTGGCGATTCTGTTGCTTACACTGACTAAGTAAAATTGTGTAAAATACGAACGGTCTTATTTTATTTGCGCTAAAGATTAAATTAGAATGACATTTAAAGTGACATTTCTAAAATTAAGTATTTTTTACTAAGGCGGCTTGTTTTTGGGCTAGTTTTAGTCAACAGGCAAATTGGTGTTGATTAAAACTAGCCCGCAAACACGCCATATTAGTAAAAATTACTTAATTTTAGAAATGGCACTTAAATGTCATTCTAATTTGATCTTTAGCGTAAACAAAATAAGACCGTTCGTATTTTACACAATTTTAGTTAGTCAGTGTAAACAACAGAATCGCTACCAATGTTGACAACTTTTATGACATAAAAACTCTTTGCAAAGATTTAAAAAAGTACCGTTCGTTTTAGACGGAGCATCTTGATAAACCGTACGTATTACCAAACTCGTGCGTTTTACATTACAATAACGCACAAGTACGTAATTACATACATTAAGATATTGAAATTGGTGAAATTAGAGACCCTTTACGAGCAAATGTGTTATAAAGGTTATTTTGTAAAGGGGTTCTATATACATATAAGTGTAGTTATCGTTTTACATAAATACATTTGCCTAAGTACAGTTTTGATTGAAAATAATTTAAAAGTTGTAGGTATACGAGTGGGTTAGAATTTTAAGACAATAACTATAAAGCATAAATAAACGTACGTATATATATATATATATATATATATTATATTAATTAGGACAAGTGCTTATAGATCGTCTGCAGCTAGGTATACCTATTTGTATAGTTCATAATCTGATTCATATTAGGTACCTAGGTATTCTATATTGTAGACATGTGTTAGATTAGATAATTTCTTTATTACACGCCGTTAAATTAAAACATATAAAAGAAACTACACTTTTAAATCATAGGTACAATGGGCGGTCTTATCGCTAAAAGCGATCTCTTCCAGGCAACCTTAGGATGGACAGGATCTATGCGAACAAATAAGGACGGCGGCGTTATTATAGAATTCGAATTTCGAATTGTTCATGAAAATAAAAATGTATACTTTTTAGAATTTTACTCATTTTTAAATATGGAGTGGACGCTTAAAGAAGACCGTGTTGCAGTTATTGCGTTGCATCGTTGCGGTTACGCGCCAATTCAAATTTTTGACATACTGAAAAATTTGAATATAACCAAAAGATTCGTTTATCGCACCATCAAACGATACAATGAAGACTCTAGTGTAGATGACAAGTCAAGAAGTGGTCGCCCTCGGTCTGTTAGGACTCCAGCAGTGATAAAAGCTGTGAAGGCGCGAATTCTAAGAAATCCCAAACGTAAGCAGAAACTGTTGGCCCTTCAGATGGGGTTAAGCAGAACCACGGTGAAAAGGGTGTTAAATGAAGACTTAGGGCTTCGGGCATATCAAAGAAAAACAGGACATCGTTTGAATGCTCGTCTAATGGACCTGAAACTGAAGAGATGCCGCGCTTTGTTGAAGCGGTACGCGGGAAAAAAATATCGGGAAATTCTTTTTTCGGATGAAACAATTTTTACCGTAGAAGAGAGCTACAACAAACAAAATGATAAGGTGTACGCACACAGAAGTGAAAAAGCGAGCAACCGTATTCCGCGTGTCCAACGAGGTCATTTTTCATCCTCGCTCATGGTATGGTTGGGAGTTTCTTATTGGGGCTTAACAGAGGTACATTTTTGTGAGAAAGGTGTAAAAACGAATGCAGTTGTGTATCAAAATACAGTCCTGACGAACCTTGTAGAACCTGTTTCTCATACCATGTTCAACAACAGGCACTGGGTATCCCAACAAGATTCGGCGCTAGCTCATAGAGCGAAGAGCACACAAGACTGGCTGGCGGCGCGTGAAATCGACTTCTTCCGGCACGAAGACTGGCCCTCCTCCAGTCCAGATTTGAATCCGTTAGATTACAAGATATGGCAACACTTGGAGGAAAAGGCGTGCTCAAAGCCTCATCCCAATTTGGAGTCACTCAAGACATCCTTGATTAAGGCAGCCGACGATATTGACACGGACCTCGTTCGTGCTGCGATAGACGACTGGCCGCGCAGATTGAAGGCCTGTATTCAAAATCACGGAGGTCATTTTGAATAAACTTTAGTGTCATAAGAATCTATGTTTTGTTAAGTTCATTTTGGTATATAAATGGTTACATAATGAATAAACTTGTTTCAATTATTTTATATTAAACATGTGACAGAATTTATGACCTGACTAGGTATAATAGGTTGGGGAAAAAGTCTTTTCGCATTATAGTATGTATGAACTTGTAATAAAATCTCTTTGGCTATTCTATTTGTATCTGGCTGGTTTTGCTATCATAAGTTTAAATTTTAAAGAAGATAATTCCAAATTCAAATTCGGAAAATATGTGATTTTTATTTATTTTTCGTACTGTAAAGATGAGTGAATCTAATGAAGAAATTCGATTCATTTTAAAATTTTACTACAAAAAAGGTAAAAATGCAACGCAAGCCGCGAAAAAAATTTGCGATTTTAATGGACCTAGTGCAGTGTCTGTGATAGTAGCACAAATTTGGTTTAAGCGTTTTCAATCCGGAAATTTTGATGTCAAAGATGCACGTCGCTCTGGTCGCCCTATCTATAATATAAAAATGAATCGCAAAATGTGTTGGTAAGCGCATAACTCAACAACGCCTGGACCAATTTGGCCAATTCTTTTTTTGTTGTATTTCTTTCTTATCAGGAGAAGGTTCTTATGAAAGAAATAAATTAAGAAAATTGCGCGCAAAATTGGAAAATTTAAGAATACTTAACCACCATATAAACTTATTTCTAATCTAACCTTAGCGCTTTTATAATGTAACCTTATGACGTTTGACATAGAATTGACAGAATGCGTGCTGCAAATATCGTCAAAGAGGATGTAAAAAAATGAATATCGTTTGAAACAGATGCTTCGGTAGGAGTTATCCCAAGATATATTGTCTATATATATAAAAATTAATTGCTATTCGTTAGTCTCGCTAAAACTCGAGAACGGGTGGAGCGATTTGGCTAATTTTGGTATTGAATTATTTGTGGAAGTCATTCATTTTCTCATACATAATGATGGCCGGGGACAACAATTGACAATTCGACCAAGGTGACTTATATTGACAGCCCGCGTTATACCTATGCATGTCAAGCCGATACGAAGTTCGGCGGGACCACTAGTTACGGATAAAATTGATGTCATTTTTGAAAAAGTGGAGCAAGATCGGCATATCAGTAGTTACGACGTAACTGAAGAACTGGTAACTGACCACAAAACAGTTTTGGCGCATTTGAAACAAAAACTGGGTACACATAAAAGCTCGATAATTGGGTACCCCACGAGCTCACTGAAAGAAACCTAATGAACCGTGTACTCATTTGTGATTCTTTATTACGACGTAATGAAACCCAACCATTTTTGAAGAAGCTGATAACTGGTGATGAAAAGTGGATCACGTACGACAAGAAAGTGCGAAAAAGGTCGTGGTGAAAGGCTGGTCAGGCTTCACAGACTGTGGCGAAACCCGGGCTAACTCGCAACAAGGTGATGCTGTGTGTGTGGTGGGATTGGAAGGGCATTATTCATTATGAGCTGTTACCACCAGGCAGGACCATCGATTCTGAACTCTACTGCGAACAACTGATGAGATTAAAGCAAGAAGTTGAGAGAAAGCGGCCGGAATTAATCAACAGAAGGGGCACACCCCTTTTGTTCATTAATTCCGGCCGCTTTTCATCATGATAACGCTAGACCTCACACATCTTTAGCCACTCAGCAAAAATTAAGACAGTTTGGCTGGGAGGTGTTAATGCATCCGCCGTATATTCCTGACCTTGCACCTTCAAATTTCCACCTGGTTCGGTCTCTTCAGAATTCTTTAGGCAGTGTCAGGTTAACATCACGAGAGGACTGCCAAAACTACTTGTCGCGGTATTTTGGTCAGAAGCCCCTAAATTTCTATAGCAATGGGATCATGTCCCTACCTACAAGATGGCAAAAAGTTATCGAACAAAATGGTACCTACATACTTTAGTTAAATGTAAATAAACTATATTAAAAAATGTTTAGAATTTTCTTAAAAAATGCGAAGAAACTTTTTCCCCAACCTAATATATACCTACCTACATATATCTAAACTAGTATTATAAAGAGGAAAGATTTGTTTGTTTGTTTGTCTGTTTTGAATAGGCTCCGAAACTACTGAACCGATTCAAAAAATTCTTTCACCGTTGAAAGCTACACTGTCCCCGGGTGACATAGGCTACTTTTTACCCAACTGCGCAGAAGGAGGGTAATGTTTTTATTGAAAAAGTACGCTGGCGAAGCTGCGGATTGGTCAGCTAGTAAATTATAAAAATGTATTAATTAATAAATGGCCTAGTGAGCTATGTATGGCAGATAGTGTTGTCTGACCATGTTTTTAAAGATAGGGAGAGATTTAGCGTGACGACTTGAGACAGGTAGGGCATTCCAGAGCCTGGTAGCCTACAGAGTAAAAGAGGTAGGTACTATAAAATACTGAGGTATGATGGGGAGTTTTTAATTGAAGGGTTTCAGAAGAACGTAAGGATCGAGAGTTGGAAAGGTGAAGAAAGTCAAAGCGTTCATTGAGGTAGGATGGAGTAGAAGGGATGAAAATGATGCTGTAAAGGAGGGAAAGAATGTGCGCATTCCGGCGAAGGTGGATAGGTAACCACCTCGGAAATATGATCGTACTTGCGCAAGCCTAATATGAATCTAAAAGAGAAATTTCAGAGACGCTCAAGCTGGTTGAGTTGGTCTTCAGTTAAATCACGATAGCTGGCATCAGCGTAATCGAGAATGGGATGTGTGTTATTATTGTATAGTATAAAATGTTGCCTATGTAAAGTCTAATGTTATTTATCTAGCCGGGCCAGCATAAACACCATAGATAGACCATAACACAGCAAAAGCTGTGCTCACCTCCACAAACTTGGAGTCCTTAACCGTGCCAAACAGTAGGTATTTTACGGCACAACAACGGCTATCGCTGTACAAAGCACAAGTGCGGCCGCACGTAGAATACTGTTCCCATCTTTGGCACGGAGCTCCAAAGTACCAATTGCTTCGCTTTGACTCCCTACAGAGAAGAGCCATTAGAATCATCGGTGATCTCAAACTCGCCGACAGGCTGGAACATCGGATCGCTCAGTGTATTCTACCGCCTGTATAATGGTGAATGTTCTTAGGAGCTATTTGATCTCATCTCGTCGTCGAGATTTTACCACCGCACTTCTCGACTTCATAATAAAGCTCATCCACATATCATCGGCAATTGGGTATCGCGCACCACACACTTCACGCGATCTTCTCTACCCCATACCTGCAAGATGTGGAATGAGCTACCATCTGAGATTTTCCCATTAGACTACAACCTGGCACGCTTCAAGAGACATGTTAAGAGGTTTCTACAGTGTAGGGAACGCATCGACAATACCCCGGGTGTTGCCGGTGTGAGGTGTCAATAGGCGACGATGACCGCTTACCATCACGTGGGCCGTAAGCTTGTTTCCCCACAAATAACATAAAAAAAAGATCCTATAAAAGTTGATGTCTACGGACATTATATATACATGACTATAGCATGACATTTTAACGTAGGGAGTAGAAACGCTAAAATTGTATAGATCAACTTTTTTAAGGAGGTCATGCTTTAAGCCAGAGGAATGATGCAGTTTATAATATAGACACTTCTATGTTAGACAGTAGAAATGGTTTAAATTCTACGCTAAAATATAATTTTACTTTATACTTCTTACAGATGAAGTTTTCTAGCCCGGTCATGCTAAGCTTAGCAGATTACATAATTATACCAAATCCTTTCCAAATCGGTTTAACTTTTAACCAAAATAGTAAGCGGTTTTTAGGGTTCCGTACCTCAAAAAAACGGAACCCTTATAGGATCACTTTGCTGTCCGTCTGTCTGTCAAGACCCTTTATCTCGGGGACGCGTGGAGGGTATCGAGTTGAAATTAAAACTATATACTCTTGTCTACTGTTCCTTGAAGCTGTGAAAAAATCAAACTTCTAAGTTAACGTTCTAAGTTAGTTAACTTCTAAGTCATGCTGAGTTAGAGCCTTTTTATGACACATGCAGTGAGTACGATGAGACACACACACTGCAATATTTTGCATTTCTATTTAATTTTAATCTTTTAGTTACTGTTTCTTTGTTCTTTTTGTTATGTCTCGTGTGTGTGTTTGTTCTGTTGTACACACGGCTACACATCAAGCTATACAGTTCCAGTATAAGCTGACCTTTCATTCTACGAAAAGCCTACACAATGCGAGGTCAGCTTATACTGGAAATGTATAGCTTGATATATAGCCGTGTACTATTGGTAATGTTACAAATAAATGTTTTTGATTTGATTTGATTTAACGTAAAAAAAAGATACGGCCGTTTATGTCGCAAAAAACGTATATTAGGACACTCTCAAGGTAATCAAAATATATAGGGTACTTTCGGTTAACCTATAACTATGAAAGTTGGCAAGTAATATCGTCTTATAACTACAAGTCGAGGGAAACATCTGAAAACTACACATTTGTAATTAAATCAATCATCGCGGTCATAATTATATGGGTGACGAAATCGTAGCAGAACTATTTATAATATGCACCTACTTGTACGGAACCCTCGGTGGGCGAGTCTGACTCGCACTTGTCCGGTTTTTTTATACGACCTGGCTTTGAAACTTTCATATGACCCACCTGATGTAAAGTTGTAACCATCGCCATAATTTATATGAAATAAATATTATGACATTCCCTTGTCAATACATCAATGAAAATCTGATGTACGTTCACAAAAATATAAATTTGTTTAAGAAAAATAGCGATAATCATAATTTTAATACTAGAAATAAAGATAAACTCGCTGTTGCCCCTTGTAGACTCCATAAAGTTAGTAAATCGTTTAAAGGGCAAGGTGTTCGCTTTTATAACAAACTCCCAAGTGATAAAATTTGTTAATTGACAAATTAACAATTAACAAATTTAAAAACGCAATTAAACAAAATCTTTATAAAAAAACCTACTATAAAATATCGGATTATTTAGATGATAGAGAAGCTTGGGATTGAAATTGCTCCAACTCGTTCAAAATGTTACAATTTAGACGTAATTTATTTCCTGTGTTGTTATGTATTGTAAAAGGATCATTAAAAAAAACAACCAGCCTTGTTTCTTACTTTTCTTTCCTGGCTTGGTCGCGAAGGAACAGGCAGTAAAATTGACGTTTCAAAGTGATCCTTGTAATTTTAATGAATAAAAGATTTTGACTTTGACTTTGCCTATAACAAAGTATTACCTAGCCTAGTAGATCATGCACCTTAGGAACGTGCCCTACGATGCACTGCTCTGCGTCGATCAACTTGAGGCATATAGGTGTAAAGCCTCACACGATGCACATGCCTGCAATCATACCCTTCAAACCGAAATGCTGCTTTGGGGCAGAAATAGGTATTTCACAAGGAACTCAACTACTCTTAGATCTTTATGGCTAATCAGAACATTTTTTTTTCAGCTGAAGTTCGAACCTTTTTCAAAATAACGTTGCCAAAAATAGCATTCTGTGAGCCAGACCAATATGACATCTATGTCCAGGCAGCTACGGAACTGGGGGTCAGCACTAAGGTGTATACATTTGGAACGGGAGAAAATTCTATGCAAGAGCTGATTGAGAACTGTGATGATGACGCACCTATTGAAGAGTTTACGTAAGTTGAATAATAGTAAGTACGTTATGATTTAAGTGCGGTAAGTTGTAAATTACAACCGAGGCGATATTGCTACAAGAAATCAGAGGCTGTATTTATCAAAGCGCACGTATGTCATTTTATAACATACTAGCAGCCCGTCCCGGCTTCGCACGGGGTAGACAATTATTTATTTATGGAAATTTGGATATAAAACACTTTTTTTCACAAATATTTTTATTTATTAAAAAAATATTATTTATTAATTATTATTAATTAGGATTAATACATAAATACACATAAATAGCATGGTTTAAATTTGGTTAGCATTTTCATTATTGTTTAAAATGAAAAAAGTTGTTGTAGTGACATAACTACAATAGTTGGACATATGCTACCGTGGAGTTTTTTGTAGACATTATGATGTTCTTCAATATTGTTGTACATTATTTTGTTCTATCGCTAATAGTTTCGGCAGCGCATTCGATGAAAGACATTTTAAGACTCATTTTCTATCTACATCTACACCTTCGGTTACATTGTTCAAATTTTACCAAGGATCCCTAATTTTTTTCAAAATGAAATGTAGCCTATGTCAAATTGGAAGAATGTAGCATTCTATTGGTGAAAGAATTTTTTAAATCGGCCCAGTACTTTTTGAGCCTATTCATTACAAACATACAAACATACAAAAATAGGTACAAATCTTTCCTCTTTATAATATTAGTATAGATTTGCGAGGAAATAAATAAAACTCGGATTTTCTTAGACGAATAAATCTTTAATCACTTGTGAAAGCAGTTAGAAAAATTTGAACAATTTGTAAAATTGATTATTACGTTGCCAGTTGGCATTTTTAAGTTATTTATTATTATTAGTTACAATTTCACCAGTCTCTCACTCTCTTGAGTGAAAGTAGGAGGAACGAGACCACAGAGTTCTGCAGTCGGTGGCGGCGACGGAGGCGGCTGCGGCGGCGGCGACGATGGTGGAATGTACGCGTGTGTGCTCGTAGATGGTCGAGAGTCAACACTTGGCTCCAAATTTATATTCCTGTTCACAAATTAGCGATGCGCGCGCATCAGCGCTTTTTTTTAAGGCAAAGGCACAAAAACAGCCAGTATTACTAATAAAGTAAATTAATATTTTTTTGTTTTTGTTACAGACCTGTAATTAGAGGTTGTAATTTATTGTCAAAATTAATTAATTTAAAGAATTATATGTTTATTTTTTATATTTTATCTCCCAAAGTTAATATTATTTATAAAATGTTGACCACTTTTCTGACATAAAATCTCTTTGCTAAGATTTTTAAAAGTACCGTTCGTTTTAGACGGAGCATCTTGATAAACCGTACGTTTTACCTTATTAAAAAGAAACTCGTGCGTTTTACATTACAATAACGCACAAGTACGTAATGTAATGACATACATTACGATATTTAAATTGGTGAAATAAGAGACCCTTTACGATCAAATGTGTTATAAAGCGAACTTCATTACAAGTTTTTATTAACTTGCAATGTATGTATGTTTGTCCGGGTGGAATCTTGCAACTGAATTTTAAACACGTTCCCCTCAACCGATTGAGCTGAAATTTGGAATACATATGTAACTGCGGTGACAATGCAATAATATGGTACCATGGAGGTGCTCTCAATGATGGAGACGGATGCTAGACAACTTCTGGACTTCTGAAGGAACTTCTGAATGACTTATAGTACCTAGGCTACTAGTGTTTGGGCTCATTTGACTCTGCTTGCGGTTCCGATTATGATTTTTATAAAAGCTTGTTGTGAAAACAGCAATTTTTCACAAGAAGCTTATTTTATACTATGTAAAGATAGTACCTATCTGTAGATCATACAAACATTTGCTGCGCGGCGGGAAACGAACCCGCAATTTCCTGCGTCTCAGACGACTATTCGCCCACTGCGCCGCGGAGGTCGTCAGTTGAAGATCATTATGCAATAGGTATCTGGCTAAGCCACATCCGAAAGTTTTCATCCGAAAAGATGAATAAATGGGGGAAGGCTTTACCCAGTACTGGAACACAAATAGCTAAAAATACAGGATGGTTATATCACATGCATATTCATCTCCTTAAAAACGGACACTATTTACGTCGCCAACGTGTATAACTCAGTTTTCAGTGGCGGAATTATACATTTCCTAATTCTATACTTGGCCTACGTGGAAATCGTTCAACCATCTCAACCATCAAGGGCGGATCCAGCTTTGGTGCCAGGGGGGAGGGTCACATAGTCGTAGTCAAGTCACAAGAAGTTATAATTTAATTCTTATAATCATCGATACAAGTAAAAAGTAGGTATTTTATTAATGTACTTATATAATGTACTTAAAAATACCCATATTTAAATAACAAAATCAATTTTTCAAATCTAAATCTATATTGTAAAAAAATATATAAAAATATTATGTTTAACAATTTTTATTAGTGGTCCACCTAGGTCCTGGACCCAGCCCAGGGGGGGGGGGGGTCATGGCCCCCATGACCCTCCCCCTGGATCCGCCCTAGGTCGTAGTGGGCAAAATATGAGTTATTGGGGCTATATTGGAGAGTCGGCGACTAGTTGCTCATGCGGTACAAACCCTCAGACTAGGCACACTTACTAAGCTGCCTATTATGCCCTTATTGTTGCACCCTGAGGGATACATGCTCCCACCATGAGGGACACTTGCTCCGCCACAGATAACGATGTTGCAGTGCCCAAGTATTGCCAAAACAACATTTGATATTTAAAATAATATGAACCATATCGACACGAAGAACAAGAATAATATGCTGTAAAATGGCGACCTCCGTGGCGCAGCGGGCGAGTAGCCGGCCGATGCGCAGGAGGTAGCGGGTTCGATTTCCACCGCGGAACAAAATGTTTGCATTTCCTACAGATATTTTTTCGTGGTCTGGGTGTTTTTCTATATACTAGTGGTTCGCCCCGAACTGAGATCTCGCGAAATATTATTTGTAACCGTTGACTATTCAAATAGTGTCACGAAATAAATAACCACATTACTTGACCTACAGTTTCATTCAAATTACAGGTAACGGGAGTTCATGTAATATCGTTAACCTTTTTTGTGGTACAAATTGCAGTTATTCTGGATTTCAGACTTTTGCCTATATTTGATTACAGCACTGTGGGGTCACTGGTGTACCTACCCTATAAATTTTGTCAAAGTTTAGTTTTTATTATAGCTAATAACTCAAAAACTATAAAGAATTTACGAAAAATAAAAACGGAGTCTAAATGTACTAATGAATACCTTTCATTTGACGTCGCATTTGACTAGTTAGACTCATTTTCATTTTTTTTACCCCCCTTGAACCCCAATATCTCAACAACCCCCCAACCTTCTTAGCTTAATTAGTCACACCAAAATTGTACCATCACTACCTATCTATGTATTAAATTTCACAATGATCGGATCAACGCTTCGAAAGTTATCCTCGGACAAACATACATACATACAACGCCGATTTGCCCAAGTTTATTTAGAGATCTCGCTTCGCTCGAGCAAATAAAAGTATTTATTTACAAAAAAATGTATGCAACTATTCTATCAGTTATATGTTTCTCGTAATACACGCTTGCCTTAGTTTGGGGCTAGATAACGCTGTGTGAAATGTTCAGCATTATTATTAAAATTGATGCCGCCTTAACTCTACAATGATTCGTCATAGATTATTTTTACTATTCAACTATTTCGTGGCAATTAGCTCAGCATGTACGACTATTAAGGGGGTAATGTATGCTGCTGATTGGGGGCCGCCAACCGGGTGTATTACCATAGAATGTATAAGTTTGGGGTACCGTTGAACAAGGGAAGAGGGACTAATAATGGGAAAGATGTCGTGTAGACTTTTTCCTGCAAGACATTAGAAAACCGTCTGTCCAGGTAGGACGCCTTGAACCTTCAGGAGCCTTCAGTAAAACCCTTAAATTATCCAAAAACTTGTACATATTACTTTATCCCACTAATATTATAAATGCGAAAGTTTAAATGTTTGTTTGTTACTCAATCTTTTTTTTTTATTATCAGATTTCAAAAGCTGGTTACACATTGATTCTATGATGTCTTAAAACCTATTCTTAGGCTGGAACATACAACCTTTCAGGCTGGAACCGCTGAGTCAACGCCGTGACATCGGATCGCTCAGTGTATTCTACCGCCTGTATAATGGGGAATGTTCTGAGGAGCTATTTGATCTCATCCCGTCGTCGAGATTTTACCACCGCACTTCTCGAAAAAGTAATCCACATATAATCGACAATTGGGTATCGCGCATCACACGCTTCACGCGATCTTTTCTACCCCATACTTGCAAGATGTGGAATGAGCTACCATCTGAGGTTTTCCCATTAGACTACGACATGGCACGCTTCAAGAGAAATGTAAAGAGGTTTCTACAGTGTAGGGAACGCATCAACAATACCCCGGGTGTTGCCGGTGTCAATAGGCGACGGTGACCGCTTACCATCAGGTGAGCCGTAAGCCTGTTTCCCCACAAATAACATAAAAAAATGTCCTAAGGTCTTTGACCTAAAACCAGCTTATAAACAGAATTTTAACCAAAACCAGCTGATGTTTCAACGAAAATAATCGACTTTACAGAAGTCGTAGAAGAGGGCTGCGGCGCGCAGTGCGAGGCGAAACGTTATTCGGAGCGGATCGCACTCACCCTGATTCACGGGTGAAGGTTCACGATTTGAACCGAAACATTGTCGGTCGAAACACCGATAAGACGGTACGGTTTATCCAGACACCAGGTTTTCGTTAACGTGGGTTCTGGTCAAAAGTATGTAATAGATTGGGGAAAAAGTCTTTTCGCATGTATGAACTTGTAATAAAATCTCTTTGGCTATACTATTTGTATCTGGCTGGTTTTGGTATCATTCAAAGTTTAAATTTTAAAGAGGATAATTCCAAATTCAAATAAGGAAAACGTGTGATTTTTATTTGTTTTTCGTACTGTAAAGATGAGTGAGTCTAATGAAATTTGATACATTTTAAAATTTTACTACAAAATAAGTAAATATGCAACGCAAGCTGCGAAAAAAATTTACGATGTTTATGGACCTAGTGCAGTGTCTGTGAGAGTAGCACAAATTTGGTTTAGGCGTTTTCCATCCGGAAATTTTGATGTCAAAGATACACGTCGCTCTGGTCGCCCTATTACGGATAAAATTGATGCCATTTTTGAAAAAGTGGTGCAAGATCGGCATTCAGTAGTTACGACGTAGCTGAAGAACTAAGAATTGACCATAAAACAGTTTTGGCGCATTTGAAAAAAACTGTGTACACAAAAAAGCTCGATATTTGGGTACACCATGAGCTCACTGAAAGAAACCTAATGAACCGTGTACTCATTTGTGATTCTTTATTACGACAAGAACGTGCGAAAAAGGTCGTGGTCAAAGGCCGGTCAGGCTTTACAGACTGTGGCGAAACCCGGGTTAACTCGCAACAAGGTGATGCTGTGTGTGTGGTGGGATTGGAAGGGCATTATTCATTATGAGCTGTTACCACCAGGCAGGACCATCGATTCTGAACTCTACTGCGAACAACTGATGAGATTAAAGCAAGAAGTTGAGAGAAAGCGGCTGGAATTAATCAACAGAAGGGGTGTGGTTTTTCATCATGATAACGCTAGACCTCACACATCTTTAGCCACTCAGAAAAAATTAAGAGAGTTTGGCTGGGATGTGTTAATGAATCCGCCGTATAGTCCGGACCTTGCACCTTCAGATTTCCAACTGTTTCGGTCTCTTCAGAATTCTTTAGGCAGTGTCAGGTTAACATCACGAGAGGACTGCCAAAACTACTTGTCGCGGTCTTTTGATCAGAAGCCCCAAAATTTCTATAGCAATGGGATCATGTCCCTACCTACAAGATGGCAAAAAGTTATCGAACAAAATGGTACCTACATACTTTAGTTAAATGTAAATAAACTATATTAAAAATGTTTTGAATTTTCTTAAAAAATGCAAAAAAACTTTTTCCCCAACCTAATAAATCTTAAAAATATTAATTCGATACAATATTTGATGGTGTTATCTAATGGCCTGCGAACGCTCACACGCACGCTGATAACAGCAAACTCGTCAGGTGAGTGAACGGGTCGCAGGCTCGCAGCAGAATAATTGAATAGCCAATGCGGTAGTGTGAGTTACCCAGCTACTATAGTTTGACCGAAACCGCTGTACCGGGCCTGAGGTATGCGCGCGGCGAGACGGGGGGAAGTATCGGTCGTTCCGATCCATCGCCAGACGCACATGAGATAAATATCCAAAGATGGGTCGAGCGCTATCTCGTGATGTCAAGACCGTCATCATGTTCAAAAAAAATTAAAACAATTACTGGGATCGCGATAGTAGATTTGATATTAATATTGATCCATTAATAATAAATTTATACTATGCGAGTGTGCGTGCGCTTGCACTATAAATAATGCTCCATTTTATGATAGGCTTTTAAAGTAAATTATTTTGAAAATGTCGTTTTAATATGCATTTAATATTTTTGGAGTGAGTTTATTTTTAAGTTCCATTGGAAATTTATTAATAAGATGGGGGATTAAATACTGTGATGTCCTTTTACCATAATCATTGTTAAATTTGGGTTTTGTTAATTTTTTGTAAGTAATGCTTCTAGCTAGTGGTAATCGAATGACTTTTAGGAATTTGAAGTTCTGTACGAAAGAATTGTTCGAGAAGTAAGTTAAATTCAACTTTTTGTTGTATAGGCAAAACTCCGCAGTATTTGAAGAGTCCCATGGGGTTGCTCGTTTTATTTTTTATTTTAGGGGTAATCAATGGGTATGTACGTAGATTACATATAACCTGGAAATAGGCTAAGTACTTTTTGTTGCCAAACAACGCGTGCGAAGCCGCTGGTGGAGGATAGTAAATTAATAAATTACAGAAACATGATGCTCTCTCGACAATTATCGTAACAAAGTGACTAACGTAGGTATAGAACTTTTTAAGTTTTCGCGAACTATACTCATGTTTTTAAGACAAAACGGGTCTTTTCGCGCACAGATTTATATCAAAAGCATAATTTTGACTAACCTCGTCGTTTCGGCCACATTACGCGTAACTTCAGATACTGTTAGTATTGTGTGTCGAAACAGTGATACGTGCGGTTCAGAAAACCAAGTGCAGGTAGTTGGTGACAACATTCGCGCTTCCTGGCAATGACACCCGCCCGCTTCAGGCTCTCGTGACCACGGCCGATGTAACTTGGCCGAAACGTCAAGGTTTGTCAAAATTATGATTTTGATATAAATCTGTGCGTGAAAAACCCGTTTTGTCTTAAAAACATAACGTATGTATTCCTTTATAATTATGACATCTGATGTGACTAGATTGTAGGGTGTGACTATTATCGCATTTGTAGCAGGCGTTTCATAAGTACCTAGGTAGCGGTTTGAAGCCGCGACGCCGTCTTACAAATATCGTTTTGTATTGTATGACGGGTAACTAAAAATAGATCCCAAATTTGCTACTGCTAAAACCTGCTGCCCTAAGCTTGTGTCTACTCAGCCTGCTGGTAAATCCGCCATTGCTCGACTTGCAAAAAAACTTATCACATTTCTATTATCTTCCAGGCCCGTTATTATAGACCAGGATAAGGTGTACGCATGGCTGGTCAGCTCTGGAGGTACCTCGGGCGTCATCAAGGTAGCTGCCATAAAACACTACACATGCATCACTAAAATAAAACATATTATAGCGTCTATAAACAAATCTGGAGATGATGGGTAAGTGAATATATTCTAACTGTTACGAGCTGAGGGTTCAGGATAAAATAATGAAAATCAATCTAAATAACACTTTTATTCAACACTAAAATCGTAATCACAAGTAATCACAAGACACTAATTCACACCACTGATGCACAATAAACCACTAAAAGTCACCGAAATATTCGCGCGTATAGCCAAATCCAGACTGACTCGCAGTTACTAGACGTTTCGAGAACGTTCTCGATGGTTCCACTGCCAACTAGAAATGTGTAGGTATTTTCACAGGACTACTATTTCTTATACTGTGCAACTGTAGGTATATATCACACCTAGTTACCTATTTTCATTACCTATTCTGTGGCACAGTATGTATAATTTCGAGATGCCAACTATTACTTATTCTGTAACAGCCCGTCGCTCAGAACTGAGATATTTCGAGTCTCCCATAAAAACAAAAAAAAATATTTGTAATCTTTGAATAAAGAGTGCCATGAAATGCACAACCAACCAACTTGACCTAGAGTTTCATTCAAATTTCAGGTAACGGGAGTTGATACATAAACAAAAATATTTATTTTCTGTTTATTTTTACATTCTACATATTTTTACATACACAATAACGGCTATTGCTGTACAAAGCGCAAGTTCGGCCGCACGTGGAATACTGTTCCCACCTTTGGCACGGAGCTCCCAAGTACCAATTGCTTCGTTTTGACTCCCTTCAGAGGAGCCATTAGAATCATCGGTGATCCCAAACTCGCCGACAGGCTGGAACCGCTGAGTCAACGCCGTGACATCGGATCGCTCAGTGTATTCTACCGCCTGTATAATGGGGAATTTTCTGAGGAGCTATTTGAGCTCATCCCGTCGTCGAGATTTTACCACCGCACTTCTCGACAACGTAATAAAGCTCATCCACATATAATCGACAATTGGGTATCGCGCACCACACGCTCCACGCGATCTTTCCTACCCCATACTTGCAAGATGTGGAATGAGCTACCATCTGAGGTTTTCCCATTAGACTACGACATGGCACGCTTCAAGAGAAATCTTCGCATAAAGAGGTTTCTTCAGTGTAGGGAACGCATCGACAATACCCCGGGTGTTGCCGGTGTCAATAGGCGACGGTGACCACTTACCATCAGGTGGGCCGTAAGCCTGTTTCCCCACAAATAACATAAAAAAAAAAACTTGTCACACTAGGATTGTGCTAACACTACCTACCTATATATCAATTTGCACGATGAACGGATCAACGCTTCGAAAGTTATACTCGGACAAACAAACATACGCCGATTTCCCCAAGTTGATTTGGAGATCTCGCTTCGGTCGATAAATAAACTAGATGACCCGCTCGCGGCTTCGCACGCTTGGTTTGTCAATAAAAACATTATCCTGCGCAGTCGGGTAAAAAGTACCTACCTAAATAATGTCCAAATCCGTAATATATAATATATATAAATTTATAACCGATAAATGATCTGTATACCAATTTTCTTAGAAATTGATTCAGCTGTTTGATCGTGAAAACGTAACAATTACCTTCGAATTTACAATATTAGTGAAGATTCTAAAGTAAATCTTTTTCACGATCAAACAGCGGGATCAGTTTCAATGAAATTTGGCAAGTTGGTAGATTGAGACCGGGATTGAGAAGTAGGCTACTTTTTTTTTGTTTTGGTAAACATTTCACAAATTTATTTATTATGCTCATCTAAATAAATAAATAAATCTTTATTAATTTTTCATATAGCTAAGATTAACATTAGGGATTAATATCTACTTATAGCTAAGATTTTATACATTGCCTCAACTAGGAAAACCTGTATCTCAGGCTAAAGGTACTTAGGTACCTACTGTGCAGAAGAAGGGTAAATTTATTGACAAGCCACGCGGGCGAAGCCACCGGTGAAGCTTGAATATTATTTAAACTTGTGTTGTAACATGGGCATATAGCTCGAAGAATTGACGGCCATTGGGGCAGTAAGGTTTCGAAAGGAGATCATGCACTGGAAAACGCAGCGTAGGATGGCCTATGAAAAGACAACTTTAAAGGTTACTTGCGATGGTTACAGAAAGGGCGGAGGTAAAAATTTATCTGGTTTTCGTCGTCCTTGACTTGTGAGTATGCGTGACTTCCTACCATACCAGGGACAATCGAGCGGGATTCCCTCCCTGTCCCATTGCAATACATAATTTAAAAAAAAATATTTTTAACATTAATCACATTACATTTATACTAAATATCTGACTTACTACATTTATTTTACTATGGCACACGGACAACCATATCAAACCAGCGTAGGTATCATGTGAATGTATAGATGGCGTTTCATCACATTGCGTTATTTGCAATGAAACTTAGTTCCCTCGTTCCTAAACAGATGGCGCTAGTATATTAGAGAGTAATAACAGTACTTTGTATACGTTTAGTTCCGCAAATTTTATTTGTGTTAGTCTCTAGTTGTTGCTTGTGGCGTAAATCTAGTGGCGCGTGCGTGGTGAAGTGGGGGTGAAAACTGAAATCTGCGCGTCGAAATTCTGGTCCTTAATACGGGCACATATCTCTCACATACCTTAAATGCTATCTATGGGCAGATTATAGAATTAGTATAGGTACTTATAGTGATTGTGACATTGTTTAAATGTCAGTTTACTTTTAACGTGATAACTTATAGTACTTCCATTTCTTTATTTTCTCGATGACAGCTCCTGTAAAAACTTGAACGAGCGTCTTTTTTACATTATGTATGCATTATTTTATAAAAATATGACGCTTACGCACGTACAAGGTTATACCAGAGTCGGAGAAACTGACAGGGATGGAGCTAACGATAAACGTAACACGATAACAGACCCGATATTTTTTTACAAAATGTAAAAAATGTAACACAAAATACCGTCTTGTTGCGAGTGACAGATTAAAACAAACACAAAATGGCGGTGGGCCATTGAGTGCTCTCACCTTGAAAAAATATATTTGAATGTTTTTGTTATATTTGTCTTTGTTCAAAATATAATAAATATATGCGATTGATATCATTACTTATTTGGTCACAACACTGCAACTATCAAATTAGAACTGTCATCGAGAAAATAAAGAAATAGAATGGTAATTTGGTATTTTTTAAGTAAACCTTTTTTACGCACGCTTGACTTGGGGAGTAAGCTGGTGAATGCGTTACGAAAAGTGCGAACTGAAGGAGAGGGAGATATAAGTTAGTGAAGATAGAAAAAGAGAGAGTTGCGTTTCATATATTACTGTAGGGGCAAGAGAGAGAGGTGCGAGCACACATCATAGCCAGTTATGTTTTATATTAATATTTTGAAAAAGAAGTTTTACTTCAGTCGAGTGGTCTAAAGCAGACTCGTTTTTTTAAGTAGGGCATTGCCCCTCAATGACCCCCCCCCCCCCCTTAGCTACGGCCATGGCCGCACACGATTGGACGCTCTGAATATCTAGAAAGTAAGAAAGAAAAACCATTAGACTGAAAAAGACGGTACAAAACACACACAGCACATAAGTAAGGTGGGGAAGAGAACAAATTCACACAAGAGAACAAATTCACACAAGAGAACAAATTCACACAAGAGAACAAATTCATACACACAAAACCAGCAATATCTAACAAATGTGTGTCTCACAATTTACCTATATAATAAACGATCGAGACTATAATAAACGATCTTCCGTGATATAATCTATGAGGGAGGCCTGTGTTCGGCAGTGGACGTCCTGTGTCTAATATGATGATGATGTATGTTTTTTTGTATTAATTTCACAATCATCGATAATGAGACAATTAATGACTACTTGCATTCAAGTTTGTTTTGATAAATGATGTTGAAACAACAATCGAAAAGATAAGACAAACATTTACTGTTAAAGTTTGCAATTTGAATTGATAAAAGAGAGTGGACTGTATCTTTGATGCGTAGGAATTCGAAAATGGATAGGAAAGGACTCACCGAGATCGGAGCCGGCTAGAAGCTGTGTCTCGTCGCAGGGGCGCCCTTCAGTTGATTGTGGTGGTAGTACTCCGTTTTTGTTGTTATTCGCTTGATTTATGATTGGTTATATGGTTGTATGATATTGTTTGATGACACGGTGGGTGTGAGGAACGCACTCCCTCTTCACGCTAGGGGACGCGGACGCAAAGTGAGTGGAAAAAGGAATGATGAAGGAATCAAGGAGTGGGAACGGATGTGTTCAACAGTTCACTCGTCGATTGATCGCGCATGCGCGCGCGAATACTGCGCGGGAGATTTAAATGACTTGCTTTAACATTTACAACTTCAATTGCTTTGCGCAAAGATATACCAGATACTTTTAGAACATAATTTAAATATTGTATTATTAATCACAGATACTAGATTGTACATTATTGATACACATTAAAATCTATGCATTATAAAATGTTACAATTAAAAAAACACTTAAAAACAATAACAATTAGCATCGTTTGCTTTTGTTTCCGCTCCGTGACAGATAAAAAGATTCTAGTGTCAGAAGTTCGGTTGTTAGTCCGATTGACCGAACTATTGATTCGCCATTTTGGAGTGATAGCGAATAAGCTGAACGGAGAAAATTGTGCTTTATTTTAACGATTTTGGCCTCTTTTCTTTAACTTTATAACTGTTTGATAAATCTAAGTGTTGTGTTGTCCTTTTAAGGTGGTGGTAAGACTATTCTAATTGTATTTATTTTCATAGAAGAGTCGAAAGATCTGTGTTTGAGCTTGGTAAGCTTCAAGCATGGATTGCGACACGCCGGCCCTGCCGGCCCCGCCTGATCCCCCGGACCCTGTTACTCCTTCTATAGCAACAGGATCTAAACGCCGATTAGAATCAGCAGAACAAGCTGCACCTAAAAAACCTGTGGCGTCTGCTGAGTTAGACGTACCATCTATACAAACTGTCTACACTCACCCATCGATCGTAGTTGGTGCTATTCAAGCTTATTCATCTTTGGATAAGGGTCCATATGTTGTCCACGTTTCCCGATCAAAACCAGAACCCTCCGCTGGAACCACGATCAGACCAATTAAGTTTGGTCAATTTTTGACCACTCACAAATTTACGAATATTTGTGCTGAAGGTGTTAAGAGAGTACGGCGCAATAAAATATCAGTTGAATTTCTTTCAGCTGATGATGCTAACAAATTTATGACCTCCCCAATTCTACCAATGTGCAAGTACATAGCTTCCATCCCCACTTATAATGTGACAAGAATGGGATTAGTTCGCCAGGTGCCAACTGATCTTTCAATGGACGAATTTGTTCAGTCCCTTGTTCTCCCCTCTGGTTGTGGTATTGTTATTAAAGCCCGCCGTCTAAATAGAAAAACTGTTGCAGAAGGCACAGTAACATGGGTGCCAACCCAAACTGTTGTTGTGACCTTCCAAGGTCAGCTCCTTCCTTCCAAGGTCTTCTTCTACTACATCTCCCTGCCAGTTGAGCTATACCAGTACCCCACAATTCAGTGCCACACATGCTGCTGGTATGGTCATACTAAGGCTCAATGTAGATCAAAACCCAGATGCTTCCGCTGTTCCAAAGATCACACTGGTGATAGCTGTAACTTCCCTGAGGCTGAAGCCTCTTGTCTGCATTGCTCAGGACAACATTTTGCTACAAGCAAATCTTGTCCGGAGCAAGGTAGACAAAAATCCATTAAAGCAGTTATGGCCCAGAACAACATCTCATACGAAGAATCAGCTGCACAGTTTCCTCAGGTATCTCGCTCATATTCACAGGTTGCCCAAGAGATGTACTCCCAGCTTTCTCCATAGCAAGCCTTGCAGAATAATTATTCTGCAGGTTCATCTCAGTCCCATCCCACTAAGTCATATGTTAAAACTGTCTACGCCAACCCCCTCCCGCGAGCTCCACTGGGGAAGTCTTATGACCAGGCTGCCCACCGAGAGATTGTCACAGACCCAACATCAGCTATGCCCAATGGTTGTGCCATTGGTAATAACCAACCGTTAGGAGTTTCCCCTAACGAAAATATGTTAGAAACATTAATAACTTTAATAATAAACATTTTACTAATGAACCCTCATCCTCTACCGTCCAACGTTGCCTCTAAACTTACTCAATCAGTCTCACTATCTGGTCATAATGGATCCAGTAGTCGCTCTGCAGTGGAACAGCCAGAGCATGCGTGCAAAAAAGCATGAACTGGTCCACTTAATTTCAAAATTCCGCCCGTCAGTCATTGCCGTCTCGGAGACATGGCTGAAGCCTGGAACCCGTTATCGGATTTCAGGTTACTCTTGTCTGCGGGACAAACAGGGCTGACGGGCATGCCGGCAGCGCTTTGTTAGTAAGGCGCTGCCTTCCCTTTTCCCAAATCACTCTCCCTTCCCATCCTTCTGATATCAACATTGTTGGTATCAGATCCCTTAATATTTCCTTTATATCTGTATATATTCCTCATCCCAACTCCTCCTTGATTCCCGATCTCCTTCTCCTCTTATCATCTGTTCCTTCCCACATTGTTCTCATGGGTGATTTTAATGGCCATAACACTATCTGGGGTCATAGCCACTCCGATATGTTTGGTCTTTCCCTATTAGAGATCTTTGATGAAGTCAACTTGTGCCTACTCAATGATGGATCACCTACTCGGAGAGCACTTCCTTCTCAAAATCCGAAAAGCGCTGTCGATCTCTCACTTTGCTCTCCATCTCTTTTCTCTTTGACTTTATGGAAAATTCTTCCTTCGACTTATGGAAGTGACCATTTCCCTATCTTAATTTATATCTATGCTAATTTTTCGAACCCTTTCCGTAACCCTAGTCGTTCTCTTAAATACAAACTTTCTGGAGCTGATTCATCTTCACTTGATCTTAAAATAGATTCTTCCACTCACATTCAACATAATGACTCCCTTGCAGCATATAACTCCTTTGTTGATAATATTACTACATGCGCTGATCTCCACATTCCCCTTAAAAAACCCTCCAAAGATTTTAGAATCTCTACTCCGTGGTGGGATTCTGAGTGCACAACAGCTGTATCGGAACGGAGAGAAGCTGAAAAAAGTTACAAGGAATCTATGTCTATAGAAAACTTATTAGTCTATAAAAAATCCTCAGCGAAACTCAGAAAGTTGGTCTCTAAAACGAAAAAACAGGGATGGATTTGGTTTTGCGAAAACCTCTCGCCTAGAACACCATCATACGAGTATATCATCTGGAACCAGATCAGACGATTCAGAGGATCATGTGATATCGAAAATATTTCAGCTAATGATCCTTCATCGTGGCTCGAGGTCTTTTCGGGGACACTCGCCCCTCCTTCAGTCCCATCTATTTCCTCCTTCCCCTCGGTCCCTTAGTCGATCCCTTCTGAAAATTGTTTTGATCGCCCCTTCTGTTTTAATAAATTGACCCTTGCACTTGACGGACTGACCGACTCTTCCCCCGGTATCGATGGTATCCCTTACTCCTTTCTCACGAAATCTTCTGAAAACACAAAAAAATATTACTTACTTCTTATTAACTCCTTCTTTGAAACCGGCTTAATTCCTGATCAATGGAAAACTCAAATTATCATCCCGGTACTGAAACCTGGAAAGGATCCATCTGACCCTAATGGTCGTAGACCAATAGCTTTGTCCTCCGTCATGACTAAGGTTATGAAGCACATGATTAAACATCGTCTTGAGTGGTTGGTTGAGAATCGTTCACTACTTGCTAATTCCCAATTTGGCTTTACAAAAGGCATGAGTACCATGGACAGCCTTAGTCTCTTAACAACAGACATCCACATCGCGTTCAAAGAAAATAAATTTCTAGTTGCTGTATTTTTGGACATCGCATCAGCTTATGACAACGTCCTGCTTCCGGTTCTCAGGAGTAAGCTTGTTCAGCTGAAAATACCTGAGAAGCTGATTCGTTTTATATGCAACCTATTGATGGAAAGGTCTGTTGTTATTAAATCCCACCAAGGCCTCCTCCCTCCTAAGACGGTTTGGAAAGGACTACCTCAGGGTTCTGTCCTGAGCCCACTTCTTTACAGCCTCTACACCTATGACCTTGAGCAATCTGTGAATTATTTTTGTGAGGTTTTACAATATGCTGACGATCTGCCACTTTATATCACATCCGTGTCAACAGAAGAGGCAAGTAACCAACTGAATTCTGCATTGTCCTACCTTAGCGACTGGTTACTTGATTACGGCTTATCTATTTATGCTCCCAAAAGTAATGTTGTAATATTTTCCAGAAAAAGAATTTCCCCATCTATTCAATTATTCATTGACCAAGAGATTATCCCTCAATCTAAGAGTGTAAAATTTTTAGGTGTTCCATTGGACTCAAAAATGACGGGCGTCCCACATTTTGTTATGACTTCTCAAAAATGCGAAAAGAACATTAACATCCCAAATTCCCTTTGGGGTGTCTGGTGGGGTTCTCATCCGTATTCTCAAAAGCTTCTATACAACGCCATAATTCGGAGTCATTTTGATTATGGAACATTCTTTCTGAATCTTTGTAATAAATCTGGTTTAGACAAGTTAGACAAAATTCATTCAAAATGCTTGCGTATAAATCTTGGAGCCATGAAGTCATTCCCCGTCAATACTATGCAGGTTGAGTGTAGTGAGCCTCCATTGTATTTGCGTAGACAGTTCCTATCTGATAGGTTCTTTTTCAAATTAGCACAAAACTGTAATCGTTACTTCTTCCAAAATTGTCTCGTCTGCTTAACTTATTTGATAATTACAATCCTGATAAAATCCCCTGTCTTCTCCGTAGTTTCAAACAATTTTCCCAAATTCCTAACCCAGTAATTTAGTTCCCAACTCATCCACTTTATCTCACTTTTTATGAAGCTTTAACATTTCAGCCTAATATCCTCCTGTTATTTGGTATAGATAAGGAATCTTCCAATGCCCGAGAAAAATTTTATGAACACCTGGATGCTAAATTTAATGGGTGGCACTCCATCTTCACTGATGCTTCAAAACTATCTACAGACAGTGTCGTGGGAGCAGCTGTGTGGATTCCATTCACCAAAACCTCCCTTAGTTTTAAATGTCCCTCCTCGACATCAGTGTTTTCTGGCGAAGCTGTTGCGCTTCTAGAAGCCATCTGTTTCATTAAATCCCACCAATTAAACAACTCTATTATATTTTCTGATTCTAAAAGCTGTCTGCAATCTATTATATCCAACCCTTTCCGTTCTGTATCTCGTTTCCCTATTATTCTTCAAATTAGGCAATCTTTTTTTGAATGTCACAACCTTGGGATAAACGTTGTTCTTTCCTGGATTCCAGGGCACTCTAGAATTCCTGGCAATGAGTTAGCTGACTCTTTCGCAAAAGATGCTGCTCAGATAGGTTCCCTTGAACATTTCAAATCCTTCTCACATGACTTATGCCTTCTTCCCAAATCACAACTGGAACAATCGTGGACTGAAGTTTGGAATCGTTCCAAAAAAGATAAGGGTAAACATTATGCAGATATCCAACCCGATATTTCTCGAACTCCTTGGTTTTTAAATTCCGGAAGGCTAGTCAGATTACCACCTCCACAATTTGTCGTCTTCGACTTGGCCACTCGTGTACCCCTGTATTTTTGGCCAAACTTAGGATTAGGAACCACTCCCTATGTGAGTGTGGCCTGGACGAAGGAAACGTGGACCACATATTCTTCGACTGTCACAGATTGCGGCGTTCCCTCTATGAAATCCTTCCTCCTGAACTCCCTCGTCCTACCTCCTTTAAATGTTTATTAACCTTTACCTTCTCCCCTTTAATTAATTATATTTTATGTAAATTTATAAATGATAACAACATTAGGTTGTAAAATGTATATATATCTTACTAGCTAACTAACCCACATTATCTATAATAGTACTAACAACTAATATTGTGCTGTTTTATATATTGTGTTGTCTCTTTTCTATTAGAATTATCAAAGGTTTTTTCCAAATTTAGAATACCGGTCATATTCTTGACCTACATTAGCTCCTATTAAGTTTATGAAAATATCGCGACATCCACATTGGCGGAATTGTGACGCTCCCTAGTCACAGATACCACAATCAAGAACTGAACTGAACTGACCGAACTATTGATAGGTTTACTTAACTTTGCTTCTGGGGCTAGATAGAAAGTGTTGTGTGCAATGTCCAGCATTATTTATTTTTTACTCTTTGTTACCAATAGTCTGGTTGGTACAAAGCACCGAACAATCAATACCTTAGTAGCAGTTCGATAAGTAAGTAATGACAAAAAAAACCATCTACCATCTACTGCCAACCAGTCACACTGGATGGCTGGTCGTTAGTTTTTTTTTTGTACCTACTAGACATTTGACACCGAAAAGTATCAATAGTTCAGTCAACTGGACTAATTCATGTCACTGTCACCTCCGTGGTAACTGACTAATGTCACCTCCGTGGTGCAGTGGGCGAGTAGCCGGCAGAGACGCAGGAGGTAGCGGGTTCGATTCCCGCCGCGGAACAAATGTTTGTATGATTTACAGATATTTGTTCCGGGTCTGGTTGTTTCTCTATATATTATAAGTATGTATTTACAAAAAAAATATTTAAGTATGCTATCAGTTATCTGGTTCCCATAGAACAAGCTCTGCTTAGTTTGGGGCTAGATAGCGCAGAATGAAATGTCCAGCAATATTAAAAAAATATACTACCGAACTACTGACACTAGAGGATAAAAAGTAGCCCTAGGTTTATTCAATGTCAAATTTCATCCCAATCTGTTCAGTAGCTACGTTGGAGTATGATTTGGCAACTCTCTAACTAAATCATAGTTAGCCACTGAATACGTTTAGACATCGTTGTGCATGTCGCCCTCACGCAATATTCATAAGTTTTTTTTTTAAATCATCTCAAAAATTACGAATCAAGCGGAATCTACCATCCTCTTGACAAATGAAATAAGGGAATACAAATAAAATATTGTTAATTTGTTACGCACCCCTTGAGAGTCAGCGCCATCTATTCAGGAAATGGTAACAATTTTTTTTTTCGTTTCCGTAAACTTGCATTGGCCAACTAATTCACTTAGGAGAAACCCTCTAAGATTTTTGAAGTGTATTTATTTTATTAGTACGTGTTACTTTATGATTAAAATAAAAAAAACACAAATAAGGTTTCTTAAACTTTCTTTTGCATATTTACCCCTGTTAGAAGTAGTTTTTAAAAATGTCTTTGCTTCATTGCAGTCCAAACAAGCCAGCATTGAACCTGTCGCCCGTACAATGGGTGTCCGGTTACTTCCACGTGATAGGTATGCCACTGATGCGTCAGACGAAGATCCAGACTTCAGCACGCGCAACCGTGGACCATGTCATTGATATTATTAACACATATCGGGTATGTACCTTACCAACCATAGTAATCTATTTTATAAATTTTGCCCTAGAAGGGGCTTATTGTGCCAGCCCTTGGGCTACGACAGGGATTAGTAGGCAGACCGACATTTGACTGCTCCATGGCATACACGGAAAAGTTTGAGCTACTTACGTATATTGTTTTAGATTTATTTATTGAACCACATTAAAACAACAAGACAAGTCAAATTACATGTTCTTGTGCTTTCCTTCTTACCATTATTCTTTTCTGTTTCCAATGTTTTGTATACATACTTTACCTACCTCCTCATAATTTTTTATTTTTTTTGTATTCTTATGTAGTTGTGTGTTTAATTTTACTTTGTTAATTATGCATCTTGTTTTATGTTATCTGTGTTGTTATCGGGTGTCAAATAAATCTGTGACTTACAGGTTCATTACATTACATGTAGGTACACAATTAAAATAAATATTAGACTAAACATACAAAAATTTAATGACATAATCCCTGAATCCTCTATCAAAATTATACCGCACACGTTAAACGAAAAAAAACTTTGTCAGTTTGATCACTAAAGTGCCCTTTTAGGGATCAAATTGACAAAGTTTTTTCTAGAAGAGGAGAAAGGGAGTATTAAAAAGATTTTTGTGATATCGCGGTTTGAGCGATTTTAAAGTTACTTCTATGATTGTCTTACCAATTAGATACATATCATCACAAATAAATAATATACAATACGACGTCTAAATATTAAGAATTCTACTTGAATGATCTTTCACTCCAATAACTATATTATCTCAAAGAATTGTAAACTGAATTGTAACTTCATTTCATTTATTTGTTCATAAAACAATTAACCAATTGTATTCGAAACCACATTATACATTAAACTAACTATACATTTAACTATACATTTAATAATTAAAATAACCATCATAAAATACAAAAATAATCAATAAAATCGGCACAATTCAAAACACAACCCACAATAAAAAACAACACTTAGGTTAAAAAGTCAGAGATAAAAAAATGTCATAAATTAATTGAATAAATTAATCATCTAGTTTAATATGTAATGTATATTAACTGATTTGTCAAATAAATTATTTTATTAATTATATTTACTAGTTTTTTTTTATTTTTCAGCCAATAACAGCAACGTTTGCTCCATCTTTAGCGACGGGTATTCTCAAAAGCCCTAGACATTGTGACTTGACGTGTTTCAACCACATTCTCTTCACTGGAATGAAGGTTTATACAGATCTGTTGCCGAAGTTTAAGGTAGACCACTTATTTTACCTCATAATTATCATATTCAAATGTTGTCTTGAAATCACTTTTTAGTGGTAGACCGCCCATTGTGCATTTAATTATTAATTGATCGTTTATTTTAATTTGCGTTAAATAGACTGCTAGATTAAATAGACAATTAAAGTTATTTTAAGATAGGAAGGTAATTGATTGATATCGGCACAGATAAACGTACAACTGCTATTTATTTTTTACTACCTTTTACAGTTTGTCGACATTTTTATCATGTAATAAAACTGATATGATAACACCTGTATATATTGTACTTATAGATTTGTTTTTTTTTTTTGTTTGGATTTTATCTTTATGTTGCAAAATAAAGTGTAACAATAAGCTCATTCATTCAATATATATATATTTTTAATACGTAAAGAGATACTACGTCGATGAGTATATCTACTTGGGCCAGTTAGTTTCTTTCAAAAACAGGCAATAGTTCCCAAACGTGGTCTTTAACCGAGGCTCAAAAATCCAAACCAAAGGGCAATGGAGCGCAGCGTGCTTGTATTAAAGAGGATTGACAGAATGCGTAACACCACCCGGCATTGCTGACGCAGGAAATAAGGCTGTCCGGCTAAAATGGGATATGTCGGGCAATCTAAGACGAATGCACCCGGACAGATGGGCAACGATCGGGAACGTCATACAGTGGGTGCCTGAAGACGGGCGATGGCGCCGAGGAAGGCCTAGTAGACGCTGGCGTGATGATTTGGATGTCTTCGAGACAGATTGGTGGGATTTGGCACGCGAGCGAAAGTCCTGGAAGACAGTGGACAAACTTTGTACCCCTTTTAAGATTATTGCTTGCACTGATGAGTGTGAGATTTGGCATAGTTATAGTTTAAACTGAGAAGGAGGGGTGAATGTAAAAATTTACAAAAAAAAATCGAGTGCGCTTTAGACCACACGACTGAAGTAAAACTTCATTAGATCCATCTATATAATATTATATGTATAAGTATATAATATATTTGCAGTTTGTATAATTTAGGCTAATTTGGGATATGAGATATACGACAAATCAACTGGCTATGAGAGAAAGAGAGACAGAAAATGTGTGCTCGCACCTCTCTCTCTTGCCCCTACAGTAATATACGAAACGTAACTCTCTCTCTTTCTATCTTCACTAACTATATCTCCCTCTCAACTTCCGTTCGCACGTTTCGTAACGCATTCACCAGGTTACTCTCCAAGTCAAGCGTGCGTAAAGAAACTTTCCTTCAAAAAATGGGTAACGGTTGAATTTCGACCACTGTACTGGCATAGTTTTATGCCCTTAGAGAGGGCACAGAGATCTGTGCTCAAAACTATGTTTTTTAAAAGGTACCGCCACCCTACCAAAGATTTGTATGCATCCTGTAAATTTTTGGTAAAATGTAATTAACAATCCGTTAACTATACATACTTATCATAAGTACATAAGTAAAAGGGATTTTTGCGATGAAAATATATTTAAGTTTAGATCACACTTGGAATGTCTTTCTTTCTCTGAAATTTATGAATGCGAGAATCCAAATGGAGCATACAACCTATTTATTGACACTTTTAAGCTGATATACAATCTATGTTTCCCTATATTTAAAATCAAAATTACCTTAAATAAAAAACAGAAATGGATATCTCGGGGCATCAAATTATGTAGCAAAAAACAAAGAGAACTTCTTTGGAGATATCGACATCGTTCAAACGTGGTTAATAAATTAAGCCTTATAAAAGTATTCAGAACGACTTAAAAAAATTATAAAATTGACTCAGTTATCTCAGAACAATCATAAAATCAATACCTCAACTAATAAATCTAAGGCCATCCGGCAAATAATCAATAAAACTAAATCAAACTTACCAAAAGAAAATATCACAAACATAATTAGTAAAGGAAAAAAAAATGATTAAACCTCTAGATATAGCTACGGCATTTAATAACTATTTTATCGATCAAATTCAACTTTGTCCAGAGTCTAACACTCCAAAGAAAATTAAGAATTCGCCAGCCAACTCTTTATTTATGCCACCTGTAGTACGTCTCGAAGTAGAAAGAGTTATTAAATCGCTAAAAAAATAAAAAGAGTACAGGCTATGATGGAATTACAACGAGAATAATAAAGGTCGTTAACAAGTCTATATCACCGCTCCTTAGTTACATATTTAACCTATGCATTGCTGAGGGTATTTATCCCGATAGTCTAAAGCCTGTGATTGTAAAGCCTCTATACATAAAGAAAGGAAATAAAAATGACATGAAAAACTACAGACCCATAGCACTCATATCAATATTTAAAAAAAAATTCGAAAAAATAATTTATCACACATTATATAACTATATGGAAAAACAGAATATATTAGAAAAGAACAAAATGGTTTTAGAAAAAACAAGTCTATAAATATAGCCATATATGACCTCATTAATAAAATTATTAAAAGTATGGATGAAAGGACGCCAATTTGACAGTCTATATGGACATGACAAAGGCTTTCGACTATGTTAATCATGAAATTTTGATAAACAAACTCTTTCAATATGGCGTAAGAGGAAATGTTTTAAAACTCTTAAAATCCTATTTCAGCAAAAGGCAACAGTATACCGAAATAAGTAATATATGTACAACAGCAAAAGAAGAGATTAAATACATGTCTGAAGGAAAAACCATTACCTATGGCGTCCCCCAGGGCAGTGTGTTGGGCCCCTTATTATTTCTCATTTATATTAATGATCTTCCTTCAAATGTCCAGTATCCAATGGTCCTTTTTGCTGACGACAGCACTGCTATGATAAAATGTAATAGCAGTGACATATACGAAAATGATATAAATAACGCCATATCTCAAATAATTAACTGGATTGATTGTAATAACCTAAAGGTTAATTTAGAAAAAACTAAAATTATGCATTTTACATAACGCTGTCGAATACCGAATTTGAATATAACCTACAGAAGCCAGCGCGTAGAGAATGCTAAGAGTGCAAAGTTTATAGGACTGGTCATTGACGACAAACTAAACTGGTCTATACAAGCCGAAGATTTACGTAAGGCACTCAGCAAATATGCGTATATGCTCTATAAGTTGCGTAAAGTAGTCAGTTTGGATGTTCTTAAAACAGTTTACCATAGTTACGTGTCCTCTAAGCTTCGTTACGGTGTTATATTCTGGGGAAATTGTACAGAGAGAGAAAATATAATTGAAAACTCCTCATAATACCTCAGTATTTTATACTAACTCCTTCACTCTTCAGGCTACCAGACTCTGGAATGAACTACCTGTTTCAATTCGTAACAAATCCCTTCCTGTTTTTAAATCCATGGTTAATAAACATTATCTGTCGTCCATCGTTCACTAAGACTTTGCAACTTTAAATTTTGTATATAATTTTTTATTGTTTTTTCTAATTACCTATGTATTTTGAAGTAGGTTATTTAATATTATAAAATTATTTATATTTATTTATATGTATATTTTATTTTAGTCATTTATGTACTTATTCTGTTAGTTATTATTTGATTAACGCCGCCGTTCTCATTTGTTCACACAGATCCTGTCCATCCAAAGGTTGCCTGGAAGAGATCGCTTTTAGCGATAAGGCCGCCCATTGTACCTTTGATTTAATTTTGTATTCTCTTTTGTTTGTTTTATTTTTAATGGTGTGCAATAAAGAAATTATCTATCTATCTATATATTTAAATCGCAAAAAAGGTGTATCAGGGCAATGTATGGTCTGAAAACAACTGATAGCTGCAAACCTTACTTTATATCACTTAATATTTTAACTTTACCCTCACTATACATTTACGAAATATCAATTTATGTCAAAATGAATCCTGACTTATTTGAAAAGCCTACCCATTCACGCAGCAGACGCGACATATACCACCTGTGCCTAGTTAAAAGCAACACTGCTCTTCTTAATAAAAGTGTATGCGGTATGGCTCCAAAATATATAATAAAGTACCAAATAGAATAATACAATTAAATTTGACGGAATTCAAGCATGAATTGTTTGAATTTTTGAGAATTAGATGTTATTATACTGTGGATGAGTTTCTTGTGGACAAAGACATGCAAACCCGATAATAGCGTAATTTATTTAATTTTTAGAGATTTGTCTGATTTTTTTTTTGATATTGCATTTATTTTAATATACATACTTTTTTAAATCTAATTTACTGATCTTCATTATTGTTATTATTTTTAAACTTTGACTTTGATTGAATTAAATTCTAGAAATGTTTCTAATAGACTAAGTTATATTATATTAACTGCATTTGCATGCCAACTAATATGGTAAAACATGTCTAGAACGTATATATATATTTGTCACCTGTTTTTATACATATTTACCCATGTTTGCAAATGAATTATAAATCATCCTTAGAATCCACACTAAAATTCCAATGCATCCCTCACACACACGAAAAAGAAGGGGCCATCACATACTCAATATTGCTTGCAGAACCACCTTCATGCAACACCAGTTTATCTTTATGTCAAATCATCTCCATAACAAATTAATACAATCCTAAATATACTGACTTTAAATGTACATAATTGCAAGCGCACTGTAAAATCCTGGCTTCAGAAATTATCATACCATGAAACGGAGGATTTGCTAATAATACAAAAATAATAATTAAGATACCTACCTTTATAAATTAAATTTAAATTTACGACAAAACTTAAACGAACTTAACATTAGTCTAAGATAATTACTATAAGATCACCCTCGTTTGTCCAATGGAAGACGTCAAAAACAGGGATACAGAAAATCTAGCCCAGTTTTTGACGCACCATTATCCTGATAGTACTTACTTAGGTTATTTATTATATTCATTAGGTACTTATTTACTGATTGATTTGTTATAAGTAGATTAGTATATAATTATTCGTACCCCAGTGTCTAGTAACAAATTGGCTACTTGCATATATATAGGTACGTTTGTATTCACTCTTATGTAATCCAATAAATCATTTTTCATTTTCATAGTATAAATAAGGGATTATAGAGACCGGTTTGTTAAACTGTTAAGATTTGTTTATGTGTTGCAATAGATTCAGGTTCTTTGGCCAGATTGATAGCTTTTTTTACAGTGCATTATTTTTTTGTTTTTTTCCAGGAAAGGATTCGTAAAGATGCATTCGCGATGCAAGCCTACGGTCAGACAGAGAACATAGGCCCCGTGCTAGCATCCAACCCGTTCGGACCACTCGATAGCTGCGGCAAACCTGCCGCCTATGCACAGATTAAGGTATTTTTATTTGCGACACACAGTTTCTCTGAACGAATATCTTAGGTTGCCAGGAAGAGATCGCTCTCAGCGATAAGGCTGCTTTTTATTCTAGCTTAGTACTTATTTTTGTATTATTTCTGTTTGTGTGGTAATTCAATAAAAATGATAGATAGATATACTCTTTATTGCACACCAAAACAAAATTAATTAGACAAAGAAATGCACAAAAATTAAGATAACTGCCTTTTTATTCTAGCTTAGTACTTATTTTTGTATTATTTCTGATTGTGTGGTAATTCAATAAAGATGATAGATATACTCTTTATTGCACACCAAAACAAAATTAATTAGACAAAGAAATGCACAAAAATTAGGATAAGTACAATGGACGGTCTTCGCTAAAAGCGATCTCTTCCAGACAACCTAAAGGGTTATATTTCTATCTATCTTGTAAATTGATCGTGGGTGGTTCGATTCCTATACATACCTTCAGTGGCGATTCACTAGATATAACAGAAGACCAGAAATGTCTAAACATATGCGTATCGAATTAGTTGAATCTTATTAATATCGCAAAATCAATAAAACTGCACACTCTCATTCATTGGTTTTAAATGAAATTTGTTATATGGTATAGATATATTATGGCCTGGATGAACTTAGGCTACTTTTTAGGGTTCCAAACTCAAAGGGTAAAACGGCACCCTATTACTAAGGCTCCGTTGTCTGTCCGTTTGTCACCAGGCTGTATCACATGAACCGTGATAGTTAGACAGTTGAATTTTTCAGAGATGATGTATTTCTGTAGCCGCTATACCAACAAATAATAAAAACAGAATAAAATAAATATTTAAGGAGGGCTCCCATACAACAAACGGGATTTTTTTGCTCGTTTTCGCTCGATATTGATAACGGCAACAGGTAGACGCTTGAAATATTTATAGAATATTTAGTTATATATTCACTTTAAAATAAATAATTAAATTAAAATAAAACAAATATTTAAGGGGAGCTCCCATACAACAAACGTGATTGTTTGCTCGTTTTTGCTCGATATTGATAACGGCAATAGGTAAACGCTTGAAATATTCACAGAATAATGAGTTGTATTATTCACTTCAAAAATAAATAATTAAATTAAAATAAAATTAATATTTACGGGGGGCTCCAATACAACAAACGTTGTATAGATAATTATTAATTGCCGTTTTTATAGATAATTGTACGGAACCCTTCGTGCGCGAGTCCGACTCGCACTTGGCCGGTATTTATTGACAAGCCACGCGTGCAAAGTCGCGCGCTGAAGCTAGTTTATAATATTAGTATAGATTATTTTCTTTCAGTTAGTCAATCCTGAAACTGGCAAGGAAATAACAGAACCTAACGTTTCTGGCGAGCTGTGGACAAAAACATTTTGCTTTGCAGTAAGTATTGTTTTTAACTATTTGCTTGTGGAACTTTCTCTTATGTTAACGATGATTACAGCGATAAAGCCACCTATTGTACCTGTTCACACCTTCGTCAGTGCTAAGCAACCCATTTTTTAACCCACGTCGCAAAAAGTGTGTGTATGTCGGTGTATCTGGCTATGGCATCGTAGAGTTTGTCTAAATCGCCATCAAGGGTCCATACTACCACATACAGATTCATAATTACTTAATATTTTATCAGTAATTTTACATCATTTACTTTGTATAGCTACAAATAATATCTAAAAGATGAGGATATAAGGCGCGGGACAAATACAAGAGGAGTCAGGCGGAGGCGAGCCGCGGGCGCTGCGCGGGCTCGGCGCCACTTCTTTGATATTTCATACAAAATGTATAGAAGAGGTAGGGCGCGAGACATACTAAGACGGCGGAGCGCGGGCGGGGCGCGGGCGGGGCGCGGGCGGAGCGCGGGCGGGGCGCGGGCGCCGCTTTCCCGCTCTCAGCGCACCTGCAGTTAGCAGTGGCATGCTCCTGTCCTGCTTGCCACACAGGGTGGACCGCATGTGTGCAGTGGACATCTTCTGATCTTTAATAAGTTCTCCAAATGCACCAGAGCTTGCAGATCCTCTTCATCAGACGAAGAATACGTTATGTTATCGTGATATAACACTAGAATGCCCCAAATGCATCGCCTATTCTGTGCTGCACCGGCAC
This sequence comes from Philereme vetulata, assembly GCA_918857605.2. Taxonomy (NCBI): domain Eukaryota; kingdom Metazoa; phylum Arthropoda; class Insecta; order Lepidoptera; family Geometridae; genus Philereme; species Philereme vetulata. The sequence goes on along the minus strand of OU975420.1, from coordinate 8,563,858 downwards.
CGCGCCCGCACCTCGCCCCCGCCATTACTCCGCCCGACGCCTCTTGTATATATACAGGGTGTTTGGTAATATACCGACGATATTCAAGGGACGTTTTCTCAAAACATAAAAAAAGACTTCTCGGAAAAAAAAACTACTAGTTATATATACAAATTTTAAAGAAAATCGACTAAGTTTAGGTGATTAATTCGATATAAAACTTACTGCCTAAGCTTGCAGTCGACATCCAAAGGCATAAAGGCCTTAATCCACAAAAGCGTAGATTTGCTACTTATATCCTTTCTTTAAACGCTCTCTGCTTAGAACTTCGATGCGAATGCACTGTAGAAAATAAGACATGCCGCTTGACCGTTTCCACTAAAGCTGAGCGGAGAGATGTCGGAATATCGATATGCTATTAGTTATTTTCCCATGGTATTCTCATCTCTACAAATCTGAGCTTAGGTGGACATTGGCCTGGACACGCCTAGAAATTGTGGACCCGGGATTGGTTATCTGCAAACTGCCCACTTTGGCCACAGTAAACTTATTGAAATTATTCCAATTAGGTAGGTCCTACTTTATCCAATTCTTTGAGAGATAGGTATCTAGTGCATTGTCAAAATTGATGAGTCTTTTTTCAATTCTGGTTTCTGCCGAAGAAGAAGAGAAGAATAAGAATAAAGTTTAATTCACAAAAAATAACATGCAAATTACATACCTACTAAATTTAAAACTAAAAACAAACAAAGGCAATAACAGCTGTGATTTAATGAGTAGGTATCATTGGGTCATAGCCCTGTTTACAAAACAAAGTACCTATTGGGGCCGGCGAGCTCAAAGGATCTAGTGGCACCTTTGACTAACGGCTTATTCTTTCGAGTTCTTTTT